>CM031941.1:51907972-53171034 GCA_018703725.1 Brassica juncea
CAAGATTGTTGGGTTGCAAACCTGCACTCACGCCCATGGAACAGAACCACCAACTTGCTGCTGATGATGGACCATTGTTCGCTGACCCAAGTCAGTATCGTCGGTTAGTTGGGAGACTGGTTTACTTATCAATCTCCAGACCTGAGCTATGTTACTCGATTCACTTGCTGTCCCAGTTTATGCAGAAACCGTGTCAAGCACATTGGGACGCAGCTTTGCCAGTTGTTCGCTTTCTTAAAGGATCACCAGATCAGGGTATTCTTCTTCCTGCTGATGCCAACCTCGAGTTATCTATTTATCGTGATGCAGATTGGTCCTCTTGTCCTACTTCTCGCCGCTCACTAAGCTCATGTGTGGTAATGCTTGGTGGATCACCAATCTAATGGAAAATCAAGAAGCAAGACACAGTTTCACATTCCTCTATAGAGGCCAAGTATTGTTCAATGGTGTCTGCAAATCGAGAGCTCAAATGGATCGTACCGCTTCTCAAAGATCTAGGTGTCACGATACCTCAACCTGTTTCATTCTACTGTGATAGTCAAGCTGCGATTCACATAGCGTCAAATCCAGTTTTTCATGAAAGAACTAAACATATAGAGCGCGATTGACATAGTGTTCATGACGCAGTTAAAGCTGGACTCATCTCTATGCGCCATGTTCGGACAAAGGATCAACTGGCTGATATCTTGACCAAAGCCCTGGACGACCACAGTTTGATTTCTTATTGTCCAAGTTGGGAGTTCAAACTTTACACTCTCCAACTTGAGGGGGAATATAAGGAGTCACATTGAGATAATGACATATTTCCATTATTCCTTTAGGATATTTACCATATATTTTCCTATCTCAATGTATATATATATATATATATATATATATATCATGTAAGGTTTAACCTAAGTCAACAAGAAAGTTAAGTTGTTTTACACATGCACTTCTACACTCATTTTTATATATTTTGAACAAGTTTAGAGAGCATTTTTTTTGAATGAAAAGTTTAGAGAGCATTAAAGAAGAGAGTTTAGAAAAAACTTGTGTTGCTGAGTTTTAAAGTTGTCTATTAATTAGCATCCTGTCAAAATCGAATTTATCTTATGGCTATGTACGCAAAGTTCACTTTGTTTTGTACCTGTTTAATTATTTATAGTTTTTACAACAAATAACTGTTTAATTATCTTTGTTTCTATTCTCTCAATTTCGAATTAGTTGTCGTTGTAGAGTAGAATTTTCGTTTCAAAATAAGAGTCGTTTTAGAATTTCAATGCAAAATTTATCGATAAGATTTTCCAATTTATTTTTTACTGGTTGAAATATGATTAGGTGTATTGATATAATATTTTTATTTTGGAAATATGTAAAATTAATTATTTTTTTAATGTATATACAAAAATCTAAAATGACAATTAATTGTTTTATTTTTAAATCGCTGGTCTACGTCAACTTGTGTACGAGTAGTAATGGTGGTTCATTAAACTTTATTAAGATATTGCACTCGACATACCGTGCCTCCTCGCATTTCTTTACTCGTTATAAAATTAGATTCAATAAATATCATATAGAACTCATAATGGAGCATAATAATTATCTTATGAACCGTCAAAGGAGTGGTTCTAGTTATTTAGGTTGCTTGCTTTAATTAAGCTTATCTTATAACTGGTTTGCATTCCACCTCAAGAGTGATTATTATTCCCTCTCGTTCTATTAGCCGCTTCTTTAAATACCAAATTTCCTTATAATTCGAAATTAAATTGTTGTAAATTTGTTTTGGTTATTATTCTTTATACAATAAAGGAAATGCAAACACAAATCAGGATTCGTTAATAATGAACTTAAGTTATGGTTCAAATTTGAATGGCAACAAAAATCTGATTGTTCATTTCAAACAAAAGCATCGAAACTCCATTCTTTTAGCCAATAACTATTTTATCACAAATTTTAACTTTTACTTTTTTTTTTCAATTTAATACTAACCAATATAACTCTGAACTAGTATAATATGTGACAAATTTTCTAGCTAACCTTTATTTTCTATTTTTAATAAATCACTAGTAAACCCCCAATAACTTAACTGTGACTTTTTGGTTGTATTCATAAATAATGTATAAACTAATTTTATTAAGGATAAATATATCGGTTGCACAAAAAAGGATAAATATATCGTTTAGTTAACGCAAAACGTTATATTTAATTAATTTTGGTAAATTTCTTAATGCCATTTGGGAGATTCAAAAAACAATTCTCAAATTTTGTTCAAGCATCCAGTTACGCTTTTTAACCTTTCTCTTATATATAATTTATAGTTTTTTTTTTATTTCTTCTATGTTAAATTGTGTCTTTTCAGTTAGTACATAGTATGTTACCTTGATATCGATTTTAAAATGGTTTCAATTATAAGTTCTTAACCTATATTTGTGTTCACTGCATAATTATTAGAGTAGTTAACTAGTAATCTGATATGTAGAGAACTGTAAACCTACGAAGTGATTAATCCTTTTCATGAACTACTGCTTCGTGAGTAAAGGAGAAAATAATTTCCATAGGACAATGTATAATCTTGATATTCTCGGTTTAATGCGTATCTTAAACTTAACTAATGAACAAAAGTTTTAGTCTATTATACGACTAAGATACCAACATTCGTTATAATACTTTTTGACAAAGAAATATGTTATAATAATGATATTAATTAATTGAATGCACAAACACAAAAAAAAGAAGCGATGGAAAAGAGCACAAATGACGCATCATACGTGGAACCACACAATCTAAGCAATATATAAGTATTTGTTTATAGGCTTAAGTATTCGTCTTACATTTCTAATGGAAGAATCATTATGAGCATAATAAATTTTTCAACATCATCTATATTATCTATACAAACTTGTCCACATATTTGGCAAGAAAACAATTTGTCCACAATTATAAATATTATCTATACAGTATACTTTTTTTTTGAACAACCAAATACTTCATTAAAAACAAAGAGCAGGAAACTAAGAGTTTAAGGAGTACAAAGCGGCCTTCTCCAAAGCATCAGCAGCAGAGTTTAGCTCTCTGGGTACATAAACAAAAGAAACAGAGGAGAAAGATAATAATTATAAATATTATCTATACAGTATACTTTTAACTTCATTTATTATCTATACAAAAGATCTATCAATGTATCGGCTTTTACATCTCAACTTTTTAAAATCAAACACAAGTGCATCACCAGAGAAAGACACATCAGTTTTTAAAAAATTTGCTACGACACGTCAATAAATTAAAAAAAAAACTAGAAAGCCAATAAAATTCTTTTATTTATACACATCAACTTTGATCAATTTTACACATAGCTTTGTGTTAATTTATATATTTGGTATTTGATTATTCATGTGTGTTGAAACTTGGAAAGATTCTATGCATCGTTCTTCATTTTCGAGGTAACGTTTCTGCTGCCGAATTCATATATTTACGGTCTCTCAACTCTCAAGTTACCATTCATAGCATCCTCCTCCATTTGATGGTGCATGTAATTATTAAGATGTTGACTGAAGAGGTGACACATGAGAAAGAAATTATTTAAATTCTGCACACGATGGAGTCAAAACAGATTCATGCAAGCTTCAACAACCATGGCAAAACAAGGAACTAAGTACGTAAGGACTTATAACAGATTTTGCCATCTGCCATGATCTCTCGCAGCAATGAATACATAAACATTTTATTTAAATAAGAGAATATTCAACTTGGGTAAATTTTAACTCAACTCAGTTGGTCTGCAACCTCATCAAAAATCAAAGGTAGAAGGTTTATTTTGTTTCTCAATGGAATAATAGAAATGTTTGCGTAATAGTACTGACTACTAAGGAATATGAAATCTTTTCCTTTGTGAAAGGTTTCAAATTTTTTTGATCCCATGTTTTGTTAACCCTCATTGATAATTGGTGTATGCTCATAAACCAATGTTGTTTAAAACTTAAGTTGATGACACTATTGTTAATTTGGACAAACAAAATAGTTAGATTTTTTACGGACTAAAAACCTTTTAAAGGAATAGTTATAAATACAATACGTACAGGAAGCAATGTTAATTAAGGAACTTTTCCTGGGACATTGTTCGTTGGTTTGTGATGGCCAAGAGAATGTTTTCTATTGGAGGAATCTGAACAGATCAAACTATGATGCAGAACATGATTAATTCAAGAGGAACATGCACTATATTCTTGAAATGGTACACTCACCAGTCACCACCATTAACTTTTTTGCTCATGTTTGGATATGATCAAAAAATAATCAAGTAAGTATATGTAAACAAGCACTGAAGTGATTTTCTCATATCTAATATATATCAAAAGTATATATAATAATCCCACACATACATAAATATAAACACTGTATTTTGTACATATATTAATTTTAGTTTATAAATAATTAATATTTAGTTTTTTTGGCCACAAGATGACCTGGTCAAAGTAAAATGTTTTTAAAACAAATATTTGGTGTGTAATATTTTACTTTAATTTTAAAAGGGAATAACTCCAATATGATATTTAACTTTACTTTAATCTTACCTTATTTCTAATTTTAAGATGCAATTGTAAATATGACTACTCCAAATATAAATCACTTCTATAAGTTATTCTATTTATTTATTCAATATTTCAAAATATTATTTGAAATTAAAAATAGATGGCGAAATTAAGATATTATTAAGCATATTTATAACTCAGGATTAAAGAAAGTTTTTTTTTGAATCCTTAAGACATGGTTAACTAGATTAAAAGTATATACTAAGAAAATTATACAACAAAATCACAGATAAGATAAAATAAATAAATTAGCAAAAAATTAAATAGTTTATGATGTTTAAGATATTTAGTCAACACTTTATAATTTTTTTTTACTAAATTTACAAAATATACAAATAAATTAGTTTTTGTTATTTCATCCTACCGCGTAGCGTGTGTTGTTTATCTAGTTTAGTTTTAAGATTGCTTGAGATATGATCTAATAAGGCTTGGTCTCAGTATTACAACTGATGTTTAAGCTTAGTATCAACCTCTTCGTAAATTGTTTATATTAGTTTATCATGTATTGTTTATACTAGTTTATGAAATTATTTTTTTATTTCATTGTGAAAAGCAACTTATAGTGAAATAATAGTGCTACAATATAGTGTTAGCCAATGTTAATGGCAACTAAGATCCATTATACTATAAAATAACATATCTTACAGTAGTTTCTCAAAAAATCATGGCATTGTACGCTCACAGAAGAACCTGAATTCCAAAAAAAAGCAAAAAAGCAAAAAAGAAATGTGATGTGAATTGTTGGTGATCACAGACAATAAACACTTAATGATTGCACAAGTCTATGATCATTGTTGCTCTCAGCGTGCGGTTATGTTATCATTGCCAGTCTAAAGTTCCAATTTGTTAAATTGTGGAAAAAGCTTAAGAGATAATGATTTAGTGATGGTGATAGTTAGGCCTGGAACTTATTATCCGGGATCCGGATTTGATCCGGGATCCACTCCAGATCCGCTCCGAAAATAGGATATTCGGGACGTCTGGATCCGAATCCGGATAGTAAAATCAAGGATCCGTCAAAACCGAATCCGGATCCGGACATCTTAATTTTTAGATCTGGATATCCGAATCCGGATCCGTAATTTTAAAATATATTAATTTTTAAATTTTTTATTAATAATTATATTTGATATATTAATATTTATTCATAAAATTTAGTTTTATAATACTATATTTTAATTTTTAAATATTATATTCAAATCTGTAAATCTCTTCTGCAAGCTCTGGCGTTGGGTCTCCTCTTACTGACGTTTGAGGCTCTCCTTCATTTCCTCCTCTTTCCGTTGCTTCTATTCCTCTCTTTCCTTAAGCTGTTGATATATCCGGTTTATCTGATCGGATTTGCGCTTCCGGAACCCAAGATCTTCCCGGAGAGTGATAGATCAGGGGGTTGAGAACCCTTATGGAGATCCGATGAGGCGGTGGGGATGGTGTTGTGAAAGGAGTTGGCCTTTAGTGTGGGAGCTCGACATATTTTTTTTTTACAGTTTTAGATATACTCGGGTCCACAATGGTGGTTCCGCGTGAGGCGAGGTTCGTGTTGTCTCCTCTGGTGGTTTGAGAAGAGTGGTTCTTTGGTGTGGAGTGGAGAGTTCAGCGTCCTGATGTCTTGAGGTTTGGTGTCTTGTCTTAATTCTTGGTTTAGCTTTGCTCAGAGGAGGCGGCAGTTTGTCTCCATCAGCGCGTGCACAAGAGCTGAGGTAGTCATTTGGCTGCTGATCTTTTGTGCGACTGCGTGTGTATCTTAAGGGTTTTATGCCGGTTCTGTCGTCTATGGCAGAGTCAGGTTCTCTTCCCGCAGCTACTCTCGGCTTGCTCGAGCTCCTCTTGTCTCCGGTTTTTATTCCAGCCTCTTGCATGAGGTTTGGAGTTTTCATCTCCTCTTTGTTGTTTGATGTCGTCTCTCCATCGTGAAGTGATTTGCAAAGCACAAAAAGAACAGGTTGAAAAACGGTCATCCTAATGCCAGGATTTTCATTTGGAGGTCTTCACTGATTGTTCTTCTTCTCTTTGCAGGTATGAAAATCATGTTATTGGAGTTTGTGTCGTTCGCATCTTAATTGTCTTAGAGCAACATTATCAACAACACTTCTTAGAAAAGTTCATAGAGTTTTAATTAGTATTTCTAGTCTAAGCACTTTTCTAAGATACTTAAGTGAAAAACAACATTATCAATAGAATTTTTTGAAGGTTCTTAGGTATAAAATATTATTTTTTATTAATAATTAGTAATTAAGATATATAATCCTGAACATATACCCATTTATAATCAGCATTAAAAACAAAAACATTTTTATTCATTTCATATAAAATTACAAACATTTTATTACATTCCATTCATAAAAAAAAAACTTCAGAAATAATAGCAAACACACATTTTATTCAATTCATAGAAACTTAAAAATCATATGTTATTTGGAAGATGTCCAAATTTAGCCCATATATTTTCAATCAAATCGTATTTTAATTGTTCATGGACTTGTCAATTACGAACGCTCGTTCGACGATCCATTGCACTGCCAAGATTTGAAGGCCTACTAACGGTAAATGTATCCTCGTCTTCGCTTTCTTGAAATTCTCTAACGTTATCTTGAGTGTTTGTTGATCGTTCATCCTCGACAATCATATTATGGAGAATGATGCATGCTCTCATAATATTTGCTATTTTGTCTTTATCCCATAACTTAGATGGATTTTTCACAACGGAAAATCTAGCTTGCAGAACTCCGAAAGCACGCTCAACATCTTTTCGAACAGCTTCTTGGGTTTTAGCAAATAACGAATGTTTCTCACTTTGTGGAAGTCGGATAGATTGAATAAAAGTTGCCCATTTCGGATAAATACCATCAGTGAGATAATATGCCAAATGGTATGGATTACCATTAACATAGAAGTTTACTTGTGGCGCTATTCCGTTAATAATGTCATCAAAAACGGGTGATCGATCAAGAATATTAAGATTGTTCATAGTACCTGGAGCTCCAATAAACGCGTGTCTTATCAAGTTTCACGGACCAACAATTTTTGTTGAGGAGGGATGTTTGTTTTGTTTTCAAGTTTCACGGACCAACAAAACTCTGTCTTTAACGTTCACGGACCATCCTTGTAAGTTCATCAAGTTTGTTTTGTTTTCAAGTTCACGGACCATCCTTGATTTATACATTTTGTTTGAAACATAAACAGATATTACATTCAATACAATACATAAGAATTTGCCATAAGTCATTAGAATACATGCCATAAGTCAGTAAAATACAGTACAATACAATACATTTGCCATAAGTCTCTATCTTTAAAGTTCACTACGCTTGAAACTAAAACAACAACCCAAGTAGAACTAGATTTCTTCTTTGCCAAGCACGGAGAATCACTTCAATACGATCACCAACCCTAGTAGAACTAAAACGATGAGCATTACACCAATGAATACCTCAAAGCCATTTATAGATTTCTTCTTTGCCAAGTCACAAACTAACTGCTCTAGCCTAAGCACCTTCTCATCTGTCTCATAGTCACCCATAAGGTTCAGATTGTATACATTTTCCTCCAATTGAAGTATGTGTTTATCCCTCGCCCTCATCTCCTCCATGACTGCGACGTCCCACCATTTCCACACATGGCATTCTCCATCATCCACATGCTCGCAGGTGTAGTATCTCCTCCCTGGATCAAGCCATGTGTATGATGTAGCTATCTTTGGTGCACCACCACAGTAGCAAACCTGGGGGAATCCAAACTCGATCTCCGGTTGTGGAGGGTACTGCGGAGGGTACTGAGCCGTGTCACCATATTTCAAGCTCAAATCTTCTTGGTCACGACGAATGAGGTCTTCCGTCTCGCTGTACTCATAAGGTTCAGATATCTCCCCACCATACTCTGAAGAATCTGAAGGCTGGCTGTAACTATATCTCCCCATTTTAAATAAACCTGCAAAAACATTCATTTAAATACATTAGTCCTCTTCAGCAGCAGAAATACATTAGACATCACGAAAGTAAACAGAAAAACAATAACTTAAGGAAACATTTATTTCATTACTACGAAGCAGAAATACATTAGATATGGAAGAAGCAGAAATACAAGTGATTCATCAAAGTAGCAAGCAGAAACACAGAATTTAAAAGACATTTTTAGGAAACAGATACATAATAAATGCGATAACATTTTCAGAAATACTGAGCGAGCAGCTTGTTCTTCACAACGTCCTCAGCCTTGCTTAGTGGTCCTGGCTTGGCTAGGAGTGTGTCTAGAATGGCAAGCTTTGACAATCTCTCCTTCATCATGAGATCCTCCTTCTTCAACTCCATGACGGTCGTATACTCAGCAATAGATTATATTCCTTGAGTATTATTCCTTCTAGCTTTAGCTGCCTTGCTACCCTCTGGACGCACCTCTTGATCACCAATAGTAGTGCTTGATGTTTGTGAACATTCCTCTCCAGCTTTTCGCTTTGAACTCCCAGTAGGTTTAGGAGTGCTAAGGCTGAGCCACTTCTGCTCAAACCTTAACACACACCACGCATGCTCCATATTGAATTTCCTCTTGTGATCAGCGAAGTAAATATCATGAGCCACCTTGAGGACATCAGTGTCGCTCTGACCAGAACTGATCTGTCTCTCTGCTGCCGCGTATGCACCACATGATTTGTTGGTGTAGTCATTAATCTTGTGCCACCTCTGCTTAAGATGGAGCCACTCTCTAGGTTCACCACTCTCTTTAGCATGTGGGGTTGATGCATAATACTCAGCAACACGTTTCCAGAACGTCCCGGATTTTTGTTCCTTTCCAACAACAACATCCTTAGATGTGTTGAGCCACACACTTATTACGACCTCATAATCAGCTGGAGTCCATTGCCTTCTCTCCCTAGAGGCAACTGGTGGGTCTTCACGTGAAGCTGGAGCGTCGGGTTGTTGTGAACTAAAAGGAGGTATCTCGGATCCTTCTCCAAAGTTTTGACTTGAAGGATAACTTCCATACTGGAAGTTTTGACTGTGGAGAAGATAGCTATAGCTAGGGGAGTCACTGTATGGATTCAATGGATTCGTTGAATCCATAGCGAGCAGAATGAGAGGATTGTAAAAGAAAGAAAGAGAAACCGGAGAGAAAGAGATTACCACAACAAGAATTAAAGCTTGTTGAGGATTATATAAAGAAATAAGAGAGAAAGATATCATAAAGAAAAGGATAACAACCATCAAAGAGCTTTAAATAAAGACCTAACCATCAACTACTAGGGTCTAATCAATAGTTATTACAAGCATAACAACCATCAAAGCAATCAAGTAACTAAATATGATTTTCATTTGGTTAGAAACAAAATACACTCCACTTACAATGAGCCAAACAATAAACTTATACTCGTTACAGACGGTTTATTAGTTCGAAACTTCACTAATCAATCAAGTATACATTCAAATTGTCAAACAAACACAGATCCATCGAGTATAAAATCCAAAATTTAATCTATAATACACAAATCAATCGACTATACAATCAAACACAGATCAGTTCACAATCAAATTCGTCGCCAACCAAACCATCAGAAACTATACAACCAAACATTCAGAAACTATACACACGAACTATACAACCAAACATTCAGAAACAAACCAATCAATTAGTTTATATGATTCCTCTAAATCTTTTCCTATAACAGAGATAGAATATTAACAGAGATAGAAGACAAACCTTGTATCGTTTCAATTCGGAGCACGACGGCGAGATCCTTGTGGATTGGGTGATAATAGACGACGGCGGCCGAAATCTACCGTCGAGAGAGAGAGAATAGTGAGACGATGCACACCGAGATCAAACACCACGCATGCAAAAAGGAATCAAACCAAAAAAATATTAGATCGACAAATCACACCGATTATCGCAATAAATAAGTTCAGAGAAGAAGGACGAACCTGGTGGAGATTCGATGCGGCGGTAGAGCTTTGGATTGAACGGTAGATCGGTGTGGTTCGCGACACTGCTTCACTGCTCGAGAAATCGCCTTCTCCGGAGAGAGAGCGAGAGAGAGATACGAGAGAGAGAGAGATAGAAGAGAGAGAAGAGAGAGCGAGTAGAGATATAAGGATAGAGATCTAGATATAGATCTTCTCTCTCCTCTAGCTCTCTTTCTCTCTCTCTCTATCGTCTCTTCTCGCTCTGCTCTCTCGCTCTCTCTCTCTCTCTCTCTCGAGCTCGCGCTCGCTCTCTCTCTCTCTCTCGCTCTCTCTCTCTCTCCTCCTTCCCTCATTCTCGACTCGCTCTCTCTGCTCTCTATCTCCCTCTCTCTATCTAATCTTTGGCTCCCCCTCCCTTTCTTCTCCCTCACCTCCCCGTTCCACTTCCCTCTACCGCTTCCTACCTCCTATCACCACTTGCCACGTGACATAAGCACTTCGGCCAAAAACTTCTTACCTAAAAAACGACTCTTTTATTTTTCTGCAATTTTGATTTAAATTTGGGCCGAATTGGGTTAGGCAACGAGGCTTAGAAGCCCCGATAATGTTGCTCTTAGTTCTGAGGATGTGTCATACATTGTGGTCTCGGTTCGTGACGGGTGGTATGTATTCCTCTCCTAATAGTTCGAAGTTTTAAGTGCTTCGTTAACCGGGTCAGTTACGATGATGATATTGTCATCAGGATCCATCTACCACAGCAGGAAGACAACTAAGATGGCGACAATCTTAGTCTCGAGAAAGTACCAATGCGGGTAATTCCGTGTTAATTCCACTTCCACGTGATATGTCTATTCTGGTTGAGAACCACACCGGGTTATGCTTGTGTAAAGAAATTTACTTGGGGGCGAATTAAAACGACTATTATTCCAGTAAAATTTGTAACCGGTACCAAATTTATGGTCCGGACTGATTTTCAGTTAATATATACTCCCTCTGTTTTTAAATAAGTGTCACTTTGACATTTTTCACACAGCTTAAAAAAGTGAATGAAATATATGTAAATTGTTATTAATTATACCTCTATGACCAATAGTATTTGAGATAAATAAAATTATTTATAAAATCAATGCAGTTTGCAATTAATTTTCAACTGAAAATAAGTATAATTTGCATTAAAATTGTAACGTGATACTTTTTGTGTAACAAGAAAAAAAAGAGGTTAGAATGAGAATTATTATAAAACGGAGGAAGTAATATTTTAAAAAAAAAGTTTGGTGTTTTGGATTTCCTTTGGAACTGGCCAAGTCTTAACTAACCAGTAAAATTAACATGGCGCATACCAAAGATATGAAGTCCAATGAACTCGAAACTTCACAAAAGCTATATAGAATGCCGGTTTCTTGTTTCATAATGGAATCAAAATTTTACAATTTTTGCTATTTTTAGCGTGTAAAAAATATTCATAAATAGAAGAGTCCATTGGGATAGGTTAAAAAAGACATTAACATACTGCAAAATCATCTCATCTTCCTTATATTAAAAAATATGCGCGTGTTGTCGTTGACTTCGAAATTTTAATAGCTGATACATTAATTTATTTGACAAAATTCGGTGTATATTTAAAATTTTGGTCAATGGAAGTATACAGGTCAATTTTTTTCAAATGGCCACCGATTGTGTACAACATTACGTGCATGCATTGAGTCGAAATATGTATTACAAATGGACTGTCGGAACAACGGTGTGTCAAACAACCGTAATAAATAAATATAACTCCCAGTATTAATTCATTACTAATTTACTGTCCGAACTCCCAGTATTAGTTCATTACTAATTACTGTCCCAACTCTCAGTATTAGTTCATTGCTAATTTACTACTCCCTCCTTTTTATTTTAATTGTCGTTATAGATTTGTTCACACTGATTAATAAAACATATAATTTTGTATATTTCAAAAATAAAAACATAATTACTTATACACGTAATCATCTTTCAACCAATAGAAAATAACAAGAGAATCTTGTTAATAAATTTTGTATTGAAATTATAAAACGATGCTTATTTTGAAATGAAAATTTTACTTTATAACGACAATTACATTGAAACGGAGGGAGTATGTAACTACACTATTAAAATTGAAGTACCTCTTAAAAATAATATTTCTTTCAATATAATAATTATAACTTGTTTTGTTCAAAAAAATTATAACTTGTATCACTGACAAAATAATTATTAATTAATTAACTATAAATTATTGTTTTATTAGATTATTCTTTAACCGAATTTACCATTATTCTCTAACCAAACTTACTATTATTCTGTAACTGGAACGTTCTCTAATCAAAATTTAGAATTAAATTAAATAGATTTATTTAATACTCCCTCTGTTTGTAAAAGATCTATATTTTAGATTTTTCACACTTATTAAGAAAAACATAAAATTTCATTTACCAATGCATTATTTTTCTTAATTAACAATTTCCCATAAGTTTGAACCAATAAGATATTAGTAAATACAATTATATTTTTGGAAATGTACAATTTTTCACTAATTAATGTATTGAAAATGTAAAAAATGTATCTTTTTGAAACAAAAGTTTTTTCTAAAACATGGATCTTTTAGAAACAGAGGGAGTATGTGACATACAAACTTTAAATATTATATATTTATGTATATTATTTTTTCATTTTACATACAAAATATAAACTATAAAATAATATTTTATTATAACATATAATTTTTTTTTAATAATTTGATGATCAATATTATTCACACATATATTTTTGATCATAAGAATACAATAATTAAATTTTAATTTAATATTTTCCCCAAAAATAAACATAGAAGAAAACTTATTTTTCTTATAAAAAATTTAGAGGCTTCTCTGCTCCGGGTTCATTACTTTGATGCTTTGTTTCGCTGTTAGTTCGTGTGTTTAGATTTTTTTTTCGTATTCAGCTATTATTAATCTTTGTAATCGCTGTCAAAACTTGAAACTTGGTATAATATTTAATATTTTCCCAAAATAAATTAGAGGCATAACTATCTATTTTATAAAAATATTAGTGAATTTTATTTGACAGAAAATATTTTCTTTTAAAAATATATATATTTATTAATATAGATAAACATACTAATTGATATTTTAATTTATAAATAAATACATCAAAAATGGCTAATGTAGTTAAAATTATTAATTGACGAAATATGTTATATAATATATCATTTTGATAGGTTTTGTATCCGATCATAATATGAGCAATCAACAAATTATTGATAATTATAAACTGTCGATGTATCATAAATGTTATGTACTACAAATCAAAAATAAACACTTATATAGAAATATGTATGTGCAACAATTACATTATTGTGCTGTGAAGAATTCCATATGTTTATTCTATCAAAAATAAACACACGTGTGGATGAACGGGCCAAACTCTATTATGTATTATATGAGAATAGAATATGTGTATTATTAATTTATTTGTAAAATTATTTTTGGTAAACCATTTCTTTGTAAAATATGCATATTAATTAATGACTAAACATCTTAACTTATATTTTTAGTAAAACATCTTAACTTCTCACGAGTCCTTAGGGGTTACTACAAAATAACTAAGCATATTCCCTGTTCGTGAGTGAGAAAATTTTTTTTGATGAGCCGTTTCCTAATTTTTAAAGCATTTTCATAGAGAGTTTCTCAAAAGATTTTCAATCCTATAAAATCAAAACCAATAGAAAAGGACGAGAAAAAATAAGAAGAACACTTGAAAAGCTCATGAAAACTATAAAACATTTATAACTCTTCTATTGGTTCAGTTTTTATTTGAAAATAAAATTATATTAGAATACTAATATCTTTTGAGAATCTTAGAAAGTTATTTCATGGATTGATATGCTCTTAATCAGCATAATTGCATTGCTCTATATCTTTTTCTGTACTTTTTCGTTTGGTTTCAATGGTATAAAACATATAAAACTGAAAAAAAGTCCATAGGGGTGGGTTTAAATTACAGATAAGGTATAAGCCTAATGTGGAAGGTAGAGACAGCTAACTGAATAAAAGCTTAGTTAAATTTTAAACACAATTATGGATCAGTCAATATCATTTAAAAGTTGGTAGGTAAAATAATATACCAACTCATTATTTTAACATTTTGGGCTATCTTCCTACTCTATTATAACTTAAAAACCAAATCTTTTTGCCTAAATGTGGAGTAATTAATTACAAGAACATAAGAATATTCAAACTAAAAGTGAGGATGGGACGTCTTCTAATCTGCCATTGTTTTTTCTTCAATTATGTTACAACTTTCACATATGAATATAATGTAATTTCACCTTTTGCTTTGAAGCGAAATTCAAATTTTAAATGACAGTTAACTATATGATGCTTTCATTGGTTGTAGCCATCGAGAAATGAGACACAAATGTGTTTCTTAATCTCTTAATACTCTTTCTTTAACATTGTTTCTTCTGCTGCAGAAAATTTAACAAAAAACAAAACTATCTCGATAAATATTAGCGTATAAAAAACATCATAAGTAGAAAGAGTCCATTGAGATATTTGCCCTGTAAAAACGACATGTTACACTGCAAAATCATCTCATCTTCTTGACGTCGAAACAGTCGTTTGATGCAGCCATAATTGGTTTTGTGAGTTAGACTCTTTTTGCTTTTTGGTAGCAGACCCTTGTTCCTTATATAAAAAGATATGCGCGTGTTGTCGTTCTTCGAAATTTTATTAACAGATACAAAATATTAATTTATTTGACAAAATTCGGTGTATATATAAAATTTTGGTCAATGGAGGTATACAGGTCAATTTCTTTTCAAGTGACCACCGATCGTGTACAACGTTCCGTGCATGCATTGGGTCGAAACTCGTAATACAAATGGACTGTCGTTCTACGCGTATGGAGAGGAACAATGATGTCTCAAACAACGTAATAAATAAATATATAAGAGATTCGAGAAGGTTTGTCCCAGCTCCCTGTGTTAGTTCATACTAATTTACTATATATGTGTTATATATATGAGGATAGAGTATGTGTATTATTAATTTCTTTGTAAATTTTTTTTTTTGGTTAATTTCCTTGTAATTAATTTGTACATTAATGAATGACTAACTATTTTCGGTAAAACATCTTAACTTCTTAGTTCTTACGTGCCGTTAGGGATTAATTTGTTACTACAAAAATAATAAGCATGTTCCCTGTTTGTGTGTGTGGACAAAATTTTTTAATGAGCCGTTTCCTAATTTTTAAAGCATTTTCATAGAGAGTTTCACAAAAGAGTTTTTTCAATATTATAAAATCAAAACCAATAGAAAGGAAGAGAAAAATAAGAAGAACATTTGAAAAACTCATGAAAAGCATAAAGCATTTATAACTCTTCTATTGGTTCAGTTTTTAGTTGAAAATGAAAATAAAATTATATTAGAATACTAAAATTTTTGAGAATCTTAGAAAGTGATTTCATGGACTGAAATTCTCTTAATCAGCCTAACTGCATTGTTCTATATCTTTTTGTTGTACTTTTTTCGTTTAATTTCAGTGGTATAAAACATATAAAACTGAAAAAGAGTCCATAGGGATAAGGGTAGGTTTAAATTACAGATAAGGTATAAGCCTAATGTGGTAGGTATTTATTCAAAAAAAAAATGTGGAAGGTAGAGCCAAGTGAATAAAAGCTGTTAAATTTTAAACACAAATATGTATCAGTCAATATCATTTAAAAGTTGGTAGGTAAGAAAACAAATACCAATTAATCATCATTTTAACATTTTGAGCTATCCTCCTATTTTATTATAACTTCTTTTTTTTTTCACAGCAAGCAAATGACTATTCTATTATTCAAACTTGAAATAGTCTAGGTAACCAAATCAGAAGAGAACAACCAATATAACACATCTACTCTATTATATATTTTTTTGTATGAATGTTAAATTTATTCAAACAAAAAAAAAGTTTTTGCATCCAAAGATGCCGACAAGATTTAGATTTCTATTTTTTTACATTAGAAATAAATAAAAAAAAATTAATTGCTTGGTCTTGAAGCTAGCTAATTGTGAAGCCCTTCTTTGAACCGAGCTTCTCCAACTGTCTCAGTGAGCTAAATCTGTTTTTCATAGCCTTGTCAATGTCCTTGATCAGTTTCTGCGGTGTAGAAGGTAACCCCTCATGTCTCCGAGTGTTTCTTTCTCTCCATAGGTGATAAAGTGTCGTCTGGAACCTGTACTTGATGGTGTAACTTCGCAGTTTGGATCAGCGAGCTGGTTATCAGAGCCAGGATCTCGTCCCATTCAGTGCTGAAAGCATCTTCAAGCAAACCCAAAGCCAGATTTTGCCAGACCTGCTTAGAGTAAGGACATAAGAAATAAAGATGGTCTCTTGTTTCAGTGTGATGATGACAGAGCACGCAATTAGCAGAGAAATTTCCGTTCTAGCTTTGCATTCTGGCACCGGTAGATTGTCTATCAAGAACCGTCACCCATGCATTGAAAGCAAACTTAGGAGTGTTACGACTGAACCATATACCTTGCTCTCAAGACACTTTAGGCTAAACCGATCTTATCTGTTCCCAGGTATGTTTGGTAACAAACTTTGGCTTATAAACCTCTTCTTTCATGCACCATAAGACCACGTCTTCTTCATTCTCAATATAGTCTTGTCGTACAAGATCAAGCTCATCTTCGATCCTGTTGTAAATTTTGGTTTGATGTCTCCTTCTTCAATGTACAGCTATGGCTTGTTCAACCGTAGCCTAAGCACTGATTCCTAGGTCAATCCTTCCACAATGAGCATGGCTAGGGTTCCCATATTGTTACATCGATCAAACAAAAATGAAGTGGACCGACCATTATGTACTTTTATTTTGATGAAATCCTTGGCTTGATCACGCATCTTTAGCATTTTCTTTCATACCCAAGATCCGTGAGAAGAGGCTGTGGGTTCTCTCAATGCCCATATAGATGATCCTTGAAGACGATGCTCTTGGATCCAGCGACTCCATTATGAGCTTTTGTGTGCTATAGTTCTCCAGATTAGTTTAAGAACACTCACCTCATTTGCTTCCCGTATGCATTTTAGACCAAGACCTCCCTCTATTTTTGGGTAGCAAACGTCACGCCATGCAATTTTTGCCTTTTTGTACTGAGGCTCGGTCCCGACCATAAAAAAGCAGAGTAAAGACTCTCTATCTTCTCAATGCACCCAGTTGGTAGTTTGTATGCTGAAATCCAGAAGTTCACAATGTTTGCAATGACAGAAGTTAGTAGCTGCAATCGACCTGCGAAAGAGAGAAACCGAGCTGTCCATGAACTTATTCGACTCTTGATCTTATCAATCAGAGGAGCGCAGTCTCCCATGGTCATTTTCTTTGTAAGCAGCGGCAAACCCAGATAACAAATTGGTAGTGATCCAACCTCAAAAGAAATATGTTTTGAACAGCCGTTCTATTTCTTCCAGAAACTCCAGCAAGATATACCGTGGTCTTCTCTAGACTAATGTCAAGTCCAGAGACTTTAGTGAAGGCAGTAAATACATCAACTATTCCTTCCATCTACTCTATTATAACTTAAAAACCAATTTTTTTTTTTGCCTAAATGTGGAATAAATTAATTACAAAAACATTGATTCATACTAAAAAGTGAGGAAGGACGTGTGTTCTTATCTTACATTGTTTTTACTTCAAACTTTTTCTTTAAAGCGAAATTAAAATTTTAAACAACGTTTAAATATGATGCTTTCGTAGGTAGGCATCAAAAATGTGTTTCTTCATCTCTTAATACTCTTTCTTTAACATTGCTTTTTTTGCTGCAGAAAATTTAACCGAAACAAAACTATCTCGACAATATCAGCGTATAAAAACATTTATAAGTAGAAAGAGTTCATTGAGATAGGCCCTTTTAAAAAAAAAAGACATGTTAAACTGCTAAATCATCTCATCTTCTTGACGTTGAAACTGTCGTTTGATGCAGCCACAAGTGGTTTTTGTGAGTTACTCAGACTCCTTTTGCTTTTTGGAAGCAGACCCTTCTTCCTTATTCTTCTTCAGCTTACCCTCTCTCCGCTCTCTCTTCACTCCCTTGGATTTATCCGGCAATGGATTTTTTCCAACCTGTACACAAAGATTGAAACAATCAGTTTGAGAACCTCCTATACACATTATGTACGTTATAATATGTCCCATCGTTCATTCTTTACCTCCTGCTCAGGAATGTAGATCCTCCCTCTCTTCCCTAGTACATCATCTTGATCAACATTCTTCAACTGTAGAAGAAACAAAGAATGAGTCGTTGGTCATCTGTTTCTATCAAATTTAAGAAATCGTGACAACAAAAGCTATTATGTACCTTCTTCTTCGGCTTATCTTTGGATGATTTCATCGCTTCTTTCCTTAGGCCTTCGTTGGGAAGACGATTACGACGGATAACCAAGTCCATGGATGGACCAACTTCAACAAGCTCTATTCTAGGCACGATGGTCCCTGACTTTTTTAGCTTAATCGCGCAGTGAGTAAGGAAAACCTTAGTTGGTGATATCGCTGAGCATATGTAAGCACGGTCTAATCCAGTAAGGTTTAGATTATCCACGACCTGCAGACAAAACAATTCAACTTCTTTCAGGTTCTGTGATAAGCAAACTACATAATCAGTATTCAAAAACATAACAAAAGCATAGTTCACCTCGCCTCGGAATAGATCAGTGAGGACTTCTTTAAGCTGCTTGAGCTCTGGTACATTCTCAAAACCTTCTCCAGTAAAGCAAATGAAAGGCTTTGATCCTTCATGAGGTGCTATTTTCTTGTCATAGGAAAACGATAGCAATGATTTAAAGTTCTCAATCCCAACTTCTATAAGATCATAGACATGGTGATCATACATTCTCCCGAGCACAAGGTTGTCAGGTCGTTTCTTTGTGTGAGAGCCATACTGCAACATAACATCCACCAAACCAATATTAAATACTCACCAAATCATAACTAAGCTTATATCTTCTACCAATCTACCCCATAAGAACATATATAAAGACTAACAAGACAGAAGCACGAGGATGGCTTAAAATGAACTAAGATCACAGGACAGATCATCTTAATTAACAACTTTATATACAATAATCAAGAAACTATGTGAATGCAGAGTTTCCAAATAGTCACATCCACACAAAACAGAGCTGCAAAAAAGCTTACCGCAAAAATGCTACAATCAGTTTTGAGAGAGAAGAACTCCAAAGAGGTTTCACCACCACTCTCAAAGGGTCTAATATTCTCATTCCTCCTCGAGTACTTGATAGCACCTCCCTTCTTCAAACGGTACAGCTCCATCAACACAGCGCTTAGCGTAGCGCTCGTCTTCGTTCCATGAAGTATCAATGTCTTCTTCCCATTTTCTACCTGCACAAAGCCAATATCAGATACAAAGTGAGTAACTTTCGAGCGATTCTTCACAAATTCTCCATTGATACCACTAATACAAGAATCAATTCATTCTCTTTGTGTAAGCATCGAATTGAAGAAAGACTCACCAGCTTAGGAGCTCGCTTTTCGAGTACACGCTTGGCTTTGTGGGTTTTGGGAGTTCGTATTTCCATCATGACTGGTAATTTTCTGGCGACTTCCAACAAAGCGACGGGCTCCGAAGAAGAACAGAGGAAGGAAGACGAAGAAGAGGTTTTTCGATAAGAGCCTCTAGGGTTTTAAGTTCTAGCAACTTATATAGAATTGTAATCTACTCCCTATGTTATTATGTTTATTTCAATTCAGTCCAAATACTTTGTTTTCTATGTCTTGAGATCCAAAAGTTTCAGTAGGTCCACGATGGGTTCAAATAAAGAATTGATGGAATCTTTTAGGCCATCCGCATTGATGAACCCTCCAATTTCCGATTTCCAGAATCAGTTTAATAATTTTTTATTTCTTTTTTCGTTTGATTTTAAAAAAAAAAATTAATCAACCAACCAATCATGGACCGCCACATGTCGTGGACCCGCGAAACAGTGTTGAACTCGACTCTTGCAGATGAACTCACCTGAATCAGTTTCATAACTTTTTCAATATTTTAATATATTTTTTTTGGAAAGTGCGTGAACTCTCCTTCATGAATTCTAATGCAGATGCTCTTGCAACTAATATTTGGACACCAGCTTATGAAAAGTTTTTTTTTAACACATTGGTTCATAACAAAAGTATTGTTGTATAAAGTCCTTAGAAAACATGTATTTTATGATAAGAAAACATTTCAGATATACTGAAAAGAAAACATCTTTAAAATTAGTCATAGATATATCTCATGGTAGTAGTGGCAGATGTGTACCCACCATCAATAACCAGGTTATGTCCGGTAATGAATCTTGACGATTCTTCACTTGCAAGAAACAAAGCTGCTTGAGCCACATCCTCCACTGTACCAGCCCTTCCAGTCAGTAAACTTCCTTTCTCAGCCACAGTCTTTGTGACTTCAGCCGCATCGATTTTGTCATTGTGAAGATACTTACGATACGCGTTGACCAAGATGTCAGTGGGAACTCCATGCGGAGAGATGCTGTTCACACGGATGCCGTGAGAGCCGAGTTCGCATGCCGTTGTCTTGACAAGCCCGTTGATGGCTCCTTTTGAAAGCGTATACGCGTGACCTCCAAGTCCTCCCATTACTCCTGATGAGCTTGATGTGCATATTATCGACCCTCCTCCTCCTTTTGCGTTTTAGATGCATCAAAACTAAATTTAGCTGTCTGATGATAAAAAATTAGGCTGCATAATATTGTTTAAGCGATCCGAATGATACTATTAGGGATATATATCCCACATAAAAAAATTAACTAATATATAAAGGGTTAGGGTCAATCCACTAATTACCAATTGGTTTTAAGTTGGAAGTCCATAATAAACCCGAATCTAACATAGTATCAGAGCTGGCCCAATACCCTGACCCATTAATCCGGCCCGGACAGTGGTCCGATCAACCCATTAGCTGATGACCCATAGAAGGCTCAGTTCTCCGAGATTGCTAGAAAATAAAAGCATTGTTTCGGAGGGGCATGATGGATTCTGCGAGATTAATGGTTATACGCACAATTATCTCGAGGGAGGGTATTGGAGAGAAGATCCCACATTGGAAATATGAATGGGACATGAGTAATATATAAGGGACTTGGACCAATCCACTAATTACCAATTGGTTTTAAGTTGGAAGTCCATAATAAACTCGAATCTAACAGATACCGATCAAAACACAATAGTAGAAAACTATAAACAGTAATTAATAAAACAAAAATAACAATATAAAACTTGTTTACTAACAGTGTTACTAACAGTGTTAATCACTATGTGATATTTTCTCTTTGTTTTAGCCCTTACTCATGTATCTTTGTTCTCGATAGGTTGTTCATTTTTAAATTATTCTATCTCAAAACACGTTTGATACTGAAGATTTTTTCTGGACAAACAACTAAAAAGCCACTTTATTAACGTATGTAATCAAATCAATTTTAAAGTATTCTCTTAAAATTGGTCAAATATTTTCTAAGAAGACAAATCTAAAATTAAAACCGAAAATGATCAATGATATTCAATTTCTACGTAGCTCATAAGACTTGCTAAATTGCCAAATCTGATTGGACACCCAACTAAAACACTCACCTTTGATCATGGCCTTGGCGGCATGTTTGATGCCAAGCAAGACACCATTCACATTGACGGAGACAAGTTTGTTTACCATATTAATGTCCATCTCCAAGATGCTACCTTCGTTTACAGCCATTCCAGCATTGTTGAACATCACGTCCAGCCTCCCTTTACGTCTTATGGCTAGCTCCACTGCCGCCTCCACATCAGCTTCCTTGGACACATCACAATGCACGTAGCAACCACCAATGGATTCTGCCACATGGACGCCTTCTTCATCCAGTATATCCGCGACAATGACATATGCACCGTTCTCTGTAAACAGCCTCGCCGTGGCAGCTCCGATCCCTCTTGCTCCTCCGGTTATTATGGCTACCTTCTTGTTTAATGTTTTTGCCATTAATTCCAGTTATTTTCTTGAGAGGTTTGGTATTCGACTTTGTTCTTATACCACTTTATTTTATGTTTCCTGTTCTAGACATGCTCTTTAACTTTACATTCAACTACTTTTATTTCTTTCACTTGTTAGTTCACTCATCTTCTTTGCGTTAAGGCAAGTTTGATGGATATTAAAACAAAAACAAAAACAAAGAGTGAGAAATTTCATATGGATTTTGGTTGATTATATAACACATCGTTATAACTTTATAACATAATTCTCGAACTTTTGTATATCCTACTCGAATTGTACAATAAAAGTTTTGCAAGATTAAGAGGTGAATGTCAAGTCTGTCTCTAGTTTTCTACATATGCGATCTGTTTTCTTTGACAAAGTATATTACCCAGCAGCACTTATACAGTATATATATGATAATATGAAGATGTATATGGTTGTGCTATCTTTTGCTTTTAGTTCACCGTATAGGCTATGATTTTCATAAAACAGTGAAACTTTACAGAATCGTTTATATATTTTTTATCAAGTGGCTAAAGGAGAAAGAACAAAACAAACATATGAGGCTTCGTTTGAGATTTACAAGGTTCCTCCAAAATGTATGATCTTGGTGGGGTCTTCACACTTGACAGTGGGCAACCGATTCTTGCTTTCCTGTTTTAGAGAGAGAGAGAGAGAGAGAGGAAGGTGCAAGTAAGAGTTATTAACATGAACCGGTCTTCTTCCTCCACAACATGTGGTCATCCTACGAGTTTTGGTCACTTAACTATTCCTTTACTATTGCCCCGGACAGACAAAGTAAAGAACCTCTAATTTAGACTCACCAAAGACATCTCAAGAACAGAAGACCCCCCAAGATGTCATAGACAGTCAGTGTGCAAATGAGTTGAGAAATACAAGAGAAGGCATACCTTGTAAAGACTTTTCGAGGTCCTGTAATTGCCTGATGAAACCGACGTTAGGATTTGCAACGGGTCTAATGCTCTTAACATGTTGCAATGCTTGGGTTAAAGTCATTCCATGTCTCTTCATGAGGTAAGCAACAACTATAGTGACACTGCAAGGAGTAAAACATTCAGGGAACAGAGTGCCACTAAACTAAACAAGGTGTGTTCCAAATATCAAAAAAAAAACCTGCGTGATTTGCCAACGAAGCAATGGACAAGAACGCTACCGCCAAGCTTCTTGGCTTCATCAATGAAATGGATACACTCATCGAAGTATACTTCCAAATTTGTGTCTTCCTTATCCACAACTATCACATATTACAAAGCAAAGAAGGAAAGAAGATTCCATCTCAAAAGGGTAAGAAAGGCATATTCTGTATAACAAGGTGAAACCTTTAATACAATATACCTGGAACAACCTTGTAGACGAAATCGTGAGGGTGAGCAGGTCCCAAGGAGCTAGCTACGGTTAAGATGTGAGTAACGTTGCAAGACTTCAAGAAGTTCTTGTTGGAAGCTGCTGCAAAGGATCCGAGATAGAGACCCTGTAAAAAGATAAATGAATCAATTAGAAGAAAGAAACTAAGGGAAGATTTGTTGTGAGGTGGGAACCTCTTGGATTAAGGAAGGGACATTGTCTTGTCTATAGACACGAGCAACTTTAATAAGACGAACAAGCTCTTGTATCCGGTTCTTCACAAAGGTTTCGTTATCCATTGCTGGTGATGAAGAAGATGATGATTTGTCTCTACAACTCCTGGAAATGGAATTGAATCATCGTTTAGTTTTAAATTGACAATTAGAGTCAAGAGCGTGATCACATGAATCAAAAAATCTAGCTCAGCGAATAAGGTACGACATGATTCGTAATTGGGAGAATTGCATTTGCAGGTATGAATCTAAAAATCAAAGAGAATATATATGATCGTTTGAGATAAACGATTGCAACTATGGAGATCGTATTAACATAAAAAGATGAGATCTTACATTGTAGAAAGAAGGGGATGGATGGATTAGCCAAAGAGAAGAAGAAAACAAATCTGAGAAAATGGTGACTGAGAGATATCTAAAGCGGAAGTTTGCAATTGCATGGTTCTCCAGCTTTTTGGAGAAGAGCAGAGGGAAGAGGCTTCCAGAGGGGCTAAACTGTAAAATATTTGTTCTTCCAGGACCAAATATGTATTTATTTATTAAAGTCCAAACATAATTAGAAGATTGGACTGAAAATCTCTTCTTCTTTTTTTTTTTACGGCAAATATTTGATTTTATTCATTAAGAAGATTTACGATCGACAAAAAAAAAAAAGAAGATTTACAAAGTCATTGTCCAACGAAACATGTAACCAACATGGTGGATACAATCATGAGCTATGGAAAACTACTTCAGAATCAGCTGGCTCGCTATTTGTTCTGCGACTTTAACAGATATGACAAAATTAACTTTGTGCTCCAAAGGATGATGTCCAGAATAATATTAGCTATATATCGAAACATTTGTTAATCTCCCATCGATGGTGAGTTTTTACAGACTCGACTGAAAATCACTTGTTTGAATTACAACTAAAAATACACATGTAGGACGTGAGTAATTGGAGTTACTAATAATTTACTATCCAAACAGGTAAATTATCAATCCATTTTAAAAGTTGACAAAAAAAAGATCAATCCATTTTAAAATAAAAATGAAGCATAACTCCACTAAAACCAACGCAATAATTATATTAAAAAATTAGTTAACCTAAACTGAGACTGAATATCATAACTTCATACAACTTCAACCAAAAGAAATGACAAAATGATATAGAATTAACCATATATTTTGTTTTTATCAAATAATGGTTCACAGATAATATTAATATCTAATCATAGTTATCAAATCAAAAGTAAGTGTTAAAAATATTTGCGCGAGATAACATCTAGGTGTAAACAAAGAAAAAAGAGGAATATATTTGTATTTTCCATAATAACCATATAAATACAAGTATTTTATAATTAAAGAGTTTTCGGAAATCACTAAAATTAAAATTTTAATTTAAAAAATTCAAAAAAAGAAATAATTAAAACTGATTTATTAATCCATCTGATACTTTCTTATTTCTTTTGTCAAAAGAGGCTTCTTATTTCAAAGGATGAATGGATGATTACGGGCCGTTTTAACATGTCTAACTACGGCTAACAAATCAGCTGCTAGAAAGAAAAAAAACATGAGAAGAACACAAAACCAAAGATAGAAGCAATAATGCCAGGACGTCCTTACATCTCAATTACATTAAAGCCTAAGCAACGACACCTTGTATAACAAAGAACACAATCCCTAATCTAATGCTCGTAATCTGAGCCTTTAAATTGTAAAGAGAGCAAATCATTCGTAACGCAACACTTTCAATCGAAAGGCTGACCGTACAACCATAAAAACAAGGGCTTCATGATCTCTGTGATGGTGAGAGACTGCGATAAAGAATAAGATAACGGCAAGAGATGTCTCTCGCATCAAAGACTGAGCAGAACGACAAGACAACAGTGAAACAGAGACGAGAAAGATAATCTTAAAACAGAAGACAGACATTAAAAAAAAACGAAATTGACTTGTAAAACAATGTTATTTGATCGGATCCTTAACAATATAAACTGTTCAAAAAACCATAGAGAAAACTAAACAAACCAATAATCAAAAACAACTTATTATTCACACCCAAACCACAGAGATCAACGAGTTATCAAGCCCAGACTCTTCAAAACTCGTCTCAGATCCGTAATAAAGACTCTTGTACTCCCCAGGAACCGCTTGGATCAGCTTGAAACACCTCTCCCTCCTCTCCGATTCACCGATCAGCGAATAGCAAAACGACCAGAGAAGCTGAACGGACTCTGACCTGAGGAAGTTCCTCTGCACTTTTCTCCCGTCAGGTAACCGGACGCACAGCCTGCACCTAACGCTCCGATCCGACGAATCGCATCTCGGCTCTTCCGTCAATTCCGGGAATCCGATCACCGAGTTGGGAGATAGACACGTTGGACTCTCGGCGGCGTCGGGGGAGTTTTTGGGGCGTTTGGTGTCCACGAAGGGAGATAGATTCTCTAGTAGTGATTGGCACTCGAGCATCGCGAATAATCTTTTCGCCATTGATCGGAATCGATGGCAAGAAGCCCTAATTTTTTCTCTCAGGTGCCCAGGCGCAGAAGAAGATGCGTTTCAGTGGTTTTCGCGATTGCAGCTTATATATAGAGAGGCGTGGAGAGAGAGAGCGATGTATCCTTTTTTTTTTTTTCTTTGTAAATAAATTTATGTTTTTTTAGTCAAGATAATTAGTGAATTTATAGATATTCGACTTTTTTTTGTTGTTTTTTATTTTCCCTTTTGTTGTGTAAGTATTTTTTTTTATATACCACAATACTATATAGATTATGGAATATTTTTAAAAAACTATATTGCTTGTAAATTGAGCTTTCCTTCTCCAAAAATAAATCTTAACTTGTGTCTTGAGTCTTTCTTAGCTCTACGACATCTTTTACGTTTTGAGGTTTCTGTTTTTCTCTTTGGTTCAATCAGACTAGAAAAGATCATAAGGTAAGATTCAATGGTGGAATATAAAGTTCCAAACCTCCAAAAAACAGAGTCCTAAATACAGGGAAAGCATAGCCCTAACCAAGGGGAAACTACAAAGATCGATCAATACTATTCTAAAATCTCATTCACCAAACAAAGAACTAATAACAAAACCGAGAAATTCAGGATAAATAGTTTCTTTACTGAAAGTAAAATATTTCGCCATAATGTAAAACCACCAAACATAGGTGCCATCTTTCTGAGTAATAGAAGACAATGATTTCAAGCAACTAAATATGTTTTTGATAACTTTTTTATATATTGCAATCAAAATAAAGATGATGATAAAGGGTAACATTTTGCTCTCATATAAACAGCATACATAACAGACCAAACTCAGAACATAGCAACATAAGCCTTATAGACAATGGTAGAGAGAGTAGGGAGACACACATGACCCAACCCAAGAGCTTTATTAGTTCTCTCCTTATTTTTTATTCAACAAACAGTGGCAAATGGGATCACTTAAGAGTAAGCCTTCTCCTCAATCAGTCATTTGACGTAAGTCACGAACCAATCAAGCATCTCCTTATGAGCTTCTTCTGCAGCTTTAACAGCCTCTGGGTCATTGACGTCGTACCGAGTTGTCCAACCGTGTGAGACATTTGGGAAAATCTTCACATAGCTACTCACCTACACATTCCCAATAAAAATTAGTTAGTTAAAGACTTAATAAAAACTTTGTCGAGTTGCTGAAGAAGCAGAGTCTCTCTACCTCGGGCTTGGAAGCAAGAATCTCCTCGAATTGCTTCACGAGTGCTGGTGGGGTCAAAAAATCATCCTCAGCTCCTAGTATAGCTATTGGAACCTTCACACCTACAATGAAACCCGTGAAATCGATTAAGGCATAAACCATGGAACCAGACCAATCACAGTTGTTTTTAAAAGTACCAAAAGTCATGTTACCCTTGATATCATCGACTGTGACATAAGTAGGGTGATTCAAAACAGCTGCTTGGATCAGCTCTTGTTTAGACAGTTCCACAACTACTTTTCCTGAAGATCAATTATCAACACAAGAGAGAGAGAGAGAATTAGAAATATGCATCAGACATTTCCAGATGCTAGTAGTGAAAGGTGTGTGTTTAATATCACGGTCTAAAGCATCTACAACATACGGTGGAAATGCCCAATAAAGAGAGTATAGCTATAAAGACAAATAAACTCACCACCCCAACACATCCCTGCAGCTCCAACGGCAGTGATGCCTTTGTTCTTTATGGCTTCAAGTACTGGCTTTGTGTCCTCAAACCCCTTATCCTAAGGAAAATAGAACTGTTTCAGATGGAATCTTTGAAAAGAACAGAACAAGTTGACATAAAAATCTAGTGGAACAACTGAAGAGAAAAACAAGGATAAGGAACGAACAGGGCCATGGTCTTTGATCCAGACATGGACGGGTCTCTCCTGATTAGAGGGATCATAAGGATCTCCACAGAAGTAATCAGGAACCACAACATAGAATCCAGAAGCTGCAACTTTGTCCGCAAGCGCCCTTAAAAATAAATAACAATTAATAATTCTAAACAACTAAAAAAATTGCAACCAGTAACACATTAACATCTTATCTACTAATATATACCATTACCAAAGGTATTTCAAACACAGATGCAATATTGATGAAGAGGGGAGAAGTATCATAATACCTCAAATTTGGAGCTTCATACCCTGAAGAAGAAAACAAGAAGCTGAAGTCAGAACACAGAGATGAGAAACAATCAAATCAACAGATGGGTCTAAATAAAAAGTTTCTCTTTTTTAGTCAATCATGTCTTCTCGAAATTAAACAAATGACTTACAATCAGATCAAAGAGGAAAAAAAGCAATGTTTACCATAAATATCCGAGACGAGGAGGACGCAATTCTTGGAATCTGGAGAGCCAGAGACGTAGGCATCGAGCCGACCGAGCTTCTCGACATGGCCCAACCCGGAGAGAGGGTTAAGAACCGGCGGGTTTTCGCAGCACTGAGGTCCCAACATTATTGTTCTTCAAAGTGGTTGAGACAAAAATGGCGACCAAACTTATCGTATGTTTGCTTGTTGTGGTCTGTTATTAAATAAGACTTGGTTACGGTTTAAGACACTTTAACAGACTTTTTTTTTTGTGCCAGACACTTTAACAGACTTTATTCCACTTGTAGACGCTTTGATTATGATCTAACGGTCAAAAACATGCATTTTATTATACACACTTTTTGAAACTTTGATGATGGTCTAAAACGTCACAAAACAGAGTTATATTTGTCAAGAAACAACTAAACGGTCTAGAATAATGATTTGTTTCAAAGTCTCTAGAAAAGGAAAAAAATAAATAATTAATAGACATTAGAATACAAAGTTAGAATGTATATAAATTAGATAATTAATAATCAAACCCATCAATCTTAAGAGGGTGTTATTGGTTTGGATATTTCGGTAGATTTTAAAATACAATTAAAATCTAGTGTTATTGGTTATATGATTTTAAAATCCATATTCAAATTCATTGTTATTGGTTATATGATTTTAAAATCTATATTCAAATTCACTGTTATTGGTTCTTAGATTTTAAAATAGATTCTAAAATCATGTGTTATTCAATAATAATGATTTTATTAAGGATTTGATTTCAAATTAGATTTGAATGGATTTATAAGTGTTTTTAAGTTAAAAGTACAAAGGAGCAAATATTGAGTTCAGACTTGATATTTCGATGGATTTGTATTATTGATGTTCCCAGTATCTTTTTTTTTGCCCAAAGTCATACGTATTGAACATGTTCCACTAACAATTATAAACAATCACTATTTAAAAAAGATATGAGATGCTTGCTACGTGAGTTAAAAAAATATATATATATATGTAAAAACGAACACATAAAAAGAAAAAAACTGACATAAACACGTTTGACGTAGAACCACTATGTTCAACACTTCAACATACATCTTTTAGTTGGTTGATCCCGTTTGAAAGTTTGAAAGTTTTCTAATTTAATATTTTCCAATTATCCAATTTGTACAATTTAATATTTTCCACTTTCTATCGTATGTGTCCTTCATAATTTATATATAATCTCTATTGCATATTAATAAAAATTACACAAGTACAAACACTTAAAACTCCAAACTAAAAGCATGATAAAACACATTTTGTAGTTTTTTTTAAAAAAAATTATATTTTGTTACAAATCTGAATTTATTGCAAATCCATTTGACTGATTTATAGTAATCCACTTATTTTGATTTTGAAATCTGTATATTTGATTCTAAAATTGATTTGTTTGATTTTAAAATCAATGGATTTATCAAAATTTCTAAATCCAAAATGTATTTCTAAATCCACTAAAATAATAGAACCAATAACCCCTACTAAGAAAGGAAGAGTATTTGCCGTTAAAAGAAAGAAAAAAAAAGGAAAAGGAAAAACCGTTAAAAGAAAAGGAAAAATGAAAGAGTATAGTATAAAAGAAACATCGTTTCTTGTTTTTCTATAGAAGAAACTTTTGTTCATTGAAAAAGTGAATACCTCAAAACCCTAATAGAGGTTGGTCGTTTTCTTCTTCCTTGCGAGAGAAGACAATTGTTGGATATGAGTTTGACACCCTCAACAAAGGCCCATAAGACAATGATACCAAGTCTATTCTACTAGGAAACTCTAGGTTTCTCTTTTTCTATAAATAAGGAGCCACCTCTTTATTAGAAAGGGGATCTCATCTCTTGTCTCTTTTTAGATCTAGAACACCTTCTTATAGAGATTTCATATATCTTTAGATTCACCTTTACACTTGATATCTTTCTTTGTAATGAATCTTTGATCAATAAATCTTTGGATGTTCTTTTTTTCATTTGATTTCTACGATGATTTCTCATAAACCTCCATATAAATTCATTGTCTAATTCCAACAAACACTTCCAGCAAATCGACCGTTTTTGGAATAAACAATTGGCGCTAGAAGGAGGGGCTGAACCTCCGAGGAGAACTATCTTCGAAGCATGTCGAACTTGGGAGAATCCTAGATCTAGCTTCACTTTGAGATTTCAGTCATGGGCGAGCAACCACGAAGCACCTCACCGTCAAATCTGTTGCTTGGCAAAGTCGCTACTCAAGACGAATCGCTCTCTCGCGGTTACTCGGGAAGAATCACTCTCTCGCGGTTACTCGGGACGAATCGCTCTCTCGAGGATACTTGACACGGTTCGTTCTCTCGCGATTACTCGACACGGTTCGTTCTCTCGCAATTACTCGGCACGGTTCGCTTTCTCGCGGTTACTCGGCACGGTTCGCTCTCTCGCGGCTACTCATGACGAATCGCTCTCTCGCGGTTACTCGACATGATTGCTCTCTCGCACTTACTCGGAGCAGACCGGTCTCTAGCAGTTACCTGGTCACTCTCTCGTAGTCACACGACGCTCGCTCTCTCACTGCTACTCGGAGCAGATCCGTCTCTAGCAGTCGCTACTCTCTCGCGGTTACTCGAAATGGATCGCTCTCTCGTAGTCACTTTGCTCGAGATAAACTTGCTTCTTCTTCACCCTAAAGATAAGGTCTTTACTAAATCATCACATCTTTTTTTATCACTTTCAAATTAGTTTGATTGCTCGCTTATTAACTATGCAAGAGTGGTCATTTCTTTTGGTTTGTATTGATCTAATCTTGGTAATGCTTTTTGTGAACCATAGCCGACTACAATCGTCAAGCCAAAGGTCATTGAGATGGTCCTCATGCTTTGAAAGACGAGCTCAAAATCTTTCAAAGTGGCACGAGGTTCATGGGCGAGCAACCACGAAGCGTCTCACCGTCAAGTCGTTGTTCGGCGAAGTCGTTACTCAACGAGGATCACTCTCTCGCCGTTACTCGGCACAGCTCGCTCTCTCGCCATTACTCGGCACAGCTCGCTCTCTCGCCGTTACTTGGCAAAGCTCGTTCTCTCGCGGTTACTTGGCATGGCTCACTCTTTAGCAGTTACTCGGAGTAGATCCATCTCTAGCAGACACTCGGATCGCTCTCTCGCGGTTACTCGGCTCGCTCTTTTGCATTCACTCGGATCGCTCTCTCGCGGTCACTCGGCTCGCTCTCTCGCGGTCACTCGCTCGCTCGCGGTCACTCGGCTCGCTCTCTCGTGGTCACTCGGCGCATACCGCTCTCTCACTGTCAGTCGTGACGATTCGTTTGTGACAGTTTGTTCATGGTGGTACGTTCATGGCGATGTTTGTGGTGACTTGTCCTTGACAGTTAGTCAACTGACACTTCCATCCATAGCGACTCACTCGGGTGGTTCAGAACACTGTCCACACAGATCGTTCATGCAACTATCCCCGACTAAGCTCCGATTGGAATCAGAAGTATGTCCATGACAGTTCGTCCGAGACAGTCCACCCACGACACTTCGTTTATGACAACCTAGTCATAACAGTCTGTTCATGACAATTTGTCTACGACATGAGTATGTGCTGAGTTCATTATCTCATAAACCCTATTCGTAAAATCCGCAGAGATCAGTTTTATCTCTCTCTACGAACTTGGGGGAACTTATTGTTGGATATGGGTTTGACATCCTCAACAAAGGCCCATAGGACAATGAAACCAAGCCCATTCTACTATGAAACCCTAGGTTTCTTCTTCTCTATAAATAAGGAGCCACCTGTTTATTAGAAAGAAGATCTCATCTCTTGCCTCTTTTTATTTAGAACAGTTCTTATAGAGATTTCATATATCTTTACAATAAATCTTTAGATATTTTTTTTCTCATTTGATTTCTATGATGATTTCTCATAAACCTCCATATAAATTCATTGTCTGATTCCAACAAACACTTCCAGCAAATCGATCCTTTTTGGATTAAACAATGATGATATCCGATCTTCCCCACCATATACTAGAGGAAATCCTCTCTAGGGTTCCGGCGACTACTCTGAGACGGTTGCGACCTACATGCAAACAATGGAACGCTTTACTCAAAGACCAAATATTCACCGAGAAGCACCACCGTAAAGCTCCAAAGCAGCCTCTACTTCTCATGTTGAAGGAGTTTAGGATTTGTCCAGTGAGCGTTAAGATCGATCTCAGCGTCGCTGCTCCATCTATAGTGTTTAAAGATGCACTTGACCTAAAGGGCACCCACTCTAGTTCACAACAAGTCAACATAGTCGAAGTCTTTCACTGCGAAGGTTTGTTGTTATGCGTTACCAAATACAATAAGCTCGTAGCTTGGAATCCATTTTTAGGGGAATCAAAATGGATCCAATCAAGTAGTCTTCATTACAAGAAAAGATCTAGTTTTGCTCTAGGATACAAAAACAACAAATCTTGCCGTGACTACAAAATCTTGAGGTATTGGCAGAGTTACAAGAGAGAAGACCAAGTTATTGAGTTTGAAATATATGAATTTAGCTCTGATTCATGGAGGTTTCTTGATGGAATCTTGCTCGACTACTATATACATGGAAGTGGATGCGTATCTTTGCAGGGAAATACATATTGGGTTGCTTCAGATAGAAAAGACGAGGATTGTCTATTCTTACTCGGTTTTGATTTCACAACAGAGAGATTTAGACGTTTAAATCTTCCTCCAGTTCCGGCGACTATGAAACTATCTCTTGTTAGAGAAGAACAAATCTCAGTGTTACATATGAGCTACTTTCCATTAAAGATGGAGCTGTGGGTGACCAGTAACTTTGGTACCGAAGCTGCCTTGTCGTGGAGCAAGTCCTTTGAAGTGGATTTACTACACGTTCTTGAAGAACGTTTCCTGTTCGTCACGACTTTTTTACTCGACGAGGACAAGAAAGTGGTCGTGTGTCCAGGAGAAAGTTGTTGGTACATGAAGAACGTGGTCTACATTATTGGAGAGGACGATGAATATCACACAGAAATCCCTTATGTGAATTCTACACAGAAATCATGGCGGCCACGTATATTCAATTATGTTCCAAGTTTGGTTCAAATCCAGCAACGAACGTAGACACGAAAGAGAAAGAGAAAGAGAAGAACGAAACAAGAAAATGTGATGCTGGTTACAAAGAAACAAGATTTCATATTACCAGAAGAAAAGAAGACACAGTAGTCACACTGAGATTGTCAATGTTATAACTAGTTTTCCTCATTTTTACTGAAACAATGTAACACTATGATACAAAAACCTATATTTTCTTTTATTATTGCATGTGGTAGCAAAAACAGATCATCAGAATGAAAATTGTGGATATAACCATCTTTTGATAAAAGAACATTACTTATTTACAAGATTTGTCTTTTTTTTTTCTTTTTCTAATCATTCCCTATACATGCATGTTAGATTCATCTCACAAGTGAAGGAAGCAACACTAAGCCATAAAATCTAAGGACTATGGAAGAGATCAAAACTGTTAGAAGCTAGGAACGCAAATGAATGATAAAATCAGTGGCATGATCCATTGTTTCAATACCTCCCATGGAGAGAAGTAAAATCGCTAGCTCATCTTTCCCCCACTGTCTCAGTCCGTTGCTCAGACTCTTCAACACTTCTGTATCGATCTCTGTCACCCAACGTGGCAAACAGCTCACCATTAGACTCACCAAGCCGGTAATATAAGCTTGCCAAGTCGCTGTCTCGCATCCCACTGATATTGTCCCATCCAAGGCACTCGCGAGGAACTCCAAGTGGCTTCCCATGATTCCTTGCCGGCGTTTCGATGCAGCTGATCTCGAGTCCACCCCCCAAGCGAATGCTCCACATAGGACCACAAAGTAGGCAAGGGCATGCCCTCTTAGCTCTGCAACTAGCTCCGATGGTCCTTGTTCTTGGCCTGACTTGTCAACCGATAAGAACCAGGACGGGATGGTTTCTTTGATGAGTAGGTGGACCACACCTAAGCCGCCGGTTAGCCATACCAGTGAGGCACTAAGCGAAGCAGCAAGCTTGACTTGAGTCATTGCTGTTGCTAGTGAGCTTTGGCCGTATCCTGATCCGTTCTTCACTGTCTCCAGCCTTTCCAGATTCTCCTTTGAAAGCCTGTTCTGTGCTATATCCTCCACGGAATGTATCAGGAGAGAGAAAATCTCTTCCGTTACAGAGGCGGTGTCTCTGAGAGCACGATACATGCGTAGATAGAGAATCCCCGGTGCTACAGGAGAGATCCCGCCATGGCCAAGAAGAGCTCCAACACCACCGTCATTTGACATGGGTGCAGCATTTAACCCGAGAGTGGCACTGAAGCAGTTTCTGAGGAGCTGAACCACAGCGTCTGGGTTGTGGAGAAAGACGGTGCGAGATGCAGAGAAAACAAGAAAGTCAAACCAACGTTTCGCCTTTTGGGTCCATAACGAAGCCACGATGGGCATGCAAGGCCAAGGGCAGCCTGCAGCCAAGCACTCGAGTGCTGGCCCGGCCAGATTGAGAAAACGCTCTGAAGCTTTGTCGACTTTGTAAGTAATGGTTAGGCTTACAAAAGCGGCTAGAGGTAAAGGAAGCGTTGCTGGAGAACTCCCTCCGGCTATAACACAGCAAGAATCAACCATAAGTTCAAAACACAAGTTTCATAGACATGTAAACATACTGTAGAGAAAGAGAGTTGGCAGAGGGGTAAGCCAAATAACAGACTTCTTTGTTGCATAGTTTTACCTGGAGCAAGGCTAGGGATATCAACGCCTGTTGTTGCGAGAATTTTCTTTATATATTCCTCAACGTTTGATAGGTTTGCAGCCGGATTTGGCCAATCCACGCCGTTCATGAATACTGGCTTCCAAACACCTCTACTCACCTCAGCCGAGAAGTAGCTTACTATCGTTGCTAATGATGCCGGGAGAAAATCTGTTAAATCTTTCAGACCTGAAAGAACAACACTTGTTGTCACATAAACAAAACTATATGATATGAAATGATCAACACAGTAAGACACATCTCATTGGCACGATGAAAACATGAGAAAGCACAGGCACAAACCTGTTGCTAACTCACGAGGACAAAGACTTCCATGAGAACAAGCTGTTAAAGCAGCATCGACAACATATGGAACAGCTTTGAGGATATCCCAAGCAGGACACTCAGGTCTTGGAATGCTATCTTCACTTGCAGCTCCCGATGAACTGCTTGTGCCAGAACTATCTGGATTTAAACTCTCACTGCCTTTAACCTTTCTGAACATCATGTTGAGAAGTGCTTCAACTGTCTGGTGGACAGGGGATCCATGTGTAAGTCCTGATAACGTGGACGCTATGCATCGCTGGTGCTGCCTATACCAGATTTTCAGCTTGGGGAAGGAGTCAACAAAGACGGGTTGGCAAGATGCTGACTTTGCAACTTCTGAAAGTCTCTTTCTGTTCCGGTCTTTGGTAAGGGTCTCCGAGGAAACAAGATGAGAGTTACGCACCAAAAGAAGATGTTCGGGTGTGAGTTGGGATCCAACCGTGGGCATATCTCCTACACCGTGCTCAATCGGAGGATGATTGAATCTCCAAAGCTTTAGAAGAAGAGTGAAAGCATTCGAGAAAACAGAATACGCTGAGATTTCTTCTCCAGAGGGAAGAGTCCACGATACACTTGGGGTGTAAGATCCAAACACTTCACATATTGGCATTAGTGAGCAAGCAAGTTGCGGAACCTAAAAGAGTATTCATCAAAAACCACATATTTACATATCAATTTCAAGAAACTTAACAATAGTTTACATACCATGCCATGCAAAGAGAAAATCTGAATGCTGTCAACAGATCCTATCCCAACAATAACAACATTCAGCATGCAGGCATAGCCAATTAAATGACTTTCAACCCCGGAATAATCTGCTGGAACGGGTGGGGATATTAATCTTGTAAGATACTCAACAGTGTGTTCCTGTACATTGAAGAAGAAAAAACAGATGAAGCAACCCAAACAGAAAATCACTTGGTGGATGTAAATGCCAACCTGAATGTTCCAACCCCGTGTGAGAGATGCCCCACAAAGCACTATAGCAGCAGATATCTTCTCGTCATCTGATCCTTTGACAGCAACCTCATATAGTTTGTCCAGCTCCGATAAGCTTCCATCAAATCCATGAGCTTAAATTTCAGTTGCTTTACTCTTGGTAAATTAAAAAACATCATCTGACTCTACCTGGCTAAGAAACAAAAAGTAATAACTGAAGAAGAGGCAGAACTAGAATGCAACCACTCTTCTCACTGAGGCGATTTGGTTTTAAGAGAATGTGTAGTAAAAATTATGGGTTTTTTTAGGCTATGATTTTGAAACTCAGCTGCTAACAGTTTTTCATATTAGTCATGATTTGCATGGAAGACTCCGAAAAAAAAAAGAAAATAAGAACTCATTCTACCTTGAAGCAGGAACTGAAACTAATGCTTTAACCATTACAGCATTTAGTGGGGCTCCTTTCACAAATGACGACCAGCATGGAACTTCACTCGACAGACTCTGAGGTATTTGGTTGATTCGGCCATTAACATAGCCAGGCCACGAGTAGGCCGACGTATCCAGTATGTTTCTTGCTATACAAGCCTCAACTATCAGGTGGCGCATGTTTCCACCTACAACAATGTACATAAGTTTGTTAGGCGTTAATTCTGAAGCACACAAACGCAGAATTTCCATTAACTTACAGCAGTTGATAGGCATGTCCTTCATGTTTATGACATCAGAACATGACTTGCCAACATCACCACCAGACAAAACCATGATTGCCTTTGTGGCAGCCTTGTTCGCAGCAGAAATAACGCACTGGGGAGGAGCCAGCAACGCAGGGAATTCACCAAGAGCCTGCAAACTTGTAACAAGATCATGTCGTAGCTTTTTCATGACGAATTCATACTCTCCCTCTTCGATAAGGTTCGCGACTACAAGAGGTACAATACATAATGACATACACAGCCTTGTGTCCAGTCGAGGAATAGGTCCTTCAATAGGATCCCTTTCCTAGCAATAGCAATAAAGAAAGACAAGTAAATCAGAAGAGAAGTAAAACCTGAATTATCATGGATGGCTGACTGATAACCTAATACCTAGTTAACTCACGACCAGGTGAGTTTGGGAAGCATCAGAAAAACAAACAGTAAGAGATTAGTCTAACCCTTTGAACAAGACGAAGAGCTGCTATCCAAAGACCCAAGAAGGTATCATGCCAAGTGCTCCCATTAATTCCTTTAAGTGTTTTAGCTAGACCTGAAATTTTGGTTACCTTGAGTTAGTTATTTCACCATACAGTTGTGATATTATCCTTTTTGGTCAAAAAAAAAAGTTAGATGGGAGTCTGCAAATTACCAGTAATGATTTCAATAGCACTAGTTGGGTTTACTTGATATCCATCCATAGCATCTTCAAACACCAGATCAAGAGGAAGCCAGAGTGAAGAGAGACTTGCTCCATGACATAAGCCAGCAAAAGAAGCGAGAGATCCAAAATCCACAATTGCATTGGATTTGCGGAATGAATCCACTTTGCTGTCACGCGAATATCCAAATCGTTTATTTGAAACCAACTCCAGTAGATCCCCAGAGTTAAGAACCTTTGAACTTCTTAAGGCTGGTGAGCTTTCTGCAAGCACATGCACTTTCCTGACAAATTCATGCCAACTTGAAGCCCTACAAAGAAACGATGATGATCCAAGCTTTACTCTCATGCTTTAAATGACTAATCCAAGCATCCACATAGCATACCTGTTCGAGGAGACCAGGTATAGCAATCTGGAGACCACTGTATTTCTCAGGAACTCTGCAATCATCTCGATAGCCATGATGTTGTTTAAACTCTGTAACTTCTCGTCAGATCCGGTCGTCTCAGGAGCATCAATTTCCATATCTTGAGACTTGATTAGCCACAGAGAAGTCGAGTCTTGGGGTAGCTCTATTAAACCTTCATCAGTTAAGCATGCATCTAGCAGCAGCGACACCATCTTGAAGACGAACTCTACAACAAGTACACCGGGTCTGTTTGTTTCCAGAGGAAACAACTCTGGAAGACGAAGAATGTTTGCTACTGAGTTCATCACGCTGCACCAAAAAAACAAAAAGAAGAAAGATAAACCAACCATGATAAGGTAACAACTACTAGTATGCCAATAAAAGTACTTGCATTAATGAAACAGTAGTAAGCAAGTAAGTAAGCATCAAACAAACAAGACTCACTTGTGGTAGTTAGATCCGGTAATATGATCTTTAATCCTGAAAACGTTTCTCTTGAGAAGCTCCAAGTAAATCCTATAAGCCTCTGATTGAGTAGACCGGTTTGGAACAACTCTGCAATAAAGATTCAAGCTTTAACACTTCAAGACTCTAAAGATCCATTTCCAAGCTTCAAATTACAATTCCAAATTACAAAAACCTGATAGCGAGCAGGGAAAGAACAAGGAGAGGAGAGACGAGGTTCAGAGCCATAGCTCTCTCAAGAAACTTCCAGAGGATAGGGACGTTGTTATCCCAGCAAATGTAGGAGACGAGAACCTCCGCGAGCTCTGTTGAGGGGAACTCGACGAAAGGTTTCAGCTTGGAAGATAAGTGGGAAGCCCAGAGACGAGCATCGACGCACTGTTCCTGAGCCGTCTTCGTCAGCTCGAGCACTCCGTCCCAGACGGTTCTCCGTCCGGGAACCACCATTTGATTTTCTCTGTGAAGAGGAGAGGGAGAGAGAGGGAAGGCGGTTAAAGAAAGAGGAGAGTTTCAGATTTTGATTTGGCAGAAAAAAAAAAAAGAGAGAGAGAGAACTAGGCGTGCGTGTTTGTGTGTGCAACTGTGAATAGTCCCTTGCAATGTGAGAAAGAGAGATGACAGATTCAGAGAGGCTAGTGCGTGTGAACGTCCCGAGACAAAACTTATGATCAAATATGTCAAAAGGAAAAAATAAAATATTTTTGTTCAATTGTTTGATTTCTTGAATTTATTATTTTGGAGGTTTTTTTTTGTCAACCTATTTTGGTGGTTTTAATATAGGAGATTGTAGAGTTTCAAATTATATTTTTTTTATTATAAAAATAGAATTACATTTTATAATTTATTAAGGATAGATTTTTTTGGGGTGAAAATAGTGTCAATACCAGTTATTCTAAAAAGGAGTTTTAGGTGGCCATTACACGCTAGGTCTTATAAGATCGTAGCTATTATTATAATAAATAATATATAGTTTTTAAAATTATAATAATGAATATATTATTATGTTATATTAATTATACTATAAAAATAAATTTTATTCTTTGTGAATAATGATATTTGATATAAAAATATTACCTATATTTAATATATTATGCTGAAAAAATTATGTGTTTGCTATCAAGAAATCCTAAGAACAAAAAATATAAAGACAAATGAATTGGTTATACAACTATGTCTTTTGTTTTGTTTTTGTTTTTCCACAACTTTGGTTATATAACACGGTGTAGATTAATTTTATGGCCATTCTGAAAAGAATATAATTAAATAATAAAATTCAAATTCATTTTACGACATGGTAGATGGTGCTGAGAGGAGAGCTACGAAGCCATGATTTTTGAAGTATGACTTTTGGTGCAAAATGCGCATGAAGACTAATGCAAGAAGATCTTTCACGTAATAGTATAAGAAAAGTGTATTTTGGTCAAAATTTCTAGCTTTGGTTATGTGTCTCATGGATAAACATTGCCATTTTCTGTACATCTTTTACTTTTAGAAATTTTCAACGCACAGAATAATTTTGTTGAAAATTTCTAAAAGTATAGTGATAAGTAGGGGTGGACACGGAACGGATATCCGGAATTTTAAGGATATCCGTGATCTGATCCATCCCATACAAATATTCAATTTTTTGATTCGATCCGATTCGTGATCTTCCGGATATTCGATGCTACGGATATCCGGAAAAATCAGTATATTTTATCGGATATCCGATCCGATCCGTCAATCCGGTAAAAAAATAATAAAAATTTCATTTTTTTGAAAATTATTTTTTTTTAAAGAAATTTTTAGTATAAAAGAATAATATTTTCATTACAAAAATATTTAAAACTAACTACTTTAAAAAATTTAATGACCAAATTATTAATTTAGTGGATAACATAACTAAAAATATATATAGAGATTAATTTTATATATACATGTATATGCATATGTATATTACGGATCGGATCGGATATTCGTTTTCTAAAAAATGAGTATTTGTGATTTGCTCCTTATTTGACGGATATTGAATTTTAGTATTTGCTTCGATTTGTAAAGTTACGGATATTCGGATTTTTCTGATCGAATCGAAACGAATAACGGATCGAATCAAATTATACGGATATTTTGCCCACCCCTAGTGATAAGGAGTGGTGAACAACATGTCTTCCAAATTTTGCATTTTTGACATCCAATTTACAGAATGAGATGCCAATAACTTTTTTTCTTTAATGCAGAATGGATAACTTATCGATGACATTTATGAAAGTCAAACCATGTGTTTAAAGGGTTTTAAGTGATCTTACCTACGCTTTGGAAAAATATCCGTAAAATTTGATTCGATTCGTTATCTGTTTCGATTCGAACCGAAAAATCTGGATATCTGTAGTTCTACGAAGCAAAACAAATACTTATATACAATATTCGTAAGAAACGAAGAAAATCACAAATACTAATATTTTAGGAATGAAAATCCGATTCAATATGTTATATAAATATATACATATATTTAAAGAATTATATATAAGTTATATATTTTTATTTATTTTTAAATTTATTATTTATTTTTATGGATCGAATTGGATATCCGGTCAAAAATTTAAAATTTTCTAGATATCTGGGACACCGAATATCCAAATGCCTACGGGTCGAATTGAATAAGATAATTGATTATTCGGATAAAATGGATCGGATCATGAAAACTTCAAAAATTCGCATATCCGATTCGTGCCCACTCCTACCCTGATTTTATCCAATTATAGATGATAGTTAAACTGGTAAAAATCATTCTAAGTAAAGAGAATAGCAATTTGTTAAATTATAATTAGTAACCGCACATGGTGGTGTAGTGGTAGATGAAATTTAGAGATTCAGGATCGAAATAACCTCACAACACTAAACTTATATGATTACCCAGATATGAAAAATGTTTTGAATGTCATTTGAATACACGGAACAAGATATATAAATCCATACGACATTCTTTTTGGAGATTAATTTGGCTATTTTTTATAGGTTAGGAATACCCTTATATTAATCAAAACATAAAACGAATTATGATTAGTATATGAGGAATAATGCAAGCAAAACGAACAACAAGTTGTAACCAACTTCAACCGACACAAAATAAACCAATGCCACTATATTGGTATTCACTATCTTTATTGCCACGTAATGAAATGTTAGGTCTATTATACAAGGGCTTAATATACAATTAATAAATTAATGGAGTTTTAGTAAAGTTTCAGATAGACTAGTAGTACTCCATTACATACTTGACCACTGAAATATATGTGACAATTTCATATCATGATCTTATTGGTTAGACTATGATAAAAGTAAAAGTATAGAAGCAGCTAACTAAGTTTTAACAGCTGAAAGAACTAATCTAATTGAATTTGATCTTTGATCCTTGATCCATAAATATTATGAATCTAAAACTTGAAATTTCTTAGCAAAAAATATTTTTTTGTTCTTAAAAATGTATTGACAAAAGAAATTTGTTATAAATTTATGTTACCAAACAAAATAAAACACCGATGATGGGATTTTTATGAAATATGTGAACATTCAAAAATCCAGTGTTTTCGTCTGTCTTTGTGCATATACATAATTTTTTGAACAGAGTATACATAACTTTCTGAAGCTTTTGTACGGAACCTATTTAAGAAGTTGGTGAACTGGAACACGATAAAATGATGGATGACCCACATGAATCCAGCTTTTATACTCTTTTAGTCTATAAAAAATGGAACAAGATCATCTCTAGATCCAAAACTTGGTGTCCATCAGGTAGGTAATGGTTAGATTCGAGAACGAAGAACCAGTCTTTGATAATTTTTATATAATTGAAATTATTAAAGAACTGTTGGATTATTTAGTGAAGAGGTTGGCCAATGATATTTCACACTGACACTTATTATTTCATGTGATTTCAGTTTTTTTTTTTATATATAATGTTTTTAGATCCTTTTTGTACTTAATAATCACTAAAAATAATACAAACTTTAATTCTTCTGAAACAGTGTTTTTATTGTGTTTTATATCAAAAAGACAATCAAGAAATGTCTCACTGCTTAATGTTAGTTTAATAATTTCTAGTCAATAATAAATCAAGTTATATTTCGATAAATATTTACAAAACATAAAATTGATAATTTTGACTTTTGTTAAATAATGATTTTTAGAGTATTTTGATCGTTTATATTTCAAAAGTATTTTTTATATTTCTATAAAATTGAGTGTACAACATTTAAAGGGGTGGACGCTCGGGTATTTATTCGGATTCCGTTTGAATCTATTCGGTTCGGGTCAAGTAATGTTCCGATTTTTTATATACCAAAATTTTGAATCCGTTTAGATATATAATCAATTTCAGTATGGGTTTAATACTATTTTCGGATCGAATTTGGTTAGATTTTTTTTTGCCAAGCCTATTTAATGTGAAGGTTAAGCTATTATTTTCTTAGGTTAAGTTCGTTTTTGTTGGTAAGACTAATTCATACTTTATGCTCATTTGTTTTCCCTAAAAAGGAAAAAGATTTTTAAAAAAAGTTGTACATCATACAAGCAAGCATTCATGATCCAGATTAGTGCATTTCTTTCACCGGATGAAATCATGTTCAACCAAAAAGTAGCAAAGTAGATATTTTTGTTACAACAGAAAATAGGATAATGTATATTGATATGAAACAATGAAAAAGATAATTGGATATAGTGGTTAGGAGTAGGTGGAGATTGATACTAGTGGAGGTTGAGGATGGTCCATCACCAGTTTCTAATCGAAGATAAAGTCCTTGCATTTGCTTTAAACAATTGACATCTTGAATTCAAATGCATCATATAACCTTAAGTTAAAATCTATTAAACGATACACAGATACTCCAACGTTTCTTTTTACGTTAAAATTTAGAAAAACAAAATCAAGCCATCTTAGTACCTTTCTACCATCATACATTTGGATTCATTTATTTAATTTTTTTACTAAATTAAAAATCTGTACGTGTATACTTGTTTAAGAGATCATATTTAGGATATGTCTGACACTATTTGAAAGCCACGTACAAGTTTTTGCATTCATCTGAAACTTTTTTATTAATAGTATATGTCTATTGAACTTTTCCTAATGATCAAGAAAAGCCCATCTTCTAGAAAATCGCTAATCAAGATTTAGACAAAAAATGATAGCTTGTTAACCATAGATAACATGTTGGAGAAGAGATCTGACACAAAACACGATCATTTTGATTCGTATTAGTCAAATATCTAAACCGAGAGAGCGAGAGCTAGAGAGATCAGTGGAGAAGGGTTCTGACACAAAACAAATAGTCCCTTTTTATTCTGTTAATTAAGGGTTGGTTGGTTGGTTGATATCTCCTTCAAGTAAGAATCATTGCTTGGTTTGTGAACATACATAAACAATAGTCACTACAATGTGGTCATGTTCTTTTGTTTTTATGTCCAGCTGTCCGAAAACTATCGGCGTTTGTGTTTTGAGATTTGGAGTGGGCACCTTCCATTGTCACACCAATTCTTAAAGTACAGCTAAGCCGCACCCATATGATAATATAATTTATTTCATGTTTTCTCCAACGAAATGGAGTGTTTGGCATAATAGTTGTTGAGTGGGTATGTTGATTAATTATAATATTACGTTTTTCTTTCACTGTCACACGGTGAACCAAATTGATAAGGACACGTGACTTGTGTTTGGCTTCTTACATTGGAAGCCATATCCTTGCTGGCGACTATTTATCACTTCTTTTATTCAGAAACTATAGCACTGGCAAAATATCCGTAAATTTTGATTCGATTCATTATCCGTTTCTATTCGAATCGAAATATCCGGATATCCGTAATTCTACTAAGCAAAAAAAAAAACTAAAATACAATATCCATAAGGAGCAAAGCAAATCACAAATACTAATATTTTTAGTAACGGATATTTGATCCGATCCGTTATATGCATATATATACATATATTTATAGAATTATATATATAAGTTATATAAATATTATATTTTATATAAGTTTTGCAGTATTTTTATTTACTAAATTTATTAAATTATTTATTACAATTTATAAAGTAAATAAAACTTTATTTTTGTAATAAATTTTATTATTTTTGAAATTTTTATTTATTTTTTAATTTTATTTAGTTTTACGGATCGAATCGGATATCCGGTAAATAATCAAAAAAATTCCGCATATCCAGAACACTGAATATCCGGATGGCTACTGATCGAATCGGATCGGATAACAGATTATTCGAACGAAACAGATGGGATCACGAATACCTCCAAAAATCAAGATATCCGATTCGTTTCCACCCCTAAAAAACTAATGCTAGAGTACATTATAAGTGTACCCTGATTTTGGAGACTGTTGGCGATCTAATAAAAGTTTCGATAAAATTTTTTTTTTACAAATTTGAGGGTTATGTCTATGTAATTTTCTTTGAAAATTTTAAAAACTTAAGACCAATGTTTCATTCGGATTTGTCTAGGACCGATGGTCCTTAGTGTACATGTCTATGTCTTTTTTTGTTTGAACAACTTGTACATGTCTATGTCTTAAGTCCCACATTTCTTGCTTTCTGCTATGTTTTGTTTTAGTTTTATTAGTGCCATTATAAACGTGCTTTAGTTATTATTAAACAGGGAAAGTTATGATACAACAAAGAACAGTGAGATCCTTTTCTTCAATCTTTATCATTTCCCAAATCAAAATCCTAAACGTACTAATTGCTCATTGCTTCTTATTTCCTTATATTAGCAGGGGTTGGTTGAATATGTTTATGTTTAGTATTCCATTTACATGCATTTTAGATAGTAAATATTTTAAGATTCACAAGCTCTGAAGACGTCATCTCCAAGAATTTGAACCTCCGTAAACCGAGAAAGAAGTTATTTGATTGTGTCAAATACCTGTTTTTTCAAAAAAAAAAGAATACAGAAACTGTAAAATCTAGAGATCGCAAGAAAAAAAAAGAATAAAAAACAGAGCAAAAAGAGAAGGGTGAAGACTCTTAGCATACTAAATTACTAATGGAAGACTTTTATTCACTGAAGAGAATAGAGAAGAGGAGATGGGATCACACAAGAAAGGAAAAACATAGTTACAAAGATACTCATGATATCACTCATAAACAACCTTTGTATATTTTTTCTATTAACTCTTATCCTTCAAGGCTTTTAACAGTGACTTTCTCTCATCCTTCTGTCATATATGTCCCAACTTTCTTTGTACTGATGATAGCCTCCGACCTAAAGCATCTCACCAAATGCCAAAAGAGCTTTCCTCATTGTATAGGCTCATAGCTATACCTAAAGATACATGACTGGAGTTACTTGAGCAACAAAGTTCTCATCTTCACAAAATATTAACTAAGATGTAATATTACACAGAGAAGACACGAGAAAATCTAAGAGAACATAACATCCGATCAATTGCTAATCTAAGTCAATACGAATGCGATTTGAAGTGTGTTTCTCCTTCTTCTTCTACTACAACTAGCCTACTACACACTGGTCCCATTTTGTACCCGTCTCATCACTCAGCCCATGGCAAGAGGTGCATTTGCTCAGGGTCCAAACATTTATAAAAAAAAACAAAGTTAGAAGTTAGGGTATTTTGTAAGGTTCCTTTTTATAAAATTGTGTTATTTGTTTATAAACTTAAAAGTTGCATAGGGTCCCTTAAAGCATTGAGACGGGCCTAGTAGTAACTCAGAAAGAATGAGAGTAACAAAGAATCCATGAGCCCCTTCCATATTCGATGGCTAATTAAACTCAAAGTCCTCCTGGTCAATCTTGAATTCGTAATTCTTTTATCCATCTTGGAGGCTTGACATCACCGATGACTTTTGATACCCCCCCCCCTCTCTTTTAAAGAAGTTTGTCTTCCCTCTGTTGTCATAAAAGTACCAAAGCCTCACTTCACCAAATGAAGAGAATACTGTTCTCAGTCAGGTTTATGTGACTTACATTGAGATATATCAACTACTTACTGGAGAGATATGAACTCCATCCAGTCAAATGGATTTTCTGCTTTGACTCATGAGGTTTGAGTTCATTCCAATCAGATCACATGGAAGGGCCTTGTAGACAATCTCTGTCTCAATTCTACTGACTCATGAACAAGCTAATAAACTTTCTCTACAAGAAGCTGCTTCTGCAGCAAACTGCAAATTAGTATAATAAGGAGTGAATGGATGATAGAGTCCAAAGTTTCCCTCTGTTACCATAGAGTCTCATTCTTACCTGTACAAGAGAAAAGCAAAGTCACAGACAGTGGAGATCCTCATCTTTTGATAGTTTGAGAAGGCCAAACCAGGCATAAGATCCTCTCTTCTTAAGCCAGTAGATGGCACAGAAGCTGTCAACAAAACATGCAATGCTTATACACGCAGTCTGCTTTTATGAGCTATATATGCGCATGTACCCGAATGAATGTTCTCCATGGCAATTTGAAACCCGTAGAAAGCACGTGCCTGAAAAACCCATATAATCAACTGTCTCAAAATCAAACAGAAGGTGCAGGTTTCAAGATACGTTATCGTGCCTCAAGCAACATATGTCATAAACTCTCACCTCAGGAACTTGGACATCATTCAAGAACCTAGAAGCTAAATTCTCCAAAACGATTCCACCTGATGCGGCGAAAAACGCCAGAACGTTGGCAGATAAAATGCTTTTTTCGATTTAGACAACTTTCCCAGTGTCGCACGTCCGTGGAAAGATCAACCTTCTTCAGCTGCAACCCATTCAAAAATGAGAAGCTTTGCGTTTACATTGCAGACTTTCTTAAACAAGTTGCACCCAAACACACAAGTAAGAAACTAAACAAGTTGTAAATGATTTAAAAATGTAGTTCCATAAACAAACATCAATAGAAAAAAATACACTTTAGTTAAATATAAATTTATGTAAACCATTATATTTCTTTAAATTTTAAAATATTATAAATCTGAAACTAAATTATTTATATCAACAAAAAAATATTAATCTCTATAATATTATTTTAGAAGTCAGTTTACTACGTGTCATGCTCACATTAAATCTCACGGTAGTTGATTATGATGATACCCTTAATGAATAAAATATATCTAACAATCATTATTAAATATTTATTTTACTTTTTTATTTTTCCTTCTTTATTTAGGTTTCCTTTCTATTTTTCCCTCAAATAACCTATATATAAAGAAAATTTATAAATTTAAAAACGAAAATATCTTTTATATATAGTGTAATTCTAATAAGGAAAGTTCAAAAAAATAATCTTGATTTTAAAGTAAAGAAATAATCTTCCCTTTAAAAAAATAACCTTAAACAACATAATATATATATATATATATATATATATATATATATATATATATTAAAAGTATTAAGCATTTTATTTAAATTAATATATTTCTCAAATTATTACAAAATAATTTAAATAACATAAACTAAGATATCTTTAATGGATAAAATTTAATTTAATCTTTTTATGTCCCCTTTTATATTTTTCAAATAACATATATGATAAATAAAATATTTAGAAAAATTAAAACAAATATATATTTTTATATATAATATGATTTCATAAAAAAAAGTTTAGAAAAATAATTTTGATGTTAAAGAAGAATTAATATTCCTTTTTAGAATTTATCGGTTATGTTTTTATGCAATTTTGTACCTATCATCACTTTATTTTTATAATTTTATTTGTGTAAATTAAGATATACAAAATTACTAAGTACTATAAAATTAACATAGTGCTGGACTATTTACAACTAGCCAATTCATAAATATATATAGACATCTAAGATGAAAACCAAACTAATGCAATGAATACAATAAATATGACTTGGTTGAATTAGATTAGAAATAGTTATACATGAATTTGACGGAATATATGTAACACAATATACCCACAAATGAGTAACTAGACCAATCCAAATTATTTTATACAAAGTCAAACATTAAATAAAAAACAATATATTCTCATTAATTCTCAGCATATTACTAAATAAATATGAAATTCTCAAATAATACTATAAATATATTAACCAACTATTACAATTAAGTATCATTGTTATATTTATTATGTAACTTTGAATCGATCAACGCTTTAGTTTAATTTTATATTTGATTCTTAAAACAACACATATTAAATTATAGATAATCTTACTAAAAATATATATACAAATCTAAGGCAAGAATCAAACTATATGAAAATAACAAAATTAATCAAAATTTTAATCTGTATAACAAAAATATCTTAGTTGAATCGCAAAAAATAAATGTTATCTAATATATCCAAATAATAATCAAACAGTCGAGATATTATATATCCAAAATTATATGTCTAATTAAAATAACCAAAAAATATTATTTAAAACCATGCATATTGATTACAATATAAATAGCAGAATAATTAAGATTAAAAACAAAAAAAAAATTGATAAAAAAGAACAAAATATTTATAAACTATTATAATGTAAATAAAATATTATAATGTATTTATTTTATAAATATTTATTCCGTTCATGAGCACGGGAGAATCACCTAGTATAGATGTATGTGTAAACCGGGGAAGAAAATATAGTATAATACATAAAAAGGTAAAACACTAGAGCATAGAATGTTTATAAATTAGGGTCCAGAGCAACCCAGCCTGACCAAATTAGAGTTCTGAGTCTGGACCGAAGATAGATGGAGCAACAATCGACATGATTCTTCGTGTCCTAGCGATCTAACATCAGAGACTCTCTTACGGTTGCCTACTAATCTGTTGGGAGGTTTTGTTGCGTTCGAAGCAATAATAATTAGCTTTGATGTGAGATCTGAAATATTTTATATGATAGAACCAGTGTCCAAATTTTTTTAGTGTTATTTTAAAAATTAAAAAGTCTATTTTGTTTGTTAAATTATCAATTAGTTGGTGAAATTATAATAAAAAGGTCTATGATTAATTAAACCTAATTTAAATAAAATAGAAACAAAATAATTATCTTTCATCATTCTCAATTTTCCATTAACAAAAACTAATTTACACATAAAAACTCATTTTTAAAAATTTTTCTTTGAAAACCACAATTTTTTTGCTTTAATTTAAAGAAATATAATAAATAAAAGTTGAATTTGTTTTATAAAATGGTCTTTGTTTTATATTTCGCCAAGGCAAATAATTTTTCTAAGACGGTCATGGATAGAACTACCCTCAGATGCAAAGTTTGATGATGTGCTGATATCTTACGAGGGGAGATTAGCTTGTTTGATATAAATAATGATACAAGATTGTGGAGTTTGGACGATCGATGCAGTTAAACGTACAAGTGGTCATTTCAAGACTTTCTATTAACTCTACATAAAATTTTCAGAACAACAAGGTTCCACTCATGTTGGTGAGTTTGTTTATGTACCTTTCAGGTACCCAAAATCGTATTATATTAAATTTTACTATTCAGTGAAAAACAGTTGTAGAAGACTCAAATTTGAAGGAATCGTAGACGAAGATTTTGGGCACACTGTTAAGGCTTTTCTCCCGAATCACATTGAAAGTCTTGTGTCTTTGTAACCTTTAAAAAAAGTCTCATGTCTTTGTAATAGTATGTTGTTTGTTCTTTTTTCGTGCTTTTCATTGATAACATTTTATAAAGCATGAATTGCACAAGCTAGGAGCATTACAAACTACATCTCAGAAAAATTAGCATCAGATGTCGTAATTTTTACTACTGTCAAATGGTCTGTAGACACATTCTAACGGAAAGATGATATGTTTGTAACTTTCACAAAAAGAAAAGATGATATGTTTGCATACGGCTTTACTATCAACCTAAGAATTATTTTATTTGATTTCCATGTCCTAAATCTGAGGCCACTTGCAGCTCGTTTCTTAAGAAGCAGAGTTGGCAATGGAAAAAGAATCAGCTCGTTATCAAGATATGCCATCGGGCCTTAAGCATATTGCCATATTGAGACAGTCAAGTAACATATGTCAAAAGACTCAAAACCATCACCCCAGGAACATGGACAGTTGGACATCATTCAAGAACTTTGCTGTTAATTATCCGAAACAATCCCATATGAGAGTAACAATATTTTTTTTTAAAGAAAAGTTACACGCATTGAAAATCATTAAATTTTCTACTTTACTTCTACTTAATACTCCTTTTGTTTCATAAATGTGCCACTTAGATTCTAACTAAAAAAAAATACTTTTCTATTATTTAAAAAACCAGTAATAAGTTGTTAAGATATAAGTAACATTTATTTTATATTTATTTGGTCATAATTTATATCATTATTTAAAAATAAGAAATAATTTTATAATTTTAAAATCTAAATAAATTTTTTTTATCATACAATTATCTCTCTTCGTAAACCATATATGTTGCCATAAATATTTAATAAATAACACTATAAATTAGTTATGTTTTGATTATTTGAAAAGTTAGGATTTATTTATTCTAAGTAACAAACTTTTATATATTTATTATAATATCTTATATTATTTTCTGGAGTTCATGCATTATTAAAAATATAATATACATTTACAAATAGTAAAATTATTATTTTTACTATGAAATTTCAAATAATTATAAGACAAAAAGATTTGATCATTTTACTATTATAAACTAATGAATCTTAAATAAAAACAATACAGTTCATTAACATGAACTGTTAAATTATTTAAAATATATCTTTGTAAGAATAAAAATCTTGCTTTCGACTGAAAAATAGGTATAAAACAATGATATAATTATTAATTTAATAATATTTTATCATTTAAATTGGTTTCTTATTTATTTTATACTCTTGGTCGAAATATATAGTAATACTAAACTCATGATAGTAACTAAACATTTAGTTTCTAATTCAAAAAATAATATTTATAAATCAATTTCAACTTATTTAATTTCCAGTAAAATTATTTTTTATTTATTTATCATATTTTATTTTATTATTTAAGTTGTCTAAAATTAGAATCTTGATAAGTTTTTACTTATACAATTTTTCACTACTCGTAAAAGATATATTATGAAATAAACAGTGATATATATATATATATATATATCTTAATAAATTAATTATGTTCTCATTATTTGGAAATTATAATTTCTTTCTTTTAAAGTAATTTTTTATAAATTTCAACATATAAGTTTTCATCTTAATTAATAATTATGCGTTATTAATTAAATAATGTTTTGCCATTAATAAAATTAATACATAAAGACTTTGTGGTCACAATTTATGTTATTAGTTTTAAACTCATAATAATAGTTGAAATTTTAGATTCTAAATGAAACTAATTTTTATTTGTATACTATTTTATTTACTAATGAAAAATAGATGATAATATGAAGATTTAAGTAAATATCATTTTAATTAGTCATTTTCTCAGGATCCTTACCAGTTATTTAGAAAATATATAATTTTAGAAATTAAAAATTTCATAAGATTCGACAAATAACAAAATTTTCATCCTTGAAATCAATTAATATTTTATTAATTTAGAAATAGTGTTTATCAACAAACTTCGGTTTTAAATTATTTTATGTTTGAAATAATTTGGTTATATCTTATGTTAACAAATCTAAACACAATAAATTTTTAAAACTATAGCTTATATTTCATTAAGAGAAGAAGATTTAGTTCAAATGTAAATTTTTAATGTAAATTTTATATATCCTTCTATTTTGTGGGCACAAAATGTTCTATATTTCCTTTCTCTCTCACACACAGAAACATATATATATATATATATATATATATATATATATATATATATATATATATATATATATATATATATATATATATATATATATATATATATATATATCATAAAGCTTTTCATATTTGTTTATGAATTAGGGTAAAAAAAAAAGATGACATCGGTGAAGCTTCCGTGGGATATGGAGGCAGAGATACTCTCTCGGCTTCCACCTCTATCTCTTGTTCGGTTCCGAGCCGTGTGCAAAAAATGGAACTCTCTTCTCAATGATAAGAGTTTCCTCAACCAGCACTCGTCTAGCTCCCGTCCCCAGTTCATTTTCTTAACCAAATCCAAGACTTACTCGATTGACATCGACCTCGGTGGCGCAGGAATTGATCCAACGATAAAGGTGTGTGAGGTAGCATCTGATTTTCCTTGTCAGCCTATGAATTGGGAAAATATTGACGTCGCATCTTGCGATGGATTACTATTTCGTGAATTTTCGAGGAAAGGCTTGGCTGTCTGGAATCCATGGTTGAAACATATGGGGTTAATAGAATTCAAGGAAAATGATTTTCAATTTGGAGGTGTAGGATACGATAGTAGTAGACCCGAAAAGGGTTACCAGATCTTGGGTTATTTTTGTAGAGTCGACGACACTTGCCAAAAAGGTTACGACAAATTTGCTGTTTACGAGTGTACTTCTAAGACATTTAAATTTATCAACTCTCCTTTCAGTAAGTGGTGTCTGTGGTCCGCCCTCACTGAGGGAGCTGCCCCTTTGTCTGTGAAGGGAAATTTGTTTTGGATTGGTTACTCTGACGAAATACGTGAAAGTACCATCCAAAGCTTTAATTTTTCCAGAGGTATATTCATCAAAACTTTTTGCATGCTACCTTGTGCGAAAGTTTTTTATGGCAATAAACTTGTCCTAGCTATTTATAAGGGAGATCGGTTATCATTGTTAAATCAATGCTACGCAACAGGAAAGATTGAGATTTGGGTGACAAAGTATAAGATTGATGATATAGCGCAAGTGGTGTGGGTAAACTTGATGACTTTGCCAACAACAAACTTACCAAGGCTAGAAGGTGAGTATTGGGGCGTTAGGTATTTTATCATCGACAAAACCATAATAATGTGTTACGGCAACACTGTAGCTGGAGCAGCTTGCATCTACATTGTGAGGGGATGTTTGTTCAAGAAGATTCCAATAAATTATGGAAATGTTCTTGAGTTTTATTACCATGTCTATTTTCCAAATTTGATCCCGCTTCCTTTTGAATTCAGATGATCGCTAGAAATTTAAAATTGTTTTTTTTCTTATTTTCTTTTTAAAAAATTATCTCAAATCTGATCTCATAAAAACATTTGCTTATTCTTAAAGTTGGGTTACAATAAAAAAATTTATAATTCGGACAGTAAAAAATATGTAATATTAATTGTAGATATAGATATAAAAAATATGAGCTTATGGAGTCTATGGTCTTCATATTTTTGGTAGTTGATGTTGTTAGTTAATGTCAATTTATTTAACAGCTGAGACAATGCATATGAATATGAATCATGCATCACAAAACCATTTAAACTAATTACTAGATTTTGACCCGCACTTCAAAAACGCGGATTTTTGGACTATAAAGTTTGATATAAATTAATATTTTGGGACTGTTGTATATTATTTTATTACAAAGTCGTATTATATTGAAGAAGACAATTTGTTTAAACATGAATTAGTTTATTTGAGATTTTGTGTGTACACTTTTATATAACTTTCTTAAAGATGGTATTTTACCAGACCCCACAAGCTCAACAAAAACCGACCAGAAAAAAACAAATTCTGTTTGGTTCCATGTCCGGAGCAAAGTACTTATTCTATAGTTTTGGACCCGCGGGTCTCTGTTCGAGTCGGGTCCTAGTTAAGACCCGATTGAATATCCAAAGCACCACCCGAAATGTTTTGTGTATATTAGGCATATTTGGATATTTCAAATTTGTTTTCAGTATTACAAATTTTTTTAGGTTTCAGGTATTCAGTTATAGTTTCGGTTTCGGACAAATTCAAAATTTTTAAAAACATATTTCTGGTATTTGGATAAAATTGGATATCTCTCGGTCCCTCAGATCAGATTTTGGATAAACTTTTGGGGTTTTTTTTGGGAATTTGAATTTTTTTGGTATTTGTTTGGGTTTTCGAGTATTTTGTGTATCTGGTAATTTTTGGGTTTCGTGTACTTCAAATATTTTTGTATGTTAAATACCGAACCAGTCTGGTGGACCTGTTACTTACCCAAAAATTACAGGTATTTGATATGTATTTGAATTATAGATTCAGATCGATATATACCCGAATAAACGATTCAAACCCGATCTAAAAATTTTTAAATACCTAGTTATGTCTTAATTTCTAGGATCCGAAGAACCCATACCCTTAAGAAATCAATTGGTACCCGACTCGAATGTCCAGACCTACTTTGGTAAAATTTAAGCTTTATTTGGTATATTATGACTAATTTAATAGTATATATTTGTAGGGGTTTTAATAGTTTTTAAACTTAACTTAAATTAAAAATTATTATATATTTTTATGAAAATTATTTAAAGTAATATATATATATATATATATATATATATCTTTAACATATGGTTTGCTAAAGTGTTTTTTAATCAAATTTGGTTTTGTAAATATTTGGAAGTATATATTGTAAGATGATATGGTATAATATGTTGAATGATATATGTTTTAGTTGATGTCTAAATATTGTAAGTCCATTATTAAGTATAAGATATGGTGTATAATTTTATTTCATAACAACCATAACAATATGTGATGAAAAATATTTAGAAAAGAAATGTATTGCATGAAATGAAGAGTAATAATAAATTTGTTTTTAGTATTAACAAAAGCATATTCGGTTTTTTACCAATATAGATAAGTGATAAATATTTTAGTATCTACAAAAATATATATTTTTATAAAAAAAGTGGCAATCACGTGAATTCAGTGAAAAGTTAGCATAATATCTAAAGTAATTATATTTTCAAAATTGTGTATCATACTAATTCAAAACTCTTGTCTGACACACCTTATATAGTCATCGTACAAATTAAACTCGTAATAGGTTGATTTAGGAATGTATCTTATAAATAATGGTTTAGAGATTGAGTTGTAGGGTTTGGTTTAGGATAATTAGCCAAGTGGACGAAAAAATATCTTAATGTGTACATTTGTTTTGATATATGAAACATGATACTTGGTTCCCTAAATAAGTTTATGCTCTAATGGATTGCTAAAAGAGATATAAAATGGCAGATACATGACTAAAATTTATTTGATCTTTTTTTTTGAAGAAGAAGAAGGGTTTGCTAAAATTTATTTGATCATGTTTGATCAAATTTGTGTATGGAATATTAGAAGTTTGATCAATACGTTTAACAGGACATGACTCCTTTATATTGAAAATCTGGTATTGTAAGAGAACACTTGATCTAATGGAGAAGAATGAGATAAAGATAATGGATATGAAATCTGTATCGAAACATTTTGTCTCGTTTATATCAAATGCAGGTATGGGAAATATTGGAGGATATTGGTATAAAGAAACTAACATATTAAATATTTTATATTTTAAATCAAATTTTTTAAAAGTCACGACATATTGTACATTAGTTTGATTGAAATAGATGTGGATTGCTAGATGTAACCGGAAATAGATATAATAATTATCAGAAAACGTGGGTTATTAAAATGTTGTAGGTTTTAAATTGTTTTTTTAACTTAGTTTTAAATTGTTGTTATTATAAGGATATATTATTATAGTTGGTTTTATATAATTCGGCGACGGCGCCGTCTCAACTATCCGTGAACATTAGGACAGACATGTGAAGGAAGTTAAACTCTCATACGTCTTTACAAAAATCCTCAATAGGGCAAAGAGTGACTGACACACTCCAGGTCCCCACTAAAACTACGGACTTGCCGAAAAAGAGGAGAATAACTCAGCAGTCAGCACCACAGATACTGTCATTGCATTTTTCAGTTGATCAGGCCTTTTTTTTGGGTCAACTGATCAGGCCTCTTTGCTACTATTTTGATCCAAATAAATAAATCAATCCAAATCAGAACCGACATAAATAATCTACATGATAGACTTTTGATCAACAAATATAAGTAATTTTAGTCTATCTGCGATACCAACAAAAAAATGTTGGATTCTACAAACTTAAACAAAAAAATTAATGACGATTTATACTTTTTCACATTAATTAAAAATTTTAAACATATATCTTTCTGATAACATTGATTTGTCTTTTCTTACTATTACTTTTTTTTTGTCTTTGACATCAAATACCATTCAGTTTAAGGTTAACCCCCTCCCCCCCCCCCCCCCCCCCCCCCCCCCCCCCAAACACATTCAAACTCTTATGTGTTTTCATTACTCATAGATTTACTTAATATTTTACTTTGAAATTAGATAAAATACACACACAAAAGAAAATTCAAACTCATAAACCATTTTATTAGGGGAACATTACTTTTGGTTTTGGACGGGAGGGAGACTTCAACGAAGTTTTGAGTCTTATTAATTACTACTATATTTTAATAAATTTAGAAATTTAAAGAAAATCATGTGTATGGTTTATGGCTAGAGAAAACTAATATGTACAGTTGTTGGCCTCTGTAATTAATCAGTGTAACTTTATTTCAAATAAGTATGGTGTCTTTATGAAAAGAAAACTAATACAGTGAAACCTCTATAGATTAATAATGTTGGGACTACACCAAAATTAATTTTTTTATTAATTTATAGAGATTATTAATTTATCGAGATACTAATTGAACCAAAAACTCAATTTGGGACTATGAAATTATATTAATTTATAGAGATATTAATTTATAGATTATTAATTTAAAGAGGTTATACTGTATGTACAGTTGTTTTGGCCTCTGTAATTAATGGAAAGCAAATTAGGAAAAAGTGAAAATAAGAAGAAGAAGTTTAAAATGGAGCGAGCACATGGGTTAGATAACATGTCTAGAATTTAATATAATTATTAACCAACTCGATTACATGTCTAGAATTTAATATATGTTATTAACAAACCTATTTTTTATTTTTATTTTTGTCTTTGACATCAAATACCGTTCTCTTTAAGATTAAAACCCCCTAAGACACATATCAAATTTTTATAATTAAATATTGAAACATCATTTTTCACTTTGAAATTAGATAAAATAGACACACACAAAAGAAACATTCAAACTCATAAACGATTTTATTCGGGAAAACATTACTTTTGGTTTTGGATGGAGGGAGACTTCAACAAAGTTTTGAGGGTTACTAATTAATATATTTTAATAAATTTAGAAATTTAAAGAAAATCATGTGTATGGTTTTGGGGCAGACATATAATAAGATTAAAGCTCTGCGTAAGAGTGATTTCAATGTAATTTTGTTTCAAATAAGTATGGTGTCTGTATGAACAGAAAACCAATATATACAGTTGTTGGCGTCTGTAATTAATGGAAAGCAAATTAGGAAAAAGTGAAAATAAGAATAAGAAGTTGGATTACACGTCTAGCATTTAATATAATTACTAACTAACAAGATTATATCACCTACCAATAAGTAGCCAAAAAAAGAAAAAAATCTTGTGACTGATGACAACAAACTATTTGCCTCTAATCATTTTCACGTGTCAAAAACTTGTAAAAGATCTGAACAAATAAAAATGTAACTAATTAAGGAGGAAGAAAAAAAAAAGGTAATGGTCTATCTATAATGAGTGAGTAGTATCGATTAGAAGTCATTCAGTACTCTCAACTCTATCTCAAAGAAAGATCTAGTAGCTCTCACTTCCAAACAATGACGACTGATGAACGCTTCGAAAGTGTTGAGAAAAGACTCGAGATTGTCTTCTCACCTACGGCCGGTAAGTTCCGGGAGAAGCTAACGAGAAGGTGCTAGAGAAGATACTAACACCCGTGAAGTGCCACATTGTGTCACGTAAATTGGAGGAGAAGGTTCACGTTTACCTGTTGTCCACGTCAAGCTGTTTCGTCTACGACGACAGGGTGATAGTGAAGACTTGCGGAAACACTAGATATTTAAGTGCATGGAGAGTCTCATGGGCATAACTGATCACCGAAACGTGGTTTCTGTGCTCTACACACGAGGAAGCTTCTTCTGGTCGGAGAGACATCCATTTCCACACAACGACGACACCAAGGAGAACAAGGAGTCCGTGAAGCTCTTGGAGAAGTTCACGAAGCTCAAACCAATGAAGGCCTTGTGCATGGGAACCAGGAACAGAAAGTGGCACTTACTCGGTGGATTCTCCAGAGACTCCTTAAACAGCCAAGGAGACTTTGTGACTGTCGAGATGTCCATGAGAGGACTCGACAGAGAAGGCCAAAGTTTTTTTTTTTTTTTGATAAGTATGTGAATTTCATTAAGCAAATAATGACACATGGAGATACATTTTAGTGCATCTAAGTTGCTAATCAAAGCAAGAGTGTCTTAGGGAGCCACAAAAAAAGATAAAAAAGATTCACTAGGACAAGAAAGGTTCAATCACAACACAAAGGAAGTGATTAAAGCTTAGCTAAACTAACACTTCCATGGACAACGTTGAAGTTTGCAGTAGACACAGCGAGAAACTTGATGGCGGAACCTACATCAAAACCGCACAAGCCCGAAGAGAACACAACCGGAGAACAGTCCGAGGTACCGCGGTCCGTCCCGAAGGCGACTCCAACCGGAGAATAGGCGAAGCAGAGTTGACCCTGCCCTGGTCCGGCTATCACTAGCGGTGGAGTCCACTCCAGACGCTGCAATCTCAAGAAGATGACCAACCGTGATCCTGATAATCCAAACCCGACGCTGAGAAACCAGTAGATGAAGCACAGGTGGTTACAGGCAGATAGAAGCGGAGGTTTTAGCAGCTCGACTCCAGTCCCATCACACAAGCAGAGCACGAAAGGTACCAGCTTCAGAACATCAAGAGAGGCAGGAGACAGATGCCTTCTTCCTTCTGAAACTTGAAAAACGGAGGAACATGAGTTCCCATCAGCAGGCGAGAGAAGAGAAGAGATCCAATCGAAAGGAGCTCAGACATAGCAGAGTAACAGCACGAAACTCCGACCATCCTGAAAACTCCCGATAGATCTGAAGCCTAACAAGACGCCATGGTAGTTGTCGAGGAAGAGTACCAGAAAAGAAGTCCCCAGCGAAGAGTCTCGCCATCGCCTTTTTCATCTCAGAACAAGTCACAAGACAGGGAAATTCTTACCTTTAGCAATCGGAGGAGGAGACAGAGAAAGACAGAGGAGGCAGTGAAACAGACCGGAAGGGTGAAGGCAGCGACGCTTATCCATTCCGGCTACCCTCCGTGAGAGATCTGACCCAGATCTGCTCAAGTCAAACCCTAGATCTACAGCCAAGACGACACCTCCTGCCCAGATCCGACCTTCGACGTCCTCGCCATCACTCCAGAGAGGCTGAGGACACCCTCAGACACCGGTTTGGTCGCCGGATCCGGCCGCTATCCGACGAAACCAGAGTAGATGAAGCAAGGAGGAAGTGGAGAAGTTGAATCGTGAGAAGGGGGAGACTAGACACAGGAGCAATAGGAGTGGCGACCGGTGGGTAGAGACCCTCCGTCGGCCACCGGAACTGAAGACAGATGCGGTTGTGACGAGAAGAAAGAGTACGGTGGGGAGAGAAGAGAAGAGAGAATCCACTCTCTCACCTCTCTCTAGGTTTTCTGGTCGTCCCGAAAAATAATATTTTGGCCAAAGTTTTTTACGAGAAAGATCGTTAACAAGACAACGATGACGGAAGAACCTGGTATTTGTTACATATTTCCGAATGCCTTAATCGATGCTCACGCGTTTAACAAATGCGTATATTCCATGAATGGTATCGAGGGAAGCTTCGCAAACTTCGAATCTTTCGGCTACGACTTCAAGAATGAGAAGAAATTCAAACATGTGATCCCGACCGTCTTGAAATGCTTCAATCCGAAGCAGTTCACAATGACTGTGTATTTGACCGTTCCTCTCAAGGGCAACGAGCCGGAGCTCAAGGTCGACCTCAAGGGCTACAAGTGCTTGGAGAAGAAGATCCACAAGTTGGACAATGGCGGTTCGATTGTTTAGCAGTCCTTCGAGGCTTAATTAATGTTACGTATCACTCATATTTACTGCGATTTGGTTATGTTTTATTGCATGAGACGAATAAGAACTTCTTAATGATTAAATAAAGTTTGTTACATGGTTTGATATATATACTTTGGTTGGCTAAAGGAAACGACACCAATCAATTTACTATTAATCTAAACCATAATCTACCAATGAAGGCGTAAAGCATTTGACATTGTGGATGAACTCAAGTGAATACATGGAGAGGTTCCGTGTGTGATCAGAATTGGATGTTTCCTGGCATATATATTATACAATAATATGTTAAAACCTTATAGTAGTTACACCATAGGCGGTAGAAACACACACCGGACATATATTTTTCTAACCTTCTAGTTAGATGCAAACAGAAAAAAACTTGTATGAGATTTATAATACATGTTATGGTTGGGCAAACTCAGCTGGCCAACCCAAGCCGAGCCTTCATGAAATACATGAAAATATACTACTAGCACAGGAGTAACTACTAATACTTTGAGAACACCTAGGGATACAGATTAATGCAAATATAAAAATTACATGCATGCGTGATCAGATCACGTGTTGATTCAAGTTTTATGTACTCGGTTAAGAGGCGCTGGTATGAAGAAGAATTAACTGGTTCAATGTTGATTTGTGATAACCGGATAAGAAACAAGAATGAAGAGTATTATCGGAGACACTCTAGTCGCTATAGAGTCTTTCTAACTGAATGTTGTAACAGATTAGAAAGACTTTTGCGTGAGAAGTTTTTTTGTCATTTAGCTCTGATTCTCCAAATGAAACTTGTCCTGTATCAACGCAGCAAAAATGCAAAAATGATTTGGAACATGCAGTAAACAATAATATTCAATCTTGAGTTGTTCTGAAACTTCGCCACAGAAAATCTGCTTGATAAGCTTCTCTGTTCCTATACGCATCTTCTTGGCTACTCTGTTTTGTTTGAAATTACAAAATAGATCAAACTCAAACTAGTAGTAACTTTATACTTTAATTAACTATAAGGAAAAAAGAAGAAGATAAACCTATAAGAAAAAAGTCTTTTTTCATAAGAACCCTTAGGGCATCATTATCGGTGTATCTTAGGCGTATCTTAGTTGCTGATTAGGATTAAAAAAAAAGAAAAATATGAATTACCTTAAGCGACGTTTATTTTGTTGCTTGATTAAGAGGCGCCTCTTAAAGGACACGCGTCACATGCCTCTCAATTTCAATCAACGAAGAAGGTTCCCTACGTTGGACGATTGTGAGTTGCTCTTCTCGTCGGAGACTTGTGGCGTCTCCGAAGTTGTTCCTGCTCCTCCTTCTCCTTCCGCTATGCCTTTGCCTTTTCTATCTTCCCACGGAGATGTGCTTTGCCGTTTCCATTGACAACAGCAGAAGATCAGAACTCCGCCAGCGGTGCTTCCGGCGATGATTCCGATTTGTTTCGCTTTGCTCTTCTTCTCCGACGGTGTAAAGTGTAGACGCTGGTTTCGCCGACGATAGCGCAGGCGAGATCCCGCATAGGATTGAACAGAAGATTGATTTCAGAGAGTCTGAAGCTCTCCCAGTCCTCAATAAGCTCTTAAACCATGTATTAGCTTTTATCTTCTTTGCTTTGTGTTCCTTCATATTTGGTTCAGTATCTTGAGAAGAGGTGGTCATTGTGTTTTATTTTTGTTGCAGACAAGATGAGTTACTTTGATTATATTGTTACTGATTGTTCTGTAAATTTGGTTTTTTTGGTTCCAGATTGACGTCTCTGTTTCTATAAAGTGTTTGACTTTAGGTGTTGGGTCTCGTTTTTCTATCGCAGTCTATCTCACAATGAATCTAATTTGATTCAAAAGTGTTTCTCTTGAACTTGGTTCTGTGATAGGAATGAAGTTTTGGTTGGTTGTTTGGTTTAACCATTTAACTTGACTGATTTGGTTGATAGATAAAGTAGTCAACTTTTGTGTATTATATTCCTTCTTGTTGTTGATTTGGTCTTCTGGATATGAAATTCTCATGTCTCCTCTTTGTAGGGTTTTGCAGGTTTTGTTACCAGACCCATTCTGGGTCTTTTTCCTGCTGTCTTGTTGCCTACAAGACCAACTCAGATTATTGCTAAGAGCTCATCATTTTCCATTGTTGATCCAACTTTCAATCATCAGGGTAATGTTTTTCAGATTTTGATGATTTGTTTTATGGAATGTATCTGAGGGAAAGTTTAAAGTTTTTGCAGATTGGGATTCTAAATTGCAGACAATGGTGGAGATGTTTCCTCTAGGATCAGCAGATGCTGCTTACGGAAAGATCAAAGCTATGCGCTCTACTCTTGGTGATCCTTTTACTGGGATCATTAGTCCAAAGGTATTGCTTCCTCCATGATGCCCTAAGAACTTTCAAAATGTTCCATTGATAATGTTGTTTTTCAGTTAAGTATCTTAGAAAAGTGTTTAGACTGGAAATACTAATTAAAAACTCTAAGAACTTTTCTAAGAAGTGTTGTTGATAATATTGCTGTTAACTTGATAAAAAGTCTTTTTTTTCCATAACTCTCTAGCCAACTTTCCTCAAAAGTGATTATGGCATAAACAGTGGCCGCTACTGTAACTACATAATCCATGTTACTGATCGGGTCATAACTCTGGTCACTAATTTGCCTCGATAAAACCTTTAATTAAAAAGGTTAAAAAGTAATCATGAATAAAACCTTTAATTAAAATTTTTGCTTATTATATATGATTACTTTTTATGTTTACTTGCGAATATGATAATATTTTTACTTTTATTTTTATCTCTATAATATTATTTAAGAAGTCAGTTTCCTATGTGTCGCGTTCACGTTAACTCTCGCGATGGTTTATTACATAACCATCCTTAATGAATTAAAAATATAAAATCTAATTGCCATTATCAACTTTTTTATATTTTTCTTTTCATATTATTTCCAAATACCATATATAATAAAAGAAAATATTTATCAAAGAAACAATTATTATTTAAAAACTGAAATTAATATTATACATTCATAAAAAGAAAATTTCCCAAAAAATAATGTTGGATTAAAATAATTTATTTCTTTTAAAATATAATCTTAAATAAAATAATATATTTATTAAGTTTTAGAATTATTTTCTTTATCAATTTAAAGTGTATCTAAGAAAAAAGTGATACCAAAAAAGTGTAAAAGTAAAATTTTTCCTATATAATTAGAGAAGTCACTTTTTATGTGTATCACTCATTTTAATTTTTTTGATGGTTAATTACATAGGTAAACTTAATAAATTAAAATATTATATTTAACAGTTACTATCAAATTTTTTATTTGTTTTTAATTTTTATTTCCTTTCTTTATTATTTCTAAATAACATATATGATAAAAATAAAATATTAATTGAATGAACAATGATAAATTTTATAAACAGAAATATATATTATACACAATATAAATAAAAAGTTCCCAAAAACTAATGTTAATATTAAAATTATATATTTACTTTAAAATAATCTTAAATAATTTTATATACATATGTATTGTTTAAACAAGTGTTATTGATATACCGAAGTACAAATAGAGTTAAAGAATTGTATACAACACAAGAAAATACAATTTGTTACATAAGCAGAAATATGAGACATATTATATATAAGTGTAAACTAATAAAAATATTTTCTTTATGTATTAAGCTATTTTTATATGAATGTACACAAACTTATTAAACTATATTTAGAAATCTAAAAAATCAACTAAATGCAAATAATTAAATTAATCAAAATTTTAATCTGTTAAAAATAAAAAAGGTTATGGTTGAATTTAGAAAATTATATCAATCTAATATACCTAAATAATTATCAACCTAATTAAATATTAAATATCCAAAATTACATGTCTAATTAAAATAACATATTATTATTTATAAATAATCATACATAAAATTTACATAATAATTAAAATTTTAAAAAATATTAACTAACTTTAATAATATATTTGTTTTGTTAATATATATTTATACCGGTGCATGATGTCCGTTGTAAAATTATCTAGTTCTCTTGTAAATATAGAGTCAGAAACATTGGATGTCCGTTGAAGATCTCTGCTTGTTATGTAATCATGAAAATCTTGGTTTCACGGTCATGAAAAATTCTTTTACAAAAAATATTTGACCTAGAAAGTTGTAGGTAACTTGGTGCTGACGCTGCTGTATAGACTTTAAACATTTACTCGTTCATTAACTTCATCTGGTTACACCCAAATGTGAGCTAGGAAAAATAACATATTAAGTACCAGTGAATCATAGAGCCATCAAGTCAATCAAGGCCGGCTCAAGTACAAGTGTCCGCTGGGCGATCGCCCCAGGGCTCAATAACAAAAGAGTCCACAAAGGAAAATTTATTTGAATTACAACCCATGTTAAAATAAATTTATGATTTTTTTTTGTGTTGAAAAATCAGACCTTTAAAAAAATCACTTATTTTCAGTTTTTTTTTTCATGTTGGAAATCAATCATTACTTGATATATCTAATCATATATTTATATTTTTCATATATCTATCATATTTTGTTAGAATCAGTAGAAAAAAAACAAAAAGTATGATGAAACCAGTTGACAGCAGCGTGTATTAAGACTATGAATGGGTTGCAGAATAAATGCAGATAAAATCTAGACTAATTAATATGCAGATAAGACTGTATTTTGTGTCCATTAATGTTTATAAATGCAAAACTAAAAGAAATCAATAAAATAAAATTTCATCTGCATGCAGATTTTTTTTGTTCTTGTTGACTGATGTCCTGCATATTTTAATGGAAAACGTGAGGGCTGAAGGTAGAGGGCTAGAGGCCCAATGGCATGCTTTAGATTTTTTTTAGTCAGTTGCTTATAGATATTATATTATTATTTTCTTTTATCTACTTTCAAACTTAAATATATTTCCAAATAAGGATTAGTGTTTTTTCATTGTATGTAATAATTTGAAACATATTTTTTATAAGAAATATAAAATGATATATCTATCTTGTATTTAATTAGTTTTTCGAACCAAACAAACAAATATCTAAACATAAGATTTGATATTTTTGTTTAATGAAATAATTTATTTTAAAATGAATTTACTAATAGATTTCTGTAAATATATTTTTAAAAAATATTTACAAAAGTAGCAAAATATCCGAATGGGTATTTCATTAGGCGAGATTGGATCTTCGAACCCGAACGGCTAATATCCGAACCCGAATGAATATCCGAAGATAATTGTATATTTAACGTTATATTTCTAGTTTACTTCTCTCATTTTATTTAAAATATTTATATTGATGCTACACATATTTTAAGATCATATAATATACATATAATTACAGATAGAATGATTCGCTACTCACTTAAAATGTATGTCAAACTTTTTATTTCATGCATTAATAAAAGTTACATCCAAAATTTTAAAACAATAACCAAATTAGTGTCTTTTTAGTTTTAAAATGTTATCTCAAAATTTATTAATCATTCAATCTATTAAAAATAAAAAATCAGTTAAGTGAAAGTTATATTTTTCAATACAAGAAACTTTAGAAATGAGGAATTTTTTTTTTCAAAATCTAAATATCCGAACCCAACCTGAAATAATCGAACCAGAACTAAAAATACCCGACCTCGACTCGAAATACAGAAAAATCCGAACGGATTCTATATCCCTAAACCAGAATACTCTTAAATCCAAAATACCCGATCAGAACCCGAACGGATATCCGGACGCCCATCGCTATTAAATGTAATCTAAAGACGCCATATTATTTTATTTGAATAAACTCTTCCAAATTTGTTATTAGGGGATTTCTGTTTATTGGTCTAGTTGATAAGAAACCATCAATCTGAGAAATTTGTGTCTTTTGTACTTGAAGATTGAGCTGTATGATCAGTAGATTGTAGAATCAGGTAAGAACTGTAAATAGACTCTCCTCCCACAACCACCAACCAGAATATTAGATAATGAAATCAATAAGGTATGTATTAATTGAGGTGGAAACAGGAGCGCGGAGGCATGTTGAAGGGAGTGGGTCAGCTGACCCCATTTGATTTTAGTCATGTAAAGTGTTTTATTCAAATTTATAATATTAACCCCTGTACAAATTTCCAAATGAGCCCTATGTTTTGTGATGTTCTTGTTACTCCAACCAAAAGAAATATTCTATCATCTTAGTTTTAAATAAACTCAAATAAGTAATTTTAGCACATGATATTTTATTTTAATTATAGACCTATCTATCATCTTAGTTTTAAATAAACTCAAATAAGTAATTTAGCTACATAAATAGGTCTCTAGTTAAAATAAAATATCATGTATTTATATTTATTTCCTTTTTATGTATAGCTTAAAATTAAAAGTAATGATATATATTTATCTTTTTAGATAAATTATCATAGTTTTGATGAGTTCAGATATATTTAAAAAACTATCCTCTGATTCAGATTCATAGCTTTGGTAATTTTAAATGTATTTAAAAATTATCCTTAATGGGCAAAATAATAATTTATATAACAGTTAATAGATGATCTTTCAATATCAATTTATTTAAACAAAATTGTTAATTCTAATTATGAAATTTAACTCTAAATCAGTTTTAGCTTTTCAATAATGGTAAAAAAAATTTAAATTTTAAAATCATATATAATTATTATTAAAATATTATTTATATATTATTATTTTAATACTTTAAAATATAAGATCGACGCCGTTTGAAAATTTTTCTGGCTCTGCTACTGGGTGAAAACATGAGATTTGGTCTGGTATGAATATGGAAAACGTTTTATATTCGAACGAAAAGATGTCTATCACGAGCTAAGTCTTTTAACTACAGCCTGTTCACTGTATGTTGCTTGTTTCCTTCGTATATTTTTAAATGGGTTTTAGTTACAAAAATCTTCCAGCTAAGAACGAATCATAATAAAACCTCGTGCTTATCTTTTCAACAAATAAACCCTTTAACTTATAATCTGTTAATGCCACTGTCCATGTGCCCTTTTTTTCTTTGAACAACTCCCTGTGCCTAAACTCTGTCAAATATGGATGAAAAGTTGTCAATTTTAATTTTAATTAGATAGATCCAATTAAGGCGATTAATTGAGTTTGATATGGATGAAAACTTCTTCTTCATTCAAATGTCAATTTTGCAATAATTTTATTTTATTTTAATATTCGTCATTAAAATTTTATTTGTTCCAAGTGCTATAAAATATGATATTTTTGTTTAGATTTTGAAATAAGTATTCAAATTTGAATTTTAATTAGATAGATCGAATTAAAATTAGATAGATCGAATTAAGGCGATTAATTGAGTTTGATCTAATATGAATGAGTGGATTGTTGAATATACAGATATAAGAGTGACTAATTATATAATATTAAAAATATTGTTGAATGTAAATATTTCACTATTTCTCAATAAAAATATACTTTTTTGGTTGAAACGTTCTGTGGTGAAGAACCGCCGCAATTCCATCAAATTCGGACAAAAAATCGGATTCATCAAAATAGTTCAAGTTTTTGTGTGTTTAAACGCTTGAAATTGGATGTAAGGTCGCAAATCTACAGTTTTTATGCAAAAAATGATGAGAAATGGCAAGAAAACGATGTTTTATGTTAAAAGAGTTCGAGGCGGCCATGAAAATTTAGCGGTAAACGCGAAAGCCCTAAAGGGAAAAGACAATTTAATTACAAGTTTGCCATTAATGAAAAAAAAAATTTCTGAAACAAAAAGGAACATCTTGAGCTTCGAACATGTTATATCCTCAATCATAAAAGCGTCTCTTGCCACTCAACCAAATCAATTACCCTGTAAAGATTCGCAGATAAACAATTAATACATTATATTTATACGAAAATTTGAAAAATACTGAAAACTAATCTCCGCTTACTCCCGTTTAATCCCCGATTTTCCGTTAACTCGCTAGGCACCAACCGACCGCCTGACTCACGCCTATCGTAGTTCCAAACAGGGACAAGAACTATCGAGTTATATATACATGTGAACATATATTCATCGTAGTTCCGAACAGGGACAAGAACTATCGAGTTATATATACATGTGAACATATATTCACTGATAGTTAAAATCAGTACCACCGGAATAACAAACACAAATTTCGAGAGAGGGGGCCTCTGATTTTGAGCCTTAGCTCACTGCTTGCCTCTCTTTAAGTTAACGTGTAGCTACTTATCTCCCTTATTTAATTCATTTCTTCATCTTCACAAATCAAATTTCTCTTCTTCTTCTCCCACTCTTAAGTTTCCTCAGCAACCAAATTAAGCACAAGCGCTTCACAAAAAAAAAAAAAGAAAAAAGAAAAAAAAAAGAAGATCCAATGGCTGATCCAACCAATACGAGCACTCCCTTGCTGGATGATCACGAAGGTGGGGGAGATGACGTCGGAGGAAGGAGAAGCTCATCTTGGGTTCAAAAAGTGATAGACGTGGAAGAATCAAAGGCTCAAATTATTTACGCTCTTCCAATGATATTCACAAATCTTTTCATTTATTGCATCCCTTTAACATCTGTGATGTTTGCTTCTCACCTCGGCCAACTCGAGCTCGCTGGTGCAACCCTCGCCAATTCTTGGGCCACCGTGACCGGGTTTGCCTTCATGGTACCATTCTCCTCTATGCTTCAAGCATATTTATATCCACCATTTATAAGCTCCATAAATTACTTAAACTCTAAAACTCACATCATTCATCTCAATGGTTTTGGGAACCAACAAAGCCCTCTTTCTAATAGTCGCGTGTAGATCTTGACCCAATCACAAGGGACGTAATTAATCAATTTTCATTTTATTTAAGGCGTCTATAACGAAGTATAGACACGTTTTTGTCTAAATTTTCTTCTTGACATATCTTCAAGAATATATAGTTGGCTCATTAATGATATATTTAATAATCGATTCATTAATGTCCCTTTTTTCAGACAGGGTTAAGTGGAGCACTTGAGACATTATGTGGTCAAGGCTTTGGTGCAAAAAGCTACAGAATGTTGGGGATTCATCTACAATCATCTTGCATCGTCTCGTTAGTGTTCACCATCCTCATCTCTATCTTCTGGTTCTTCACAGAACCGGTTTTCGGACTTATCGGACAAGATCCCAACATCTCAAGACAAGCTGCACTCTATATGAAATACCAAACTCCCGGTTTACTCGCTTACGGGTTCTTACAGAGCATTCTGAGGTTTTGCCAAACACAATCCATCGTTGTGCCGCTAGTCATTTTCTCGTTTGTTCCCCTGGTGATCAATATTGGTATTGCATATGTTCTGGTCTATTTAGCTGGCCTGGGGTTCATTGGTGCTCCAATAGCTACATCTATTTCATTGTGGATAGCTTTCCTTTCTCTTGGAACATATGTAATATGTTCTGACAAGTTTAAGGAAACATGGACTGGGTTTTCATTAGAATCATTCCGATATGTAGTAATAAACTTGACATTGAGCCTCCCTTCTGCTGCTATGGTATGGTAAGTCAGATCAGTAACCATTACTAACTACTAAACTTCATATGCTTGTTAAAGCATAAGAGTGGACTATATTGCTGCAACAGTTTGGAATATTGGGCGTTCGAGATACTTGTATTCTTGGCAGGATTGATGCCTAACCCGGAAATCACCACCTCTTTGGTAGCTATATGGTAAGCTTTATACCACTATATAGTTAATTAATGTTCTATTTCGTATCAACAAGAAGAGCTTATTGTTACGTAATGCATAATTAAATTCAGCGTCAACACGGAGTCGATTAGCTACATGTTAACATGTGGACTTAGCGCAGCTGCAAGGTCAGCCATCTCACCAATCATTTCAAAACTATTTATTTTCCTCTTATTACAACATTATTTTATGTAATATTAAAAACGTAACTAACAACCCTTGCAGTACGCGTGTGTCCAACGAACTTGGAGCCGGAAACGTGGAAGGAGCAAAGAAGGCCACTTCTGTAACCGTTAAGTTGTCTTTTGTCCTTGGCCTTTGCGTAGTTCTTGCTTTACTTGTAGGTCACGATGGTTGGGTCGGGTTATTCAGCAATAGTCGTGTCATCAAAGAAGAGTTTGCACCATTGACATTGTTTCTTGCTGCCTCAATAACACTTGATTCAATCCAAGGTGTTCTATCAGGTAAAAGATTCTTCTTTTTTTTTTTTTGTTTCGAATACCAAACATACAAAAACTCATTTTTTTATCGACAGGAGTGGCCAGAGGCTGCGGTTGGCAGCACGTTGTCACAGTTATAAATTTGGGAACATTCTACTTAATTGGAATGCCTATTGCAGCCTTTTGTGGTTTCAAGTTAAAGTTGTATGCCAAGGTACTCTCTTATGAAATTGGTAAATAAAGCAAACATTTATGTTTTTATTGATGATGTTGTTTTCTTTTTGAACTGGGAATGGTGTCGTTTTGATTCGTTGTATTGGTAAACACAGGGTTTGTGGATTGGTTTGATAACTGGGATATTTTGCCAGTGTTCGTCACTCATGCTTATGACAGTTTTCCGGAAGTGGACAAAGCTAAATGCTTCGGTTTGAAGATCATGTAATTGTGGACAGGATTATATTATTATTGTGTGTTTTGTGGATTTTTGGTAATAAAACCAAAGTAAACCTCTAGATTACCTTTTCAGTGAATAAAACCCTCCTTTATATTCTGTCATTGTCAATCTCTCTCCTGTCAAAAAAGCATCAGATTGATGAGTAAAAATGAAACCTTTGCATAAATGTCAACACCATAAATCTTGTCAAGTTTGAAATTCCAACAATGGTGAAAAAATAAGATGAGAGTGGTTTGGAAATGAAGATACTCCCTCAATTTTTTTAATACAAGTAGTTTTAGTTGAATGCACAAAGATCAAGAAAAGTATTATTTATTTTTAAAATAATATTTGATATATTAATTAAATATAGTTAAATTAATCATAAATGAATCTATATTATTTGATTGGTCATACTATACCCCATAAAGTTAAAAGTTACATAGAATAATGAAAATTACTTATAATTTGAAATAAATAAATTTCTCTTAAACTACTTATAATATGAAACGGAGGGAGTAATAAAAAAGAATAAATTCGGAGAATGTCAAAGGAGGAAGATGAAAGAAAAATACATGAACCCACTTAGTTTATTTAGTTAGTTTATAACTATAAAGCGAGATTTGGTTAAACAAAACTAGAAAGAAGTGACTATAATGTAATAATAAATTAAAAAAGTGACCTTAATGTAAATGTTTATATTTTTTAATGTACATGGCTCTTAAATTTAATTTGTTTTGGTGTTTACGAAGCGACAACGATAGTAAAGAGTAAAGTGGTTTCGAGTCTTTCGACATCAACTGAATATATATATAGTCCATTACGGCGTGGCAATAAATAGGCAATTGAAGGTAGATGGGCCTTTTGAATTTGAGCCGACTAGAATTGTTTTTGTGTTAACGTGTTTACATTACTTATTAATTAAAGGTTATCCATCTAGAATTGTTTTTTTTGTGTTAAAGGTTATCCATCTAGAATTGTTTTTTTTTGGAGTCAACAAGTCCTTTTCCAATAGTTGCATGTAATTAATCAATTTTCATGTTACTTAAGGAGTCTACAATGAACCTGTGCATGCGTTTGTTTGAATTTTCTTCGTAACATATATCTAAAAGAATATCTGGCTAATCAACGATGATTTATATGCATATATTTAGGTATCATATGTTGTTAGTGTCCTTTTATTATTTTCAGACAGGGTTAAGTGGAGCGCTTGAGACATTATGTGGTCAAGGCTTTGGTGCAAAAAGCTACCGAATGTTGGGGATTCATCTACAATCATCTTGTATCGTCTCATTAGTCTTCACCATCCTCATCTCCATCTTCTGGCTCTTCACTGAACCGGTTTTCCGACTTATCAGACAAGATCCCAACATCTCAAGACAAGCTGCACTCTATATGAAATACCAAGCTCCAGGTTTACTAGCTTACGGGTTCTTACAGAGCATTGTGAGGTTTTCCCAAACGCAATCCGTCGTTACTCCGCTAGTCATCTTCTCGTTTGTTCCCCTAGTGATTAATATTGGTGTCTCATATGTTCTGATCTATTTAGCTGGCCTTGGATTCATTGGTGCTTCAATAGCTACATCTATTTCATTGTGGATAGCTTTCCTTTCTCTTGGAACTTATGTGATATGTTCTGACAAGTTTAAGGAAACATGGACTGGGTTTTCATTAGCACCATTCAGTTATGTAGTCATAAACTTGACATTGAGCCACGTTAAGTGGACCACATGAGACATTAAAAAGGGTTCATCTTGCATTGCCGTATTAGTCTTTTTTTTTGAAAAAAACTTTGTCTTATTAGTCTTCAGTCTTCACCATCCTGGCATCCTCACCTCACAAATATACACAACATCACAAACAAACAAAACCATAAATTTTGCTTGTAATTACCTTCCATATTTAACTCTCCTTCACATTCACAAATAATATTGTATCTCCTATTTAACTATTATTCTCTTCTCTTTTCTTCTCATTCAATCCTCAAGTTTCCCCAGCCATTAAATTAAGCAAAAATGCTTCATCAAGAAGATTCAGTGACGGCTCCTCCCATCACGAAGAGCCCCCAACTGTTGGATGAGCATGAAGATGGAGGAGATGATCGAGAAAGGAAAAGATCATCTTGGGTTCAAAAAGTGATAGACGTAGAAGAATCCAAGGCTCAAATCATTTACGCTCTTCCAGTGATATTCACAAATCTCTTCATCTATTGCATCCCTTTAACATCTGTGATGTTTGCTTCTCACCTCGGCCAAATCGAGCTCGCCGGTGCAACACTCGCCAATTCGTGGGCCACCGTCACCGGTGTTACCTTCATGGTACCGTTCCTCTCTAGTCTCTATGCTTCAGGCATTTCATATACAAACATTTTCTATTTATTACTAGCAGTATACGTTACTTAAAAGCCACTTAATAATGTATTGAAAGTTTTATTAACTTATAGAGTTATTAATTTAAAATATTTGTTTAAATTTCTATTTTTAAAATATTCTTCTTTAAACATATTAAATTTTAAGGTATTATATTTTTTATTTGTGAATAGATATCATATAATATAAAAACATCTTTAGATGTAATCCAATAAAATAACATTACAATGTTAAATTGAAAAGATAACTTAGAGATAATTTTCTTTAAAAAAAACAAACATTACAAAAGTCTTTTTGGGTAAAATTACAAGGTCTTGTTTATGAAACGTTATATAAGTTCTGTATATAGTAATTAATAATTTATAATTATAGTGAGGCTATATAATTATCTATTTTTTTAAAAAAATTATGTTTATTTTTTTGTTAAATTATGTCATATTTTAAAATAGTTCAGTTTAAGTCTGCCAAATTATTGTTTTATCAGATTTATAAGTTTATTGAATATTAATTTATTTATTCTCAATGATTTTCTCAAATTAATATCATGATTTTTTTTTTTTGGAATCAACAAATTTTTAAAAATTTTGACTAAAACAAAAGAGGGGGAGTGATTAATCAATTTTCTTGTTACAATAAAAACTCTAGAAATTAATAATGTAGAGAATATGATATTTTATTAATTTAAAAGTTATTAATTTCTTACAAGTTTCCATTTTTAGATTTTTTATTTTAGAATATATATTTGATAAAATAATAAAATATTTAATTTTACCCCATATAGTTTAATTAGATTTTATAAATTCGACATTCATATTTTTATTATATTATTTGGTGTGTATAAACTTTTTCATAGAAATTAAATTTGGTTTTAGATATAATTTTATTAAATATTATCAAAAGATATTAAAGTGTAAAGATAATTTGAAGATAATTTCATTATGAATATAAAATAAACAATGCGTAAAATATAAAAAACAATCCCATTGTTATTTTGTATAAATATAAAATGTCTATATATAGAAATTATTAATTTATTATTTTAATGAGACTATATATTTACATAAAAGTTTTTTAAAAATTATTATCGTTTGAGTTGTGTTATATTTTGAACCTTTCCAATTCAAACCAAAAATATTAATTTATCATATTAATTTATTTATTAAGTATTAATTTATAGATTTTCTACTGTATTTAAGGCATCTACAAGACTACAACGAATGGATGGATCAATTTTGTCTGATTTTTTTAACATATCTTGAAGAATATTTGGCTTATGGTATAAAGTTATCGAAGATACACGTAAGGAGGTGCATATGGTATGTTAAAAAGAAAATCATTTGTCTTAGGCCCCCCAAATAATAAAATAAATTATCAAAGCTCCTAATTAGTTTTGGTGGATTCTCCACCTAATTAGAGTTAGAGTATCCTGTAAGTGGAATCTCTACCTAAGTTCAAACTTCAATTTTTTTTGAAGTAATTAGTTTTATAATTGTTTCTATTATGTTTTAGCTAAATTCTCTAATTTTAATTTTCTTTTTAAAAATACCAATATAGTGTTCTTAATTATCACTGCCATGAACTTATTAGTTTCTAATTTCACGATTTAGATTTGTTTTGCGTTAATGAGTATTTGGTGAGATTTTTATAAATAATTTGTTCTAAATAGTATATTATGTTGTAGTGATAATTCTATTAATTCTAATTCGTTAATGATTGGCTGAGATGTAGACACTATATTTATCTTTAATTCTTTATCTACAATCTTTAAAATTATCAATCATCCTTTATATTAATTTTAAAGGTACTTAAAAATGGTTGCAAATATTTTATTTCTAATAACTGTTTTTAAGCCGTCGAATGTTATTACTATAGCAATATCTTTTATTTTTTCATTTAATTTTTAAACTAAATTATGTATGTGTGGATGATTGGTTGGTTTATAACTATAAAATTTTTGATGTATAAATTAGTCTAAGATGTTTTGATGTTGGTGTATTTCATTTGGATGTAAGAATTAAAAAAGAAAAAAAAATTGAAGTTACTTCTACAACAACATTGTTTCTACAACTTACTAAATAATGCCTTAGAAAATAAGGCTGCTACATATATTTTGTATCTTTAAATCTTAAATAGATCATAATTGATAATTTTTACGGTTATAGATAAAAGTTAAACCTAAAGACACTTGGTACAATCCAACCATGCTTCACTAAAAAAAACTTACAGACTAAATTCTGAAGAAATTTTCTGCATTCCAACCAACCATCACCATTGTTGCCAACAATTATATTTTTTTAGTGTAAAAAGTTCAATTTCTTCCCATGATTGAAAACCGTTTTAGAAATATATTAAAAATTTAGTGAAACAATTCATAAAAGAACATTTATGTAATCGACTTTTAAAAATTTTTAATTGTTTTAAAGATGTTTCGTGTCATTTGAATGTAAATTATAATCATATTTTAATAAAATGATCTCATTTTAAAACCATACGTCAAGCCTTTAAAAAATTGTCATAAGTCACTGACTATAGTTATAGTTAAAAACATATAGATTAATATCCTTCAAATTTTCAGATAGGGTTAAGTGGATCACTTGAGACATTATGTGGACAAGGCTTTGGTGCAAAAAACTACAGAATGTTGGGGCTTCATCTACAGTCATCTTGCATTGTCTCATTAGTCTTCACTATATTCATCTCTATCTTCTGGTTCTTCACAGAATCGGTTCTCCGACTTGTCGGACAAGATCCTAACATCTCAAAACAAGCTGCCCTCTATATAAAGTACCAAGCACCCGGTTTACTTGCTTGCGGGTTTTTACAAAACATTCTGAGATTTTGCCAAACACAATCAATCGTTACTCCTTTAGTCATCTTCTCCCTTTTTCCCTTGGTGATTAATATCGGTATCGCATATGTTCTGGTCTATACAGCTGGCCTTGGATTCATTGGTGCTTCAATAGCTACATCTATTTCAGTGTGGATAGCTTTTCTTTCTCTTGGAACTTATGTGATCTGTTCAGACAAGTTTAAGGAAACATGGACCGGATTTTCGTTGGAGTCATTCCGTTATGTAATAATAAATTTGAAATTAAGCCTCCCTTCTGTTGCTATGGTATGGTACGTCAGACCATAACCATTATCAAGTACATATATGACTTCATATGTTTGTCGAAGTTTTAAGAGTGGACTATGTTGTTGCAACAGTTTGGAATATTGGGCGTTCGAGATACTTGTGTTCTTGGCAGGATTGATGCCTAATCCGGAAATCGCCACGTCTTTGGTAGCTATATGGTAAGCTTTATATCACTATTAAGTTAATTAGTATTCTATTTCATATCAACAAAAAGATAGCTCATTGTTGTTTAATGTTAAATAAAATTCAGTGTCAGCACGGAAGCGGTTGGCTACATGCTAACATGTGGCCTTAGCGCAGCTGCAAGGTCAGTCATCTCATCAGTCATTTCAAAACTCTGTAAATGTCATCTTATGATATAAAAGAAATACAAAAACGTATATATATATATATATATAATTTTGAAAATGTAACTAACAAATGTTGCAGTACGCGTGTGTCAAACGAGCTTGGAGCAGGAAATGTAAAAAGCGCAAAGAAAGCGACTTCTGTAACCGTTAAGTTGTCGCTAGTTCTTGCTCTCGGCCTAGTGGTTGCTTTACTTGTAGGTCACGATGGTTGGGTTGGGTTATTCACGGGTAGTCAAGTGATCAAAGAAGAGTTTGCATCATTGAGATTCTTTGTTGCTGCCACTATAACTCTTGATTCAGTCCAAAGTGTTCTATCAGGTAAGAGATCCTTCTTGTTTCGAATTACCAAACAAAGAAAAACTCATTGTTTTCCTTTTTATATATCTTAATCGATAGGAGTGGCCAGAGGATGCGGATGGCAGCGTGTAGTGACACTTATAAATTTGGGAACATTCTACTTTATTGGAATGCCTATTGCGGCCTTTTGTGGTTTTAAGTTGAAGTTGTATGCCAAGGTACTGTCTTATGAAATTGGTAATAAAGGAAAAAAAAAATAATGTTTTTATTTTTGATTTACTGTTTTTGGTGAAAACAGGGTTTATGGATTGGTATGATTGGTGGGATATTTTGCCAATGTTCATCCCTCTTGCTTATGACAATTTTCCGGAAGTGGAAAAAGCTAGATGTTTCAGTCTGAAGATTATGTCATCGTGGACAAGATTAATAATAATAATATTGTTTTTTTACTATTTCTGGAAGTTTCCCTTTTTCAAATTCTCTTTGTTTCTCGGGATACAAGAGAGAAAATCTGGTCCTCAAGTTTGGACCGTGGTCAGAATAATCTAGCATCACTAGAAACTTATCTTTGAAACTCAACTTCTTATAGAAAACCTTCAAATACTTTGGACCGATCCTCACAAACACATATGACAGAGCCGCAGAGGGTTATATTGCGGGGGGTGAGTGATACTTGACTGTTAAGTTTCTGACGTTGCAGATAATTTTTTTTTTTAAACGACATTGAGTGTTTGTTTTTGCAGATTGTTTGTAGTCTTCAACATCCTCACCTCACAAAAAAGACAACATCACAAAAAGCAAAACATAATTTTGGCATTTACCAGTAGCACTGACTTCAGCTCTAAATTAGTGGCTCACCACATGCTTTGAGTTGCTACTGACCTTCCTTATATAATTTTATATTCATGGACCAAGATACACTTAGTCGATCATAATCTAAACTTAAACTTAGAAACCCACTTCTTATTGTGTTCAAGAAACAAGACAGAAAGCAGTACAATGCAAAAATATAATTGAATCATCATATGTTTGTAACATTGTAAGAAAGAGGATGAAGTAAACTTAAGCAAATACTTGGAATGAAAAAGTGCAGACCCAAGAATACAAACATTTGAATGAAAACCATATCCAAAGCCAAAGAATGTTTAACCTATCATGAACAGATCTTTGAAAAAGAAACCAACTATTTTTTGGACATATATGCATTTTGCATTGACTTCACACAGTTTCAAAATCAAACTCAATAACTGGAATTATTTGCTGGTTTTGAAGAAGTTGAAATCCCATTTACTACTACTACTAGTACGTTCAACTGTCACCGTGGGCTTTGCAACCGCTGACATGTCACCGGTCTCGTTTACCTTCTCGCTCGAAGAGCCAGACACAGCTAGAGAAGCCGGGGTCTCACTTGGTGCACTGGACTCGGAAGAAGATGGTAATGCATCCCCGGGACTGGAAACAGAATCAGTCTGTGTTTCGTTCGCTTCAGTTGAAGTTGACACTTCCCTAGAGAGGGACTGTTGTGCAGTTTTAAAAGCATTGCTTCCGTGAACTCTCTTCTCGGGAGGTTCTTTATTCTCAAGACTTTGCACTTCCAAGTCCTTCAGTGATTCCATCACCGCTCTCATAAGCATCTGAATCAAGTAAATAAGACTTATTATATGAATGTCCAAAATAGAACATGAGACCATATTAGTTAGAATGTATCTCACCCTTTCTTCTTCCTCTGCATTAGATGGGATGTCCTCCAAGTGATATTCTTGGTCGCCGTTTAACAAATCAAAGCTTATCATATCAGGAGGAGATGAACTGTCACAGCCATCATGATTCTCTTTTTCCTGTTTACAAAGAATATAAGATGGTCACCATGACACATTTGTCTCTACTTTGGTCGATCGAATGACCATATAGTAGTTAAACATAGTGAGTAGCAGCAACAAACAAAAACAACACAAGAATAGCAAATAAGAAAAAGGGAGAGAAACTGATCTTATACCTTAGTTTGTGATGGAGAACCGTTAGATGTAACATTTGAAGGAACCTGATGGAAGTTGTAACAAACCCATCAAAACTGTCTTCTTCAGTAAACATTAGCAATAAAATAAATCAAAGAATTACTGACATCTGTGCGACTCATCGGTCTTTTTGTACGGACTTCATTAATTGCGTCGGAGATACTACTCGAGGCTAAACCTGAATAGTGACAAAAAGATGTCAAGTTCGAGCTCAAAATTTCTGAAACTCCGAATCAGTATGACTCACTTTTCTGCATTGAGGACTGTGGAATAGTTGTGTCATGCATACTACTCCAACTTCCCTGAACAAAAAAAAAAAAAAATAGACCAGCAATATTGAGGTAGAGAGAAAAACAGTCATAATGCGCCATGGTTGGTTGCATTACCTTTGCAAAGTACTCATCCAATGGGTCATAAAACGTTGGCCCCACCACCTCAGGAGGTTGAAGGACGTTATGGAAAAATATATTTATCGAATCAATGAAGAACTGAGGCCGTGGAGAGTTATGGTCTCCCTCAAACTTGACTATGTTTTTGTCTCCCTACAAAATAATCATAAAGGCCAGATGTTTACAGCAAATCAAACATATAAGACGAATTGGATACTTACTACGTAGGCTTCATATATACGATCTGAATGATGAGGGCGGATGAAGTCATCATTTAAGGCATGTCCAAATAAAACCGGAACAAAACTAGATTTTGCCACCTGCATCATGGAAAGATAAACAAAACCAACCACCATCAATGATCATCATGACAAGCAAAAAATGATGTTACAAAACATCAGAGCTTTTGTGAACAACCTTGATGGTGTTCAGATCCATTATATCAAACTTGGCTTTTTTCTGAATAGCTCTACGCATAAACTGTATTGCAAATTTCACCTGAATATACAGTGGAAGGAGATTTAAAACCATAGAAAAAAATAAAAGCAATGTGTAAACCTTATAGGAAACATTATAAAATTACTTACAGTGAACTTTGGTAGAGGGAATTTATATGTATCTACAAGTTCCATCATCAGATCAACCAAATCGGAGAAGGGGCTGTCTAGAACCATTCCTGCAATGGAAGGATCCTCAGCTCCATACATCAAGCTGCAAACAGAAACGATGAACTCAACGCAATGATATATCACAGTTTAGCATGCAGGACAAGTTGATTGCAATAATAAATTGCTTCATCTAATCGCTTATGGTGGTGGTTGGTTGACGTGTGGTGACATGTGATAGCTAATCAACGAAGTACCACAGCACCTATTCAGCCCTCTAGAACTAGTGAAAGTTCCACTACATTATCAACTCATTGATAACAGTTACATAACATTAACTGAAACTTCATGATGCAAGACAGAACAACGAACCTAGTAACAGCACCCATCGAACGCCCCCATAACCCAATCAGGGATATATTTCCATCCTGCCGCAAATACTCAACCACAGCCTTTAGATCATCCTTCTGCAAGCAGCTCACAAACAACATTTAACTTTTGTAAGAAAGAATGATCACTCATTTCTCAAGAAACAGTGACTGAACATGAACTATAGTTTCTAAACCAACCAGATCAAGTGGAATCTGTCTTCATAAAGATAAAAATAAAAAATGGGTGCCTATTGGTTTACAAGTTGAGCAAATTGGAACAAACATGTCTACACCAAAATAACAACTATATCTTGAAGAGATAAACAAGGACATACTTCGTTCCAGCCCAAGGTGACATGTTCTCCGCCTGAGAGACCAGATCCGGAAAAGTCAAGGGTGAAAACTGTGATGTTTGAAAGAAGCAACACAACAGCGGCTTCACTACCATCCGCTCTACATCCACTGAATGATGGAATTGCAGTAGAGTACCATTAAGAAAGGAAGAGGACCAAATGAGATTAAAAAAAAAAGAATCATAATTCCTGATTCACTGGTGTGTACCTGTTTCCATGGCAATATATAACACAGGGCAAAGGCTTTCCTTCAGGGAGTTCAACAGGCATGTAATGACTACACTGGAGAACATCTCCTCTACTGTTTTTAACCTGCCATACTCAAAACGAAAACAAAACAATAGCTGATGAAAACACTTTTCACTTACTAACTAGGAGTTAGTTTTCTTATTTGACTTCCATATGCTTTATTATTACTTCAAAACTATATACTAGACACATCTTAACACATCTGCAGTTGACTTTGTAAGAAGAAACAACTGTGGGTCATAGTTGAAAATCCCATTTATTACTAGAAAGCATATAAAGTCTTATAAGCCTTAGAAACAAATAAGAAAGCTGTTCTTACCTCCAGATCCTTCCTGTGATACCATCTACCTTTCATCATGAAGTCCTTTTCCAAGAGATCATGTTCAGGGTCGTACTCAGCTCTGCATCACACACACAAAAGTCAAAATATAAACAAACACTAAGAATCTTGTGATAGATGTTTGTAATCTCTTAGGTTGTTTATCTCCACAGTGAGTCATGTCAAAAGAAAACATGGACACGTTCTTAAATGATTATAAGAAGATTCAGAATGATAAGGACCCAGTAGAATCTGAATAGTAACTATAACTCTTCAGAGAGAGAGATCACGTGTGTGACAAAAGAACAAAAAAAAATTGATTCTTGTGATGAGAAGAAGGTCAATTAAAAGTACTTTTTTGTCAGGGAATCTCAAATTCAGAGGAAAACCCAATTCCTAAAAACGATTGAATCTCGAGGAGAGATCCAAAGACAAAAACTTTCAAAATCAAATCGTAATTAAAGGAGGGGTTGGTTCACCTTGGAGGTCGAATGATGAAGTTGACAAACTGCTCCATTTCAAGAATCGAATCGAATCACTCTTTTCTCATATATATTCCTTCTCTCGATTGGCAATTCGAAGAAACCCGAAACGAGATAATTTTCGATTAATTAAAATCTACAATTTCGCCTGAAGAAACCCTGGAATTGAAAGAGAAGAAGAAGCTTTAGTATGTGATTTTGTTCTTGTTATTTGTTCAGGATCGACTCTTGTTTGTTTCTCTTTTCTTTTTTTGTTTCTTTTTAATTTTTTTTTTAAACGACTCTTGTTTGTTTTTCTTTTTCAAATTCTGTTAGCATATTTTATTTTTTTATATATTTAAATTTTTTCAAATCCACTCCTTCAATAAACCCATGAAAAGAGTAAATAAAATCCTTGGAAAAATCAGTAAAGAAAATATAATAAAATTTATACATCAGTTTTTAAAATATACGTTAGTTATTTTATTCCATACTAGATTTGTTACTAATTTTCTTACAGTAGATTGCTATATAGTATTACATTTACTCTAGTCAAATGATTCAACATTATCTCTTTCTTTTTTTTTTTTGAAAAGTCAACATTATTTTCTGCTTAATTATTCATGTAACGATGGGGATATATTAGAAGATGTGATCCAACAATCAGAGGTTTCACATCATGATCATTTAAAAAAAAAACTTATTTAGTCACGGTAGTAACTATAACGACCAACAGAATTACTCAGGACTATATTCAAATCGAAAGTCTTACGTCGTGTAATAGTTAATCATTTCAACTCTGAATAACACGTATAACAGTGTTATTAACTAACATCTTCATAAATTATTTAAAAATACTAGATTAGTAAAATAATATAAGGTTGTACAATGTCTATTTTTAGATATTAAGATAGGAAAAAATAGAAAAAGAATATATATATTTTCAACCATTTTTCAAAGTTTTTATTGAAACTCATTCATACCTTGAAAATATAAGTTCAGATATGGATTTTGTTGTTTGTTGCTTGCAAGTCTGCAGAAACCTGTTGACCGACAATTTTTCATTTTTTAGGTGGAACTATAGTATAGAGGTTGGCGTTTATATCATAAACTAAGTAATAACGAATTTAAAAATAAAGTAAATAAGTTTTCTTTTTAACTAAGCAAACAAGTTTTTTTTTGAACTTTAAAATAAACAAGTTAATAGCGAATTCTTGGGCAGAGACAAATATCAGTTACAAAAAAAAAAAAAAAATTTGTGTTGTTAAACATTGCTCCATAACCATGAAGTCTATAGCTTTCACAGGCAATTATTTTCTTCTAGAGTAAACTTTTATCTTATTTCAAATTCTCACACTCATCACAATAAATAAACATTCTTTTTTTGTCATCTTCTCATTTAAACTAAATCGAATGTTCGTCAGACGAATAGATAAACATTCAGACTCGTTAGTATCTTGCTTTGATTGAACCTATGGATCAAAAGTAAGCAATCGATCTTAAGAAAAAGGTAAGCAATCTACAGCAAAAACTCTATAAATTAATAATATTGAAACTTTGATATTTTATTAATTTATCAAATTATTTAATTTACAGAAAATTCCCTTTTTCAGATTTATATATATTTTAAAATGGATTTTATGTATACATATGAAGAATAATTAATTTTACGGTATATGTCTTGCTTAAATTTTATTGATACAAGATTTATTTATTTTTATTTGATTATTATACAGTAAATATAAATGCATTTTAAGAGTAAAATAACAAAATAACATGAAAATAAACTATGCAATATATTTACTATACTTGTATAAACATTATGATCACAAATTATTAATTTATGTTTATATTGGGACAATATATTTTCATAAAAATTAAAAAAATATTATTTTATCGAATTGTGTCAAATTTTATACTGATCTAAATCGGAATCGGTGAAATTTATTTATTTATTTATTTATTTATAATGTTTATTAATTTTTTTTTTTGGTAAAATGTTAAATTATTATACCAAGATTTCAATTTTTTACAGAAGTACAAAGGACACAAGAAGCGGAAGGCAAAAATGTAAACTAAACAGAGCATCTAGTTAATAAGCAGACTCTATTATAACAGACTAAGCCATCAAGGTGAACCGGAGTTAGCGGAGCGTTGATGGCCCAATGGAAAGTATGAGCGGACTGAGACCCCGGTTGCCGCGAGCTCCCAGAGAGAAAGGCGGCTCAAACCTTGAAGCAACGGAAAAGACTTACAACTTCCGAGAAACCCAATCATCAATACCCTCACAGAGAAACGCATCACGGAACATCGAACCCGTTCAAAATCACCACACCGACAGCACGAAAAGGAGTCCACTAACAGGCGGTGCCGTCGTTCGAGATGGAGGACTGGAGATTGCTGTCACGAACCCTCCAACCCCGGGACCGTATACATCCATTTAACCCACCACACACGCAGAGTAATGGGACATGTCGGGCACACCTTCTCTGGAAAAAGCAACCTTCGAACTAGCAAGCGACCGAGTGCCAAACTAACTCCAATTCACACTCTAAAGACCGAGCTGCTTTCACAGAGGTTACACCACCACAAGATGACAATTTATTATGGGAAAGAAGAGAGACCAACACGCTGCCACAGTCAAGAACCCAACTTTAGAAGACAGAGACACCATAGAGACGCGGATGCTGTCTCGTGACTCTTCACGCACTGCCACAGAAACCTCAAAACCTCGGCCGACAACACCGAAAGAAGAAGCTTCCCATACGCACCCACGACTGAGAACCAGCCACCGGATCTCCCAAGAGGAAGGCGTTTCCGGATAGGACCAAGAAACCGAGACTAACTCCAAACCAAGAAGCAGAGACCTCACCACAGATATGCGATGATACAATAAAGAACCGCTGGAGAATAGCCTCATCTGGACTCCACGCATCGGCAAACTCCTCGTCGAAACCCTAGCTCTGAGAAAAACAGGTAGAACACTCCATCGATCTGAACAAGCGGGAGAACGGATCGACGCCGGTTCAAGCCTTCTCCTCCCCACCGCCTTGTTACCAACAGATTTTTTTGAGGGATCTCCTGCGAGAGACAAACGGCACCGACCACCCACAACGCCGACTCCGTCACCATTCCTTCACTCCGTACGTCGTCGTCACACCAGATCTGCCACCACACAAGCCAGACCACCAGATCTATCGCGACTAGAAAGGGGATCTGAGGCAGCAATTCAAATCCAGGGCTTCAACAAGACCGTAAAGAGGAGGGAGAAATCGACGGAGCAAAGAGAAGAAAAGCAAAGATAGCTCCCGACGACGGACTAAGGAACCACCGCTGTCGGAGCTAGGAGATGCAAGGCGGATTAGGGTTTGTGTTTCAGAGGGTTTGGTTTTTCAGAGAGAGAGAGAGAGTCTATTTAAAACTAGCAATCTATAGTGTTGTTGTTGTTTCAGAGAGTTTATTAATTTATAGTGTTGTTGTTGTTTTTTTTTTTTTTTTTTGAAACTAGCAATCTAGTGTTGTTGCTCTCAGGAGACATTATAGGCAGAAGGAAATCCCGCGTACGAGTCAGAGATTGCATCTACGTTCCCTGGACGTGAAAACACCACCTGTATTGTAATTGTAATTGTTTATATAAGGAAGTTAAAAGCTGTTCAAAAATCACACAAAATACAAATTAAGAAACATAGCTTTTCTCGTCTATGTTACCTGGTAATTTCCAAGGGTGAGAGTCTTGAAACCAGCTGCACAATAACAAACAATATTCCCAAGTCCTTTATCATCAAATCCTAGAGCCATGATTTGCTGCACAACTATAGTTTTTGGTGTGTGGAAATGTTATTAACCAGAATGAAACAAGAAGAGAAAACAGAGGAGATTTCAATGTTCGTCTTACTCTTGTCTCTCCAAGAAGTTCTTCCTCCACAATGTTTGGTGATAATGGATTCCGATATTCTCAACGTGTTCAATGCTGTAATTCTTAAGTGTTAGATTGGTTTAACAAAGAGATAGCAAACAAAACGAGAAAAACGGAATACATTTTTACCATAGCCTAGAAGATAAGGACATGGCTGAAGTAATTCTGGCTAAAGAAGGAATACCTGAACCTGGGAATATGTATTCATAAAATCTGAACTTAGTCTGTACTCACTGTAACGCTCTTCGGGTATTACTGTTATGGTCAAAACAGTATAAACCGTTAATGCTACGTGAAAAGTTTTACGAATGTTTTCATAGAGAAGAAGCGAAGTATTGTGGCCTGCAAGACCATTAGGCCGTTTTCTGCAAGCGAAGCTTCACAGAAACTGAAAAGCATCTACATGAATTCGTGGCCAACTGCTTCTATTATCTCGCTGAAGTATCAAAAATGTTGTCATCAGACATATTACTTATTAGTTACGGAGTTGTGTTAACAGCGAGTGAAAAAGAGAGTTGCTGTTTTACCAAGATATAATTCTGTCATATTTGTGAGCACCAGATAGCTGGCGATAATCACAGAGCCTAAACCTCAGGAGAAGTCCAAGGGAATGATATGAAGGTTAGGAAGAAACGATTGGTACGAAGGCAAGAAGCAAGCCTTATATATTTCTTAAGCTGTTGTAACAATTACATATATATGGTGTTTGTTTGTGCAACTCTATCCTCTCAGGTTAAAAGCTGTTTCATGTTAATAACAGTGAATAAAATACAAATTATAAACCCATTTTATTTTCATCTTCAACATTGTAATTTAGTTTCTGATTCACACTAAATATTTATTGAATAAAGTTCATAGCAGTCTTCGACGACTATACTAATACGTTAGCAAACAAACAACGGAAACAAACAAGGAAATAGCACAAGCAATGATTCATCTACTCTTGTTTCTTCTGAGCAGAAGGGAGACTATGGAATGGATCCCCGAATGCAGCAATGTTCCCCGGACGTGAAAATACTACCTGCAATGTTTCAACAACGCATGAAAGTTATTTAAAATAAAGTCTATACTGAGTGACACTGAGGGAAGAAGCATGGTTTTAGCTCTGACTAAAACTTGAGTGTGTGTTACCTGGTAGTTTCTAAGGGTAAGAGCTTTGAAACCAGCAGCACAATAGTCGAAATAATATTCCCATGTCCTTATGAATTTATCGTCGAATCCAAGATCCATGATTTGTCTACACAAAATATATGAGCAGATATATTTAATTCCAAAAGATGAAATAGATGAAAAGTTTTCAAGATTTATCTTTTACCTATGGTTCTCCAAAAATCTCTTCCTCCAACATCTCAGTGTATGGTAGTAATGAATCCCAATGTTTTCAACATCTTCAATGCTATATATTTTTGGGTGTTAGATGGTTAGAGAAATTAGAGAAAACTCCCTTGAATCTCTATACTGGTAAAGAAAAGATTTTACCATAGCCTAGAGGAGGAGGACATGGCTGTTGTAACTCTGGTGAAAGAAGGAAGACAACCACCTGGGAATATGTATTCACTTATGAAACCTGAACTTAGTCTGGTCTCATCGTAAAGCTCTTCAGGTACTGCTGTGAACTGTTAAACATTAAAACAATCAACGGTTGTGCAACCATGAGGGAACCTTGACGCAGAAGCAAACGTTACCTGCATGACAAATATGCCGTTTTTCGCAAGCGCAACTTCACAGCAGCTGAAAAACGTCTCGTAAAACTCGTGGCCAACCGCTTCTATCATCTCGCTGGAACATTCAAAACATGTTTTGTCAGGTTACAAATTAGTTTTAACGAAGAGGGACAGAAAGAAGTGTTTACCAAGCTATAATTCTGTCATATTTGTGAGAATCAGAGAGTTGGCGATAATCGCAAAGCTCAAATGTGATCTGATCCTGTCGATTCAAAAGAAATATTGTTAGGTTTGTTTGTTTGTCCATTTGTGAAAATGATGATCTATTAAGATTTTAGATGATTCATCCAAAATGATCCATCTTTATATCGGTTGAGATTGTTCCTTTTTCTCCATTCAAGTAGTTCATCTAGGTAGATCATCTAAATGAATTTGTGTTTGTTGGTTATATAAATTTCTATCAAACATAATTTTAAAGTAGTTTTTTTAAATTGTACTTTTCTGCCAAAATTGCAAAATTTTAGTTTTACAATTTTGGTGGAAAAAATACAATTTTCGGTTATGAAAGAAAACGTACATAATTTTATTGTTTCGGTGATAAAATATAGTTTTGAAACTTTTTGGGGAAATACAATTTGACAGTTTTAACAAAACTGTGATTTTTTTCAATTAAAATTTTGTATTTTTGGCGAAAAAATCATTTATGATTTTGACGGAAAATAATTTATATGATGATTATTTGTTTCTCTAAAACTTGTATCTAAATGTTTTAGTTGGAGAAAAGTAAATTTATCATTTATTACTAGATGGTTTCATGCGGCATGCATATAAATAATAACTTTAAGCTTTTATTCTTTAATTATGTTTTCATTTCATTTGGTTTTAAATTTATTAATTTTTAAGAAGTAAAAAGCAATCATTTGTTGTTTTTATTTAGTTAATTTTTTAATCTGATTGTATTTAAATTAATAAAAAATATTTTTTTATTTTTGAAATAATAATTTTATTCTATTTTATTTATTCTTTAAAAATAAAATTTAGTCTTGTTGGTTTTAGTTATAAAATCTAACTTTTAAAATATTTATTAAACCTGATAAGTCAGATGCTAATCATTCGATTAAAATATTCTATTGCAAGTAAATTTTAAATACATTCAGTAGTTTAGAAACTTGACTAGGTTTACCCTTACATAAAATTTGAGTGATAAACTTATATATAGTTTTTATTTAACTATACATAAAACTATAAATATTTATATAATTTTTTATCTTTGATATGATATAAGAGTTTATTAAATGTCTATTTTTTGTCAAGTGGTAAATATGTATAATAAATTGATCATGTTACAATAATCTTAACATCTTGCAATAAATTTTGAAATGTGATATTATATTACTATAAAGAATATGGTAATGATACAATTTTCCTAAATCAATATTATTTTGAAATATATTTATGTAAAATAGATAACTTTGAAACTATGAAGCACAATATTATTTTTCAAAAATAAATAATTATTTGCATATTTTGAATTATAAATGATATAATGTAAAGCACTATAATTTACATATGATAATTTATATTCTAGTATGTTATGTCTTAATTATTGTATCATGTATATACTATATTTACATAAAAAATAAAAACATAAATAGTATATATAAAATTTAATCATGAAAACATAAACAGTGAAAACATATAAAATTATTTTTATTAATTTGTTTAGTGTCTCAGTTTATAATCATTTTTATCTAATATTTCAATTATTTTTCTTAAAATTATCTAGTTATGGTAATTACTATACACTTATTTTATATTTTAATCTCTATAATTGAAATTTTTGTCATAATTATCTTAAACCATGTCATAATTATATATGATATATTACATCAATTTTTAATAGACCATGTCACCATTTTTTTCTTAGAATGATTAAGGTGATATAACACATATGCAAATCACTTCACAAATAATGTTTAGGAAATTTTGAACAAATTCATCTCCATCCAAATACATCAATTAGATTCACCTAAATGAATCATCTCCATTTTAAGCTATAGAATTTTTTAATTCATTTGGATGAGTCATTTAGATGATGTTTATTTTAACACAAAACAAACATCATTTCTTATCTACATCCAAATGGTCCATCTGAATAAACGAGCAGGCCTTAGTCATAAAGCTTAATGTTTCATTGGTTCTTGTACTAGAAACCAAGAAGCAGAGATGGATTAGACAAAACCTCAAGTCCAGCTTCTTTCACTTTTGCTTCTGCATGTTTAAGTTGTTCAATAGATAGAGTAATGCCAGTGTATTTGCATCCAGTTCTTTTCACTACTTCTATGGCCAAGGCTCCCCATCCGCATCCAACCTCTAAAACCTCATGGTTCTTCTCTATCCTTGCCTGATATTTGCCGCCTACGATTAGTTAGTAACAAATAAAAACCGCAATTCTTTGTTATAAACCTATATAATGTGATCTCACCTTTTCAATCAAAAGAGTTATTTTTCTCATTTGTGCAGTTCTTAGATCCTCATTGTCTGACTATAAACGTGAAAATGGTAAAAGGTCGAACGCAGGATCATAGTAAAGTGAGAGAAAAATCCTCTGAGGGTTTTCAATGGTCACCTTGAATACTGCAGAGGAGTAAGACATGGTATCATCCATGAAGAGACTGAAAAGCTCGTTGCTCTATGAACAAAACAGAGAATCTGATTATAAACCCGAAAGACCGAGCTTTATCCAGATTTTAAGAGAGGTAGAGATTCAACCCACTAACAAGGTCATAGTGACGAGAAATGTTCCTTCGAGCTTGTGTTAGAGTGTTTTGCCTAGAGACATGCTTTAGAAAATACTTTGCAGATGTTAAACCGGCAGTTAAAAACATTGGTGTCCACCATCCCCTGTAAATCCAAAAATAATAATGAAAGATTAGGCGTTAATCTTTTATGTAGAGAGGCTAGACCTTTTACCTTTTCTTAGCAAACTTTAATTTTCTTGAGTTCAAGTCTCTATTAGCAATGAGAATCTACAAAAGTTTTTATCTAGTAAGCAGGTAAACAATAGAAAACTCGAAGAATTAAGCATGTTACCATAATCAGATTCAACATTCCCAACTCTTTATCGACAAAAGAAAAATCTCCACTGATATAAGCATCTGCGAGTCCTAGATCCGCTTGTGTCATTACCTATGAAGCAGGTTCTTTAGCTATATATGGAAAGGCTATTCTATTTTCTGATTATCCTAAATATATGTATAAACCTTCCAGTAAAACTGAGGCCTGTGAATCTTGAGAATTGATTTCAAAAGACAATTAGAATCCTTTCCTCCAAACGTGAACATTGTTCCTCCATCTTCTAGTATCCTGTTCAGTTTAAATAGGTAACTATTAATGTAACAAATTGTGTAATATTATATCATCTAACTCCTGGAGATAAGGGTGAGCCTCACGTTACACAACCAATCGATATGAACTGTCTCAAGAATCTAGTAACGAAGAGCCGTGCTCCAGACTCGGTTAGCGAAAGGGCCATACGTTGCAGTTTCTTTAGAAGAGTGGTTCCTTTCCCTAACAAATCTCGTGCAGCTGCCATATATACCGGCCTAAAGATAACGTGAGTATTTAACATTGACAATGTGGGAAATGGTGATTTAATTATATAGGAATTGATCATTGTCTTTAGTACGTCTCCATGGCAATTCAGCTAAAGCTTAGACCAGACAGAATTATGTTCTTAATAAAACAACAAGAATAAACCAAGAAAATATAACTTATTACTTTAGAAGTAGAGAAAACATTTATGGAAATATTTTTGATAATGTCCTTTGTAAAAATATTCAAAAACATTTATATGATAATACCTTTTTAGTTTTTTTTAAAATTTTTTATATTATTAGTTTAACTACTATTTATGGATCTAAATTTTGATTCATTTCCGGGCAGTGCCGGCTCTTGGCATGTGCCAGAGGAGCAAAAGCACAGAGTCCATTTTTTTGACAAAAAAAATCCTTTTATATTTAAGGTCCACTTTTGTAGAGAAAAAAAACAAATGATAACAATATATAATTTTGTCCATCGTATATTATACTATGCACAATTGCACATGGTCCATCATACATATGAGCCGGGCCTGTTTCCAGTATCTACTGATAAAGCTTATTCGGTAAAAAGAAGAGATGTAACTATGTAAGTAGTATGGGGAATATATTAACGTTTGAAAAGAGAATTCACCGCTTAAAACATACATGCATCCACGTTCAGTTCTCCTTAGATCTAAAATGTTTTCTTTGACAAAAAAATGTTTGAAAATATTTATGAAAATCAGTTTGAAACTCTTTTATGAAATTTTTATTTAGTTTCTCCCACTTATATTACTTAAACTTATTATTTAAATTCATTAATCCAAATCCAAATTCAGATTTGGGCAGTTTTTTAATAGCTGCTGATGAAACTTATACGCTAAAAAGGAAATGGTCGTGAAATCTAATTTTGAAAATGTTGTTAAACACGTATATATGTTCAATATTTCTGATGATATTCAGTTTGAAAACTGTAATATGACAACTGTTATTTATTTTATATGATTTTTCAAATTTTGATATTGTTATTTTTGTATTTTACAGATCTGAATATAGATCAGAACACGAAATATAAATGATTACAGTTTTGGAAAAGAAAAGATAAGTTAAAAAAGAAAGGTAGTAGGCAATTTTACCCTTTATTATGTTAACAGAAAAAAAATTTACCTCTATTTATTTGGGATTGGGGGATCTGGGACACAATGGATTTAGATCTTGAAATGGAAAGAAAAGTTAGGTGGACGGACTGTAGAGAGATACAATGCCAGAAGTGGGTTATTCTTTGTTCTTTTCTTGTGTCTATTGCTTACTCAGTGTGCTGTACTTATATACCTCGCACATGTGTACTTTTCCTCCAAACCACTCCTGTAATATTAATCAAAATTATTTAATACACTTATCTTATATTACGTTCCCCGATGCTCCATGCCTTCATGATGTGAATAAGGGGTGGACAGATACTTGCTTTATATTAGTGATTTAATCTTTACTAGATTCTGACCGCATAGATACGCGGATATTGTTGTCATTTCTATTACAAAATTTAAATTAATAGTAATGTAACTGATTTTATTATTAAAATTAATATTATATATAATATAACTAAAATATAGGTGAAATTTTACTTTTTTTGTTATAATAATATGAACCTTGCCCACTATATATTTTCCATAATCTATTTTTAAAAATTTAAAATGTTCAACTATTCTTATATTTTTATAACAACATTTTCTATTTCAAATAAAATGCAGGAACCCAAAATATTATGTATATATTTAGACGCAATAACCTATGTAGATATGTTTACAATAAATATAATATATATATATACCTAAGATTATATAAACTAAATATATATTTTTCAAATAAATGTATTTATTATTTAAATATATAATATTTATCAAATTATTGTTAAGATTACGGTCACAAAATCTATAATGTAGGAGACTAATATCTTTTTATTTTATTTAAATATTAAGTAAATATATTAAGTTTCTAGTGAATTGATCTAACAATTTTTTACAGTAGATAAAAATATGACTTTATTCTAATAGATTAGATTCGATTTGAAAAATCAAACACTAAACATTAGTAAAGTAAATAGTAAATCAACAAATTTCAGTACTTACAAAAGCAAGAAAAATACCAAATATCATTTAGTTTTCTTGATACTTGTCTCGTTACTCGTTACTTACTATATAAATAATAATTGTTATATGTAAAATAATACTTATTTTCATTTTCTCCATAATAATATCAATATTATTTTAATATACTAGATAATCCATTATTAAATAAGATAATAAACTCGTATTTCATAAAAAATCAACGTTTACCATTAATCTTACCAATTTAAAAATAAAAAAGAGCATCAAAATAAAGAATAAAAAAAGAATTTTATGTGGGTTTCAATATTTCAAACATTTATTTTCATTTTGTCTATCTTTGAGTATTTATCTGATATTTAGATGTTAAATTTAGGATGTGAGTATTTTTTTCTATGTAATTGTATGTTCACCTTATAAATAATCAAAAGACAAGTAATAAGATAATAAATCAAGTAACTTGCAAATATCAATTTTTTGTAAGTATTTAATAATATAATTACAGATTCAAGCAAGTCAAATACAAATAGTAAATGAAACGATTTAAGATAAGTCAAATCAAGTAGCAACTAACCAAAATTCGGCAAATACTTATCCCACCCTCAATTCTAATGTAAAGGCTCGTGATCAAAGAATATAGTTCGATCCAGAAAACTTAACCAATTTGTTCTCTTTTAAAATATGATTAGGGTTGGATTTTAATCAAAACATGCAGGTTTCACTCTATCTGATCCGCTGTAAAACGGATATAGATTGAGCAATTTGGCTCTGAATGGTAACAGCGGGTTGGGCGGTGCGGGATAAGCAGATTAGTTAGTGCGGTGCGGTTTTACTGCGGTTTATACAAGAGAAACGCATACTGCGGAACAACTGCGGTTCGTCTAAGCGGTGCGGTTCATAATAAAATATGAATGGTGACAATGAATAGTGCAACTGCGGGATAGATATAATGTATTTTATAATTTATAAACTAAAATATTAGTGATACTAATATAATCTTAAAAATATATATATATTATTTTAAAAATATTTATATAGCTGAAAGATGAATTATATTTTTGGGTATTTTGACATATAAACAATACTTTTATATTATTTAATTATTTTAAAACTAAATATGTTAAATTTATAAATATATAAACTATAAAAATTTGGATATCCATTCGGTTCTCGGTTCAGTTCTAATTTTTCAGTTCTAGAGATATAAGTCTACTAGTATAATTGACAAGATTCAAACCCGAACAAAACTTTATTTCCAGTTTGATTTTTTGATTCCGGATAAATGTGTCCAAACCTATATTTACTACCATCAAATCTTAACACGCATCTGAAATAAGTACTTAAAATCTATACTATAGTGAATATATTTTTAAATATTAACTATATTTAGTTTTATAATATTTGTTATAGTTTCAAAATACAACTTATAGTTTTTTGATGAAAAAAGTATTTTTAGTAAAATTAAATTTTATCACCCAAATAATACACATTTATTTTTATATATTATATAAATACAATATCAATGAAAGGTATTTTGTACTATGTTCTTCATATTTAATAAGTAATAAATAAAATAAATTTATCTATATTAATTTAGCATTTATATCTGTAAGATTATACTAATTTTTCTTTGGAAAAGAAAGGTACAATAAACAAGGAAAGATAGAAAAGAAAATTATATTTTAATATGTGTTTTGACTATTTAGAGATTAAAAATAATAAAAACAAAGTTTTCTGTGATAATATACCTCTAGCTACAATTTTGATTTCGTTAACTAGATAATACACAGTTAAAATATTTTTTTCGCATATTATATAGATAAATATTAAGGGTTGAATATAGGTTTTTGTCTTTTGACACCAAAAGGTAATAAAAATAAATATGCATTTTCATGATGGCCGTGTATGCTGTAGTATAACAAAAATCGAGTAGTATAATATAAAATACTTTAGATAACATGAAATATATTTGCTTTGAAAACACACATCTTATATAATACAAACCACACCTAAAATCATGCATGTGCGTTACAAGGTGCGTTCCAAGATATTCTTAACCCGCACTTCTTCTTTTACAATTTATTTATTATTTTATTTATGAAAAACAGTGGCAATACAATTAGCTGAATGGTGACCCATTTTCCCTCCCGCCATGCGGTACACTTGTCCCGCCGTTAACATTCATAGCATTAGTATGCAGGTGTGAGTTGAGTTTATTTTAAATAGGTGCAGATTGATCGAAATTGATTTGTGGACATATGTCAGCCCAATTTTAAAAGTTTAATAATAAATATATTTTTATACTCTTTTTAAAAATATTTTATATAGTTAAAATATAATTTATTATATTTTATATTATATGTGGATTCCACCGATATTCTTCCCATCTACAGTTGCCAGAGAGAGAAAGCTCCATCATCTCTCTAAAAAGTCAGTTTCTCTTCTCAGATCTGGTTAAGACCGGTGTGCGTGGGCTTACACAGCCACGACATCGGTCTTACTCCTTCCTTTAGCTTGCTTTTGGTGTCTGTTTTCTTGTTTTTGATAGAGATTTCTTCTGGGTGTCTGTGTGGTTGCGGTGGAAGTAGTTTTCTGGTCAGAGCTAAAGATCTACTTGATTATGAAGAAGAAGACGCCGGATCTGGCAGAGATACGGAGCAGTTCACCTGCATACGCCTTCTTCTCTGTTCTTTAATTAGCTGTTGTTAAGATCTTGTTGTCTGGTGACCAAATCCATCAATTCACGCCATGTTTTGAGATCTCTACTCGGGTCAAATGTGTTTATGGCTTTTGAAAGGCTGAATCTGAGGTGTCTTTGTTTGGATTATAGTGTTTATCCTATTTTATCTTTGTTCTAGCATCGGTGGAAGCGGTGTGGGATGGTGGCGTGGTGGTGTGTAGAGCAGAACAGATCTAACATCTCTGAGAAGTTTCAGGTTGCTTGTTCCGCTTTAGGAAAGAGTCATTCTCGCGGCCATTGATTAAGTATATTTTCCGGTTTGTTTTTGTCCTCGTGTTCCTCGGTGGCTTTGACTGGTTGAAGCATAATGAGGTTGAGGGTATTAAGATTTCTGATGAAGGTTCGTTTGAGGAGGGAGCTTAGCCCCAGTTGGTGTTCTTCTCTGGTTAGTTTCTGATGTTATTTTATTGGTTCTGGCTTGGTATCGTGAACTAGAGGTTCAGGTAAGTTAATGTTTCGTTGTTGTGGCCATTGCCTCGCTTCCTCTCTCGTCAAGTGTTCCGGCTGTCCAAAGCGTAGAAAGATTAGTATTGTTATTATCCATTGTCAAAGATTGTCTTTAGCTTTGGTTTTATGAGTCTAGAGTCCTTTTGTAGTTGTTGTAGTTTTATCAAGTGTCATCCGTTGTTTGGGTTTAAGTCATCTATTGTCTGGGTTCAAGTCACCCGTTGTCTGGGTTAAAGGATCTCACTTTTGTATGTTCTACATGTTTCATTAACCAAAACCAGTTGGGAAAAAAGATTTAGTTCACGGGTTCACAGGTCAAGTGGGGTGGATATGATACATGCAACCTTTTTTCCTTTTGTTGACACGTGGTGTTAGTTAGATCTACTGGATAAGAGACGTATGTTATGCATTGTGTTAAATCTTTAGTGGTCTCTTATTACTTCGGTTTTGATGTATTATTGGGCATGTAATTCTGTTTGTACCTTATGGCTGGGGCGGATCTAGACATACTTTTGATTGGGGGCCCTATTATAAATATAAAGTTAGTTGGGGCATATATATTCATAGAGTTTAAGCTAATTACATACAGAAAATCAAAAATTTGAACAGATTACGTAAAGGAAAACAAAATTTAGTGGGACCACGTGACCCTGTTACGAATAACATACGTCTGCCCCTGCCTTATGGGCTATGTTGCTTAACTTTGCTCTTCCCTGACGAGCAAGCTTTTCCGATGTTCATCACTTCTCCTAGACTTTCCTCCACCTGTGTTGCTTCCCTTTGTTAAACTCTACAGACGCTTCTTAGCTCAGTCTTCATCATTGAAAGTTTGAAACGCTGTTTGAACCTTTCAAGGAAAGAAAACTTCCCCATTTGTTCATGCTACGCGACCACCGTCTGCTCTAGAAGCATAACACGGCCTCATCATGAAGTTGGTCACGTCTCTGGTCAGCTAACATTGTTGTCAATCGCCTAAGGCTTGTTGAATCTGCTTCAACGTGTTGTCATGATCTTTATTCGGAGGCATAGTATTGCCGGAATCAGAACTGCTCTGATAACGCTTTATTACGATTTTGTCCTTTGTTCTGTTTTTTTGATCGAATTTGTACTTTGTTCTTGTAAACAATGAATTCAGAAAAGTGATATGTTTTTTTTGAAAAAAACACAGTTACAAATTTAATAATTTTTCAATTTTATATATAATTTAAAATTAGAAAAAAAAAAATTTTAAAAATATCATCAGTTTTCTCTGGGTTTTTAAATGATCAGTCATGGTTTGGTCAGAAAGATAGGTTGACATGTTGTATTGATTGATAAAACCGTTGCACCTCTCACATGAACATGATACTCTCTCTCACATGAACATGATTGACCAACTAGTTGATACCTTTCTATACTCACGATCATGATCTTTATATACAAGCCTTCACACGTCACACCTGTCCTGCATGACCCAACATTTTATATGCGTCTAGGTTACACCTTTCATGTGTGATCCTGACAGACTTCTATTATCTGAGTCTGACGTGGCAGTTTGAGCTTATGACATGGCTGAGGCAAAAGAGTAAAGCAAAGCTTCGGATTGTATCAGAGGGTATGCTGTTACAGAGTTCTGAAGCAACTTACGAGTATAAGAAGAGGAGAAGATGACGATGAGAGACTTCATGCTTATGATGTGGATGTGATTCAAGCGCTATGAGATCATCTATACGATCGCTATGAGGTCGTATTTCTGTTCATCGTAAGGGTCTTGTTCGTTGTAATCTGATATTGAAGTTCAATAAAGAAGTTAGGGATCTCTATACTCTATCAGATCCCAAGTCCCAACAGTACATGTACAACGGATCTTCCCTAACACAGGTCCCTCATTCGTTAAATTTTCTAAAAGCTTTATTCCCTCAGAGTACCAACATTCATCGGACCACATGCAGATTCCTTACACGGTCTTTTAAGCTTGCTGGCCCTTCCTCTTATACTGGTACTAGATTGGTGGATGACACACTTCATACGTAACACCTGGGTTGTGTGCTGTACCCAAGATGTAACCCCACCCCCACCCCCACCCCCCAACCCCCTGCGGTGATCCTAAATTTTAACATGGTTCTCAATCCATTAGCCTTGAATTCTAATGTCTAAGTAGCAGAAGAATCATCATTGCTCCGTAACAGCTTGAGTAAAGGATCTGGCACACTGTCGAGAACGGTTAACTTTTGATGTAGAATGAATTGACTTATGGTCTGGACAGTACAAGTTGTCCGTAAAGAGCGCATAATCAATCATGCAACGATTTATTTTTAAGAACTTAACATATGTACTTTCACACGCAAACTTTGAATCTTTTATTGGAAACAACACAAATAAAGAGAGGAGTACATAAAGATTGGAAAAGGATTCATCTACTCTTAATTAACTCTGAGCAGACGGGTAGCTATGAAATGGATCCCTGAGTGCAGCTACATTTCCCGGACGTGAAAACACTACCTGTAGAGTTGTTGACACGCATGATCAAGTATTCATATAAAGTCTTTATTCAGTGACACTGAGAAAAAAGCATGGTGTCATGCTCATATGTGTTACCTGGTAGTTTCCAAGGGTAAGCGTCTTGAAACCAGCTGCACAATAGTCAAAATAATATTCCCATGTCCTTATGAACTTATCATCAAATCCAAGATCAATGATTTGTCTGCAAAGATAGTAGTTGGGCATATATATGAGCAAGCATTTATGATACCATAACAGTAATCCGAGGATTTGCTTTAGCTTCTTTTTTTTTTGGGTTTGCTTTAGCTTACTTTTGTCTTTCCAAGAAAGTCTTCCTCCAGCATCTCAACGTCTGGTAGTAATGAATCCCAATGTTCTCCACGTTTTCAACGCTGTAGTTTCTTCAGCGTTAGATAGATCAAAGGAAGAGAAAGCACAGAAATTTCACATGAAGGCTTGAAAGTTAACATCTGATAATAGGAAAAAACTTTACCATAACCTAGAGGAAGATGCCATGGCTGAAGTAACTCTGGCTAAAGAAGGAAGGCATCCACCAGGGAATATGTATTCTTTAATAAAATCTGAGCTTAGTCTGTACTCATCGCAACGCTCCTCCGGTATTGATATGAACTTTTATGATCAAAACATTTTAAAAACGATCAATGGTTGTGAAAACATGAGACTGGAAATAATTTTAGTGAAAAAAAACAAACTGCTACCTGCAATACAAAAATGCCGTCTTCTGCAAGTGCAGCTTCACAGTGAGTGAAAAATGTCTCCATGAATTCGTGGCCAACAGCTTCTAGCATCTCGCTGAAGTATCCAACAATGTTATGTCATAAAGGGAGATTAAAAAAGTTATATATAGCAGAGAAGAGAAAAACATATTACCAAGATATAATCCTGTCATATTTCTGAGCATCAGATAGTTGGCGATAATCGCAGAGCTCAAACTTAATGTGATCCTGGTGATTGAGAAGTTATATTGTTAGTCATAGACATGGAAATCAGAAACAAGATCCAGCGATGGATTCTGCTAACCTCAAGTCCAGCTTCTTTCACTTTTGCTTCTGCATATTTAAGTTGTTCAATAGAGAGAGTAATGCCAGTGTATTTGCATCCAGTTCTTCTCACGACTTCTATGGCCAAAGTTCCCCACCCGCATCCAATTTCTAAAACCTCATGGCTCTTTTTTATTCTTGCCTGAAATGTTCGACTCTGGCCATTAAAGAAAAAGAGAAGAAAATATTCTGGTTCTTGTTCTAAATCAAGAAATGATATTCCATAGATCTTACCTTATCAATCAGAAGAGATATTTTTCTCATTTGTGCAGTTCTCAGATCTTCATCAGTCGACTATTACGTGGAAATGGAAAAAAAAAATCGAAGTTAGAATCATGAGATAGCAACTAAAAAGCAAACAAAAAATAGTGTCACCTTAAATACAGCAGAGGAATAAGTCATGGTATCATCCAAGAACAAAGCAAAAAGCTCATTACTCTGCAACATTACCCAACCCATGAAGCAAATCACAAGCTCAGCGTTTGAATGTTTGTTTGAGACAGAGTCAAATGTGGGTATAAGGAAACTTACAAGGTCATAGTGACGAGAAATGTTCCTTCGTGCTTGAGTTAATGTGTTCTGCCTAGCTACATGCTTTAGAAAACTCTTTGCAGATGCCAAACTGGCAGTCAGAAGCATTGGTGTCCACCATCCCCTGTGAGACCAAACAAAAGCTTTTTGTAAGCAAGTGAAAGCCTACTTAATAGCTTAGTAAATTTAGGCCATTGTTTACCTTTTCTTAGCATGATTTGAGTTGTTTGAGTTTAACTCTTTGTTAGCAATGAGAATCTGCAAGTTTATTATGATCAAGACGATAGATGTCATAAGTTTTTTAACTCAATATTTATGCTTCATTAAGTTGTGTTTACCATACCATGAGCAGATATAGAAGTCCTCTTTCTTTATCAACAAACGAAAAATCTCCATTGATATAAGCATCAGCAAGACCTAAATCTGCCTGTGTCATAACCTGTGGGGAAAAAAAATCAAGAATCAAGCTCTTGAGACAAAAAAAAAAATCACTGATTCAATAAGTTCTTCTAGAATCTGTGTCCTAAGAGCTAACCTTCCAGTAAAACTGAGGACTGTGAATCACTAGGACAGATTTTAACTGACATCTTGAATCCTTGCCGGCGAACGTGTACACGGATCCTCCTTCTTCAAGTATTCTATTAAGACCCAACTAATTAGTAAATGGGAGAAACTAATCACAGAAATAAAATATGAAGCTAGGCATTTCAGACGGAAGAGAGGACTCACGTTACGCAACCAGTCGATATAAAATTTCTCAAGAATCTAGTAAAGAAAAACCTAGCCCCTTTCTCGGTTAGAGAGGGGACCATGTGTTTCGGGTTGCTCAGGGGAGTCACCATATGTTTCCCTAGCAAACCTTGTGCAGCTGCCATACCAGCCTGACATAATATTAGCAAACTTCCCAAGTTACCAAAAAAAAAAAAAAACTCATCAAGAGGACAATGAATAGTATTTAATTATAGAACTGATCAATGCCTTTAGTCCGTCTTCATGGAAACCATATCCTGCAAAGCGGTAAAATGAATCAAATGAATATTGACAGGGAATGGTTAGCCATTTTATTGAAAATTCTTGTGGATCACATGTACAAATGGGTTAGTCATTTTATGAATAAGAAAAAATAAATGGCAATTTCTAGTACTATTTTTTGTCCATATTAATTTTCTAAGAGAAGGTAGAATGAGTAATTTTTTTCTTAAAACGAATTTGAGTAGCAATACGAAATCAACTCGTTACCTTGATATGCACCACAGAACCATATACCCCGTTTCCCTTGGATCTTGTGTAGCTCTTGTGAAGCTTTCCAAGTGGAAACAGAGGGCAGAGGGTGACCAGTGGTCCATTTGTACAATGTTTCCTTCGGGGTATGTTCAGGATTAATGGTGAGAAAGTATGGATCACGCTCCTCTCCAAGATTCTGCAATAGACACACACACACCTTTCAATATCATTTTATGGTTTGCAAATAGTTATCCAAATGTGCCACTTTACCTGAATTATATTGAGCCAATATGTGAGGCTCGCTTTGTTTTCGGAATCTCCTAGGAAATTCCAAGCGCTCCAAGCAGCAGTGTTCCGTGGCATCAGATCAGTGTCACGGTGGAGATACAGATCGCTACATATGGATCAAATTGAAACATATTAATGAATCTCTAGAATATAGCGTTAAAAAAGTATTAAAGGTCTGAGAGGTTACCTGTAAGCATACTGGAAAGCACCGAGAACCCTTGTTTCATCATGTGTAACTTGCTCTCCAAGCAATTTCAGAGCATCTGGTGCATGCACAGCGAATATGCATTTATCGTATACTTCTTGAGATCCATCTTCAGTTGTTACTATGACACAACCATCCTCAGATGTCACAACAGATTGTACTTTGCAACTCGTTCTGATTTTACATCCTCGTTGCTCCAGTTCTGCCCTTACCTGATCCGCACGTAATATAAGTAACAAAACCAAGTATATAATATATACATACAATTATACAAAGAAATAGAACCTTTGCCACATATGTCTGTGAACGTCCTGCTACAGTTAGCCACTGTGGCCTCCCAAAGATCTGAGAATGAAATGATAAACAAAGTATAAGAAAACACTCAATTTTGGTTAAACACTTTTAACAAATTTATGTATGAACCTGAAGCAAATGGTGGTTGCGACAAAATGAAAGAACAGAGTAAGCGGAAAAGTTAAGGACGCTGTCTGCTGGACATGACCATATCAAACTACATACCGGTACCTGTTCAATAACATAATTTGAGCTTTAATATTTCAAAAACCATAGTTTATGATTTTATCTGTTGTCCAGGAAACTCGCAAGAACATGATAACTCACCAAGTAAGCCTTTTGAAATAAGTCAGAGTAACCATGAGACTTGAGAAACTCTCCTAGGGTCTTGGTTCGGTCCAAGTCAAGGTTACGCTCCTGGTCTTCTAAATATTTTAGTACGTCTTCTTTGAACTTCTTTATTTCTGTGATCATTTTCCAAAAATACGGATTGAGAATGTTTCTCTTCTGAGCAAACAAGCTGGAAAGGCTGCGGCATCCCCATTCGCAACCACGGCCATTGTCAAGGCTCACTGAGAAAGACATGTCTGCAATCTCCATGTCTACTCTTAGGCTCTTGAAGAATTCTATCATGTTCGGATACGTAACCTAATCACATATGCAATTAGTTTATTACTCACGACCTATCAAAAAGTATAGATCGAACCGGCTCTGGCAGATGGAACCTAATCACCTATACACCACAATCAAGCTAAAAGAAATTTTACGCATTTAGCCACACATATACACATTATTTAAATTTAATCATTGGGTTTTATGCAATTCGCCTAGTACAATCATTTTCTTTACTTTGGTGGCAATTTGGTTAAGTTGCTATGAGCAAATAACAAAAATATACCAACAAAACTCTAGTCATGAAACTTATCTCGTGATCTGACGGATTGTATCGTTAGAAACACTTTAAATAGGTTCAAGTCAATGCTTTTTTAGCAAAAAAAAAAAGTCAGTGCTTAGTTTCCAGAAAAAGGTTTAATTATTCAAACATGTTCCATTACAGGTTTAAATATCAGCATCATAGATAGCATGTTCACATGATGGTAGTTCATTCGGCGAGAAGAATCTAAATTATTAGAACCGAAGTAACTTTTGAATGCGTTAGAAAGTAACTTATGAAAATAAGAATTATTTCATCATAATAATTACAACTTATGCTACTGACTTAATAATTACTCCCTCTTTGTTTCTCAAAGATGTATGTTTTGGTGTTTTCACACATATTAAGAAAATACATAAATCATGCATTGTTTTTAAAAATTATCAAATTCCAATGCATTTTAACCAATAGTCTTTCAATAAATTCAATTAATTTTATTGAAATTTGCAATTTTTGTATAGGAAACCTAAAAAATACATCTTTTTGAAACAAATTTTTTTTCCAGAACATACATCTTTTAGAAACAGAGGAAGTATTAATTAATTAATTATTAACAACTTATTTTGTTATATTATCATCTAATCAAATTATCATTATTTTCTAACTAAACTTACCATTATGACATACTGAAATATTCTTTAAACAATTTTTACAACAAAATTACAGATTTATTTAAAATGCAACATACATACTTTACATATTTTATATTCATGTATATTATTATTTCATTTCACATAAAAATATAAACTATAAATGTTTTATTCAAACATATAAAGTTATTTTCAAAATAAATGTTAAATAATTTGATGATTGATATTATTCACACATATATATATATGAATTATAAGAATAAAATAATTTTAATATTTATCTTTTTGATGTAAAAAAAAATTAATATTTTCCTCAAAAATAAACATAGGAGAAAATTTATTTGGCTTATAAAAAATTTAGAGACATGTCTATCTATTTTATTAAAACATAAGTGAATTTTATTTGATAAAATATTTTATTTTGGAAAGATAGATTTATTAACATACATAAACATATTAATTAGTGTTTTTATTTATAAACAAATACATTAAAATTGTTGGTGCGATTAAAAATTACTAATTGACGAATATGTTATATAACATATCATTTTTATTGTTTTACTATTCAACCACAATATGAATGACTAACAAATTACAGACAATTAAATGCCTTCGGTCTATTAATAAAATTATATACTACAAATCAAAAACAAACAGCCATATAGAAACATGTCTGTGCAACCATGATATTTTTGTGTTGTGAAGAATTTTATATATTTTTCTATTAAAATAAATATACGTAGAGATGTGCATGTCAATTTTTAGTATGTCCTTATGTTTCAAGCATAGGATTAAAAACGTCCAAATTGCATTCGTCTCCATTTTGTTCACCTGCTATTTTAACTCAACACTATATTAATCTTTTTCATTGCCAGGCAAACACTCTATATATATTTTGGTCTAAACTGTATATATATATCTACTCTATATTAAAAGAAGAATAAGGTGAAAGGAGAAGCTATCCACGTCCCCAAATAAATTCGTCCAATAGGAGAGGAGCTTTCGTCCACGTCAGATGCGACAGCCATATTCTGGGCTTTGTATTCGTCGGCCCGGTATGTTGCGATTTTGGTGAGCCCGATTAGCCCATTTTGTGCCTGTGTTCGTTTCCTTCACTGTGCGAAGAAAAAAACCCTAATGTGGCAAAGCTGCTGAGCCGATTGACGATTTGGTTTCTCTTCTTCTTCTTCTTCAGTTCTTCTCCTTTTGCCGTTTATGGATCTCGCCTCCACAAGCATTGATTTCTTCCCACTCCTTTCGATTCTTTAATTTCCATCTTAATGGGTTCTTTTCGTTTTCTCCCTATGAGATTCTATAAAAAGATCTCTACTTTGATGTTTTTCCCTCATCGAAAATTTCTATATCCTCTCAAAATTTCTATATCCTCTTGATTGATATTGCGATGAAGCTATCCGGTGTTTCTAACTCAGCGAAGAAGAACGGTGGTGCGGCGGTCCTCTCGACTCCGGTAAAATCTGGGATCAAGATCGGTGACGCTTCCGGGGATGTCAACTCGGGAAAGCCAGCAGATGGATCACCGGTCCCTTCTTCTCCGGTTACACAAGTCGTCCAAACTGGTTTCTCTTCCGGCGTGAGAACCGGCTTAAGGGGCAGAGCTTCCGTCTCTTCTGCCGATAAAGGCAAAGGTATCGTTGTCGACAATGGTATTGGGGATGAGATTACCTTCAAAGACGTGACTCTTGGGCCACATGAAGGCGAGGTACGGTTTCGGTTGATCCACTTTTGGGAAGCTTGGAATGTTCAGTCGAAGACGCTCATCGGCGTCGAGATGATCCTCATCGATAGAGAGGTATGATCTGGTGTCTTTTTTTGCAAGAATTTTTTTGGTGTAAATTTTTTACTATTTTGGTTTAATCAAGTTCAATATGCTTTGTATGTTGGGTGGATAGATTAGATTACATAAATTTTGCGGGATTTGCTTTTTGAATCGAATGGTCGATATTTAATTATTAGATCATTAGTTGTAGTAAGCATTACCATGTTTTCTCCGGTTCGGTTTTGATATCATTGTTTACTTTTATTAACGTTTGGATGACTTGGCTGTCTTTTTAATTGAGTCTTCTGTCTAAACAGGAAACGGTGATCCAGGGTTTCATCCCTCAAGGGAGGGTTGATGTTTACCTGCGTCACCTGAAAGCTGGAGCTCTCTACCGACTCAACAAATTTTTCGGAGCAAAGAGCAAGCTTAATTATCGGGTTGCTGAACCCGATGTGACCATTAGCTTCTCATGGAACTCTGCCCTCACCCCTCTCGAGGATAGTTCAATCAGATTCCCTGAGGATCGATTCCGGATTCATGGATACAGAACATTTGACGCTGCATGCGATTTGAGAGGTGATCTATATGGTAAGTTTTTATTGTAGAATTGTGTTGATTCTGCTGTGTTTTATATATGTGTATAACACTTTGGCTTTGATTGTCTACACTTGCAGATTACATTGGACACATCAAGCTGGTGAATGGGCAGGTCCCAGGAGGAAATCTTCTGCTCGACGAGGCAGATGTAGCTGCTTCTCGCCGGGTTGATCTCCACGTTCAGACACATGAGTATGCTATTCTCTATAATCCTCTATATTCATCACGGTTTAAAATTATTATAACTTGATATTGTTTTGTTACAGTGATCCTGTGCTGAAGGTGTGTCTCTGGGACAAGGCTGCGTTTGAGTTTGTTGATAAGTTTAACGCAACTAAAGGCACTGCCCGTGTTATCTTGGTCACCACCTTAAACCCGAAACGGTTTGGAGGTTTGTGTTTCATACTATTAGTTTTGGTTGAGCTGTTTTTGCAAATGGATCTAGGGTTTGTAGGTATGTAAGTTAGATGGCGTGTTGTTAGAACAAATTGGTGGTTCTGCTTTTGAATTGATTCTATGGTTTGGTTATAGTCAGAGAAATATATATTTCTTGATTTTGTTTTTATTATATCATTTCTTCCCCTGTTCAACATATCAATGATTTTGTTTTATGCAGTCCTCTCTCTTTCTTCTATGGCACCTTCTCGAGTCTTTCTGGATGATGATGTCGAGGAAACCCGGGTTTACCTCAACTGGTAAGATCTAGAGTTCGTTTATTTGAAAAATAATTAGTATTGTCTATAGTATGTTACAACGAAATAGGTTAGATGACTCATTAATGTGATGTTTTGTTTGGTATTATTTCAGGTTAAACTCAAACTCAGATGTAGCTAACAGAGTCAATGCTGAGGTGGTTACCAAGCCTGAGACAGCAACACTGGGGGATCTGTTCGCTTATATGAAACGGCCATCCGCTAAGGTACCAGTCACTTATATAATCGGCTAATACTTCAGCCTGTTTTAGTATATGTTTCTTAGCTAATTTCGTGAGTTTTTCTAGGTTGCTTGGTTTGAGTGTACGGCTACTATTGATGCTGTCGTCCACGGTTCTGATTGGTATTACATAGGATGTGGTGTGTGCCATACTAAGGCAACCAGAGGACCAACAACTCTCATGTGTAAGAAGTGTGGGAAGGCTGGGATTGATGGTGTGGCGCAGTAAGTAGTTTTGTAGTTAGTTGACCATATTTTTATGCTGCAATGGATATTGATGTTTCTCTGCTACAGTTATCTCTCGAAGCTGTCTGTCTATGACCACAAGGATCAAGCTATTTTTGTTCTACTTGGGGATGCTGGTGAGGAGTTGACTGGAAAGAAGGCCGGTGAGTTTGTCGAGAGCTATTACCAGGTGATTCAGTGCTTCTATTGTTTAAATTTTTGAAAACGTGTTTTATAAATTGAAAATGCTCGGGTATGCTGATGATGTGTAACGTGTGCTAGGCCAATGATGCTGTAGAGGGTGAACACAAAGTTCCAGTTCCTCAGGCAATGATTGATACTATTGGACAGAGGCGCACGTTTGTTGTTAAGGTATCAAGTCATAATTTGGAAGGCAAGACTCAGACTCTAACTGTCACAAAAGTTCTGCCTATTGAAGCTGTGGAATCCAAAGCCAGTCTAGGAGAGAAGAGTGATGAGGAGCCCGTGAGTGGGAGTGGTGATCATGCAGATGTGTCGGTGAAGAGGGTGGCTGATGTGAGTGTACCAGAAGGTGGCAAGCGTGCGAGAAGTGGCTGATAACGTCTTATTGTTGCTTTTGTTTGAATAAAGACTATGTTTTGTTTTTTTTTTCTCCTGGATTTGTGTTTGCATCTTTGTTTCTGTTTTTTAGTTTCCTGGATTTTGCGTTTGCATCCTATTACAAACTTGGTGATAATCTACTTTTCTAATAATTTCTGTCTTTCAACTCATTTATGGTATCGAGTTTTATATGAAAAATATAATATCTATTGTATAAACAGTGATTATTACATGTATATGAGTGTTATGGCCAATCGAAAGATTGATCCCATTATATTATGTTGATTATTTTATATCAAAATTGTTGTTGTTAAAAAGCATTGTAGACACATTATTGAATTATATCTGGAGCTGTTTTAGAAATAAAGATAAACTTTGATAATATAAATTCTGATAAATAGTGATTTTGGAAATATAATATTGATATATATGATAATGAGTCCCTGTAATATCAGCTATTCTGCTTAGTTTGAGTTACCTTGACATAGAGTCAATTTAGCTGATAAAAGTTGTTAAGATCTTCGTATAGGTTAGATATTACAAAAATATTGAGATCACACTCTTGGGCGACCTTTTTGTTTGTATCTGAATGACTAAATCAATATATAACATATAAAAACTAAAATTAAAAACAAACAAAGACTGACGTTTGGGTGAGATAAAAAAAAATGTTGCTCGGACTACTCGAACTCGGGTCTATGGGAAAGTGTACGGACTGCTCAACCACTGGGATAAGCACGCTCATTGATAAATTATAGAAGAAAAATTACGTATATACCACGAGTGGTTATCCGAACAGTATGTTTAATTATTGTACATATATTACGAAAATATTATGATCACACGATTGGACGACCTTATTGTTTGTGATCCAATGACTAAATCAATATATGACATATAAAAACTATAATTGAAAACAAACAATGACTGAGATTTGGTTTAAAAAAAAAATAAATAAATAAAACGTTGTCCGGACTATTCGAACTCGGGTCCATGAGAATGTGTACGGACTGCTCAACCACTAGGATAAGAAGACACCTTGGTAATGATAGAAGAAAAGTCACATATAGACCAGGAGAGGTTGTCCGAACAGCATATTTTAAAAATGCTCCTCGGACTATTCGAACTCGGGTCCATGGGAAAGTGTACGGACTGTTCAACCACTGGGATAAGCACGCTAATTGATAATTGATAGAAGAAAAATTACATATATACCACGAGTGGTTATCCGAACAGAATGTTTAATTATTGTACATATATATTACAAATATATTATGATCACACGCTTGGACGACCTTATTGTTTGTAATTCAATGACTAAATCAATTTATGACATATAAAAACTATATTGAAAACAAACAATGACTGAGATTTGGATAAAAAATTAAAAATAAAAAAACGTTGTTCATACTATTCGAACTCGGGTCCATGAGAATGTGTACGGACTGCTCAACCACTAGGATAAGAACACACATTGGTAATTGTCAGAAGAAAAATCGGATATAGACCACGGGGGGTTATCCGAACAGCATATTTAATTATTGTATATATATTACAAAATATTATGATCACAGGCTTCGAATATCTTATTGTTCGTAACTCAATGATTAAATCAATTTATATAATATAAAAACTAAAATTGAAAACAAATAATGACTGATTTAGAAATATTAGAAATATTTTAGAAAACATATCAGTACAAATGTTTTTGATTAATTAATACTTAATTATAAAAGATTTTATATCTTAAATTCTTAGCTTTAGAATATGAACTTATTTACAGCTAATAGCACGATATATAAGAATTATGTTCTTTTAGAAAATGTTTTTTGACAATTTTATAATATTATTTTATTAATCAGTTTTCTAATATAACATATAAATCTAATAACATTAATTTAAGTTTGTTTTTGGCTATATAATAAATATATATATGTATATATATATATATATATATATATAAATTCATGAATTGTATCATTGATTTTAATCATGCTAACTTTTAATATGAGAGTTCGTTTGCGAAAAAACTCTTCATAAATAATAGCATAGATAGGTAGATTATGTACAAAAATAATAGCAAACTATTAAAATATATATTTAATGATATTCTGGTTTTTTTATTCTGTCTCTAAGAGCATCTCCAGCCATAATACCTAATCTGGTGTTGAAATTACACCAAATTTAATGTTTTGGTGTCTTCATTTTTTTTTTGAGTAATAATATCGAAATAGAAATACCCACGTTACAAATGGTTTAATCCTAATTATATTATAATATGATAATTTTGTTATGTTATTATATTGTTACTGTTGTTATATTGTGTATTTACATAAATGCTTATATATGGTCATGTATGACTTCAAACTAAAACATCTTTTACAATTATTATAAATTTAATATGTTTTAGACCAGTCTTTGTCTACAGAATCGTAACTTCATTTTTGTTCACCGTATATTATTGTTGACCTGATCTATTAAGGTAGTTTACAATTTGCCACCTATATAACCCCCTACATTCTGATACCATTACCATTGTTTTATACTTCTAAACATTTCTTTCAAAAATCTAAACATGAGTCAGCCATTCTGGAAAATAGGCCACATAACTGGACCGACCTTATCATCTCCAAAAAGAACGGTCACCATGAAAATAAAGAGGCCAAGTACACAGCAGACGGAGATTGTGATATCTGTCACTCTGAAGACAACAATCAATGGCCACTTGACCCATGAAACAATACGTGATGTGGAATACATGCTTGGGTATCATGAAATTAATTTTGATTCTGTGATGCAGATTATCGAGGAGACTTCTGACCATGTCGCAAGCACTCTACCGACACTTGATGATCCCACGGAAACAGATCTTGACATAATTGTTGATATAGTTGATCACAATCAGCATGCTTTCCATCGAATTGATCTGGACGTTTATATGATCGAGTTGTGGGAAAACCGAAGAGAACCCATCCCCAGCGAGAAGAGTGATATATGTATAATTTGCTGCGAAGAGTTCGGCGCTGGTGGAGAGATCAACTCTTTGAATTGTAGGCATTCTTATCATCATCACTGTATTTTAGATTGGGTTAAAACAAAGTTAGCATGTCCATGTTGTAGGGAAGAACTTGGTTAGTGATCATGGGATCCACTATCCCAGCACCACTATTGTTTGCTCTATCTTCTTTTACAGATGATCTGTGTTACATTTTACTATCAGAACTTTTGTGACAAATTTTACTATCAGATCTTTTGTCTTAATAGCCAAAGGTAAAATAGGGAAAATATGATTTTGCATTTATCAGTTTGACAATTTTTTCTGCCATACGTTATTTTCCGTAATATATGTCTGGAGAGTAAAATTTGTTTATTGACCATAAAAATATAAGCATTGTGACAAAAAAAAAAAAAAAAAAAAAAAAAGGAGACCATAAAAATATAAGCAATATATGCGAACTGGACGGAGAAAATATGTTGTTTGGGAAACTCGAACCCTGCACCAATAGCATATACAAGGGATTCTCTACCGCTGGACTTAACACACACTTCGGTATTTTTAAGGAAAGATTAAGATATATATTGTAATGAGCTAGCATTCCTTTTAGTTGTGGTACTGTTATGCGTTATCTCTGTTCTGTGCCAATTAATCCATCATTGAATTCGCGTGATTGACTGCTAATTTAAAACTGTACCGTTATAGAAATCAGAATATTTCCATCAAATCTGTTTAGAATCTGCTATTAATTTACACATTTATACTGCTCCTATATCCTCTTCTATTTTCCCTGCATAACCTAAACATTTCAGTGAAAAAAAAAAATCATCCTAATCACCAGGAAAACCATACACCCTATCTCATATCTCCTTGCTCGGTTCTATCATCTCCATTGGAACCTTTTCATAAGATATTAGCAAACAAGGCTCGGATTATATCTTGAATCGAGGTTAATCTATCCAATCCCCTATATAAGTCCATACTCACCTTTGTAATCCTTCTCTAAGCTCTTAACGTATCATATTATGTTTTGCACTCAGATTGATTCTAAGGGCTCCCGCGTCAACGAAATGAAGTACCCGCTTCCTCCCCCCCCTGTCGAGACCGGAGGTAGTAAAAAAAAAAAAAACCTTACTTCACCAGCAAGCTACTGGTTATTGCTCATCTGTGTAGTTGGAAAACATTTGTTGTCTTCCCATCCAATGAATCTTCAGTTTGCGTGATTGATATTGATAGTTTTATAATTATAATTTTTTTTTTTTTTAAAAAAAAGTTTATTACGAACGTTTTTAAAATATGTTGATTTGGTGAGTGTTTTTGTTTAAATATGTAGTATATATAATATTCGTGAGTTCCTCAGTTTTGGTTACGGTTGGAGCTTTCAGATTGATTGATAAATATAGTGACAAAAGAGTGCTCAAACTTTTTGAAAAAAAAAAATGTGATATGATAACGATACCAATTGAACGATATAAAGATGTATTTAGATGGATGAATTAATATATGCGTTACTCTATATACAGCACATGCTAACTAATTATTTTGAATATAGCATTATCGTGATAGTTCTTGAACTTGCTTTTGTGAAATATATCTTTTTGGAAAATTAGTTTGATCTATTTTGACTATTGCTGGTTCTGAAGATGCTTATTTTTAATTTTTTAAATTATGGCTTTCAAGTAATTGCATTATAATTTTTTTTTTTTAAGTCTGATACTAATATATATGTTGTTGACCATTTTCGTGCTTATTATTTCTTGGAATACAGATTCTTCATCCGGGGTAACTCAAAAAAGAAAACGAGGACGTCCACTCGGATCACGTGGAAAACCTAAAGGTGTGTATATGATTGCAACATATACATTATATCATCAAATATCAATGTATATAAAAATAATCTACTCATAATTATTTCTCAGTTCGCCTGGTGAACGATCGTCCAGAATTCAAACCGAGATATTACGACTGTAAGTTTGTATAAATTGTGATAGCATATATTGATCGATATGTGTTTATATGCATGATCTAAATGGGTTAAAAATTATTAAATAGGTGGCTGCAGTGATTGCGACTCTTACAGTAAGAAATTTTTACATAATAAGCATTTCCTACACATATCATTTTATATTGATTAATTTTTGGCTTTCATAGTCAAGCAGAAAAATGCACGTAGTATGAGAAGAGCCATCTTGCTTTCGAAACGTACTTCTGCATGCTCAAATGGTGAGCGTCGATTCTAACAAGAAATTTTACTTTGAATATAATGTTTACTAATTTTTTATCCATTGCTTTAGATGGTCCACCAGAAACACCCGAACCGTGTCGTACTCGATCGAGGAAGAAAGGTGCATACTATTTAAATTTATATATTCTATGTCCAGCATATACATTATTATCTGTCTAAAATAATAGATGGTACTTTCCGTAATTAGTATCTTGATTAGTAAATAACATTTGGAAGTTTCTTCGTGATTAATATCCTATGAAAAGTTTTAAACACTCGCACATACATAGTCCATCACAACGTAGTATTTATACTTTCGTATATTTATTTATATTTGTGTATAAGAATACAAAATAGTATATTCATAGTTTTATATCCATAATACAAATATTTATATCTTTGCTAACATTGTTATATTTTGTAATAAATATATCGACAGCGGTAAAACAATTACGTTAATACGAAATATATATCACCAATTAGGATATTACATAATATAAAAGTCAATTTTATAAAATATGAATTGTATATATGCAATAGATAAAACATTTAACGTATTTTCATGATAATTTTATATTCACAACAAAAAAAATACTTCTATCCAAACTAGCAAAAAAGAAAAATATTTGGCTAAATTTATATCAAAGTATAATATACAATTCTATAATATAAAATATAATTTTAAAAATAAAGGTATACTTTTATGTATGCTCATAATACAGTATTAAGCACCAATATAAATATATAAGTTTCAATTATATGCGATAGATATTAATCATATAATCCTACCTGATAAAACTCTTATCAATGTTTTCAAACACTCTTGAAAATATATAGTATTGATATCTACTTGTATCTATTTATATTTTTGTATAGGGATAAAAACAATATATTCATAGTTTTGTATCCGTAACAATAATATTTATATCTTTACGATTATATGTGATCTCAGAATTTTTGATGTGATATATTTTGTGATATTTATATCTAAAGTTATGAAACAATTATGTTAATACGAGATATATATCACTAATTAGGAAAATTACGTAATACAAAAGTCCATTTTATAAAATATGAATTCTGGATATGTGATAGATGAAACATTTAGCATATTTTCTTGATAATTATATATTAATGTATCATATTTATGTAACAATTTGAACTTATAGACAACGATTTGAAACTTACTTGATATATTCAGATCCAGGCCATTAGATCTCGGTAAAAAATGAATTCAAATTCGAATTGATATCACAAATAATCAAACGGATCACGAACGTATGGAATCGAAAACCCCAAACCGATTCTGAACTAAGGAAATTACAAAATATTTTCTTTAAAATTTAATTTTGATTATATATGCCTATAAATAACCATATAGAGAGAGCTAATTCAAATAACTTCCTCCAAACAAGTTAGAACATTCAATCAAATCCACACAAAAAGTAGAATCGAGTATCAAAACCTCAAAAAGACGATAATATATATACCAAACTTATAGGACATACAGTTTCATACAAACAAATTATCCAACAACCTAGACCACACAAATAGTTTCACCTCAACATTAATCGAAACAGAGCGATACAGACAATTAAGAGCATTATATCAACCTAGATCACAGGTATCATATTTGTCCAACAACATCTGCATATGTTTTTTTTTCCGAAAAACAGTTTTCAATATCTCATAATTTGCATCAGCATTGACGTTTAATCGGTCGGTCAGTTTTCAGGACAAAAAAATACTTCTATTATAACTAACAAATATTATATTTTGCTAAATCTATATGAAAATAAACAAATATATAAATACAAAAACATATAATTTTAGGAAATAAGGTATACTTTGATAATATTGATATAATTTGTTTGATTTATATAGAAAGCAATAAAACAGTTATGTGGATAATATATATATATATATATATATGTATGTATATATATATATATCACTTATTACGGTAATTAAATAATATAAAGAGTCTACGATCGATAGAACATATACTATAATTTCTTGATAACTTATATTCACAACAAAAACTATTTCTATTTTACCTAACGAAAATAAATTTTCCTAAATTTATATCAAAATGAAATAAATAATTCAGAAAATTCAAAATATAATCTAAAACGACAGAGTGTACTTTTATGTATACTCATGATAAAATATTATACAGTATTTAGTATCAATACTAATGTTTATTAATAACTATCTACCGAATTAAATTAAATTTTGAATTTTGATTTGATTGATTAATAGCCTTCTATTGTTCATTTGAGAACAATACTAGGTTTTACTTGATTTAGAAACCAAGTATATACAGGATGTTAGATGTACCATCATTAAACAATTATATCTAAATATTTATTCAGATAAAGGTTCGACATCACAAGCCGACGAAAACCCAATCGTAACATGCACGAAATGTGGTGCACTGATGTGGATGTCGGAGAGCACCGGTACGGACCCCACAACGCGTGAACCAACGTTCACACTTTGCTGCAATCATGGGCAAATCAAGATTCCGCCGATCAAGCAACCCCCCGCCCTGCTAGAAGAACTTCTTCAGACTAGGGAATTTCGGAATAATATCCGAGTTTATAATTCTGTGCTGGCCTTCACATCCGTTGGAATGAAGATGGATTATAGTGTGACACAAACATCTGGTCCTTACACTATACGAATTCAAGGGCAAACCCATCACAGAATTGGCTCCCTTATCCCGCGTGAAGGCCATCTCCCAGAATACCTTCAGCTCTATATATTTGATACCGGTAACGAAGTCAGAAATCGCTTACATGCGATGGGGCAAACCTCAGCAGAAGGTAATTTAGATGAGACCACCTTAGCGCGTCTTATCGAGATGATTGATGAGAATAACTGCTTAGCCAAGCTGTTTCGACGAGCACGAGATTATTACGAAAGTTCTGGGGAAGATTTCTGTATTAGATTGTTGGCTGATAAGGGGAAAGGAAAAGAATACGATCTCCCGACCAGTGATGAAATCGCAGGCCTTATCGTGGGGGATATGTCATCAACTATTGGGGAACGGGATATAGTTGTACAATTCCAGTCTGACACTCTACAGCAAATACGTGATGATCACCCCTTATACATGAGCCTCCAGTACCCTCTTCTCTTCCCATATGGTGATTATGGTTTCAATCTAGAGATCCCTCTGCATCTTCAAACAGGCACTTCGAGAACAAGGCAATTTGTGACGATACGCCAGTTCTACGCTGCTCAGATACAAACACGTCTAAATCAAGGGAAGACATTGATTCAGGGCGGTCGTCTTCTCCAGCAGTATGTTATAGACATTTATACAGCAATTGAAGAGGATCGATTGAGGTGGGCGAGGAATAATCAAGATATTCTTAGGGCAGAACTCTACAGTAATGTACTCGATGCTGTTAGCAAGGGTGACACTGATGCTAGAATTATTGGACAGAGATTTATTTTGCCGCCAAGTTTCACCGGTGGGCCCCGTTACTTAGTTGAGAAATACCATGATGCAATGGCTATTTGCAGGGACTATGGGAACCCAGATTTTTTCATAACTATGACAGCTAATCCTAACTGGCGAGAGATCAAAGGGCATCTTGCGATATATGGTGGAGAGTCTCCAAGTGATAGACCGGATATTGTGTGTCGGGTATTTAAGATGAAGTTGGACCAGCTACTGAAGGATTTTAAAGTGGGAACTTTCTTCAAACCATACACAGCAGCTCTCCACAGGATAGAGTTTCAAAAAAGAGGACTCCCTCATGCACATATACTATTGTGGTTTGGAAACTCTACTAGAACTCCAAGTGCAGAGGAAGTAGATGCGTTTATATCGGCCGAGCTCCCAGACAAAGAAAAGGATCCGATCGCATACAATTTAGTAGTTAGACACATGATTCATGGTCCATGTGGTGTTTATAATCAGAAGTCTCCATGTATGGAGAATAATGTGTGCACAAAAAAGTATCCTCGGCCGTACAATGAATGTACTTCGATTGACAAATCAGGGTACGTCTTATATCGTCGCCGCCGTAACAGTAATCAGGCTGCAGTAAAGGATGGAGCAATTGTAAGCAATAACTTTGTTGTACCCCATAACATTGATCTCCTGAAGAAGTACGAAGCTCATATAAATGTTGAGTGGTGTAATCGTACGAATGCTGTGAAGTACTTATTCAAGTACATAACCAAGGGTGTTGATAGAGCAGCAGCTGTTATTGAGAAGGGAAATACCGCAACTACCTCTGACCAGGTATCCTCTAGCGAAGCAACGCCAAAGGTTATCAAGGCAAGGAACGAAATCCAGGACTTCGTCGATGCGCGATATTTATCATCCAATGAGTCTATGTGGCGAACATTCGCATTTCACATACACAAAAGAAAGCCAGCTGTCGAAAAGCTTATCATTCATTTGGAAGGTGAACATAATATCACAGTTAAAGAGACTGATGACCTCGGTCGCGTAGTCCGTAAACCGGGTATTGAAAAAACGATGTTCACTGAGTGGATGGTCTTATGCAGAAGGTCAGCATTTGCGCGAACATTGACTTACGTGCAGATACCAGAATATTTCGTATGGAACAACAATTCAAAAGTCTGGACTGAGCGTAAGAAAGGAAAAGCCATTGGGAGAATCGTAGCTGTCCATCCTTCGGCGGGTGATCGTTATTTCTTAAAGATCCTCATAAATAAGATCAGGGGTCCTAGAAGTTACGATGAACTCAAAACGTTTGATGGTGTGAAATACCCTGACTTCAAATCAGTCTGTTCTGCACGAGGCTATTTGGACAATGATGTTGAATGGCATGAGGCTATGCTAGAGGGTGCTAGGTCATCTACCTCATACCAGCTCCGCGATATGTTTGTCACGTTCTTAGTCCATTGCTTCGTTACAAGCCCTAAGGATCTATGGGAACAATCATGGAGATCGATGAGTGATGACATACTTCGCAAAAGACAAAGGCTCTTAGGTCACCCAAATCTTGAATTGGACGATGAGCATCTTGAGCAATACACGTTAGTCGAAGTGGAAAAACTTATGCGCACGCACTCTCGCTCCCTGACCGAATTCAAAGATATGCCCAAGATCAAACCTGTTTTGGTGAAAGAATTGGGGAATAGTTTGTGGGATCAGGAACTGGACTACAGTGTTGCTGATGAGACGCTGCGTCATGACACGCAGTACAATCTACTTAATGCTGAGCAACGGGCGGTTTATGAATCAGTCCTAGACTCAGTTGATAAGAAGGATGGTAAACTCTTTTTTGTGTATGGGGCAGGAGGCACGGGGAAGACATTCTTATACCAAACCATTATATCCAGACTTCGCTCACGAAAACAGATTGTTTTGCCTGTTGCTTCTTCGGGAATAGCCGCCTTGCTCTTACCTAACGGGAGAACTGCTCACTCACGCTTCAATATTCCTTTGAAGCTCTCTGAGGATAAGCTCTGCAACATCAAACCAGGTACGATGCTAGCTGAGCTAATCGAGAATACAGACCTCATCATTTGGGACGAGGCACCTATGACACATAAGCATGCTTTCGAAGCACTGGACAGAACGTTGAAAGATATAATGTCTAAGAAAAATCCACCCGCTAAGGATCAAACTTTTGGCGGCAAAACCGTTTTGCTAGGTGGTGATTTCAGACAGATCTTGCCAGTAATTCCACAAGGGAGTAGAGGTGATACTGTCTTAGCATCGATAAGTCATTCATATCTATGGGATAGCTGTCATAAGTTCTCTCTGATAACAAACATGCGAGTCGGACAAGACGAGAAAGAGTTCTCAGAGTGGCTTCTCCAGGTTGGGGAAGGTCGACTACAGTCAGAAGAACAAGATGAGGATGATATCAGCGGTGAACAGATGATACCTCTCGACGGCTCATTGGTTCAACAATCTAAAGATGATCCTATAAAACAAGTTGTCGAAGTTGCATATGGAGAAGTCCGCAACATAGAGGCCTCGCAAAGCTTCTACACTAATAGAGCTATCCTCACACCCCGGAACGAAACAGTGGATGAGATCAATGCGTATACAATCTCTCAAGCCAAGGGGGATTCAAGAGACTACTATAGCTGCGATGGATTTGATTTATCAGAAACTCGATCAGACCAAAACGATGCACTGTACGCAGTTGAGTATCTCAATTCCATGGAATTTCCAGGCTTGCCAACTCATAAACTCACTCTCAAAGTTGGGGCTCCCGTTATGTTTCTACGAAACATAAATCAGAGGAAAGGTTTATGCAATGGTACCCGTATGATCCTAACGCACATAGGCGAACGATTGGTAAAGGCAGAAATAATCACTGGCTCGCGCGTCGGAGAAGAGGTCTTGATACCAAGGATTGTTCTCTTGCATGAGGAAACAAATCTACCCTTCACTTTGCGTCGAAGGCAGTTCCCTATCAGATTGTGTTACGCAATGACAATCAACAAGAGTCAAGGACAAAGTTTACAAGAGGTTCTCTTATATCTACCTAAGCCCGTCTTTTCACACGGTCAGCTCTATGTAGCTCTTTCACGGGTAACAAGCAAAGCAGGACTAAAGATCATTAAAGGCGAAGACTCACATCGGCGGAAGGTAAAAAACATAGTTTACAAGGAGATCTTCAACCGCCTTCGTATTCGTGATTGTGAGTATTTTAAAAATCTAACCTATTTCATTACGTTTTTATAGTGGTTATTCTAATATTGACAATTTCTGCTACACAGTTTCTAACTATGAATAGAGAGATGTCTTCAAACTTCATTCACCGAAGACGAGTACTCCGTTGCTTATAAGTACAAACACCTTTACTTTGAATTAAATAAATTGTTTATATTCATAAGTTATGCTCATTCTCTAATTTCATGATATTGCAGGCATTCAACCACAAGACACAACCCAAAGGATCTTCAAGTTCCTTCTGCAAGATTTCAACATCCTATTTATGATATCCATTTTATGATTTAAACCTTTTATAGAACCTCTTAGTAATAATAATACGTCCTTTTACTTAAAAATGTTCTCCACTCAACATCTTCTTAGCTCTTTTACTCATACACTATAAAAATGTATTTTAATTCCACATAAAAAAAGTACACCCAATTCTAATTTAACACGAATTTAAACTTTCCCGCCACAAACTAATTTTACATAGCACAAAACCAACCTATAAAAACACATTTTAAATTAAAAATATCTGATATATCAAAATTAGACTACATCACTACGAAAGTTACACAAATAGTCTGTTACGGATACAGTTTTCTTTGATATTAATATTAAACGTTTTGGATTTGTAGCAATTTTCAGAATCTGAAAGCCAATTTGTTACTATAGATTAAAAACAAAAACTATAGATTAGCGTGTTAGATAAAATAATATCTACTTATTCTCATCCCGAAAAATAAAAAAATCATGTAGTACTTACGTGTTTTATCGGTTTCTTTACAGGAACCTATAAAATAACATACAATAGAGTCTAAACAACAACTTTTAACTTCACGTTTGGAAATTTAAGATATGTTTATTTTACTAATTTATTCATGTTTATATTTGTGTTTAGAAATTATTTTAAATTGTTTGGATTATGTGACCAGTTTTGATTGATTATTTGATGTCTATATCTAACATAAGAGGAAAAATTATTATAAAACTGAAACTTCTATGGATTTCTTAAAAATAATTTATTATGAAATGGAAAAATAGTGTACAAAACATGGCTATGAATTTCACTTCCTATTCAAGACTATCAATACTTCTTTCAATTGTGTCGCTGTGTATAATTATTTATTTTACTAATACGAATATGCTCATTGGTCTTCTGCAGTGTGAAAGAAAAATATAAAGAAAAATTGATTAACATCTATGTGTCATACAAATCATCACGAATATTAAGCACTTCCACGTATTCATATATAGGAAAATATTGATGAAGTGATGCTGTGTAATCAAAAGGAAACACAAAACGCAGCAATAATAATTCTGTCTCCATTTATTTTCTGACTCTCTTGGACTATAGTTAAGCAAACAACTCTTTAAATTAAAATATCAAAATAATCGAAAATATATACTATTGTGTGGATTCGAACCATCTACCTACTGGATTTACAAGAAATCCCCACCACTGTGGTATGAACACATTTCAATACTAAATGGAAAACCAAACTAAATAATTATACGAGCGATTCTCTTTTCTTTGTAACACTGCTACACATTGTCTATGGTATGTGCCAATAACTTCACCATTAATTAACGTGATTCACTGCGAGATTTGCTCTTGAGATATTATAGCAATGAGATTTGATATTATAGCAATGATATTATTTTCGAATCTCTAATAATTAAACACATTAAATCTACACTGGTATTCTTCTCCTTTTCCTTCTCCTACACAACCCATCTCCCAGAGAAAACATAAACAACCTCTTTCGCATTTCCCAGCTTGCTTCCTTATCACAAATATAACGATCCATTGATCTCTTATCAAACGAGTCCCCGGTTGCATCTTGAATCAAAGTTTCACTCAACCATCCTCTAGGAGTCCTCGATCAATCTAATGGAGTACATGCCTCCAACCGCCCCAGTAGAAACCGTAGGTAATAAGATTTTTACTGCATCTAGAATTATTTATAAACAATCATTTAAAAAAAAAAAGGATGGTGCATTATTTGTTTGCTCAACTACGTATACTGCACCAAAAGAAAAATAATTTTATCCAATATGTTAAATAAGAGTGTAGACTAAGAGGATGGCTGTATTTTATTTATTTTATTCAAAAAAAAAGATAATTTTTGCACAAATTTTTAGTCTTCTTTCATTAATCTCCGATATCTTTTTCTTTTTTTTAGAATAAACGTCATAAAAATAAGAGTTTGTGAGACCAGCTTATGGTTATCTCAACAATATATAGATGGAGACAATACTATTAAATACTATTGTCCTTGTGCTAAAATATATTATTTATGTATATGTAATATACTGATCCTCTATTTCTCGGTTTAGATTTCCATAGTTCTAATGAGATAGATTTTAAAATAAAAACTATCCCCTCACCATTTTGTTTTAAATTTGTAGATCCATTTTATATATTTGAACTGATCTGAACCCATAGAATTTGTAGGGTCACAATATTATTCACACTATCAGGATGTAAATGTATGCTTAGATGGATGAATTAAACTACGGAATAATCTTTATACCAACACATAAAATCTATTATTGTTTTAGAGCTATCATTTTATCATATATTACTTAGAAATGCATTTTAAGATAAAATTTGAAAATTGAAACTAACTTCCACGTCTCGGCCTCTTTTATTCTTTTATGCAAAATGTAAAAATATTTACAGACTAATCAAATAACTATATTTATTCTGACCATATTGAGTTAGGACATAATTAATTGAATCGTTAACTTTGAAAAAAAAAATAACAAAGGGTACAAACCCTCACACACTATTGAGATTCATGATTATTTATATATAGTACTTAACTTACAAACTGATTATTAGTTTGTATAAAATAGAATGGTCTTATACTTTAATTATATGATAAATGTTGCAGTATATAATATTTCCTAAAAACTCAGAAAATATTAAACATATTGTGAATACAGTATAATTAGTTATACTTTGTTTTATATTTTGGACCTATAAATTGGATATGTTACTTACAATAAGCATTACGTAGATCTAATCTCATGAGATATACGTAAAATATTAAAATGGTACATAACAAAAATATTATTGTTGTTTAATACGAGATAGGCATATCATTGATCAAAATTTCATGTTTTATAGTGACATTTCCCGTGGATCGCATCCCTCAAACAATCAACCAACTTCGGCAAGGATTTTCCGATCTTCCCATTATTGTATGTATAAGGAATATTTGGGATATCACAGATTTCCGAGTTCATAATACCCAGATTTCCACCGGCTTCCTCTGCTACGACAAGCAAGTAAGCCTTTTATTAAAATTTTACAGCTCCTTATGTGCGTAGATTTCAAATTTAACAAAATTTGGCTTAAGTTTGTAGTTTTTACAATAATTATTTAAATTTAGGGACAACTATTGGAAGGTCGGTTCTGCAGAGGCATCAAGCCAGATGATCCAGATTATCTAGCAAAAGGAGATGTATATGAATTATCAGGGTTTTCCGTCATACACAATTCGCGCCAGAAAAAACTCACACACCTCCCGTATTACATTCGGATCGACCAAGCAACGAAGATGCTAAAAATTCCATACATGGGTCCAATCTTCCCGGTTCCGAACTTCTCTCCTCAAAATTATGAAAGTCTACGACGCTTAGCCATTACACCCAACTACTTACCAGGTAAATCGCTTAGCACAATTCCTATGAAACAAACATCGTATTATTCTTTTTTTTTCTTAAAAAAAAACACATGTGCAGATGTCGTTGGACAAATTCTCTTGATACAAAACACAAGCCCATACCATCTACGGGGAAATACGGGGGTCACGATTGGTCTATTGCTACATAGGTAGTTCTAGACAAACGAAAGCAATAAAATATCAAATCTTCTTCATCAATACTACTTTGTTGCAGGACAACGGTTGTAAAACTTATATTGTGCGACAAACAAGCAGCAGATTTTAGCATCCTACAGAGGGGGGAAGATAGAAAATTTAGAGTTGTTATCTTCACGAGCATAATTCCTAAACTTTGTAAAGGTAAATAGTCTTTTATCTTTCTCCTTAATTAATTTATCTCCACATCGCCTATATAATAAAATATGTTATTTCGCAGGTAAGTTGCAACTCATTTCATCTCCTGCAACAAATTTCTACTTCAACAAATCAATCGAATACATCAAACACTTCAGAGGACGAGTAAGAAATCAAATAAAGGATGAAGTGAATTGAGATTTATGATCATATCCAAACGTCACTCAGTTTGTATCCTCATTCATACTAAAACATTTTGCTTTTTTATAAGTTTTAAAAAACCTCATCATTGTTGTCTAATTTAAACTTTTCATCAATGAAATATCCAGAATTAGCCATTGGCCTATATGAAATTTATTTATTCATCAAGCAAACAATCGCCTGATTCAGTACATACAGCTAATTCGTAACAAATGTTCTGTTCGAAGAGAGCTTGGTTTCCAGTATATCTAGCCTTATTCTTAGGACCTTCGTCACTAGGTTGTCTGGTTCAAGATCGTTGATATATCGACCAAACGAAAAACGGAAAAAGCTAAAAAATCACAGTGAATAATTAAAAACTTCCATCACCATAAGTATCCTGCTTACAAATCGTATAAGCTTCTCATCTCCAATATAGCCATATCAACTAAATCGGAAATTTGGTATCCACAAATTCTCAAAATTCAGGATAACTCAATGCTCTTACTCCAGATAGACCGATTGAAACTTAAAATAAATAGAAAATCACAATACACCAACTTATCCGCGCGTAGCGCGGAGGCCGGATCTAGTTTACCTAAAAGAGGACCTTTGAGTTTCTAAAATGATTTCGTTTTATAACAATTCCAGAGAGGGAGTAGGGCACAGCTAGCAAGTGTACGTACAGTATTGAAGACTATGAATCCAATGTCGAAGTCAACGCCATCAAAACGCACCGTTTTAGCGTGACCTCCTAAAGACTGCTCCTTTTCGAACAACACCACTTCCTCGATTCCATATTCTTTTGAAAGAACATAAGCACTTCCCAACCCACTTATCCCACCTCCGATCACCGCCACTCTCATTTTTATTCTTTTTCCTGTTCTTAGATAAAACCGACTATAGAATGAATCAATGAAGAATTAATCATGTAACCAAGAAAAGTACCTTCGTTTTTTTTTTGCACAAAGTGAAATTCTTTTAAAGATGGGGATATGTTGAAGCAACATTACATCCACTCATGTCCTGCTAACTTATATAGAAATAAGCCTAGCTAGAAACTAAAGCGTGTCCGAGGAAACATTTTATTTTCTGACTTCTTCAAATCAATTCTTTTTTAACAAATAATTTCAGATCGATAACGTGTTTTCATTTGTTGTTTAATGCAAGAAGCAAGACCACATGATCGGGTTTAAGTTTGATCGCCGCCACAATTCATTGGTACCACAATTCATTGGTACCAAAACGATATTAAATTTGCTATATGGATATATTTAAGCAAGAGTAAATGACAAGTTGATTCATGCAGTGTCTTCGCTGTTTTTTTTTAAATGAAAATTGTTTATAACCAATTCACAAAAGCAACTGTTAATATTTAACGATTTATTTAACGATCTACTTGTGTTATATATATCATGGATCGATGTTAGATGTGTCAATTTTGATACAATTGAAAGTTGAAAATAAATTTGATAATATTTTGAAACAGAAAAGACATGTAGTTCTTCGAAATGTTCATTTGACCGTCACTCTTCTTACAGCAACAATTTAGTTTAAATAATAGAAGACCTTGACTTACGAGGATCAAATTGATATTTCGTTGAATAATTTTATGTTGAATAATATTAATAATTAGTTTGATTTGTTCAAATTTTGTTTTCATTATCACACAAGATTCTTATCGTTTATTATTTTGATTATGATGGCTTAGATTGGTGACCACTAGAAGAATGAAAAAAAAATGAACAAAATATTAAGTAAAAATTCATCCGAAAATTGAAGAAAACAAAAAAAAATAAGAATTTTTGTTCATTTTGTTCCTCGTGAGAATTGAAGAGGAGATTTTGTGGAAGCTCCCTTGGTCCAGTGGTTTGACCAAGAGTTTATTAATACTTATATTCACGAGGTCTGGGTTTTAATTTCCGGAGAAGGCGAAATTATGTGAATTAAGGGAGAAAATACTTACAAGAGATCTGCAGCATAGTGCAAGAAGTATTGTCAAGCGTAGATCCCATAGGGCGGTTCTGGTGATGCAATCAAGCGTGAATCCTCATACGGCAGATAAAAGTATCGGCTGTATAATCGTCTGTAATATTTCTCATAGTTGTAATAGAATAATTATCCAACGTTAAAAAAAAGAATTGAAGAGGAGATTTTATTTATAAATTCATTCTTCCCTGGGAAAAGTATAGGAAAAATGCGAGACCCGCCTATCAATAATCTGACTAAAAGTTCATCTAATTAGTATAAAATTTGAGGAACAAAAAGTTCACAATAATTTTTTTTCCGTCAATATAATCACCAATTAGAGCCTTATTGTAGCCGGTAAAAGGCTACAAGAGTTTATATTAGGAATTTAGAACACTCTTGTAGTCTCTAGAAAAATAAAACTAAATTATTTGTAATTAGTTGTTTACCCACATATGCGGGTATAATTATTTTACGAATATTTAATAATATATAAGCATTAATTCAAAAATCAGCATAATAAGATATTGTTTATGTCCTCAAAAAATGAACATCAAATTATTTATATATGAAAAAGTTTTTATCAAATATATATATGATTTTTATCGCATTTTAAAAAATAGAAATATAAATGCAATATTCTTTTCTTCAAAAATCTCTTTATACATTATATTCATTAGGTTTTCTTTTATTCATTAGTTATCAAGAATCTTTATTTCGACTTTGTTCTTAGAAAAACAATCCACTTTTTGTAACATGTAACATTAAATTTCATTAATATCCATCGGAAAAATAGAGAAAATAAAATTACCTACATCTCATCTCATATTAAATAACTAAAAATTACAGTGGTGAAACAAAAACAATTCTCTGTATAACAAAATGTTTGCCCTTTTTTACCGTAGTAAACCTAAATAAATAAAAATTTGATTATTTAATTATTTCAACTATTTTTTAAGAATTTTAGTAATATTTTAAAGTTGAAATTTTTATTGATTTGGATGCATAAAATAAATATCTCTAGGATATTTTAGACATATAACTAAAATGGGTAAAGTCTATAATCTGTATTTCATAAGATATCTTAAAGTGAATTATATTGATTATATGAATAATAGTAAACATAAGGTAAATCTAAAGATTATTTATTTTAACATTTATGATTGAAACAATATTCTTTTAAGATAACAACAAAATATGTATAGGAGTTATCTTTATACTGAAAAATACATCATTATTTGTTGGCCAAATTTTGTAATATTAATTTATAATTTGATATCAAATAAATATATCTATTTTTTTTATTAAGAGCATCATGATTCTTAATCCAAACCAATACAGGAAATACACCCCTTGATTCTTAACAAAATAATAAAAGTAATAAACTTTTTTATAAAAATAAATTTCTCACCGTAAATAAATAAACATAATGATTTAATTGCTATATTTCTTTCCAACTCTTCAACTAATTCATAAACTGTCACACGAAGAAAGGAAAAGATGTCCTAACAAATAAATATTAAGTTTACGTAACTACATAATCAAATTTTAAATTTTAATTAAATTATAGAGATTATTCAAACTAATGACTTAGCTCAAAATAATTAAAATTATGAAAAATAGACAAAACTATATACTAACTAAAATTATTGAGAACATGACAAATAAAAAATATTACCTAAAATTATGAAGAACATAACAAATCATTTAAAATTTTAATTAAATTATAGAGATTATTCAAACTAATGATTTAGCTAAAAATAATTAAAATTATAAAAAATAAACAAAACCATATACTAACTAAAATTATCGAGAGCATGACAAATAAACAAAACTACCTAAAATCATGATGAACATGACAAATCATCAAAATCATTTTCAAATAATAATATATAATAATATAGATAGATAAATCAACCACTAAAATTATGATAGATGACATCATGGTCTCTCAAGCTCTGGAAACATCATGGTCTCTAAATCTCTGGAAAAATTATTTCCACAGAGTCACAGAGATGGTATCTCCTCTTTTCGTTACTTTTTCAATTCTTATTAGTTTAATGATGAATCTCTTAACTGGATTTTAAGATTTAAGCCACGTGGCTGGTTTAATCAATAAGGTCGATTTTAACTGGATTCTCCAGTTCAATATGTGGGAAAAAAAATTCTCTGTGACTGGCATTTATAGTTTCTCATATTAATAGAAGAAATTAATGTTACCTGCAAATGTATTGGAAAGCATCAAGAACCCTAGTTTCATCATATATGTAGCTTTTTCTCCAAACAATCTCAGAGCATTCGGAATGTGCACAGCTAAGAGCATCCCCATAGGTGGGAATGTGCTTAAGAATAAAAAGTTAAAATTTTAATGTATTATATTTACGTCGTTAAATTTTAATTACTTTAAATAAATACTATATCAGCTAATAGAAAAGAAACATGTGGCACTAAAGTTTATTAACCAATTCTAAGAGCATCTTTAACTCAGTTTCGGAAGTGGGTTTCTGCAGCAAAAAGTAGAGTTTAGGCCCCGCCACTATGTCAAAATCGGTGAGAGAAGGCGCCAATAAAGAAACGCGTTTGGTCTATTTCTTATACTATTTTGCAGGCCTCACGACACGGGACAACCCGCGATTGGTTACATTTTTAATTTTTTTTAATATCAGACTAAAAAAAAAATCAGAAACCCCTTGCCTTGCTGATGGTCGCCTTGCTGATGGTCTAACAGCATGGGTTCAAAGAACCTCACACATTTCTCTTGCTTACTTTTCTGAATTTTTATATTATTACTTTTTGATTAGGTACTCTTCTACCACCTGCCGTTGGAAAAGCTCTAACATATACACATACGGAATTAAGTTTGGACGATGCAAGGACAGATTAGACTATGCTTCACTGCGAAGGCTAAACCACGCCCAAATCTAAAGGCTAAACGTACAGGGAAGTACAGGCAAATGATATGAATGTAAAAGCCTATATACATCCATGAAGACGTTGTTGTAAGCTGTAACATTGTAATACTTATGGCATTTGTTTATTTCTACTTATCAACAAGTTATGGGTTTATTTTTGTTTTATGTTTTTTTAATTGCTTAGTAGGTCATTGTTCTTCATCGATTTTAAAGAAAAAACTACTTCCGACCAGATACATTTCTAGTGTTCAACATGATACAATCTATATTATTGGAACGTCCAACGGAACTCATTCCTTGTCATAATTCAAAATACATAAAGCTAGTATATTTGAAAATACTCAAGACTTGTAAACGAAGTGTACGTGAGGCATGCATTCAATGCAACGTCATGTATTTCAGCTTAGTGATGTCCGATTCCGCCACCACCTCCACCTCCACCTCCGCCTCCAAAGCCTCCACCGCCAAATCCTCCACCCTTACCAAATCCACCACCTCCACCAAAACCCCCTCCTTTCCCAAATCCACCCCCGCCGCCAAATCCTCCACCTTTGCCTATTCCACCACCGATTCCCCCGCCTTTGCCAAATCCACCTCCACCGCCAAAGCCTCCTCCACCTCCAATGCCTCCGCCTTTGCCTACGCCGCCACCAACTCCACCTCCTTTTCCAATACCACCACCAATGCCTCCGCCTTTGCCTATACCTCCCCCTTTCCCAAAGCCTCCACCAGTTCCACCGCCGACACCTCCACCTTTGCCAATTCCGCCTCCAATGCCTCCTCCTTTGCCAATGCCACCACCTTTTCCAATGCCACCGCCGATACCTCCGCCTTTGCCAATGCCACTGCCGATACCTCCCCCTTTACCAATTCCACCGCCAACTCCTCCACCTTTTCCGAAACCACCACCAACTCCTCCACCTTTGCCAATGCCACCACCAACTCCACCGCCTTTGCCGATACCACCGCCAACACCTCCGCCTTTACCAATACCACCCCCAACTCCTCCACCTTTGCCGATACCGCCACCAATACCTCCGCCTTTTCCAATCCCGCCACCAACTCCTCCACCTTTTCCAATACCGCCGCCAACTCCTCCACCTTTGCCTATTCCGCCACCAACTCCGCCACCTTTGCCTATTCCACCACCAAGACCACCGCTTTTCCCAATACCACCACCAGCTCCGCCGCCAACTCCACCACCCTTTCCGATCCCTCCACCTTTTCCAAACCCACCACCGGCTCCAGCACCACCACCAACTCCTCCACCGTGTCCACCTCCACCTCCAAAACCACCACCAACTCCACCACCCTTACCAAAGCCACCACCGACTCCGACACCTCCCCCATGTCCACCACCAAACCCTCCTCCGCCTCCACCAGCACCACCGCCTCCTCCAAAACCACCGCCTGCTCCAAATCCACCGCCAGATCCTCCTCCAAATCCACCACCAAAGCCACCACCCTTACCGCCTCCAATTAACGTTTTTTCCTCTTCATCTTTGCTAGAACTCACACCATTTCTTGCAGCAACATTCACAGCGAAAACATAAAAACATAATAAAGCCATTAGAGTAGCTCCATTAACTAGATGCCCCATGTCTTCCTGCTTTTTAGTATATTTGTTCTATGCAGTGTTCACTGCCCGATGACCAAAACATTTCCGCACTATGGTCGCTTATATAGCAACACTTTATCATCTAGTTTAATCTTTGCATTAACTTACTCCAACCACTAACTACTGCTCACTGCATTCAATTCCAAATCCTTTTTGCGATTTCCTCTCCACATGTTTTCTCGTAACAAACCATATATAATACATATATTACCTCCTTCATTTATACATTGGAAAATATTAAGAAAACGACTTTTATATTTTACTCAAATCTACCCAGTAGACTTTACCGTTTTACCCAAGTTACCATAGACTTTCTGACATTAACGGTTTCTCAATCGCGTGACAGTTAGTTATACCTCTTTTGTCTCAAATAAACAATTCAACAGTTACAACGTCATTTTATGTCTATTTATATTCAAAATCTTTTCATTCTATGTTTTAAATAAAAATTCCACAACCAAGTTGCTTTGGTCCAGTGGTATAGGAGCTCCAGCTGGAGTGCCCGCCCCTGGGTTCGAGCCTTGGCCACTGCGGAATTTACATATGGGCTGCAGCATCCGAGACCGAAGACCGTTACACGGTGAGCCACATGGTGACGCCCTGGCAGCGTCCTTGCTCACTTCGGTCTCTAGTCTGGACCACCTCGGTGGGGCCAGGATACTCGGTTAGCAAAAAAAAAAAAAAAAAAAAAAAAAAAAAAAAAAAAAAAAAAAAAAAAAAAAAAAAAAAAAAAAAAAAAAAAAAAAAAAAAAAAAAAAAATAAAATAAAAATTCCACATAATTTTATTCAAGTGCCCCACAAAACTGTAAGTTTTATAGCTTAGTTCAAATACTAATGCTTCGTAGTTGATGATAGTTACTTCATTAACTTATATAACTAAGACATATTTGGATATTTTACGAGGGGAAGCTAACTGACTTGTGATCCATGTTTGGAAATAACAGAGTAACTAGTTTCTGACCCGCCCTTTAAAAGGGCGGGTATATTTTTTGTTTTAATTTTTTTTTGAAAATTTTAATTTTAATAATTATATTTATGTTAAATATTAATTTTTAATATAATTTTTGGTAACTATATTAAATATGTCAAGTTGCATAACTATACACTTATGTCATATGTATTTCAGAAATTATTTTTAAACTTTGTTTCTAAAATTTGCAACATATTATATTTTCTTAGTAATTCTAATATTATTAGTAAATTATATTAGTATCCAGAAAACCCGATTCGTAATCGACCAGAAAATCAAAATCTCATATTCTATTAGACATCGCCTATATATACTCGAATGGTTCTAAAAGTGTTATATCCGAAATCTAATCCGTACCGAAAACCAAAATTTTTTTTTTGAAAAAAGTTTGAAAAAAATAATTTTAATATATATATATATATATATGTAAATAGATTAATATGGTATTCACTAAATTTAAGCAAAATCATATTTACTAAATATTTTTTAATCGACTAACCTCAAGCTTTAAGTCAATTATGTATTATTAAAAAGTGTAGATTGTAATGCTATATTAAATATTATTAGGTATTTTTCAAAAGAAAAAAAAGATTACGTGAAAAAATAAAACACAGGTTTTAATAAAACACATTAGAACCTTAGTTAAAATAAAATAATTTAACATAAACCGTCCACTAACATATGTATTCTATTTATCTATTATCAAGGAATAATATCAATATACATTCATGATTCATTTTATATGTTATTAATTTATATGTAACCATCAACGAATAATTAACTGACAAAAGTGGGTTTCTAAAATTGTGGAATTAAAATTGAACTATCTACTAAAAATCAATTGAGAGAAGTGGATCCCTAGAATTATGGAATTAAAATGGAGATTAGTATTAGTAAAAGGTAGTTTTTGACGGTAATAAAAGGTGGTTACATAATATATTTAGATAGTTGTTTAAATGCAGTTATATTTTAAATTGGACTCAACTATTATCAACTGGACATGTTCCAGTTTTAATAGTATTGATTAACTTATACGAGCCAAATGTTCTGTAACAATTATCATATTTTTCTTAAGTCCCAAATTTGTTCATCACAAATGACAGCAAAACATGTGTACTCCTGCTTATTCCGGCGTATACGTGCCTGCAGATCAAAAACGTAGTTATACATGTCTTCTTCTTATTGATTAACTTTTTGTTATGTAATGAGATATTAAACTGTAAACTACTCCTTCACCAAACAAAAAATTGCAAACTACTCAATAGGCACTATTAAGTTAAAATCGATTATTATATTGTACCTACATAGGCAATGATAATTTCCTTACATTTGGTAAACACGTAAACCTACTGGCACAATCTATCCTTTTTCCTTTTATAGATTTTAAGTTTACTGAAATTGATAGTCTGTTAGAATCTTAAATTTAACTCTACTGGATTGTATGACGATTGAAGAATAAGATCATATCACTAATGAAAATTAAGTCCTGGCTAAGTTATTGTAGTTTAATAACTTTTACCTGTGGTTGGTTTCCACACCAAATCATGTGCGAGTTAGATGATGAATTTATTGCGGTTTGAACAAAAAAGGCCGTCATTTATTTTCCAACTTATAACGTCCTAAACGCAAATATTTAATAAATGCTGACCAGATATATTTACTCCTCCTTCAATTAGAAATCGCTACATGTCATCCCAGACCAGTTATGCCCGACAATCTCTTGGGTCTATTAACAACGGATGATTTTAGGGTCCTATTCGATTTCTCCTTTCTTTCTTTTTTTTTTTTTTGCTTATTATCTGTTATTTTCAATAAAAAGGTTGACATTCAAATTTTTTTTTAACGACTGCAAATTGGATTAATGAAACCCCAAGGGGAAAAAATGTGACAAAAGAAAACAGAGAAGACAACATTACACACTCAACCTTAAAGACAAATGCAATTAAAAGGCGGTGCCATCAAAAAGAAAGAAACCCAATTAAGCGGTTGGAATCAGGAGTAATTAATAGGATGCTGACAATTAGGAAAACTGCTCAAAGATGAATACTAGTAATTGAAAGGGATTGGTGTCTGTCTGCTCAATAAGTCCGCATCCCGATTTGTCTGTCCACACTCCCTGGTTTAAACTATTACTAGTATTATTTTTAATAGTGATTTAAATTAGGGTGAAAAAGAAAATTATACCAAATAAAAGTAGGAGAAAGTTTCTAAAGAGAAAGTCCCTATAAAATATATAATTAGTGTAGTGTGTTTATACGAAAGATGCTGATAAAGTGGAAGTTTCTAGAGATCAAATTATCTCATTGATTAAAACTATCTGAAAACTAGAGTTTCAAAATACTATTTTTGGTGTTTAGAAATATAAAGTTTTGATTGGTAGGTGTTGTTGTTTTGTGGTTTTTTGCTTTAAATTTATGTTGTAGATTTTGTTGTTTTAACTTTAGATTTTATTGCTGTAATTTTTCAAAGTTTTCAAAACATTAAACATAAAACCATGAAAAAATTGATTTCTAAAGCCAATATATATTTTCAAGATTTTTGGCTTTAACTTTAGCTTTTTTACTAAGTTTGAGATCCGAAATTATCTTGGATAGCCGTTTCCTAATTTTGTTATTCAGCTAAACTGAGAATTGAAAAATTAAACTAAAATAACCATTTTTTTCTAAATATTCAAATAGATCCTAAACCTCTAGAACCGAAGAACCTAGCCTGAATCGAAAGCAAAAACTGAATGCCCAATACTATTCACAGCCATCACCAATCATCTCTATAAGTTTAAGAACTATATATAATAAATATTTAAAATCCTAAAACTATAAATCACTGAAATATTAATCAAAAGGTATATATAAGCTATATATATATATATATATTTGATTAAGATACAATATACAATGTATAAGATGAGACTATTAGATACATTTCTGAACATGAGTATGCAACTTCATTTATAAATACATCAACTAAATAATAGTTGCGTTGCCTTCTATATGAGCAAATAAATGCTATTACAAAAAGACAGTACTAGATTTTTATTCATCTGTAATTTTGTACAACTTAGGAATGTACAAAAATTTTATTTTTCGTCAAAATTAATTTTATTGTTATTGCTAGGATATCATACATAACAAGTGAAAAGAAGTTACATAAATATCATGTAAAAATATAACAAAAAGTAAGAAAAACCGGTCATTTAAATACCAAATTCTTCAGTAGCTCAAATAAATACCAAATTCACAATGACTGAGCCATTTTATTATTACTTTTCGTCAACATATAATGTCGTGTATTTGCAGTTTAATGTTTTTTTGAAACTTTTTGCAGTTTAATGCTAACGGTGATTGAAACTTTACCGTAAGAAAACGAGCCGGAGAAGCTCACATAATTCCACTTCTACTTCGATGATGTAATCCCAAGTGACAAACCCACCGCCATCAGAGTCACCAAACATAATAAAGAAAGAAAGATTGTTCCAAGCAGGAATCCATTAGCCCAAATAATTAGCTTAGTTAAGTTGTTGTCCAAAAATTCATAATCTGAAACTCAAGAGACTGTAATGGTTTTGTGGCCTACATTAAATCTCAAGCATTATGTAAAAATGCGCATTACGAATATGTTGGAGAATATAACCTAACATTGTCTCCAACATATTCACCGTCAAAAAGTCATTCTATTACACATCGATCGAACATATTCACCGTCAAAAAGTCATTCTTCTAGCTAAGACAATGTTGGAGACATGTACTCTCACAACATGAATTAAATCCACCGTCCTATATGTTTTTTTCTGAAAGTAGGATCTGAATTTTTTTCATCTTTAGACAATTCTATTTTATAACCTAACATTCTAGATATCTCTGAAAGCGAATGAAAAAGCACCGGCAAGATAATTAAAAACAAATAATTTACTTGCAATCAACGACGAAAAAAATAAAATTTAGAATTCAATATCATAGCAAATATAACAATGAACCAAAGCAAATGGGAGGGTGGAATAAGAAGGTAATAGGCTAATAGCGACCTCTAGAAACCAAGTGGGGAGCTTTGATATAAAAATATAGCAAGTAAAAATCAAAAGGGGTGATGAAAGGCATAATCACAACAGTGAAGAGAAGTGGAGGATTTAACCTTTTATATCTTTTAAAATTTTTATCTCTCTTTTGAATAAAACATATTCTATAGACACAAGTAAATACATCCCTTCACATTCATAAATCAATCTCTGTTGGACCATATTTGACGGGAGAGAAAAGTAGGTTTAAAAGGGAAGTTTCGACAATAACTCCCACCATTGAATTTGTTAATACAATTATTTTTAAGTAAAAAAACCTCTATCATGGTTGGATGAGCAATCTAATGGTGATGTGCGCTACATGTTAGATTGTTCAATTACGATTTTTTAACGACAAAAAGTCATTCTATTACTCAAACTTGAGATGGTCTACATAATCAGTCCAGAAGAAAATAACCAACCAAGCAAATGTTTCTATGAAAGGATTTTGTTGTTCTAGCTAAATGATCTGCAGTTCCATTATGTCCCTTAAGAATATAGGTGATCTTGAAGTTTTGAAATCTGCTCTTGAGGTCTTGAATCTTCTTCAACTCCATCGAGAAACTCGGCCATGACTCCGGGTCTCCTTACATCTTTGTAATCCGTACCAAAGTGTCGACATGTTGACTGGTGTAGCATGCTATCCATAGTCCATTGAAGCGTTTCTAACTCAGTATATGATGGAGATTCTCTTCATATTATATATTTCTTGTACCGAGGAGTTGTGTCCGTCCATCCCCATCAATCCATGTCCATCCACATTCCCTGTATAAAGAAGTAGAGGTCCAAGAGCCATCTACCAAGCAAATACTCTCCAAGAGTAAGGTTTGAGGCGGTATTACATGCTCAAAGTGCACATCAGTAGTGGTGGCATTAGCCGTGAACTATGTTTGACATTCTCCTTCAGCATATCTTATCAGTTCCAAGGGATCACTGTCGATTCTCTAAATAGTTTATCATTCCTCGCTTTTCAGAGATACCAAATTATCTATAAATATGGATCTCTATTCATTTCCAGATTCTCAATACTATTTTTTCACCAAAAAAATAATCCATATTGGTATATATGCTGGAAACGGAGAAGATATTTGGATGCAATGGTGTTGCTGCTAGAACCCATACTTAAAATGCCGACATGCATTCAAGATCGTGTGAGTTACAGACTTATCTGGTTCCCCACATCACGGAAGTTCAATTTCGTTATATGTCCTATTTACAATGGTATAAGTACCATATTCTCTGGAATCTAGGTTGTCAAATGAACAAAAAATCACGGACAAATTGTATACCACAACTTCATAATAAATTTGCATGACATAACTTGCAACGAAATAGTTGTTTTAGTAAATTAGCAGAAATAACTTTGCAAAAATGTGGCAAGAAAAGTTTAATAAAAGTTTGGTCTAGAACAGTGTGTAGATAGTGCAGCGTATTAGCGACATAAATGTATAGTTTTATATGCGCAATTCTTCCTGAATGTTATACCTTAAAACAAAACAAAAATATTTGTGTGATAATTAATTAGATTCATATCATCATATGACAGGTTTAATAGGCAGTAAAATATAGAGAATTTATATGAATCTAACCACTAGTGTGGCTAATGTTTTTTAGGAATTGAAAATATAGAATTATATGAACCAATGAGTAGAGCCACAATATTTGTGCTGGGATAAAGGGAAACAAAATGATTATTTCAAAAACGTCGAACATATTAGGCCTGGGATTTTTGTCCGAACCGAATGTACCGAACCGGACCGAACCGGACCGAACCGGGTTTTTTCGGTTTTTGGTTCGGTTCGGTTTTCAATTCGGTTCAACTCGGTATGAAATTTAAAAATTAATTCGGTTTTCGGTTCGGTTCGGTTTTTCGATTTTCAAAAAAAAAAATTTAAAAACCGAAAATAACCGAAAATATCCGAAAAATTGAACCGGAAATAACCGAATTTAACCGATATAACCAAATTTAACCGAAAATATCCGAAAATATTGGAAAAATTATACCAAAATTTACCGAAAATTTAAAAGTTCGGTTATTTTCGGAAATAAAATTAAAAACCGAAATAAACCGATAACCGAACCGAACCAAAATTTCATTCGGTTTATTTCGGAATTATTTTTAAAAACTTTGGTTAACCGAAAACCGATGGTTCGGTTCGGTTCGGTTTCGGAAAACCGAAGTCGCAGGCTAGAACATATGGTCGACTGCAGTAACGAGGAGTTAGTGAGGAATTAGTTTACAAGAGTTAAAATGAAGAAGATACGACCTAAGGCCCATTACAAAGCAAAGGTCCTCAACACAAACACTACTTACATGATCACCACTAAATTATTGAAAATGCATTTTCATAATCACTAGTTGATAAAAAGGTATAACCAATGATTGTCTTTGATCTTACTTTTCTGTTATGTTTTATCTCCTATACAGTTGTATTTGCCAAAATATGACTTCAGATCATTTATTCCCGAATTGACTTTTTCTTTTGTTTTCATTCCAATTATGTAAAATATGTTATACTTTTGATGTAGCATCATTATCATTATTATTCATAAACATCACTACAATTTCCAGCACCAGGTCGCCATTATAATTGAGAAATTGTCAAAAATACCATTTCTCTTATACCACTTTTCAATTATACACTAACCAACTATACCACCAGATTTTTAATTGGAAAATGACCACTATGTCCCTAATAAATTAAACCATAACTAATCAATTAATAAAAGTTTTTATCTAAACCATCATCTTCTTCCTCCTCGATGTGAGAATCCGGTGAGCTGCGGCGAGGCGAGAATCCGGTCGGTGAAGGACGACGATCGGATCCGTCGATGATGGCGAATTTAGTCCTTGGCGTTCTCCTCAAGCTTCTCCAGCACATGAACACCGACGCTGGAGAACACAGATCCTCTCTCATACAAGTCGTTAGCATCGTCCCTGTTCTAGCAGAAGGTGAGCTTTTCCCAAATCAAGGTTTTTATCTCAAAGTCTCTGACTCCTCTCGCCACTTACGTCTCTTCCCCTTGGCCTATTCTCTGTGGTAGAAAAAGTCAATCCCTAAATCTTCCACGTCTTTACATATGCTTTATACCTTGATTTAACTTTGTTCCTGCAGGTCTCGGAATGGTGACTCCACTTGGACGAGACGTTGAGACAACATGGAGGCGCTTGATTGGTGGAGACTGTGGGATTAGAGGACTGACACCTGATGATCTCAAGATGAATTCGTTTGATGATGAGTCAAAGTCGTACACTTTTGATCAGCTTTCCTCTAAAGTTGCTGCCTTTGTGCCACATGGAACAAACCCAGGTGAATTTGACGAAGGTCTTTGGCTAAACTCCAAGGTATCTTAGCTCAACTTCTTTCTTATTTATGTTTCTCTACTAAGCTGGATTTGAAGGTTATTAGGACAGAGTTACTATCAAGACAGTCAAGTCTCTTCGACATAGCGGAGATCTCGTTCCTCTGCTCGAGGTTTTGCAAGATCATCTACAGGACGAAACAGCTCTTCCTAGCGAGGACGATGCAAGCAGTCGTAGCGGGGATAGGCTTAGGAAGCGTGTACACAAGACTCATGCTTGTTTGAGTAATAACAATGAGATTTGATCAAATTAATTGTTTAGTTTCCATGCAGGCCTGTTGCAAGTATGACAAGCGTGCTACTTTACAGTTTTCATTCATTATCCTATCATTTTGCTGGAATGCATCAGTTTCTTGTACTATGCTTCTAGTATCAACTATGTATTGAGTTTGATTGGGTTTTGGGTTGGATTTTTGGGATGAACAGGTAGATGGTATGGATGCATTTGCTGTCAAAAAAGCTTGCAAATTTGCTAAGGAATATGCCTTGAAGAATGGACCGATAGTAAGCTTGTCTATATTTTAGTATTCTCACATTTCTGTATCACCTTTTGTCGTCTATCACATTATGTGATTTTTTTTTGACAATATCTAATGTAGTTCTCCCGTAGGACATTTGCATCGTAAGAGGAAAACATTTTGCTGTTGCATTTTCTAGTTGGAATTTACAGTCACTTGGTTCCTCTTTGTGTAGTAGGATTTGAGTTCAAATATCTGAATGTTGTTGGTCTTATGGGGAGACAATTTGGTTCGTTGATTCATCATTTCTTTGTATACAGATTCAGGAGATGGACACGTACAGGTACCACGGTCGCTCCATGTCTGACCCTGGGAGCACGTACCGCATAAGAGATGAGATATCTAGTTTATAAGAGTTTATAAGATCTGATATATAGACTCTTATAAAGATATATAAATCCCTTATATGGTTATTTATAAACTCTTATAAATGATATATTTGTTATACCAATCATGAACTTTAATAATATATTTAGAAAGTCTTATAGACTGATTTTATAAACTCTTATAAATTGTGTTATGAAGATTATTAAAGTCTTTTAATCTAAACCCTTATAAATAGATTTATAAACCTTGTAAATAGATTTATAAACTCTTACAAATGAGTTATAAGTTATTGTACATGGTTTTATAAACCCTTATAAATAGTTTTATAGACCTTTATAAATAGTGTTATTAATATTTTAAAAGTGTTTTTTTTTATAAACTCTTATAAATTTTATTATTGGCTCATAAAAAGGTTTTTCAAACCCTTATAAATGATTTATATACAAAACTATCATACAAAATGGTGTAGTTCTTGGCATAGGCGATAAGACTATAGCGAAAATATTTTCATAAACCCTTATAAATATTTTTATAAACCCTTATAAACTATTAAACTCTTTCGGCTTAAAGCCCAGCACTTTGATACAGAAGATTAAATTCATAAAAGTAAAGAACACGTGCAGGCTTTTTTAAAGAGATGATGATACGTGGCAGATTCTGAGGCACATGCGGACAGCAAGCAAGGCTCCACCGCTTCAAAAATTTTACATACCTTTATAAATTGTTTTATAATCATTTATAATGGTGTATAAACTTTATAAATTATTTTTATAAACCCTTATAAATTATTTACATACCTTTATAAATTGTTTTATAATCCTTTATAAATTGTTTTATAATCCTTTATAATGGTGTATAAACTTTATAAATTCTTTTTATAAACCCTTATATGCAAAACTATCATACTAAATGGTGTAGTTCTTGGCATAGGCGATAAGACTATAGCTAATATTATAATATTTTCATAAACCCTTATAAATATTTTTATAAACCCTTATAAATAGATTTATAAACTATTATAAATAAATTATAAATTCTTATAAATTATTTTATAAACCCTTATAAATAGTTTTATAAATATTTTGAAGTGTTTTATAAACTTTATAGATGAATTTATAAAAATTTATAAATAATGGTTCATAATTTGTTTTTATAAACTATTATAAATGGTTTAAATACAAAACTGTTTTTTGTATATTCATATGATTGGTTTTATAAATCTTTTTAAACACACATAAATAAGTTTATTAATCATTATAGATAATTCCTTCTTGCAAACACAATTAATCCATTGAAGAATACATAATAGATTGAAAGACGAATCATACCAAATGATGTATTTCTTATGAATGATTTAGGGAGCGGAACTTTATAGAAGCATGAAGAAACAAATTGTTTACATACCCTTTATAAAAGGTTTATTGACTTTATAAATATATTTATAGACCTTGAAAATTAGTTTATAAACACTTATAAACCCCATTAAAACCTTTTATAAACCCTTACAAATCTTATATAAACTTTTTATAAACTTATTTAAAACCCTTATAAACCTTTATAAATTCGATATAAAATCTTTTTTAAACCCTTACAAATCTTATATAGAATTTTTATAAACTTATTTAAACCCTTTATAAACCCTTATAAATTCGATATAAAATCTTTATAAACATCTTTAAACCCTTTCGGTTTAAAGCCCAACACTTTGATACAGAAGATTAAATTCATAAAACTAAAGAACACGTGCAGGCTTTGTAAAGAGATGATGATACGTGGCAGATTCTGAGGCACATGCGGACAGCAAGCAAGGCTCCACCGCTTCAGAAATTTTACATACCTTTATAAATTGTTTTATAATCCTTTGTAATGGTGTATAAACTTTATAAATTATTTTTATAAACCCTTATAAATTATTTACATACCCTTATAAATCATTATTTACATACCCTTATAAATCCTTATAAATTATCATACAAACCATTATAATTGTTTTATAAGGCTTTTAAAATGGTTAGACTCTTTTAGTTGATTTATAAACCTACACAACTCTTATAATACCCCTAATAAATTGAATATAAGCTTTCATAAAGTTTTTATAAACCCTTATTAATAGTATACATACCCCTTATAAATTATTTATAGATCATATGCTAAGAGATAATGGTTTGTCTAGTGTTATGTTATAAAAATGCAATTTATTTTACAGAACTCAAAAGTTGTGATTACAAAATGAAAGTTTGTTATCACAGAAAGAAAATATGTTAATTAATTTTACCTTTTCCCCCTTGTTGTCAAAATAACTTTTGATGAACTTTTTAAATGTTTTATAAATCCTTATAAATTATTTACATACCTTTACAAACCTTATAAATTATTTAACAAGCCTTATAAATTATCTTATAAGCCTTTCTAAATGGTTATAGACTCTTATAAAGGATTTAAAGACTTTCTACTGATTTAATTTCAATACAGCATGTAATTTATGTTAGTATCTCAACAAAAGTAACATAACTTTGAGGAGAAGATTCAACTGAATTGAATAGAAAACATGAAGGAATACAATAAACAGAAACAATTAGACTAAAGTTGAAATGCAACAACACAAAGAGTTGTTTGCCTGAGAAATCGAATTCTGCCTGGTCAGGTAAGATTGTTGCTAGCACATGATGATTCTTGCTCCTCCAACGAACAACCTCCTCTCTTCACAGTCACATACTTTTCAAAGCTCGGTTTCATCAAATCTGCTTTCTTCACCGCCGTAGATGTGAATCTAAACTGGTTCAAATCCGAGCTGGTGGAGTTAAGATCGACGACTGCTTCAACAATGGAGCAAGCTTTTGTAACACAAGACGTAAGAAGGCTAGACAGATCCTCCTCCTCATCATCGTGACTACTCTCCCCCCCCCTCCCCATGGAAATTCTTGATGTCTTTCAGCAACAGCGCTGTGTAACTGCTCTTGTCGTCTTCTTCCTTTGATTGCAACAACAATGTTTCTGGACTGAAATCGAAGTCCCGTGATTTCCTCAACAACCTGCTTCTGCTTATCACTTGAGGTTTCGTGACTTAAGCAGATTCATTTTCTCTCTTTATCATCTTGTCCTTGTTGTCTCATTTAGTCTCGTTCTGATTGTGGCTTTCTCGATCTCGTCCTCACCACCGCCGTCGTCGCTCTATCTCATCCTCGCCGTCGTCGCTCGATCTCGTCGTCGTCACTCAATCTCATCGCGTCGCCATCGTCATCACTCAATCTCGTCGCGTCGTCATCTCTGTCGTTGAGCTTGACGAAACTTTCTCTCTAGAGAAAAAAAAGATTGGAAATTAGGTTAAATTTGTGAGAGGGTTATTTTTGTCATTTACCCTTTAATGAAAGTGGTATTTGTGAAAATGTCCCTAGAATGGTGGTAAAAGTGAAAAGTGGTACCAAACAAAGTGTAGTTGTGAAATTTCCCCATTATAATTAGAGATATTTCAAATATACCACAAATTTGATACCACTTTTCAAATTTACCTTTAATGAATGATTATTTTCACAAATACTCTAAATTTATGATTAAATAACACTAAGCTAATTTTTTAAATATTTATAGAACATTTATAAATCCAATCAAAATCCCTTAATACTAAACCCTAAACAATAATCACTAAAACCTAAACCCAAATGTTATTGTCATTTTCATGGCAATTGACTATGGAATACTACAGTTTTTTGTGATCAAACATCTAGCTATGATCGAATCGAAAGATAATCTTTTAATTAATATTTTACTGTTTCAAATCTTTCAATTTACAAATCATTGATATAAGTCAAATTTTGCTATAGTACCGTTTATTTTAGATGGAAAACCATTAACAACTTTAGATGAAAAATTTTGAACTATAGACTTGTAAAATAAACTTTTTTTTTGTAAAACTGGATAAAAGCTTATAAAATCAGTACAACGAATAAAAGTCATAAAATAATTTATAAGAGCTTGTACAATCATTTAAAACTCTTATGATCACTTATTCATTGATTTTAGAATCTTAAACCCAATTCAAAAGCTTTCAAATTTTTTGACCACAAAAAGGCTTCAAAATTAATTTTAAAATTCGTATACATTATTTTATCAATCTTATAAACGATCTATAGAGTTTTATAAACATATTATTACACTTTTACAAATGATTAATAAGGCTTTAATTTTCACTGATTTTATAAGCTTTTAAAATTCCTTCTATAGTGTTTATTAACTTTTATAAATGACTTATAAACATTTATAAATTCTTTGTAGCATTATAAATTGTTTTATAAATCATAAAAATAATTTATAATTATTATAAATAATTTATAAATCTTATAAATATTTAGAAGCTTTTTTAAATGATTAAAAAGTTTAAATAATATTATAAACTATTTAAAAACTTATTCTTTATTTTTAACTGTTATAACTGATTTTTTTATATTTTATAAGTGATTAATAAAGGTTTATAAATGATTTTATATGCCTTTATAATTTTATCTATTGTTTATGAAATTTTATAACAAATTTTACAAGCTTTTATAAACAAATTTAAAAACTTAAATTCATTAAATTATTTTCTAAACTCTTATGAAATTTATAATTTTTTATAAATTATTTTATAACATTCTCTCAACTAAAATACCTAACTGTTATCCATCCAAAATAGATGGCATTTTAGATGGAGGATGACTAACATTAATGGATTGTAAATTTATTGTTTAAGTTGTTAAAATATTAGTTGAGGATTTTTTCTGATTCAAAAATAGTTGAAGAATTTTATAACTAAAAACCAAAAACTAAATTAATACTAACTATTAGTGACGAAATCATCATATTAACTCCTTAATCAAGGACATGTTTGTTCAATTTTAGCGTAGATTTCGAGGTTAGCACAACTAATTGTGTTTGGATATTAATAAACTTCCCCTTGAATATGATCTTGATTTAATTTTTAATTATTCATGTTAAATCAGAGAAACGTTATTATTGATTAGTCATAGATATTCCAGTTCTTAAGTGGGTTATGGTCAGTTTTTATTAGGTCCGAATTTTTTTGGTAGAGGAATTTTGAATCCATTTAGACACCCATGTAATTTTGGTTCAGTTTTAAACTGATTCTACTTGGTTCTAGATTAATTCAGTTACAAATTTTTTATACCTATAAATACCAAAAGATTGGGTATCATTCGGTTCATTTTATTTATTTATTTGATATCCATTAAATTTGACTATAGACCATCATATTTATCAATTTTTCCAAAATAATCAAAAATAAATTAATAATAACTGAAATTAAACATTTTTATTCCAAATTCAATTTTTAAAAAATTGTACACTACTTTAAAAAGAAGATCACCAACTAAAATTTATTACAATTAAATCATAAATAAAGTAGAAAAGAGAAATGGAATCATAGTCTGTATATAGGTTTTCAGGTTGGATTCAGATCGTTTCTAACCGAATCGGGTCTTACAATTTTTATTGTGTCAGGATTTATCAGGTTTGATTCTTGTTGGATATTGGTCTTTCAGGGAGTAAATTTCTAGTTCATGTATATATATATATATATATATATATATATATATATCTGTAGAATTTCAATTTGGTTTTGGTTAAATTGTTTTGAGTTGGTTTCGGTTTAAATTTTCAGGTGTGGATAAAATTATGAAATGAACCATTTACAGATAATATGAAATAATCATATCTTTCGACCCTTTTGTCAAAGTCAGTTGGACGCTTGGACTATTTCTATTTCTCTAATAGACAAAAAACAATCTTTTATATGGCGGCGTTTCTTAAATTAATCCAGCATGGCGGCGTTTCTTAAATTAATCCAGTGTTTTCATGATATACTGGATAATTAATTTATTTTTGTACGAACATTTTTCGCATGCGATCAATGCACAATTGTTTTACACACGTCCAATGAGAAAAGCCATCAGCGGACGTAAAAGAAGAGCCATCGGCCTTCCATGCACTTTTATCCATTATTATTATTATTATTATTATTATTATTATTATTGTTATTATTATTATTATTGGTAAAAAAAATTATCCGTTCTTTTTATCATCTACTTTATTAAAACAGAAGTACATATATAAAATATCTCTAGAAGTTGCACAGTATTTACTATCCAATGCCATTAAAAATTTTAATTAAGTTAGTGTTAACTTTTCCAGCTATTAAATGTATTCCGAAAATGATCAATACTTACTAAAAAAACGCATAACATGAAGAATATTATCTCTTCCACTATCGACAATACAGCACAGTTTACATGTCCATTATACTTTCTTCTAACCTAAACCAACAGAAAAGTTCTAAAAACTTTATGAATAATTCAATACGTTGAAAATTAATTGTTCATAGGATTCATTTCAATAGGGTTTTACTTCTATTATCTCAGAGTATAAAAAAGTATTATAGCTGATACATATGTACAGAGTCATCTGTTTTATATATAAATCACTCTCCCCGCCCCCCAAAATATCAATACTATTAAAACATGAGAACTTTTTATCTACTTACAAATAGTCTATGTTGGACCATAACATTTATTTAATTTCCTATTATTTCTCATACTTAGTTATAATTAAATATATTCAATATCCAATCTATTATTTTAATATTTCAAAACAAGATATCTAAAAAAAGATATTCTCAAGTATCATTTTCTAAGATTTCATATTAATAATATCTTTTTATTTAAAATATAAATAGAAATTCTTTTTTTAATATTTACTTTTAAATAATGAAATTCGTAATTAATATTAAATATAATTATAATTAATTTCAGATTTATAGAATATGAAATAACATTCATATAATATTATATTCATAGTTAAACTAATACACCAATTAATAAATATAAAAACTTAATGCATTTATTATCTAATTTATAAATATTAAATTAAACAATAACATATATTTACGTTAGGAATTAAGTTATAACATATGTTATAATTAAGTTATAATTATATTTCCTATTATTTATATCTATACCTAACTTAATTATTATTAAATATACATAATGCCTAAAATTAAGGAACTAAATAACTAATCTTTAAATATAACTAAATTAATTATTACTAAATATACAGTACTATTAATAATTAATATTTAATATATGATAGAACGGGTTATTATCGATATTTTAATGAGTATAATTTTTACGGGTTATTCAAATAAGCATGTAATATATTTATCAAATAAAAAATATTTAAACAAAGATGTTAAACAATTATATCATAAAATACTACATTAATATAAATCGCTGCAAGAGTATGAGTCATTAGTTTAATTAGTTTTAAAATATAATTGTATATATACCAGACTGTAACAAATCAGGAATTAGATATATATAATAAAAATATATAACAAAATTAAAGTTAATAAATATATAAATGTCTAATGTGAATAGTGAAATTAACTTTCAAATTAAAATAAACCAAAAAACATCAAAAATATTCTAATAATATGAAAGCAACAAAAGTAAACTAAATAGAAATAAATAAATGATTATATGTTTTTGCAAACGTAAATCACTAAATTGTAATAGACGTATACAAATTGTTAATGCTTAAATCTGTTTTTTCGTATACATCCTCACAAATGTTGATCCATTACGCTTACAATAAGATGGAAATTAGTCTGTTTAGATAATTATTGCAAAATTGGAGCATCACAATCATAATATATCCACCAGTCATGTAAAAATTCATGACTATATATTAAAATAAACTAAATATTAACAATTTCAGTCAAATCAGATTACATATCGGGTCACACATTGGTTCAATCAGTAGCTGGATCCCGTGTTTATAGCATTTTTTTGCAGATTTTGTAGGATTTTAAATAATGGTTTTTTTTAAAAAAAACAAAACTGGATTACATATTGGATCACTCGGTTTGCCGGTTTAACCGCGGATCCATGTTGGACTTCAAACTTTGAATATAGCGTTTTAGTGGGTTTTTGCGGGTCTTATAGGATTTTAAGTAACACTAAAAGTACAAATCTATATCAAGCAAATTTGGTTTTTTCGAGAAGAATTTCGCGTTTTAAACTAATCTCGGACATTGAACAAACGTGTAAGATCATTACATAGAATTATAACAAAACAAAAATATATCCGCCCTTTCAAAGGGCGGGTCAAACTCTAGTTATTATTATACTTATAAGACAAAAGTTATTAGGATTATCCCATTCAGATTATATTGTGAATTTTTGGTTTATATTTCCAATTTTCCCTTATTCTTTTCCTTCTTTTTATTAATTCCCTCATTTAGTTATTATACCTTTTTAATTTATCTTTCATTTTCCTATTTTCAATCATTTGGATTATTCTACTCTTCAAATTTCGAGCGTATTCTCGTGGTTTATCTCCTATTTTGGCTCTTCTTCGTTTTCGGTTGACGGTTTTTAAGAATACGGTTTAAGGGCTTTGTTGGTCTGTGCTTGCTGTTCTATTACGACTATGCCAGTGTTCTCTCGAGTTTCATTTGTTCTTCAAGGCTTTAGGTAGTTTGTTTTTGCAATTTCAGATTAATCTTTGTGTCTCCGTTTGTTTTGGAACTTTGATATCTTTTGTGAGGGTTCTTGTTTCAAGAGTTATGTTAACTGCCAGTTTAGTAATCGTCAATGTATCAGAATATTGTTCAACTTGGTTAAAAAATCTTTAGACGAAGATAGATATTCAAAAAATGGGTAAATTTATTGGATTAGTTTTGAGTTTCTATCATTTTCTGAGTAAATCCAAGAAGTATACAGAGTGGTGGAGATCATGTGAATGCAAAATGGGTAAATTTAAGAAGTAAGTTTGTACTTAAGAAAAAAAGCAAGGATATAAAATTGAGATCAAATTCATGCTATGAAAATGAATAAGTGCAATTCCAAAAAAAATTGTACTTATTAATATGGAGTAACTTTGATCCTCCCTTCTTCTCTCGTAGTGATCTCCACGGCTTCTTGTGTTGGTGGTCTGTTGGCGGTTCTCTGACCGACGCGGTGGCACATTGTGTCGGTCCTAATTCATAACTTAGGCTCGAGGAGATGGTCTGTTTTTCTCGGCTCTGATCGACATTCGTGCTTCTGGAATTTTTTTGCGGCAGAGCTCCTTCCTATGAAGATAGACAGCGGTGGCGCGTCTGTTTTTAGGTCAAGGGTTTCGGTCATGTTAGGTTTTCTTTGGACTTTGTTGTCAAAGTTTGGTTTGATTTGAATAATTTAAGACTTTTTGGGTCAGTAGGCTGTAGATCCGAACTTAATCTTGGAATTATGTAAGAGTGTTTTACAAAAATTCAAAAATATGAAAAAAATTAATAGAAAGCCAGTTTAATAAAAAAAAAGAGAGACGAAATAATAACTTGGGCGAATCGAATGCAAATGTACGAACAAACTTCGTGTCTACAAATTCAATTCCTTTTTAGATCTTTAAAACTATATGTAGTTTACTCCATTTGTCACTTTACTCTTCTGTGCTGGTGAAGATCACATCCCAAACAATTCTTTTTTTTTTGAGAAAGGTACGGAGGGTGTATTCAACTAGGTGTTTGAGATTATCTGTATTAAAATGATAAATCTAATGTTATTCAAACATAGATTTTAAAAATCACTTTAAAATTCAGTGTTGTTGAATTTGTCATTTCATAAAACACTCTGAAATCCACTGATATTGAACAAAATTTAAGTTGAAGATTCTAGAGTTATTTAACAAAAATCACACCAAATTCTAAAATTCTTCTATAATCATCTAAAAACTCATTAAAAATCAATTTACTTCAAATTTCAGATTCGATACACACTAAACTTCCCGTTTCTACTGCATATTTTTAGTTTCATCAATTTCAAAAGATTTTTTATTTGTTATTGTGGACTATAATCTTAATACTGTGCAAGTTCTCAAACAATTCTACATGAACTAGATAATAACTAAAACGTGTGTTCGGTAAATTCGACTGAGTTTAATATTTTCTCAGTATGATTTAAGAATGATTCAAAACATATCTCTCGAATTTACTTCAAATTTCAGACTCGATACACACTGAACTTCCCGTTTCTACTGCATATTTTTAGTTTCATCAAATTCAAAAGATTTTTTATTTGTTATTGTGGACTATAATCTTAATACTGTGCAAGTTCTCATACAATTCTACATGAACTAGATAATAACTAAAATGTGTGTTCGGTAAATTCGACTGAGCTTAGAGGGTGTATTCAACTGAGAGTTTTATGTGATTTGTATTAAAATGACAAATTCACTGTTATTCAAACATGAATTTTAAAACTAATTTAAAATCTACTGTTATTGAACTTGACATTTCGTAAAGTACTCTGAAATCCACTGTTATTGAATATAACTTAAGTCATGGAGTTTTAAAGTTTTCAGGTGATTTTAAAGTGTTTAGGTGGAATTTCTTAGTTAAAAAAATTGAAATTCAAATCTCATGATTTTAGGTGATATTCTAGAATGCTCTAACAAAAATCAACTAAATTTCTGCAACTTATTTAAATCATATAAAACTTCATTAAAAATCAAATCACCTCAAATGTTAGATTGGATACACCTCCTTTTGATATTTTCTCAGTATGATTTAAGAATGATTCAAAACATATATATCTCGAATTGGTGACTTTTATTAGTTCTACACATTAAAGTTCCCGAACTACTTTACATTTCTTTCTTATGAAAATTATTACTTTAATATATACTATTCTATTCGTTTGAGTAAAAACTGAGATGCAAGATTCTCAATACCTATTTATAAAAATTAGAAAAGAGATTCTCAACACCTACAAATCCACCAGGAATATTAGTGATTCAGATTTAAAATAAACAACATCTAGTGGACTAAATAAAACATATATTAATAAATAAATTTATGGAGTGTACTGTTCCAACGTCATTTGAATACATTAGTGCGATAAATAATATAAAAACTTAAAGGGAAAGAGTAGAAAATACCTTTATAAATATTCCCTAAAATGGCTTGGTTATTTCCATCACCCAAATCTATCTAGATGCATTATTTCACTGTGTGCCCTTTTGATACTGTGGAGGACAACTAAACCACTATACCTCTTTTTCTTGAATTTCTTATGACTTGGTTCTACCTAGATGTGCACACTGTAATTATATATATTTACATATCAGCATAGGATAGTGTCTCATTGATCTTGGTTTTTTGGACAATTTGGTTATAATTGTATATTGACTGGATTCAAGCTTCCCAAAGGAGACCGGATCTGATCGAAAACAAAGAACACCAAGGATCATATACTCTAAGAGAACGAAAGAAATTGCCAATTGCCACATATGTTGATATGTGATCGAAACTAATTTATATATCGTTTACCAAAAAAATTATTTAGAAATCATTACATTTACATGCAAGCATACGCATTTGATCTTGTTTTAATTACCATTCTGTCAAAGACCATATTAGTATAAGTATCTCGTGTAAATTAGTGATGGGATAAGTAGCTCTTTTTAGATAAGTGGTTAATTAGACATTCCAGAATATGCGTTTAAATTCTTTGTTACAGATCCAATTAGTTACCTAGATGTAAGAGACATGTGCGTTTATCGCAGAATCAAAGAAGACAAACACAACATTGCTATTTCATTCTGATTTTTGTTTACAATGTCTCAGTTAGAGATAGCTAACATCAGCGTGAGCCCAACAGTTAAAAATGAAGAGACTCGTTGCTGTTGATCTTGGAAGTCCTCTCGCCTCTAAAAGATAGTCTTTTTTTTCTTCAGCCACTTAGAGAAAGCCTCGAAAGTTGCAACTAATTCGGTTCCAGAAAAAGTGTCTGATACGAAAATAACGAAAAAGAGAAAGGAAAGTTGAGAACCAATTCAGAAAAGCACTGGCACAACATTAACTTATCGATACGCCTTATTAATCTACTAAATGTGTCATTATTTACTCCACGTTGATCCCAATTACCATTTAATGATTTACTCTTAATGCTTCCGTGGCTGCTTTTGTTGCCTACGCGATTGAGTAGATTTCTTATAGAGTATATAATATATACACACGCGAGCTTACACCACTTTCGCTTATGAAAGTTTTTTTGGGTAAAATGTAAAGATATTATACCAAATTTTTGAGTTTGTGATAGCGATTACAGACAAATTAGTAGCAGAATACAGAAATCTAAACTAAACAACAAGACAGAAAGTAACAATGAACTGAAACTGAAGCAGAGAAACTAGTCTAATAACCAATTAAGCAATGAGGCATGCAAAGACTAAGCGAGCCGGAACAGGTAGGAACTTAGACACATTACTGATTTATATTGTTAAAATATTACGTAAATATCTTTTATACAACCTTCTATCAAGTTTCCATATAATCTTTACCCAAAAATAATACGACACGTACGAACAAAATTTTGCGTGATATAAAGTTATGGTAGTGAGTTTAGTTGAATCAACAGGTAGGAACTTCCGTTAGCAAATCTTGTGAAACTTTGATGCGGTAGAGATACCAATCCCATCACAGGCCTAACAGAATTATCATTTGGGTTCTTCAACAAGTTTCCGATTTAGACATTTGATAATCACATATATTAAATTAGAAACTTTATTCCAGCTTTTTTTTTTATCGAAACTTTATTCCAGCTAAACGTCTGCTTATGTTCTATAGATCTTCACGAGTTCCTTTTTCATGTGACTATCCTTATTTTCAAAGCTATAGATCTTAAGAACTTATTATTATAAATAGGAAAATTCTCTAGAACGATCTTAAATTTTTTTATCACAAATATATTCTCAAAAGGTTAAAAAGATTAGATGTTTCATTACAGAGGTAAATAGACACTTTTATCTTTAGAATTACTTAATCTATTTTTAAGATTTAGATTTGAGGGGTGAACTTTTAGACGATGTGGTTTAGGATTTTTTTTTTTTTTCTAAAAAATAAACAAATACTAAAATTTAAAACAAACTTTTAAAAAATAGTTTCAAAAAGAATTTTTGGATTTCAAAAAAAAAATCGAAAAAATTCAGAAATGCAAATTCAAAAAATAATTAAAAAGATCAAATTCAAAATTGTATTATTCAAAAAAAAATCTTTTATTATATATTTAAATAATTATGTGTATTTAAAAATATCTATAAAGTAAAGGTAAAAAGGTATTTTACCTCTTTTTTTAATACAAAAACATAACTTGATTAAAATTCTCAGATCCCCGAAGAGAAAAGAGATGAAATAGCAGTACAAAGTACAGTGTTAGCAAGATGGTCAGCTGCTTAATTTGAAAGTCTAGCAACAAATTTAAAAGAAACAGAGGTGAAAAGTAGAGATAGTTGGTCGATGTCCTGAATGATCCCATAGAAATTAGCTGGAGGAGCCTTCAAAGTGATTGCTGCTAAGAGCGTTTGACAATCTGTGTGGAAACAGATTCTGGAGTAATCCCGTGCATGAGCTGTGAAGAGTGCCTACCGAAGAGTAAGTGCTTCCCTAACAAGCGGTGAGGAGATATTAAGTTCCACTCGAGTAGCTTGGTGGTCAGTAGAGCCCTCTCTGTTCTTGAAGATGCATCTGAATCCAGCCGTGTTGTTTTCCTGTCTCCATGTGTTTGAGAAACAGGTAATTAGATCATCCAGGTTGGGTATGATCAATGAACTGTTAGAGCAGTGCGTCTGAGTCTAGTGAGTGTATCAGGTTGGCCATATTCCATTCTCATGCACTCCATATGGCTTTCAATATTGTATCTTTCGGAGTGATCTGTCTCCCTTCGAAAATCAGATGGTTTCTCTCTATCCAAATATACCAACACACCCATGGAAAAATATAAGAAAATACACTGATCGGGATAAAAGGTATTTTACCTCTTTAATAAAACTTTTTGAGTTATTTTCTTCTTGTGAGTTATTTTGATGAAAAAACCATATTTTAGGATTTTTGAGATAATTTCTCATATAAATATACACTGTTAGTATAGTTAATTCTAAAGTGATACTAAGAGAGAATTCAAAAACTCAAGAATATATTGTTGGTATAGCATGTAGATTAACCAATTCCTTAAAACTTCGTTACGATCATTGCTATTGATAACAAGAAAATATGAGCATACAAAACAAAACTAGCTTAAATTAACGATTTCTGTTATCAGTTTAATAGTATATATTAAAGTTCTTGGTGTAAGGTTTGGCTAAGGGTGGCAATCCGAGCGGTGGGCGCCTGACTAAAATTAATGTTTAGCGACAAACTAAATACATTGGTACATTTAGAGGGGAAAAAATCATATTTATTTTCATACAAAAAACAATTATTTTTGTTGTTTTTTATTTTTATTTGAAATGGTAGGTGGTATGTTTTGTTTTGAGCTGTATGTTAGCATGGGACCGTAGAAAACCTTTGGGATTGTTTACCCATTCATAGTATAGAATGTTTGGACCTTGTGCAATCTAGAGTTAAAAGTGTATAAAATTACTAAGGATAAGTAAATAAATGGAAATCGGTTGAAGAGATTGCTATCATGGATTATGGATTATAAAAATTGATGAAATTTGTTTAATATACATTAAATTGCTCATAGAATTACACTCCACATACTCTCCGATTTTATCAATTTATTGGTAATTTTCTAAGTGTAGACTCTATGCCCGATTTACGCCTACTGATCACTGATGACCGTTTTTACTGAATTTATACTCATACTTTTTCTTCTAGTGCAAATGAGGTTAATTATTTGAATTGGAGTGCGAGATTATATATAAAAGACCACCAGGGGTCATGTGTAACAAATTTGGAGTATCTTATGAAATTTTGTTAAAACATTGTTGTAATCTATTAACTTTATGGTATTTTGAATTTCAGTTTTTTAAAGTAAATTTTTGATATTTACTTGATTAAAATTTTATTAAATATTTTATTTAGAATTGTCAACAACATTTCTATTTTGTGAATCGGTAACACCTAGGGATGTCAAAATGGGTAAAAGTTAATGGGTCAATCCAAACCAATCCAAACCATAGATCTTAATGGATAGAAAAATTGGATACAAATGTATTAATGGATAAAATAGATTAATAGACTTAATGGATTGAGTTAAAATGGTTTGGTTTGTAATGGTTAATGAGTTATCCATAACCAAACCAATAAAAATTTCCAACAAACATAAACTTAAATCAAATATATAAACAAAAAATAACCAAACTAAATTTCTAAACCAATTTTACTACACCAAATATTATTTATCTTCACATGTATATAATTAAATTTTAATAGACTAGATCTAACCCCAACAAAAAAAACTATAACCAAACCAATAAAAAATTATAACCAACATAAAATCAAATCAAGTGAAAAAAACTCTAAAATTTTAACACATATTACTAAACCAAGTCTTACTAAGACCCATAGAAAAAATTAGAATAGATATAACTAAATCCCCACACACAGTAGTGAATTTAAAGCTAATCAACCATATCACTATTTGACCGGTCCCAGATCAGTACATGATATTGATGTGTATATAAATGGTCTTAAATAGTCTTAAAATATGTATTTATTCTTGAACTAACGCACAAACATGAAAATGACATTATATCTCTCTACAAATCTATAAAATAAATAAATATTTAAATAAAAAATTCAATTAAAAAAATCAAAATTTTATTTAAGAGACGATTTAAAAAAAAAAATTAGGAAGACCTTTATGAATATATATGATACTCTCTCCGTTTCAGACTAATCGTCGTTCTAGGGTTACAAATTTATTTTATTTTAAATGTCTTTTTATGTTTTCAATACATTTAATTGCTATTTTTTCCAATTGTATCCATTTTTAACTCATTAGTAAAAATAATCAAATAAAAAATATATTAATCATGGATTAAAGATCAAATTTATTGATTTCGTAATAGGGCTTTTTGCAAAATTGACTCAAAACTCAAAGTCAAACGCAAAACTAACCTATGTTTTTTTGGATTTTTTTTGTCCTATTCACCCCACAAGTTCACATTATTCACAAAAATGCCATTAATTTTTATTTTATTTATTTTTTCTGAAAATTGACTTTTTACTCTCTCAACCTCATCATCTTCAAGTATTTACAAGATTGCCATTGCCATCAATACTTCAACCACCATGAACAACCAATTTGAAACTCTTAATGCATCTCAAATTGATTTACACTCTCTCTTTCTCAATTGTTATGAACTAAAAATAACATCTCTTTCACTTTCTCTCCATATTCATCCAAAAAACTCAAGCTTTTGATTCTAAATTTTTTATGGTTGATAGAGCCATTCAAGCTTACGATTCTTGGTGGGTTACTTTCGTTTGAGGTTCTATGTGGTTGGAGAAGATTTTTGTGTGCTAAGGAAGTCATCTCACTAATTTAAAGTATGAAACTGAAATTTTTTCCAGATCTGTTCGCCTAGAAGACTTACCCGTAAGTCTTCTGGCTGTAGAAGACTTAAGGGTAAGTCTTCTGACTTAAGGGTAAGTCTTCTGGTCAACTGGACGAAGTCGTCCAGTTTTGTTTGTTAAAAAAAAAATTCGAGTAAGTCGTCTAGGATAAACGGGTTAGTTTTGTATTTGACCGAATTGTGTCAGAAATTTGATTTTTCCTGGACGACTTACTGGTAAGTCGTCTCTGGGAAAACAAAAAAATTAATATTTTATTAAAGGTAGATGACTTACATGTAAGTCGTCTCAGGTTAGTTTTGCAATTGAAAAAAAAAACTTAAATATTTAATTTTTTCCAGACGACTTACACGGAAGTCTTCCGTCTGGACGACTTACCAGATTCTGGTCAAACCTTTCTTATCTCAGACGACTTTCGTGTAAGTCGTCTGAGAAAAATTAAATATTTAAGTTTTATTTTCGAATTGCAAAATAACCTGAGACGACTTACATGGAAGTCGTCTATCTTTAATAAAATATTGAGTTTTTTTGTTTTCCCAGAGACGACTTACCAGTAAGTCGTCCAGAAAAAGTCAAATTTCTGACAAAATTCGGTCAAATACAAAACTAACCTGTTTATCCTAGACGACTTACAAGTAAGTCGTCTCAAGTTTTTTTAACAAACAAAACTGGACGACTTACAAGTAAGTCGTCCCATTTAAAAGTCAATAGCAAAAATGACATGTCCGGACGACTTACTTGTAAGTCGTCTAAGTCTTCCAGATGACTTACTTGAATGTCTTCTGCGTCAATTACAGAAGACTTACTAGTAAGTCGTCGGATAAGTCTTCTACATAGAAGATTTACCAGACGACTTACTGGTAAGTCTTCTACAGAAAACATAGGAGAAGAATTTCATTTTGTAAATTTGACTAACTTGTATTTTTAAGTCTTATACACTAGTTTTTAAGTCTTCTACGCTAGTTTTTGAATAACTTGAAATTTTTAAGAGTGTTAAGTAACTTCAAGATATGTAAAACCTAAATTTCCAAAATATGTTTTTCTCTTAGTTTTACTAAATTTGACTAAGTTTTTCAACACAAACTTGTAAAAAATATGATATGCTTTGACTAGTTATTATTGTTTATTTCCATCTCTTAAGTATTATTGTTATAGACACCAATGATGATTGTTGTTATGAGTTGGAAGAATGATTAAAATGCTTCTAAAAATGTTGTATCAATATGAGACTACCAACATTCTTGTTTATTAAGATGAGAAGAAGGTCATTGGAGTTTAATATTGCATATGGGAGATCCAAAGATAAGAGAAAAGCTATTGAAGTCAATTATTTCATTGTTTTGTAAATATGTAAACACATTGTTAGCACATATATTACATCTTGGGAAACATTATTACTGATTTTACAAAAAATTCACAACTAAAGGAGTACACATGCAAAGCACAAAACAGACCACAAACAAAACTATTATAGATCATTCCTCTACAAAGACAAGCTTGGGCTCCACTTGATATGGAAGAAGACTTTGTCAGAAGACTTCCAGGAAGTCGTCTGGAAGACTTACTGGAAGTCGTCTTGAAGACTTACTGGAAGTCGTCTGGAAGACTTACTGGAAGTCGTCTGGAAGACTAACAGGTATGTCGTCCCAGAAGACTAACAAGTAAGTCGTCCCAGAAGACTAACAAGTAAGTCGTCCCAGAAGTCTTCCAGATCTGAAAAACCTGCATATCCAGATCTGAAAAACCTGCACATCCAAAAACGTTCAAATGGCTTAAAACAGAGAAAATGAGTGGAAGATTAGATAAATATACTTTTATAGAACACACAGTGTACATATCCAAGTGGAAGATGAGAACCATCTGATTAAAAAACCTGCAAAAAAGATAGATTAGTGAGAAAGACATGAGACAAAACTGAAAAATTCATATAAAGTTTGGTGTTTTCAAGTCTAAGAGATTAGAATGGGTTTAGAGAGTTTTAGTTTGGGAAAAAGGTAATAGATCTACAAAAAAACATATATCTAAAATTAATAGATCTACCTTTAAATGAGTGGAATATGAGAACCATGTGATGAAAAACCTGCAAAAACAAGATAAATTAGTGAGAAAGACATGAAATAAAAACAATAAATTGATATAAAGCTTGGTGTTTATAAGTTCAAAGAGATTAGAGAGAGGTTGGAGAGTTTTAGAATGATGAACATTACATTTTTGTTGCAGCCATTTGAGAGGAGGAGAGAGAATGTGTAAATTTTTCTTTATATAGGGAGACAAAAAAATCCAATTAGGTTAAATATTTTTGATTCAGGAGACTTTCAAGTAAGTCTTCTATTCAGAAGACCTTCCTAGACGTCTTACTTGTAAGTCGTCCAGAAGACTTCAATATTTTTAGCGGGAAACTAAAATATTTTTAGCGGGAAACTAAAATATTTTTAGCGGGAAACTAAAATATTTTAAATATTTTAGGCGGAAATATTTGGACGACTTACATGTAAGTCGTCTGGTTTAAATTATTAAATAGACGACTTACAAGTTAGTCGTCTGGACCCTAAATTTAACCCCTAAGCTAAATTGACTAAACTTAACTAACTAAACACGTTATAAAAACAAATTAAACTTAAATAGTGTTTACTATACACAGAAATAAACACACTTAGGTAAATTTTAAATTTTTCAAAAAAACATTTATGCTTTCCAAAATCTAACCCTAAGAACACATACAATACTACAACATATGTTGGCAAAACCTAAACTAAAGAATATCATGACTCACTACTTTCACTCATCTATGTTGAAAACAATTCACTTTTGTCATATCTTAATTTATATCACTTAAAACATATGTTAATTACATGATTTCAATTTTTAACTTATCAAAATATTTTTTACAAAAATTTTAAATTATTTTTAAGAAGAACTATACCAGAAGACTTTTTAGTAAGTCGTCTGGACGACTTACTGGAAAGTCGTCTGGACAGAAGACTTACGGGGGTTAGAAACGTAAAAAAAAATCGGTTTTTTTGTTTGTTCACAAGGGGCTGGCTGTAATTTCAATAGCCTTTTAGGTTACTTTTGCATTTGATTCAAGTTTGGGTTTACTTTTGCATTTAAAATCAAGTTGTGAGTCATATTTGGCAATTTTCCCTTCGTAATATGTGTGAAATACTTAGAACAATATATAAAATGAAACAAAAGAAATATATCTTTATGAATTTGAGTTATGTGCATATTTTAAAAAAAACAATACTTAATATCTGTAACGTCTTCCTAAACTTTAAGAAGATATTAATAAATATGTATAATATTTTCATGAATTTTAAGAAATCTTTCATATATGTGAATTTAAAGATACATTCTTAAAGTACATTTATGAACACCTTCATAAGTGTATGTATATTTATAAATACCTTACTAAATCTGAAATCTATGTATATTTAGGATGATATTCTGAATATTTATAACATATTTCAACAGTTTAATTAGACATTCATGAATAAGTATAACATCTTTCTAAATTTTGGAAAACTTCCATAAATATGTATTTAGTCTTTATAAATTTGAGTTATATTTTAATTTAGAAAAACATTCCTAAATATGCATAACATCTTCCAAAATATTTATAAAAATACTAAATGTGTATAACATATTCCTAAAATTCAGAAAGCATTTTATAAATGTACATTTAAATTTATATTCTTTAAACGTGTTTTTCTGAAAACTTTTTATGCATGTATAAGAACTCACAAAATTTGAATTATATGTATATTTGAAAGAAAATTCATAAATATGCATAACATCTACTTAAAGTTTGAGAATACATTCATTAATATGTACAACATATTCATAAAGTACAAGAAGACTTTACTGGATGGGTATGATATCTTCTTTAACTTAACATATATATATTTAGAAAAACATTACTGAATATGTGTAAATTTTTTAAAAAAATAAAGAATATATATTTCTAAATATTTATAATATCTTTATAAAATTTAGGAAAAATTTCATAAATGTTCCATAAATGAATACCAAACTTTCTAAATATATGTTTTAGAAAACATTTTCTAATATTTTGAAATATGTCATACACATTTAGGAAGAATTTTCTAAATATATATACAAGTTAAATTTATGAAATTTAGTTACACATTTAGGAAGACTTTCCTGAAATAGAAAAAAAAGAAGTTGGAAAATTTGAAAAACAAAATATTTTTGATTTTAATTTTTTCTATTTATTGAGTTTTATATATTTAATAATTAATTTTGTAAATTTGTAAATAAGTATATAATTATCTTTTTACTTATTAAAGTATAATACTAGTTTTAGGATTTCTGTCCTTAATTGCTAGTTTTGAAACAGAAACATGTTTTAGTGATATTTAGATAATTGCATCTATATATATATATGTGTTCCTTTTTGTCGAACGACCTGTGCATATGCATTTAGCACCTTTATTTCCTAACGATGGGAAACCGTAGAAATTGGATCACCTGTGGCTCGTGGAAGATGAGCGACCAATTAACACTACTTGCATATGCAATCATTTGAGGCGAATTTATGCGCCGATGACGCGATATTTAGTTCAATTTATGAATATACCATCTAAAGTTGTTATATCATTCCATAATTGTCATTCCCCTTTACGATAATCTCTACACTATTAACATTCAACTTTATTAATACATCAGTGAATTTGCGGTTCCCTCACTAATAAAGTAATTATCACCTCATACCACTGTATCAGAATTGATCTAAGAAGTTGTTTACCGCTAGTAGCTATTTTTTGTCGTTTTTTTTTTGAGAAAAGCTATTTCTTTGTCACAATGAATTATAGTCAACTAAATTTTGTGCTAGGAGCAAATAATTAAACGTTCTAAGTTATCGGCTATGAGACAATTTCATTTTTTTTACTAAAAAAATTATTAACTCCTGAAGAGGATAAGACACATGAGTTGATAACGGGCTGGAATATTTGAGAAACTGAGAGTACACATATGGAGTTGATAAAAACATTATGAAGTAAAGTTTCAAAAAAAAACATCATGAAGTATTAGTCGAACACAAATGATGATATAGAGCGCTAGTTGTAGACTCGCAATATCCTATGATTACAGTCTTGGTCCGTGATAAGAAGTTGTTTTATATAAGTGGAACGATCCATAATAACACAAAATTTAGTATAGAAATGATGTATGTTGAAAGAATTACTACAATAACTGACTATTTGTATTGTTAAAATGTAATTATACCCGAAACCTGCTAATTAGCCAAATAATTATATGATGATATACTTTTAACGCCTGAAGAGGATAAGACACATGTTTTGACAATACAAATATTTTGTTTTATTTGTTGTTTATCACACTTAGAGAGAGTTTTATTTGTCATTAGTTCATCGATACATGATGAAAAGAAAAGATGAAACTCATATATCAATACACCCATACATCAAAAACTTGACAAAAATTTAACTTAATCAGAATATAATTTAGATGCCAAAAAAAAAATCAGAATATAATTTGGAGAGCAGAAAATATTTTTTGAGCAAACGTGAGCAGAAATTTATCTTTTAAAATTTTCTATTACTGCAGTGAATAGGATGACATCTAATTTATGCATCTTATAAGAAATATTTTCATTCCTTTCGTTATTTAGATTCAAGGGTCAAGGACTCAAGGCCATTTGATCCCATCTAAGGAATATTCTCTTCGGCTGATACCATATACAAAGCAAGATGCCGAGTGTTTTGGGGAAAAGAAAATCTTTTTCGTAGTTTATATTTGCTATTACCACTAATGTGGTGATGTATGAATCATCGGAAACAATTGCCATCCAAAGAGAAACTCCAAGAGCCATCATTGATCTTTTTTTGTAATCATTTTTCTTACCCCTTTTGGCTCTCATTCAAATCGTGTTTGAAAGAATATCTTTATTATTGATAGTTATTAACCCACTAAGTGATTTAAATAAATTTCCACACTAGAAGACATCGACGAAGTAACTTACCCGTACTGATGTTTTTGATTGGATAAGAGGGATATCACCTACACTGACGATGAATCTCTATGGTTGAACATGTAGGCAATTCGCAAATGAGAAAAATTAGTTGTGTAATGAATGAGAGCAAAATTTTGGAACAATCATGAAACCTCGTCAATTTACTCATTACCCAAATTATTAATGCCGGTTAATTCATCCGGTTTGGAAACCATGTGGGTTGAATTCTTATTTTTTATCACAAAAATGAGAATATAACCAGTTCTTCCATTTTAAGTATGACTAGTTGTATTATAGGTTTGGCTGATACGTTAGATCGATGTCATGTAGAATAGTATAATAGCATCATAATTGTTAGCGGAATAAACTGAATTGAATGTGTAATTCACTTTCAATAAACCGCAGAGGATATGAGAGATTTTCTTATAGAGAGACGTTACCATGATGTATGTAGAATGTGTAATCCGCTCTCATGTTTTGTTTCTTATCTTTTCTGGGTTTTGCATTTCTGATTGCTATGTTTTTGACATGACTGAAGTATTTTGGCTACCCTGGAACTTTAGTCTGCTCACTTCTTGTTTTAGCTATTAGTACATATATCTGAACAATGAAAACGAAAAAGTTATAAAGATAATTGTAAAAGGATGAAAAGATGAAATTTTTGTATCTTCAAACTACATATATAATATGTAAATTTTATAATGGTAAAAAAATATGTAGATGAATATATATGTGTGTGTGTGTGAATGACTTTTCAGTCTATTATTATTTTCTTCTCTCATCACCGGAAATAATATTCTAGAAATATTAGAAAAGCTATTTGATTATCTGAAATAAATATTTGAAAGATATGATAGATTTAAAACATTGAATATTTGAAATCAATAGATAGATTTGTGATCTGATTAGTCTCACTATTAGTGTTTGTTGTAAAGAAATCACTGATAGAATGTTGAAAATTGAGACACTTTTTACCATTGTTTTTAATCCAATATCGATTTCTAATGTAGTTATACCATTATTAGTGGACAGTAATATTGATTGACTCACATATTTAACCTATTAAAAGTTAATGAGATAGTCAATATGAATTTTGTTCCATACAAAAAGCCATAGTGCTTCTTGTAAACTACAATTCTTATGAACTACACGTATGGATTACGGCATACATACATCAATCAAACAAAGAAGCAAAGTAAAAGATAAGCTTAATCAAGTTTTTCTGTTTTGTTGTTCCACCAATACTAACAAAAATCTCTGCATATATTCATGTATTTATATATTTTTGTTATTAGTATTATTGTCTCACCATAATTCTTCCGCATGTTGTCATTCGGATCTTAAACGTGGACGCGGTGGTTTTCTTTTGTTCATATTTGTGTTTGTATGGACAGTTTTATGTTATAATAATGTCTTACTTCCAGAGAAATCCACAACGTTTCGATTTTATCAAACTTTACAATATGTAAACGCAAATGGAACTTTTTAGTATTTAACATGTTTTTATTGCCTTTGCGTTTGCAATCTCTAAAAATATTTAGTTGACGAGAATAGAGTTTTTTTTAAGTAGATCAAGTATTTCAAATGAGAAAGACAAACAAAACTCTTAAAAATATATGCATATAATGGCATAAAAGCGCAGCTCGGATATATTTGCATTTTTACTGAATGAAAATAAAACTGTATTCAGTAAAACAAATTAGACTAATCCTGAATCATAAACTGTTATTTAAACTTTGTAGTGCTAAAATGTGTGCAGAATTGATAATCAAAATCTGGACGCGATTAACAAAACAACATTGTTAATGTGCTACGATTCATATAATTAAAAGCTACGTGTACGTGTTATACGTAATATTACATCATGGATCATAGTTTAGATGGAGATTTATATGTTTAACGTATTTAAATATTATTTTCAAAAAGAATGCATACAATACAAGATAAATTTAAATATTATCCTTGTTGAATGCAATAGAAGTGTGTATTTTTGTGTGTGGGGTTCGTGACGAGTTGCACTACTCACACCTTTCTTTTTGTAATTCCTTAATACTAATGAGTGCGTTATATATATATTCAAATATATACATACAAGTGAGTGTAATTAAGCTCGCATAATGGCCAAGCAATTCAATATAATATAATTTCCACCTCCATTTTTCCCTTTCCAATACTTTAAATTTTAACAAATCGCATTAAAGTTAAATCGTCTCGTAGCTGCAAACCATGTGTGTGAGAAAGATATAACTCCATTAAGTTAATTAGTGCCAAAACCAAAAAGAGAAAACTACATTTACCTTCTCTATACGTCTTTCTCTCTATATATACAAACTTTCTTCTTTGCCTCTAAATGCCTCTGCTAAACATTAAACCTCTCTCTCTTTCTTTCTCCTTCTACACGTTTCACAAAATCGAAATATCTACTAATTAAGTGGGAAGAGATTATATGTGAAGAAGATGGTGAAGTTCTCAAAGGAGTTAGAGGCACAACTCATACCAGAGTGGAAAGAGGCCTTTGTTAACTATTGTCAACTAAAAAAACAAGTCAAAAAAATCAAAATTTCTCGTAAACCAAAACCGGCTTCTCTTTACCCCAATATTGCTCATCATCCTGATTTTGGTCGATCTCTTTTCGACCCGATTCGCAAATTGGCCAGGACCTTCTCAGATAAACTATTTTCCTCCTCAGAAAAACCAGAGATTATTCAGGTAATTATAAATGCTCTACATTAATTTATCTTGAAAAGAGCATGATGCATTCTCCTGTTTGTTAGAATGATTAGTGTTAAATTCCGTATGACTTTCGTAACCTCTTTTCATTTATTTGATAGTTAAAACTCTTTAAACAAAAAAATTAGAATGATAGTCTAAATGCACATTACGTAGAAGATACTAAGTGAGACCATACGTCTTTGAGTATGTCGGAAAATATTGAAATTTAGCTGCATTTACATTACTCATTTCTTTAGCTTAGCAAATTCGGCATATGATTTTGAGAGAACGGAAACGTATTGATTTAACGATTTAATTTATTTTAATTAAAGCATCATTTTTTTTCTCTTATGATTGTTTATATGGAGTGTCGTGTCTGTTTACGTCTTTGTATTTTCCATTCCCATTCTTTTCGCGTCTTTGCTTACGCGTTAGAATCACCGGTTAGTTCTGCTTTGTCTACATATTGCTCATGAGAAATCTGCTTTTTACTCCTTCAAAAATGTTTTCTTTGCTTTTAAAAAATTTGTATATTAATCTTTTTTCGAAAAAGGTATATTTATCTTTTTCTGACTGATATATGTAAATAATACATATTTGATATGATTTAGTAGAATTCCAATATGTTAAGTCGTATAGCGCAAGTTGGGAAACTTTCTGAAGTCTTTTTGTGTATCTAATACGTAATATTTACATATTTTGTGTATGTCTATTAAGGAAAACGATCATTAAACACATGATTGAGACCATTTAGTTCATTTCTTAACCTAGTAACCTACATGCTTCCGAAATCTAGAAAAGCGCTACAGATTAGCTAACTCTAAAATCTGCAATATATTTTTTTGCGGAAATAATTGCTTACTTATTAAACTTTGTTACTCTTACATCTTTGAATATGTTAACCACTAATTCCAAAATAAGGTATGTTTTTTTTTCATACTCATCACGAAAACCAAGAAGCGAAAAACGGTTGTGGAGATTGTGATATCTCACGAAACCATCGTGACAAAAACTATATATAAAGCATAACAAACTCACAAGTGACCACCCTCAAAAAACATTCAATTCAGTGACACGTATAGGAAACTATCAATAAATGTAAATATGATACTTACATGGTTTGTTGGACTAAATTAAATGAAATTTAATTCATGTCATTTTTCGCGGATGCACAGGTAAGGAGAAGAAAAAGCTCAGAAGATGGGGATGACGTTGAGGAGATTTACCAAACTGAGCTTGTTCAGTTGTTTTCTGAAGAAGACGAGGTATTAACTAATTACATTTTATATTAATTTTCGTTGTTATTAACGTTGCGAATTCTTATTCTTACTTTGAAAGACGCAAAAATAATAAACGGCCTATATACAGTGGTTTTATTCCTAGTCTAAATTGCACAACACCCACTCCCTGAATCCTAATGAAAATAGTCAAACTATTAAACTACTAATGAGAATATAATTTTTTGATATGTGTTTGAATGCTTTTTGTTGCTTTAGGTTAAAGTGTTCTTCGCAAGATTGGATGAAGAGTTAAACAAAGTGAATCAGTTTCACAAATCCAAAGAGACAGAGTTTGTGGGAAGAGGAGAGATTCTGAAGAAACAGTTGGACATTCTTGCAGAACTCAAACAGATCTTAAGTGATCGGAAGAAGAGAAGCCTTTCTGGCTCTAATTCACAACGCTCCTTCAGTTCTTCTGCTCGAAACTCTGACTTCTCTGCAGGTCAGTCTTCGTATCTAGGCCTTTTTAACAAGTAGATCAGCTTGAGGGTAGTTTCGTAAATTCTGTATGTTGACATTGACTCTTAAAAGCTACTATCGTTTTATATATCTGAACTATGTCGTGGCATGCACCCATTAGAAACCATAAAAGTGCATGTCCCAAAGGCTGATTTACGTAGTGCGATTAACAAAAAGAAAAGTAGGTTATTAATATAGTTACACGATTTACGTTACTAATTTTCTTTTAAATCAACTATAGTTCGTATGTTTTGTTATAGAACATAATAGAAATATGTACCGTTGAAATGACGAGATTTGTTAGACTTTTTGAATATTTTTTGCATGTGAATAACAAAACTCAAAGCTGCTAAAATATTTGGTTTTGAGATTTTATGTCGACATATAGTCAATGGCCGACAAGTACATGAGAACAGAATTCGATTTTACTAACAAACAAACAAATCGTTTGTGAGTAAGAAAATAAAAATAGACCGACAACAAATGTTGTTTACGTATGGGCAAGATAAACACGAAAAGAAAACTTCTTATCTTTAGATATTGTGTCTTTTTTTGTTAGGTAACAAAATATAAACGTGTTTTTTCTTGTTTTTAGGGTCACCAGGAGAACTAAGTGAGACACAAAGTGAAACATCAAGAACAGACGAAATCATAGAGGCATTAGAGAGGAATGGTGTGAGTTTCATAAACTCTGCTACGAGGCACAAGACAAAAGGAGGCAAACCCAAAATGTCTCTCCGCGTCGACATTCCCGACGCCGTGGCCGGAGCTGACGGTGGTGGTGCAAGATCCATCGCTACGGCCACATCGGTATTATGGGAGGAGCTTGTTAACAACCCAAGAAGCGGCGGAGGAGATTTCATCAACCGGAAAAAGATTCAGTGCGCAGAGAAGATGATACGTAAAGCCTTTGTTGAGCTCTACAAAGGTCTTGGCCTGTTGAAGACTTACAGGTAAATTCATTATTCACTAAATATCTTCCTTTTTAATATATAGTTTATTTTCTAATCGCATGATTATAGTTCTTGTTTTGATGTATTATACTTTTTTTGGCAGTTCACTGAATATGATAGCTTTTACAAAAATATTGAAGAAATTCGACAAGGTAAAGAAGCTTTATTATAAGTTGGCTAGTTACGATGAATCGATGATAAACAAAAAAATATTTGAACAAAAAGGAGATTATAGTGCTTAATGATGGACTTTGATTTATGGACCAACAGGTTTCTGGCCAGCAAGCATCATCAAGTTATCTAAAGGTCGTAAAGAGATCGCAATTTACTAGCTCTGATAAGGTATTATATGAGGATGATAATAAAAGCAGATCTACATATTTTGTAATGTTATAGTAAATCGTTTTATAAAAGACTAGAAAATAATTGGTGGTTATGATTAAATAAAAACAAGGTGGTAAGACTGATGGACGAAGTGGAGTCCATATTCACAAAGCACTTCGCAAACAATGACAGGAAAAAGGCCATGAAGTTCTTGAGACCCCACCAGCAGAAAGATTCTCACATGGTCACTTTCTTTGTTGGTATTGTTTTATATCTTCTCTGTTTTTTTCACCTCTTTTAATATTATTATTTATCATTATTGTTATGTATGTTTTATAACATTCCACCATGAATTCTTGTAACAAAGTGAACTGTTTTTATTTTTTTGCAGGATTATTTACGGGTTGCTTTGTCTCATTGTTTAGTATTTACATAATACTGGCCCATCTTTCTGGAATCTTCACCTCTGGTGCTCAAGTTCCATATTTAGAGACTGTTTATCCTGTTTTCAGGTATTTTTAATAAATATTAATCTTTGTTTAAGAACATAGAGTTTTACTACTAAGTAACTGGACAGAAGAGATCATTAGAAAAATTGTTTTGATAATCTGATTTTTGTAATGCAGCGTTTTTGCGTTGCTGAGTCTGCACATGTTCATGTATGGATGCAATCTGTTTATGTGGAAGAGCACGAGGATAAACTACACCTTTATCTTCGAGTTCTCACCAAACACAGCGTTGCGTTACCGAGATGCGTTTCTTATGGGAACCACGTTTATGACATCAGTCGTGGCCGCTATGGTTATACATCTCCTCCTCCGCGCCGCTGGTTTCTCCGCCAGTGAAGTCGACACCATTCCAGGCATCCTCCTCTTGGTATAACAATCATTTAGTTATTTAATCATCACATAGCCGCATTCTAACCGCGATCGCAATTCAGAACGCTTATTCATGTTGGTGTGTGACAGATCTTCATTTGTGTCTTGATATGCCCTTTCGACACATTTTATCGTCCTACAAGATTCTGCTTCATTCGCATCTTACGGAACATCGTTTGCTCACCTTTCTACAAGGTAACAATTAAAAGTTTTTTTTTTTACTTGTAAATCAAGAAACCTGTTGAAATTTATTTATAAAAAAATGTTTTGTTGTACAAAAACAGGTTTTGATGGTTGATTTTTTCATGGCTGATCAACTTACTAGCCAGGTACTTAACTAGCTCAACTTCAACTGAAGATACCTAACTTTTAGTCCATAATTAACCCACTAATCATGTTCTTTATTATTTACATTCAATTCAGATTCCATTGCTTAGACATATTGAGTCAACCGCGTGTTACTTCATGGCTCAAAGCTTTCGAACACACGAATATAATACCTGCAAAAACGGACGAATCTACAGAGAACTTGCTTACTTGGTATCTTTCTCACCTTACTTCTGGCGTGCGATGCAAGTAAGCTCACTAAGGGTTTTCATTCTTTTAGATCAAAATCCTTCCAAACTTTCAGTTAACATTATTGACATATAATTTACAGTGCATAAGGAGATGGTGGGACGAATCAAACCCCGATCACTTAGTCAACATGGGGAAATACGTTTCAGCGATGGTTGCTGCCGGAGTTCGCATAACCTACGCAAGAGAAAGCACCACCGGTTGGTTAGCCATGGTTCTTGTGAGCTCGGTTGTGGCCACACTTTACCAGTTATACTGGGACTTTGTCAAAGATTGGGGTCTTTTGAACCCTAAATCCAAAAACGCATGGCTAAGGGACGATCTAGTTCTCAAGAACAAGAACATCTACTATCTCTCCATTGTAAGTCAAACCACATAATTGTTTAACGTGTCTCACAAGTTAAGATATTTTTACTAAATGCTAGTATTTTATTCAGGCGTTGAATTTGGTATTGCGAGTTGCTTGGATCGAGACGATAGTAAGATTCAGGGTCAATCCTGTTCAGTCTCATTTGTTAGATTTCTTATTGGCGTCACTTGAAGTCATTCGTCGAGGCCATTGGAACTTTTACAGGTAAAAAGCTTCACCTAGGTTTATAGATTTGTCTTATAAACTTGACTTTTGGATGTTATTAAGTATGAAATTTATTAATTACCTGTTGTGGTTACAGAGTGGAGAATGAGCATTTGAACAATGTAGGCCACTTTAGAGCAGTGAAGACCGTACCATTACCGTTCCGTGACATGGATTCAGACGATTAAACAAAGATAATAAAATGGAGAGTCTAGTCTCGAACCAGGTTCCAGGATATACATGAAGGATCTCGGAGAAACCTCTGGGGGGAAAATCCGGAAACTGCTTAACCATTTATCCTTAAAGCAAACAGAACATGGGACTACTGGATTCTTGATTTATAAAACTTTCCAAGTGCAAAGACTATTTAACTTGCCAGTTCATATATTAGTTTTCTGTAAATTTTGATTTGAGGTTTATGTTCAACTCTTCTCTTCTAATAAAAATGTCACTATTTGCTATACTGAAGAAACTCACAACTTCTTTAAATTTTACTTTTGATCAAAAAAATTTGACCACAATTCAAAAAGAAAATGTCACTTATCACCTAGATTTTTTAAACCATGTACATTCAAGGTCAAAGCTCGCACCAGTTCCAAAGGGATTTTTTTATTTTTTTTTGATGATTGTGGATATATGAGTCGGGGTCCAAACAATTTTTCAGAAGGTTGATAACGACAAGTAGTCTTTTTTTTTTCTTTTTTTCTTTTTGAGCACAAAACGACAAGTAGTCCAACTCCAGGTTTTCTAAATGAAATCTAGGACATGTGTCCATGTCGTTTGACTTAAGCAAATGACAATTTATTTCATGACGAAAATCTAACCCAAAACTGACAAATTTACTCTTTACTATGAATTCTTTTTTTTTTTTTTACCACGTGGCTACCAAGACTTTACACTAGACAATCATCAATTTGGTAGCTGTATTAAATAAAATTTGATACTAGGTCAAATTAATTTTGGATCCATAGCATAATCATTTATTATTGGACCAAACACAAAACTAAATCAAAGTTCTTAAAGCATCATCATCACTGGGATAGAGTCACATTTGGCATATGAGTCTCAAATGAGTTTGTTAAAGTTTAGTAACAGACTCTTTTTTTTTTAACAATTGCGAGAGTTTATTGATAGAATCTTTTAAATAAACTCTCTAATGAGTTCTTTTAGAGCATTTGAAGTGGGAGAGTTCCTCTTTGAAAATCTTCTCTTTCATATGTAATCAAGTTGACTAAGTAAAATAAAACAGGGATGTCAAAAAAAAAGTAAAATAAAACAGGATTTTTCAAAAAGAATGCCCTATTCTAAGTTTTCCAAAATCTCTTCAAAAGTTTCTGAAGTAATTATTAATTTGATATTCTTATTCATGAATGGTGATGAGCCAAGAAGACTTGGTTATGGCAATGTCACATGTCAAATCACTAGAAATCCATATTGTCTCTTGTTTCTGTTTCATGAGCTATGTAAAATAACTGTATGGAACACCAGATGATGTGTTGAGCAAATATTTCGATAAGCATAGCGGAAGTGGAAATAAGAGCTCCTTGGCCATTGCCGCCGGTGGAAGCAACTGCGATACTGGCACACAAATTCGAACTATTAGGTTCGCCTCTCCTCTCTTTGCCTTTATGTTTATTTGCATTGTGTTAAAAGCTAATGTCAATCTGAATGTTTGATTCTATTATGGGAAAACATATACTCGCAGATTCCTCCGTTTGATACCAGACCCTTGATATGGAGGTTTTGCAGTCACCTAAGTTGATGAGAACATGCGCATAACCAATGGGGATGGAGATGAACTTAGGGGTGTTTGTCATTTCTTAATTTCGAGAGGCTTTTGAATGTACTTTGCAAATCGTATGGACAGATATCTAATGAGTAACCATCTTATGTGCAAAGATAAGCAGCTTATATCCTATCGACTAATAAGATAAAAGTGAAACAGCAAATCCACATATCGATGTTTCAAAATATAGAGTTTTAACAACCAAAGATAAGGGAACAATCTTGTACGAGAGCTAAAACAGATGGAATCAAGATGACAAACTTGTAACAAATTAAGATCAGAACAGCTTAGAAAAGAGATGTTCCCTTGCCCTTCTTGTCTCCACCGATCTCAAAATGCTTGCACCTCTGTAAGAAAATAAAAATCCGACAGTGTAAGAACATCTACAGAGTCTCATCAACCACAAGGATTGGTGTATGAAGAAGAAGAAGATAGTTCGTTTTTACCTTGATTGAGTGCTGCGAAAAGTGCTTGCAAGTCTGGCACTGAAGCCTGAGGACGATCTTCTTCGTGGTCTTAGCCTGTTACAAGAAAATCAGAATGTCAAATGGATCTTGAATCTGAAAGTAGTGGAGTAGTACTAAGGAGACAAAAAGATCACACACCTTCTTGTGGAAGACAGGCTTGGTCTGACCACCGTAACCGGATTGCTTACGGTCATAACGACGCTTTCCTTGAGCGGCGAGACTGTCTTTACCCTTTTTGTATTGGGTAACCTTGTGCAATGTGTGCTTCTTGCACTCCTTGTTCTTGCAGTATGTCTTCTTTGTCTTTGGAATGTTCACCTATAACCAAACACAAAAGTAGCATTTCAAAAATCAAATGACTCAACAAAGATTGTGTAGATTCCACAATGAAACTTGATCATCAGCAGTAACTAGTAAGCACTCATGCCGACAAAAGCAGCTTGAAACAGACAGAACAGTCAAAATATACATCTGTAATCAATTCACAGGACTCAATGCAAATCGAATCAACAAGCTCATCGAATGAACAACCAAGTCCAAAAATATAGAACCAAGTCGAAAGAGTTACCATTTTCGCTACTCTGATCTCTCTCTCGGGTGAAGATTGTGTGACGGCGTCCGCGAACTGAAAGATAACAAAATTTATAGTAAAGCTTTTTAGAAACCCTAACTATTGTTAAAACGACGACTTTGGGCCTTCGGTAACGTTAAGGCCCATACTTTGAATAACAAATTTGGGCTTTGCACAGTGTCTAGTTGTCATAAGGATAATTAGGAGTTTGCTGGTCTTTTTACAAATGATTGATGATAAACTATCCGAAATATCTGAAATATTAATGAACAATTTTAGCTCTATAGTTTTTTTTCATAGCAATTAGTTTTTAAATAACCAAATAACCTAAAATTAATATTTATAAACTAAATTCCCATAATTACCTGAATATTTTAACTCTTTTTTTTTTGGTCAACGAATATTTTAACTCTATATATTTAAAATTATTCAAATTATCCGAAGGTTTTACCCGAACTACCAGATATTTAACTTGAAAATCCTGAATAATTTGACATTTTTACATCTGGAATTATCCGAAAAACTAGAACCTAAGTAAAACCTAATTGCACCAAAAAAATTTTGGAATATTGGTCGGCTCACAACTTTTTCTTAAATATATTAAAAGCTGTGGTTATGTTTAACTAAACAAAAAGAAAATCATAATGCAACAAAAAAATTGAAATCTCATAGAAGTCAGACTCAAGTCTATACAAATCAAATAGCTAAATACAACCTTAAATCCTAAGAACACAATAGAATGGCTGTTGGAGTATATATTTGACCGAAGTCATTAAGCAAAGCATATGTTACACATCACTTATTCGTAATCACCAATGAGTTCTCTCTTTCTCTCTCTTTCTCTCGACGTAAATCGCTTTGATAAAAAAAACTGGTCTTGCTATGCAAAGACATCTCCAAAAAGATGGAGAGAGAAAAGACAAAAGTGTGTAGATTATGAGAAGAAAAACAAGACCACCACTCTACTCTAAAGAAGAAGAAAAAACTCCCATTTTCCCATCTCTCATCTCCCTGTAGAACTTCCAAGACCTCCAACAGAAGGAATAACAGCACGCACGGATATATCTGTTTCTTTTGTCTTTGCAGGCCCAATAGACGATCCTCCTTCTCCTGTTGTTACTTTTGACTTCTTCTGCCTCGACTGTTTCTGTCCCACAGACTGATCATTCTGTTGAGGTAAGTCTAACCCCGAACCTGACTCCGACCCTGAGCCCGTGCTCTGCTCTCTCTGTTTACCCGTGCTACGTCTTGTTGGCCTTGTTGAACCTCCTACCCTTGATGGAGACTCTGCAGGTGAGTTGTTTGTGCCTGTGGATGCTTTACGCCTCCCCTTGTTCCTTTGCTTCTCCCTAGGTTTCTTGTCGGAACTTCCTTTTGCCTCAGCCGTTGGAGACTTATAATCATGCATCTTCAGATTCCCATGAGAGATATAATGAGTTCATCTACAACCAAAGTATTTACATATGTAGTGGTAAGGTAATATTTACCCAGCTTGGGGTCGTAGCAGAGGGCCCTTCCCATCCTATATGAGCAACATGTTTCACATCGGTCGGTTTTCCAATCTGCATCTCTGGCTCCTTATCATCCTCTGCATGCAGCAATTTTTGTAACATTTTAAAATCTGATTTCATGATGACTATACATAGACATGTATTAATAATTTGATAAGTGAACTCACCGAAGATGCGAGCAATGTACCTCAATCCTTTTAATAGACCCTTCATTGGTGAGGTCAGCTTCAACTTGAAAATGCATACCTAACTTGCATATCAAGCAATCAAAAACCTTTTTCATAAATTTTTTTATAAGATTATTCTTATTTTCTCTTACAATTATGTGTTCATGTTATATAAAGGGTTGTGATATGCAGAGGGGGAAGGATTGAATTGTTTTAGGATGAATCTTACTTGAAATAAAACCCCTAAGAAATCGATAAAATGAACTTACATTGTTATGGGAGTACTTAGGGTTCCTATTATCAAAGGAACGGAATCATATAGATTTCGAAGATGTATATATAATTCCTGAAAATGTAAGAGGAATATATAAACAAATAAGAAAAAAAAAAGACAAAAGTAAAACATCTTTGCCTTGACAAGAAAAATGACAAGAGAAAATAAATTACCTGGCTACAAACTTGTAAAACGATATGTCTTTCCAAAATGTTTGTGGAGAAAATCAAAAGGCTTTGTCTCTACTTCTTTTGTTATTTTCTTGGTTCGTATTGTCTTACGGGGTCCGAGTAAAAGAGAAAGGCAGCGTAATGAAAAGGAAATCTCAAGATGTGTCCTCTTTCTTTGAGAACAAGGAGCTCTTTTTCTCTTTCCTGTCTATTTCTACATATGGCTAATAAACACATGGCGGGTGATTATTGGATGTAGAAGTTGTAAGTCAACGGATAACCAGAAGATTTTCCCTTATTTGGTGGTTTCTATATTAAGGTTCCCTGAGTCATCTTATGGTCGTTTTTTCACTGGCAAACGCGGGAGATACGGTTATTGGTTTTTAGGGAAAGCTTAATAAGATCTAGGAAGTTGATCGAAACTTCCACCTAAATACTGAGATTGTTTGAGATATTACAATGAAACAAAAACAATAAAATCTAGCTTGTAAACATTTTTACATATCTATATATATATATATATATATTTGTAAACTTACCAATAATTTTCTTCCTTTAATATTATCAATTTTGTATACCACGATATCTCATTCGCAAACATGCTAGAAGTTAAGCCAACATAAACATTAACTGTTCAAACCTTGAACAGAAGAAGACAAATTCGGGGAAAACCATAGATTTTTTTTTTTTTTTTTTTTGACTAAAGGCTTTCATATATTAAAACAAAAGAAAAATAAAAGAGTTACAAGCCAAAAGGCTATAGTCAATCCGAGCCCAGTTGCTTCTAATCATACATAAGTAGCCCAAAAATACCCATAAGTGAAGATCAAAGAGAACCCTAGTCGTAGTCCATTGTAGTTGAAGCCCAGAAGAGAGGAAGATGTAAAAAGTCGGTGGTGATGATCAACAATGGAGCTCAGAGCCACATCTGCATGAGACGGGAGGAGTTCGTCGGTGATGAGTTTCGAGAAGATAGAATCTTATCTCTAACCTGTCGATCGAGAAGTCGGAAGAGACTATCAACTGAGCGGTAATTGTGTCGATGAAGTCGATTGTTTCTTTCACTCCATAACCAGTAGAGAGTAGCTTGCCATCCTATGCAAATCAGACGCTTCCGTAGTCTATTTCCTTGTAAGTTTTGCATCTGAGTTAGTATTCTAGTCCACTCCCTCTCAGGAACCAGCTCACACCTTCCTGAAACAATCTGCCACAGATCCCACGCATAAGAACATTGGAAATATAAATGGTCTCTTGATTCATCTGCACCATTACAGAGGAGGCATGTTGGGTCCGATTGTATTCCCCACCGAAGCAGCCTGTCTCTGGTTGGACAACGGTTTAGAACAATCAGCCAAGTCAAGAACCCATGCTTTGGAATCCCACCAGTTATCCAGACAATACTTGCCCAAGGTACAGTCTCTTCCTCCTCATTCCTCAATTTTTTATAGACCTCTCCAGTAGAGTATCGGTTAGTTGGAGTACCGTTTAAGGTCCACTCATAGTGATCGTCCTCTTCATTCAGTGTCAACGTTGTTAGGTGAATCTGTACCTGAAAGAATTCATTGGACCGAGCAGGGGGAAGGATCCACTGTCCATCTACAAAAAGATCAGATAGTGTAGCATTAGTCAGAATTCCAAACCTTGAGTGGAGCGGCCTCGATAAATAAGTCTCCAATGAGCCAAACGGTGACCAATTATCTGTCCAGAACCGGCATTTTCTTCCATTTCCGACACACATTTTTATCCAGGTATACACCTCACCTCTCAACTTAATCAGTTTATTTGCTAGCCAGGAGTGTTTAGGGTTTGTCTTTACGGTCCAGTAGTTGCTTAGATCTCCCAGGAGAACCTCAGATTTGAACCACGCTACCCACACGGAACCTGATTGGAAGAATAATAACCATATCAGCTTTAGGCATGAGGCTTTGTTCCAAGTAGATAGATCCTTGATTCCCAGCCCTCCATTGCTCTTAGGCTTAGTAACCGTCTCCCACGAAACCCTTGCATTTGCTGATCCTTCAAGGTTCCCTTTCCAAAGAAACCGCCCGCAGAGACTGTTGATTCTTTTCACACACGCCTTCGGCAATATGAAGGAGGAGCACCAGAAGTTGTTAATACCAGCTATGACCGTCTTTATAAGCAGTAGCCGACCAGCAAAACTTAAGGATTTTGCACTCCAAGAGTTTACTCTTCCCTTCACCTGCTGAATGAGGACCTCACAGTTTTGAATCGATAGCTTTTTAGTAGTTAAGGGGACCCCTAAGTATCTCACTGGTAAGGAACCATGAGGCATTCCTGTGGAAGCTTTGATCGTGTCAATTTCATGCTGTGTGAGCCCCGATGCAAAGAAGGATGATTTCTGGACTGAGACTGCTAACCCTGACCTTTGTTCGAACTCTCGGAGGATCTGAAGAACATTTTGTACAGAGGGGAGGTCTCCTTCAATGAATATTAGAAGATCATCTGCAAAGCAGAGATGGGTGAGCCTTGATGAGGAGCATTTAGAGTGGTAATTGATCCTCATGTCCGCAGCAGCTTTGTTCAACATAACTGATAAGACATTCATTGCTATCACAAACAAGTATGGAGACAACGGGTCACCTTGCCTCAGCCCTCGCCTTCCCTTAAAATAGCCTTGAACCGTCCCATTATATCCCACCATGAAACTAGTAGTACAGATGCAAGCTTTTAGTCTCTTCAGCAACACTCCTGGAAGTTGTAACCCCTCTAGGCAGTTGAACAGAAACTCCCAAGACAGTGTATCAAAAGCTTTGGCGATGTCTACTTTTATGGTGATTCGCTTAGGGCCCTGCCTCTTGTGGTAGCCATTCACTAGCTCAGCAGCAAGCACTGTATTTTCCACCAATAACCTGCCCTTAACAAACGCAGTTTGGTTAGGAACAATGAACGAAGGCAGAATGGACTTTAATCTCTTGACTAGAAGCCTAGAAATTAGTTTATAAACTGTATTCAGGCAGGAGATAGGGCGGAAGTCAGAGATAATTGTGGCTCCCGGACGCTTGGGTACGAGTGCAAGAATGGTGGAGTTTGTTGACGTCGGGATGAACGAGCTGTGGAAGAAATGAGTAATCGACTGAATCACCTCCTCACCTAGAAAATTCCAGCATGCTTTGAAAAAACCTGATGTGAGACCATCTGGTCCGGGCGCTTTATTTTGATTCAGTCTGAACATCAGCTTTGTTATTTCTTCACCAGTCGGGATAGAGGCTAGAGTTGGAAGCAGGTTGTTGGGGCAGACAAATCCTGTTAAAGTTCGGAACCAGTCTGGCGATGAGTGAGTAGGAGGCGGTTGTAGCGCTGGGGGTCCTAGAATCGCCTTGAAGTGGTTAACAGCAATATTACCCATAGCAATTGGGTCTGAGACAAATTCTCCCGAGGGAAGCTGAAATGAGTGAATGGAATTATAGCTCATTCTGGTCTGGAACACTCTGAAGAAGTAAGTTGTGTTCTGATCTCCTTCCAATAACCAGTTCACTCGGGATTTTTGCCTAAAGTAACTTTCCTCAATAGAACGCAGGAATAGCCATCGCTGCAGGAGGTCACGCTCTTCTTGGTAAAGCTCCTCCGTCGGGGATTCTAAAGCTCGTACCTGCACAACTTGTAACAAACGGTTAGCCTCACAAACCCTCTCTTGAATATGTGAAAAGTTCTCTCTGTTTAAAAACTTTAGAACTCTCTTCACACTCTTTAATTTCCAACACAGGTTTGTCAAGTTAACCGCCATGCTTCCGGCGTCATTCCATGCTTCTGTTACCAGCTGATTGAATTGCGGATGTTTGGTAAGGTAATTGAAGAAGCGGAAAGGTTTTGTTCCAGAGACAGGGAGGTGGTGGGAGAGGTCAGTGAGGCAAGGAGTGTGATCAGAAGTAAGGGAGGGGAGGAAGTAGGATGTACTGTTGGGGAAGTAAGAAATGAACTGGGAATTGACAAGTAGTCTATCCAGCTTCTTAGCAATTGGGTTCTCCGGTTGATGATTTGACCAAGTGTACAAAGGGCCTTGAAACCTCAAATCGAATACACCAAGATGACGGGTACAGTCATTAAACTCGGTCATCTGCGGAGTGATAGTGTTAACTTCCCGGAGAGAATGCTCGGAATGGTGAGATATTTCATTGAAGTCACCTCCTATAATCCATGGCGAGGAGTGCAGAGACATTGATTGAGAAATACGCATAAGATCCTCCCATAGAATACATCTCTCAGCTCTTGAGTTAGCAGCATAGACTGCAGTGTAAATGAATGGCGAACTTCCAGGGATGTTTACTTCACAGGTGAGAGTTTGTCTGGTCTGGTGAAGAAGGTTTACAGTTACTGGGTGCTGCCAAATGATGATGATTCTTCCATCCGGGTCAGAGCCATGGTTTGAAGCAAAGTTCCAATTGCGGCAGAGTTTAGACATCAAGGGGTTCAAGTTTTGATCTTTTATATGGGTTTCTAACAGGGCACCAAAAATAGGCTTTTGAAAGTGAAGCCATTGACAAAAAGGGGTATGCTTATCCGGGTCATTTAGACCTCGGACATTCCAAAAAAAGAGCTTAACACTCATTGGGAAGATGGGAGCTCCCCCAAGGAGGGGACAGCAGACTCATCAGCCAAAGTTGAAAAAGGATTAGAAGTTAAAATAGATTCAAGGGTCACAGGGGAAGGGGTAACAAAAGAGGGAGAGGGATCAGTAAGAGTAAGATTAATGGAAGGGTAGGAAAGAATAAGAGGGTTTGAACGGGATCTTTTTAGAGTAGGTTGTTTTAGTGGTTCATGGGTGAAATCAAAAGAGGGTGGATTAGATTGAGGAGTGGAAGACATAGGAAGAACAAAAGGGAAGGGCGGGGGAAGGGAGGGGACAGCTGCTTTGGAAGCAGCTACATTAGAGATAGGCGGATCAACTGAGGGACAAACAGTGGGAGCAGCGGAGGCAGAAACAGGATCAGGAGCGGATTGTGATGTCATCTCAGCAGAACCAGAAGTCACACCAGCAACTATCGAACAATGTCCTGCAGATAATGATCTCTTGGCTTTGTAAAGCGATTTCTGCTTCGAAGGAGTTCGCGACTGTCGAGAATCTTTTTCTACATTATTCTTTGTTGGAGTAGCATTCTTGGGAGCTGTCGATGATTGATGATCAGGAGTTTTCTTTGCAGGCGGAGGATCCTTAGTCATTGGAACCAGTAAACAGTTTTTGACAATGTGACCGAGTTCCTTACAGTGACTACAGGTTGGCGGGAGCCATGGGTAAGTGACAGAGACTTCAACTACCTCACCAGACTGCCGTGTGAACTCCACTATGCTCGGAAGGGGCTTTGTCAAGTCGACCTCAACTTTCACATGAGCTAAAGTGAGGCTGACTAGGTTTTTAGTAAAATCATCAGTCTCCTTAGGATCCCCCACAAGTCCTGCTATTAAGCTTAACCCATCTTGGTGTCTCAGGTCAAGAGGAACACCATGGAGATGAGCCCATATCTTTATCGACTGCATTGAAGGCGACTGGTCTGAGTGTGCCGAATTCCATTGAGCAGCGTGGAACATGGAGTCCCCAACATACCAGATTCCTTTTTCAATAATTTTTTGCTTCAGGTAGTCGCTTGTGATTCGCACCAATACAGATCGAGTACCAGGGTTGTTGTGGATCTCAAGACGCTTTCCTTTTCCCCACATGTGATTCAAGACACTTTGAATTTGACTGTAAGGGGGAGGTCTTCCTTTGAAATAACAAACAATGAAATCTTTATGAAGATCAGCACCTTTTTGGAAAACCTCATCTGGAATTAGAACGCGAGGTCTCCCAGTTTCAGAGTACTGAAGAGGAGCAAGTCTGCGCAGCGTCTTATCTTCAGACCTCCGGATTCTTTCAACCAGAGAGGGGTGAGGGATAGGGTTTACTGGGGGAGGAAGAGTTTCAGAGGGACCTTGTGGGGAGGAAGTTTGGGGGAGAGATGGAGGATTGGAGGAGGCAGGGGATGGGGGCAAATGGGACGGGGTTTTTGTTTGGTGGTTGAGCGAGTTAGGACGAGAGGGAAACAAAGGAGAAGAAGAAGGAGAAATGTTTGAAACTGGCTTGGTTTCAGAAAAGTTTGTTTGTTTTGGGGAAGAGAATTTAGGTTTGAGAATGGTGAATTTTTCTGTGGTAGGGTTATCAACAACAGTAGTTTCAGATCCAGAAGGGACAGGACCAATTAGAGAGGAAGTGGTAGCAGACACCACGACAGAATCAGTTTCCTGAGCCATTTCAGTGTCTGGAGAGCTTGAATCTGCTCCTTTAGAAACAGGAACAGTAGTTGAAGAGGGAGAATTACGGGGAACAGGTTTAGAGGAAAGTTGGGGAGAGACAGAAGGAGAGAGAGGAGGGAAATGGACGGGGTCAGGCGGGTCAGGAGGCAAGGGAGGGATGAAATTCCGGTCATCACCAGCGGTGAGAGGCGGTGGGAGGAGGGCGGAAGCACGGTGGTTTCGAGACCAAGGGTTAGACATTGGAACCTGTGTCAGAGAGAGTTTGCTTTTGTCAAATTAAATCTAGTTACTCTCAAGCGGTGAGCCGCCGTCGTTATATTTTTTTTTTGAAACTACAACCTCTATAAATTAATATTCGATAAATTAATAATCTTTATAAACTAATAAATTTTACCGATCCCAACTTAGACTGGGTCAAAATTTGACACAGGTCGATAAAATAATAAGATAGTAATTTTTGAAGAAAATTCTATGTAAATATATGATCCCATTAAAATTATAAATTAATAATTTATATGTATACATATTTTATATAAGCAAGAACCTATTATTATATTGTTTGTTTTATATTCACAATTGAATTATCTTAGTTTATATTTTCTTAACACTTCATATATTTTTGATGAGATTTATTAATATTATATCTAAAACAACATTTAAGTTCTATGCAATATGTAATGTTACACCAAATAATATATAAAAACTAATATAAATGTCATATTTCATAAAATAATAATTAATATATACACACTAAAATCAAATATTTTTTTTTACCTTAGAATTTATATATCTCAAAACAAGAAATCTAAATAAAGAAACTTTTGTAAGTTAATATATCTATAAATTAATAAAATTTCAAAATTCCAACATTATTAATTTAATCTAGGTTTTACTGTAGTCTCTAATCATCAACAATATCCCACCTAAGAGAAGAATCGTGGCCACATCACGCGACCAAGGACAATCCTACTAATGTCGAAAGTTTTGATGTGGAATTCAATCCTACTAATCTCAATTTTTTTTCTATATTTTGATTATTGAAAATCTGAGTACTCTAGCAATCTAGCATAGTACACTACAATAATCATAGTGTTTGAATGGAGAGGCAATACAAAAACATGTGTTCTGCAAAGGCTATAAGCCATTCATCTTTTTTTTTTTTAATGTAATAAAAGTAGGAGAGCTGCACGTAACTTTTGTTTTTTCTTTTCTGCTTAAAAGCAGACCATTTACTTGTGCTTATGATGATGTCCAATCATTCTTCCTTTTGAACCAATAGATATTTTTCAGTATAATAAATTAGTTTTTAAAATATTGATTCATCATCTATAAATACACCACGTTCTATTGACTTCAAATATTCATTTAACTGCAAAAAACTCTATTTTCTCACACACACGTAAAGATGACGACTTCATTAACTCTTTCCCTATGTAACTGTTTCAGGAGGTGATGATTGTTTGGATGATTTTTAGATTTTAGGTTTTGGTTTTTAGATATTAGTTTTTAATTTCTGGTTTTTGATTTTGCAATAGATTTTACCCCTGTTCGTTTACTGAACGCCAGCGTCAATGACAAGCGATCAAAAATTATAAAGGGATCTTGTTTGACAGGTCAGCTTCAAGTCAAAATTCTGAATTTAAAGATGCAAAAACTGAACAAAGCGGCACCTAATATATGTGCGTCAGCCGCTGAAATTTACAGCGGCGAGAAAAATGGTGAAAAGGCCACCGGCGACAGTTATCGGCGACAATCATATAACAACGATGTATCATTATTTCTCTTTCATGTGTGTTATTTATCGCCACTGCCGCAGACGTTGGCGTTTGAGGAACGAACAGGGGTTTTAGCTTTTGGAAAAACACGTTGGTGATTTTGGTTTCTACTTTTGGTTTCTGTTTTAAATATTAAGAAAATGTTTATATTAAATCTATGATTTATGATTTTTCTGTAATTGTAGTTTCTAAAACCTTGAAAGATAATTTTTTAGTTTTTAATCTTACTATATTTTATTAATTATTTTTGTTTGAATTGAAAATGAAAATTAATATTAAAATATTGCTTATTACGAAAACAAAATATTACCAATAAAAATACGTTTATATATTTAATACATTTATTTTAAAATAGAAAATAATGTAAAATAATAGATGAACCACAATTCATATGTATGACAATACATAATTAATGCAGTTCAAAATGACAATACATAACTGAAAAGTTAAAATAAAAAATTGTTACATTTTAAAAATATTTTATAATTCAAATATTATAAACAAAATATCAATAGTGAAGAGACGGAGAGGAATGGGGATGAATTGAGCTTGGAGAGGAATTAAGGTTTGAGAATTGGGGGAAAAAATCTACTTTTGAAAGTGAGTTTGGAGAAAGAATATAGGTTTTTTAAGGGAAAATAAAAATTAATTCCTGCCCACCAAGACACTGTGGTTTTTTGGTTAACTCTAGTTAGATAAAGGTAAGTGTAGTTAGGTCAGGATTGAGGTTATGTGTAACATTGCATCTAGATAAAGTGTGTGACATGAGTGAAGTGTCTCACTGTGTAGATTGAAAGTCATAATGTGTAGATTAAAAGTTTCTAAATATTATCCGTTACGAAACAAGTGCAAGTTGGATTGGATTTTAGTTTTGTTTTGGGCTTAGGCCTATGGCTGTACACATCCATTTTTTTTTTTTCAACATATAAGCTTTGTTAACAAAAAGAAAGAAAAGAAGATCTCGTTCCTCGTGGAGATGCCATGAACACCGACCAAAAAAAACAGATATCGCATTTCCACAGACTTTCCCAGATTTTGAAAGAAGATTTGATTCCACAGTTTTTATATAAAAGGGAGGTAGATAGTACTACCAGATTATAAAATAATTTCTCCTTGAATGCCACGTTTTTTACACCACCAACTAATAAAAAAATATTAGAGAACAGATTTGGCAACACACGATAATACTATATATATCTACGAGCAGAGGAGAAAGCAAATAATAAAAGTAACTAAACAAAAAAAAAATGGAGATATGGCTACTCATCTCGGTCTCTCTCTCCGTATCTCTCCTTCTCCATCTCCTCTTCTTCCGCCGACGTAAATCCTCCTCCCTTCCGCCGCTACCTCCTGACCCCAACTTCCTCCCCTTTCTCGGAACCATCAGCTGGCTCCCACAAGGCTTTAACGGTCTCACCGCCTATCTCCGCTCCGTCCACCACCGCCTCGGACCAATCATCTCCCTCCGCGTCGGTTCCCGTCCCACCATCTTCGTCGCCGACGGTTCCCTCGCTCACCAAGCTCTCGTCCTAAACGGCGCCGTTTTCGCCGACCGTCCACCCGCGGCTCCAACCAGCAAAATCACTTCCAGCAACCAACACGTCATCACTTCGGGGATGTACGGAGCCACGTGGCGTACTCTCCGCCGAAACCTCACGTCCGAGATGCTTAACCCCTCGCGCGTGAGATCCTACTCCCACGCTCGTCGCTGGGTCCTCGAGATTCTCTCTGATAGATTCCGTAAGCACCACGGAAGCCAAGAACCGATCGTTGTCGTAGACCATTTTCACTACGCGATGTTCGCGCTTCTCGCGCTCATGTGTTTCGGAGATAAGCTTGATGAGAAACAGATCGAAGAGGTTGGATACGTTCAGAGACGAATGCTTATCGGCTTCTCGAGATTCAATATCCTGAATTTCTTCCCTAAGCTAACCAAACTAATCTTCAAAAGCAAATGGGAAGAGTTTCTCCGGATCCGGAAGGAGCAAGAAGATGTTTTGCTTCCACTGATCCGTGCTCGGAGGAAGATCGTTGAAGAAAGGAAAAAGGAAGATGAAAACAAAGAATACGTGCAGTCGTATGTGGATACTCTGCTCGATCTAGAGCTTCCGGATGAGAAGAGGAAGCTAAACGAGAACGAAATCGTCAGCTTATGCTCAGAGTTCCTCAACGGTGGGACCGACACAACGGCCACGACGTTGCAATGGATCATGGCCAATTTGGTGAAAAACCCCGAAATCCAAGAGAGGCTGTACCGAGAGATCAGAAGCGTTGCCGGAGAAGAAGCAAAGGAGATCGAGGAAGAAGAGGCACACAAGATGCCGTATCTGAAGGCAGTGGTGCTGGAGGGTCTCCGGAGGCATCCTCCGGGGCATATGGTCCTCCCACACAGCGTCACAGAAGACACTGTGTTGGGAGGGTACAAGATACCCAAGAAAGGGACGGTTAATTTCATGGTGGCGGAGATAGGGAGAGATCCAGCGGTTTGGGATGAGCCGATGGCGTTTAAGCCGGAGAGATTCATGGGAGAAGAATCGGTGGATATAACCGGAAGCCGAGGGATCAAGATGATGCCGTTTGGAGCGGGGAGGAGGATCTGTCCAGCGATCGGGCTAGCGACGCTGCACTTGGAGTACTATGTGGCGAATATGGTGAGGGAGTTTGAATGGAAAGAAGTCAAAGGTTGTGAAGTTGACTTGGCGGAGAAGGTGGAGTTCACTGTTGTTATGAAGCATCCACTTAAGGCTCGTGCTGTGCCCAGGTGAAGTTCAGAAACTGGAGTTTCCGAGCCATTGATTTCGGAGGTGATCTTGAAGTTTTAAAACGAGTTTCTCTTAGTTTTTAATTTTTCCTAGGAAAAGTGATCTCCAATCAAAGCAAAACGAGGTCATCTATTATCTTTTGAACTTGAGCTCCCCCAATCAAAGCTGCAATAAGAGCAAACAAATAAAATTAAATTTGAAACTACCTTTTGGGCGGTAACATATTTTATTATTTTTGGTGGCTAAATAATAAAGGTTATATATATTAAAATCAAGTATCATAAAATTATGAAAACCACATTCAAATAGCATTAAAATTAATTTTTATACCAAACTAGCACACAAAGCAAAAAAAACACCAAAATAGCTCATTAAAAGGTCAAATGACAAATAAACTCTTATTTATAACTAAACTAGTGATATTCCGGCGCTACGCGCCGGATTCGTATATTGTATTCTTACTTTAAATTTTAATTTATTATATAGTCTTAATAAAGAAAATATGTTAAAATATATAAGATAAACCCCAATATCTCACCCCTTTTTTAACATTTCAGGCTTGCCAAAAATTGTTGTAGCCTAGTCTGAATATCTCTACACCGATTTGTCTTCAACTCCGAGCAATGAAACTGGGAATTCGACAATGATTGAATTGGGAAAAGTAAAGGGATTATCGTCTGAAATCTCACACAGTCTATACATATACAATGAAACTGAGAAAGCAGAAACTAAAGAAGCATTCAATAGGAGATAGTGGGATGAGTGGGATTTCTCGATTGATTATATGAACGATTACGTCGATTGCGTTAAAGAAGGAGAATTGTAGAGGCTATATTCTCCATCGTCAACATCAAATACAAAGAAATCCTATAAACCAGTGTTTTGAAACCCGACACGAACACTGAATCGGATGATTTTAGCAAGAACATTCTCTAATTTATTATAACTAAGCTCGCCTGGTTTTTCTTCTTCAACAATCCAAAACTCTCTTTTATAATTCACATGATCATATGATTTTATTCTTTTTGATCTGTAAATTAAAAATGTAATGATTTGTTATAAACTAAGTTAAATAAAAAATTAATAAAAAATAATTTATTCACCTTTCTTACAAACGTAAATTGTAGTGTAGAGGAATAATAAGCCTCATCGTACTTTAGTCTGTTTTACGGACGTGCGGCTCAAGCACAATCATAACTCATCTTTTTTGCAAACGTAAATTATAGTGTAGAAGAAGAGGAAGACGACAATAAAACTGAAAATTTTAAATTTTTAATTAGAAATTTAGAATATAAAAAATCATTTTAAAACATAACTTGAACTAAAATTGTAAAAAATAAAAATTATCTATTGGTTCAACCAGTGCTGCAATATGTATCGGGTTTTAGTGAGTTTTTGTGTGTGTTTATGGGTTTTTCACAAAATTCAAATCTGATTTATATTGGGTCACCAGATTTATCGGTTCAACTACGGATCCGGGTCAGATTCAAAACACTCTTATAAACGTTTGGACCTGTATGAAGGAAAGTTTAAAACTTCCAATTTATTTTACAATTAATACCAAAATTCATTAAATTTAAATTGAAAAAATATTTTAATTATTAAAAAGAAAATGCCACATGGTATTTTTTCCCCCAAGGAGATAAAAAAGCCTACTTTATTAGTATAGATAGATTATGTGTTTCAAAATAGAAACTAAATTTATATATTTTTTATATTTCGGTTTAGTGATTAAAATTAATAGTTTACTATTTAAGAATGAGGTTAGGATTCGGTTTAAGAATTATTGTTTAATAAATGCTAGTTTGAGATTTTTTCTCTCTCTTGTATGTTATTTGTGACAGAAATCTTTTAGTGATATTTATAAGATTTTCACTTAAAAAAAACAATTGTATACATTAATATATAATAGTAATATTTATAATATATTTTGTCATACCAGTTTAAACGTTTTAACTTTATATTTTTATAAAACTAAAAATCTTGTATTGCATAACACATCAAAATTTATTAATTGTTATTTGTGTCAAATGGTTGAATGTAGTTTGGTTTATAAAATGAATAACAAGTAAAAGGTATACTAAATTAATATTTTCCCGATTTAAAATGATATTGTTTAAAATACTCTAAGTTTGTTACTAATTTTCAAAAATACGCTCAGTCAAAAATACTAAGTGTAATTAGGAAAATATCCTATTTATGTTTTCAAATTTGAAAAATACATTGATTTAGTTTGTTTTTGAAAATTACACTTGTCCAATATGTAAAAAGACATCTTCACCAGGTTTATGTTAAATTTTATATTTTAATGGTTTTTATTCAAATTTCAAAATTATTAATATAAATATATAGATTTAAAATATATAAGTGGATAAATCTCTTATAATATTTCAATTTTTATTTATAAAAAATATACCTTAGATAACTAGATAATATTACATAACAAAGATCATTTTGATACATAACATAAAACTTTACATGTTAAAAACTCATCATCTCACTGAAACAACAACTTCAATTTTTTTCTCTCCACTGAATAATTATAGAACCAGGGACAAAACACTGCCGACGTGTTCGTTATCCATTACATTGGTCATCACTATGCTCAGAAATTGCAAACAATATTTATGAAACACAAAGACACTAGATCAAAATTTGGCAAGTTTCAAACAAAAATTTCTTCACGTAAAATATTATGTTATCAACGATGATTATTTTATATCTTTTCTTTATTACTTTTCATATAAATTATAATTATATTTAAAAGAATAAATTTATTTTTTGCTGGATATACATTTTAATAGGATAAATTAGTCATTTAGCTAAAGAGAAAGTGTAGTTTTCAAAGGAAATAAAATATGGAGCAATTTTCTAAATAAAATCTATTTGCAAAGAATGTTATAGTAAATTTTCCCAAAAATTAGTATAATATTTGGCTTTAGAATTTAGAAATTATTGTTCATAGTTTAGTATTTAGGGGTGGGGTTAGGTTTATAAATTTCTATAAATATTTTATAAATTATTCTTAAACATTGATAAATATTTTAAGAGAGTTAATTTAATTTTTGTATTACAAATGTAAGATATATATATATATATATATATATCAAAAATGAAATTTTCCCTCTAAAAGATGTATGTTTTGGAGTTCTCTCACGTGTTCATAAGACATATTAAATTGTAATTATAAATAATTATTTTTGTGATTATCTATTTTCATATTTTTAGCGTATAGAAATTTAATAAACACAATTTTATTTTTAGTGTACAGAAATTTAATAAACACAATTTTTTTTGAAGTATACAATTTATTATTGCCTAGTTAAATGTAAGAAATGCATTTTTTAAAAATAATATTTTATTAAAACATAGATTTCTTTTGAGGCAGAATGTAGTGTATTTTACAAAGATGATGCCGATGAACATGCCTTTCAGACCAACCATTCTTATGCCTTTCAGCTCATACACTTCCGGAGAAGTTAAAAAAGTATTAATAGCTTTTAAGTATTTGACCAAATGACATTATTACATTAATACAATTAAACAAAGTACAAGTTACAACTTAGTTACATATACACCACGTTATAGATGTTGTACGAACATATTATATAAACACATACATAGGGAGAGAGATTCTTTTCTCTCAGATGGAACTTTCTGTGACTCATTTCCGCTTTCCGGAACCGATAGTAAGCAAATCAAAGTTTCTCAGGGCGTCATCACGCCCAAGCCTTGCGGTTGGCTTAGATTCTTGGCCCGGTTGAATCTTCAGGGAACCGCTTGAAAACAGTTTACTTGAGCGGTTCTCGCTCAGCTCACCTGATGAGCCAGGCCGGCTGCTTGACATCACCGCCCTTACACTCTCATTTCTTGTTTTCTCAGACACGAGCTGCATATTGCAACAAAACATCACAACACGAACTCTCATCACTTTTGAATGATCTCAAGTAAACGAAATTTCATAGTAACACACTTGTTTTTATCACCTTTTAAGCCCTCCACTTATCAAAAGAAGCAAAAGAAAAAGAATATATTACCACTTCTTTGGAAGAGCGAATCCCAGGACTCGATACATTTCGTCTGGCAAACGCTTCAACCGCACCTGAGAATCTTTCTCGCAGATCCTTCCCCTCTGCACAAAAATAGAAAGTTCCAAGATTTTCAACACTCAGAAACCTCAACACTTGATACTCAGATTTCACAAGCAGTCAACACCACCTAGAGACGCAGGAGTAACATAGAATCAAGTTGTACATATACTACCTGAAGGCTTTTCACTTCTTTCTGCGGATGGTCCTGGAGGGTCTAGAGCTGGTTTTGGATTTGCCTGGTTGAAACAAGACACAAGTTAAGACAAAACATGAGAGTTTTATAGTTTCTAAGAGTTAGTACTTCACACTTTGACCCGGACAACACTAACCTTTTGTCTAGAACTAGAGCCCATCTGAGGATATTTTAAGATTGTCCAATCAAACACATAGTCGAACTGATAACCTGCATTCATTAACAAATGAAGTAACAATAAGTAATAGTGAAGAGGAGAAGGAGAAACAAAGCAGAAGAGGTTTCTAACCTTCTCGAATGAAAAGGTCCCTGAAAAGTCTTTTCAAATATGAATAATCTGGTTTGTCCTCAAACCTCAATGATCGGCAGTAATGGAAATAAGATGTGAACTCAGAGGGAAATGACTTGCAAAGAAGCTGGCATAACCGAAAGGATGTTTAGTGAAAAGTCACAGAAAGCTAAACGTTGAAATTACAAAATACAGTATTATAATAGATAAATGAGGTACCTCAACTGGAGTAAGCATCTTCCTTTCACTAATCTTGTCATATTTCTGTTTCTTGGTACCAGCTTTCAGACCTTGCCATGGTAGACTGAGAGAAGACAGTTCAAATAATTTTTCGATGTTTTTTTAAGATGTCACTATAAACCAAGATAGTTTCCTCATACCTTCCTCGTAGAAAATACATGAGCACATAACCAAGCGACTCAAGGTCATCTCTTCTACTTTGCTCTGCATTGAACGAAAAAAGTTACCTCAGATATAGTGACTGAAATGAAATACGTGGCATAGAAACAGCTCTCACCAATCCCAAGGTGTGTATTAACACTTGCATATCGAGCCGTTCCTGTTAGGTTCTTATTCTCCCTGTGTAAATTTCAATCAACTCTTATAAAGCGAAAGAACAGCAAAAGAGGAGTGCATGAAGGAAGAAAGAAAGAAATTGGCAAGGAAACATTGATAGATCCAAGACCTGTATGGTATATGCTTATGTGTCTGAAGATCTCTGTACTTTTTAGCAAGCCCATAATCGATAATATACACCTGAGATTGAATCTAATATGTTAGATCACTTTTATGATAATACATTCATCAATAAAGCGTGAAACTAGAAAAGCCTTACCTGGTTTGCTTTGCGACCGAGACCCATCAAAAAGTTGTCTGGTTTTATATCACGGTGAAGAAATCCTCTAGTGTGCATGTATTCAACTCTGTTTATCTGGAAATCAATTACATATAAGAGTCTAGTAAATGTTCTCAAAAAACATTATTCATGAAAGAAAAGGGAGACACACTTACTAACTGATCAGCAAGCATAAGAACAGTTTTCAAGGAAAAACAGCGAGTGCAGTAGTTGAACAAGTCCTCTAAGCTGGGACCAAGAAGGTCAATTGCCATGCAGTTGTATTCACCCTCTACACCGTACCATTTGAGATGAGGAATACCACCTGCTCAATCAAATAGAAAGCAAAAAACAATTCAGAGACCATGATGAAACAAGAGAAATGAGGCTGAGAAAATGAGAAACTCACTCCCTCCTTGAAGAAGCATGTATACTTTTGATTCATAGTGTAGTTGAGGATGCTTTGTTTTCACAGGTTCCTAGCAAAAAAAATAAAAATTAGTAAGAAATGTGGCTTATTTACAAAAACAAAAATAATCAAATAAGATTCTGAAAGGGAGAAACAATGAAGCATTACTCTTGAGTTGCAGATATTGATATCCAATAAAAAAAACTAGTCTAAATAAAAATTGAGATTATATAAATATAAATATCCAAGATGATTCAGTATCAAAAATAAAATAAAATACTACTAGTGTTGATTGTTTATTTTCTTCTTCACCTTTATTATATTCATTTTACAAGATTTACAAAGCTAAACACCCCTATATATATATATTGATTTTACAAATGAATTCAAAGATTCAGTATGAAAACTGAACAACTAAATTATTTTACTCAGCACATTTCCAGGTACCTATAGATGACCATCAAAACTATTACTTTTACTAAAAATACCCAAAAAGATGTAAAACAAAACAAGAAAAAAATGAGGAATTGAGACAAATGGGGTTTCATTACATACCAGCTTAACAGCAACTTCTTCTCCTGTTTGAACATTACTCCCTTGAAAAAATAAAATCAAAAGAATTACTGTCAGTTTTAACTATATAACAAAAAAAAAACAAAGAGGTGACTTAATTAGTGAAGGAATCAGTTAAGCATATACCTATATAAATTTCACCGAAGGAACCACTACCGATCTTCCTACTCAACTTGAATTTGCCGCCGATGACATGTTCCATCGTTCGAATTTTCCGATTAAGACTATCTGGAGAGAGAGAGAGTGGAGTTCGATCACAAAGAATACCAATTTTTCTCTCGTTTGAAGAAAAAAAGATAAAGAAAGAAAAGTGGGAGACGATGACCGACGAGGAGGAGCAAGAAAGAAAGACGAAAGAAGACGGCTTTCACATATTTATATTATCTCTTATCTTCTTTACTTTTAATAAACAAAATGTTTTCGTCACGGGAAAGGCAAAATAAACGAGTCTTCGTTTAATTAGTTAAGGTTTTAGCACACTGATTGACGAAGTTGTTTTTGTTTAAGAAAATTTACACTTATGAATCCCATGTGAAATTACCATTTCAGAAATATAATTAGATTGATATCATAAATAACAATTATCTTTAGATTTATGATTTGATGTATATACCTTTGTTGTTTGAGTTGTTAACTATAGATCGTGTTGCGTCTTACTAAAAAGTGTTGGATCCGTACTCTTGTCGATTAGAAATTGTTATAATGCATCTTCATCACAACTTTCTTTTCACATAGTGATAGTGGTGCTTTTCAACTAGAATGGAACTCCCAATGTCTCTAATAGTAAGTAGCCTAATAGTAAGGCTAGATGAAATGGAAACGATACGGATCACGTATTTTCATTTGGTTCACAAACCACCAGCTGGATGGAAGGCAACTCCATCATAATAACATTTATTTTCAGAATTTAAATAATATAAACTTAAATTTTGGGATAGACTTTGAATGCTGAGTTCATGGACCTATACATGTAGATATGCATTCATTTAAGTTTGAAAATAAAATTTAGAAGCAAAAAAAAAAGAAAGATCTATAGGTATCCTTCATTTCTTACAATGAAGAAATGGGCGAGTTTTCTAACAAAATGATCATTACTCTTTGAGAAAGAGCACTTCAATTTTATTTTTGGGTCTCACTTGAGTTGTTTGTCCAACTACAAAACAAATTAGTTTGTACAATGATCTTTTATTCTAACTTAAACATCATGGTATCTGTGAATGAAAACCACATCGTATTCCAAACATGTTGGACCATTTCTGTTCGTGCATGAAAGTATCTTTTATTGTTCTTACAAGATTGAATTCATTGTTTTAAATTATCTTACGACTTTTAAGCATTTGTTTTTAACCGTTTCTTTCAATATTTAAATAAGTTAGCAGCCAATTACTCTTATGATGTTCCTATATAGCCATATAGGTGCTGTAACAAAATAACAAACTAACGATATATCAAATATCTTCAGAGCTAGATATCTTTTTGGACAAAAAAGCTAGATATTTAGTAAGCCCTTTTCCAAAAACAAAAAGCTAGATATCTAACTTTACTCTACAAAGAACTATTGCAATACTTTTGTAGAAGTAACTTTCAAATTCAGTAATCAATATGGTTGTCAAAGTTAGTAAAGAGTGAGAAATTTGCCAGAAAAAACGATCATGGAAACTCAAGCAAAGTAATAATATTAATAAAAATAAAACCTAAATGGAAAGACAAGAAAACTAGAAGCAAAATAGGTTGGTTTTACCGACCCTCGAAACGCCAACTTGGTTTTAAAAGAGATTTGGATTTTGCACAACTATTTGTATACACAAAATGAAACATAGACAAAAAGGTTAATTTCTAGCTATCTGCAGCTGATCGAGAAATCATAGAGATAAAAGTAGTCCAAACACAAAATACAAACTAAGCGATCAAATCTAAACGAGTTAGTAAAGAGTTGGTGGTATAAATTAAATAAAAACTTGACAATCGAAATCGTTTTCTGAGAACGACAATATAATCATTGAACCGTTTGTATAGTGATTAGCTCTTCTCTTTCTCAAAAAAAACACTTTTATAACTTAGTTAAAATTACTATTAATGGTTCAGCCAGCAAAATTATAACTAAACGTCTAAACCGCCATCTTGACCATTATCACGGTATCGTAAACATTTGTTACTGCATTATGTCACTAGACTAACCGTACCATTCTCTGCCTTTTAGAAATACATTATATCTTGATGAACAATATTATAATAGTGTCGACTTTATGAATGTTTGTAGTGCCAAAGAAAGGATCCTATGGGCTATAGAGTATTGGGGGGGGGGGGGGGGGGGGGGGGGGGGCGCAATGATAAATAATGTGAATGTAAGGTCAGCTTCTGTCTGTTGTTACCGTTTACACAACATATCATACATTTATGTCCAAACATTCCATTTATTTCCATTAATTGTTTGTCAAATAAATACAAATCATGCAAAAATCAGCTTCGCTTTTGAAACAATGTCCTTAGTTTATATCCACGTAATATTATATATTATATCTAAAAACATATAATAAGCTACTTCTTGTTGATTTGAAAGTACATAGAATATCGTTTTCACAAATCATTTTTAACATATAATTAATTATGCTATTACAACGATAAGAAATATTATATAAACGATTCTAAAATCAACAATTCTACCATCTTATGAAAATACATATCTGATTGCATCACTCTGAACCGCTTTATGAAATCCATGTTCGATGATACGTTCTGTATCATGCTGAAAATCGCTTGTAATATTTTTTTCTTCGTAAATTTGCATAATTTGTATTTGCTGAGTTTTGAACCCGAAATCTCACGGTATAAAAACATTAATGAATCATTAGTCAAAACACTGGATTAAGAAATCTTCCACATTTCTCAAATCAATCAGTGCAGTAAAAAAATGATCCTATGCGACATCGTACTGACGCTAACAATCATGGAGGAAAAACGTTTTTACATTTTCATTATTCCAGTTTCCACAAGAACAACTTTCATTGTTAAAAGCGTGGAGTTGTTATTATATATCCCTAACGATAATAGATCTTCGAAATAAACTTAGTAGCGACATGACAGTCCTTGCATATCTTTATGTTCTTAGTTTATGTTGGCATGAGAATCAACCACGAATTTCTTCTCCGCTAGCTTTTGCTGATAGTTCATGATTCTTGTGAACGCTGCAAGTAGATAATAAAGTAGACCAAACGCTACCCGTAGATTCAATTCAGCACACATGTTTAAAATAAAATTGTATGTTTCTTCAAGCTTTTATGCAAGCTTTATAATATATATAAGATATTCTGCGGAGTTATTATACCCCTGTTCGTTTACTGAACGCCAGCGTCAATGACAAGCGATCAAAAATTATAAAGGGATCTTGTTTGACAGATCAGCTTCAAGTCAAAATTCTGAATTTAAAGATGCAAAAACTGAACGCAGCGGTACCTAATATATGTGCATCAGCCGCTGAAATTTACAGCGACGAGAAAAATGGTGAAAAGGCGACCGGCGACAGTTATCGGCGACAATCATATAACTACGATGCATCATTATTTCTCTTTCATGCGTGTTATTTATGGCCACTGCCGCAGACGCTGGCGTTTGAGAAACGAACATGGGTTATATTGATGTTAGATCTCAAAATGAACGGCCAAAATTGTATATATTTTTTTCAATGTCTGGTAAATTATGCTATTACAAACAATAAGAAATATTACATAAACGAGAATTCACATATAATTGCACCACTCCAAGCCGTCTTATGAGACCCATGTTTGACGGTCTTCACCATACTGAAGACCTCTTGTAATATTTATTTCCATAATCTATATAATTTTCATTTTCTAAGATTTGAACCCTAGACCTCTTGGTGTAGAATTATTAAAGAATCCTTAGTGAAACTATTAGAATAAGTGGATTTTCACGATTGTATATACTTTAAGATTATATATACTTTACTCTTTTTATAATTCTACAAACACTCCTGCGAATCTTTTCTCTTGCCGTTTTACAGGGGAGGAGTAACATGGTGACTAGTGGGGTCAGTTGCCCCCAATCAATTTAAGGATTTTGATTTAGTTTAGCTAACCATTTTTTAACACTTTGTTTTATTGAACTGATTTGAAACATATTACATCATAGAAGAATACGACAAAATGATAATGAAAACTAACGATTCTTCCGCAACGAAAGCTCGTGGGAATAATCATCACAGATGACACATTAACCATATTAAACTAGTCTTATTATAGAATAAGGTAGATTAGGTGTTCCCGTTCTAACAGTAGCAGACGGACTTTTAATACCTTATCTAACACATGACAATCCCATGGTCTAGATAGGTCTTCATCTTCAATTGCCTTTATCAATTTTGTTTCGAATTAGCTTCAGATAAGCTACCATCAAAACATCTTGAAATGCAAATACAAATCAAATAAATAAGAGGACTGATGGTTCACACCCACATCACCAACAGTAGCAGACTAAGCTAAGGAGAGCGCATAAGAACAAGCTCTCCAAACACCAGCAACAACCATTACTACCTCCATTAGAAAGGCCAACCTCCACCGTCGTCAATCCACTAACAGAAGCGAACATTAACTAAACTACAAACAACCAAAGCTATCCCTTTAGAACAAGACATTTTCCACAAAAAGTGAAGCTGAAAAATCTAACCTTAAACTAGATGAAACCAAACCGGAATCAAAGAGTATAACCAATCACTAGAACACTACTGGTTCAGATCCGCCAATACAGATGGACCTACTAGAGACAAAAGTCTAACTGAATCTCTGGGGAGTCACCACAGAGCACTCCATTGGTGAACCGTCGTGATAGCCCTCTATAGATGAACCAAACACCACCACCAAGTAGAACCGACGAAATCTGACACAAACTTAAATTCAAGACAAATAGACAACTAAAAGAGAGAGAGAGAGAGAGAGAGAGAGAGAGAGAGAGAGAGAGAGAGAGAGAGAGAGAGAGAGAGAGAGAGAGAGAGAGAGAGAGAGAGAGAGAGAGAGAGAGAGAGAGAGAGAGAGAGAGAGAGAGAGAGAGAGAGAGAGAGAGAGGGGAGGCCAGTATCGGTGCTGGATGAGCCACCGAACCGGCCTCATATCTGAAATTGGCAGTGACGGCTAAGAGAGCAGCTGAGAGAGGTTGAGAGAGAGATGCAAAACCCTACATAATCTATTAACGTTGACGAGGAAGCAAACCTACAGCCAGAAAAATTGACTTTTTAGTTGAGTGGTTGAATCTATGGTTCCAATCTAATATAATGCACAAAAATACAAAACACACATTTTAAATCTACAAATTTATTTTTTTAGGTAAAAAGATGAAAATCATAGAATGAAGAACCTGTAAAATAAGAAAAAAGTGTGAGAAAAAACATAGGCCAAAATATGAAAATTGATATAAAATTTGAGGTCTTCAATTTTAAAGAGAGCAGAAAGAAACATTTAACTTTTATTGCAATCATCTTAGAGATAAATAGAGAAAATTTGTAAATTTTTATATATATAAAGATAAATTTTCGGTTAGGTTAGAAAAACGGTATAGAAGACTTCTGAAAAATTCTACTCAAGAAATCCTACACCATAAAATTTTAATTAAATTATTGTTTGAGAATGAACCAAAATCAAACTTAACCGAATAAACCAAAATAAAACTAAACGGCATTAACCAAGATAAACCTAAACCGATGACAAAAAAAAAATCTAAACCGAATTAACCCAAATGATTTTTTTTTTAACACAAAACCCAAATGATTATATAATAAAAATCTGCGATATCGTCTCCTTAAATCACCAATGTCGTCTCCGGAAAAGAAGATGAAGAAGCACCACCCGTCGACACCGCAACCGAACCCAACTCCTTCACTTCCCGATGAACTGCTCACAAGCTGCATCGCTCGCCTCTCAAGACTATACTACCCGACTCTCTCCCTCGTCTCCAAAAGCTTCCGATCTCTCCTCGCCTCGCCGGAGCTATACAAAGCCCGATCACTCTCCTCCCGCACCGAGAGCTGTCTCTATCTCTGCCTAGAGTCCTCCACCGACTCTCGCTGGTTCACCCTCTGCCGAAAACCCGATCAAAACAAAGATGACGTCAGCAAGAAGAAGAAGAAGTCAACCAGTTATGTTCTGTCTAAACTCCCATCTCTCCTCTCTCCTCCTCCTCCCGCCGTGTTCTCCGGTCTCGTCTCCGTCGGTTCCGACATCTACAACATCAGATCCTCCTCCAACGTCTCGGTTTTGGACTGTCGGTTCCACACGTGGCGCGAAGCTCCGAGCTTGCCTGCGGAGCTGATGACGCTCTCTGCTTGCGTGGTTGACGAGAAGATACACGTGGCGGGGATCCACGGCGAGTCGTTGAAGAACGCGTCCAAGGTGTTTGACACGAGGACACAGACGTGGGATCACGTGGTGCCCATCCCCTGCCTGACGAGACCCGGGGCCTTGAACATGAGAAGCGTTGGTATTGGCGGGAAGCCACACGTGGCGACTGAGGAAGGTGTGGTTTGTTATAACTCCCAGGAAGGTAAGTGGGAACTGGGCCAAGCAAAGATGGGTTCTTTTTGGTTTTCGGATTCTTACTGCGAGATAGAGAATGTTTTGTACTCTGTTTGCGATGGAAAGTTGAGATGGTACGACAGTGATGTGAACGTTTGGAGACATGTGGAGGGTTTGGTCGGACTGCCTAAGTTCTTGCCTGGTGTCTCTGTTAGATTGTGTGATTATGGTGGGAAGATGGCTGTCGTGTGGGACGAGAACGTGCTGTCTAGTGGGGAGAAGATGATTTGGTGTGCTGAGATTGCGCTTGAGAGGCGTAAGATTTGTGAAATGTGGGGAGAAGTTGAGTGGATTGATCATGTGCTTACGGTTCCTATCGGTTATTATATCGTCAAGGCTCTTGCTGCTACCGTTTGATGAATGTATGTATGTATTTGCATTGTGTTGTGATCTTTTGGTATTTTTTATTATGAATGAATACACTCGTCTACTGTTTCACTTTTTGTATACTTTTTATATACATCAGTATTAACCCCCTTCATACTCAGAACTCAGAAGATATCGCTTGATAAGGTGAAAGCATCATGCTTTAAATCAGTGCTTCTCATCTCTCTAACCATTCATGATGCATCTTTGTATGTTCCACTCTGTGCATACCTTCGCTGCAAAATCAAATGTTAAAAATTGGAAACAGATCTAATCACGCCGTCTCTCTTTTTTTCCTCTTGCTTTCTCGCAACCAGGATTCTCCGTGCCACTATCCGAGGTGAATCTCTATTTCTCCTCTTCATCTTACGAATCTCGATCTGATCTCACTTTTGCGATTTCGCTTTTGCATTTTCTCTGTGAAATGACTCGTTTCCTATTTTAATTTGATGGGTTTGCGATTCTAGTTTCACCGATTCACCAGAGTAGACCAGTTCATCTTGGTGTTGGGTTTAGACATCATCATCTCTATCACCAATTCACCAGAGCAGCTCGGTTGTTGAGGTTTTGATCTTCTTTGCTTACCTCCCTTATTTTACCATATCTCCCTCGAATGTGATCTTAGCTCCCTTTGAAGAAGAAGGTGGAAGAAAGAAGAGATTGAAGCATGAAGTCTGATTTAAGTATCTTTTGTAAAACTTGAGGTTTAACTCTAAATTTTAGTATTCTTTTGTGAAATATGAAAAGTTTAAGTATCTTTTGTAAAGCTTGAGGTTTAACTCTAAATTTAAGTACCTTTTTGTAAAATATGGAGTTTAAGTTTAAGAATCTTTTGTAAAATATGAAGTTTAAGTAAGTTTAAGATGTTATATATGAAATTTAGAATCTGTATATCTTTTAAATTGAAAATTAGATTTGGACATGGTGCTATTTGGGCTTCGGCCAAAAATGTCCAGAAAAAAATAAACCCATCTGGACACGTCCAAATCCACCCCGTCCGTCCAATTGAGACCCCTACCTTTGCATATAACAGTATTCCAAGAAACAACATCTTTTCTAACCATCACTTCAAAAACTTTCATCACACTAACTATTCCTGAAGGCAGAGCATGAACTGGAGTTTTATTATAATCACATAGCAAGTTTCAGCCTCTGAGTCTTCCTTACAGGTTTACTTTCAGTGGTACAACCAAAGTAGATTCGCCAAAGAGACCAACACAAAACGAGCAACACATGAAAAAATTAATATTTACTAGCTTTTTGCCAATATCCTTTTGAACAATAAGATATCAATCAAACAAATCATATATCATTCTATGTGAAAACTGTTTGAACAATCCTTAAACTTTCTCTTTATCCACACAATCAGATCATCCATCTCCCCCACCTTTGTCTTCCCGCCACAAAACGAAATTGTACTTTCTAATTAGCCACTCAAACATGTTACAACTTACAACCCTCTGACCAACATGAATGTGTACAATTGGTGTAGGCTTGTGCCATTGTCGTCATCCTCCGGATGGTGAGCTCGATTTGCCTTCAATCTCCGGAACTTCTATCTGCGTTGGCAAGTGTTTCAAGAAGCTACCTTGGTAACTTGAGGTGCCACTCGCTGATTCATCCTCTGCCAAATGTTTTTTTAACAATCAAGTTAGAGCTAGAAAATCAAGCAAATTCTAGTCAATGAATTGATCTAGTCTAATCTTAATTGTGAATCATTCCAAATAGGATTTCTTGTAGATGTGAAATGATTTTTTACCAAAGAGGGATTTAATTGATGGCCGCTTGGGCTTCGTGCTCTTCTTCTTCTTCAGCTCAGCTGCAACAGTAACACAAGTTACAACAGAGAGCAAACAACGCAAAAGTTACAAGTCGAGTTTCCTTATGTAAGTGTGGTTTTACCTATCCCTGATAATTGATCTTCATTTACAATTTCAACGTTCTTGTAAGTATAACCCACAAAGTTGATGTCTTTGGATGAGAGCATCTGTTGAGAAGAAGAAAACCAAAAAACAAAGACATTATCAAGCAAGTTCATTTTTGTTGATTCTTGTTATCATTGATAAGTTCTTATTTCATTAAAAAAAAAGTGAGACATGATTTAGGAAAACTTTTGTACCTTCCTCCATGGACCTGATTTTGCCACCTTTGGAACTTGCTTGTCAGTCTGCTACACAAGAAATTAAAGATGATAAGTTCTTACAGCATCACTGATGGTCATGCCATCTAGTTATATATTTTAAACCATTTTCTGTTATGATTTTCACTTATGTTTACCTCATCAAACTTTTCAAAGTTTTGGGTGTCCAACTCGTCATTGACTTGGGGAATAAAAGCAGCCTTCATTTGATATAACTTTCCCCATTCCACACCTACAAACCATGGATGATCCTAGAAGAGAAAAAGAGTATTAGACTCTCAAATGTAGAAGCTGTTAAACGCAAACTGTACCTTGATTTCATATGCTCCTTTAGTTCCAAGCCTTTGTTCTACACTGCATAAAAGTCTACAAATAAGATCCTTGGCTTCTGGTGATAATATAACCTCTTCGGGGAACTTCAAATAGTTTCTCCAATTCACTATCTGCATTAGAAAGTAAAAAAAGTAGGCAATCAGTTATGAAAAGGTTACCGCATACTAGTATCACCAAAGAGGATTTGTTACCTTCCTACAAGTTGTCATTGGATCATCCGAATAAAATGGTGGAAACCCCACAAGCATTTCATACATGATGGCACCCAGAGACCACCTAAAAGGAGTAAAACCCCCACAAGAAATTTGATCAAGAAGACTTACTCTAAATGAGATCAAATCCAAACAGAACAAGATCCATTAGGCTTTGCTGCACCTACCAATCACATTCCATTCCATATCCTTTCTTCAGCAAAACTTCTGGAGCAATATAATCAGGAGTTCCAACTGTAGAATAAGCCTGCAATCGGTAAGAAACCTTCTCTATCAACACAGAGAGATACTTCATAAGATAAACAAACTAATAAATGAAACTCACAAGCATCCTTCTATTTCTCTGCCAGTTTTGAAGCTGTTCCATTTGGGAGAGGGTGCGTCTTGATGCCACAGGGCGACCATCGCTTTGTAAAGCTCCACTAACGTTCTGCGCGTATGTGAAATCCTTCTCCTCGAGAATACTACAGTCTAATGGCTTGCATAATCCAAAATCTGATAGTTTCATGTGACCACTTCTATCAAGTAGCAGATTATCAGGCTTGATATCTCTGTACACAAATATGAATTGATACTTAGAAAAAACGACACAAGAGATCATACAAGTTTGTTGTTGCTTCACTAGACCTGTGGATATAGTTGTGCTTATGAATAGACTCGATAGCTAAGACAGTCTCCCCAACATAAAACCTTGCCTCATCTTCAGTAAGTGTGTCTTTCCTCATGAGCAACGTCATCATATCTCCACCAGGTAGATACTCCATGATAAGATACAGATACTCTTCGTCTTGGAAAGAACAATACAGCTTCACAATGCAGTTGCTGTCAACCTCCGCAAGTAAATTTCTCTCAGCTTTCACATGTTCCACCTGGCCTCTACGAAGCATCTCAGATTTCTTAAGCTTTTTCATTGCGTAGACATGGCCTGTTCCCTTCTCCCTACATATCCTAACCTGCATCAAAGAGAGAAACATAACATGTTAAAAGCTCAAAAAAGGTTTAAAGTAAAGAGTAAATGCTATACCTCTCCAAAAGCGCCCTTTCCTATCATTGTCAATGGCTCGAAGTCATCAGTTCCCATTTTACGCCTCTGACGCCGCATGTATTCTGTTTCCTTCTTCTCTAAGTCATTCAGCAAATTCTTTTGCTGTTCCTCAGAGACTTCTGCAGCAGCTAACTTATTTTCCAGCATATTACGTCTGCAACAAATGCAGTAACCTTGACATAAATCTTCCATAAGGATACCTTACTCTAAAAGAGTCCTTGGAAAGCTAAATAACAAAAACATGTACAAGAACCATTACCGCTCGTGTCTTTGCAGCTGACTTTGCACTTGTTTTTTGTAATGGTTTTCGATATACTGTTTGGCAGCAGCAGCCTTCTGCTTTGTTGCATTTGACACTGCTTCTTCTTCACCTCCTCCAGCTGTTCTGGATCCACCATCCTTTACATTACTTCTACTAGTAGTTTCCTTCTTTTTCGAGGATTTCTCCTTCCCTTTAGACTTTATCTTATTCAGCCAAGCTTTGGCTATATCCATAGCTTCCCCTTAAGTCGATTCTCAAACCAAAATATCTTAGATATGCTCCTACTAATGACGTCTACTCCACCTATGTACCTACAAGAAGATAATATATATTAGCTAACAGCACAGTGTGTGACCAAATGTGCTTACAAGACCACGTTATATACGCTAAACACAATAGGGTATATAGGAGAATAGCGAAGATAATGGAAAAACACTCTGATAAAACTCAAAATCAATTTTACGCATTCAATTGGTTAATCAAATGTATAGTGCCTAGTAAATAGCCAAGTTAGTACCTTAAACGAGCACAAAGTTGGCACCTTTTTTACTAAACATCATTCACTAGCCAACCTAATAGTATGTTCTCAAATCAAACACATATATGAAACCGGAACTCCCCACCAATGCAAACTCTATAAGATGATCAGTGGAAGGTAAAGCGATTATGAAAGAGTGAACACAGAAAAGAACATACTCAATGTACCCTCAAGAACAAAGGGTATGAACTTAAAAACACAAAGACGCGTTTTTGTGGTGATAGTTTTAAGTAAGAGACCTCGAGCCCAGGGAATTGATTCCTCAATTTCTTCTATTTGATCCTTATTTTTTTATGGGTTTGAAAAAAAAGAAAAATGCAGTGAAAGAGAAAGGAGAGGAAAGTTTGAAGCTTTTGTTGTGTGAAAGGATTACAAAGAGAGACTATTATGCACAAGCACAACCGCTGCTCTTCTCTTTTTTTGGGCAGATGTCGTTTTTACACTTTGGGTCTTTTTGGTTTAATGTCGAAATCATAGAAACTATTGATTACGAGTTTAATTGTGTAGATCTCTCAGTAATAACACAAAACATGTGTTGCCTCATCTACAAGATTAACCCACTCAATGACACTCCTTTATGCAGCATTTTTAATCTTTGATACTATGTTCTTGGAAAATTAAAATTTTAGATGCATATATAATAATAACAATAGTCGGTCTTAAGAGCATCTCCAATGTAAAACTCCATTTTTTTTTAAATAGAGTAAAAGTAGATATGGAGTAAAAATTCTCTAACCTTACTCTATTCTTCATTCCATTATGGAGTCATGAACAAACAAAAAATAAATTATTCCATCTATGGAGTAAACTTCAAAATGGAATGAGATATGAAGTTGGTTTGAAGCATTTGTTACTCCATATTCACTTTTACTCTATTTTAGAGTAAAAAATAGAATAGGGTTGGAAATGCCCTTAGAAGTTATCGTAACTGCATAATTTTTTTCCCAAAATATTTCCGTTTATCGTGACCATAATAACTGCATAATTTTTTCATAAAACTGCATAATATGGGTACACTTAGAGAGATTTTTTTTGCTAACAATGTGTTTAATTCCTAAGTTTTCTTCATCGTATATCTGTGATTTGTGCTTTTTTACCTTACACACACCTATGTTTCGGATTGGCTTGATGTTTTGTTTTTGTCAAAAACACACCAAATGAAAAAGGTTCAAAAGCCTTGACATCCGCGGGAGAAGCGTCTATTACGCCACGTGACGTTTATGAACAACATGGTCCTAAAGCTTTCCACCTACTTTTGCTCTGTTGTGATTTGTCAACAATACTTTTTTTTCTTTGTAATTTTGTCAATTTTTAGGAAATTATTACCATTATGTAAAACTAAAAGTATTGGGAGGGAGGGAACATTGTTTACCGACTCTTCAAAACTAATTTTTAGAATTTTTAGTACTGATAAACTCACTAAAGAAATTAGTTTACTATATTTTCAGTTAGAAACACACAGAAACAATGTTAAAACACACACACAGAAACAAGGGACATCTTTTTTAATGATTTACTAGATTTTGACCCGCCCTTTGAAAGGGCGGGTATATTTTTTGTTTTAATTTTTTTTGAGAAATTTAATTTTTTGATTTGTGTTTTTTGCAGTGTTTTAAAACCCATTCCGGACCCGCGGTTGAACAGGTAAACTCGGTGACCAAAATAAATCCGATTTGTATTTTGTGAAAACCCGATATTTAAAAATCACATGAAACCCACAAAAAAACCACTTAAACGTGGAATTCGGTTACTGATTGAGCCACTGGTTACTTTTTTTTTTTAGTTTTTAATTATTTTTTAAAAATATATTTTGTATAATTTTTAATTAAGAAGTTAGATTTTCAATTTTGTTATCGACAATTTATTAATGATGTTTTAATTTTGGTTTATTTTGGATTTGAATTTTAATTTTATTATTGACATGAGACATATTAATATTTATGAATTTTGAGTCTTGGTATTTTTAGATGTAATAAATTTTAACTTGTTACTAATTTTTTTAATAATCTAAACTATTTTTTTTTGATATTTTGTATTTTAGTAAGAAAAATAAAAATTTAGAAAAATTTCAGTATTCTCTAAATGTTTTTAAACATATTATATATACATATCCAAACTATTATTTTATATTTTATTAAAAATTAGAAAATACTTAACTAAAGTTATATATATTTATTTTCATAGCTAATATATTATTATGTAATAAAATTAATTTATTTTTTTAACCCCTGGTTCATCTGGGTACGGATCAAGTTATCTGGTATGTTTTATTATGATTCGAATTTTATTAAATAAAATTAAATATTAAAAATAAATGTATATTTACATTTTAAATAAAAGGTATTAAAATATATTATCAAAATGTAATCTTAGAAAAAGATACTTAAGAATATCTTTTTAGATATCTTTTTTGAAAATATGAAAATAGCTAGTTAGATCTAGTTTCTAACTAATTACAATTTGATATATATATATATCTTAAAATTAATTAAACTATTGACTTATACTCTTTTACATCGATTTATGCTAATGTAATGTATTATGATAAAATTGTATTGATATATTTGTTCAGTTAGTTTATATTTAATAAATATATTACATGTATTTCGATTAACGTGTAAAAATATATACTCATAAAAATATCAATAATAACATGTTCCATCATATATTAAATATTAATAGTAGCTAACTATACATATTTATTTTATCAAATATATATATACATATTTATATTTATATTTATATATATATGTATATCTACTTTTGATACTTTAAATATAAGAATTATATGTTATGTATTTGGAAAGTGTTTTGAAGAATTTGTTTCTTACGTTTTGGTTAATGTACAGTTATATATATATATATATATATATTAATAGGCATAGATCATTATTTATTATATTAATAAATAAATTAGTTAGTTAAATTTAGCATTTATATTAAATAAATTCGTTAGTTTTGAAAATAATTGATTAGTTATTTAATTCCTTAATTTTAGGGATAATATATAGTTAATAATAATTAAATTAGATATAAACTGAAATAATAAGAAATGAATATAATTACAATGGTTCAAACCTAGACTATTTGTAAGTAGATAAAAAATGCTTCTGTTTTAATAGTATTGATTTCGTTAATTCGTAACTATGTGTATGATATATACGCTGATAATTCTTGAAAAATATGTAACCTTAATCAAAATTGCTTTGTAGTATAACTAATCGATAAATTCCACTCTTTTACCATCCAAATTTAGTTTTTTTCTTTATCTTTTTAGATTATTTCCAACAACCATTTATACTTTTATTTTTCTTGGGTTTTCCATTTCAACAGCCATTTATCTCTTTATTTTTTAAAGGGGTGAATAGTACACATTCAAATATAAAATGTATGATTGCATAGTATTTATAGAGTAAATTTTTACTCTAGATATATATTTACTCTCAGTTAAAGTCAAAAAATTACCAATCAAGTGAAATACTATCTTTTCATATACTCTTTTTTTTTTGAGCCAAGTCTTTTCATATACTCTAGACACTATTGATTAGGAGGGGAATGCACACTCACTTTTCCTCTAGATTTTGGTAGAGTAATTCTTTATATTCCTGACTAGGGTCGGCCCGGGCTACGCTCGGGATTTTGGTTTAATTTTTAAATTTAATTATATATTTTATGTGTACTTTAGCATATAAATATTAATATTATTAAAATATAAGTTGGTAGACAGTTTTAAAATTATTTTAAATTATTTATTTGTTTTTTTCATACAAAACTGAACTTTCATATTTTTGTTATTAAAATTTATGTATAAGGTGATGAGCAATGTTTAACAGAATATAACTTTTAATATACAAAATAAAACTTTTAACAGAAAATTAATTAAATTTTTGTTAGATTAGTTGGATTGTAGAAATGTTTCAATTCACCTATAATTTCTTATAATTTTTGTTTCAAATTAGTTTTTAAGTAATTTGACTCCTCGCCCCATTAAATCAACAGTCCTATTTTTGTTTTCATGTTTTTTTATTTTCTTTCAACCAATGGTTTAAAAGTTACAATATTTTCCTACAGCTAAAAAACTTACAACTATATGGATAAAAGTTACAAACTAAATTATTACAACAATATTTCTGCGTTATAACTCAACTAATCTGACCATGATCTAAATATTCTTTTAACTTAATATTCTTTTATATTATTTGGATAAAAACGATAAATTATAATTCTCTGCATAAAACATCTATGAACCAACAGTTGAGGACAATGTAGTAAAAGAAGCTGCATTATATGAATCCATATACAATATATACAAACAGGCTGTGTATATTTTATCAAGAGATCATTAATTAATTGATAGTTTTATTGTTGTTCAATTGATTTGTTTATCGTTGCTTTTCACATGTTGGTCAACAGGAACGAACCCTTCTTTGTATTAACTAATAAAATGTATCAATAAAAAATATAATAATTTATAGTACTAATTGTGGATGTTTACATACGAAACTGCACATTTTTACATCAAGCATACTCAACCAAGTGGACCCTTGAACCAGAGTCATCTTCTTCTCATGTGACAGTAGCTCAGATATATGGCGTATGGTTTTCTCACGCACAGGCGGACCATTGCAAATGTTTATTAATTGGTTAGTACTGCTAGCATGGATCAGTAGTAACCAAGCCAACAATTCTGACTCAGATCGTCCTGTTTCATTTTGGAAACAACGCAACAATGTTCTTCACAACATCATCTCACTTACCACTGCAACTATTTTTCACACTATTCATCGTGAGATAGAGAACACTATCTCTGCAAGGAAGAACCGAAAGCTCTTTAGATAACACTAAAATTAGATTATCTTAACGTAAATCTTTTTTCATGTTGATGATATGAACGGTAGCAAAAAAACAGTTAAAAACCAAAGGCCAATCCAATTATAAGTATGTTTTTAATCTTTGCAAGCTTGTAGAATTTTATAACAAATCTTGAGCTTTCAGATGTTTAACTAACAAATGGATCCAATAGTTTGATCAGAGATTTCTGGATTGTAACTTTAGAAGTGAGATGCAGAAAGGTTTAATGGTTTTGATAACATTAGATACCTGAGTAAATAGATTACTTAGCTGGTTGTGTAAATTTTGCTTCAAACACTGATCGCTCTTATGATTCTCTTGAATTCTTCTTGGCTGTCATTCAAGGCCTGCAAAAGTGGAATCACTATTTAATATTTGAGTCGTCTTGGTAATACTCAAACAAAGAGCATTTGAGTCGTCTTGGTAATACTCCAAGAATATGAAAATAAACAAACATTCAGAGTAAGACTACGCCTAAGAATTCATAAATAACATACAATCCAGGAATCTAAGAACAATACTCAAACAAAGAGCATTAGATCTTGACATTTACCTCAACTCAAAACCGGACAGCCTAACCCAGACATGTATGGACTTGACACATCTTCCTACGAAAAATTCAAGCTATAGGGAATCGGAAAAATGCAATCGTTTTTCCTAGAACCTTAGATAATCAATAAATTCACAGCAACAACGTAATTAAAAGCACAGACACCTCTCATCTCCACCTTTTTGCAAGGAGATCGACAACTGAACGCACCAGCCACCTGAACCCACTAACTAACCAAGACTATCAGATAACACAGCTTTAGTTTATGCCTGCAATTTTGTGCCTGCAATTCAGAGGATGAAGCCTGACCTTTTTATAGGTGGAGAACAACCTCCTGGAAGGAAAATAAGAATAATTGTATGAGTGATCGTGGTTGTAGTGGATCGTAGGAGTTAAGAAGTCATTAATGACACTGAATCAATGTAACTCGTAACGGGTCAGTGGAGAAGAATCGCGAACGAAACTGATGTACTGAGATGAACGCATAGATTTCCCGCGAAGACAACCTCACACAACCTTTCAGAACCTCCATTATTGGATTACCTTTTCAGAGTTTGCAGTTAATGATGAACCCTAGAAATCTATGGCGACTATTCATGAAGAAAGTAAAGTCGAGATTTTTTTTTTTTGGGTAACAAAGGGTAAGTCGACTAATAGGCAAAATTTGGACTGTTTACAGACCTAAATATGTTGTTCAAAGGTCCATACATAATTCAATTGGAGAAAGCCCGTTAGACAAACCAAACGAAACCAAATTTTCTTTGTGTAATGAAACATAACGTTTTAAATAAAGCAACACGTGTCACGCATACAGAGACATAATTTCTGACCTGGAATCCTAGGTGGCATCACCAGGAGAGAGCAATCTCTACTTTATATAATTAGATTCTTTTCTCTCTCTCTCATTTTTTCACAATTTAATTTTCTCTCTTTTTCTTACTCCATTTTACTCTGATGTTACCAATCACACTCAAAAAGTCACTACTTAGACATTTTAAATACTATTCACTTTTCACTTTAATCATTATATTTATATATATTTCACAATTGCATGAATAACTTTTATATATCATATTCTAGCACTTATTGTCATATTTCTTCAAATGATTTCGATTAAAAAACATTATTAACACCTTCTATACAATTTTTTTTTTGTCGGCTCCCATCTTTCAAGATCAAGTGGTAGTCGAGTCTGAGTCATTTCGAAGAGACGCTCTGTCCGGCTGGGTCTGATCTATATGGGAAAAAAGAGTACCGCTACATCTCGCCTCCTTCGCGAGAGAATCTGCACGTAAATTCCTAGTCCTTGGTATGTGGGCGATGCTGAAACTCGAAAAACCATCCTTTAGTAGGCGGAATGAAACTAGCTCGGAGGCAAAGGCAGGCCAGTCAGCAGGGCTGTTAATCATGTCCACTAGATCGAAACAATCAACAATCCGTCTCCATGTGGATCGTGGTACAATGTAACTCTCTTAAGCAGGATATCGTCCATATGAGCTGATAGGCTCTTCCGACATCCTTGTAGTCCAAATCTTTCGACTCTCATTTGGTCCTTGTAAAACCATCCTAGACCATTGACCGTGCCATTATCGATCCAAGACGCATCAATTTGACATGTCGGGCGTTGGGGGTTCTCTGGGAGAGTCAAAGTAAACGCCTGAGCCGACTGTGCCTCCTCGTCCTCTCCATCCTCAGGTAAGTTTGCTTTTCTCCAGCACTCGGCTTCAATGGAAGCTAGTTGGAGGGTGTCCCTTGGTGATATCTCCTTTCCATTGAACAATTTGTCATTGCGTGCCTTCCAAATGTACCATATGATCCATGGAAAAGGTCTCAATAAGTGGTTCCCTAAAGGCCACGTTTTTCTTCTTCCAAAAAAGGAAGTTCATGTTTTGGTAAACAGATGTATTCGGGAAGTAACCCGGAAGGGACGGATAGTCCGATAAAGTCCACATCTGAAGGGCAGGTGGGCATTCAAAAAGAAGATGATTAATGGTTTCTATACTATTTATAGTTAGATATGTTATTATATTTTTTCAAAAATAGTTTATTTTAATATCTGCCAAATGATATGTTTTATTGATTTTTGAAAGTTTAATGATTATATTTAATTATTGATAATATTGAAGACTAAAATATAATATATTAAAAATATTTTTAAAATATTTAAAGGCCACCGTTAGAGAACCATCCCTTTATCCATTTATTTTATGTGGATTACTTATATCATCCCTTCAAATCTAGGTTTCAATTACGTGAAACAAAACAAATAACAAACAAATAAAAATATGCATAATCAAGTAGTTGAAGCTACATAAGTGGTAAAATTTGTACATATTGTAAAATGTATGAAATACAAAAAACTATTGTTTTATCAAGTTTTTGTTCTTTCAGTCTCCGGACTACATGACTAGTTTAAAAATAAAGATTCTATAAGAAGATAGTTTACTAATGAAATGCTCTATGAAACTAAATGTACTTGATATCTGAAATGTTTATGCGCCACATCAAATACGAATTCAAAAAAAATCAGCTTTAATATCTTTATTAAAAACACAATTAGAGATTTAAGAGGATAACTGTTTGATTTTCACAATCTTCGACGAGCTTTGAGGTGGGGGAGAGTAACAAGGGGACCATTGGGTGTCGCCAAACTTTGTAGGTATGTATCACATTCATATTTTTCGAGAATATTTATAAAAATGTAGATGTACCCCAACGTTACGAGTCTAAAATCAATGGTTCCAACAATACAGTTAATGTTTTATCATATGTTCTGGTTTTATATGATTAATCATCATACAATTATAAAAGAGACTGGGTCATGACAAATCTACAATAATTATGTTGGTATTTCAAGAAACGTTGAGGAATTAAGGATCGTACCAAGTGAAAAGAGTTTTGGAAATTTTCATATACATGTATTTTTTATATTTTGAAGTCAATCATTTTTATCTAGATCTAATTTTCTATCTACGACATGCATGATTTTGTTCGTCTCGTGATAATAAAATGATTTTTATATCCAGCGACAATTTGTTTGGATTCCACACAAGCATTCAACATCTCAATCATTGGTATACCTCACACTCAGCAAAAATTCTACAAATTAATATTTAATAATGTTAAAATAATATTTTATTAATTTACAGAGTTATTAAACTGTAATATCAGACTTTATGGACCAATACCAAAAGCATCCTTAGACCCGAAAATGGCGAACTTATTAACACCTGACCAGACTTCAAATGGAATACGAAGAGAATTTAAGATTTTTACTTGAAATTTATGTGCAAATACAATGTTTCCAGCCAGGTGGAAAAAAAAGCAGAGGATGTCTTATATGGCGACCTCTCCAATCTGGGATATATTCTAGAAAATCAAATTACTTTTCAAATGCATTAGACGAGTTCAGTTGGATTAAGGATTTATGGGCTGGATTTTTCTCACCAAAGCTAAAGATCTTCCTTTGGCTTATCATCAAAAACATCCTGCCCTTTGGAAAAAAACTTGCAAAGAAGACGTTTTAGCTCAAATATATGCTTCCCTAGATGTAAAGAAACCAAAAATCCAATCCACATCTTTTTTTTTTGCAACTAAGAATTGGCAAAACATACTTTTACTAAGCGTAGTTCACATAGCTATGCGGGATGATTTCAAAGAAGTGATAACCCACTTCCGAAAGACAGTTTGTCTACTCCAACAGGAGTATCAAGTTGTATACTCCCCTTGATTTTTTTGGTTATTTGGAAAGCACAAAACTCTCTGCTTTTTGAAGATAGATCTACAACATATAAAAAAACTACATCAAAGGGATTAGGGATAGCACAAGAATGGATTCAAGCACAAAGACAAACGCCACTAAAACGCATGCAATACCTGGATGTCGAGTAGATCGAGGACATGCAACCTCGAATCATAAAAGCGATCTCATGTAAGACAGATCGGCTTGGGATAAAAGATCGAAAAATGTTGGTTTAGCTTGGGTCCTCATAGGTTCGTCGATCCCAAATCCCATTAATGGGCGAGCTTGGGTCCTATTAAATCGCGACAGAAAAGGCGACCTAGTCTTTGTATCCAGATCTCAATCGGCGAGCTCACCGTCGAGTTATCGTCGCCGGCTAGTTCTGTGTTCTCCTCCGGAACCTCTGTATCATCTCTAAGCTCAGTTGCTTCAACCATGGAGACGACCATTGAAGCTTCAACGGCACGAGTTGATGCAAACATATCCCCTAGCTCCGGCAACGTAGCTGATGTCGAACCTGATGAAAAACAAGCTACGACTCCAGATCCTAGATGGCCTTACCTCAATCGTTGGTCATCAAACGTGCTTCATGATGCTTCAGCACCGGCTACGTTGGAGTTCGTTCTGCTGCATCCTCCGACTGTGGTTGAAGCGGAGTCCGGTGCTTCTCTGACTGAAACTGTGAAGAATGATGGTCAGCTGGATGATTTGCAGATAGTCGCTCCCCTTGGTGACAGTGGCGCTCCACCAACGGCTTCAGCCTCTCCTCTTTCTATGACTCATGACCAGGAATCATCTCCCATTGCTGCAGTTCATGATTCCCCCGTCGCTGCCATCCACGACTCCTCTCTCGTCACTGCCGTCCACGACTCTCTCGTTGCTGGCGTTAATGATGTCACTGTAGACGAAGCTCCACCACCAGCAAGCTCTGACTTAAATGGTGAAGATGACAAGGATGAGCTTATAGAAGATGGGAACACTGCACAAAAAAATACATTTGTTCAGTCTTTGGGAGCTTGGTCCAAACCTCTTCACTTCACACCTCCTCCACCAACGCTAGGAGTCTCTGAGGCGGTTAAATGTCAGTTAGATTCTTTCTGGCCGACTATCGGTGAGACTATCGTAAATGGTCCCAAGACCAAGAGAGGACAAATGTTGTTTCCTGAGCACGCAAAGCCGCAACTACGGGTAAAAACATTTTCGCCTCCCGCTCTTAAGGAAGATGGTAGTCTTCGTTTCCCATGGGCTGCACGCATGAACCAGTCCTCTAGAAACCTTTTTCGTGCTACTGAACCAACCTATCGTCTAGACGGTACACCTCAAGTTACAATTCCTGCAAAGGTTCTTAGATTAGGACCGGAGAACAAGGAAGAATATGTTGTTGGACAGTTTCATAGGTGTTCAAATCCGCCCGGGGGTCTTATCCATGCAGTTCTGAATAGGTTATGGGGTCGAGAATGTATGATTTCCTGCCGCAAGTTGGGAGACTCATCATATTTATTCCATATTCCTCATGAGAATACTCGTAAATGGGTTATTCAAAGAGGCGTGTGGCATGTTGATGATTGTCTACTCTTTGTGGCTCCTTGGAATCCTGTTAACTCATTTAAAACACCCGAGATCTCTACCTTGCCGGTGTGGATAACCCTTAAGAATATTCCAGATTCTTGCTTCTCTAGACTAGGAATCAGCCACATAGCATCGGGGTTGGGAGAGCCTATGCTTACTCACAAGCCCCGTTTAGATCCAACAAACATGGGAGAAGCAAAGATACTAGTTGAAGTGGAGTTGGATAAACCATTTCCAAAGCTCATTGCACTTGATGACAAGCAAGGTAATATCTATTTAGTAGAAGTTGAGTACTCTTGGATTCCTAGTGCATGTGAAAGATGTGGTGCACTTGGTCACAAGGAGAAGAGGTGTTTATTACCACCTCAGCCACAAGATTCTGCTCCTATTCCAAAAGAGCCTCATGTCACAAATGAAGAGATCCCAATGGTGAACATTGTTAAGCTGTTGGAAAATTCCTCTCCATCTTATGTAGATCATCCGGAGCCAAATTCACGCTCACCCATTACCCAGCAAACACATGAGACTTTCAAAAAGCCATTGGTCACTCTTCCTCTCAAGGACGCATTTTCTAGTCCGGTTACACATTCGCATGAGGTACATTCAGACCCTTGCTTACAGATTGATAACACTTTACCTTTATTAGCAGCCGAGAAAGCTGCGCCAACTCAGTCACATATTATGGAAAGCATTCCATCACATTCTATCATTTTGGAGGTCTCTGAGGCCTCTGATATGGAGCTACCAATTGATCCTCGTTCTCCTCTCACTCTTGATCATCACAGTTTCCATACGGAAGATACTCCGCCTGCATATGGGAAAGGTAATGGTTTTGATGTGGTTGGAGAATCTTCTAGTTACACCATAACTAGAGGTGGAAGGACAATAAAACCAACCCAAAAGGTTCAAGATATGGGATGGACAAAAGTTAGTGGAAGAGGTAAACGAGGTCGTCGTGGCCGAGAAAACCAAAATCACTAGTTAATGTCTTTAACTATCTTGTTGTCTAAGATTCAAATGTGAATCTTTATCTAGGGTCTCTTTATTCCTTTGCTTTGTGTTTAAACTTTATCAAACTTATGAGTGAAAACTCATACTTGTAACTTCTTGCACTTTAATATGAAAGCCTTTTTACAAAAAAAAAAAATCCCATTAATGGATTGATGATTCACAACTTCGTCAGTTCACCGTTGAATGTGGAAGCACTCGCGATCTGACATATGCATGTCAGTAACTCTTGAGCTTCCTTTGTTTAGGATCTGTTCTGACAACTAAACGCTCGTTAGATTTATCAACCGCAAGCAACATGCTAAGGAAATCGTTGGAATCGTCAATGATATCCAGTAAATCTCAACTGCCTTTGCAGAAATCTCATTTTCACATCTCTCATCAAAGGAATCTAGAAACTGATATTTTGACTAAAATGTTGAAATATTCTATTTTTGTGATGGACTTTTCAAGGTTAAATTTTGGGCTGTAGTATTAATGAATTTAGGTGAACAAAATTTTCGTAATGAAAAGCTCAGTTTAACAAAATCTCAATAACTATGTACTCCGTATAGAATAAGATGAACAAACTATCAACACTTTCTATCGAAACACTAGTTGTCTAGTTCATTTGCCTTTGTTAAAGTGTCCATTTAGTTATGATCTCATTTTTCTAATGTCCAAAAACAAGAAGTGTAGTAGTTTTTATACTTCCTCCGTTTCAGATTAATTATCGTTCCGGAGTAAAATTTTCGTTTCAAAATAAGATTCGTTTTAGAATTTCAATGTAAAATTTATTAATAAGATTCTTCAGTCTATTTTTCTATTGGTTAAATTATGGTTAGGTGTATAGGTAATTGTGTTTTTATCTTGAAAATATATAAAATTATATGTTTTTTTAATATGTGTGCATAAGTCTAGAACGACAATTAAAATGAAACGGAATGAATATTAAAAAGCATTTAATGCTAAACACAATCAAATGCTAAATGAAATCAAGAATTTACCGATACAATAATGATTTTTAAAAATAATAATAAAGAAAGAAAATACTATTGTAACAAGGACAAAGAAACTGAATGATTTGCCAATCCCTACCAACTACAGAGGAAGGCATACACGAAGCGTGAAAAGACACGAATTGCCATTTGATTCTGCAAATCTTCCTTTGTCACGTCTTATCGAACTACAATAAAATTCGACTTATATTCATCCCAAATTTTTAATAGTTGCTGGTTCGCCCAATAGACAGGGGCCGATTGTGAAGCTTCATATACACTGGAGAAGAAGAAGAAGATAAACAAAAAGAAAAAGAAACTAATAGTAATATATTACTATTAATGCATTTGGATCCGTTTATAGAGAAAAAAAATTAATGTCACACAGAACATTACTATTACTTTTTTTTGACTAAAGGCTAATAACATTATTACTTTGTATAACTGAATACACGTATGCATTACTCATACAGTTTATAGAGGTAAATTATTCAAATAAAATAGGATACTTCACCAGAATTCATTTAGTGGAAAAAAATATAAACCATTGATATTTTTCTATAAACCATTGAATAGAATAATGTTGCATGTATTGAAAATATAGTAATACAAGGTTTATGGGAGGCCAAAAAAGAAAAATACATGTTTATTCAGTACAACATAAAATTCTTTAGGTTTCCAAATAATAGGAGGACTAGGAAGACTGGCATGCAACTTTTAGATAGGTCGTGCATGTGCATGTTCGTCACTGACAAACGTAATTGACTGAAACATCTTATTGATATGACTTATTGCTAATTAGGGCTACTGGAAATCACCGAGTGAGGCGGTGGTAACGGCGCCGGAGGAGGACGCTTCCGCTTCTTCTTTTCATAGCTGATCCCACGCGCCTTAGCCTGCGAGTCACGCACTTCCCTTAGGTAGAGACGAACGGCTCGTGCACCGAAAGGGTTAGTCTCTGGTGAACCACCGTTCTCTTCAAAAGCTGCTCGAAGCCTGCCAATGAGTGCGTCGAGGCTGCCCCACGCTTGCCGTAGTGGACAGGCACATGGTGCTGGTGGATTTGGGTGTCCAAAGAACGGACACAGTTGTGTGTGAACCTAGAGATAAAAGATCAAATTAGCATTTAGTATCTGCATTTTCAATACATAACGCGGGGTAGAGGAAGAGTCATCATAGATTATATAATTTATTTACATTTTGAGTATATATAACCATGATAGAGAAGAATTACAGAATAATAATGATTAAGTTAACATTCTGCATACAACCATCAAAGGAAAAAATAATAATTCGTAGAACATATTGCAATTACTTGTTTATAATAATAACCGTTGAAACAAATAAAATTAATAATTATGTTGAAATATAACCGTCGGTGATGATAATAATATCTCCAGATATCAACAATAATTCAATTGACCAATAATACAATTGTTTTATAGGTCAAAGAAACCCAATTCAGACACATAGGGTTTCATAACTGAGATCTATCCCTTCAGTAAATGAACTTTTCGCAAATAGTACTTTTGATGTGAGACACACATACGTATATGTTCGTGAATATGCTATATATGTATACCTTGGTCTTGCCGAATTGGTCGAGGTACCTCAGAAACTCAAGAACATGAGCACCACTGCAACGGGAGAGAGAAAGTGGGGGACGGTGGTTGCGTAGATACTGTCCAAAAGTGTTCCAATCTCTTCTCTTCTGATTCTCATACCTACTCAGCTGGTTCGTCGCCGAGCCGCCTGAAGAAGACGAGGAGGAGGAGGATGAGGTGGTGACTGCTGCGGCAGCGATCATAAGGTTTGTGTTGTGTGAGATGTTTGCTGTGCCCATAAAGCCATGGATAGGATCCATAATATCGAGATCTGATATACACTAAGGTTTTGTTTTACTTTATTTAACACTCTGTGATCTTTGTTTTAGGTTATGATGAAGATGAGATGAGCTTTATGAGCCTTGAGTTGATAAGGGAAGATGGTGGAGACAAGAAAGGAGAGAGGGTATCGTAGTCATTGCTATAGAGAGTGGGTTGGATGTATTCATGCTATAAATATTTTCTCATTAATTTTTCTGCTTGACTCATAAACAGTGGATTCATAATAATGCTAGCTTTTACTTTGACTATTGAGATTGAGTTAAACACTACTACCTCTAGTATTACATAAGGCATATACATCTCTTTAATCGTTATTGTTGTGTGAAAGACTTTGAATAGTTTTGGTGAATGAAGGTTAAAGCCTAAAGGGGATATATGGATGGTCATGTGATTAATGCTTATTGAAATGCAGTTAAGATGTTAAATAGTACACAAATATATTCAGTTCTTTTCTTTTATCCAGGTGTAGTATTTTAATATTTAGGAATTTAACTCATTTCGAAATCTATCCCTACAATTTTCTTTTATTAACTAATGATATTAATTGTCAAATAAATGACTGTCACTTTTAAGTAGGGATGCCAAATGAGCTATCCATGTCCAATGGACATGTTTAAATGGACAAATCAATTTATTGGATATTATATTTTTTAAATCCAAACTGTACCAAGTCCAAATTATCCAAACCCAATTGGACTATTCCAAATGGGTTTTTCGCAGAGTTCAATTAAAAAATCAAGTTTAACATATAAAAATTAATATATTTAACATGAGTCCATTGTGTTTTGTACAATCCAAAAACACACATTAGGTTCATAAATGATTTTGTAATTTTTGACAGGAAAACGTGATTTTACAGTTTTGATGGGAAAACGTGATTTAGCGGTTTTGGTGGGAAAACGTGCTTTTGTGGCTTTGGCGGAAAAACATGATTTTACGGTCTTGACGGAAAAATGTGATTTTACAGTTTTTGCGGGAAAACACGATTTTATGATTTTGGCGGGAAAACATGATTTTACGATTTTGGCGGGAAAATATGATTTTACGGTTTTGGCGGGAAAACGTGATTGTACGGTTTTGGCAGGAAACATGATTTTTCGGTTTTAGCGGAAAAACGTGATTTTACGGTTTTGTTGGGAAACGCGATTTTACAGTTTTAGCGGAAAAACTTGATTTTACGATTTTAGCGGGAAAACGTGATTTTATGGTTTTGGTGGGAAAATGTGATTTAACGGTTTTGACGGGAAAACATGATTTTACGATTTTGGCGGGAAAATATGATTTTCCCCGAATATATTAACCTAGATATTTTTGATATTTGAACCGCCCAGTATCCATCTGTTTTTGCCCATTAGATATGGGTGTATTTGCTCGTCGCCCATTTGGACAAAAACAATTTCGGTCAAATACGGGCGTGTCCATATTGATTTGGACATGGGTTACCGATGGACAACCTGCCCATTTGACATCCCTACTTTAAAGTCCATGCATTCAACAAAGTATCATGTTGACAGAATGGAAGGAGTTTATCGATACAAAGGAGAGAGTATAATCTCTTAGATACTCCCTTCTGTTTCACAATGTAAGTAGTTTAGACTAAAATCACTAATATTAAGAAAATTGTTACTTTAAAAATATATTTAATTATAAAAAGCTGACATTATTTGATTGTCTACACTATATATAATAAATGTAAAAGTTGCCTAAATATGTAAAAACTACATATATTTCGAAACAAAAAGATTTTTCTAAAACTACTTACAATTAGAAATGGAGATAGTATTATCTGAGAAGTAATTTTCCACATGTATTCTATACAATTAATTTCATAAAAATATATGTGACATCGCTACTAAAATTGTTGACATGGCTACTAAAACTGTTGACATTGCTTATGACTAAATATGCCATAGATAATTACATTATTGTTGATTTATATTTTTGATAAACCTTTTAAAGTATGGTAATAATTCATATATTATATTTAATATTGATTTATATTTTTGGTAAACTTTGTATAATATGATAATTACTCATACTTTTTGTCAACAATAATAACTCATACATCATCATTAAAATAAATATATTCAAATATGTCATTACAAATTTAAAAATAATATTTAATTCTATTTTATAATTATGAAACTTTTATTACTAAAATTTTCAAAACATTTTACAATTTTTTTTAAAAAAAGTATAAATTTTAATCATTAGTTTTTTACATATCTACTGTTAATTTTAATATTTTTTGATGAAATTTCAAATTTATTAATCAACGTAGAGAAGAATAATTGTACAAAGACCTATGTTTTAAAGAAAAAAATGAATGAAATCAATCACAATAGGTCGTTTGACCATGTGTTATACAATTTCTATATCAATTTTAATTAATTTTATGCAAGTTGATTTAATTTATTTAACCAAAAAAAATAGATAAAAAATTTCTAGGATTATAATTTAAATATATGTATATATATATATATTCTTGAATATAATTTAAAAATAAAAAATTATATTTTAAATTTATTTTATGTTTAGTTAAATCATATTTATATTAAAATATTTCCAAAATAATAAAATCTAAAATATTAATAAAATTTTATTGTACATGTGGCAGGAAAATATCTAGTTAAACTATAAAAAAAACTATCAAATTAACTATTAGAAAGTTGTTACAATAATTAAAACAACATTTGTCGTATGAGTTTAGAAAATTTACACATGCACTAATGTTAAACATAAATAATCGAACTTCAAAGATTGATCATTTATTCTAGTTGATGTAAATTATTTTTTAATCAAACTTCACACAATCACACTACTCTAGAAAATCCATATGATTTTTCTGATTAAAATGCTTTCATCGACAAGTATAGCATTGATTCATTAACAATTTAGCGACCATCACTTCATGGTTGTATGCTGAATGTACTACCAAATTATTATGTAAGTTAATTCATAAATCTAAATGCATATATAGACATGATGTTTAATTGATCATCAATGTAGCTTTCACAACCTACATCAGAATGTGGAATTCGAAAAAATTAGTAGTAATAATTATATAGTATGATTTATAAACTGAATGTCATGAAAATAGGGACAAATGCAAGACTTTTGTGCATTGAGCCATTGCCCCCCAAGTTTTTTTTTTCTTTTAAAATGAATTCTATATTTTAACTGATAAATTACTCCTTCGGTTCTTTTTTTGTTAAAGTTATTGGTAAATAGTTAGTTACACAAAATAATGCATTGATAAGCAATATTTTCATAAGTTTTTTCAATATACGTAAAAATTCTAAAACATTTTTTTCTGAAACATAAGGAATATATAATTTGTTTCTGTTATGACCCAACGAATAAGAGTTTACAAAGAACGATACAACGCCACTTCCTTATATTTTCGACCGGATAAGAAAGAACCGACCTATGTTACTACGTACATGGGCAGGAACGTAGGAGGCATGGCATGCCCCTACTCTTCTCTTAGTTATCATTATAAAGATCATTTTTGACACGATAGTTAGTTTGTAAGCATATTAAGCTCTTTTCTTTAGTAGCTAAATACTACAAATATAGACAAATACAGTAGTTTACAGTTAAAGTGAGATGATGGAATCAAATCTACCGATCTAGTGATCAACACTATAGATTATTGATTTAGAGGAGACTAGGGTTAGGGTAGGCAGAGAGAATATAGTGACGATAATATATTTGGTTCTTGGCTTGAGTGGACAACACCTGGAATGAAAAGACGAGATGCCCCCTTAAAGAAGTTAGCAGCAAGGGGTAACTTGTGGCAGAGGTACAAATCTGGATGGCGACAGAGAGGCAAAAAGAGGAGCAGTGGAGTGTGTTTGAATGGTTACTTAATAAAGAAGGAGAAAGGTAGAGTCAATCAATCAATCTCACTGTTCATTTCATGTCATAGTGGACCATGTGAAATTTTGTTCAGTGGAAAAGAAAGGTGAAGTATGAAGTTATATATATATACTGTAACAACAAAAAGATGATGGTTACATATATATAAACCATTTTTGGGGCAATATATATATATATATATATATATATATATATATAAACAATATATATATATTGTAATTGTGTTAGTGTTTCAGATTAACTTTTATGATCTTTTGTTTATAATAACGGAGAGATTTCAAACCAAAATCCCTTTCCAAGATATGTAAAAGTTATGTATGCTCATAGTTGGTCATTGTTAATCAATGATTATAATGAACATCTATCACTAAAATCACAATGGCCAACTATCATGTTGGAATGATTACCGTGCGGTAAAATATATCATTTTGTTTGTTATGAATAACAAAAATATAGTACTTAAAAACATGGGTTTCCACTAAGTTTCTCAAAAATATAATATTAGCATAATAATATTTTGGATCTATAATAAAATATAAATATTTTGTATATAATACATTTGAAAGATTTAATTCGAGGAACCCTATTCCTAACTAAAGATGTTCTAATGATATTGGAAGTCTGAAAGCGGAGTTCTCAACTTTTTTTTGCATTGTCATATTTTACTGCTTTTTAAATATTTTGGTACTATTGATCACTTTTTTTTGTTAATGTTTACCAAACAAACACATCAAATAAATTTTCAATTCGGTTTTAGACTTTTAGTGCATTTTTTAATGAATTATTTTCAACTTTTTTTTCAAAAGTTAGAGAAACTAAAATGTATTAGATACAGATGTTAATATCCTTTGTGCCCCAGCCACACCAATATTCAACCAACCAATTTCACTATTGTTAGTTTGACTTTTACCGACCTTTAAAATGAAATTTATTTGTAATTATCCTTGTAGTTGAAGCTATTACTGGCAAATGGCGATGACATCTTCTAGTGGGGGGATATCTTTATCTCATAGCCTTACAACTTTTACTCTAATCTCCCTACCTAAAAACAGTAAAAATATTCCAGTAGATTTGTAAGTAAAAGTAAAATTATCTTTATTGAGCTAAATGTACTTACAATGGAGAAAGAAGGCACATAGATTGCGAGTAATTAACGGGAAAAGTTATCTGCATAGAAACAGATTTCCTAACCATCACGTTTCCGTACAATAATTAACTTTTCCTGTTCTTACTTTTTGGAATCAATCCCTGATTCATTACCAATTAAGGGTGGGCAATTCAGTTCAAATTAGGATTCGGTTTAGTTTATCGGGGTAAAAAAAATTCAATTAAAGTCAACCAGAATTAGTTCGATTTGATTTATGTTTGGTTCATTTCTAGTTAGGTTCGGTTTATGCTTGGTTCGGTTTATTTGGTTTAGTTTGTGTTTGTTTAGTTCTCGAGTTGATTTTTTAGTTTTGTTTTAATTCGGTTAAAATTTATAAAAACATAAAACAAATCTCATTTAACACTAAATCATTATTTTTTTTGTATTTAAACGTAAATCCAAACATTATAAGAAGATGTAATCAAATAATTTGATATTATTATTTTTAAATCTAATATAAATATTTTTCTGGTTTTGATGTTGATATATGAAATTCATATTCTTTTGTTCTATTTTTAGTTGTGTTTCTTCTATTCACTTATAAGCAAAATTTATAAAATTGTGTTGTTGTTTAGGTTAAATGTTTTTTTTGGTTAAATTGTTAAATTGTTAAATACCTTAAATCTTTATATAATTAATATATTTAGTTAATCTAATTAAAGAAATATTTTGGTTTTCGGATTCGATTTCTAAACCAACCACTTAGAATGATAAAATCTTTAACTAAATGGTTTTTATATATTCTAGTTTGGTTTGGATCGATTTGGATTCGACTGGATCGGTTTAGTTCGGGGTTTTTACCTACCTACCAATTATTCTAAGAATATTGACTATACTCCAATATTAAACTAAAATAGAATAAGAAAATTCAATTCTACCACAAATTTGATACCACTTTTCAAATTTACCATTAATAAATGACTATTTTCATAAATATCATAAATTTGTGATAAAATAACACTAAACTAATTTTTCTAAATATTTATAAAAAAATTGTAAACCCAACCCAACCCTTAATACTAAATCTTAAATAATAATCACTAAATCTTAAACCATCTAATCTATTAAAATAGAGTCCTATTTTTTATCTACTGATACAAGTTGTAATTAATTTTTGGACCCTTTCAAAAAACGTTACATGCTACTTATATAATTATCATACTTAAACTAAACCAATGGACATTTAAACTCTAATTCGGTCATTTATTAAACCAACCCCTTATTAAATTATAGATTGGGCCTATTGGATATTGAAATTTTACATTACGTGTAGTACGTATGCCAACAAAATTTATATTGGACCTGGTCAATACACCATTTCGTTATATAAATTCTTCAATTGCATCGTTTGTATAAAAAATTAAAGAGTTTCTCTTCAGTTTCTATTGCTACTTTTTTCATGCATTAATGTCATGTTCTTCCCTCCTCTATAATGATTAGATTTGTATCTGTAATATGGCATCCAAACCAAAATCGTTCTCTTCTGTTAGAGTTACATTAACCTTTCATTATGAACACAACATTTTCAAAATAGCATGAATCATATAAACATTAGATCCGGTTCCCAGTCACAACACTTATGTTGTTGACTTTTGTATGTCATAGCACAACATACAATTCATACAAATATATAATATTACCAATAGTTTGTAGTGAATATATATAGTGTATTTTGTAATTTAGCTATTTAAAGCTATTCAATAAATATTTAAATACATTAATTATCTAGAATATTCCAACCAAGTTAAGAATCAATTTTATCAAATCTAAATTCTAACATGTTAAACAAACAAAATATCTTTTATCTACTTAATTCGTTTTCATTTATTTTTCTTATTCTGTTATATTTAAAAAGTTAGCTTCATATTTGCAAAAGAAATTCCTTCTATTTCGAACACATTATTTGTGAACTTCCTATCTACATTCTTTAGATTTCATACCCTAACATCTTATAACTAATCATAAAAATAAATGGAAATCAAAATATAATATTGATCCTATAAAATTTTGAAGTTAGAATGTATCGAACTATCCTCATTATACCTAATATTTACTATCAACTCACTATAAATAATCTTCCATCACTTAAATAATTTTACACATCACGATTTATTAAGTTTATAAATTTATGAATTTTACCAATTACTTTTCTTTGTGGTCCTACTTCGGTTTTAAAAACGTACATAAATAAAACCTATAAAAGATAAGAGAACTAGGATTTGTAGTACCACATGATAAATAAAAAAATAAAAAAATTTGCATCCCTATATTTAATATACAAATTATTTAGAATAGATAATTTTTTATAAAGTAAATTAAAAATATACTTTAAACAAAAATTAACTCCTTAGTTGTAGGGCTGGGAAAAAATTCCGAATCCGAAGAACCAAACCTAACCCGATCCAAAAAATACCAAACCCAAACTGAAATTGATTAAAATTCGAATGGGTTCAAAATTTTGTTATTTAGAGAACCAAAACCGTACCCGGCCCGAACCGAAGTATTTCGTATCCAAAAAATATTTTTATATCTAAATATATTAATTATTTTTAGATTTAATATATATTAAAAACATCCAAAATACACAAGATATTTTTATGTTGTCCAAAATATATAATATACTTGAAAATATATAGACATAGTCAAAATTAAATGTCTAAAATAGCCAAAATATACTCAAAACACCAAGAATATTTGAAACATCTATTGATTCTCTATCCAAATGTTCAAATCGAACCAATTTATATGTTAAGTTTACATTGTTTGACATATGTCATTCAAATTTACATATATTATATATTATTTTTATAAACTTTGAGAAATTTAAAGTATATAATGAATTTTAAATTTTTTTAAATAATTTATATAGGTTATCTGAACCAAAACCAAACCCAGACCAAAATTTAGAAATACCCAAATAGGACTAAAATCTTGGACCCCGAAAACTCGAAACCCGAGTAGACCCGAACAGAACCTGAATGGATACCCGAACGTCATCTCCCACTTAGTTGTATGCGCTAATAGGATAGATATTACAATTAATAACCAAACTAAATCAACAAATTAATTTTGAACATCTATACTATTAAATCTAAAACCACATACAATGTTAAAACACACATCAAGACTATACATGTAGAGAAAATATAGTATATCCAAATAAATACGTTTTCAAAATATAATAAATTTGATAATCATATAGTATAGATTAAAAAAAATTCACGAAAACTAGAGAACGAAGTTTTCCGCGCATAGCGCGGATCTGTATCTAGTATATATGAAACATAGGTATTGTTTTACAATATCTATACTATTATTTATGAAGTGAATTTGTTGATTTGTCATACTCTCCATAGTTTTAGGTTATTTTGCTTATTTGTCATGTTTTTATTAGTTTTATTTGAGTTATTAATTTAAATATATTAGATCATATATTTTAGAATTAGTCATATTTTATATTCAATTATTAATCTTAATAAATTTTTTTATCATTATCTTAAGAATAATTAAAACTTTAAAGATAATATCATATTTAAATAGTTAAATTAATACTATATTATTTTAGTAATATTAAATTATTATATATGCTTATATTATATTTGGTTAAATAATATTAAAACAAATCTATTTTAATATAAATATATATATCACATAAAATAGATAAATTCTTAGGAAAATAAAAATCAATCATTGTAATAATTTTTGAAAAAATTGGTAAAGAATTCAAAAATATTTATACTATTTTTACAAAGTATTTTTTCGCTCTTACACTAAAAATTAGAGTATTTAAAGTCTTTATTACCCTTAATAAATAATTAGATTAGATTTGTTAATATAGAATTACCCACAAATAAAAAACGAATTTCATTAATTTAATAATCATCATTATCTCAAAAAATTCTATTTTATTTTATTCAAAAATATTTTGAAAATAAATATAAATCCTTGTATATACTTTTATGTATATATGAATGTTTTCAAATTTATTTTACATAGTAAAATATATTTTTATAATATATTAAAGATTTAATATTTAATTAATTATTAAATATTTTAAAAGTATGAAAATAATTTATTCTAATAATTTTTGAATTGGTAATATATTTAAATATAATTTTTTTTTAAAATCATTAAGTCTGCAAGTGGAGTCAAAATACCTAATGTAGAAAAGTATTGTTTAACAACAGCAGAGAAACTGGGTTCTTAATCTTGGTTGAGTAATAGAGAAAGATAGTTTCAATGGTTGGAAAGGTTTAATCTCACAACACAATGAATGAGAGAGATGATCCCATGTGAGTTCATGTAGTAACTGTCTGTTTCAGACACGGTACAGTCTAACGATCTGATCGATCTTGGCGCGACAGACCGGACACCCATAGTTCATGGATTTGATCTCGGTCAAGCAAGACATGCATCCTGCAACATGTCCACACGGGACACAAACCGCGTCAGATGGAGCGTCGAGACATATAGAACACTGTCCAGAGCTCCCGTCTTCTTTCTTTTCACCCTCTGCTGAAGCTGGTAGAGAAGAAAGAGATGGGACATCAACAGGTGTTGAATCGATTGTTGGGTAATGAACTGGACCTTCCTCTAAGGTTTGTAAGTCATCATCATCTTTCAATGGAGGAGCTGATGGTGAAGGTTCATGTACAATAACACCTTCATGGCTATTGAGACCCAAGGAAGGAGGAGGTGGTGGTGCAGTTGAGTAACTTGCTTCACCAATAGAGAGGTGATTGGTATTTGGTGTGTCACTCATTGCAGGATGAAGTGGTGGCGCAGACGGTGGTGTTTGGAGAAGGTTTGGAGGGTGCGTGGGCTGTTCATGAGAGTTTCATTATATATTTAAAAAAAGAAGAAGAAGGATGACACTCTCTATGAATCCAATGGCTAAGATGGTTTGAAATTACCTGTGGAATTCCTTTACATGCATCACAAAACCACTTAAGTTGTTGTTCGCCCCCTTCAGTGGAGGGGGCAAGTCTAAGATGTGTTTTTGTAATAAAAGAGAAGAAAAGCTTAAATACTCGATGCCTACGTTTTCGACTTTCTCTCCAGCGGCTTGGGACTATCCACCAGAATAAAGTTCAATCATCATCATCATCCACAAAGCAAGAGGTTACATATGTCAACAAAATATTAAAAAAAGTATATATAGCAGGAAATTACTTGTGGAGTCGTCGACAGTGATCATCACTGAAATACCAGAGTCTTGGCTCGTTATTGGAACCAAGTTCGCTTTCCACAACGGCATCACTGTCCGTGGCAGGTCATCCTGTTTACCACTCAAAACACATTGAAAGTAAAACGTCCTGAACTTGTTCTCTCAATTGTTAATATTAATGATCATCGTATACCCGCTGATGATCATACACAGCCACCTCCAACTTCAAAGGCTCTACAGGGTTTCTTGAACCAGTTGGTATGACGACTACCCATCTGCAAATCATTAAGCTTTAGAGATGATTCATAGCCATGTGGAAAAGAAACGAATTTTCTGTGCATAATAACAGAGTTAACTGCATGTATGAGCGAAGACAGATGCTAAAAGTGACGTATAATGGATACTCACACGCTGTCTGAACCAAGATCGGCAGGGCCGTCAAACCGACGCATATAACCAGAGAACAAGCAGATGTGTCTCTACAAACCCAAAATAGTTAACAATCCACAAAACAATCATATCCATCACATAAAAGTCAGCAACAACAAAATGAACATACCTCAATAGCATGCACGGCATAACCAAACCCTTTGTCTCTAGCGACCTCAAGTGGTGTCTGACAATCATCACTGAGAACAAGTGGATTTGCTGCCAAAAGCATCAGATAAAAAATAAAGGATATATATTAAACTCAAAGTCAACAAGCTGTATGTAAGAGATGAGAGCAAACACTTACCACCATGTGAAAGAAGCAACTTAACAGTTTTCCAAAGACCTCTTTTAGCAGCATGGTGCATAGGAGTCCCTGCATGGCGACCTGATAACCAACAAGAGAGAGAGAGAGATACCACATTAGCTTATAACTCAACGTTCTTTCCGATGCTACTAAGTAACTCTTTAAGTACCTGGACGATAAGCATTAACATTAGCGCCTAACTCGATCAAAGTCTTGGCGACATCATAAAGCTCAGAGTTCATGCAAGCCATTATCAAAGGCGTTTTGCCTTTTCTATCCATCCACTGCATCCCACCAAAATCACACAAATTACGCAAAAAAAAAAAAATTTCGAGAAATAATCAATGAACCTGAACCTCGAGGTCTGCTCCTTCGCGATGAAGAGCTCGAATGTCTTCAGAGTTACGGTAGCTCACTTGCTGATACAGCATTTTCCCTTTCGATTGCTGTTGCCCCATTGTTCCTTTGCTGATTCTCAAAACCAGAAGAAAATGATATCGTCTTTGGTAGTTGAATCGATCCTCAAAGTTTTCTCGCAAAAATAGAGTTTTGTCGAGAAATGATAGAGAGAAGAAAGAATAATATTTAATGAGACATGTTTAATCAGTGTTGGTATATGACTGTTGGAGTTTTAAGAATGATTTGTGGGTTTCAAGAATACTTTTTATTGATAATAAACCTTAGGAGGTGTTATTGGTTTATGTATTTTAGTGGATTTGAAAATCCAAACTAAATCTAATGTTATTGGTTCTATGATTTTAAATCCATATTCAAATCTACTGTTATTGGTTCTTTGATTTTAAAATAGATTTTAAAATCAAGTGTTATTCAATAGTATAGATTTATTTAAGGATTTGATTTAAAATTGGATTTGAGTGGATTTATAAATGTTTTTAGTATAAAAATACAAAGGAGCAAATATTGAGCTCTACCTTGTTATTTTGACTTGGATTTGTAATATTGTTTTTTGAGTTTCTTTTTTTTTTACATTTACAAGTTTTCATATCTTGTATGTTTGTTTAATATCTTGTATCTTGTTCATCATTTTCCTTTTTTTATGGGTACCAAATAAATCTTCACCTTCTTTGGTTTAAACATAAAGTCACTAGTAATTGGTCAAAAATACTTTTTCAATCCCAGACATGTTATTACTTTTCCTTCTCTTTTAATTGGTTGCTAGGGCTTAGATCATTCTTCTCATATTAGCATTTTTGTATGATTAACTTACGCATTTACTTATCAGACATTATGTAATGGTAATTGATTTTTCTTATATAATTTTACAACTTTTGATTGAATTGTCTGTTTTACTTTATATTTCAAAGTTTTGAGCATTTACTCTCTTCTACGTAAGTGTCATCTTGTCACCTTCCAACACTAACTAAATAAAACTTGTTCTGAACAATTTCTCCAGATCCAAGCATTTTCCCTCCTAATGATAAATCTATTTGATTGATTAATAACAATTCACCTGTTTTGATTTTGAAATCCATATAAGTTATTCTTAAATCCATTTTGTTTGATTTTAAAATCATGGATTTAGCAAAGATTTCTAAATCTAAAAAAATTTGTAAATCCATTAAAACACTAGAACCAATAACCCCTACTTAGTTTTAGCCGTTCTTGATCTTGTCTTATACTTCTCGTCTTAAAACCCTCAACTAGCCATTGATCTAACTCGGTCGGGTCGAGTTATTTGGCCAAGTTGGTCGTTGATATTGAGCTGAGGGAGAAAGTCAAGTCAATTCTGAATTAAGACTTTGACTTTAAATGGTGACCAAAGGAATGAAAAGAAACACTATATTTTTTTAACTTCCTTTAAATATATTTTACCATTTATGAGAAATAGTTTTCCTTTCTATTCCTTCTCATTCCTTTTATTGTAGAGAATTATATAATAATTTTTTCCTCATTAATTTTGATAAGGAATTATCATTCCTACCATTTTATTCATACTCATTCATTTTCTATTCATTCTTCGTGTTTATGTGATGAATATGGTAAAACTGAACTGTACCAACCGAACTAAACCGAAATAGACGATATGGTAAGGTTTTGGTATATACCATATAAACCGAATGGATATGATTTTATAAAAACCGTAGGATTTGTATATGATTTGGTTTATAACCGATTAAACCGAATTAACCGAACAAAACCGATCAAAAGTATAAACATGTAAATATGTATCTATTTTATAACGACACATGAAAAACTATTTGTTATATAAGGTAACTTTGTTAATAACTATTACCATATTTTTTATAGTAATAAAGAAATCCTAATTTGTAAAATACTTGAACTATAATTAAATAACAATACATCGCAACCGAGACTTCATATTTTTTTAGTCTTCTTTTTTAATCTTTTGCTTTATTTAAGCATTGACTAAATTGAAGTGAAGGTTATAAATTTGATGAAAAACAATTACTGGAAATTCTTAACAATTTTTTTTTTCATATCTATAAACGGAAAAAGTTTCATGTTCAGTCGAAGAAGCACGACTTTGATGAACACTAAATATGAAAGAGTGAAAAACTTTTCTTTCATGCTTCTGTTTTGTTTCGTATTTTATTTTTAAATTTTCAAGCTTTGATTTTAATTCTAGATATGATTATTTTATTTTATGGTAGAAGCGTTTAATTTTTGTTCATTTATTTGAACATATAATATTTTTTTAATAAATGAATGCGTTGATAATATGACACTAAAATTCATATAATATGATCTCAAACTAAATAATTATGTTTTTGGTATAAAACCGAATAAACCAAAAACTGACAGTATATAAACCGAACCGAACCGAAGTCAATATGGATTTAGAATGGTAATGATATTTTACTACCCGAAATACCAAAAAACCAAAAAAACCGAACCAAAACCGAACCGATATCCGGATTCAACACCCCTAGTGATGATTACAGTTAGACTCTTTGTATTACACATTTCCACATAGTTTGCTAAATTTTGATAAATAGTCCCTCTATCATAGATTATTCTAACTTTGTACCCACTACTTATTTTTGAGAACTTATTAATCTATTAATTTTTTGATGTGTGTATATTTTTGTGTACGTGGAACAAAAGATGGGAGAACCGCAGACATGATTTACAAGTTCGCTTTAGGTTAAGTAAGGAACATTATTGTTTTTCGATAAGAAACTCCAAGTGGACTCTAATGGTGCAGACTCTTGCTCTATGCCACAATGCTATTACTGAGTCAACTTTGTTTGCCGGTTAGAATGGTCAAAAAGTTTTGCAAGAACTGATGCGTGCTTTGAAACGGTATCTGTTTTTAGCAAGAAACTGCTTGCAAACTTGTCTTATCCGAGAGCAATCTTGGTGACTCCCCCAAAGATCACAGTTCATCTGAAAACCATGTCACAACAAAAGGTTTAACTTATCCACAAAAAGTGCCAAGTATTCAATCGCGCTGCATTGTCTCATCTTGGAGGAGATTCTTGATGGATAAGTTAACTGCAAACCATGTTCTTTTTATGTCAAAAAGAAGACAGTGCAGTTGTCCTTACAACAAGTTGTGTTCATAACCTATCTTTACTATTATTTGCGAAGTTATTTTTCTCATTCGAGCTTTCAAAAAATTAGAGCGATTAAAGTCGATATTACCCTTAATAAATTTTATATATAAGTTACAATATAATTAAAAGCAATATTTTTGTTAATAATATTAGATTATATGTTATTTAAGATAGTTTATTATAAAACATATTTAAAAGATAAGATAGTTCTTATATATTGTGTTGTTATCTATAAATAATATTTTATAAAATATAATTTAAAAATTAAGACATAAAAATTTTATAATCAGTATTAATCAAGAAAAAATTGGTATAAAGATATTTTTAATCTATAGTGCTTTTAAAATTTCAACACAATAATAAGCCTATATATTTTTATGAAAAAATTTTCATATATAAATAATTTGATGTTTTATTTAAAATTCTTAAGAACATAAATAATAGCTTGTTATGCTGGTTTTTAAATTAGTAAGGCATAAACTAATAAGTATTCGGTATTCGTAAGAAGATTATGTATGCATGTGCGGACAAAACACCTACTGTTTTATTAATTCTATAAAAAAATGCCACCCTTAATTTGTCATTTGTTAATCAAAATTTCCACTTTCAATGCTTATATCTATAATATTATTTGAGAAGTCAGTTTTCTATGCTGTTCTCACGTTAATTTTTAGAATGGTACAATGATATCTTTAATGAATATTAAAAATTATAATTAATGCCATTTTAATATTTTTGATAATCTTTGTTTTTAATGTTTTTATTTTAGTTCCTTTTTATATTATTTTTAAATCACATATAAAAAAGGAATTTTTTTAAAAATATATAAACATGGTCATATTATTCATAAAAATATAAAGTTTACTTTTAACACACAATCTCAAACAACAGAATATATATTTTTAAGATAATTCTCAAAATAAAATTTTTAATTTTAACTTCTGTGTCTGTTAAATTGCTTTCCAAATAAACTAAAGAATAATTTTTTAATTAACATAAGCTAATAGCTTTAATGAACTAAAACTATTATACATAGTTACATAAGTAAGATAACATAATGAATTTTAATAACTAAAAATAGAATACTATGTCATTATTAATAATGATTTCTGACTAATAATCTTTAGTTTAATTTTTAATTTATAGTTTTACAAATATGAATAAATAACAAAAAAATATTTATAAAATATTGTAGAGTGTAAATTTGGTTTGATAATTCAACTCCGAACCTATCAATACTTCATCTTATTTTATATTTTATTAAAAAATATAATTGTTAATCTTAGTATATATAGATTTTAACCACCATTAATCTAAGCAAATTCCAAAAAGATATTAGTCTTAGTATAATTATTAACAACACTAATTTTAGTGTATTTAAATAAACAATTGGATTTAATAGAAAAAATCCTGCAATCTAATGTACACGTAGTAAAAATAACCAATTTAATCATCTTTTTTTTCAACCCAAATTAATCATCTATGATAACCAAATTTACTAAATATTCTACATAAAATCACATTTCTAACTAAAAATAAAATAAAATTATTTAAACTAATATTGTATACATATATTATAATTTAAATGTAGTTTAGATATTGACTAGTTATTATAATTTATTTACTTTGTACATACTTATACAAAAATCACCTAGTTTGACAATTCTGTAATAACTTATTTATGGAAAATTATTACTGATCATGAATTAGGTCTCTGAGAGAGATATTATTAGGGTGAGGTCATTCTCAGCTCGTACGTTGCTTGGCCTGGCATGCTAAAATTATTCAATCACATCCTATGTGGATTTCTTCATGTTCCCTTCCTCCAAAAAGGGTAGTGGAGGTGTTACAACAGTCTCCTTGCAAATTCCTGCCTTCAAATCGGAAAAATAGAACTGGTTAATCGCATGAGGAGAGACCGTTTAGAAAGAAGAACCTTAAACAAAACGACACGAACAAAATTCCACCAAATATCATTTTCCACAAGCTTTCAGAAACTCCATTTGAGGTTGACCTAGTCGGAGTGGATCCAAACAAAGAATCCTAGATACCAAAAGTCGTCATTATTAAAAAAGAGAAAGAAATGTAATAATGAGTTATGCTATTGGTTTATTTTTGGCCCAAGTAACATAATCTCAAGCCCATGTGAAACCCATAACAATATAACGAAAATCAACTAAATTAATCAAATCGAATAGCTAATTATTCCAGACAAAATGGATCAGAGATCATGAATACATTAAAAATCCAGATATTTGATTATTAGTGCACACTCAAACTTTGTTACGGCCCATCATGTAAACCATTTGGGCTAAAACTCAAGTTCAGATTGGCCAAAGTAGTGATAATTTAGTTTCCAAATGGAATTGAACCCAAAACTAACTTGGACACACATCAAGTCCCAAAAAATTACCACTACACTACCACCATTTCGTTAATTAGCCTTGTAGTTGATGTTATTGCTGGCAATGACATGATGCTTCTCTTTATGCTACATTTGATGGTAGGATATCTTTATCTCATAGCCAAAATTAGCCTTATAGTTGATGTTATTGCTGGCAATGACATGGTGCTTCTCTTTATGCTACATTTGATGGTGGGATATCTTTATCTCATAGCCTCACAACTTTTATTCTAATATCACTACCTAAAAAGTAAAAACAGTAAAATATTCCAGTAGATTTGTAAGTAAAATTATTCTTATTGAGCTTTATGTATGTACGTACTTGCAATGGAGCGAGAAGGCACGTAGACTGGGAGTGATTAACCGAAAGTTATCTGCAGACTGCACACAAAAAGTTTTACTAACCATCATGTTTCCCGTACAATCTATTACCAATTATTATGAGAATATTAACTATACTCCAATAATTTATTACAATCAACTGTAAACTAAATAGAATATGGTTTGAATACATTTTACATTCATTCATCCAAAACCATATCTACAAAAACATTGGTACTGTTTTACAATTCGATGTATAAATGTATTGTTTAACAACCACACAGAGAAACAGGGTTCTTGATCATGGTTGAGTAATAGAGAAAGATAGTTTCAATGGTTGGAAAGCTTTAATCTCACAACAGAAAGAATGAGAGAGATGATCCCATGTACCTGTCTATTTCAGACACGGTACAGTTTAATGATTTGGTCGATCTTGGCGCGACAGACAGGACATCCCCAGTTCTTGGATTTGATCTCAGTCAAGCAAGACATGCATCCTGCGAGATGTCCACAGGGGACACAAACCGCTTCAGATGGAGCGTCGAGACATATAGAACACTGTCCAGAGCTCACGTCTTCTTTCTTTTCACCCTCTGCTGAAGCTGGTAGAGAAGAAGGATATGGGACATCAACAGGTGTTGAATCGATTCTTGGGTAATGAACTGGACCTTCCTCTAAGGTTTGTACATCATCATCTGTCAATGGAGGAGCTGACGGTGAAGGTTCATGTACAATAACACTTTCATGGCTATTGAGACCCGAGGTGCTTGCTTTCCCTGAGGAAGGAGGAGGTGGAGGTGGTGCAGTTGAGGAACTTGCTTCACCAATGGAATGGTGATTGGTATTTGGCCTCTCACTCATAATTGGTGGTGCAGACGGTGCTGTTTGGAGAACGTTTAGAGGATGTATTGGCTGTATATTTGATTCCATGAGAGTTTCATTATATAATCCAAAGAAGGATGAAATGAAACACAAATTTGGCTAATATTTTTTTGACATTACCTGTGGAATTCCTTTACATGCATCACAAAACCACCTAAGTTGTTGTTCGTCCCCTTTAGTGGAGGGGCCAAGTCTAAGATGTGTTTCTGTGATAAAAGAGAAGAAAAGATTACATGTTTCTACTTCTCTGATACTGATATGATTATCATGCAAGAGCAGATAAAATAGAGAGATGGATTTAGGTACATTCTTGGCAAATTTTTGATATGAACTAAGGATGCTAGCTAGCAAGTAAAAAGGGTAGACTTACGCCTAACTACTTGATGATGCCTACGTTTTCGTCTTTGTCTCCTGCGGCTTGGGACTATCCACCAGAATAAAGTTCAATCATCATTATCCACAAAGCAAGAGGGTTGCATGTCAACAACATATAGAAAGAAATTACTTGTGGAGTTGTCGACAATGATCATCACTGAAGTATCAGACTGGTTAGCTTTTGGTTCCTCCAAGTTTGCTTTCCACAAGGGCATCACTGTGCGTGTCTGTGCATCCTGATTACATCATTACATCATACCAGTTTAGAAGCAGATAAACCATACAAGCAAAACTTAAAACATAGAGAAAATAAAACGATATTATTATATATTAAATGGTCATCGTACCTGCAAACTAGCATATACAACCAGCTCCAACTTGAGAGGCTTTGCAGGGTTTCTTGAACCAGTTGGTACGATGACTACCCATCTGCAGATCATAAGCTTTAGAGAAGATTCATAGCCATGTGCAAAAAGAAAATGGTTTCTTCATTTTTCTGTGCACACTAATAGAGTTAACATATAAACCGAACAAACACCGACAAAAAAAAAGACATATAAGAGTGAAGTATAATGGATACACACACTCTTCTTGAAAGAAGCTGAGGCGCAAATAAATCAAGCATTGCAGGCCCGTAAAACTCACACATCCAACCAGAGAACAAGCAGATGTGACTCTACAGAATCAACAATCCACAAAATAATTAACAATCCACAAAATAATCATATCTACCACTTACAAGTCGACAATAACAAATGATCATTCATACCTCAATAGAACGTACGACATTGCTGAACCCTTTGACTCTAGCGACCTTAAGTGGTGTCTGACGATCATCATTGAGAACAAGTGGATTTGCTGCCAAAAACATCAGATAAAAAAATAAAGGATATTAAACTCAAAGTCAACAAGCTGTATATAAGAGATGAGAGCAAACACTTACCACCATGGGAAAGAAGCAACTTAACAGTGTTCTCAAGACCTCTTTTAGCAGCATGGTGCAGAGGAGTCCCTGCATGGCAACCTGATAACCAACAACAGAGAGAGAGACCACATTAGCTATAATAACTCAATTAATTAATGTTCTTTCTGATCCTAACCAAACTCTGAGTACCTGGACGATAAGCATTAACATTAGCGCCTAACTCGATCAAAGTCTTGGCGACATCATAAAGCTCAGAGTTCATGCAAGCCATTATCAAAGGCGTTTTGCCTTCTCTATCCATCCACTACATCCCACCAAAATCACACTAATTACGCAAAAAAAAAAAAAAAACTGATTTTCGAGAAATAATCAATGAAGCTGAACCTCGAGGTCTGCTCCTTCACGATGAAGAGCTCGAATGCCTTCAGAGTTACCGTAGCTCACTTGCTGATACAGCAGTTCCCCTTTCGATTGCTGTTGCCCCATTGTTCCTTGGCTGATGATCACAAACCAGAATCGATAAAGACTGACTGGTAAAGTTGGGAGAATATTAAAGAGACAGTTGGGAGAAAGTTAGGTGTCAGTTCAGAGTTAAGACTTTGCTATTACACGTCTCCACATAGTTTACTAGATTACTCCCTGTATTATAGACTGTTTCAACTTTGTATCCGCTAATTGATTTTGAGATTATTAATACCCTTTTTTCAGTGTGTCAACTACCAAAATACGAGTAAACTGCACATGAAAAAGTTTATTTCACTAATAAACCCTTAATTTAATTCTTTTTACTGTTATTTGAAGTATTACAATTTTGTTACAAACTCTCATGAACTATAAGGTTATTCTTTGATAGAAAGTTTATTATAGAAACATCTATGATAAATTTTATTTATGCATTACACAGTATGTTATATCCTGATGGAAATTTTCTTATAACCCTACCCTTACTACACTAGAGAGGATAGTTTTCCTTGAAACAAAGTTGTATCTTTAACATATTTGTCGTTTTTACCCGTTCTCTAATATTCTTGTCGTTCTAATAATTTTAATGTAAATTTATTAAGGTTTAGGGAATATTAGGTTTTAGAGAAATATATAATTACGGTTTAGGTCTTTCTCAGCTTGTCGCTTGGCCTGTGGCTTGCTAAAGCTATTCAATCACAGCCTCTATGCAGTGGGAAAACCTTCCGCGGGATTTGATAGAGGAGATTCTCTATAGGGTTCCTGCTAAATCTCTGTCACGATTCCGGTCAACATCAAAAAAAATGGCACTCTCTATTGAAATCTACGAGATTTGCTAAGAAGCACTCAGCTCGCGGACAAAAAGAGGAGCCTCTGAGTATCATGTTGATTGATTATAAGGTATTCGTAGTAAGGATCAATCTTAATGGATTTCACGACAGTGTTGCTCCATCTGTTAAGGTAGCTTATCAATTAAACCTCAACTCTTTACAAGTCGCTATACGTAACCTTTTTCACTGCGATGGCTTATTGCTATGCACTACAAATAACAACATACTCGTGGTTTGGAATCCATGTTCCCGGGAAACCAAATGGGTTAAACCTAGATACATTTACAAGCAATCATACTGCTACTATGCTCTCGGATACGACAACAAATCATCATGCAAGCAATACAAAATCTTGAGAATGGATCTTCGAGTGATGTTACCAATCAACAATGAATTCGAGATTTATGACTTCACCACTAATTCTTGGAGAGGTCTTGGTGTGGCTACTGATTGGTTTTTACCACAATATGGTCATGGCGTATCTGTGAAGGGTAATACTTATCGGATTGCTACTCAAGCGCAGAGTCCACATACTAACTTCTTACTCAGTTTTGATTTTTCAACCGAGAGATTTCAAAATCTATCTCTGCCTCAGCCTTTTCCATTTAATATATCAGCTTTATCTGTAGTTAAAGATGAGCAACTTTGTCTCTTAGGCGGTTTTTACACTGAAGATACTTTACATGTATGGGTGAAAACTAGTCCTGATGAATCAGTCATGTCATGGAGCAAGGTCCTAACAGTGAAAGCCAAAAGTGAGATAAATAGTATTGGGTTTAGTTTCTTGGCTGACGAGGAGAACAAAGCTGTAGTGTATTGCAATCATTATACGCACCACAACAAAATATTACACATTGTTGGAGGAAATGAAGTCATACAAGTGGATCCTCTTGATCTAAGTTCTACAATCGGACCATCTTCTTACCCACATCTTCTGAATTATGTTCCAAGTTTGGCTCAAATAAGAAACGGTACACTTCTTGAAAGACGCAAAAGGGAAGAGCAAAGCATGTGATTTGTAACGGTCTCTTTTGTTGTTTTAATTAGTAAAACATGATCAATACATAAAACAAGTTTGCTAGAAAGCATCTTCCTTGCGTATGTGTTATTGCTAGAAAGATTCTATGATTTGCATGGGCAGAGTTTACAAAGTTACAGTCAACGGATAGAATGAAAACTTTAGGCCAAGACAACAGAGCTCCATAGAGAGCATAAGGCTATATAACTCGGGATCATATGTTCACTAAGGTCTTTGTATGGAGTTTGGTGTCACAAAATCTACTTTCTTTGTGTTGATTTTGAATCTTATTATAGATTTCTCTGAAATATTTTACTTTTATCTTTGAGTTCGAGGATCTTGAATAAAAGAATATCATAAAACTGAACAATGTCTCGTTAAAAAAAAAATATTGGTTTTATGATATGTCTCGTTAAATATTGGTTTGCATTACACAAGATATTATAATCACTTCATGTCATGTCCTACTGATTGTGATATTGGCATGCTCATTAATTAATCCAAAAAACTAACGTCAAAAGAGATAAGGAAGTTTACAAACTACATGATCTTTAAATAGTACATCATATATTCCAAAACTATTCAAATATTTGAATAACGCATACAATATGTATCAACATTTTTCAGACCTTTTAGGAAAACACGTCAGATTCTTAAGAATAACAATCATAACTTATACATGGTTAGATTTCAGAATCTTGTTCTTCCTCATTGCTCTTCTCAGGGACTTCTGGTTCTTCCTCATTGCTCTTCTCAGGGACTGACGGATCCAACGGCGGTTCCGATGGTGGTGGAGGAGCGATAGGTGAATCTGAAGCCGTTGGTTTTGGTGATGATGATGATGAATTTGGACTATACCACTTAAGCAACCTATCTTTGTTTTTAGTCCACCACTCTTCTGCTTGGTGCTCATCAAATCTCTTTTTACTACAAAACAAATACTTATCAGGCATGGTCTATAACTCCATACATAAAACAATCGTATGCATGTATGTTACCTGAATCTAACTCGTCGGAAAATCTTGTTACCATTCATGTCTACCACAAAAGTCACATAAACGCCAGGTTCAAATTGTTCTTTACTTTCCTTTCCACCTCTTGATGATGATGATGAACTTTCTGTTGGTACTGGCTTTGACGTATTTGACGTTTCGGATATACTTGAGTTCGATGATACTTGTTCATCAACCTTTTGATCTTGTGTGTTTCCGGAAGGAGATGTTTCTTGTTGATCAAGTATCGAAGTTGTAAGTGTAGATGTTTCAGATACTTCGTTTGTATTTAGATAAGCTTCAGCTTGAGAGTTAATGGACTCGAAAGCTTCACTCTCTGATACTTCAGGTGGTAGTTTATCCTTCAATCCTTTTAACTAATTATAAAAAGAAATATTATATTGTATGTTGCCAAAATAATAAAAATCGTTTTAGCATTGAAAAATAGGAGCAAACCTGTTGTGCAACAGATTTTAGGGCTTCTGTAGCTGCTTTATGCTTAGCAGATTGCTTTGCAGCTAATTCAAAAGCTTCTTTAGCTGCTTCTTGAAATTTATGGACCTCTGTTCTTTGATTATTGCATTTCTCTTTCAAATTCTTAACCTAAAAGTTGAGGAAATAATGAGTTAGATTCATTATTAAAACAAAATTAAGGACAAGAATAAAGATACCTGACTCTGCAATTTCGTCATTTCTTGGTTCATAACTTCATTAGTCTTCTTCAAACTATCAATAACGCTTCTTGAAAATCCAGAAGTGCGTGGAGGGCTAGATCTTCTTGCGTATGGAGATGAAGATCTTCCGGGTAAAGGCGACGAGGACCTTGTAGGTGGAGGCGATGACATTGGTCCGACTAGTAGACGCGGCGGAACAGCAGCAGGAGCAATAGGTTTTAGTAGACTGGGGAATGCAATGTCCTTAAGTTGTTGGAGAGATGGAACTTGCGAGTCACGGACATTAGAAGAGTTAGGTCTAAATCCAGGCCTTGATGTCTTGACTGATTTTGTATTTCCGGACAAGAGAACTTTAGATGACCTTGTTGTTTCTCTATCTATTCTTACCGAACCATCTGTCGACGACCGTCCAGGAGTTCCAACATTGTTCCTGTTTGCATTAGTGGTATAACCAGTCTCCGCTGCCTTAAGTTTGTTGTAACAAGCATCGCATACGCGATGTGGCTTCCCTGGAGTTGGAGCCAGTGCTGCTTTCAAAGCTTTCTTTGAACTACAAGCATGACAATGGACTAAGCCACAATTGTAACAGTTGTGTCTCTTACGTGTGAATCCAAATGCTTGGCGACATCCGGAGCAGATTGACTGATCTGCTCCGGAGACCCACTTATGTATACATATACTAGATGTGAAGTTTGAGCCACAAGATAAGCTCTTCACATGCCTGTCTTTCAAGGCTTCAACTAGTGTTGGTGTTTTTCTATCTTCTGTATCACCATGTCCTAATCTTCCATTAGCACCTATTGGTTATGTAAATACGGTTTAGTGATAAGGAAATAGATATCCGGTTTGTTCCGGTTAGGTTGTTATGACAAGTGTATATAGTCACACAGCTCTCATTTGTTAATGATAACAGAAAAGTTCCTTTTGTCGTTTCTCTCTCTTAGCTCTCTCTTCGCCATAGCTGAGCTCAAGAGCATCTTTCTGTTCATCCTTTCTTTTACTAAAATGGTATCAGAGCGTTGAGCTCTAGCTCAACAATCGATCATCCTTCCTTCCCTTTCCGCTTTCTCTGTTTTCTCGTCAACCCTTGTTTCTCTGTTCTTCGTCACGATGGTGGTGTCTCTTCGTCGGACTCGTCGTTCTGGTCGTTTCACTCGCGCCGGTAGCTCGAACCCTCCACCTGAAGCTCTTCCTGCTTCTTCTCCGGTGTCTTCGTTTGCTCATTCCGCCTTGATGAACCCAGATAGCACTCACTCTCCTCTGTACCTTCATCACGCCGATCATCCTGGACTTATGATTATCTCTGTTCAGCTCGATGGATCGAACTTTGGTCAGTGGAACTCTGCGATGAAGATAGCCTTGGACGCGAAGAACAAGATCGCTTTTGTTGACAACTCTCTTCCTCGTCCTGACGTTAACGATCCTCTTTTCCGGATCTGGTCTCGGTGCAACAGTATGGTTAAATCGTGGATCTTGAACTCGGTTTCCAAACAGATCTATGGTAGTATCCTCTCCTTTGACGATGCTGCTCAGATCTGGAACGATCTTCATGCTCGTTTCCACAAAACCAACTTACCGAGAACCTTTCAGTTAGTCCAGCAAATCCAAGACCTTCGTCAAGGTTCGATGGATCTCTCTCTTTATTACACCACTCTGAAAACGCTTTGGGATAACCTTGACTGCTCTGAGGTTTCTGATCCATGTGCCTGCTGTAACGCTGTCAACTGTGCTGGTCAGCGTCAAGCTCAAGCTCGTGTTGAGCGTTCTCGAACCATCAAGTTTCTGGCTGGTTTGAACGAGAAATACTCAGTCATTCGTAGTCAGATAATCATGAAGAAGCCCCTTCCAGACTTGGCCGAGATCTGTAACATTCTGGATCAGGATGACAGCCAGCGTCAGTTCAACTCACCCATTCCAGCTGCCTATAACCTGAGCTCTAATCCACCCTTACCACCCTTGTTGCCTACTCCACAGAACAGTGCTAGCCCTGATCCTACGCCTGGTGCTTTATATGCGTTCCAGAAGAAGGACAATCGCCCTATGTGCTCTCACTGTGGAGTTGCAGGCCATATCATTGACCGTTGTTACAAGCTCCATGGCTACCCGGTTGGCTGGAAGAAAGGGAAACCCATTCACAGCAAACCAGCTTCTTCATCAGCGGTTACTGCTGCTGTCTCTGCTTCAGACAGGACTTCTGGTGGTAACTTGGACTCTCTGGTTGGTAATCTCTCCAAGGATCAGATTCAAGAGTTCATTGCTTACTTCTCCTCTCAACTACAGCCGTCCTCTTCGGTTAATAATCTTACCGCTAGCTCGGTTGCTTCTACCAGTCAATCTTCTTCTGGTATCTCCTTTTCACCTTCCACATTCAGTTTCATTGGTATTCTTACTGTCTCTGCTTGTGTGACTAGTGTGAAAACTTGGATTATTGACTCTGGTGCTACACACCATGTCACTCACGACAAATCTCTGTTTGAAAGACTTGATACATCAGTCAATCACCATGTGAATCTTCCTACTGGACAGACTGTTCAAATTGGTGGTGCTGGTAGTGTTGTTTTAAACACAGCTATCACTCTGCAGAATGTCTTATACATCCCTGAATTCCGTTTGAATCTGCTCAGTATCAGTGCTCTAACCACAGATCTTGGTTCTCGGATTATCTTTGATCCTGAGTGTTGTCTGATACAGGATCTTTCCAAGGGATTGATGATTGGAAGAGGTAAAAGGATCGCAAACTTATACGTTTTGGATGGTGAAGATTCAGCTTATGAAGACGCTGCTTCTCCTTCTTTTGTTGCAAATTCAGTTATTGATGCTTCTGTTTGGCATCGCCGTCTTGGCCACACCTCTTTTACCCGTTTAGAGACTCTCACAAATGTACTTGGGATATCAAAGTTTAAAAATAAAGGATTGGTTCATTGTGATATCTGTCAACGCGCTAAACAGAAGAAATTGCCTTTTCCTACACGCAAGAACATTTGCTCTACTCCTTTTGAGCTTTTACACATCGATACTTGGGGTCCGTTTTCTGAACCAACTCAAGATGGTCATCGCTACTTCCTTACAATTGTCGATGACCATACCCGTGTTACTTGGATATATCTCCTTAAACTCAAAAGTGATGTTCTTCAGGTCTTCCCTTCTTTCATTTCAATGGTGGAGACTCAGTTTAATGCAAAGGTGAAATCGGTTCGTTCTGACAACGCTCCAGAACTCCGCTTTGATGACTTCTACAGCAAGAAAGGGATCGTCCCTTATCATTCCTGCCCCGAAACACCTGAGCAGAACTCCGTGGTGGAACGCAAGCACCAGCATATCTTAAACGTTGCACGGGCTTTGCTGTTCCAATCCCATGTTCCTCTGTCTCTGTGGGGAGATTGTGTTCTCACTGCGGTCTTCCTTATCAACAGAACTCCCTCTCCTTTGCTGGCCAACAAAACTCCATTCGAGCTCCTCCATGGTAAAGAACCTGACTACACGCATCTGAAGACATTCGGTTGCTTATGTTATGCAAACACATCTCCTAAACAGCGTCATAAGTTTCAAGATCGCGCAAAGGCATGTGTTTTCCTCGGCTATCCTGCAGGCTACAAAGGTTATAAGCTGTTGGATATTCAGAGTCATTCCATCTTTGTCTCTCGGAATGTGGTTTTCTATGAAGATATGTTTCCTTTTCATCGTCCTGAAACCTCTAAGGATACTGAAACATTCTTTCCTCATGTTGGTCACTCCTCTCATGAATCTGAAGCAACGGTCTCTGCTCAGGCTCCTCCTCCTGTTGCTGATTCCACTCGTCGCATATCTAAACCTCCAAGCCACCTTAAAGATTACCACTGCTATGCTACAAACTCCTCCACCGAGCATCCTATCTCCAATGTTCTCTCCTATGCAGCCTTGTCTGATCCTTATATGATCTTCATCAATGCTGTTAACGGTATCACTGAACCTTCCACCTATGCTCAAGCAAGAAAGTTCAAAGAATGGTGCAAGGCTATGAACATTGAAATCACAGCCCTTGAGGACAATGCCACCTGGTTGATATGTTCTCTGCCCGCAGGGAAAAAGGCTGTGGGATGCAAGTGGGTTTATAAAATCAAACTTAACGCAGATGGTACTTTGGAAAGGTACAAAGCTCGGCTGGTTGCCAAGGGTTACACACAGCAAGAGGGCCTAGATTATGTTGAAACGTTCTCTCCGGTTGCAAAGTTGGCCACCGTTAAACTCTTACTGGCTGTTGCAGCAGCGAAGGGTTGGTCTCTTTCTCAACTGGACATCTCGAACGCTTTTCTCAATGGGGACTTAGAGGAAGAGATTTACATGGAATTACCACCTGGATACTCACCAAGACAGGGGGAATCTTTCCCTCCCAATGCTGTTTGCAAGCTCAAGAAGTCTCTTTATGTCTTGAAACAAGCATCTCGTCAATGGTTTCTCAAGTTTTCTGAGACTTTACTTCAGCTGGGTTTCATTACTTCTTCAGGGGATCATACATTATTTCTCAAGAATGCTGGAGGCGTGTACATGGCAGTGTTGGTATATGTCGATGACATAATCATCGCTAGTAGTTGTGATAAAGCTACTGAACTTCTCAAAGCTGCCTTGCAGACATCCTTTAAGCTTAGAGATTTGGGTACTCTTCGGTACTTCCTCGGTCTTGAAATTGCTCGAACATCTGCTGGTATCAGCATCTGTCAACGCAAGTATGTCCTTGATCTCCTTACTGAAACAGGTCTTCTTGGTGCAAAGCCCTCTTCCATTCCCATGGATCCTAGCGTCAAGCTTTCACAAGAAGACGGTGATTTGCTGCAAGATGTCGAACAGTACCGCCGGCTCATTGGCAAGCTCTTGTACCTCACATTTACCCGCCCCGATATCACATTTGCGGTTCACAAATTGTGTCAGTACACGGCCTCTCCTAGAGCTCCTCACTTGCAGGCTGCTTATAAAGTGCTTCATTATCTTAAAGGCACCATTGGTCAAGGTTTATTCTACTCAGCTCAATCTGACTTGAAGCTTTCCGCATTTGCGGATGCAGATTGGAGTGGCTGTCCCGACTCCAGGCGCAGTGTCTCTGGCTTCTGTATGTTTGTTGGACCAGCTTTGATCTCTTGGAAATCAAACAAACAAGACGTCGTCTCCAACTCCTCTGCTGAATCTGAATACCGAGCAATGTCTGATGCAGTAAGAGAAATGCTATGGTTTCGGAATCTTCTTGAAGATCTTTGGATTGATATCTCTGAAGCTGCTCCTCTATACTGTGATAACACTGCTGCTCTCCATATTGCCAATAACTCGGTTTTCCACGAACGTACTAAGCATATGGAACGTGCTTGTCACATTGTTCGGGAACGAGTTAAGCTTGGACAGATCAAGACTCTTCATGTACGGTCTGCCAATCAGCTTGCTGACATACTTACTAAACCGCTCTATCCCACTCCCTTCCGGCATCTCTTGGGCAAGATGGACATTATTAACATATATGTGCCATCTTGAGGGGGAATATTGGTTATGTAAATACGGTTTAGTGATAAGGAAATAGATATCCGGTTTGTTCCGGTTAGGTTGTTATGACAAGTGTATATAGTCACACAGCTCTCATTTGTTAATGATAACAGAAAAGTTCCTTTTGTCGTTTCTCTCTCTTAGCTCTCTCTTCGCCATAGCTGAGCTCAAGAGCATCTTTCTGTTCATCCTTTCTTTTACTAAAAGCACCTTTCCCCCATGTAAAAACTTCACTTCTAGATGTCAAAACCGCAACGTGATGATCTCCGCAAGAGATTTCTTCCACAAATTCTCCCACTAATCGGTCTTGCACCAAGCAAGGTATTTTACCATCAGACATTGAGTTACCGAGTTGACCATGTGAACTCCCTCCCATAGTGAAAACATGTCCTGAGGTTGTGAGCGCGACGGTGAATGTATGCCCACAAGCAATTTGATGAAAGTTGTAATCAATAAGTGAAGAGACACACGTGGGTAGCAAGTAAGTCTCTTTGTTCCCATGCCCTAATCTGTTTTTATCACCATCACCCCAAGTAAATAACTTCCTAGATGACATACTCGTACCGGTCTGACCCATAACCTCAACGATCGCCGCTGTGTGCCAAACGCTACAAGCAACTTTCACAGTTTTCAAACCGTTTAATGATTGTACTTCCTTAGGGTTTGAAACGCTTTCTCTGTTTCCATGTCCCAAAACACCAAACGCACCATCACCAAAAGTGAATAGCTTCCCATTTGCAGTTGCTAAAGCAGAATGCCATGTGCCACAAGCAACAGAGAGTACCTGAAGACCTTCTAATGGACCAGAGACCCTTTTTGGTATCCAATGGCTAATATCACTACCATGTCCTAAAAGACCCACATTGTGGATCCCATCTCCCCATGAAAACAAGTCCCCAGAGGTGGATACAACACAAGTGTGGTACTCTCCACAAGCAACAAAGTCTATGTTGGTTAAAGCAAGAAACTCAACGAGTTTGGGACGACTAATGTCGACTTGAATACCATGTCCAAGCCTACCTCCAGCTTCTTCTCCCCAAGTAAACACTTCTCCTTGTCTTGTCACAAGCGCAACATGCCTTACACCGCAAACAATCTGGTGAACATCAAGAACAACGTTTGATTCCAACGGTCTTGGAGTTAACACATCTGTTTTCACCGTTTCTTTGCTAACAGTCCCATCTGGTAGTATCCCTTCGCTCCAAACTTCACCCCAAACGTAAACGTCACCTAATGATTCTATATCATCCGGACCAGAACCTCCACTTGAACAACTTGGTGTGCTTGAGACACTAATCCGAAAACCATCCGTACTTGGTCTTAACATGTTTCCACGTTCATATCCTAGATCGATTGATGTTCTACCTCGTGGGATATTGGTTGAGACAATGTCTATTGATTGGCGACCAGTGGAGAAGGAGTCACTGTCATGTATCTGAAGAAAGAAAAGAATTGATTTATATTAAACTTGAATTGTAAGTATAAACTATGTCCAGAACATAGACAAAGGAAGTAATGGCTTAGGACTTCAAATAGGTTTGGTCAGAATTTGAGGGAAAACTTTAGTCTGCGACTATATTAAAAAAAAAAGTGACAATTTTAAAGAACATATATACCTCAGGGATCTCACTTCTTGCACGTCTGTTACGACTTCTTTCGATTATATACTTAAGAGCAGCAAACCAAACTTCTGTCTCAGCTTTGTCTTTACAAATCTGCCCAAAATAAAAATGGTTTAGTTATTTTAGTTTCAGTGTTATAACCTAAGTTGAAGAGAGCTAAAGTGATATCTTTTACTAACCAAATCAAGTGACCTTTCTTTGTTATTATATAGAAGTGAAAATGATAAGTGATCTTTCTCTGGACGTAAAAATCTCTTGAAAACAGCCTGTTCACAAGAAATTGTTAGAATCCACAAATGACATTGCTTTATACGTTAATTAAGGTTAAAACGCACAGTTCTTTGCCCTGGGACAATTCGAGAAACTTCTGATAACTTTAAACCTTTTTCTTCTCCATGCGAAAACCAAATCAACGTTTTTTCATCCTATCATCAACATTGTTACAGTTAGCATAGTCCAGTAGAAAAACATTGCATGTATTTTATTTATTTAAAGTAGAATACCGGAGAAAGCCTGAATGCACGGAACTTAGGTTTCCCTTTTCGACTGTACTTGACTAACTGTGTTCCTTTTTTCAAAATGACAAGTGCCTACAAGAATATGCATACTTCATGTTAGGTCTACACACACAAAAAATTTACACACAATCTTGTTTTTCCAAAATTGTATGCAAGAAAGTGAAGAAAATGATAATTGCGTGATAGTTTGATCTCCAAAAGATAATTCAACAATGTCTTCGATATAACAGTATGTTTTGAGGATTATAAGAGAAAAAAAATTAAAAAGAAGAAAAACAAACTTGGTCGATGTCACGTTCGTGATAGACATAACTAGCAGGATCTGCCATTCCATCTGAGAAACCCGAGAGAAGAACGTCGGATAAACTCAAGAAGTATCAAGTGGTGTAATTCACCTGTCTTCATAGATGCATCCGTCGTTGCTTCCTTTCTCAGCTTGATCCGTTTCAACTCTCATCCAATTCTCTTTAGACCTATCAAAATGTATCCACGCATCAAAATATATTTGAGCAATTTGAGTCTCAAATAATGATATGAGAAACGTGATATGGATTTTGAGGCATTGTCGCCATTTTAGGAATGCTTGAAGCTACCATACAATTAGCCTCAGACTTTGGCGCTCTTCCCTTCTCTCTTACCACGTTTCTCTGTTCTTTTTAATTTAAATGATTTAACAGCCTTAAAATAGGCATTATAATCAAGGGTTGTTAATGTTACGTGATGTTGTGAGAAATAAGTTTTTCTTAAACTGTAAGAGATTAGACCAATTCAATTTATAAGTTTTTTTTTGCAACATCAAATTAACATAATACCATTGCTAATTGTAAGTTTGTAACCTACTCTTTAATATTGAAACAGAAAATCGTACTCACAATTTGATTTAAGTGAAAATTTGTGCTCCAAGCGATAAGAAATAACATTATTTTTCTTAGTAAAGCACCCAGATCTCCCCATTACAAACCCGGCGGAAAGTTTCTCCACTTCATTGCAACTTTGTAATTAGATAACGTTGTAAAGTCAATGTATGTATATAATAATTACAAAGTAAATCACTAAAATATAATGATAAAGGTTTATCTATTTCAACATGAACGATTGACCCCTAAAGAATATAATCTAGATTCTAAATAATAAGAAGTGGTATGAACGAAAAAATTACTTTCTATTGAATATAAATATATTTGTGAAAAGAATCCATAACCATTGTAATTTGGTCTTTGGAAATACCAAACATCAGACCTAAGTTGAAAATGAAAATTGTACAAATAGAAAATCCTAAATTGATACAATAGTTCCTAGAAAAACAACTAAAATAGACTTCATTGTTGGATTTGAGCCAAACTTGGAAAATAGTTCAGAAGAAGTGGGCGATATGGTTCGATTGTTGAAACTCCACCATGATGAATGGACTGAAGTCGTAACAAGGTAGCCTTACTGGAAGGTGCGGCTACCACATTTTGTATGTGTTTATTTTCTCCCACAATGTGAAATAGTACGTCATTTTGGATCATGTACTTGCCGCAACACACTACAACTTTGTTTTGCTCGTCCGCCAAGAAACTGCACCCATCAAAATACTCATTAATATTTTTTTCAGGATCGCTTTTCACTGTTAGGAACTTGCTCCATGACATGGAAGATCCTCTGGTTGTTCTCACCCATACATCTAAATCTGCAGAATATAAGTCAGAATAACACACACAAAGTTTATCTTCTCTAACAACTGATAAAGCCACATTTTCATAAAAAACCGGATGAGGAAGAAACTGTCTTTGTAACCGTTCTGTTGAAAAATCAAAACTTAGTAAGAAAGGAGATAACCATGCATGACTAGTAGTAGAAGCAATCCAATAAGTGTTTCCCTTCACAGATATGCCGAGTGGCCATAAAAACCAATCACTACTCGTACAAAGAGTTCTCCATGATTCAGAGGTGAAGTCATATATTTCGTAAGCAGAGTAGTCTGTAGGCACTCTGTCGTTACAATCCACCCTCAAGACTTTGTATTGCTTGCATGAGGATTTGTTGTCGTAACCTAAAGCATAGCAGCCGGTTTTCTTGAGCTTGTTTTTTGGTTTAATCCACTTGGTTTCCCCTGACCATGGATTCCAAACCACAAGTCTTGAGTCTAATGTGGTGCATAGCAATAAGCCGTCGCAGTGAAAAACGTAATGTATATCGACTTGTGAAGAAGCAAAAAAGGGATCTTTAAAGTACAATTGAGCTGCTAACTTGACAGATGGATCAATGTTGCTGTGGATCTCAGGGAAATCGACGCTCATCAAATTAACCCTTAAATCCTTTAACATGATAATCAGAGACTCCTCCTCTTTTGGTGCATTAGCAGAGTGTTTCTTAGCAAAGCTCCTAGATATCAACAGAGCGTTCCATTGTTTCGATATAGATCGAAAGCGTGCTAGAGGCTTAGCTGGAACCCTAGAGAGTATCTCCTCTATCAAATCCCCTGGAAGGTTTCCCCTTTCCATAACGTCAGATGGGTAAAGATGGGTACAACTGAGAAAGACCTAATTCATAATTATATAGAGGTTTACTATTTTGGAAAAAGCAAGATTAAAAATTATTACTAGGTAGTTTAATAAAATATTTGGGATATACATCTCAAAGGTTTTCTCCCACTCATTGTCTTCTATTCCAAGTTAATAAGTGCAATAAAATCTATAACATATATGCACCAATCTATCTATCTATCTATACTATTAATTATGAAGTGATTTGGCTTATGTGTCGGCTTTTCCATAGTTTTAGGTTTTTTTTTTGTTTATTTGTCATTGTTTATTGTTTATTTGACATATTTTCAATAATTTAAGGTAATTTACTTATTTGTTATATTTTAATAATTTTAGTTTTGAATATTTGTCATATTTTCCATAATTTAGGTTAATATTTATTGTCATGTTTTTAACAATTTTAATTCGTAATTTAATTTATTTATCATATTTTAAAATAATTTTAGGCGATAATTTTAGCTTTGCTTATTCGTATGTTCTCGGCGATTTTAAGTTATTTTGCATATTTGTCACGTTTTATTATTTTCTGGAAGCTTATTTGTCATATTTCATAATTTAGGTTGATTCATTAGTTTAATAAATAATTTTTAGAATTGTTAGTTTTAAACATTTTTAATGATTATTTAATAAATATTTTCATTACATTCAGGAATAATTATTATTAACAAGTGTTATCAAATTTTAGCAATAATTTTATAGTTTTTCGTCTTATATTTAGTTTAGTAATATTAAATCGTATGTTTTTTATTTATTATTTTTGAAAGAATTTTTTTAATGCTACTGAATCATCTTATCAATAAAAAAAATATAGTCCAAAAAATACGATCTCTTGCCATTATAATTAAAAATTCCGCTTTTACCACATATATAATGTATTACTTTTGTTTTGTAAAATTTTAGTTAAATAGAAGTATATTTAATTATTGTGGATTTTGTTAATACGCGTCACTATGAACTCCGATGAATAAATTTTTTTATATAAAATGTAATTAAAACTTTGATGAAGGGAGTTTGATTTTATATGTTTCGCTGATAATTGGTAGTCATGGTTTAAATTTTTTGATTTATCTTTTATATTATTTTAATTTTACAATGTAAAATTTTAATCAAAATGCATTAAAATGCAATAACGACTAGAATAAAAAAAATTCAAAATGCAATAACGACTAGAATAAAAAAAATTCAAGTACCAAAATTTATATATATTGCATTGTAATAAAATTTTTAATCAAAATGCCTTGAAATTAATTAAATAATTTAGACTAAAAATTTTTTTTATTGAATTAGTTGAATATATATTATTCTGCACCCGCACAAGGTGTAGGTCATTATCTAGCAAGTATCTAATTAATATTGCAAACACAAATATGAAACAAAGTTCAGTTAACAAAGCCACTCTAGTGCAAAAGATTCTTCATGGGATCATCCTCGTGCATTCTTTTCATTCGGTAAGCTTCATCTCCTCAGGTGTAACCTGTTATTTATAAACACACCGTTTCATTAAAAAAGATAAAAACTCAATCTAAAGATATCTATAATGATCTATACTGCTACATATATGTTGTACCTGATCATTCCATTGGACATTGTATTTACGTTTTCTTTCATCTTTCTCCTCTCTCTTCCTCTCATCCTCCTGTGTGCAAACCAATGACATTAGCAACATGAATGAGAGCATATATTGCTAACTAGACTTAGAAATGGACCGAGTTTTGATACCCTCTTTAAAGCTTCTGCAAGTTTATCACGGTCAAGAACAAGATCTTCTGGTGTATCACTTCCCCAAGTCACAAATCTTTTCTCCTCTACTGGACCGGACCTATCTGCAAGTCCACATTCATAAAATAAGTAGATAAAAAAAAAAACTTTAGAAAGTAATATTAGAAGATTCTGTTCTAAACCATTAGAAGCTGCAGCACGCCTTTCAATATTGGTTCTCATTAGATCTGCAGCTTCCTCAGCCGCCTCTATCCCCGCAACACCAGTGCAATAGCTGTTCTTAACTGTTTGCTGACAGCATCTGTAACCCCACTGTTGATCCTTCCACCACGACCCCCATACACTTGTGTGGTTGTTTATGTAAACATCTTCTTCATATTTGCTCTTAGGTACCGACAGTTCCTGTAAGAAAGACAGGAGAATGATATACAATAACATGTATGAATAAAAAAATAAAGATCAAAACTGTTAGTTCATAATATTACCATTCCTTTAATAACTCTTCCACATCGGTCATATTCGACTTCTCGCTCGCTCTGTCCAAATAAAAGCTCCTTTGGGATGTCTTCCACAGAAGATGCAGCAGCATTTCCATACTTCTCCATGATTGTTTCTTGGATCTGTTTCTTCAGTTTCTCCTTTGCTTCTTTGTATTTCTTGAAAAGCAGCTCGGCTTGAGAAGGGGCAGCTTGCGTGTTGATCTCCTCCTGGCCTTTCTTGGATAATTGCAACGCGTGAATATTAAGCTTCTTGAACTCTAGAGCTTCTCCACTCACTCTGTATTGATTGTCTCCCTGATGCAACATCATATTTGTTAATAATGATAAATGTAAGTAATTACAAAACTATAGATTCTACTCAGCACTTACCGCATAGAACTTCTCGTTTGGATCAGCATTTGGAAGAGGATCTTCACGCATAGACCGTGTCTTGGGATCATAATAAGCAGAATTCACATCAAGATTCAAAAGATACTTTGCAGTGTCTTCACGTATACGCAAGTTCCTGACAGTTCCTGTGCTGCCACCACCAGTAGTACGAACACGTTTCTCTACCTTAGCAAAATCCATTTGCTTGCTCTCATCAGCTTTGGCTTCATCATGTTTCAGAGCATCTTCTTCATCAGCATCACTAGACTCTTCTTCATCAATCTTGTTGTTACGTTTCTTTTCCAGCTTCTTCAACTGCTGCTCTTTTAAAAAGTTTCTTCTCGCTTCATCTCTAGCCTCATACCTCTTGATCACTTCAGCGTATTTAGCTGTATCGTAACCGTTCCATCTATCCCTTTTCCCATCATAATCAAGGTCGAATGTCTCAATCTTTTCATCAGGAGCTATGTTCTTGTTTGTCCATTTTGCTCCTATCTTTCTTGGCCTCTCTGTGCACAACTTTGTCTTATGCGTCATAGCTCCACAGCTGAACACAAACCGATCAGTGACACAACTCAAAACAGAGAAAGAAAGAAAGAGTTTTCTTGTTGGCTTACTTACTTCTCACAAGCTCCTTTCCTGTACTTATCTGCCTGGAACGTTTTGGCTCCTCTATCGTACCAAGACTTTGTATAGTTCGGATCAACTTTCCATTTCCTTTGATGTTTCAAGCTCTGAGGGAACCAAAACAAAAATAAATGTTAGCATTCAAGTCAACAGCCAATCAAGAAAATGGTGTGAGAAGACAGTTATTAGGAACATATAAGACATTACAGGCTTGTCTGCATTGAGGTACCAAGGAGCAGAAGACATGTATTGAGGAATGTGAGGGTTAATCTCTTTTCCTTCCTCATCGGTCTCTGCTGGAGCTAGCCCTGCTTTACGCGCTTCCTCCAATTCTTGCTGCTTACGGTGCTCTTCTCTTGACTTAAACCCAACTGCAACAGACATCAACTCTCTTACTAAAATATATACTGATTTTAATAAGTACCAAAAGCATTTCAGTCTATATCAAATACAGTCAAGTTCCATGAAACAAAACCAAGAAGAGACATCACAGTGTAGACTGCAGAGACATCACATTGAACAAAACCAACAAGAAAAAAAAAAACAGTTTCTTGCTCTAAAAATTGTGAACACTTTTTCCTTTCTCTAGAAAAAAAAAACAATTTCTTTTTCAACCTCGTTTGTTTAAACCTAGCCATGAACACATTATCCCCAGCTACTTAAAGTTCCTAAAGACATGAGAAAGTTATACAAACCTGATGCAGTAGCCATGTGGAGTTTTTTAACAGTATAAATCTACTAGTTCCCAAGAAAAGACACGAAACTGATCAAGAGACTTGCTTGATTGTTCTTGAACTTCAAAATGGCGAATGATGATTTTTTTTTTTTTTTTTTTTGAAAAAGGGCTTTCATATTAAAAAAAACGATAAATGTTACAAGATAAGACATGAGTCTTATAGTTTGATAAAATTTGCATGAAAAGATTGAATCTCAACCAATGAAACAACCAAAGTTGAGACTAGAATAACCAACACCGTAATGAAAGGCAATAACTAGTGATAAGAACCACGACCGCGGCGGCCACGCTTCCCTCTCCCTCGAACCGTCTTCCATTCCGCGAATGATGATGAAGCCGAATGTTTTGTTTGGTTTTTTATTTGGCTGAGAATGAGAAGTACCTGTTTCCAGATACTTCTTGTAGTTTCTGAAAAGAAAAGAAAAAGTAACTGTGAATACAGACAGCGTTAACAATTCCGTTTGTTCGGTAGGCTTTAAAGCAGCGTGGACGATTCTGGAGAGTGGTGGAGCGCAGTGAAATACAGACGGCGTTAACAGTTCCGTTAGTTTGTTCATAACGTCCCGGCTGATTAGATAATTGATTTGATTACTTATAATTTAAAATTGACTAGATATCGATTCCTGCAATCGCGCGGATGTTTGTTTTCATTTATTTTTTATATAAAATATTTTGTTTTCAATTCTAAATTGGTATATATTATAATATATATAGAGTGTGTATATCAATTTTTAAAACGTAAAAATTTTACCGTATATTTTTATATTGAATAGATTGTTTCAAACTTACACATGTATTTGTATTTTCTTCTATATATATTTTCCGATTATTATTTCATTATTGAACTCGTAAATATATGTAAAGATTGGTAAAATATTGTTTTATTGTCATCTCCAAAGATATTGTAGCATTTCACAAATTTAGAAAGTTTAACAAAAATTAAATTTTTACCTTCATAAATTTATACTATCGAGTAAATAATTAAACATTTAGTTTTTGTTTAATTTTTAAAATAATCTATATAATTTTAAAACTGTTTTCATTGGTCTAAAGTAGTATAGATTAATAACTGTTAGATAATGATAATTTTTGTTATTTAAAAAAAATCTTTATAATATTAAAAGTTAACATCGACAAATATTTAAATAATTAACATATGGAGGTATACTATTACAACAATAAATATGTGAGCTTGATCACCAAATTTTAAAATAAATGCGTAGAATATCTTATGTTTTACTACACACACGAAAATCTATTTTATATTTAAAAGTAGATATTGCCTTCATTAGTTATAACCGAATAGCACTTAATCTTTAACTAATTTGAATTTTAATGATGTCTTTTATTTAATATCAAAATTATTAATGATTGAAAAATGTAATGTGACCAATTCTAGTAGATAGTTCATTTAAAAAAAAATCACACATGAATGAGAAGTCATGTCTTCTCTTTTAATATAATAGATAGATGTGTAAAATTTAAAATTGATAGTTTCGATCACAATATATTTTTTTATCTCTATTTTATGATTTTTTCTCTTTTTTTTTCTGAAGAACACTTTTTCCTTTCTCTAGCAAAAACACATATAAATTATTTAAAAAAACTAATTTATAAACCAATTTAAACCATTTAATCCTGCTAATTTAGAAACCGGATTATTTTTCTATGTTGGCTTTTTGGGTTCCAAAGATTAATTTATTTGTTCCACAAAGATATTTTTTATTTGTTCACATATATTAAAAACACATTAATTTGTATCATAAATGCATAATTTCTGTAGTTATTAATTTTTAATAAATTTAAAATAATAGCAATACAGGTAATTATTCTTTTAAAACTACAATTTATTATTACTAGAGTCTTTCCCGGGCTACGCCCGGGTTTGTACTTTTTACATTTGTATTGTTAAATATATATACCAAATTTATAATTACTTCATAACTATTTGTAACTTTTTTTTCTACCAAATTTAGTATATTTTCATTATGTTTTCAAATGTTGTTAATTTGTTGTAAAATGTTGCAAATTTGTTATTTAATATATTTTGTAAAATAAAATATAGTTGAATTTTTTATTAGTTGAAGAAAAACAATTCTGACAGATTTGTTATGAAAAACAAAATTCACTCTGTTACTATAATTTGTCTTTAATGTTTTTTTCTTCTATGGTCTAAAAGATAGGTGTACACCATTTAGCAAAGAATTAATCTAACATTATGTAGTTAAAGGTCAGATGTAAAGATAATATTAGAGCATATATTTATTATTGGTATCATCTGACTGATTTATAAAAAAATTAAAGATAATATTAGATTGTATTGCAACCATGTATACAGCAAAAAATGATATAAAATCTGAGCTATATTAGTAATGAAGGAATGTTTCTTTATAAGTATCTGTAGCAAAAATGGATGTTATTATTAGTTCAAATCATTGATACGAAAAATTGAGTCTCAAGTGAGATAGCCCACTGTAGTAATAACCCAAACACTCAAAAAACATTATAAACCGAAGAAATTGAAGGCATCAGTTTGATGATGACCATTGAGCGTAAGCAGTCGTAGTTTTGTTAGCAAAACGGTTGTGTTAATTTTAAAAGGAAAAAAAAAATTAATTTTCTTTAGAAAAGAACAGTTATGCAACGTAATAATCATTTCACATACATAAGTCACCCGAAATGGTGTTAGGCCCTACGGTTGGATCCTTCAGTCTCCTTCTAAACTCTTTTGTTTTAATAATCTTTTACCCAGTTTGGATTCATCTGGTTCCATTGTGTTACTGTTAGTTTACCACTGAGGAAAGCTGAAGGCTTTTTGTTATACGAACCCAAGTTTGGGTTTTGTATCAAGTTATATGAAGGCAGAAAAAAAAATTATCTTCTCTGTCATCGTTTGATGTAATCTTTTAGTTTATAATTTTATTTAGGCACTATTATGAAACCAAACACTTAGCATACACATCCGTGAAGAACTTTTATCAAGGGAGCTTATTGTTCAAAGTAAATTACAAAGAATTATGAAGCTTTTGGGCATCAAGTGACTGAATAACTAAATCAAGAAGATGAAGCAACGTTGTTCAGATATCTTACATGCAAACTAATGAGATGAGTGTTCCTATAACTAATTAAGAAGATCAGCAACCTGATTGCTGGATTACAGGTTGTCCTTGGATCTGGACGGTAGCTGGCCTGGATCCTCCTGCAGGTTGGCTCGCCATTCTGCAAGAGAAAACAAATCGCTTTATGTCTACTATAAAAGTGTAACCAATCTATGAACTCTGACAATAACAAATTATGTGAGTTGCCTTGTTTTGATTGTAGTAGTCATAGCCATGAAAGCTTCTTCGACATTGGTAGCATTCTTGGCACTTGTATTCAGGAATGGGATCCCAAGTTCATTGACAAAGGCCTGTGTTGGCAGAACAAACATAACAGAAATCCTTAAGACAGTGTGTCAAAGTACCTTAACTGTGAAGCATAGTACTCTTTTTTTTTTGAAACTCGTGAAGCATAGTACAATATTACCTTTCTTTTATAAAACAAAATACAATATTACCTTGACTGTCTCAGTTGATACAATTTTCTGTGATGTGATCCTAACCAGTAGCTTGTTCACATCACACTGGCGTAGCTGCTTCATTAGCCATTGCTTGACATTGTCGAAGTTCTCTTGATCAGTTACATCATAAGTGACCTGACAAAAAATGAAGTAAATATGATGGGTCAGAGTCGCATTCATGGATGTCAGATAACATAGAGATAGCCTGTGTTATAGTAAACATACAATGATTACTTGAGCTCCTCTGTAGTAAATGGGTTCTGAAACGTTCTTACCTGCCCTATCTCACTGCATAATCGGTGATGATAATAAGGAGAGTGAAACTGATCATATTTGCACATACAAACTTTGTCCTTGACAATGGCATCATCATCATAGATTGTTGTTGTAATTGTTCTCTCTGTTGACCCATCAAACCAACCGCTGAAGAATCAAGAGTTGCACTAAGTCTTCTGCTTCAGACAAATATAAATCAGAAACACAAAAAAAAATTAATTCGTTATACTGAAAGCAATACCAAGGACAGGACTCGCAGGAAATAATATAATAGACAAATATAAATCAGAAACACAAATCAACAACAAATCCATAATCAAAAACACGATTCGAGTAAAAAATATAAAGAGAGCAAAAGAAGTCGACAAACCTCCTCATCGATAAGGAGATATGAGAGTCGTATCAACTTGGAAGGAGAGATAAGATATGAAATATGATTCATATATAGAGAAACAGAGAAGAAGGCGAAAAGAATCCATTGAATGAGTCTAATCAATGGATTCATCAGAGAAGTTATTGGTGATTTACTGGTCGAAACGGGTTTGAAGTGCTGAGAAATGGAATTCGGAAAGGCACGAAGAATAGTTAGGTTTACGAAAGGCGGAGAGAGACCTTGCCAGAAGAACATATCGAGACAATACCGATCATGGGCCAACATAATGTCCGAACCAAAGCAGCTCAAAAACATACCAAAACCACCCAGAAGCCCAAACCAATTTGATCAGTAAATGACGTGGATTAGACACTCTATTCTCATTGGCCGATATGCTGGACGTGGATGAAACACTGAATTGCTATTGGACGATTTTTCTGTCCTATGTGGCATCAGTAAGAGGGCTTGTTTTAGTCCTTTTAATATTAGTTAGATTATTATTATTAAATGGTATAAAATTAATAAAATATAAAAAGTTCTATTTTATGAAACAAACTTTTTCGTAACTTTTATTATGAATCTGAGTTAAGTATGGTAATAGATTTACATCCCTTGATATGGAGTCGTTACATGAACAATATCAAAATCTACTACTTACCCTTACAGGTAATTAAGTTCACGCATTTATCTGTGATAAACTATGGTAATCGACTAATCGTGCTTGGTAGACACTTTTTTTTTTGCTAAAAGGATGAATTTCATTACTAGAATGAGCAGTTATGAAGCATGTTTCTTTCTCGCCAGACTGCATATAGAACAGCTTGTGCTACAAGACGACGGAGGCTCGTTGGGCAGGTGAAGTCTTTTGACACTTGGCTTGGCTCGGTAGACACTTGTACTCAACCCTCAAAGATAAAATCTCTATAAATACTTCTTCCAACCATCTAATAAAAGGAATTTAGGGATCTCATTATAAACGTCACATAAAAGGGTAGGAGCTAGAGGATTGTTCCATCCGCGAGTTAAAAGTGGCTGGAAAATCCTTATGATCCAATTTAAAAGAAGAGAGCTCTCTATTCCCTTTTTTCTTAAAGAATTTTTTTTTCTATTTTAACACCACTCGAATAATAGATTGAGACTTATTTTCGTTAAACAAGGTTTCACATTAACCATCAAACAATTTTTTTGATAAATATGTGTTTGGTTGTTGTCTAGTTGGTTGGATGTGGAAGAGAATTTGGGAAGGAAATCCTTTTTCGCCTTTTCAAAATTCACCCTAGCCATATTACATGTGCTTTCGTCACTTCATTAGCAGTACACGCATAGCAGTCTCTCTCCAAAGGACCAGTTTCATCATGGATTTTTTCTAATCCCTCAGAAGTTGGAATTTCTACCTTGTATCCATGTGCTATTTTTAATAGTAACTATAATCAACACAGAATATCAAAGATTTTGTTAGAGGAAACTTAAAAAAAATGTAATAGGATATAAATGAAATAGACATAGCGTTTATGTATTTATATGTGTTCCTGTTATGCAAAGAATGACCATTTGGAACCTAAAAATATTGATTATATTATAAAATTTTAAATTTTATATTATAAAATTTTAAATTTTATATTATAAAATTTTAAATTTTATATAATTCTATATGTATTCTATTATTGTGATAAATAAATGTATCTAAAAGTAATTCATTAGTTCTTTCTGTTTTCATTAGAGTCTGATGCTTATGTTTATCAAAGCTAATTTTTTCCATGGTCCTGAGATTTTGGGTTATAGACAAGTTAAAAGAAAATTCAATAATTTGGGAGTCTAAAAATTTTTTTACGAATTTGAAAATTTATGTTCAGATAAATTTTTTCAAAAATTTAGGAGACTTAAGGCAAATGTTTCATTAGGTTTGATCCAGGCCGGTCCTAATTTTCTCTGATAGTTTAGTTACTAGTAGTTATCAACTTTTCCTTTTCCGCCATTGTTGAACTTGAAAACCAATGAGAAAGCAGGGTATTATTATATATACTACATCAATAATACACATTAATCGTTATTGTTGGCATGTCATCCAATGTTTGTCGGTTAATTATTTCATTACCATGGCAATATACCTTGTAGTTTATCACTTATCATTGATTACTACTGAACTAACTACCCGATCTTGGAGAAACAAATGAATAGTTTTTTTTTGCAAAACGCAACCGCTATTTAATAAACTAACTAAACCAAATTTTCACCATTAAACCCCAGCTGATAGATCTTGTTCCCCACCAGTTCTCGCCAATACATCGAACCAGAAGTCCATCTCACTGTCGAAAACCATCTCATTACCAACGGAGCCTAAGTGCTGAAAATCTTGTTGCATCTCATCAAAACCAGCCACTTCAACATTCGACGTGTTGTTTTCTTCATCTTGGCTATAAAGCGCCTCGTTCCAGAAGCTCTCGTCGATGTCTTCTCCAAAGTTTATGAAAGATAAAGAATCTTGATCTATAGTAGTGATCATCTCTCCCGATTTATTATACATCTTAGCCTCGTTGCTATGGCCTTCGTGGCTCATGAGTGTCACCGAAGAAACATCATCACTCGACGAAGGTGATGCTGAGAACAAGCTTTCAAAAGTAGGTGTTGATGAATTTGCGAGCCCCGCTTCGCTTCTGGTACTGTTCAATTTCGCTGGTACAGATTGAGGTTTGGTTTTAGTACTCTTTTTCTTGTTGCTGGTCTTAGGTTTAGCAGGTTGATAATCTTCGAGTCTTTTCTTCAAGTGAGTGTGCCATACGTTCTTGATCTCATTATCCGTTCTTCCTGGCAATTTTGCTGCAATTGCTGACCATCTAGAGACGATACCAAAAGAAAACGTTAATATAAAATTTTCAAAGACCCGATCATTGTATGTTTAACTTTTATATTATAGTGGACCAAGACATGTTTCTTGTGATGATTATTGTATGAACGTATAATTTGTATACAGACATAAGTGTGTACATTTTTATTTTTTTTAGAACACCTATTGCCAAGGATTTGGTGCCATAAGTGTATAAATTTATATACGTAAAAGTAGAGGAGTGTAGATTAATACCTATTGCCAAGGATTTGGTGCAAACTAATGATAGCATCCTCCTCTTCTTGGGTGAAATTGCCTCTTTTAATATCAGGTTTTAAATAGTTCATCCACCTTAGTCTACAGCTTTTTCCACATCTCAAAAGACCTGTAATTAATAGTCATCACGGTTAAGACAAATTAATTATAATTTGTTCATACAAGCATGCTTAGGAAACTGGACTATATATATGTATATATATATATATATATGTAAATTTAAATTTGTTCATACCAGCTTGCTTAGGGAGGGCTCGCCAGTTACTATGGCCATATTGGTGGATAAAAGAGACCAAAATTTGATCTTCTTCAGGCGTCCATGGGCCTCTGTTCAATCCCATCTTCTCGCAGCATGGAGCTCTTCCCATCTTCCGATGATGTGTTTTGATTACTGATGAAAAGTTTGTATTGTGGGTACGGTCGAGATAAATTGTGCTGATCAAATGCTTATGAGCTATATGATCAAATGTTGTTGATGAGAATGATTAGCATGAGAAGAACTGGCTGGTTTTGAGTATTTATACTGAATTTGTTGAAAGGCATGTGCGAGAATTCAAAAGCATTTCGTCAGCTTCCAGGAAAGAGATGAGAGAGAGCGAGAGAGAGATGTCTTTTGGTTATTGGCACCATAGTCAAAAAGTATGTTGTACATGCAATATAATATATTGCATGTGGGAACGAATGATATGTTTTTGTAAAGACTACAAAAGTATATTAAAAATGTGTGGGGATGTTATAAAAAATGTGTGTAGAATTATGATGGCGAGATATGTGTGTAAGTGTTAGTTCCGAGTTAAAAAAGTCGTTGGGTAGACACACAAGTGGCGTTATAGTGAACCCACACGTACATTTTTGCCGAAAATCAACGTTTAGGATTCTATACGACAAATCAAAAATTAACGTTGGGTGGAATATATGTTGACCCAAAAACACTGTTTTATTTATATCTGCTCGTAAAAAGTCTATCGTAATTTCTTTATTTTCTCGTTGGTAAAATTTCGTTACTTTTTTCACTAAAGTTAAACTTCTTTAAAGTATAATCTGAGTAGTAATCTTGTTTAGGGCTAAACATGACATGTCACTATAAAGGCGATGCTTTCATTTACTAATTCCTCGATTCTTTTAATTAACTGAAACTTCTAGGGATGTTTTTCAATATTTTTACCATGATACATCATCTACCTAAATGTATTAGTCGGACCTAAGTTATAGAAACTGGTTTTAATTAGTTTAGCTTTGAGGTTTCAATTTTGATTAGTTATTCATTTTTATTAAAATATATGAATATATATATATAGGTATACATATATATATATATATATATATATATATATATATATATATATATAACATCCATATGTTGACAAAAATATATAACATCCAAATTTTGAAAATAGAAAGTAAATTGACGTGTGCACAAAAAAAAAATTGTCGTACGCGTTTGCTTCTTTACGTAATTTGGTTATAGTTGAATGTGTTCTTAAATTTCTATAAATCATTGATATGTTTCGTTTAAAAATAATTTAGTATATTGATTTGCTAATAATACAATCTATTCTAAATTTCACTTAGCACAATTTTTATTTTCAAATATAGTTTCTAATTTACTAATATCTTATGGGCTTTGGAAAACAGTCATCTGTAAAAGCGCAAGTTTTTTTCTCCGGTTTAGAACACTCCTTGAATGTAAAACTACCAAAAGTAATAGTAATAATATCTGACCGAGCCAATAGGTCATGTAATGCAAGTTGACTAACGCGTTCACACACACTTAAGTTGAATGAAAGTTTTTGTTCAAAGCATGTGGGTCAAGGAAATAGGCCTACGACAGGTCTCAACATATATATTAATTGTCACTATAAGCACTTTAACTCTCTTTTGTTACCAATCAAAATAAAGTTTAGAGAAATTATGATGGATCAATCATTTAGTTCTTTTGGGTACTAGCTGAATAACATCAATTGATCTTAATTACCTAATGCCTGATATAATTGTGTACGCTGCTATGGTCTCATAAACACATATTGTGGAGTAATTCCTTCCTAATGTAATTTTTTTAATGTGCAAACATAATATAGAATAACCTTACATTTGATATACCAGTTAATGCCACTTCAATGATGAAAGAGTGTTTGTTTTGCCCGTTTGTCACAAAATATATATTCTTTAACTATTGTTTATAAAATTTTACCAAAAAATAACTATTTTTTATAAACACATATTGTGGAGTAATTCCTTCCTAATGTAATTTTTTTAATGTGCAAACATAATATAGAATAACCTTACATTTGATATACCAGTTAATGCCACTTCAATGATGAAAGAGTGTTTGTTTTGCCCGTTTGTCACAAAATATATATTCTTTAACTATTGTTTATAAAATTTTACCAAAAAATAACTATTTTTTATAAAGATGCTAAAAAGAATAACTCAAGTGACAAATAAATAGAGGTGTTCTGTTCTCAAATGTAGAGGTTTTCTGTTCTCAAACGTAGATGCACACAATTAACTTCTTTTTTTTTTTATCAAAAGAGAATGTAGATAAAGACAAAATAACTTGGTGTAGTTGGCGACGATTTTTTTTTTCAGCTTACGAGCTGCTAATCAATAAAAGTTGCATACAAATGTTGGTACGTTGCATTCGTATATAAGTAGTGGACGTTTCCTTTTTTCTTCTTAAAAATCATGTTTTGCAAGACTAACATAAAAGATATACCGCTTTCTTTAATATGGACGCAAACAGTTTTAAAATAGTGCATGGTATAGCTAGAGGCTATTTTTTGGTTCACAGTGCTAATTCATGAATGATCAGAAAAATTTGTACATTAAAAAGAAAGTCATACACTTGGGGGCTATTTAACATGATTCTTTAAATTTGTTCAAAATTCAAATATGAACGCAAGTGACTCGAATACATGAAGAGCCATCAAAAATTTTCACTTCGGGGAATAAATATCAAGGGCGGATCTAGGAGAACTTTTAGCTGCATGCAAGGCATTAACATAATTTTTGTTTCATTAACATAAAATTTGAATTAGTCGAGAGCACTTTTACATAAATTTTGAGTTAATTTTAAGATGATTACTTAAAGAAAAAACAAATTTTAGTCATTATCACGTGAACCCGTTCGTCGCAATGTACGTCCAACGCCCCTGATAAATACAACTCTATATCTATGTATGTAGGATATATACATTTATGTAATTTAAAAGCAAGCAGAGAGACGAAGAAAGAAAGTAGTTGCCAAGCTATGTCGAGTAATCAATAAATTAATAGTGTAAAGTATATACTAATGTAAAATAGAGGAATAGTGATAATGTGAAAGCTTGTCATTCTTGACTGTTTAATCTGGAAAAGAATGAATCGCATAAGTATAGATTATTGTATGCAGTTTTGAAGATTCATACAATTAAACATTAGAACAGATTATCTTTAATGTCTTTAAAACGAGACTGAAAAGCGAACTGGAAAAGTTTTTGAATCATGGATCAATATGAATCGATCAAAACTGGTCTTGTTTGTTGAATTTAATAACATAATAAAAGCTAAATCTAAATCAATATTCTTTGTTATTTATCTCTTCAAATTTTATGAATATAGTTGAATTTAATTATTAAAATTTAATAGAAATAATAATAAAATTTTAAATATAAATCAAATGGAAAGCAAATATAAGTGTCCATATATTGACTTTACAGGTCTATAACCATAAATTGTAAAGATTTTATACGAATATATAATAAAAATGTTAAGGTTATGTTTGTAGCAGCGTTCTTTTGTAAAAACTTTATTATATTAGTTTAAAAATAAGCAATAACTTCCAAAATTAATTTTAAACAGTGTATTATAAATAAATCCGGTTTTATTCGGTTTATTTGTTTCCAGGTTTTGGCATTTTACTACGAAGAATTTATGGGTTCAACTAATCTGGGATTTTGTATTTATTCAATTCTGATATGTTGACGGTTTAACCATATTCAATGTCCGAACTAATCTGGATTTTAAAACACTGATTATCTTCAATTCACAAATTGAAAAATAATTGTATCCATGTTTAATTAGGTGTAATCCAGTTGTTTCAATTTATATATTATTTAATATTTTCACACAAACTAGAAATATAACTAAATGTGCAATTTTTCATTATTTTTTATTAAGGATAAAAAGATATTATATAAAGAATACTACGCATAAACAATTTTAAAAATACATTTAATTTGAACGAAACGAGTACAGTACACATTAATTTTTTTTAGTACGCATTAATTTTGCATGTGCCAACCACATAATTAGTTAAATTTGCTTATAAAAATAGATCGTATTCTTTTTTATATAAATAGATTTTAATCTTTTTGAGTAGAAGTTGTATATAATCCAAGAGTTTTGTTTTATAAAAGTAAGAGCTGACTTTGAAAATATGATAAGAAGTCTACTTCATAGATTTCAGAAAGAATCATTATTGCCTGGTGCTAAATTCTAAGAAGTTAAATAATAGTATAATATAAGCATAGAGTATGAATTCTGTGTTTGATCAAATAAAATATGAAATGTCAACATAGATATGTATATTGGGTTCTATAACGCGTTGTAGAACATAACCGTATCGAACACTAAAGTCGCAATAGTACGTAGGGAGGGAGATATCATAGATTCGTAGAACAAGATGGGGTTTGGTGCTATTGTCCTCGACTCCTGTCACGAAATAGTCACGGATACTATAAATAACAGGACCATTATTCCACTAGTTTCCATGTTTTTATACTAATTCTTTCAATAATGTATTTGTTTACGGGTCTTCTTTATCTCACGGGTCAATTATAGAGTTAGTGCGTAATATAGAAACTTGTTAGGTTTAGCATATATATACATTAACTATTTGTGTTCACATTCGATCGGATAAGATATTCTTTTTAGTTCTTTTTAGTCTCATAATTAGTTTTTCTTTTGTTGGTTACTAAAGGATTTTTGTTTTTAACTATACGAATTTGAATCTTAGTGATATTATTTATATTTTATTGTCGACGTCCAACGTTTGGTAATCAGCAGACGATTGATCAACTTTTATGCTCTAAGAATTTATCTCCAAACTATGTGACTCTATTTTCGAAGACGTTGCATTACCAAAATTAGACTAGTAATACCTTACCCATGGGAAACTAGACCAAGTTGATCGTATTTTGTGTGTGTACAAAATGTCCAAGATTCTTTTCATCGTAATCACAATCAATTGTGATTTTAAAATTTCCACGTTCTTATTTACCATAACTTTTGTCAATACTTTGACTTCACACACGTTATGTATTTTTGCAATACATACATAAGGTTGTCGGTATTGAATTGACAATTCAGCGCCAGCGTTTTAACTGCGGAGAAATTTTATGACAATTTGACTGTATCCATAGTATAGATGGATTATGGATACATATTAGGTATCCAGGAAATTGAGTTATCTGTATTTGATATGTATTCGAACGTAATTACATCTTATTATTTGTATAGGGTGCAAAAAGATTTTGGATATCAATATTTAATTTCTGATATATAAGCAGAAATGTTGTGATACGATTTTATATAATTTAAAATAAATATTTATTTTTATGTCACAAATATTAAATTTTATTCTATGCATGATTTGTCATTCAAACAAGAAAATAAATAGTCGTCGACAAACTCATATACGGACGGATACTCTCATACATCCGTATCCATAGTCACGTATTTTTTATTGTTTTGGAACACCCGTATCCATAGTCACATTTTTTTTAATTGTTTTGGAATACCCGTATCCACAGTCACATATATCATATATGTATTAATTTGTTATTACTCGTGTTCAAGTTTTCTCGACCGGGTGATTGTGGTCGGGTGGTAACGAGGCGGGATTGAGACGCTAACACGTTTTAGGTTCGATCTATCTGCTGCGCGAAACTAAGTCACAATTATACTGGTCACCAAAACACGGATATGGGCCCATGCTTTAAGACCCATTTGAATACCCGGAGAAAGGATATATCCGTGGGCTGTACCTCCCTTTGGCAATTAGTCTGGGCCTTTCCATGGATCTGAGATACTCCCAGGTTAATCCAAAAAAAAAGTTTTCTTCCTGATGTTTATTTTTGCAAGGACCCATGGTGAAGACCAACGAGACAAAAATAGTGACACTTTCGATATCAAAACATTTATTTGCTCATATAAGTATTAAGCTTTTACCACTTGTCGACGACAACCATATTGGTAATTTAATCTTTATCTCTGAAATAAGATTAAGAAAGAGAAAGCCGGTGCATATTGGTATACCCTTTAGGCAACCATGTTTATTTCGTTTACCACTTAAGAAATTAAAAGAACTAACACGTAATGAGTAAGCCGGTGTATATTATACATGATTAGTCTGAACTCTAATCTATGAAGAATTAAGAGACGACCCTTTCTCTTAATTAATCCAATATATGTTTCATATCATTTCTACACCATCTAAAACAGCTGCGGAAACATAAAACACGTTTTGGCAACACTGATCAGATGCAAATGGTGACTCTTAGCAACCGTTAGTGGCAGTGACTACAAAAAAGTAAATACAACTAATTAAGTATATATAAGTTCATGGTCAGATAGGGTTATGAAAGATTTCGGGCAAAATATGAAAGTTCTACATGGTAATTCTCTATGTCGATTGAACACTTGCTTTTCGTGTCTGCGTATTGTCTTTAAGACGCTTAGCTTGGCCAGGCAAAGAGGTGGCTCGATGGAGAACTTGCTCACAGATACTTCCTACATGCACACACTTTTTCTAGCAGACTCGCATGTCCTCACAAAAATTGACAATGACATTACTGTTGGAATGATTTAAACTACCTCCAGACAAAATGTAATTTATCTTATACTATCTAATTTTTTCTGATCCATCAGTGAATTATCGTCATGTCAAATTGATAATATCTATGTATGATTCTGCATATTAATTAATATTTTCGTTTACATATAAAATATCTCATTTTAATTATGTAGCAATTTATAGTAAGTCGCTTTTGCAAACAAGATTATAGAATTTGCCTATATATAGCTAGCGCATATTTTGCTTTTTATGTGATTTAGAACGAATACCAATATTTTCACAATGAATCAGAAGATTCAGAACGAATACAAGATGGTAACACATGTTACATATACTCTTACGAGCGATAATCGTAAAGACATGCTGAATAGCTTCGACCATCGCTGTTAGATTTCTGATCCTAATACTTTTTATATGCGTGAATATTGATATTATTGGCTGGCTCGTTCAAGTTTTCAATTTAGCATCCTTTATCTGGGAAAAACGTTGATAAGGTAACAAAATTTACTTCATGATTAGATAAGCGTTTTACAATATTATAGTCCACTAAGATATATTTTGCTACCATTTACAAATTAAAAATAGATATTTGATATAGACATGATGATTGAGTTAGTAGTAGTCCCCCAAAGAGGTTTACTTTTCAAACCAATCCTTTTGCTGAAACAGCTAATGATTCTGGTACGAATTTTCCACTAGGCTTTGAATAACAGCCTTCTAATATAATAAGCATTTCATCGTGATTTATGTTATCTAAATGGTTAACATGCGCAGTGGCGGCTAACCCAACTCTTAGTGACAGATTACTCGTAAAATTGACATAAAAATAATAATTACAATTTTTTTATATTAAAACAAAGCAGTTTTTGTTTGTTTTAAACATCGTTCAATTATTTAATTAAAAACTGTATTCAATAGTATCAAATATCTTAATGATAAATAGTAAATTTTATGGAGTAATATCAATGTCTATCTTTTTTTTTGAGCAATATAAGAAATTTTATAAAGAAGAAACTGGCCTCAGACGCCGATAGAGTCTCGATGTCCGATAGAACTCCATGGAGGTTCATCGGCTTTGCAATCCAGTTTACCGCTTTAACAAGCGATAGAGAATCTGAACGAATCCAGAGTTTGGTGATGCCGAGATGTCGTGCATGTGTGAGAGCTTGCCTAATTTCCAGTCCTTCAGCCATGAGTGCAGAATGGACTCGAAGTTGAAATTGGCATCCGTCAGATGCGATCAAGGGAGTGGAGGAGTCGAAGATCCAAGTTAGACCCGCCGATGAAGTTTCCTTCTTCCAGGCAGCATCAGTGTTGCATGTCACTGTACCTTCCGGGATCGATTGGGGTCTTGCCTGATTCTGAGTATTCCTCCGAGCTTCCGGTAGTGTCTCCTGAGCCTGGATCCATTCTCTAGCTCCCATGAGGGCTTTGGAGACCGTCAATTGTGGAGAGGCAGGGCGTTTCTCGAAGAGGAGTTGGTTTCTGGTAATCCACAAGTTCCAGCAAACCCAAGAGAAGATGTCGCCTGATACTCCGCTCGGAGGTAAACAAGTCCACGGTCCTGCAGCTTCCAGTGCTATGGCAAACGAGGAGACCCCATCGGGGTTGAAATCCATTACCAGCGGTATTAACTCCCAGACCTTCTTTGCAAAGTCACAGTAGAAGAGGAGGTGCTCTGCTGTTTCTGGGAGCCCACAGTGAACGCAAGAGGTACTGTGCATCAAACCCCTTCTTTGGAGATTGTCTCCCGTAGGTAAAGCTCGATTAATGATCTTCCAGAAGAAAAGCTGTAACTTTGGGGAAGTGGAGATAGTCCAGATAGATTTGAACCAGTTAAAAAAGGCAGGGATGTTGATGTTACGTGGAGTTATCTCCGTAGCAGCAATAGCAGCTGCATAGTCTGACCTCGTAGAGTAGGAACCATTTGCTGCGGGATACCAGATGTAAGAATCCCTAGCCCCCATTTTACTAGGCTTATGTTTCATAATTTGGTCAGCAAAGTCTAGTAGTAAGGTGGTAATCAAGTCTTCATTACATTCACAGGTTCCTCGTCTGATCAGGTCCGAGAAGTAGAGGTCAGATTCTCCCTCCTTCAAGGGACCATACGGGATCAGGAAAGTATCAGTGGAGATTAATGTCTATCTATAGACAATAAAATGTAAATAGTTGAAAATTTCTAAGTTTTAGAATGAAAAATGTCATGAGTCTTTTTTCCTGTTCGATGAATCCAAGTTGTTGTTTTTATAATTGAACTCAAGTTGTTACCACCCAATTCATAGCTAGGATGTCTTATCATTTGAATATTCTAATTAAGAGTTCATGCAACATACATTTATTGGTTATAGTTTTATTCTTCGATTTTAGTCAGGGCTTATGGACGAGATAGCTAATTTTGGGGACAAAGTTAAAAATATAGCATTTGACATAATTAGATTTCATATCTTTGTTCAAAAAAAAATCATATCAGTTGTTCCTTTTTCTTCCGATTATATCCTTCCTCTATATAAATTACCAGTAAATAAATGATGTTGAAGTGTCTAAAGGATGACGGTGATTATAAAGGAACAGCTGTTAAAAGGTATAGAATGTAACATGCTAAATGGTAACAATATATAAAACAAACAAAATAGCATAGTATATATTGTTCAAATTTTGAAATGTCTATGATTGCAGAGAAAGAGGTAAAGCTTATTCCAACGTCAACACAAACCTTCCATAACTAAACCAAAAACACTAATCACTAAACCATAAAAGGATATGTAAACCCTAACCCAGATATTAACATATAAAAATAATATATAATATGAAGTATTATATAAATAGAATAGTAACAAACGAAATAGCATAATGCATATTGTTCTGATTTTGAAATGTCTATGATTACAAGGAAGGAAATAATGTTTATCCCAACGTCAACCTAAACCTTCCCTAAACTAAACCCAAAACACTTACTAAACCCTAAAAGAAACAATAAACCATAATTCAAATATCAAAATATGCACATAGTACATAATATCAAATATTATCAAAATAGAATAGTAACAAACAGAATAGCATATAGTACACATATTGTTCAAATTAGGAAATGTATATGATTGCAGGGAAGGGGTAATGTTTATCCCAAACAACCCACACCTTCTATAAATTAAACCCAAAACACGAATCACTAAACCCTAAAAAAATATAAACCCTAACCCAAATATCAAAATATACACATAATATATAATATGAAGCATTATGAAAACGAAATAGTAACAACGAAATAGCATAGTACATATTATTCAAATAACATAGTATAACCGGGAACTTACAGTACATACGAGTGGTGGTGGTTACGACGGAAGAGGTGGTAACTGATATAAAAAAAACGGTTGTTGTTCTGAAGGATGTGATGAAAATATATAAAAAGGAAGATTACAGATTTGGTTAATAATTAAAAGAAATAATGATAATAGCTACGGTGATAAAACGTAAAACAAAGATCAACAGAAAGTAAACGCTCCCAAGCTCGACTATCGAGACTCATCTGCCCACTCTTCTCCCGGTGCCGGAGGAGCTCGCGCTCGCCGGCGTCGGGACTCTCCACAACATCTCTGTGTTACTGCCGTCTCTCCTCGAGTTTTCATAGTCTGTCTCTTCGTCTGCTGCTTCGTTACCACTTATTTCGTTTGCCGTCTTGTCGTCCTTACGTCTGCTCGTGTCTGCATCGCTGTTGCTCCTCTTAGGGCGTAGGTAAGAGCCGGATCTGTCTAGCCTGTGAGTAAGCTCACTGGATCTGTTCAACTCTCTGTCCCCTTGGCAACGCCGTCTCTGATAGGAGCAAAGTCTCTCCTCCACCATCAGATCCGTCGATCACCTCATCCACTCTGGTTACCCGTCGCCACGGTTCTTCTACCGGCATCCCGATCTCTCACCGACGAGGTAGACCCGTCACCACCACCATCACTACGCCGTGTGCTTTGCTTTTGTGCTTCCCTCATTTTCTTATCTTCAAGCCCGGCACTCCCTCTGCTACACCGTCTCAATCCCCACAGTACACCAAGTATTCCGTGCTCAGTCCAGTCTCGACAAGAGGGAGTGTCGGGCTTGAAGATTTTATTCTGAGATCTGGTCAAACCTTGGTTTCGGAAGACTTACATGGAAGTCTTCTAGGATAAATAAAATATTTAAGTTTTAGTTTTCAACTGTAAAAGTAACCTGAGAAGACTTACATGTAAGTCTTCTAGAGAAATTTAATATTTAACTTTTTTTATTTTTCAACTGGAAGACTTCCATGTAAGTCTTCTAGAAAAGTCAAATTTCTGACACAATTCGGTCAATTTCTGTGGTATTTTTGCGATTTTTTTAAAAATAAAAGTAAATTTGCAATTGTAAAAATGACCCAAACGGAAGACTTCCATGTAAGTCTTCTACAGAAGACTTCCGAAGACTTACACGGACGTCTTCTGTGCCCAAGACTTGCATGTAAGTCTTATGCGTCAATGTTTAATAAACTTTCATTTTCTCTAAAACTATAAATACTTTTGAACATTTTTTTGTTAATTCATGTATATTAGTCAATATTGAGGCTACTGAATAAAATTCATAACTTAATTGGTGAATTTTATGAGGTTACCAACATTCATGTTGATTAAAGTTTCTAGCTGATTCGAGAAGACTTCCGTGGAAGTCTTCTAGGTTAGTTTTTGTAAACTTGTTAAGTAACTTTAAGATATGGGTTTTAACTTTCAAAAGTATTAATTGACTTCAAGAATATCAACTCATATGGTTTAATGTGTCTTCTTAGATCAAAAGATATACTTTTTAACTTTCATGAAATTTGAAATTTCAATTTTCACTTAAAATTTGAGTTTCCCGCTTAAATTTCCCGCTTTTATTTCAGTTTCCCGCTTTAAACTTAAGTCTTCCGAGAAGTCTTCTGGAAGTCTCCCGGAAGACTTCCCAAAAGTCTTCTAGTGAAACTGTTATATTTTTGAACTTACGTAAAGTTTGATATTTTGTGAATTTGGCTAAGTTTTCTTGAGAAGTCGTCTCCCTTAGTGTTATTATATTTTTTTGTTTAAGTTGTATCAAAAATTTCAGTAATGTCGAGTACTTTTGGCAAGATAATATTGTGAAAATGAATATATTTACCAAATTATTTTCATTAATATCTCTTCAAAATTTACAAAAAAAATCACAACTAAAAGAGTACACATACAAATCACAAAACAGATTACAATCAACATTATTATAGATCAATCCTCCACAAAGATAAGCTTAGACTCCACTTGATATGGTAGAAGACTCACCAGAAGACTTCCAGGAAGTCTTCTCACACATTATATGTTAGAAGATTTCTGAGAAGACTTCACATAAGTTTTCCAAAGGCTCCGTCAGAAGACTTCCAGAAGTCTTCTGGTGCATTATATTTTACAAGACTTCCCATAAGTCTTCTAGAGTCTGGCCCAGATATGAAAAACGTGCATATTCAAATCCAGATATGAAAAACCTGCATATCCAAAAACATTCAAATGACTTAAAAACAGAGACAATTAGTGGATATTAGATAGATCTACCTTTATAGAACACACAAAAATACATATCTAAGTGGAAGATGAGAACTATCTAATTAAAAACCTGCAAAAAAGGTACGATTAGTGAGAAAGACATGAGACAAAATATGAGAAATTGATATAAAATTTGGTGTTTTCAAATTTAAAGAGGTTAGAGAGAGGTTGGGGAGATTTATTTGGGGAAAAGGTAAGAGCTTTATGCAATAGAAGATTACCAAATGAAGAAAAATAAAACATAAAAACTTACCAAAACGCTCAGATCTGTTATGGAAGAGGAGACATGGGAGAAGACTCCATCAGGAGACTTCCAGAAAGTCTTCTAGCACATTATATTTTAGAAGACTTCTAGTCTGGTCCAGATATGAAAAACGTGCATATTCAAAGTCAGATCTGAAATATCTGCATATCCAAAAACGTTTAAATGTCTTCAAAACAAAAAAAAAAAAGTTAAAGATTAGATAGATCTACCTTTATAGAATACACAAAACTAGATATCTAAAACTTATAGATTTACCTTTAAAGGAGTGGTAGATTAGGACTATTAAAAATCTGCAAAAACAAGATAAATTAATGAGAAATACATGAGACAAAAATGAAAATTTCATATAAAGTTTGATATTTTCAAGTTCAAAGGAATTAGAGAGATGTTGGAGAGTTTTAGAGTGAGAAGCATTACATTTTTGTTGCAGCCATTTGAGAGAAAGAAAGAGAATGTGCACATTTTCTTTATGTATGGAAACACAAATTTCCATTTAGGTTAAATATTTTCGATTGAGAAGACTTTCAGGGAAGTCCTCTAATAGAAAACTTCCTGGAAGTCTTCCACCTTTAAATATACTACTCGTCCAGAGGACTTCCAGGAAATCTTCTAGACCCTAAATTTATACCCTAAACTAAAATAACTAACTTAATGGAAAAATACTTCATTAAACTTCAAATAAACTTCAAAAGTGTTTAATATAAACGAAACTAAACATATATATGTCAAATTTTAATTTTCCAAACAAAGTGTTAATATTCCAAAATCTAACCCTAGAAATACAAACAATACTACACCATATGTTACCAAATCATATAACCAAAGAATACAAAGACTCACTACATTAACTCATCTGTGTTGAAACTTTTCAAATTTATTATATCTTAATTTATATCATTTAAGAAGGCTTATATTTACATGATTTTTATTTTTCCCTCATCAAAATATTTTTCCTTAAATTTATAAATTATTTTTAAGATTTATAATATGAGAAGACTTCCAGGAATACAAAGACTTACAAAACCCCCAAAAGACTTTCAAGGGTTATTAAGTAAAAGTACATGCTGATTTTTTGTTTGGTCACAAGGGGCTACTTGTAATTTCAATAGTCTTTTAGGTTAGTTTTGCATTTGATTCAAGTTGGGATATACCTTTATGTTTAAAATCAAGTTTTGGGTCATATTTGGTAAAAACCCTCCATTATTAGTATAATCATAAAATTAATTATTAAAGTATAACAATTAATTCTTACTTAAATAAATTCTACAGAAACACCTAATATAACTAAAATATATATATGACAATTAATGATTTTGAATAATAAAGATTTGATAACAATTTTTTTATTATCTGCCATTTTTATTTATTTTAATTTATTAAAATTAATAAAACAATCACATTAAAAATATAATAAAATTTAGATTTTTATTTAGATGTTATATTTTAAATTTTTGAAAATGATTATAACTCACATTGAAAATTTTGTGATCAAAAGTTTAACTTTTCTATAATAAGATACAAATGATCATAAAACCATATGAATAAAAAGTCTCACTTAATAGATATTCAGATTAATATATATATAACATCGCTAAAGTTATACATAATAAAATACATAATATTTAAAATGCATTGAAAAAGTATTGAGAAATTAATATTTTAATTTCAAAATTTGCTTTGAATTTTTGAAAATTATTATAAATTACTAAAAATATTAAAATGCTATATTGAAAATGTTGTTATCAATGATTTAATTTTTTTGGTATAAAAGGGCACCAATAATATCATAAAACCATATGAATAGGAAGTCTTATTTAATAGATAGTCATATTAAGAATATATTGCATATTTATATTAATATCGTTTAAATATAATTATATATCATATAAAATATATAAAAGTGATTGTTTGAATTTATTTATCATGAAATGATTGTAAATAAATAACAGTGATTTTTTTGTGCTCACGCTAATTTAATTATATACATAATAGTTACTGGATTCTCATTTGATATACATTTATTATTTTATTATTTCATAATATGTGAAGAATATAAATAAATAAAATACATAAAAATATGTGTATTTAATATTCATTTCGTACAAGGTGCATGTCTTAACCTAGTGCACTATATATTTAGGAAACTTATTCATTAATTATGTTTCTTCAACACTAATTACATTTTTGATTATTTATTTCCAGATGAACTATTTTAAGAGTTCCCATACTATCTTGTACTAGTAAATATGATGATTAGACTATCCATTTTATTTAGTAACTTTAAATCAAGAAGTTAAATGTATCCCCTTAGATCTTTTGTTGTGAATGCACATATATAGGCATATAGCATACATTTGTTTTTTTGTTCTTTTTAAGCATACATTTGTTTTAGTATGTCTACGAATTATTCTTTTACAAAAATAATCCCTTATATATGAAACAATAATGAACATGAGTTATATATATAAACACAGTTACCATGAGTTGCTATATTTATCCCATGTATTAAATAACAATTTTATATGTTTTATTTAAATTTTGTTTTATTAACCAATAAATGTAGTACATGACGGATTCGGTGATTCAATACCTACGAAGGTAACATCATAAAAATGTGATCTAGCACCACAAACTAAAATATCAGCTTTAGTACTGAGCTTGAAGAGAATAAAGAACAACGAAAAGGAAATAAATCGATCTTTCAGCTTTTAGAAGTCGTTGATGCAAGGAGGAAGCATGCCAATCGGACAAGAATGACGTCATATATATCGTATATATTATCTACAGTTAAGTGGTAAAAGGACATCTTAAAGGATAGTATACTACTGGGGTTCTATTCTACCTTAGATGACAAATAAATCGATAAGTGATTGTGATTGTGATTGTGATTGTTGTCTACGATTTGATAAACATAACGTTTGCCTAACTTTGAATAAACTTCGATTTGCTCACGCGTTCGGGTCATTGGTTTATAGAGATGGTATATTCTACACCTTGAAAGCAGAATTGAATGCGAATATTTGTAGATAAAAATGAATTTTAATTCCTTTGCCTAGTGCCTAGATATTGTGTAGCCCATGTTGTAAGAAAGTAGAGGTGTGAAAAAAAAATCTATATATATAAATTAGATTTTTATCTCTTCTTATGATATGTAGAAAGAGAGTTTGTTGACATGTGTCATCTTTTTCCTTCTTTTTACATTTTAAATTTTTTTTTTTAGATTATTACAATTTGGTTCACCATTTCTTAATTGTACACTGTCATATCCTTCTCATACTAACCATCATCTTTTGAAGTTTGATAATCTATTTTATTAGTCACAAAAATGCAAGATGAATAAAGATATAAACAAAATAATATAAATATATTTTAAATATTCAATTTATTTACAACTAAGAATAACATGAGTTTCCACTTTTTAACTATGTTTTACTATTTCCTATTATTTCATTTACAAATTATATATTTATTTTAATAGAAGAATAATCAACAGAAGGCCAAAATCGCAACGAAGCAAGAAAACACATGCCGAACACACCATAAGCCCAATTACCAACTAAGAGGTAAGAAGCACCTCACGAACTAAACAAGTACAAACAAGACGCCCATGTCAGCGAAGAACCACAAAGTTCTGGATAGAAGAGACATAAGTTCCAAGAGACTAACGCCACACACTTATACTAAGGAAAACAGGGGAAGAAGAGAAACAATCTAAAGAAGGAAGAATGGAAGACAATCACTGATAAACCATATCCCAAGCTTGAGACCAGAAACAACATTCCAAACCTATAGAGCATACACGGAAGAGAAAACAATCTAAACCTGGAGTGACAAACATGGGAAAAGAGAGAGCCACATAGAAGCAGGCAGTGATGAAAACTACAACGAGATGTGAGAACAGAGAGGGAATGATAGACGAAACAAAATTAGAAAACCGTTGAGCCTTTCTGGAACTATGAAAGAGAGCATAAAAGTCAGATCACCAAAAACCAGCTTTTTAAAACCAAGAAGAGTAGGGACTATCGACAATAAGCCAACGACGAGGAAAACAACATCAAAGACGACTAAACTATGACCCAATCCAAAGAGATGCACTTCCTAACATCAACCAAAATCTAAGGAAGAAGAGGTACAGACAATATTGACCGCAACAGCCTACAACACCGTGAGAGACAACCGTCGAACTAAGAACTTATAAACCCGATCTATAATAAATACCATATAATCTCATATGAAAAAAAGGTGAGAAAGAACAAAAGCATGGTGTGAAACTTTTTTTCTGTGATGGTGAGAAGCACAACACACCAGAAAGGTAAAAAAAAGTATATAAATGGTGACGGCTCAATGTTAAAATATGGAGAGATGGCACAAAACCTCTTAAAAGAATAATGTTCAAATAATTTAAGAATGCAATTTTTAATACTGAAACTGTTAATCTTAAAATCAACAAATGGCTAAATGCAAAGTTATTGGAAATCAATATATTTTACATCAGAGGCTCACTTCACCAATATTAAGTACTAATATACACACAACAACACATTATTAGAAAAAGCAAAAACAAAATATATTAACATATCATCTATGACTATATAACACAGTAAAAACACCAAATAATGATAAAGACAACCACAAAATTACATCATCCAAAAAATTACACTCCCTCTATTTATATTTATATGGCGTTGTGGACATCACACAAATTAAAGCACCCAATACAATACTTTTTCTATCCCGAGCATTAATTAATCATCATGTCCCATAAAACACAGAGTAGAATAAATATAAGGTAAATATATTCATTTATCACTATATTCTGCATTGTTTAAAAAAAACATCAATTATAAACAAGAAAATGATTCCAAAACGACATATATAAGAAAACAGAGGGAGTAGTTAACAGCAATAAAATAATATTCCGCGCGAAGCGCGGACACACCCCTAGTTATACATATTTTTGGCTTTTAGTGAATATATTTGTAAAAATTTGTAAAAAAAAACATACATGGTTAAACCAACCTAGTTCACTATAAGAAAAAATTAAGTAGCTTTCTCTTTTATTTTTTTTTGTCCCCATACTCATTTTCTGTACGTTTCAATCTTTTCTGCCAGGGGTTGTTTACAATGCACCGCCGGTGGTTTCTTCTTTCTTTATCACAGTTTTTCTTCCTAGTCTCTCTCTTATTATGTCTCCTATATGTTAAACCCCTAGGGGTGGCGGTAGATCTAGTTTTAAAATCAGGCTCCAATTTAATTTTCTTGTTATAGCCAGCTCATTCTGGTGTGGCAACAAGGTCATGAGTAAGGAAGCGGGTGTGGTCAGTTTTTAGGGTGGCAAGTAACGAGACAAAAGTTTTCAGATCGGTTTTCTTTGTCTCGTTTTGAGTCAGAGATGGTAACGCGTGGAAGTCAGAAGGCCTCTCCCAACGTATCTCTGCGTGTCAGAGTATCAACAGTTCCACATTGGTGAAATAAAGAGTAATGGACAAATATATAACTGTGGTAAACCTCTTCCTATTAGCTAGCTTTTGGTGTGAGTTAGGACCACACTTACTAATATGGTATCATAGCCAGGATAAAGTCCAACAGATGATTTCCCACATTAACAAACTCCTACCTATGTAGTCTGTAAACGTGGTCCATCTTGTTATGGCCCAATAGAACACTCGATTGTGGGTGCACCTCGTGGCTATCCACGAAAAACTCCACGCGTCAGATGTTTAATCCTAAGCGGGAGGGGAGTGTATCAACAGTTCCACATTGGTGAAATAGAGAGTAATGGACCAATATATAAGTGTGTGGTAAATCTCCTCCTATTAGCTGGATTTTGGGAGTGAGTTAGGCCCACACTTACTAATACAGAGGTTGTCGGTGTGGTGCGCTGGTTGCAGGTTTGTCTCCCCCTTACCATGGTGTCTCGGAATTGGTTGAGCTTTCTTCTGCTCTCAAGGTGGACTTTGGTGGGTTCCTGATCCTACACGTGTGACGGTTACAACTCTCTTGGTGGTATTAGATGGTGCTCACCCAGCGGCGTGTGAAGCTCGATGAGTCCAGAACTGGTGCATGGAGTTGTTTGGTACTCGGGCACCGACCGGTTAGTCAGCTTCTCCATTCTTTGGTCTCTTCCTTTCCTGTTTCTTTGATAGTGACCCTTCTTCTGGATTTTTGCTCTCCTGCTATTTGGTTGGGATTTTGTTCTTGTGTCAATGTCGCTATCTTATTACCGGTTGTCATAGTTTTGCTTTCGTAGAGATTCTGATTATAGTTCTTAGGGTTGGATCGCATGTGGAGGCCTTATAGTCGGTTTTTCTTTGAAGCCTTGCTCCTCCATTGTAGCAGTGTGTTTGAGTCAATTATCCTATGGGTTTCATTTGAAGCTCTTTGGCAGGTTTATCATTTCTCTTTTGCATGTACCCAATTCATCATCGATAGGAGATTCTACATTTCAACCCGGTTTCTCATCAATATCTCGGTGATGTCAGGTTCGGCCACCTTGTCCCTTGATGCATCCATTTCGAGCTTTAGTGAGCGAGGTAATTTAATTAGTCAATGAGAAACAAGATGCTTTACACTCCTGAACCGGACTAACTCGAACCGCATAATGAAGATGATATTAGATTTGGAGTTGTGCATGCGACTTGTCTTTGTTATCTTTTGGATTTGGAACCAGTTGCTCATGATTGTACCAATTTTTCGATTTGCTATGTAATTTGCCTTTGCATTTATCCTTTTTGAAACACTTTTTGAAACACTTTTTTTTGTCCGCCTTTGCATTTATCCATTTTTGGATTTTAAATGGAAAATTTAAACTTTTTTTAAAGAAACCTAGTTCGCTAAAGTTATAAGATGTATGACATATACTGGAAGTAATAAATATTGGTACTTGTCATGTGAGTTATATAAAAACAACACAAACAACATTTTACTGTTTAAATGTTTTGAATGATCAGTCGGAATAATTTTGCAATTGTTAGAGTAGTTCTTGGCCGTCCAGGGAAAAAAAAAACTCTTGTGACTGGAAATGGTTGTGAAACTTGAAAGTCTAATTGTGACTCTGTGACTACATAAATAATTTGAGCATCAACTACGTACAGTCGTACACTTACCATATCCGACATTTAACTAAATATAGTATAGTTTAGTTTTTTTTTTTTTTTTTTTTTTTATTTTTTTATTAACCCGGGTGTCCGGATACCCATAGGAATCCGACTAACGCCGACCACCGCCCCCAAAATCTGAACCACTAAGGGCCCGGAGGGTTTTTACGGCAGCGGCGGCTTCCCGGAGGCCCGGAGGGACCATGTGAAAACCCCGGTGGCCAACGCGGATCGAACCTGCGGGGAGCGTATTGGATTTTCTTCCTCAACTACCACTAGGCCAACCCGTGTTGGTTCATTTTAGATAACAAGCGCATATATGTAAGCAAAATTTCAGATCCTAATTAAGATCTCTAGGTTTATGTATAGTTATGTATATATTCTTTTGGTAACAAGTTTTGTATATAGTTCAGTTACAAAAAAAAAAAAGTTTTGTATATAGTAAAAACAAAAACAGTTAGATAAACTAAATTTAGGGGCTGTTCATTTCACCATCTTGTCATCTCTATCTACATGATCCATTTGTATGATCTATCCAGATGATCCATTCAGACTTTATAAGAATGTTTGTTTGTCCATCCAAATAGTTCATCTAGATGAATCAACTAAATGAATCTTACGTTTGTTTCTTTATCTTCATTTCAATCCAGATGACTTTAGTAAATAAATTATTAAAATACTTTTGTTTTGATTTAATCATATGTTTGATATTATTTTTAATTATATTAAATTTAATTATTTGGTCTAATATATTTACATTAGAATTAATTTAAAATTAACATTTAAACATTAATAAATTATTACTTCATAGAATTTTTATTTAGATTTGTATTAAAAAATTTACTACATCAATAACTTCCAACAAACAAAAAGTTTGATAAACATGTATTTAAAAAAACTTTAAAGTTTCAAACTAAAAAGAGTATTAACAATAAAATAATTATAATATTCAAATAAATATATCTAAATTTAGTTTTGCACTTTTTGTGGAAAACATGATGTTCATTTTTGACAGAAATGTGATTTTTCAGTTTTGGGCAGGAAAATACGATTTCCGGTTAAAGATGAACAACGAGATTTAACGCGATTTCTATTTTTTGGTTTTGGACGAAAAAATAAATTTTTGATTTAGGCGGGAAAACATTATTTTTTTGTTTTGGTGGGAAGATGCGATTTTGGCAGAAAATGGGATTTTTCAGTTTTGGTGAGAAAATGAGATTTTTTCATTTTATTGGGAAAATACAATTTTTCAGTTTTTAACAGAAAATGCATTTTTTGCGGTTATGGCGGAGAAACGCGTTTTTGTGGTTTTGGCTAAAAATCGCGTTTTTGCGGTTCTGACGGGATAACACGTTTTGCGATTTTAGCGGGAAAACGTGTTTTGGCGAGAAAACGTGTTTTGGGGGGGTTTGGCGGAAAAACACATTTTTGGTGTTTTGACGGAAAAACGCGTTTTGAGGTTTTCACAGAAAAACGCGTTTTGGGGTTATCACAGAAAAACGCGTTTTGGGGTTTTGACGGAAAAATGCGTTTTTGCGGTTTTGACTAAAAACACGTTTTGGCGAGAAAACACTTTTTGCGGGTTTGGCGGGAAAATGTATTTTTGGGGCTTTGACGGGAAAACGCGTTTTGGGAAAGTTTTGGCGGGAAAAACACGTTTTGCGGTTTTGGCGAGTAAACAGGTTTTTGCGGTTTTGACGGGAAAATGCGTTTTTGATGAAAAAACGCATTTTTGGGGTTTTGACGGGAAAACACATTTTTGGGGGGTTTGGCGGAAAACGCATTTTTGGGGTTTTGATGGAAAAAAACACTTTTTGGAGGTTTTGGCGGTTTTGGAGAGAAAACGGTTTTTGCGGTTTTTGCGGGAAAATGCGTTTTGCGGTTTTGGTAGAAAATTCGTTTTTGGGGTGTTGCTGAAAAATGTATTAATGCGGTTTTGGTTCTTACGGTTTTGGCGGAAATACGCATTTTGGCAGAAAATGTATTTTTGTGGTTTTAGGAGGAAAATACATTTTGGTGGGAAAAGATATTGTGCGGTTTTGGCGGAAAAATGCGTTTTGTAGTTTTGGTGGAAAAATCCGTTTTTGTGGTTTTGTCATTTTTCGTGAGTGATAAAATGATATTAGGTTTAAGTTTGTATTTTGTGAATTACAAAGGGGTATAATAGACATTATACTATTTTAACAGATCTTCACACAGATGGTCCAATCTGAATCTGCTTACTGATTTTCAAAATTAAGCCTAAATTTTTAAAATTCATTAAGATTAATCATCCAAATAACTTGTACTTTTATTGCCTAAACGAGCAAAACTCTCATCTTCATCGAGATGACTCATCTGGATGGAGAAACGAACAACTCCTTAAAGTATATATGGAGCTAGCTAACACTAAGTCTGTGCACGGATCGTATATTTGAGTTTTTGTATGTCACAGATATCTACATATATTGTAAATTTTTTAAATTTAGTTACAATTATAATAACATAAAATTTTTAAAAAAAGTTATAATTGTCATATATTTTTTCTCTTCTTTTAATGTAATTGTTTTATAAGTAATAATGTGAATGGAAATTTTCAATTCATATGTTAGAAGAATAATTATATAATTTTATACATTTAAAACTTTAAATATAATCAAAATATACATGTATTTATATATTGCTGGATCGGATCGGATATCCGCTTCCCAAAATTTAAATATTTGTGATTTGTTTCGATTTTAACGGATATTGATTTTTAATATTTGCTTTGCTTCGAATGTTTACGGATATTCGAAATTTTCAGATCGAATCGAAACGAATAACGAATCGATTCAAATTTAACGGATAAAATGCCCAACCCTAGCTAACACAGGAACACCGTACGCCCAATACAGTTAGGTTGCCCCTTCCGTTTATGTTTAGCGTTGATGTTTAGACTTTATAAAAGGTTGCTTAGATTATTAAATGTTAATACTTTGATTTCATTTGGAAGAAAAAATCATATATGAATATGCAAACGCATAACCAAACTGAAAGCAAACAAAGCCAATTAAATTTAAATTACAAATCGGGTGGGCCTATCAGTAATAACTGGACTTAGGTTTGTACAAATTATGGGCTGATAAGAAAGCGATAAAGAAGTTAAATGTATTCGAAGCTTATTAGAATGTCGGACTCCTTTTTTTTTTGAAACACCGAATGAATGTCAGACTCCAAAGAAGAAAATTAGCTACAATATTGCAAAGCTGTTCCTTACATATTTCCATAGCTAAACTATTTGGTTAGGTGGAATTTCCTTTCTTCAAGTAGTTAAATGAAAGATTTGTTAATGTTTCTAACTTTGAAGTTTATGGTTCTATTTCTTTTAAGAAAATACAATTATTTATTATATATACAGATTAATAAAAATAAGTCTATATGAAAGATTCAATTGGTGTGTAGCTAAAACCATTCATAGATGATCTACTGGTCTATTAGTAATAAATTAATGTTAAAACCTATTAATATACGTCAGTCAGACGCATATTAATGATAATATAACAATTGTATAATTTATAAAAAATATAAAATTAATGTTAAAACCTATTTGGTTCCTTTAGAAAAAATCCACATTTTAGCTACTTTCTAACAAATTTTGTAGTCTCAGTTTTTGTTTTTTTTTTTGTTTTTTGTCATCAACTTAAACAGACTATACTGACTCCGTAAACCATACTGGAAGCTCCGCATCCATGTGAACGACGAAAGACGGTTGTTTCCTGACACTTCGTGCTAGACTATCCGCCTTCAGATTCTACGTTCGTGATACATGAATGATCTCTAAGCTGAAAAGAGTTTTTTGCAGGGTCTTGATGTCTTCCAAATAACTTGCAAACGCCGACCATTCTTCTGGTTCCGAAACTATCTTGTAGTCTCAGTTTTTGTAAGCTCTTGTTTTGGCACTGTGATGTTTTCAAATTTATGTATATTATCTCATTCATTGGAATGTATGTGTACACCGTTAATTATGTTCACAAACTTCCTAATAAGTATGCTATCCAGTACTGATGCTATCAAAACTCTCAAAGTTTCAATTTACCAAAAAAAAAGCTTTTTACCATAAAAAAAAAGCTTCTCTTTCGACTTGGATACAATAATCTCAAGTTTGTTATTTACAAAAAAAAACATCAAGTTTGTGTTGTCAAATGTGATAATGCATGACAAGTTATTGAACGTTTGACGGTTGGTCAAAGCCGAGAATGCTGGATAACATATTTAATTAGCGTAGGACCTATGTAATGATTTGTCGATCTACAAATTCAAAGCGAATTTTAGTATAAAATAATGTAAGAAATCATATAATAAAGTTGTCACTGTTAATTGTAAAATGGAAAGGATCGGACCAAGTTCGTGTTCTTCAGAGTACTTAAGTATAGTATGATCTATCGTTATTGTTTGTTTCTTTTAGACCAAATTCAGTTAACCATTGTGTGGATAATGGATAAGCTATCAAACCACGTCAACATTTAGTCGATGTACAGTAATAGTTCAGAGAATTTACATGTGCTATGCTTTTTCACTTATTTTGTTTGTCATTAATTTATTTTTAATATATGCTTTTGTAATGTCGTCCAACAATCTATATTGACCACTTGGCCCACCATCTTTAAAACAAATAATCTTCTTCCGTTTTGTTCTGCGTTCGCCGATGGTCAAAAACACGTGCGGAAATAGATTTTGCATACGCTTTACAATGCTTATATGATGTTAATTGCTTTTTGAGAAAATGATAATTTTTTTTCTTTCTCTTGTAAATTTTATAGTATTTTATACTAGTAACATTTACTCCTCATAAAAAATGATTTATTAAATGCATCATTCAACTAACAGATCTACTATACTCTACAGGTAATTCTTAAAATATTTAATTCTAACATTAGTAATCAAAATTAACTTATCTTCGTTTAGAGGTGTGCATTAAGATTTTACTTTTAGTGACTAAACATTGTAAAGAAATTAGTTCGTTCAAGGTTTGCATTTAGATTTTATTTAGTGAAATAAAAATTATAAATAAATAAATAGTCCCATTATTAAATACTACTTTAGAAAGAAATATCACTGCCGCCTCCATTACTCAGTCAATGCCCATAAACAAGCAAACCCAAAAGTTATGACAGACCGTTCTGGTGGCCTCAACTACCAAACAATTGTGTGGCTTACTTATTTTCTAAATCAAACTCTACGTAGACTATTAATTTATACTAGAACGAAATAGACAAATATTATTAATTCAAAGAAGCACGCGAGTTCTTCACTAAAAGAACAAAAATTATTCAATTTATATATTTCCATAATTTTACCCACAGATAATACCTAGAATTCATAAATAAAATAGTCCTTAGCTTCCTCCGATCAGAAATTAAATAATCGCAATACCACAAGTTTCTAGAAGTTGCCAGCCAATCGCAGAGAAGTCAAGTCACGATTTTCATTAGAACACCTGACCATCTTTTTCAGTTGGTGTCTATTTAAATCAAATCACTTTAAATATCATTCATTAATAGATTTAGGTCGCTCCTGATTACACAACCTATAGTATTTCCTTTCTTTTATAAAGTGTGTCATTTTAGTTTATTTTTTTCAAAAATATTATTTATATTTCTAATACAAATTTCCTTATTAAATTTATTTCTTATCATTTTAAATAACAAATAGATATTTAATTTAAACACTTTCATTTAAATAATTGTATAATAAATAAAGGTACATTAGTATATTTTGTTATTTTCTTAATCTGTCTGAAATATATCTAAGTGACATTCTTTATGAAACGAAAAAATATATTATCATACATGTAATTTGCTCTTAAATGCTCATAATAGTAATCTAAAAGACTTGTAATTCGTAAACCTTTTCCAAATCTAAAATCAAAATTTTTGTATTTTCTAAAGTTTTAAACATTTACAAACTATATCGAACCACAGTTAATAGAAACAAAAAAATTCCATATATCTATATGTTTTTATTATTATTAGGATTCACCACAGTTGTTTTACGGTTGTTTTTTTATGTTGCCATTGAAACTCTAAATAACTAATGTGTATTATTCATTATAAACAATACTACTCCCTTTGTTTCAAATTATTCGTCGTTATAGAGTATATTTTTGTTTCATAATAAGTGTCGTTTTCGATTTTCAAATACAAAATTTATTGATAATATTCTCTATTCTATTTTCTATTGGTTGGAATATGGTTAAATGTTTGGTAATAGTGTTTTTATTTTGAAAATATATAAAATTAAATATTTTTTAATCTGTGTTCATAAACTTAGAACTACTACTAAAATGAAACGAAGGAAGTACAAGTTAAGAATTTGTCTCCACTTGAGGATAAATACGTTGCAGTCAGGTAACAGAGAAAATTTAGAGGTAAGTATCACAAAAATAAGTACGAGTTGGTTGCGATGTTTTCTCAATATATCAAATATTAGATTGTCACAAATAAAAATATTGGCGGATTGCCAAAAAAAAAACGATAAAAATGAAAAACAAATATTGGAGCCTAAACTTAGAAACATCGAAAAGCTTAAGGACCCTATAAACACAAATTCTTCAGAAAACGATCTTCACCAGGCCCCACTGTTTTCAGAAGAACCTAAAAGCTCCTCAAGATACTGTTCTCCCAAATCCTCAAACACAACCACATTATCTAACTTCACCGAGCTGTGATCAAAGTCAGTGCCTTTCGTCTTCCTATTGGTCATTCTCCTTCTCATCGAGTGTTTCCTCTTCAACGCCACAACCGGTGAACACCCATCCTCGTAGCTATACATAATCTCCGAAAGCGACTCTTTAACTCTCTCCGCCGGAAAATTTAGTATCGCCGACGAGCCTCTCATCGAGAAAGCCGCTTGATCATAGGCAAGAGCCGCTTCTTCTGCGCTTTCAAACGTTCCGAGCCAAACCCTAATACCGTTTCGGGTCGAGTCTCTTATCTCCGCCGCGAACTTCCCCCACGGCCGTCGTCTTACGCCTCTGTACGACTTCTCTGGCTTTCTTGATGTTCCGGTCTCTTCCTCTGTTTTGACCGGAACGGCTTGTTGCGTGGACTGCTCGATAAGTCCGTAGAGAAGCATTTCTTCCGAGTCGTTCTCGTTGAAGGGGAGAGAGTAGTTGTTGGAAGACGAGGAGGAGGAGAAAGATTCCGGAGAATATTCCGGCGAAAAGGTGGAGAACGGTGACTGAACAAAATATGGATCCATATAAAAACGAGAGTGGAATATTCAAAGGGATACTCTGTTTTTCTTCTTCTTCTTCACACTACTCTGTTTTCAGTTAGGATCGTTAGTGGCTTGACGATGTCTATATATAGGCAGAGAAAAGTGTGCGAGCGTGTTAAATGTCCGAAATAGACATGATTTGTTACTGTCTTAGTAAAGTGCGTTGTCATCATGTAATAAAAGGTAAGAATGTCTTGATTACATTCAAATGAAAAACTATGTTGCTTCGTCGAAGGTTCGAACAAAGACATTTTGCACGTATCTTCTTCTCCTTGGTAAGTTAATGCGTCTTACGGTCTTATTTCAAACAAACTCGGTAAAATTAAGACGAAACTAGGAAGACTAGTATGACCTTTGGGCAATGATGCAACATACAAAACAAGAATTAGCTATATAAAATATTTAATGAATTTATGAATAGTCAATCAACTCTTCAGATTTACAAGATCTGAAATAAATGTGGATTAGAGACTAAATAATCTATACAAATGTTTTAATTAATTTTAGTTTGGCCCAGTCGCTAAACGAGTAAAATATATAAGAGTGTATCCTCTTTAGACTACTATACTACAAGTTTGTGATGCTTTATTAATTTTATATAATTTTTGGCGCATGAAGTAGTTTTAACATGACCAACCTTTAAATTTGAGGGTTCAAATTTTTAAACAGGTTCGTTACAGAAAAACTAGTGTCATAAGCAAATATTCGTCAAACCATGCTAAAGATCAGTTTTGATGAATGGAATTATATTCTTAAAACTAATGTATCTATAAAATTTTGATCAGTTTTGATCAGTTGTATGTGATTTTTCCTTTTCGTTTTGGACTATCTAATATTCTATATCAATTTCTCGCATATCTTCGATCGTAGACCAGAACTAAAACGGATAAACTACCACTTTTCATTTAAGTGTCCCTCCCTAAAATCAGTGTCCGAACTTGGGATAAACTGTGACCAGAGCCGGTCCTGGCTAGAAGCCAATGAAGCATGGGTTTCTAGCCTTAATATTATAACTATAATAACGACTATAAAATACTACAAAAATAACTAGTCCAAGTGTCTATTTTCTGTAAGAGGTGAAATGTTCAAATCTAACTAGCCACATTATTTTTTTGGTTTGTAGTCTCAACAAAACAAGGACCGACTCTGGCTGTGGTCTATGCGGCTAAGCTACATGATTGGTTGATATATTTGGTTCTTGTTGTCTTAGAGCATAAATATCGCTGGTTTCTAAAGGAGGTTTTTGACCTGTTTGTGGGCCCCACTGATGTGTGGGTCCCACAAAAAATTTAAGAACCAGTCCCCAAAATCATGAAATAAGGATCAGTTTTTGGGGAGTTTTTGCACTGTTTGCGGGTTCCACCGACACGTGGTGGCCCGCAAGTTGGTTTACTTTTTTTTTTTTTTTAGAAAACAAAAATCTTAAGGACCCCATTTGGGGTTTTACCGTTAATCATGGTCTTAGTTATATGAGATTCTTATGTATATCAGATTGTTTGATACTTTGATTTATAACTTATACTAGGTTAAAAATCTGTACCTTGCGTGGAGTTTGACGATTTTTAAGATATTAACATTTTTAATAATTGTGCCCTGCGAAGAGTGAAATATTTATAAAATATTTGTTAAATATAAATATTTTTAGAATTTTGAAATAATAACAAAATTATGTAAAATATATCTAATGATTTGATCAAATTAAAATTGTAAAAATATTTAATTTTTATTAGTTCAAATATGATACTTGTTTCTAAAATTTTGAAACTAAAATATTTATATATATTTTATATGGCATATAGTTTAACTTAAACTATATTAAAAGTTATATATTTTTAATATGAATATATATTAAATGAAATTTCCTACACATATAGATTTATGATTATTTTTAGTTTTTTATATCAAAAAAAATTTAAACTATTGATTACAAAATTTTCTGTGTGAGACTTTAATAGTTTTAATAATTTATAGTCGTTTTAAAAAAAATTCAAAATATTATATATACAAAAAGCCCAAATTTTTATTATATGATTAATGTGATTGTTTAATTAATTTTAATAATATAAACTTAAACAAAAATGATAAATGATACAAAAATCGTTATCATATTTTTCTTATTCAAAAGTATTAATTTATATATATTAGTTATAGTAGGTTATTCCGTAATTTTTGTTTAAAAATTAGGAAAAATCTTCTGTATGTTATTAATTGATTTATAGTAATTTAATGAGAATTATATTATATGTTTAGATTGACCATCTTATTTTTCTAAAGATTAAAAATGATTCTATTGATGGCACATGTCATAACTCATGTACTGTAATGTTCATCAAATAATATATAATGGATGTATATTGGATATACTATTCATTTTAGGGAAAAAGTCTTTGGTCTTCATATGTAAATAACTGAGCATTTTAGGATAGGTGTATCATTTCGTCAAATGCATCATCACATGATTCATGGAATTTTTTGCACTTTTGCATCCATATTTAGCAAACGGAATGAGTAACTCGATGAAGTAGAGTCCTTACATCTTATCTAAATTACTAATGTGGAGTTTCACAACCCCTCATATAAAATAACAAGATCGATGTGAAAATGGTTAAGCCAAAATCCAAGAAAACTGCTGGATCAATACTCAACCAGACAAATTTATTGGTTTGGCGTTGCAAATATGATTACATAAATCAAATCATTATCCAATAATCTTAGGAGGCTATATTTTATTCATTCTTTTCGCTTTCGCACTTATGGCCAAAAGCAAGGTTAAAGAAAATGGTTGCTTGGAAGGAGTCAAGATACATGCCCCCTTGAACCCCAAACAACAATAACTTCCAGCCATCTCATGTTTAAGAGATTATTTGGCTTTATTTGCTTTCAACGCCTTTCTAAAAAGTAAAAAAAAAAAGATACTTGCATGTATCATCTTTTTTTTTTTCATTTTCTTAGTTTTGTTTCTAATCATCATTATTTTTAGTGTAAATCAGTATCGAATTATTAATTTGTAGTATTGTTACTGTATGTTAAAAGAGTTGGAAAATTTGTTTGGTTTATCTATATTATTAAAATACATTTATTTTTTTTGTTACACATCCAAATGTTTTTTGAATTAAATGTGTTTAAATTGAAATAGTGGAAGTATGTTTGACTTATCTCATTAAAATATCGGATAAAAAATCATGTGGTGATTGTACAGTAAACAAGTCCTTCTTAGTTAAAAAAATGAAATCCACAAACTAAATAAGGAGTCATGTGTTTACTCACACACTAACATGATTGTCTATTCCAGAACATTGCGTTATATGAGAATGTATGATTGTAATATCTCAGATTATAGGGCTTGACTGGTTTCTCCGCTACCACCCGCAAAACGCAGCTTTTGCGGTTGATAGCGAAATAATCATAGAAAACGCTACAAATCGCTTCAAATCACTCCGAACCTCTTAAAATTAAAAGCTGGTTCCAGCTAGCGTTTACTGTTGCGGGCGGTTGTGGGAGGGTAAATTTAAAAATAAAAATAAACGCAGCTTATAGGGCTTGACTGGTTTCTCCGCTACCACCCGCAAAACGCAGCTTTTGCGGTTGATAGCGAAATAATCATAGAAAATGCTACAAATCGCTTCAAATCACTCCGAACCTCTTAAAATTAAAAGCTGGTTCCAGCTAGCGTTTACTGTTGCGGGTGGTTGTGGGATGGTAAATTTAAAAATAAAAATAAAAATTTTAAATTAAAATAATAGGAATACTAAAATTTTTATATTATATTTTAATTTATATTATCAAAGAATTTTAAAAAATATTTTATACAATTTTAAAAAATTAAGATTATAATTTTATAAATATTATTTTATATTTATTATAATATATTATGATTTTTAAACTTTTAATTTATATAAAATATAAAAATTGTTAATTTATTATTTAGCAGCTGCTGAATTTGGTAGTTAACTAGTCACAACTATCCCGCAAATGCACCAATTTCTAACCGCTATACCAATCGTCTAAATCTCTTAAAAACACTTAAGACCGCAACCACCCGCTTCCGCAAACATCCGCAACTGTACCCGCAACCACTGCGATTACACCAGTCAGACCCATAGTATATGATACTATATATTGAAAAGTTTATATAATTGATTTGATAATTTATGTTAGGGGTGACCCTCTATTTCCCCCTAAGAAGTATCATATATCACCAGTTCTACACAGACTTCAAGCCTCGTTCAATTTCCCTATAAAACAAAGTTCGAATCTCGTTTCTCCCCAATTACCAAAGTTCGAACTCTATATCTCCATATCGTCGAATTTAATGGTTTATGTGGGTGAACCAATATTAAACCGAAATAAACCCACTTCAGACATAACCAAACCTATTTAAAAATCTGATTTATGACCCGAAAACATTGTCTTAACCCGATCCGTAGCCTTTAAAACTCAAAAACCCCAAATTCCAGAAATTTGTTTTGCGAAAAACCCTAAAAAATCGAATTGGGAAAATCGATTTGTGGGTGAAAGAAGAGAAACTGAAAGATGAGTGATGTTTCTGGAGCTTAAAGTGGATCAATGGTACGTATAAGGAGAAATATTGGGGTGATTCCTCCCTTAGAGAAGGAATTGTATTCTAAACGACAACATTCATTGATTTCGGCCACAATCGAACTCCATTTCTCCAACTCTTTGATTTTTCATACCTATATTCCAGTAGTTTTAGGGTTTATAGTGTTGATGAAGCAATTGGAGATTCTGGGTTTCTTTATTTTCAGATTAAACCATTTGACATTTGGTCATAATCAGCTTTAATCGAGTTCTAATCAGATTTTAAAGACATAATTTTGGTTTAATCACGATTTTGGTTGGGTAACAATTGATTACGGTTTAATAATAAACAGTAAACCGATTTTAACCCAAGTGTATGTGTGTTTCGGTGTATAACTTCAACGGTATGGAGATATAGAATTCAATCTTTGTAACTGGGGGAAAATAAGATTTGAACTTTATTTTTGTGGAGAAATGGAACGGGCCTTAAAGTCTGTGTGGAACTGGTGATATATGATACTTCTCAGGGGGAAATAGAACATCACCCCTTTATGTTATTTATCTTTTCGGACTATAGATCCGAAATAATTTAAATTAAGCGTATTTAAGTTAGAGTAACGAAAAAATAGATAACCAATCAAAAAGTGAATTGTGCTATTGTGAGATTGAAAATAAAGCACTAAAAATCATTTAGTGATTCCATAATCCATAACATAGTAAGTAAACAAATCTTTCTAACTTGAAAAAAAAAACGCGCGGATCGTCAGCCTAATTGTGAGATCTACGTGCCGATTACGTAAAGGTCCACTACCAGAGCTGTCGTGACGTTTACAATATGACCGTAACAAAGTCATATCTTGGTGAATTTTTTTTTTTTTTTTGTAACTTTAACTTTGTGAAACTTTCATGCATTTTAATTTGAATAACCATTGTAGAAAAAAAACAAGCCACGAACTGATTTATTTGATAACCCGCACGTGTTCAAATGTGACCCTTTTGGCTTTATTATTAAACTTCGTAAATATACTCATTTCTTCTTCTTTTTTTTTTTTTTGCATACTTCGTATATGTACATAAACGTTGAAAACAATTAATTTTGATATAGACTTACAGAAAGCGAAACCAAAAAATAATTATGATTCATGTCCGTTGCTAAACAATTTCCATAAGCTGAACACTTTTAGACTCGATAAGATTATCATTACTTCAAAAAAGATTATCATTACTTCAAAGGAAATTGTCAAAAACAAATGTTTTCGCTAAACTTTTTCTTCTCTCTCGTTAAAATTTTCACTTATTTTGTTTACATTATAAGTGACCCATTTATAATGATTGAAACATTTATTCTGTACAAATGTATTATATATTATCATAAATTTAATTGGAAGTAGGTGTTGTGCCGATAACTCACCACTAAATATGTTCTTATGTATAGACTATTTATAATATAAATTTCCAGTTTCCGTAAAATAAAGTAATTAAGAACGTCTTAGCGAAAGGCAAACGGGATTATATAACCTTATAAAGCTGAGAAATAGGCAAATATAAAAAGAGCCAATTAGTCAAATCAAAAACGAAAGAAAACGGAGTCCAGTAAACATTCAATTTTGACTAAGGTGTTAGGCGTAAGGCGATAGCTACACGTTCACGGTACGTGGTCATATTATGTGTATCTTATATAGCCGTATTTTATATCCTTTCATAAGAAAATGCTTGAAAAACCATAATTTTTGTTTTTTGCTTAAATTTGGCAGAAAAATCATAAATTGATTACCATTTTTCAATCATTCATAAATAGCCTAACAAAAAACCTAAATTTTAAGGTATCGATTGGCAGTAGCAGTATTCTATAGTAATAGTATGCTATAGAAGGTAGCAAAAGTTTTATGTTCTCACTAAACTCGTTGATAAAATGATCGGTAGATTATTATGGATATACTATTTAAAATTATTATAAAAACTAGTATATAATGTATATATAATGTCTTTATTTCGATTGAATGTATTTCTAACATATAAAATTAACAAAAATATATAACTAACTAACTTTATTTAATGATATCAAAAATTATGTTTATATCAAAAATATTATTTTAAAAATAAAATTTGCAATTAAAAATAGTTTTTTAAAAATTATATTTCACATTTAAAATATTATTTAATTCTATATAAATATTTAATTTAATTACATAATATATATATATTTAATTATATTTAAATATTTAGTTATATTTAATAAAATATGATAAATATATAATTATATATAATAGATGCAATATAAGTTAATTATATGTATATAAATTAATTTAATTATTATAACAATATTTTAAATTTATAATATAATTTAAAATAAATAAAATATAATTTAAAATAAATAAAATATAATTTAAAATATATGAAATATAATTTATTTATTTTTTAAAGAACATATTTTTATTGTAAATTTATTTGAAAAGTATAAATTTTATTTTTGGATATAAAAATAATTTTTATGGTATTATTAAATAAAATAAATGAAAATTTTATATTTTTTCTTAATTTGGTAAATTATAAATGCAAATGCTCTACTAAAAACTCTGTATTAGAGCATTGAGTACGAAACATTTGGACAAAATTAGTATTTAGTAAATGCTTTTCTAGCAAATGTTGATTGGATAATATAGAGTATAATGCTTATGGTAATGCTCTGTCAATCAAAGCCTAAAAAGTTGAGACGGGTGGTCGTGCTCTTCTCGCCATTGACCCTCCTCCCCAGTTTCTTTGTTCTTTTCTCTCTATATGTTTCCATTCTCACGTATTGATATATTCATGGTTCTGAGTAGTCGGAATTCTCAACCGTATGTGCCACATTTGAGGCTTTGTTTAGAATGGCAATGAAGCTGAAGAAGGGGAGAGTCGGATCTTGCTCATTATGACAGACGAGTCTTCTTCCGGCGTGGTTCCTTTATCTTTTCGCAGCGAGTTGAGAGAGTTTTGAAGTGACAAACCCCAACAAAAGGTCTCTGCTATGATGCCTTATCAGTGATGATTTGTGCGCTAGCCATTAGTGGACGGCGGTGAGGCCTCCGGAAGCTGCAAGTCAGACATTGGGGTGAATATTTGTTCTCTGACTATCGAGAAACCTACGGTGATGGCGGATCTGATTTTCAGGAATGGTGGTCACCTTAGATATGTTTCTTGTCGTCCCAAAAGTTTTTCTTCTACGTTTGAGAGTGGCGAGGAACATGCATTTTCGGACCTGTACTATGGCGACGTTTTCAGTGGAGTGCAGCGTTTAAGGGTTTGGAGTCAGCACGTTTGTACAGGCATCTGGGGCCACTATATCCGTCTGTGGATGACTTTTCACCGGAGATGGACGCTTATGCTGCCCTTATCTTCTTTCCCTCAGTCATTCTCCTTTTTGCATAGTTTTTACTGATTTGTACTTAGTTTTGCTATTTGTAACCTAAGTACACCATTTCTCCGATACTGGAGCTTGTACTTTTCCAAAATCTTAACATTTGAGTTTAGGGCTTAGTAATTGTTATTTAAGATTTAATATTTAAAGGCTGAATTTATAAACTTTTAGAAATGATTATTAAATATCTATAAAATATTCAAGAAGGTTAATTTAGTTTTTCATCATAAATTTAAAGTATTCATAAAAAGGATAATCTTTTAAAAATAAATTTGAAATATAGTACCAAATTTGTAGTAAAATTAAAATTCCCCTGTTTTCAGTCATATCATATATTTTCAAAATTATTTTGATAAAAAAAATAAGAGAAATTGCTTAAAATACCATAAATTAAATACTTATTTTTTTAAAAAAAAATATTTTCAATCAAAAATACCTTAACATTTGAATTTAGAATTTAGTAAATATTATAATTAATATTTAGTAGCTAAGGAATAGGGTTGAGTTTATAAATTTCTATAAATAATTATTACACTTATAAATAATATATGAGAGTTTGTTTAGTCTTTTAAAAAAACTAAAGTACTGATAAAATAGTTATCATTAAGATGGTTATAGAAAGTGATATTTTTGATAAAATTAGAATTTTCTAAATAAATATTTTCTTCATTTTAGATTTTTCTTTTGATTTTTTTCGAGTAATTTATACAAGATGATAATGATGGGGAAGAAGAACGCAAGCATGGAAGTGGAAAATTAGAAATACATGAATATATTTTGTTTATTTTTTTGACAAGATATATATTTGGTTTGTGTGCGGTACATATTATTAAAAATATAGTCTTTATATTTTGCAGCCTGGAAGTTAAAAAAGAAGCCAATCAGAAAAACAATAATCACTGAAAGTTTTCACACGAAAATAAGACTAGTAATTTTTAGGGATAATTTGTAAATTACTCCACTAATAGTTTGAAATTTGAAAATTACACATTCTGTTTTATTTTTTGGAAACTACACTTTCTTAAATATGAATTGACCTTTTACCCAGATTATATATTTTAATAATTATGATATAAATTTAAAATTAACAAGAATAATATTATTATAATTATTCATCACTTGTTCCACAACAGAGAGGACAAAAGAGAAAGAGCAATTTCCATAACATAAGAAAGTAACATGATGTAGCCGTTTTGTTGCTGTTATTGGTTTAATATTTTTTCATTAATTCACTACCGATCGATATGGTCAAAAGGTCAAGCACGTACCAAGTAGCAACTAGCAAGTGAGTGTTAATTGCTAAAGCTTTCTCTTGCTTTGTTTTTACTGAACAGGTTGCTTATATGAATTTGGTGGGATCATTTCTATTTAACTCATTTCTGTATGGAGTTCTCTCATAATATCAATAAAATAAGAGTTTGGAGCTAGAACGAGCATTTGCAGATGCATAAACTACATTTACGTCGAACTTGAACAGAATCGTAGTTCTTCAAAGGTGTAGAACAAATGGAAAACATAACATATATTGTGAAAATTAATCAACCTTATTACAAAATAAAAACTAAAACATTTACCAAGAAAACAAAAAAAAATTGTGAAACAAGAGAAAGAAAAAAGTTTTTTTTTTCAGAAATAAATAATACGGAGAAGAAGAAAATGAGATGTCGTCTCGTTGGTTTTTTTCAAAAAAAATAAACAGTTTTAAATATATTAAAAAGATTCTTACCAAAAAAAAGTCATATTTTGTTAAAACTGTTACTAGTATAAAATGAATTATGATAAATAATTAAGAAATATTGAGATTGGACAATTTTGTAAATTTATATATATCAAAGTGTATTTTTCTAAAAAATTAAATGATGGTGTAGTTTTTAAATTAAAATATTATTTAAGTGTATTTCTCCAAATTTTCCCTAGTTTCTAACCATGTTTGTTTGTTATCTCAGTTTGCATCTTGCTTATTTTTTTTAAAAAACTAAATTTTATACATAGATTCTGCAGTTTAATATTATTTGTTTATAAATTTATTTTACTAAAACAGAACACTATATATAATTAGCATTTAGCCATATGTGATTTATGAAAATATCATTGAAATTAAAACTACTCATAGAAATTTCAATATGGATATTTTGGTTATTAATTACCTATTAAATATTTAAATAAAAATGTATTATCACATATAAGATTATTCTAACATTTAAATAATATTTCATTTTCTATTCTAACAAAATACTGAAAAATTATATTAACTCTTATTATTTAAATAACTAAATAATCTTAATTATTATATAAAATATGATATTTGGGTTATTAATTACATATTAAAATAAAAATGTATTATCAGATATATATTTATATATATATAATGTAAGCATAATTAAATGATTCAAATAGTAAATATAGTTAAATAACATAACAAAATAATTATTTTTACAAACAAGGTTAAACGGTATAGATACATATTAATTACATTTTCAAATAGTTAAAAAAATATATATTTCAACAAGCATTTATAAGTTTGTAAGAAGGAAATAATAAAAAAAAAATTAAAATTCAAAAAAACTGATCTATCATATTATAAAATTTAACCATTTATTATTCTATTATTTGCGAAATAGTTTTTTGTTCTGAATTCTCACACTGAAAGTTAGGATGACTAAAATCGCTTTTACTCTTAGTAAATCATTATATGTAATTTTATCTAGTTAAAAATTAATTAGTATAATAAAAATTGGCCAAAAAGAAACTAAAAATTGTTTTAGAAAGAAAATTTGTATAATAATAATGTATATTTGTCTAAAATAGTTTATTCGTCCTTTGTAAAACACAATGTTGCCAAAAGACTACTTGTGCTTTTATATTTAACTAGATGATGGTCCGCACACTTATGCAGACTAAAATATATCCAACATATATAATAATCTCGTACTTGCAAATTTTTTATTTATTCTATCATCAAACCACACATATGTAAAAAGTATCATCGTTATATTTACATTATAAAATTTAATTAATACTTTCAAATAACATAAATAAATAAATTTAAAAACGTATGAAATCAATCCCCTTTTCATCAAAACCTTTATTTCATTTTATATGAATATTCTCTTTATCAGAGTTTATAGTGTTACCTATTGACAAAATCTACAATAATTAAAACATACTTATATTTAAATAAAATTTTATAAACTAAAACTAATAAATTATATATGTTTAGTAAAAGCGTGATTTTTAATTTTTAACGATGATATATTGTATTCTTTGGACTCATATGTTTTTATTGGTAAAATAATTTGGTAACATAAAAGAGAAGGAAGCTTTCTTTTATAAATAATAAATAAAAAATATTAAACAATTTAATATTATTTGGTAATTTTGCTTATTTGTCATGTATTTATGAGTTTGACTAATGAGTCATTACTACCTCTAATGAATTATAATTAACCATAAACTAAATATAAAGTAATATATAATTAACCACAAATTAGAAAAAAATATATTTGATTTGATGATTATCATTGTCTAAAATAGTATATATTAATTAACCATACACTTAAAACGAATTAAAATATAATTAACCATAATTAAAAACAAATTTCACTGATTTGATGATTATCATTATCTAAAAATAATTTATATTATGTTATAATGTCTTTATTAACATTAATGAAAGCTATATTTATTAGTATATAATTAGCCATAAATTAAAAACAAACTTGAAAATATACCCAACATATATAATAATCTCGTACTTGCAAATCTTTTATTTATTATATCATCAAACCACACATATGTAAAAAATATCATCACTATATTTACTTTATAAAATTTAATTAATACTTTAAAATAACATAAATAAATTTAAAAACGTATGAAATCAATCCCCTTTTCATCAAAACCTTTATTTCATTTTATATGAATTTTCTCTTTATCGGAGTTTATAGTGTTACTTATTGACAAAATCTACAATAATTAAAACACACTTCTATTTAAATAAAATTTTATAAACTATAATAAATTATATATGTTTAGTAAAAGCTGGATTTTTAATTTTTAACGGAGAGATATTGTATTCTTTGGACTCATATGTTTTTATTGGTAAAATAATTCGGTAACATAAAAGAGAAGGAAGCTTTCTTTTATACATAATAAATACAAATATTAAATAATTTAATATTATTAAAGTAACATATGATGAAAAAATTATTGCTAAAATTTGATAATACTCGTTAATAATAATTATCTATAAACAAAGTGAAATATTTATTAAATAACCGCTAAACATGTTAAAAACTAACAATTCAAAAATTAATTATTAAAACTAATGATTCAACCTAAATCATGGAATATGACTAATAAACTTCTAAAAATATTAAACATGGAAAATAAATAAAATAACTTAAAATTATGGAGAACAACATGTAAACAAAACTAAAAGTACCACATAAAATTATTTTAAAATATAACAAATAAGTAAAATTACCAATTAAAATTATGAAAAACAAGCCAAATAAATAAATAATTTAAATTATGGAGAATATGAAAAATAAGCAAAACTGAAATTATTAAAAACATAACAAATAAGCAAATATCTAAAACTATGAAATGTGAAAAATAAACAATAAACAGTGACAAATAAGCAAAAAACCTAAAACTATGGAAAAACTGATACATAGGCTAAATCACTTCATAAATAATAGTATAGATATCTATTATATATATTTATTATTTTTGTCTTTTTATTTTAGGATATTGATGTCAGTTTTAATTTATTGGTGATGCTATTTCATATTCTGATGATGCTTCACAATGTTCAACTCTGAAAAACAATATGGTAGTGACGATGCTGGTGTTAACAAGAGGAGCAAAGATAGTTTTTCTTTTTTCTTTTGATATTCTTATAATTATAATTGGTTTTGTTTTACTTTATGTTTACCTTTTAAAGCAGTGTTGGATCTTTTTAATTTAAATATTTTGTTACAATTAAGTAATAGAAGATAATGCATTTATAAAATAAAAAGAGAAACAAAATTATATATCAAAACATATTTATTGTTTTGATAATTATAATATCTGAAATTATCATTAACTAAAATAATATGTTTGGTTTATTATTCAAAACAATATTTTAATCAAATTAAATTAATTAATAAATTAAATATAATAATATTTTAATATTGTGCGTATTTACTAATATTTATCTAGAAAATATAAAAAGTTTTTATTTGTTATTAGAATTAGTATGAGAAATTATTTTTGTTCCACTGTGAGTTACAATTTGCACAGTTTAACAGAAATCTCATTCAGATTCTCTGAACAACACATTTTTTGTGCAACCAAACTCATTAGTGTAAAGAAGGTTGGCTTAAACGAATTAAACCGAACTATTTTTGTTCCACTGTGAGTTACAATTTGCACAGTTTAACAGAAATCTCATTCAGATTCTCTGAACAACACATTTTTTTGTGCAACCAAACTCATTAGTTCAAAGAAGGTTGGCTTAAACGAATTAAACCAAACTATGGTCCATTATAGAAATCGAAAAAATCTAAGAGTTTATTTAGCTAAAGAGTCGGCATCCAGATTTTCAGATTGTGAAATGTGAGAGGAGGAGGTCGAAACAAAAACAGAGGGAAGCTGATTGATATTAGTGATGATTCCAATTTTTTTAAATGTGTTGTTTTTTTGTTGATTTCTCTGGTGAGCATTTATCCCAAGATGCATATGTGCTGCATGCCATGGAAGGGACTTGAATTTTATCTTGTTGGGAAGGATTGCTTTACAAGGTACAATATTGGATACTGGTTGTTGTCCATTGGGCTTGATTCCATTCTCTTGATAATACTATTCCTCTTGTCTCCACTTATACATGAGAGAGATTTTGTCTTCAAAGATCTGGTTATTGCTTGCCGTCCAATTGTCTAACATATCCAAGGGAGTATAAAGTATTGCTACACCGTACAATCTCATTTCAAAATCTTTTTCTACAACTATGGGAGTGATTGGTAAACATTGGCGTAAACTGGAGTAATTATAATAGAGTAAACCGGTGAAAAAGTAACAGAGTAAACTGGATGAAAAGTGGTAAAAATAATAATTAAAAAAAAACAAAATAATAGTTAGTGGCAACCAAAAGGTTTCCCTCCTCAAAACGAAGATGAAAAAGGGGTAAAATTTCTTATTTTATGAAACGAATAAAAGTCTCAAAAATTCTATTTTTTGTGGAACAGATAGAGTAGACTGAACGAATACAAAGAGTTAAAATGAAGATCTTATAAAAAAAAAAGAGTTTTCGATAAGAGCATAGTAAATAGAGGAAACCTTAATCTTTTTCCAAAAAATCTATAAGGACATGATTAATACAGGTTTTTTAGGGAGAGACTCTTAGCAAAAATAAAAGAGAGTCTCTTAACTTTTAACTAGAAAAATCTAAGAGACGTCTCTTAAATAAGAGATTAAGAGACGTCTATTAAATAAGAGATTAAGAGTCGTCTCTTAAATAAAAAATTAAGAGACGTTTCTTAAATAAGAGATTAATAGACGTCTCTTAAATAAGAGATTAAGAGACATTTCTTAGTTTTTTCTAATTAAAAGTTAAGAGACTGTTTTTTATTTTCGCTAAGAAATCCTTCATAAGAGATCTACATTAATCATAGCCTAAATTTGTGAATACGTTTTTTCGGTCTTTGAAATCTCTTTATGCAGCGGATATTTTTTTTCTAAAGACATAGTCTTAAACTGCCTTATGAATTAAAGTGGACCGAATTCAATTAATTGATGGACTTTGTCGAGGAATGTAATCTATCGACTAAAGCTCAAAAGCTTTTAAACACCCAAAAAAACTAATTAAAATTTTAAACATCTAATTCTATTATTGCCGTGTAGTGTCGTAGTCGAGTTAAAGTCTTTTCTCCTGGACAAGAGAGGACGAATCCTTCTTCCTGCAAAGTACTATTTTTAATTTTTGCTTTAGGCTCCACTTAAGAGTGGGCCTGGCCTGCATATTATACAGTATAAGTTTTCGAAAAATATATTTAGGGAGGATATATACCGTATATGTTTATGTTTTGTTATTTATTTCTGAAAATGGCTATCTCAATATTTCTTACAGTTATTAAACGGTTTTATTGATTCTTTTATGAACAATATGATACACATCTGGCTCCGGATGATGATGTAATGACGACACTGACACAAGCAGCTATATTACATGTCGTAGTTGCTAACTAACTATATTACTATTTCTCTTTTACAATAAAAAGTTACAATTAAAGCACATTACACTAAATGATAATAGTATACTAATAAACAATGTTGTACAACATAAACATATGTTCCAAAAAAAAGTACAACATAAACATATACTCCCTCCGTTTCATTATAAGTGTCACTTTAACATATTTCACACAGATTAAAAAATTGATTCAATATAGTATTAATATACCTTTATTTAATACATAATTATTTAAATAAAAATAATTTAAATAAATATCTTTTGGTTAGTTAAAAGGGTAATAAAGAGATTATGTATCAAAAATTGCATTAAAAATGTAAAATGACACTTATTTTGAGACAAAGAAAAAATTCTAACACTTATAATGAAGAGAGGGAGTTACATATTCTGGATTTTTTCTTTGTCTCAAAATAAGTGTCATTTTACATTTTTAATACATAATCTCTTTATTATCCTTTTAACTAACCAAAAGATATTTATTTAAATTATTTTTATTAATAAAGTTACATATTCTGGATTTTTCACATATTTTAATAAAACATATTAAATTTGCATAATTTTTGGTGTTTATCTTTCTTCCATAATTTTAAACCAATAAAAATTCAATAAGTGCAATTAAATTTTTTGAAGTTTGCAATTAGATAATAAAACATGCATTGAAAATTAAAAAAAAAAAAGATCTTTTTGAAACAAAATTTTTCTGTAGAATATGTAATTTTAAGAGACAGAAAAAGTATTTATAAAAAATTGGATGTTTATCTAGAAGTTGTGTTATATCTTCTTAAACTCAAATCCATTAATTGCAGTAACTTTATTTTGTCTGATTCTTTTTTGTGCGATTAAATGCAATATCTTGGATTTAGGATGGCCGAAGACATTTCTACGGATGAAGGTGGAGTTTTTCTTAATACTATTGGTGAAGAACATATAATTTTTTACGTGTCAAAAGAATTGTGTCTGATGGAATAAGTTATTGAAAACTGGCATCGTTTGACCAATATTAAGTGCATACTATAATATAAGGGTATAATTTCTTAAAGACACTTTTATGACACCCATATCGACCAAATTGCAATATCCGAGTCATGTTTAGACTTTAGAATAGTTGCAAGTAATTTGATACTAATCATCATACTTTGAAGAAAATATTTTTTTGACTAACAGCGATTGTTAAAAAAAGTACCAAATGATATTTTACTATTTTACTCAACACCAAACACTTGAATCTATTACTTTTTTTTTTAGTTTTCAAATAAATAATTACTATTTTCCTATTAACAAACAGCAAACCATGATACAGAATTATCATCAATAATTTATCTGAATCGTTAAAGATGCGCAGTAGTTTGTTGTTAACACCCGAACGTGGACAAAGGAGCTTATTACTATGAACATCAGCAAATTTATATTTAACACTGTGTAGCAAATAATCAAATTGATGACATCGACATGTACATCAAATTAAAAGCTTATTTAAGCCCAAATTTCAAAATAGAACAAATCTGACTTCCTAATAAATAACAAGAATTGCCAAAATCTAGTTTGATCAACCAGTACGGTTGTTAGACTGTTTTCTGAGTGCGGTCGACGTTGTGTTGAATCACAGGTATTACGTACATTTTTGAATGAATGATTTATGTTCATAGAAACATAGATTCAGCACAAATAGTATCAAAGATTGGCCTCGACACCTACATATAGAATAATAAATAAAAACGGGGGCTTTCTGATTATTATTAAAACAAGAACAGCAAAGTAAATTTCCAATTATGTTGTGAATTACACGATCAAAGATTGGCCTCTACCTACGTATAGAACAACAAATAAAAACGGGGATTTTCTGATTATCAAAACAAGAACAACAAAGTAAACGGGGATTATGTTGTGAATTACACGAAATCAAGAATCACGGTCACAGTTGACACTGATTAAATATGACTCTGTTGTATATGCTGTACTATGATAGGGGACGATAGGTTCGGAATCAGAACTCATGTAACATCAACTATAAGGTTCGAACAAAATATAATATTCCAATTTTGGTAAATCAGAATCCCATCCATAATTAAAAGGATAAAAAATAACAAATGTCATATACTAGGTGAAACAGAAAAAGTATACAAACATAATCTGACATATAAACATTGATTTAACCATTGCAGGAGATAAAAGCACTCGACTGGGAAATAAAAAGAATGTTATGCCACTATACATATAACAATTTTGGAACATAGTGCAAAGATGTATTCACAATGATTAAAGAATCACACGCATGGCTAGTTTTCTATATAGAACTGAAAGGGATAGCAGAGATACAAAAAAAAAAATCATTACGTCAAGATTCTTTATATACTTTGAGTTTATAATGGAACCGATGATTCTCTAGCTAAAACTGCAAGATCATGTCATAGGGAATTCTATTTTATTGGTTGTTTTATTTTGGTATGACTATTCAGACTACTTCTTTTTTTGAATAATAAAATAGCTTTTCAATGTAAAAAAAGGTACAGATATGAAGGTAATAATATATGTTAGGGATAATATACATATATATAACTTGTAGTTTTGAATAGTTTCATACTTTGTAAATCTATCTTTGATAATGTTGTCATCATGTATGAAACGTTTCACTTCTTCAAGACTTTGAAAGCTACCAAACAATGTTCGATGGCTGTAAAAATAAACATCAACAAAGCATATAACATATTAAAATATATCTTCATTCGTCCAGCTCTAGAAAGGAAGGCTTTCACCAGAATTGGATTTATTGGATGATGCAGTGCATCTCCACAGTCACTTACCCATTCCTCATTATTAATGAAGTCGTTGGTATTGTCCTACTCCAAAGTTGAATTATTAGGATGATCCTATGTTTATCCTTACATTTTCATCTTATGTGGAGAGGTGTTCTCAAATTAAAGTTTTAACAAATAGCCTAAAAATATTTATCACATGCTCTTCCCTGATGACACTATGATCTTCACCAAGTCTGATTCACAAATCTGCTATCCCCTTATGGAAATCCTACACAGTCATGAATTAGTTTCATCAGATGATAAATGTTAATAAATCATCTATCTCCTTCTCAGCCAAGACTTTCCCTACAGAGCGGTTACGAGTTAGAAAATACTTAGACATTTAAAAGGAAGGAGATGTACATGGAACTGCCGATTGTTTGCTTCTATCGTGGACTGGACTGCATGAAGCGACCTTCCATCAATTGTTATACACGCTTTATCTTCACAACAAGGAAGACCATCATGTTACCATCCATTGCAATTCCCACTTTTGCTATGATCTATTTCCACATGCATGTTAGTCCCTGCAAAAGAATGCAATCAGTTCTTACTAGGTTCTGATAAGACTCAAAAGAGAAATAGAAAAATCTTTTAAATCTCATGGAATAAATTTACCAAGCCTAAAATTATGGTGTGGATGAGTTTTCGTGATGTTCAAATCTTCAACTAAGCTCTTTTTCCTAAGACTGCGTAGAAATTTCTCACCAAGCCAGACTGCTTAATATCTTGAATTCCAGTGGGAAAATATTACAATAAAGCTTCTTTTCTCAAAAGTTATATTGGCAAACATCAACATCACATGGCTTTGTTCTAATTCCTGGATTTTCCCTAAAGGAAACCTAAGGCTTTTTGGTACTTTTCCTTTTTAGGACCAAAATCTCTTAGACCCTAACTAGTAACCACTAAAAGAATACGAGGAATGAAAGGGAAAGAAAGGAAGAGAAATAAAATAAAAGGAAAATCCATTACTTATGTTCCTCTCCAAATTTGATAAGGAATAAATATAGTCTATTATTCTTAAAATATAAAGGAATGTTAAGGTATCATAGGTAACAACTATTCCTTGTAAATGGTGTAAAATATAAGGAATGACAAGAAATTGACTATTCCCCATCATTCTCTTGGTCACCAGTTAGTTATGACCTTCTCTCTAGTCTTTACTCTCCCTTTTATTATCTATTCTCTGTTTCTCTAATCTTTACTCTGCCTTCTCTATAAAAACATATCATTACATTATCGACATGTGAGCCAACAGTGAAAGAAGACGTTGTCCTTTTTATTTTATGATGTAAAGTTTTCAGTCGTTAACGAGGTTTTGGATGTATATTCACTCAAAACTCGCTCTCCTTCTCCGCCCGTGTGCGGTGTGAGGAACCGTCCATAACTTGCTTGAGGACGGTGAGATAAGAGTAGTTAAGCTTAGATCTAGATCCTGTTGAAGCAGTCGATGTAAATTCTTGAGCTCCGGCTAGATCAGTAAAGAAGCCTTGGCGTTTTAGGATTGGTTGATAGAGAATGTTCGCGCCGACAGATGCCACAGCTCTGTCAATGTTCACAGGTAGCTATTATGGGTTGCACTTTCCAACGTCATCTTTTGATTGCCACTGGAGTTATACAACCAACCAGGGTAAGCTTGAGGTGCTCGGTGCTGAAAAAAGTGAGCACAACCTAGACAGAACGGTGGCGGAAGCTTGTGAACAATGGAAACCTTTTTCAATCTAAAGTTTTTCCGAGACCTGTTTTGTCCAGTTTCAATTTTATTTGTGTCGATTGATGTAACCATTAAACCAATGCTGGGGTTTGGTAGTTTTATAATAATATCTCATATCTCTTAGATATTATTTGAGAAGAGATTTGTATAAGTGTCATCACCACAATCATTCTCAACAAAAAAATATGACATGTCTTTACAATTATATGACATGACATAAATTTAATTGTGACATGTATAATTTTCTATATATAAATTTATCTTTTTGGTAAGTGTCTTAAATATCCTATATATATATATATGTTATATATATTTAATGTATATACTTATTAGAATTAATTTATATATTTAGATAATACATATATTTAAAATACAGATAATTAAATAAAGTATAATATGAATAAAACATCTTTATGAAATGTAAATTGTTTGTATTAAAATTTAAATAAAACCAAATTAAAAATTTAAACTAAACTTGAATAAAACAACTGCAAATAATTACCTTATGGTTTTAGTTTTTAACTAATTAAGTTAAAATATAAATTCAAAATTTTATTTTATATAAAATAATAATATTTTTAAATATTTTTATCTATGCGCATGGAGTAGAAAAACTCATAATTAGACATTATTTGAGAAGTGATTTACCTTTTGTCATCACCACATTAATCTTGGAAGAAAAAAATGATGACATGACATACTAAAATGATGTATGGATTAAAATTAATTGTGGCATGTATATTTACATTTAATCTTGATTTATATTTTTGGTAAATTTTTTAGAATATGTTAATAACTCATAAATCGTCATTAATATAAAAATAAATAATATATTAGTATAAATAGAAATATAATAATAACTTATAATTTTTGATAATATTTATTTCTATTTTTTATTATTATATAATTTTTATTACTGAATCATTTTTCAAAACCTTATGCAGTTTTTTAAAAAATTATAATTTGCTAATCTCAATATCATTAGTTTCCTTTTAATCTATAAATTTTAGAAATATTTTTTAGTTTTATGTTTTAATAACTATATACCTGACAAAATTTTCTTATATTTTATAGAATTATTTTAATATTTTAACTAAAATAAATAAATAAAAAAAAAATTAAAATTGTGATTTAAATATATACATAACATTATTAAATATAATTTTTCATAAAGTATTTATTTGATCTTAAACTTTACATATAACTAAATTAAAATTTAAAATTAAATATAGTAAACAAATAATAAAATCTAAAATCTAACAAATTTTTATTTTAAAATTTTTATTTCTGCATATGGTGGAGGGAAGTACGTAGTTAATATTAAAAAAAAAAAAAAATCTTACCTGTCGTCATCGAATGCGTAGGACTTACGGGATTGGATTACATTGTAACTTAATGTGCTTTAATTATGCTTTGTGTATTATGTACTCAGAGAATCTCGATATTTCCGAACCTATTAACTATTGCGAAGATTTATAATCCTGTGGGAATATAGACCAAGGATACTACGTAACGACGAGGGTTTCTACATGAGTATATTTGAAGCAGTTTAGGCTACTCTAGAGTCAAATACTAATCAAAATAGTCCAAAGTGTCAGAACAACCCAATATGAATTCTTACAGCAGATGGAACCTTCCTGGAAAACAACACTTTATAATTAATCCATAAAATATAAGGAAAAAAAATAATATAAAGGATAATATATACAGGAAAGAACAGTCAACCCCCAGAATCGTCAAGTCACATGAAAACGAACGTCGATTCTGACTCGGTGAAAATCAAGCCTTATATATAAATATACGCACCACATTATGCACCATCCACAAATCTCTTACTAAATAACATTAACTCTTCAGAGCAAACCAATCTTGAACCACCAGAGACTAGCTAGAACAAGTTCTATGGAGGGAACAAACAGAAGGAGCAACAACCAAATACAAGATGACAAGCAAGCTCGTTTCCGAGGCGTGCGGCGGAGGCCATGGGGGAAATATGCAGCAGAGATTCGAGACCCGTCAAGGAACGGTGCTCGTCTTTGGCTCGGAACATTTGAGACCGCTGAGGATGCGGCAAGGGCGTATGACCGAGCCGCCTATAACCTCAGAGGCCATCTCGCTATACTTAACTTCCCTAATGAGTATTATTCGCGTATGGACGACTATTCGCTTCGCCCTCCTTATTCTTCTTCTTCATCTTCGGGTTCAACTTCTACGGGTGTGAGTCGACAAAATCAACGGGAAGTTTTTGAGTTTGAGTATTTGGACGATAAGGTTCTTGAAGAACTTCTCGATTCAGAAGAAAGAAACAAACGGTAGTCTTGTTTTCTATACTATATGTGGCGTTTTGGTGGCTAGCTAGCTACGTGTATTATGTGCATGTGGTTTGTTTATTTAGTACTTATTTTGGAATTTTGTTATCATACCACGGCCATAATTGTAAGATACGGTGTACTTTGCGTATCAATGAAATATGATTGTCAGATGATTTACGTACGTACCAGTTTCCATTAGGTACTCTGCGAGATTTTCATGAAGTTATTAAATGATGTCAATAGTTTCGCTTTATATGATTTCACAGACAAAGTACATTCCCATATAAAACATTCGTTACTACCTCTCAGAGAAACATATCATCCTTCTGTTTTCATATTCAGCTTTGTGTATATGATGAACAATCTAGAATGGGAAACAATAAATCCATAAGTTACCAACCAGTGCCGGCCCTTGATAGAAGCAAAAGAAGCACCTGCTTCCGGCCGATGCATTATAATGAAAATTTAGGCCACAAATTTCAAAAGTCTGTTTGGCCTAGTGGTTACAACAATTCCACCCAAGGACTTCCCTTGACCCAAACCCTAGGTTCAAATCTCAGAATAGGCCATTTTAAAAATTTTGCTTCTAGCCTTAGATTTTCTAGGACCGGCTCTGTTACCAACTTTTATCTTAATCTTTTTCTTTTCTTTTCAAACAAGATACCATTACAACATGATCTGTCAAGCTGAAGAAGGAGAGAAAAGAAGAGCTAAAAGAAATTATAGACAAAGGAAGGCTGAACTTTTATCTTAATTATTAGTCTTAATATTCCGTATGTCCCTTTTGAATATTTTTTTTTGAAAGAATTTTAAATTGTTCAACTAAAAAAAATGTCCCAAATTGAATTTTTGTGATTGAACATTGATTAAAACTAACCATAACATTAGTGTGTAAAAAACTAACCAGAAAATTAATACTCTATAAATTAATATACACTAAAAATCTCTATAAAATAATATAATTTTATAGTCTTAAATTGAATTTTTGATTCAATTAATATATAAATAAATTAATAATCTCTATAAATTAATAAAAAATTATAGTTTTGGTGTAGTCCCAACATTATTAATTTATAGAGGTTTCACTATAGTAGTTATCTTTTCTATAACGTATTACAAGAAATTATTTCTACATTTAAATGTGCTTGAATTTGTTCAACATAAGCACGGCCAACCTACATAAACACATGAAATTTCTTGATATACAAGCGATAAATAAAGTTTTTGAGTTTTTCAGAATAGCGATAATGAGATAGATAACAGTATAGCATCGTCCATGTGCATGAGAATCTTGTTCACATACAAAACAGGCTCATCCTCCCTGTGACTTTCCGATTCAAACGTCACTAAGGAAGAAATTCGACTGAAAAGAAAGTTAAATTTTCAAAGTTGCGACTTGATATGAAATTTTAATTTATAATTTTGAAGCTGTATTAGATAAGCATTGTCATACTATTTTGAAAAAGTTAGAACATCATTTTCGAAATAGTAAAATGATATGAGTTCCACTGTCATGATAGAAAAGTTCATCGAAATGATTGTTTGTGAATTAAAATGATATGAGTTCCACTGTCATTTTCTGCTAATCGAGTTAGATCGATGATGTCGTAGAATTAAATTCATGCAGGCCATGTCGATTGTCAACCCTCCATGATATACCTGATTCTAAAACCAGCAAAAATAGTCTATGATTATGTGTGTTTTTACTTATTTTGTTGTTATATCTTCGTATTTTTCAGAGTTAAAAAAAAAGTTAGACATGTTTAAGAGCATTTCTAACTGATTCTTATTCTCACATTTTTTAAGAAGTTTGGCATTTCAACATCCTTTTATCTCCTCAAAATTTAAGAGAATGAATTGTGCACAATCAAATCTAAAAGTATACTATTCAATCCTTCAAAATACTATTCATTTTTCACTTTGGTTCCTATAATTATATATGTTTCACAATCTCATAAATAATTATGTTAATATATCATATTTTAGTATTTATTGTTATATTTCGTTAAAATGTTTTGTTTAAAAATATTTTATGGACATTTTTTTACAACTTGTATTTAAATATTTTATTTTAAAAATTTCAAATAGTATATTTTATTTGTTTATGACAGTTTACTGATTATAGTCAATTATGATAAAATTGAGAATTAAAATATAAATTACAAACTTTTTAAATATAAATTTGAAAATGACCATTGGAGTAATACATCTTCATTCTCTTATGTCAGTGGTGTTTCTCTTCAAAATGAAGATGTTTATGGAAAACCATCTAACATGATCGTAGTGTAGTTTGTATTAGGTCTGACTGGTGTAACCGCAACGGTTACGGGTGCGGTTACAGGAGGCTGCTGATGTGGATGGTTGTGGTTTTAAGCATTTTCTAGAGATTTATACGATTGATAAAGCGGTTAGAAATTAGTGCGTTTGCGGGATTCTTATGACTGGTAAATTAACAAATGCAACAACTGTATAAATTAACAATATTTATATTTTATATAATTTTAAAAGTATTTAAAATCATATATTATAATAAATATAAAAATCATATTTATAAAACCATACTATTAAATTTTGTTTTAAATTTTTATAATATAAATTAAAATATAATATGTATATATTTTACAATTTCTATTATTTCAATTTAAAATTTTTATTGAATGTTTTTAGTTTTACTCTTATTTTTACTTTTTTAAAAAAGAAAAAAATTTACTCTTCTGCAATGGTTCGTAACCGCAGACGCTATCTAGCACCAGCTTTTGATTTTAAGAGGTTCGGAGCAGTTTGAAATGATTTGTAATATTTTGTAATATTTTTTGTGATTATTTCAAAATACCAATAACTGCTACCAACCGCAAAAGCTGTGTTTGCGGGTGGTAGCGGAAAACTAGTGATGCCCTTAGTGTCTGGATGGCGACATTGGCCGACTCTTATTAAAGCCCAACAATAAAACAAAATCATATAATATTATAGCAAGTAACATTTGAGAAGTCATTTAAAATTCCCGCGAAAAGTGAGATAAACAGAAAACCTTCCTTGATTAAGGACAAAATCATGATTAGCTAGTACTCGTTCCTCCAGCATTTAAAAAAAATCTATAGAACTAGGAAAAATCTATAACTAATGGTTTGCGTCATTCTGATCGTCCTGGTTATAACTCTCTCCACCTTCTAGAAGCTCTTCCAATAAACTATCATCTAAATACTCAAACTCAATGACTTCTTTCACGCTACCACCGTCTGTTCCACTAAACTGGGACGACGAAGAAGCCACCACATTCTCGCAGCCACCACTTGGACCTTCTGTCATCATTGGGTATTCGTGAGGGAAATTTAGAATGGCCTTGTGACCTCTCATAGAAAAAGCAGCTCTATCGTAGGCCCGAGCCGCGTCTTCCGCAGTGTTAAACGTTCCAAGCCAGACACGGGCGCCATGTCTGGCGGAGTCCCGTATCTCCGCCGCATATTTTCCCCAAGGACGCTTCCTTACACCTCTGTATTTTACCTCATTCGTGTTAGACACTCTATGTTCCATAAGTTAGCTTTTAAGTTATATTTTTTGCATGTACATGTGTTGATAGTAGTGAGAGTTTATTTATACGTGGAGGTAATGTTGACTATTGAGAATGTAGTGGATCTTATTTTAAAGCACGTGCGAGTAGTCAAAAGCCTCCTTATTTTAGTGAAAGACAATTTGATCATGGGGTAGTTTGCATCCTAAAAATGTACACGTGCCATAGTAAAGAAATGATTGGGATTGGCAAACAAATGAAAGAATTGTGGCAGCTCTGCATTTAGTGCAATTTCTGATTATTTGAGGGGCTAAGACAAAAATACTGAACTCGTGAGTGAAGTCCAATGAATCTGGATGGTCAAGGTGATGGCTAAGTTGAAAGGAAGTATTTTGTGACAACGGACAAATTTGATTTCAGCCTCTCACTTTTTTCGGTCAAGATTCCTTTTTGAAAAAATTAAAATATTATTATCACGTGCAAACTCTGACCGCACGTGTGATAGATTCTAGTCTTTGAAATTTCCACTTGACCATCACGAAATGCATAGAACGATGTTTGAATCTTTTTTAAAAAACAGATTATATACATAAATCATATGAATCTACCTAGTATTAACAGGATATACTAAAATATTTGTGCATACTTACTGTTATTTGTGTTCTTCGACCAAAGTTCAAAAGTAATGTCGTAAACCATATATAATCTTGACCGCATTGTGATATATGAACGAGTGTGATTTTCTCTCTGTAGTATTAGGATAAATAAAACTTATATTATCTGCGAAGAACTAATGCATCATTTTCTCTTTCATATTGTTCCTACAAACTTCAGACACTTGGATATACTTTCAATAGCTATCTGCTAGACGATCGGTGAAATACTATGCGATGAAGCTTTCTTTTTCACACTGGTGTCAACACCAATCGGATCGAAGAAGGAGGTTGTGCCAGTACTAAAGTTAAACCAACTTAAAACGTGATAGATGGATTATTTCTACTCCTTAATATATTATTAATGTCACAGTTAAACTCTCGATATGTGAGCTTATATTCAAACGCAAGTCAAATTAAGAGCTTAAACAAGCCTCTTTATTCAAAAATCGAGTTTATTACTGGATATGTAGTATCGACTTAATAGGCCCATGAAAATGTTACCAATTTTCTTTTTTTTTTCTTTTACATTTCTCACTAATAATTGAAAGCCATAGTTCGGAAAATTTGAAACAATTTGAAATCAGGATATATGGTGATATTGATTAGGATTTAGGATCATTGAGTTTTTTTTAACACAATTTAGGATCATTTTATTATTTTTTATAATGGATGCAAGAAGATAATAAAAAAAAAATCGATAAAATAAATGATAACAAATATTTACGATGGATCACCAACTTGATACTAAAATATTTTTTATTAATCTATAACAAAATATATCTTTTAATTATTTTTGAGAAAAAAATTCATTTACTTTTAATTATTTAAGAATTATAGCAACCCATTATCGATATATATAACAAGAATATTTTGTTTCAAAAATCTTAGTGATAACTGATATCACATCCTCACATGTTTAGATCATCCAACAAACGAAATTGGTGGGAGTTACTATTAGCAAATCATATTAGATTTAAGGTATATTAATGTTTACTAGATTTTGATCCGTGCTTCGAAAGCGCGGGTTTATTTGAATTATAAATAAAGTTTGATACGAATTGAATTAGTATTTTTTAGATTATTATGTTACGAAATTGTATTATATAAAAGCAGATAATTTGTTGAAAATTAATAATTTATGAAATAAATTATTTGTGACTTTGTATGTACATAAAATTTTTATGTAACTCTCTCTTAGATCTGAGCATTTTATATGGATCCAAAAACCGATTGGAAATACATATTTGATTTGGATCCAGGGAAAAGTACATGTTGGATATTTTTTGGATCCTTGAACTTGATTCAGGTTCAGATCCTACCTGAGATCCGATTGGATATCCCTAAGTACCCAACATGTTTTCAGTATATTAAGTATGTTTAGGTTATTCAAATTCATTTTTTGGATCCGTGGTCTTGAAGCTTTACGGACAAAATGATTTGCTACTCACTTAAAATGCATGTCAAGTTTTTTTTATTTCATTCATTAACAAAAGTTACATCCAGAGTTTAAAAACAATAATCAAATTAGTGTTTTTTTTATTTTTAAAATGTTATTTCTAAATCTATTAATCATTTAATCTGTTAAAAAAAATCAGTTAAGTGAAAGTTATATTTTTAAATAAAAGAAATTTGATAAATGAAGAATTTATTTATTTTCTTCAAAATCTGAATATCCAAACCCGTTCCAAAATAATCAAACCCAAATTAAAAATATGCGAAACCGACCCGACGTACAGAAATAGCCAAATGGGTTCTATACTCCTATTATTGAAATACCTGAAAATCCGAAATATCGATCCGAACCAGAACAGGTATCAGAAGGTCCACCCCTAGGTCCATATTAAACACAAGATATAGTGTACAATGTTATCGTATAACAACAATAACATTGGATGATAAAAAAAATTTAGAGAAGTAATGATAGGATTCATTTAAATTATTTAAATTATTTTATTGTTAGAGTTGTTACTGGTAGGATAAAAAAAGTTATATACATGCAAAAATCTTTTTATAGTAAAATTTTAGAATGAATTTTTTAATATTATATATTTTCAAAATCGTATCTATGATATATTCTTAACAAAAATATTCTCACAATATATTTAGAATATATTGTTAAACTAAAGTACGCAAAATAGGTTTCTTTAAAATAAAATCAAAATTATTAAGTGTTTAATTAAGAAGAAGCTAACAATATATAAGGTTCACCGATAAATATTTTAGAAGTTCAATATGAAACATTCGAAGAATTTTTCATTTTAAGAGATTGCTTTATCAATGTAAAGGATGGAGTAAACTGTTACAGAGTTGATGGCACCACCGCACCAAGAAACAATATAGTTCTGGTAATGAGATTAATTTGTCACGTTTTGGTTATGGGATTAATGAGACCCGTTTTGATGAGTTGATAATTTAATACAGTGGAGTTAAGTATAAATCTTTGGTCTATCCTAGTATCTCGAGTAATAAATAAGAACATTGATTATTGTATAGTTAGATAAATATAAGGTAATTGATTATCATATAGTGAGAGAAATATAAGGTAAGACCAAAAATAACAATTAGTTAATGAATAGGTGCAACAACCTTTCATAGGTAGATTGTTTAGGACTCTTTCTCTTTTAATAGTATAGATTAATTATCAAGACAAATTTTTCTATTTTGATACAAATCAGTCTAAATCTTGAATTAATTACATCAAATAGAAAAATTTGGTGGAATGAGTACTCTATTGAGCAAACACTGTATATGAAAATGCTCATTTTGCTTTTTTATATTGGATTGGAGTGCTGGGAAATTCGAAGATGCGGCGTTTGAAATCGCCAACGATTGTTTGTTGTTCCAAACTTTCAAGTGTCAAAAAACTCATAAGAAACAAGAATGATTCGTTTATTCTACCACTTTGATCAACGATGATCACACTGTTTCACTTGTCTATCCTTTTCTTTTTGATTGGTCGTTTTCCCACTTTGTGTATTTGTTCTTGCTTTTACCAAAGTTAGTTTTTTGTTCCTTGCCAAGTGGCCACTCGTTCAAACGTTCGACTTTAGACCAACAAAGACATTTAGTCTTTCTATGGACTGTGTGGATATTGCTCATCCTTGAAATGTTGACCGCATTGAAATGATAAACGGAATTAACATTTTAATAACTCTACATGCACCACTTCCACAAAAGTACACCAAATCACTAAAAAGCGTGGTGTTTTCATATTGCTAGAAGAAAACTATATGTTTTTTTTTGAAACTAAAACTAAATTTATAAACCCATCTAATAAAGTACAATATAAAACAAGTAATCTACAAGAAAATAAGATCGAAACTGAGACATCTAGTTCTGGTGGTAAATGACTTACAGCTGTGAGTTCCGCCATCTGGGTTCGAATTCCGGCCACTGAAGAATTAACATTTCGGCATCGCCAAAGACAGAGTATCGACATGTGACAACACGTGACTAGTCTGGACTATTTTTGTGGGGTCATGATACCCCTCTATAATTCAAAAAAAAAAAGATCGAACCAACATAGTGCGACACCTTTGTTTAAAAAAGCAGTCCAACACTGATCGATTCTCTTAGATCCCGACCCAGCCTTTGCTTAATGCGTGGCTTTACAAAAGCTCCATATATTTATAGATCATATTTTTCTTAGTTTAATAAAATTCATATTCCCTGCATTCCAAAATAGTAGATGTTTTCAAGAGTTTTTAATATTTCAAAATATATGATATTTTGATATTAATTTTAATTTTATTGAAAACTATGTGACCAAAGATGTTTTATAATCTTTTGATGATTGATTAAATTAGTTTTTGTTTATATTTTTAATGCTATTTTTAGGAAAATTGTAAACTTAAATCGTTTACTATTTTTTATTTATAATTTTAAAAGAAAGCTTTCTTCTCTTTTATGTCACTGAATTATCTTATCAATAAAAAAATATGAATCCAAAATTGCCGTTATAATTAAAAAATCCAGTTACTAGAAATATATGATTTATTACTTTTAGTTTATAAAATTTTAGTTAAATGTAAGTATGCTTTTAATTATTGTAGATTTTGTTAATAGGTGTCACTATGAACTCTGACAAAGAGTAATTCATATAAAGACTTTGATGTATAGGGATTTGATTTCATACTCACTGATAATTATTAATTATGGTTTAGTTTTGTACATTTATTTTATATGTTATTTTAAATTATTAATAAAATTTTATTAAATTATTATGATGATGATACTTTTTACACAATTATCTATGTTGTGTTGTAATAGAAAGATAAAAAACTATATTAAATTTTGAATTAGTCTGCACAAGTTGTGTGGGTGATCTCATCTAGTTTCAACTAAAACATCATATAATTTGAAATATCATATAAACCAAAGTATTTTTAAAAATTCGATATGTTTTATTTTTCGCAAGGATACGATTTGGGCTATAAAAATCCGAAATTCCCTCAACTTATTTTATGATTATATACTGATAACAAACTTCGAATATTGACGTCACTAAGATTTGTTCCCATTTATATTTTCCCTCTACACACAGTGTCTACATAATTGTGATCTTATTAGTGTTGTCCGTCTCTCTCCATCTCCTGACGTTTTTGCATAACTCTCAAATTCTGCATTCACTCTCTAATGATGTATCAATCAAACGAAGACGACGACCATCTTTTCGCTTCCCTTTGCTTCGATCAAAGGTTCCTTTCAGTTTTTTTTTTTTTTTTTGTTTCCTCTATTCAATCTGCCCTTCAGTTATGAATATTCTTTGGATCGTTTCTTGATTATGTAGCAATGGAGGAGAAGATCCTTACGCATTCATACAGACAGATCAGGAAAACCTCTTTCCGGATTTTGGGTCATCTGGTGTGAATTTGCTTCCTGAGGAAGAGCAAGTATGTAACATTGGAGGAGATCAGTTTGATGATGCCTTTAGTGGAAACCTTCCGCAAGTCTGTAGCTTTACTGGTGATAGCAACGGTTTAGGACCTTTTGGTTGTGTGTATAGTAGCACTAGCAGTATCGGATCAGAACAAATTGAATTGGGGACACCTCAAGTCTGTAGCTTTGGTAGGGGAAACTATGATTCAGGGCCTCATGTGCAGAAGGAACAGGAACAAGCGTGTTATCCACCTCATGTGCAGAAGGAACAGGAACAAGCGTGTTACCCTGTTGTGGAGATCAATTCTTCATCCTCTGTTGAGGTTGTCAAGGAAGAGTTTGAGGAAGAATGCTCAAGAAAGAGGTAACCTTTTTTAGGCTTGACATTGATTGTGATATCCTTGTTTGGTTTATCTATTTTATCTGTAGGGGCCAGTTTAGTTATCTGTTGTCTGAATCTGATTATGTATGAACAGGGGGCGAACTGGACCATGTAGCAAGCCAGGAACCAAAGCCTGTCGTGAGAAAAAGAAAAGGGAGATGCTAAACGACAAGTACTGTGTTCAGAGCTTATTGTCCTAATGCGTGTGTGTTTAAGATGTTGTTCTAAAGTCATGGTATGTTTTTTTTGCAGGTTCATGGATTTGAGCTCTGTTTTGGAGCCGACAAGAACTCCAAAGACGGATAAACCAGCGATCCTTGATGATGCAATCAGGGTAGTGAATCAGCTCAGAGGTGAAGCTCATGAGCTTAAAGAAAACAACCAGATGCTTCTAGAAGAAATCAAGAGTCTCAAGGTTGGTTTCTCACTTTTGTCCTAAAGCCCCCTAAGGCTCATGAAACTATTTATTCAGTTTTTTTAAATGGTGTTAAAACAGGCGGAGAAGAATGAACTAAGGGAGGAAAAGATGGTGTTGAAGTCAGATAAAGAGAAGATGGAGCAACAGATGAGATCAATGGCGGCTGTTCCATCACCTGGTTTCATGCCCTCTCATCCAGCAGCTTTCCATCAGAATAAAATGACGGTTTACGGAAGTTATGGTTACTATCCAAACATGCCAATGATGCCTTACTTGCTACCGCCTTCGCAGCGGGATACTTCTCAAGATCAGCAAAACTGGTCTAAAGCTGCTTAAGCAGCTTCCTTTTGTTGGTAGCATTGAGTCATAATATCAACAACCACTTTGGAGTTTTGTTTCCTTCATATGATTCTTTGGTATTAGTTTTGCAGTAACTTATGATTTCAAGTGTTAAAGAGCTTATTCTTTGGTTCTACTTTTATACTCTCTTTGATTAAACAATAGTAAAAAGGTGGAAAGAAACACACAAAAGTACTTGAAAATAGTGGTTGGGTCATAGTAGAAGCATCTTTGCCACTCAGTTTTAAACTCATTTTAATCCACAGCCGTTGGCTCTGTGTCATCGTTTAGCTTCAAAGTAAGGCAAACCAAACACACCAACCAGTTTCTTTTCTTTCTTTTTTTTTTCTATCAATCTTAGTTTAGATCCAAACACTATCCATAATTGAAATTTACAGAAAAATGGCTTGTACGCTTAATTAAAAACAAACTGTTTATTTACATAAACAGTATACATTTAAAACATCAAAAAGTTACATAAAAATGAGTATACATTGAAGAGTTAAGAAAAAGGTATAATCGTTTCTATTAACAAAAATAAAGAATCAAAAATCTTAAAATGGCTTTGTTGTCTAATAAGAGTATATATATGGAACTTGTACACGTGAATGCGGTTGAGTTATCATTATCCAGAAGCAAGTAACCAAAGAGTGGTAAGTGAAGAAACAGCGATTGTGATCCAAGAAAGGAAAGCTAAAGCAACAGAGAGTTGATACCTCCAACACTCTGCTTCAAAAGTGCATCTTCCTAAATCCCCAAAGTATAAAACCGTGATCCCTGCAGAGGACGAGGCTCCTGCTAGAGACAATGTTGCTGTCACCTGAACCAAACACAATCAAAAGATGGTTTAAGTTTTTGATGATTTGTTGGTGTCATTTTGGTAGAGAAAGAGAGAGGGACTTTACCCAGTCTCCAACTACAAAGAGGCTGATCAAAACCGGGCTAACAAGTGTTTTCTTTCTCACTAAAGCGAAGGTGTCTAGTATTGCAAGACCGAAACTCCATATGACTTGCAAACCCATTGCTGCAATTAGGTAGCTGCAAATCATACTGAGAAGGGTTAGAAAATAATCTTTTTTCCTCTACATAAGGCTTTGAGAACGCTAGATAGTGACAGGATCAAAAAAACAGATTACATCTGAAAGCATACAACTTTGAAGATTGACTAAAATATCAAAGTTTCCCAAAAGAGACAAACAAGCCACATTTGTGTAATAACAGAGAATACAGAAAAGGCACAACGCTTCTTGACGTTTTGAAACTTAAGAAACCAATATCACCACCTATCTTCCTCAATCATGAAGCAATACACAAATCAAACTACACTTGTCTACAACAAGATCATCTTCCAGGTACCTAGCAGCACACTTAACTCAGCCAGTTGAGTAGAGTCTAGAGGTTCTAAGCTAGTTAAAGATTCTAAAAGTAATTCTCTGAGGATTGGATCTGTAAAAACCCTCCCTAGATTTCAATACCACACTATTCAATAGCACAATTCCAAGGCTGATCAGGTAAAAGATAGAGAGTGTTGTGTTTACCAGAAAGAAGTGTAGCTGAAGAATCCACCGGAGGTAACCATGTAAGAAATGGAGGCAGCAGCAAAAACACACTGAGAAATTCTCAAGACAAGACCAGTCAAAGTCCCTGGTGTCCCAGGGATATCTATCATTTCTCTCTTCCAAGACACAAACAACCCAAATCAAGACACAAACCCAAATCGTCAAAATATAGTCTTTGTTTACTTCTAAGTTCAGAACCTTGCCGCCAAAATAAAAACAAGATTCTGGAAAGATCAGACGATTTTACCGGAAAGAGTTTTTTTTTATGGGTTTAAGGATACGAAATTGAAGGATCAGAGGAGTAGAATTAAAGACTTCTGCTGAGTTTACTTTTTTCCACAGAAAGGGGCACAGAGAGGGATGGCGAAGAAGAACAAATGCGCATTTTTGTGTTTAAAGTTTTGTTTATTGGAAAGTGGAAATTTTTTTAGTTAGTTTAATATAGCTCTGATGGTGAAAGTGATTGACAAATTTCTGTATATTTTTAGTACATCTTTGAACTTTTGCATTGTTGGAAGTTTGCTTTTTCTCCATTGGCAAACTCATTTTTAAAGTTTGTTTGATTAATTTCAGAATATTTCCACGTCATATCCAAGTTAATATTTGTAGTTTACGTTTTAGAATTATAAACTCTAGAAAACATAGTAAAAACAATTAAAAATATAAAAATTATAAAGTCGTACTTTTCTATTTTATAAACTCAGACAATTTATATAATTTTCAAAATATAAAATGATAAAAAATTCGACAATATATTAAAAGACTGAAGATCAAAAAATGATTTCGCTAGTTCTAAAATTATTAATGAACTCTTACAATTTAAATGAGAAAAAAACTAATTTAAAGTCAGCCATTTACAGTTTAAAAAATAATTATAGTTTAAAAAATTATTTTAATATGTTAAAATTACTTATAGACTTGGAAAATATCTACTATTGTATATTGCGTTTTCAAAGTTTTAAAATGTTTTCAAGATACTTTTAGTTTAAATTTTTAAACCATATTATTTGCATTCTTTTTTAGAAAGAAATGTTTCCTTGCATTCTTGGTGTCTCTTTATAATCTATACTAAATTTTATATTTGCAATACGTGTGAGTTTGTAGTTATAATTTAGTTTAGTTTTTATGATATTTTTAATAAATAATAATAATTGTTTTATATATAATTTTTTAAGATATTTATTTTGTTAACTATATATCTTTATTTAAAAAAATATTCATTTCAAAATATATACTTCTTATTTATTTATTTATATGTATGAAAATATAAATTATATTTATAAATGTATTTTATTGTTAACAATTGTTTTTAATAAATATTATATAGATTGTTTGATGCATTTAAAATTTTAATAAACTGTTGTAAATATATTTTATTTTAATAACATAAACGATAAATCTATTTTAAATATTTAAATTTTATTTGTACTCGGAAATATTTTACAATGAATATGATTGTTATATATACATATATATATTTGTGATATTTGTGATATTATATATTTAGATATAAATTTTAATAACAATAAATATTTTGATAAAGTTTAATTAGTATTAAATAGTTTTTGTTACATAATATTATAATTTTAGTAATGTAATTATTTTAAATAATATAAGTAATATTTTAGATATTTAAATAATAAAAATAATTTGTAATATTAAATTTAGAAAAATTGTTAGAAATACCACAAGTTAAGTACCGCTTTTCAAAAATATCATAAATCAGAAAATATATTGACATTTGGGTTCAGGCTTTAATGATTATTATTTAGGATTTAGAAACTGGTTCACTAGAAAGAAAAAAACTGCAATCAATGAATATTTTAGCATGTTTTAGAAACTTATGTAGTATATTATAAATTTGATTGTTTTATAGCATATACCAATGCTTAAGAATTTTTTTTAAAAAGTTCTTTACTTAAATTTTTGTTAATTTTCTTTTAGTTTTACAATTTGTTTAACATTTTGATTACTCTCTTTAATGTTAATTTCCAAAGAGTTACCATATGTACCAAGTTAATTCCTTTTTGATGAGCTACATAATATTAATTGTTAGTTTTCTATATTTTGTATGGAAATTTAAAATTCTATGTCATTTAAATTCTTATAGCTTTGATTTTTTTTAAAATTATTTTTTAAAAAAATTACTTAATTTTATGTTGAATTTCCGAAAATTTATATACACACATATATATATATATATATATATATATATATCAACTTGATTCTTTTTAATGATTTTATTTTTCAATTTTTCCTTATTTTGTATGAATCTATATAATTCAAAAGAAATTTGTTTTTGGAAAAAAAATATTTTAAATATAATCAACTAAAATAATGGTTTGGCATGTTTTATTTTACTTTTCAGAAAAAAATTTATCAAGTTGATTCCTTTTAAATGAATTTTTGTTTTGTTGGTTTGTTTTTATTTTATATGGAATTTTAAAAACATATTTGATTTAAATTCTTATAACTTTGATTTCTTAGATAAAATTAACTTTCCGAAACATTGTATCTATATTAAGTTCTTTTTAATTATTTTTGCTTTTTAATTTTTCTTTATTTTGTATGGATTTCTATTTTATTTTGAAAGAAAAAAATTATTTTTGAAATTTTAAATTTTAAATATAACTAAAATAACGATTTGCATATTATGATTGGTGGTTTGAAATCATATATGTACATATTCACTAGCTTGTATCCTCAACTTTTATATAATATAGATTTATAATTTTGGGACTTTATAATCCTGATTCCACAACGAGAAGCTCGGACAAAATTTTAATGCTATACGGATGTTTATTTATAGTAATTGAGTTTTTTTAATGTTGAACTATTTTTAACTTTTTGTCAACTTTTTTTAGAATCAAAATAATATAAACGATTACAAAACCATGCTGAATCATTAGTATAATGTAGGAATGTCCAGTTCCAATTAGTTTTAGTTGTGGATTCTTTTTGGCTTTATTGTGTTGTGTCTACGATTCATATCTACTAGAGAGAGCAATGCTACTAGTGTCCACGACCAATTCATTGATGAAACTAAAGGGCCGTCGAACAAACTCGACAACGTTTTGTAATTGCTTTATCCGCAAGCTACGATCGTTAAATACAGGTCAAAGTTTTAATTATTTTTCTCAATTCCCTGCTGGTCAAAGTCCGATTTGTATTAAAGTCTAACTCATAAAAGTCTAATTTGAATTGTATGCAGTGCTGTAGGACAACGTTTTATTCAGGATCTGACAAGACACGAATTCTGTAGAAACAAAAGATCCCTTTATTTAAAACACAATCGAAAAGCCACGTATCAGCTCAATTAGTTTTGTGCTTCTTGAGCATCCCATACTTATGTTTCATCGTAATGAAGAACACCAACGCAGCTATTATTCCAAAACCCTGCAAGAATATTCAACCAGTTTTAGTTTCTGATACATTATTGTCTGGATTATTGTTATCTTAATTCTTACCGACAATTATTGTAAGTTATCATATACCTTCATGAAGGGCATGAAAAATGTGTTAAACTTGCTCTGTGTGAACAGAGGATTCGATTTGGCTTTTCTCTCAATCTGCAAAAAGAGGCCCAGAAGATTATGCAAACTATAGTGTGATAATAAAAGTAATGAGATTTGAAATTGGATTTGGTTACCTCGTTAATTAGATCGCAAAATTTCTGGCTCAGTTCTTCCTGATCTATGATGGACTTGTGGTGGCACATGGCCTCGCATACTCCATTATCTGCTGACAGCGTCTCGTTCACATACTGATCATACATTCTAATTGTGTTATATACTTATATATAATCATATCTAGCTAGTTAATACTTAATAGTAACTAGCGACAAATATATTTGATTATTAAAGTTTTAAGTCTCGGATCGGGTTACTTACTAAGAAAGTTATGTACAAGATAGTGAGATGATAGTTGTTATAGTTAGATTCGTCACCTCGCTTATTTGATCGCAGAATTCCGGTGCCTTGCGTTGCTTAAACCGACTTCTTCACAAGCTAATCATGTATTTCAGGTGTGTTATAATTAGATATTATCAATATATTAACTAACCCAGGTCTAGCCGCGATATGGCTCTTACTGCGATGAGAGATTTGTAGAAAATGTTGATACGATTGTCGAAATTGTATATAACCACGATTGTATAGATCATACAAAACCGGGCTCAATATTGCTTGGTATATAAGCTAAGATCAAACAACATGCAAGAGTTTAGTACTTATGGTTTATTATTCCAAGGCTAAACATAACAATAAAATAGTGACGTCAATTAATATACCAAGATAAGTGCTCCGGGGTAAGTGCTGGAGAGGAAAGATATCCCTCCGTATAACTTCATAAATATACCAAGACCAATTATGTACTTGGCCTAAAAATATTATGGTCAATATAATGAAACAATTAGATAAACTTGATTTTGTTAATTTCTCATTTGTGTTATACTTAACAATTTGATATAATATCACTCCAAATACCTTCATTACTATACCAAGAATTATGTACTCCTCAGCAGCTTCTTCACCATTAAGGTTAAATACCAACCAAGTACGTTCATCATCATACCTTAAGGAAAAAACATTGAAAATTAATAATTAGCTTAAAGAAAAACCAACATAAATCATTTAGATCTAATATTTTGATTAGTGCTTACTCTCTCCACGCAGACACGATAAACGCAAACGCGAAAACAAATCGACCGGCATGGATAAGACGCAACATTTTCTCCATATTTTTCCCCGAAATAGGAAAGATAAATAATTGTATATCTATTTGTGTTTAAATGTACCAGACAGAAAAAGAGAGTTTGTTAGGAACATAGGAAGGAAGACGATGATCACCAAAGAGACGACTATATGGTAGCTAAATGATGGAAAACTGAAAATACAACTATGGTTTTTTATACATATAAAAGGACGAGAGTAAACACCTACTATAAGTGACAAAATTGTTTAAGATACTACAACTAGTGATTAGTTTGACTTGTTACAAGTTGAAATTATTATGCCAAATGTATTTCTGAATCATTATTAAAATGCGATTAATTTTACTGACTTAAAGTTGATATTTTTAATGCTACAGATCCTAATTCGTTTTTTACGTGTTGTGAATCTACCATAAATACTATGAAAACAGATGAGTTACAGAAAAACTATATACATATATAACACAAAAATTATTTGGTTCTTATTCAAGTTCTGCACAGATGGTCAATTTACATCTTGTCATGTACAAGATTTTTTTTTTTGCTTAACTCTCTTTATGTTCTTGCTGTGATACGTTATGTCTGGTCATTGGGTTATCTTTTTTTTTTTTTTTATGAAACACAATTATTGGGTTATCTAACCGAGAGATTCATATATATATATATATATATATATATGTTTTAAATAGCGTCAATTAATCTAAGTAATTTCGTCAAAAAAATAGCGTCAATTTGAAGAAAAAAGAAGCGATTTGTATTTTTCGTGTAATTTAAATATTTAGATTGGTGAATCTCATTCTTTTTTTCGATCATAATGTATATTAGAATACTCACTGCTATGCTTAATGCTTCTACGTAAATTATTAAAGCATAGTTAGTCACATTGAAGTAAAAACAACATGGAATAGATACTAATAATAAAAAGATAGTGTTTGTTCATTACTCATAAGCCAAAAAATGATTCGATGTTTATATTTAACACATAAAGAAAATAAATTTGGCTTAGTTTTAGTCAGTTTTAACTTTGGATTCCTTTTTAGCTTTGTTGAGTTTGTGTTTCATTGTCAAGAAAAAGAGCAATGCTCCTACTACGGCCAATCCTTTGATGAAGCTTAAGAGATGCTGAACAAACTCATTATGTCCGAACAACGAAGAGTTTGTAGCTGCCTGGTCCGTTAGCTACACAAAACACATTATACTCAGTCAGTAGAAACATTTCGTTTTTATGTAAAACTTATTACACATGTATAGGCCAAGAACACACCTCGCGGAATTTTGATATGACATTCTCAACATGCTGCTCGTCAAAGTTTGACTTGTAGAAATTGTTTACGGTGTCGTAGGACACAGTTTCGTTCAAGATCTGAACAAACAAACCGACAGGATAAGAAGAAAAAAAGTGAGATTTAAAAGAAACCATAGTGGCTGAAAAAAAGAGATAGATGTTGTTACTTATTACCCTTTTGAATTTGAGATAAAGGAGTCCAAATTGTTCAATATCGACACGATGACTATAGAAATCGTGATGGATCATTGTAACAATGCCTTGGTGTAGAAGCTATATAACCACAAGGAAACAGTGCTCAAAATATAAGGAACTGCATTACATTCCAAGATACATTATATATATATATATATATATAAACTTGTTATTTATCTTGTTCTAACTAGTAATGGTTCTAGGATTTTCAGGCTTGTATTTCGATAGTCATGGTAAAAACTCTATTCTTAAAGACTAAACGAATCAACCTTGCAGTTAACTAGATATAATAAGAGCAAATTGAGAGTAAGTACCAAGAGGAAAGCTCCAAAGAAGCTGCCATAGATGAAGATAAGTCCACCAAGCGTCTTCACTATGATACTAATAGCCATAAGATGCTTAATCTGGTCTCCTGAATATCCAAACTTCGGTCTCCAGTATTCCTGTGCTCCTTCCCAATTGGAGGTGAGCTCCATGTAACTAAATATAACAAAGATTATAAAAAAAAAAAAAAAAAGAAGCTCTTGTTGAGTCAAATCATTAATTGAGAGGAGTATCTGATATATCTTAAGATCAGACATGAGGTTGCGGTCAATATATGGACACTTACCCATCTACTACAAAACCTAAGATATATCTTACCCTGATTAAATTTCACACCATCTTCCAATGTTTCTAGGAATCTAGAAATCAACCTGATCAATCTCTATTTAAATTCTATTTATAGATTGTTATGATGAGGTATTAAATGTAAAAGGGTAAGTAAGAGGAAAACAGAGGAGGTAGTTGATGCGTCTTACTCATGCCAAGCAGAGAAGAAGAAGGAGGAGGAAAATAGAGCTCTTCCAATAGTTTCAACATAAGGGAAAGTAGCAACTTTACTTCCTAAATTGTTCACTTTTCTCTGCACAAAGTCCATCTCCGGTTCTTAATATGTATCCTAATCAAATAAGCCAGAGGAAGATGATGACAAGGACGGTGGGTTGGGAACTTTAGATGATTGTATAGAAAGAAAGTTTTACTCTTTGACTGGCGTATGGAGAAAAAATTGAAGAGGAGCCAATAGAAGAATTGGATTGGTGATGAGAAGATTATTTAATTATAAGAAAATTGTGACTCGGTCTTCTTCCTGAGAAGACAAGGTGGGTGCACTTTGCACGTCCTAAGCGTTTTTTCCTGCTTAAACTCAAGAATAATTATACTAATTACACCAATAACAAGAAAAAAGTGAGTCTTTTTTGTAAGATTTTAATTTTGAAATTTAAGAAACTTAGATGAAGAAGATAGAAGACGTGATGTGCATATCAGACTGCATTGGCAGCTGTATTCTGTATATTATGCACCATTAAGAATAGCTAATACTCATTCTTACATCTCTATGTACTTGGTGTGTTATCAAGCAAAAAGCAAGACACTTAACTTCGGCAAACAAACTATTTAGATCCCAAAAGCAATCCCTATCGAACACATACGTATGCAATGACTATATAACAGCTCTTGACTTTAGGCATTCGACACTTGTATATATAACAAATTACCAAGCAAGACTTAAGCAATGGACACTTGGTTGACAACAAAACCAAATCATTCGTAATTCTTTACGTGCAAAAAGAGCTGATAGATGAAGACAACAACTCATAGAAGGGTTTGCTGGAAACGAAAGTAGAGAGACTGTGAAGAGGTAGGCTGTGTATTTATTTTGAAATCTAGCTATCCTTGTGAATTCTGTTTGTTTTGTATATTACAAAAATACAAAAGATCCGAAAATAACAAAAACTGATCAATTTTTAATTGCAACCTGCGATTTAATGATTCTTTGTTTTTTAATTACAGTGCTTAATCTTGGTTTAATCTAGTTAGGTAAGAAGATAGATTCCACGTTAAACACATGAAATACATTAAGATCACTACTGTGCGTTGTCTTCATAATTTATCATAAAAATTAGATCATGACAGACGAGACACCTAACCAATTAATATTTTATTGATTACAGTTTGTTCATACATAGTCTGAATGTTACAAAATGTACCGCATAGTAACAAAAATTTACATTTACTTATTTATATATATGTTTTGTTATTTTCAGAACTGTATAGTAGTTGTTTCATAGTTATCCCGCATCTTGCCCCTTCGTAATTGGTTTTAAATCTTTTGATCGATTAACAAAAAAAAGTGGGGTCGTTTTTGTTTTTTATCAAAAAAAAAGTGGTGTCTAAGTTTCAAATGTTACCATATAAAATGGTTACGTGTACACTGTTCAGATTTACATTATCTTATGATGATTAGCTGTAATCAGTCCAATAGTTTGTTTTGTACTAATCAAAATCAGATGAGGTAGGGATTATATGCGGACAACTAGTTGTAAATTGTAATGGTGCCACACTGCCACTGGATCCAACTTAACCAGTAATGTGATAATTTTATTAAATGGTGCTTTTAATTATTCTCAACAATTGGTTATGCAACGCACATCTCTACCATTTATTTATTTTAATTAAGAGTCTTTTCTGTGAACGTTGACATCAGAAACACCCAAATCATGATTCTCACCTTCTCTAAGATAAAAACACTTAAATAATAAGGAACACATTAAGGCTTTTGTTCGACAAGCCGGTATGCATCAATAATGGTGTTTACTCATATTAAGACTTAATGACTAAACCAACTTCTTCCTTCTCAGTTGCTGCTTCCATTTTCGTCTCAGTGTACGAATCTTCTAATTAGTTACTTCTTCTTCATACACTACAGATTCATCAAAAGAATTACTTTTGGAACAAGTAAGTATCTTTGCCCCCTAATGGCCTAATCAACATCCCAGTTCTTGTTTCTTATACTAAAAATAAATAAATGATACAATAATTTACTGTCATGCTTTAGTTTCTAAGAAAAATAAACCAGTGTGTTTCTAGAGTTCTTGGCTTAACAAATGATTCTTATCAAGATACTTCGTTATCCTCTCCATGATGATTTGACGTTTTTCGTATTTTTACCACTATCTTAATCAGATTTAATAGCTAAAATTGACATCAAGAACAAAATACGAGGATGTCAAACGTCAAGAACATTATGTGCACAACCTTAACAAGGTCAATGCCAGCAATTGCATTTTTTGGTAGAATGGCATTTGCCCTTGTCTTTATCATCTCTGCTGTCCAAGAGTAAGAATATTAGAGTACATTGTCGAGTCATTTAGTTTGCTTCTATATCACAAGGCTTGATACACGATCTATGTTAGTTATGCTGATCATTTTGGTGGCGGTGGTGGGCCGCTCGAGAAAACGGTTGGACCATTAGTAAATGTGATAACCAAATATGGCTCTAAGGTTCTCACTTTCTACACCGGGATGCAAGTGGTCGCATTTGATGTTAGACTTTTAGAGTTTTCGCTCATAACTGCAAAGGGAACTGCAGCTTTGTGGTTCATCTTTGGACAATCCATCCCAGCTTACTTCTTGGTACAACCATATATTTATCTCTTGAATCTTTTTGCACAAGATTTTAATCTCATTACATGTTTTCTTGATTCAGCTCGCAACGCAAATCCTCTCGACTATTATTCCTTTCCCTACCAACTTGAACGACTTCACTCAGGTTAAAAATTAGCTTAACGACCGCGCAAAACCACACATATTGGTCTTATATGATCAACAAATATTGTTATTAACTCGCAGAACTTAACTTTAATCGGGGCGTTACTCTATTACATTCGATTGAAGCATGCTATTGACAACCTCGACGAGGCAGATAAGAGCAAGGAGGAGAAGGAGAAGGAGAAGGAAGATGACAAGCCCTCTAGTTCCAAAGCCAAAGCAAACTGAACTTTCACAAACTCCGTTGCTTAATTTCGGCAGTTCTCCCTTTGTCTTATACCCCTTCCTTTTTAGGTTAATTAGACAGCTCTTTGGTATCAGTCTCAATCGAATGTTTTGTCTTCTGTTATGTTTCCTGGTTCATGTATTAAATTGTTCACCGTATTAAACGTAACACAATGTGTATATTTCTAATCCCTAGTATTCTTTGCATACAAAAAAAAAAACATTGTGGAATTATAATTTCCGTTGTTACCTCCAACCTTGGATATGGTTAAATTCAGCGATCATGGTTCAGTATAGTTACTACTCAGAGATATTCTGCAGACGGTTAATTATAAAGCCAACAAACAAGAGAGATGTTAGATCATGATTATTACGGATCTTTTAGGGTAGGGTTTTTAGCTTAATATAAGAAACATCTTTTAGTTTTTCTTAGTCTAAAAGTTAAGAGATGTTTTTTATATTACGCTAAAAATCTCACCTGAAGATATCCGCAATAACTATACTCTTAGGAGATGAAGACAACGACATTCAATCAGAGAGAAAGAGAGGGGGTAGAGAGGGCATTGATGTTTTCTTTGTCAATGTTTGAGGATTTCATTTATTACTGTGGTTGATTGTTTGTGTGCAAAAAAATGCTTTTTTGTTTTGTTTGTTTTAATATTGATCAGAATATTTAAAGAGCAGGCTCATGGGTTTTGGCCTTCTTATATTTTTTTCTGTTCACTTGGGCCTTCTTATTCTATATCTTGAATATTACTTTGTTATAAATGTATATCTGAATATAGATCCAAATGTGTCAGGTGTTTGAGAACAAATCAAATGGAAAAAATGTAAAATTGGTAGTGAATATATACGGTGATTCTGTTCTTTGATTATGTATTCATTTGCCTTCTTTATATAGTTTGTTCTTAGCTCTTTAATCCTGACTGATATACATGATTTCTGACAATATTTCTTTTGATTTTGCCGGATACATAAATACACCAAAAGCTAAAGTATATGATTCAAGAAAGTTTGGGTCTTATATCTGTAATCCCTCTGAAACTCAAATTCAGTATTTTTTTTTGAACACTACTCAAATTCAGTATTTAAAATTTTCGATTTAAGGAATAATCAGTCATGAACAAGAAGACAAAGATAAAGACATGTAATTGTTAGGAAAACCATCTCTATCGTATGTCAATAACGGGATCAGAAGTAGACAAGACTTATGCAATATTTTAGATATACAAGGACCATGTTATCAGAAACTTGTGTACTTCTTATTAGGCTTGCGATTTATTATCCGGGATTCGGATTTGGTCCGAGATCCGCTCCAAAAATATGATATTCGGGGCGTCCGGATCCGAATCCGGATATTAAAATCAAGGATCCGTCAAAACCGAATTCGGATCCGGATATATTAATTTTTAGATCCGGATATCCGGATCCGGATCCGTACTTTTAAAATATATTAAATTTTTTAATTTTATTAATAATTATATTTGATATATTAATATTTATTCATAAAATTAATTTTATAATACTATATTTTAATTTTAAAAATATTATATTCATATTTATATTTATAAATCTTGTATAAATATTTAATTTATGTATTATTTTAGAATTTTAATATTTTCAAAAATATTATTTTTTATTTTATTAATTACTTTTACGAATCCGAATCCGGATCCGGATATTCACGGATAGTATGATAACTAGACGGATATCCGGAAGTCCCGAATCCGGATCTGAATACTAAATCCACGGATCCGACGAATCCGAATCCCGATCCGGATACCCCAAATTTCCCGGATATCCGGATCCGCTCCACCAGTAGTGTTTATGTTTTTCGTGTGGTAATTAAACTTCGAGAATATATTTTTTTCCTGTGAGAAAATTCTGATTTCCTATCTTTTTAACCAGTGATCAGATGGGAAACAGATTTCTGTGTATATGCTTACATTTCTATAGATCATATATTATGATAAGATTTACATATTACATACTATGAAACAAAACACAGGATATTAATCATATTATATAATACAGATATTTAGAAAATTTTCAGAGGAGATATGGTTTTATAATAAAAATCACATGATATAACACAAGCCTCGGGCCCTTTCGGTATTTGTTCGAGTGCCAGGGAATGAATTATATAATCTATATCTACACACCGAACGCACTTACTGTTTGCTAGTGTGGAGCTGATATGACATTCACATTCCGGAGTTTTGAAGACTTTTCAACTCTTGCGAATCATTTGCATCACTTGGTCGGCTATTTTGACTAGGAACGACCACTTGGTCTTGATCTTGTGGCTCAAGCTATTATCATCTATGCTTCATATAGCCGCCTATATTCAAACAAAGCAATACAAGAATAAAATAAAATATCTTAAATATTTTCAGAAGAAAATGTTAGAAGAAAATCAGAAAATGGTATAAATCTTAACATTTTACCAAAAAAAAATTAGAAGAAAGTATAAGTAAATATATGGAACTTTACTATATAAGTTTCATTTTTGCTTGTGAAGAGGCAATTTTTTATAGAGATCTGCACCTGTTTATAATTATTCATTTATACTGTTAGTTTAATTCTTTTCTTTTTTTTTTCATTTTTTTCATTTTTTTTTCCTTCAAAACTACTTTAGTCGAGATGGTTAGGTATTTAGGATGCGTCCGCAAAAGTTATGGATTCTTGATTGAATGTAAAGTGAAGAGTGGCCATCTATCTGCCATAATGGGTTTTACTGTAGTTGTCAAATAATAAGTATTTTTTTTTGCCAAACAAATAATAAGTATTTAAGTTTGTAGTTTTGTACTAATGATTAAATACTATTCTATAGAGATTGTCAGGTTCAAAGAAACAAATGCATTACCACAAGTGGGTTTACATATATAATATACTAGCCAGATGTGTAAACCCATCTCTCCCTAGATTCACTTTCTGCAAATCCAATCCATCTCTACTTTATTCTATGCAGTTTCTATAGTTTAATAAGCTCGAGGAATGTGCAGTTTAGTTTAATCTTCACTAGTCCAGGGGGCATGTATCTAACATTTTCTAATATATATTGATTTCAACTGGTAACTAATATAGTCTTAAAATCTTTCTTTTTTTAAAGTTCACAAAGTGGCAGACAGAAATACAAATAAATAAGTCGGAAGTATTCATGAAAGTTTTACTTAAAGAAGACATCTAAGCAAGCAGCAGCATGTCACATGCTTATATTGATGTGTTCTGTGTTGATTTTATTTCCAAAAAGATGTAAAGAGAACAAAGGAAGTTGACAAAATATGAAAATAATAGCATAGCAAAAGTTTTATTTTGAGCATAGAAACGTGATAATGTGCTGGTGGTGACCTACTCTAAAAGATCTATTTAACTAGGTATTCATAAAGTTGAACAATTTTTGTTTTCTAATATTAAATTGCGGTCTTGCCCTACCGAAATACTAAGATTCACATGCAATTTCGTAGGGTCCAAAAGAGGAAAAGAACAAAAAGACAAGATATACAAATCATAGTAATATGGGTGGTATATATACATAATAACAGTTTGGAAATTTGCTTTTGATATTTCATTTAATATATGGTGTAAAAACAATGTTGTAAAAATTTGGATGTAGATGACAAATTTAGATCAACTAGAGAAGTTGGTCAGCTTGCAGCAATACTCTCCGGAGCTCACTCTCCATAGCTCTTAACATCACCGGCTTTCTCACAAGTCCATTGATCCCAATCTGCATACACTTGTCCCACATTTCTTCTTCCAAGCTCACGGTCATCGCCACGATCAACGGCCAAGATCGGCTCCTGATCCTCATGGCCACTTCATAGCCATCCATCTCTGCCATTTGTAGATCAAGCACCACCACTTGGAACGTCGAGGAAGATGAGGAAGAGCTAGGTGCAATGGCGGTGAGGCAATCGAATCCAGATGATACCGCGGTTACACTGCATCCAAGTTTTTCTAAAAGTTTACGCGTAACCGCCCGGTTTGAATCGTTGGTGTCTACTAACAAAACTTGCAAGCCACGTAATAAAGAACTAGCATGAGGGTGAGGTTGGTGGTCAGGAGCTGGAGCTTCGCCTGATGCATGGACTGCTATGGAGGGTCGACGTCTAAACCTGAGTAGCAATGACATGGTTTCGGGTGAACCGTCCAAGCCAGGGACCACCGAGATGTTCCCATGAATCAACTGCACATATTATAAAGAATATGACATGCTAAAAGATCACCCTAGACCGAAACCCACACTAATAACGAGACATGTACGAATAAACTCACCTGCACCACTTTCTTACAAACACCAAAGCTTAGATCTTGTCCTAACCCATAGCCAGAGAGTCTCACTTCACCAACTTCTTGATCTCTTGACGAAACAGAAGCAAATGACTGAGAACTTGAACCATCATTCTCAACATTCATTTCGAATCTTATGTACACATCTCCATCTGCTGAAGAAGCAGGTGATCTCCATGCAGCCCATCTTTGATCACTCCTATCCAAGCTTCCACGTTCTTTAAAAACCTTAAAGATCACCGACGACAAGGATCCCTCTTGACACTTTCTAGGCTTTACTAAACTACCAACCATATGAAGTATCACCTGAAACACTCTTCTCTCATCTCCAACTACATTATCCGGCAGAGACTTCTCCGCATCGACCGTAAACCGAAACCCGTTGTAAAGACACAAACACCTCGCCAAACAAGCCGCTTCACGGACCGTGCGGTGCAGACTAAACGGCTTCATCTCCGTGACAAATCTACCGTCCGAAACATCCATCGCATCCCCGACCAAATTCGACATAACATTCCCGGTCTTCACCATCGTATCAACAATCATCCTCTGCTCGTTGCTCAGCTTCTCGTCCTGAATCATCGACAAAAGACCGAGTATAGAATGCATCGGACGTCTCATCCCTTCGCTCATCGCTTTCTGCAACACGTTCCTCGCTTGGCTCGCCCTCATCGCGTCCCTTTTCGCAATCTGCAAGGCCCTGTTCTGGTCCGCGAGCTTCTCCCTCATCATCTGAGACTCCTCGAGAACCGCTGCGTGAGACAACGCAACGGCTACTTGATCAGCCACGACCTTAACAATCTCAATCTCCTGATAACTCCAGTCCCGAGGCTGCCCGCTAGGTAACACACAGACAAGTATGGCGTAACACGTCTGAATCAACTCAGGCGTCCCTCCTTTAAAATCCGACACACGAAGCATCGGCATTCTAATGGCAGCCACAGGTCCAATCTCACTAATATCTCCGCCGCTAGCTCGAGCTATCAACGAGTCAACGCTCAGTATATTCACATCATTGCTTTCTCTAACTCTAACAACGTCCACATCCTCCATAGAAACAGAGTAGCCGTACCCACTCCTCCCTCTGAGCTCATGAGTCAGATTCATCTCACTCTTACCATCATTCTCCATCCACACTGCGCAGTTCTGTAACCCCAGAGTCTTCGAAAGCTCAACCAAGGTAGTATAAAGAATCGTGTGACGGTCCAACGACTTGCGTATCTCCTGAGTAAGCATACGGACGTGGACGCCGGTCTCTTTCTGAATCATAATGAGACCAACCTCACGTCCAAGCTCATGAGCCTTCTTCTTGAGCATAAACTCTCGGACTTTAACCTTCAGAAGGAGAGGGATCAGGGTGATGAGCGTGATGGCCGTGGCGCAGGAGACGAGAGCGGTCAGCATCTTGAAAACGGTCAAGGACACCATGAGCTTGAAAGGGTGTGGACCGTAAGTCCAGCCGTGGAGGAGATGGGTCATGCCGCAGAGGACGATGAAGGCGATGAACTCGAAGAGGACCCATTTGAACGGGACGTTGGAGCAGCTCACGAAGTAGAGTAACTCGATGGGGATCGAGAAGTAAGCGACTGCGATCAAGAAGTCGCTTACTCTCTGCGTCTCGAGGATGTTCTCTGTGCTCCAGAAACTTCCTCCTTCGTCTTCGCAGTTACACCCGCCGCCGTTTCCAGCCGCCGCCGGAGAAACACAGATCAGTATCGAGAATAGTATCAACAACAGCGCAGAAGCTACTTCTCTCACCATCATTCTTCTTCTTCTTGCTTCAGCCCATTAATCTCTATAAGTAATTAAACAAGAAAATAATTGAAACTTAAAAAAAAAAGAATTGAAAAACTTTTAAAAGTGGGTTTAAGAATAGACAGAACATGCAAAGAAGGAAAGTACCTGAAAGACATGATTTATTTTTTTTTTCGGACCAAACTGTCTTCAGTTCTCAGATCTGGTCGAAGTTGTGAAACTCCAGCAAATCAACGTGTGACAAGTTTCGATTTCTCGGTGGCATTCCGATGAACGAAAACAACGAGACCGGAAAAAAGGAGAGAGAGAAAGAGAGAAAGAGAGAGAACAAATCTAGAAAAAGAATCTTAAAAAGAGAAGAGAGAGAGAGAGAGAGATAGCGACAAATCTGAAACCTATATAAAAACGTGCACGTACATGTACATATATATGTTATACACACATATATAAAAGATGCAAAGAAGGAAAGGTTTTGAAAGATGCTTAGCGAGTTGCAGACATCGAAGCTTTCACTTCACAAGTCACAAGAACTATGAAACTCTATGAGTTGTTTCCGTGTCCTGTGATTTGTAGACACTCCGGTTCTGAGAGATTAGTGACGGAGTTTATGCCTTAAGCCGCCATTGGAGAATATAAAGGAAAGAGTAATTTATAATACATTTGTGTAAGTAAAGGTTGGAGCCGTTGGTTTTTAGAAGAAGGTTTTGGAGATTTTTTTATTTTAGATTTGGAAACCTATTGGTCCCACTGGTTCTTACATGAACCGAACTTGGACGCACTTTTGTATTTTTTCTCTGACTTGTTTTTAATTTTTTTTACTAATTTCTTTTATTTTTTGGGTCAATAATGTAGTACATGTAATCAAATATTAACTTGTTGACGAGAAAAATATATTAAAATATTAACTTCTGCTATTTATCTCCACTTGTCAGTTTTATTTGAGAAAAAAATGTTTTTATGTAACTTATAAGCTGTAAAAAAATATTAATGGGTACTTTGAATTTATCAAATCCCTTATAGAGAATGAGAATATAATTTTTAAAAGAAAATTCATATAAATGAGTAAAATACAGCGTCGGAAACCAACAAGCCACATTACGTGAATCTAGGAACCTAATATACTTTAATAAATGGGTTAGTGGTAGTCAAAGAAATACTCTAGAAATAAATAAAGACCCAAGGAAATTTTTCTTAAAAATTTTTGGTCCATTGCTATGGCTTATATGTAAAGAATAAAATAATAAACAAAAGATCACAAAATCTAACACTAATCACTGCGTTTTTAACTGACATAAGCCATGGGACATAAGTAGTAGGATAGCGATGAAATTAGTCTAATCAATATCATTATTAGTCAAATAGTACCCAAACGAAATATAAATGGAATGAAAATAACGCTTAAGAAATTGATTAATGTGAGGGACCTACAAAACGTAGATCTTTTTAATGTTTCCTTCACCATACATGAATCTGAAGAGTAATGAGTATATATTTGAAACCACATTGGCTATTTATTATTTATTATTATTATTACTTGTAAATTTTTATGGTTTAACACACTACAGATCAAATTTTAGACCATAGACTTGTGCTACTGTCTTCGGAAACATCATTGTTTATAGGGGTGGGAATAAAAGACCAACCTCTTCTTCTTTTTTTGATAGCACTGGATTTGATCTATATAAACTGAACCTAGAAATTTTGAGACAACACGTTACCAAATTTGTGGGTTTAATCGAATGTTAAAGTCGTTTACTTTTATAAGCTTTTGATTAAACCGGCTAACCATTGAACCAAGTATTCGTTTGTCTTTTTCTAAATGTTCATGTAATTGACCTCTTTCTCTGGCTATTACTTGACATTGAATTACTGTATAATAGTCGCTTTCTTACAAAAAGTTTATAGTAATAATCTGAGACTTTTTTTTTTAATCTGAGACTATTAGACCAATTCAAAGGTTGTTCGAAGAGCGACTTTGTAAGCTTATTGTTGGGTATAAATTAATTATTTTGGATAGAGAAGAATACATTCTCATAGATCAAACTCTCAAAATGATGTTCTTGATTACACAAAAGGTGTGGAGTTGTTTTTTCCCGAAATTAACCTTTGTTAATCATCAGGTTCAGAATTGTGTTAAGTGTTAATCAACGGTCGAGATGAACCTAGCGAATTATCGAAAAAACGAAAAATAGATTGAATGTATACATAATTTTGAACAAAAAAAAAAAAAAAAAAAGATTGAATGTATACATAATAGATGGATTTATTTTTAAAGTTTTACGAATATATACGTGTTTTATTATTATTATTATTACCTTTGTGAGTAGGTTCAACTATTTTTAACAACTTTTTATAGATACAGTCTCAAACCAATTTTGCGATGAAAAATGATTTTCAGCTAAACTTTATTCATTAAATAATACAACGTAACATATATAGTGAAGTATATATTCCAAGACCTGAGAATACACAAATGGCCAAGAAAAGAAAAATAAATTACAGAACTTCAGCCGGACAAAGAAACAACAACACCAAAAAAAAAACAACAACAACGATTATCAAAAGTATCTACACTAAAACGATTGCATCAAGACTAGCAAATAACTCTAAGAAAATCCTTGTTTAGTTTAACGATAAAAGACGAGACGAGAAAATCTTTGTTATACTGTTCAAGAACAACAAAAAAAATCAAACCTAATCTAATGAAAACTAAAGTAAAGAACAAACCAAAAAAAAAAGAAGTAAAGAACCAACCAAGAGACAAACCTCATTTTGCAATTAGTTCTTTGAACGACCGACAAAAAGCTAACGACGAAAAAGTAATAAAAAAAGTAATGCAGAAGTTAAAAGAAAATTGGCCATTTTCTGATCCCATGAGGGTAAATAAAAGACAGGTTGAAAAATATTTGAAATCTCTCCGATAGTATTCTATATTTAACTCTAAAATAGAATAATTTTATTATAGAATTGAATTTACTATGATAGTTTGCTCTATAACAGAATGATTCTACAATAAAATGACTCTATAATAGAATAAAATGTAGAAGAATGTTGCTTTATCACTTTAAAAAACAACAATAACACTCTAAAATAGGGCAATTATTATTAATAATTATATGATTTGAAACGCTAAAGGTTATCTCCAACAAAACTCTAAAACAACAAATTTGATTCAATAAATACTAAAATTGATATCATCCCATCAAATTTGATGTAACACTATTCATCACATGAAATCTTTAAAATACATGTTTTATTCTATTTCATTTGATAATATAATTCAAGTATTATTAATAGTTATTTCAAATTTGTAACTAAACATAAATATATTGTATTATTTTTTTATTTAAAAATTATTTTTACATAATTAATGTTTTTCAATTATTAAATTATTAAATGAGTATTATAAATTATGTTATATTGTAAAAAATAAAATATCATAAATTTTTAAAATTTTATTTTCAATAGCATAAATTTTTAATTAGTATTTTATTTAGGTTATATTTAATCAATAATGAACAATTAATATTTTAAATTATTTTAAAGTTAGATTTAATAGTAAATAATTAAAAATTTATGTAATACTATTAAATTTATAAAATATTTAATTTATAATATTATTAAACTTGTATTACTAAAATTTATAAAAATAATCTATTATTTTGCTATGTTCTTTTCATATTTAATAGTTTGTAATTTTGAATATAACTAATCTTTTTTATAAATAAATACATAAAATGTAATATTGTTAAACCAAAAATATAAATGTAAATAAATTTTATAAAACACAAAACTATAAAAATTTAACAAACATAATATCTAAATTCCATAAAATAATTATTTATCAATTTTAAAGAATAAAAATATAGAAATTATTAAAACTGGAAACATCAAATAATATATAGTATTACTTTTGGTATAGAATTTAATGTTATTGTTAGACATAACAAAAAAGTAGGCTTGAGATTTATTATCCGAGATCCGGATTCGATCCGAGATCCGGTCCGGATTCGCTCCGAAAATTCGGATATTCAGAAGGGTCGAATCCGGATCCGGATAGTAAAATGTTGGATCCGTCAAAACCGAATCCGGATCCGGATATCTAAATTTTTTAGTTCGGATATCCGGATCCGTAATTTTTATTAATAATTATTTTAAAAATAGTAATACCTATATATAAAAACTAATTTTATTTATTATATTTTCATTTTTATAATAGTATATATAAGTTTTATATAAAATTTATAATAGCATACATAAAAATAATTTAAAACATATATACATTTTTATTTCTAAATTATTGTTAATATTTTATATAGTTTAATATTATTATTTTTATTTATTTTAAGGTTCTAAATCCGGATCCGGATATTCGCCGGATATTATAATTTTTAGAAGGATATCCGACACCCGGATACCCGAGAACCCCGGATCCGGATAAGGATAGTAAAATCATAGATCCGCCGGATAAGGATCCGGATCCGGATACCTCGAAATACCCCGGATACCCGATCCGTTCCACCCCAACAAAAAAGTATGATATCAAAACACTAAATATGGTATAATTTCAACATCAAATCGAATGTTATTGTTGGAAATGCTCTAAGAAATCTATTACGGTAAACATGATACTAACTTACTAAGTTCATGATTATATTAATGAACCCTTATGTAAAACATATTAAATATGAAAAATAAGAATTTATATTTAAAAAGTATATAAAGATGAAGATAAGATATTCAATGTGTTTTATATTATTATCACTTTAATATACACAAAGTGTTTAATAAAACTAAAGTATTGTATTATGTTTTAGCATATTTTATATTTTACATATATAATTTTTTTTGTTTTTCAATTCTACAATTATTCATATATTTTTATATATCAGATATAAAATTACATAAATATTAGTTAACACATAATATTTTTAGGTTTGAATAGATCCCCCGAAATCGTGGAAGCACCGTAGCCTATTGGTTAAGGTTTAAAGGCTTCTACACCCAAGTCTGGGGTTCAAATCCCAGATTATGCAAATTTATTGCAGATTACAGGAAATCCAGGTTTCAAGTCCCGGAGAGAGCGGTTTATTAAACAATTATGCAGACTACAGAGGAAAAAGCTTGCAAGGGAATCTTCAACATGGTGCAAGTACATCTGGTCAGGCGTGGATCTTCATAGGACGGCTCAGGTGATGCAGTTAGGCGTAGGTCTTCATAAGACAGGTAGTATTGTCGGTTGTCGAATCGTCTATGTAATATTTCCTATATCATAATTGTAAGATCATAATAAATCAGCGTTAAAAAAAAAAAAGATCCCCCGAAATCTCATGGGACCCGCTCTCCTGACTATTTCGTATCGTTCATTAGATTCTTTGTTACGCACCAAACATAGTGGATTAAGTATATGATTCAGAAACCCATTTGCTTAAAACGCGTAGTAGATAAATATGTAGACAACTAGACATGCTACAATCAGACTATGTACTCAAACATTAGTTTCCGTGATAATTTCCTACACCATTATAAACCGTAAATACTCCTCAAATTGGAAGACGTGATTGCCAAAGAAATTTTTATTTTAAAAAAAAAATCCTTGTCAATAACTTTTGTGTTAGTTGATGAAACAAAACTTTAGCTATGTTAGCAAACCAGCTTTCAAAAAAAAAAAACTTTCATATCCGTTAGTAGATGGTATTGTGACATCTTTTATGGCATGTATGTAAAATGGATTTGATTGTCTTAAGTACTCTAACACAATGATCATAGTGATTTGGTTGCAAGTTCTTAACTTGTTTTTACTGGTTTTTATAAAAGCTCACTCATCACCGTCTTTAATTTTTGGGCTTTATTGAGAATTTAATTTCTTGAGCTTTTTAGTTACGGTCCAAATCCAATGAAAGAAAGTTTCCTTTGATAAAATTTTATCTACTGAGCTTGGTTTGAAATATGGTTTTTCTTCCGGACAAACTAAGCTAAGCCAGCTTTAACTGAAGAAGGCTATCAAGTTGGTTAGCAGTGCCGTGCGACAGTAGTAATAAAAGAAATCTTCGCTTATGGCAGCAAAAAATAATTAAAGATCAAGGGCATCATCTACTATTATCATAGACATAAACCATAAAAATTTGAGTTTTAATATGAAAGCACTATAATAGTTTGGATCAAAAAAACATGAGCTTAGAATTAACGAATACATGGGTTTCCTAAGTAACACACAATGTAAACAATTGTTAAAGAACTATATTAGATATTGGTGATTATAGTTCTGACTGCACTTTTGAAATATTAGAAAACAAAGTAGGTAAAATTATATCTTTGTCCGAATGTTATGGCATAAAACATTGAGTAATTGAATTATTTTATTCTAAATTAGTTATAAAATTTAATGATAAATACTTGATTAATCTTTTTAATAAAATATAAAAAAAAACTTGTTGTATAATTACTATTTTGTTTATTAGTTTAAATACTTATATGTTTTTCCTCTATTATAATATACATTATTATTTTTATCATATAAATTTTTATGGTTCGTTCATGGCAACCATAAATGCTCGCACGGCTCTGTTGGTTAGGCCCCGTTTAATAGTCTGTTGGATCGGATAAGTGATGCATGAGTTGTTTATAATAAGCTCTTGCGCTCATTCGTCTCGATCTTGTAAGCTCGTCTCGATCTGTGAGAGAGTTGGATTGATCTTGTAAGCGTAAACTACAATGGATATAGTAAATTGCTTGAGAGGAGCATGCCTAGTTGCCGAGTGTCGCATTCGGTTAAGTCGAACTAGTAAACATCTCTGTTTTTATCGTGTGAGGGATGTGATTCGTTTCTGAGTTTTTTTTTTAGTTGAGAGGGATTCACTATATCCTTAAAAATCCTTGTCTTTGTAGCATCTTCTTAAATGAGATTCTTGTGAATCATTGTCTCCAAGCTCGGTCATGGCGTAGCGAATTGAAATATTGACCTTGAACTTTCAAATTTTTAAAAGTTTATATATATATATATATATATATATATATATATATGTCTATAAATTATTTAATTTAAAAAGAAAAATTCTTACCAAGTTATCTTTGGCCCCCAAAATTTAAGGACTGACCCTGTCCAAACTCTTTCTTGCTTGAACCCTTCTCAACTCTCTTTACAGGTACTCTTTTTATTTTCTTTGTGGGATTCACTTCCTGATTCTCTGACTCTAGCTTTATTCTACTTAGAGAAATCTTGTAGTTGCTTTCTTCTGTCTTTGTGGTATGTTTGTAGACATACATCCATTACATCTGCAATCTTTTTACTCACTCTTAGTGATCATAGACTCCATTCCATGCTTTTGTTTTGCAATCGTGATGCTTCGTCTTCTTTTGTTTCTTATGCCCCTCTAGTAGTTGAACTTTCTTTTGATGAATGTTGAGATTTTAGTACGCTTGCTTATGCCGTCGTAGGCTGCTGTATGGCTGTTTGGTGTATGAATTCTGAAAGAACTTCCTTCTCTTGTTAAAATTCTTTCTCAAAGCTTAGTGAAAAACAAGTTCCACACTTCTACTCACAAAAGCTTCAGTGATCTTGTTGTATTTTTGATCCTTTTTGTTGGGGATATCCAGTCTTTACTATATGTCCAACACTAAGTAGATTTTCGGTGATATTAATTTAGAACTAGAAATACATCACTTATTGTTCTCTCACCCATGCTTGTTTCCACAGTGACGCTGCCTCTCCCAGTACCCACAGTTTTGTCTTCATTAGAAAATTTCACTGGAGTAAAACACTGATTTGTCCAGATCTGAGAATATCTTTCTTTGTAGTAGCAAAAAGTTTCATAATGAGCATGGCTTTTGTAGAAGTTGCACCATCTTTAATATCTGAGTTTAGCATCAAAATCTTAGAATTTTTTGTTTTGCGTCATGAATGATACATAATTGATTTTGTAGGTACAATGGCTCTAAATCTCGAGCTGATGATAAGCCAATATGATCCATGGAATAAAAAAAGGCCTTAGCACCAGGTGCGGTGGAGAGATCGAGCAAGAACAAGAAAACTCATATGGACTTTGGTTGGATATGGGGACTGGAATCTTTAAATTTAAAGTCTTATAGGTTTCTTAGTTTTATCATTTTTTTCATATTTTCAAAGTCAAAGTTGTAGTATGGAGATGATCCCTTTGAGACTTATCTGGTTATTAACCACCGGGTTCTTCCCCCGACCTAGTCGGAGGGACCACCTTCTCCGGTCAATCTCACCCGTGAAGTCCTCTGCTACTCCCCTGAACCCGGCGCACCACAACATGGAACCTTTCTCCTGCCCCCATGAAAGCAAAGCTTCTCTGAGTCGTCTGCTCCAGTGAAAGCATCGTTTCCTCCTGGTTCTGTGAGGATAATCTCCGTTTCTAACTGTAGACAAGGATTCTTGTCACTTCCAAACTAATCTCCGTTACTCGACTTTCCTGGGGAGATAAAGACTACCCCCTCCCTCTCAGGAAACAAATCTAAAGTTCACTAGCAACTGGAAAGCCTCTCACCACCACTATGGAAGGAAGAAGACTAACAGCTTTGGAAAAAGGGAAAGGCCTTGTCCAAGACCCCCACCAAGCTCCCCGCTCACGAAGAGTCAAGGTCACCGCTGTTAACAACTCGGACCTGCTCCATAAACATTCACTCACTCTCATCGGTAAAGTGACCAACCCCTCAGCTCAAAAAGTTTGGTCACTCATACCCTTCTTCACAGAAAGATGGAAGACAGAGACACGACCAGTCGGCTCAGACTTGGGTCAAGGGCTGTTTCAGTTCCAATTTGAACGGGAGTCCGATCTTATTGCTGTACTGGAAAACAGACCCTACCACTATGCAAAGTGGATGATAATCTTACAACGATGGGAACCAACCTCGGCGCCGGACTTCCCCTCGCTGATCCCTTTTTGGATAAAGGTCCAAGGTATTCCAGTACACCTATGGACCGAAGAAATCATCAAAGCAATCGGTGAAGATATAGGAATCTACGAAACAGCGGATATCACATCTCTTACTGCTAAGATGAAGGTGCATATCAATGGAAGACTCCCCCTTATGAAGAAGTCAATTGTGGAGCTCCCATCTGGCGAGGAGCTCACGGCATCTTTAGTCTATGAAAAGCTCGAAAAGCATTGCTCCCAATGCAATAGACTGGACCATGATCTCCGAGACTGCTTGGAGGCAAAAGCACTGAAACGAGCTTTGCTTGCTGAGCAAGACAACTTGTCAAACGAGGAAAACAGAGTTTCAAAACCTTCTGATGGAACGGGTCAGCGTACCAACTCGACAGTCTTTCGATTCTCTTCGGCAAAAGCATACGAGCAGCAAGCTAGAAAACCCTACCAGGGGGCTTCTCATGGTTATAGGGGAGGTAACCCAATCCGAGAGAGGCGCTATCAAGAGAACATGAGGGATCGATCCTTTGATAAGTACAGGACATCACACCACCGTGAATCCTACTCCAGCAGGAGCCAGTGGGAACAGAACCAGAGGCGTCGGGACCAAACACCATCGAGAGACCGCCCCCCCCCCCATCAGAGGGCATACCGGGAAATCCCTAGACAAAAGTCTGAAGCTACTCCACCTGCTCAGGAATCTGAACTCGTCCCTGAGAGACGAGAGGAAAAGCTTAGGCATCGTAGCAAGTTTGATCGCTCAAATGCAGATTCCAGCTCAACAAAATCTTCTAAAGAAGGGTCATTAGATGGGACTCCATTACTGAACTCTCACAACAGAGTTCCCCATGAAGCTCTCAACGAAGCAAGGGGAGAACTCAAGGAGTACATGGACCAATATGCAAATTGTGCTGATCCAATCGAGAGCGCCGCAAGAAAGGAACGAATTCGCCAGGCAGAGGAAACTGGACAACTGGAAGCAAATGCGATTAAAATGGCGCAAGCTTCTCTAACACACCAAGCTCAACTGCCCTTGGAGGTGGAAGCGCCGAATAGCTCGCAGCGGATTCCTGCACTTCTCCGAATCGGGTCACCGGCTTCCCCTCCACTGCCACCGCTCGCCCAACGCATTACGACATCGTCTCGAAGAAAACCAGGAAGGCCACCAGGAAAAAGAAAAGTACCTAGCAGCCCAGTTCCTTTGACAGGTGCAAGCTTAAGGAAACGTAAAGTCCAGCAATCCAAAGTGCCTGCTGCCCGCCGAAAACTGAACTCATCTCCAAGTCAAGCTGCAGTTAAGCAGAAACCAGCACGCCAACGGATTGCTACTACTTCTATGGCGGGGGGCCAGGCAGACTCGGCACATAGCTCTGAAAACCAACCACTCATCAACTTCATCCCACGGGCTCCACCGAGGAAGACGGATTTTCAGAATCCGTCAACTCGCGTTCCTTAAAAATTATGAGCTGGAACTGTCAAGGTTTGGGGAATCCCTTGACAGTTCGACGATTACGGGAGATCAAGCGCAACATCTACCCGGATATCTTTTTCCTGATGGAAACCAAAAACCCCGATTCTGTGGTGCTACGGAACCTGGAAGCTATGGGATACGAATTCTACTACTTGGTTCCGCCGACGGGTCATGGTGCAGGCGGGCTCGCCTTGTTTTGGAAGACCGAATTAGTTCTTGATGTACTTGATGCAAATGCAAACTTGATTGACACATGTATTGAGTTTGAAGGAAGGAAGTTTTTTGCCTCTTTTGTGTATGGTGATTCGGACAGGATAAAAAGAAAGCTAATATGGGATCACCTAATCAGGATGTCTAACGCGCGAGAGGCACCCTGGTTCATCACAGGGGACTTTAACGATCTACTGAATGGTAGCGAGAAGGATGGAGGACCGGAGAGACCGGAGGGATCTTTCAATGACTTGCGCACCTTCTATGCAGAGGGTAATCTTTATGACCTCCAACATTCAGGCGACTTTCTATCCTGGCGAGGACAAAGAGGAGATCATTTTGTGAGGTGTCGCCTTGACCGAGCGGCAGCCAACTCCTTATGGGCCGACTGGTTCCCTACGGCCAGAAGCACCTACCTAGCGTATGAGGGCTCTGATCACAAGCCACTGGTGTCAGTGTTCGAACCATGTAAGAAAAAACGAAGAGGGCTTTTTCGGTTTGATCGCCGTCTAAAGGACAACCCTGAAGTGAAGAAGCTGATCGCAGAAACCTGGAATAAGGCAGAAAACAAATCAGTGATGGAGCAGATAGCGATCACAAGGTCAGCGATCACTGAGTGGACTAAGACGCAACAGCGAAACAGTAGACTGGAAATTGAACGCAAGAAGGAGGAGCTGGAAGCCGCTTTAACCAGTCCACTGAATGATACAGCGTTGATCCACAAGATAACATCGGAGCTGACGAACGCCTATGTAGCAGAGGAAGCCTATTGGAAGCAGAGAAGCAGATTAATGTGGCTCCAGCTGGGAGACAAAAACTCAGGCTTCTTCCATGCAACAACAAAGAACAGGAGACGCGTGAACGCCTTTTCTGTAATCGAGGACAGCGAGGGTAACGTGTATTACGGGGAAGATCAGATCTCCAGTGTTGTGCTTAACTACTTTCAGAATCTCTTCTCTGGTGTGGAAGGAGAGAGAAGGGAAATAGTTGAACGAAGCCTCCAACCTATGATCCCCGAGACTGAAAACACAAAGCTCATAGAGATCCCATCGGCGCTAGAAATCAGAAATGCCATTTTCTCCATCCATGCGGATAAGGCTCCGGGACCCGATGGTTTCTCGGCTAGTTTCTTCCACTCCAATTGGGATTCCATTGGGGCTGAGATTGTTGAAGAAATTCAGTCTTTCTTTATCTCGGGCTGCTTCCACCCAAGGATAAACGAGACATTGATCCGCCTGATCCCGAAGATCCAAAGCCCTCGGACAATCGCGGATTATAGACCGATTGCACTGTGTAATGTCTATTACAAAACTATCTCGAAGATCCTCACAAGGAGGCTGCAACCTCTTCTCTCTTCGATCATATCAGAAAACCAATCTGCGTTTGTACCTGGAAGAGCAATTTCTGATAATGTCCTCATAACCCATGAAGTTCTTCATTACTTGAAGACGTCATCAGCCAAGAAAAGGTGCTCAATGGCGGTTAAGACGGACATGAGCAAAGCATACGATTGGCTGGAGTGGGACTTTATCGAATTGGTACTTCAAAGACTCGGCTTCCATTCTAAGATAACAGGATGGATCATGGAGTGTGTGACGACAGTCACCTATGCTTTCCTCATTAATGGTGCACCGACAGGGCGAGTGAAACCGAGCAGGGGAATTCGCCAAGGCGACCCCCTCTCCCCTTTCATTTTTATCCTTTGCAGTGAAGTCCTTTCGGGGCTGTGTAACCGAGCTCAGAACCAAGGCCTCCTCAAAGGATTACGGGTAGCAAGAGGATGCCCTCGGATCAACCACCTCCTCTTTGCCGACGATACAATGTTCTTCATCAAAGCCACACAGGAGAGTTCACTGGCCTTGAGAGAGATCCTACGCCAATACGAGACAGCATCAGGCCAGAAAATTAATGTTGATAAATCTTCAATCTCCTTCTCTAAAAGAACACCTCCAGAGATTAGAGCGGCAATGAAGGATATTCTATCTATCCAAAAAGAAGGCGGTGTTGGCAAGTACTTAGGATTACCAGAGCATTTTGGTAGAAGGAAGAGAGATTTATTCACCTCGATTGTAGACAAGATCAAACAAAGGGCGAGCGGGTGGTCTACAAAGTTCCTATCTACAGCCGGAAAAATGACAATGCTTCAAAGCGTCTTAACACCGATACCCTCCTACGCGATGACCAGCTTCAAGCTGCCCAAATCCCTGATCAAACGAATTCAATCAGCCCTTACGAGATTTTGGTGGGATAGTGGCGATGGGCAACGCAAAATTGCTTGGGTTGCATGGGATTCCATGGTTCAACCAAAAGGAAAAGGGGGCCTTGGGTTCCGAGACTTTGAATGCCTCAATGAAGCTCTATTGGCAAAGCTGGGATGGAGGATCCTCAACCACCCTGAAGGCCTCCTGAGTCGGATTCTAAGAGGCAAATATTGCAGTGACGATGATTTCCTCTCTGTCCAATGCCGCTCCACAGCGTCGCATGGATGGAGGAGTGTTCTGATAGGCCGGGACTTAATTAAGAAAAACGCAGGATGGGTTATAGGTAATGGTGCATCAGTCAAGATATGGAGTGACCCATGGTTAAGTCTGTCTTCTCAGGAGTGCCCCATCGGCCCTCCTCCAGAAGGATTCCAGAACGCTACAGTTTCCGAGCTCATTGACCAAGCTTCTGGAGAGTGGAATCGGGAGCTGACTCAGCTGATAACTCCCTTCGCTGAGGACAAGATACTCCTAATCAAGCCAAGCTGTTCCGGGGCTCCGGACAAGCTAGTATGGCTTCGAACTCCTAATGGTGAGTACACAACTAAATCAGGGTACCATGCGGGCCTCGAAGACAATCAAATAATACCGGTACCTCCCACGGTACCTACTGATTTTTATTGGCAAAAAGGAGTATGGAACCTACAGGCGGCACCAAAAGTCAAGGTGTTCCTCTGGAAAGCTTTACGCGGAGCCATACCAGTAGGAGAGCAACTTTTACACCGCAATATCGCGGTTGATCCCAAGTGTATCCGCTGTGGCGAATCTGAATCTATCAATCATCTCCTTCTTCACTGCTCCTTTGCTCAAAAGGTTTGGAAGCTAGCTCCTTTTAAGCACTGCATTGATTCGAGTGGATTAATAGATTTAGCAAATGCTTGGCCTGGTCTGTGTACTCTTGATGTTCTCCCCCCACACGGGGCTGGTGCTAGGCCGGTTGGCCCCTTGGATCCTGTGGTCCCTATGGAACGCGAGGAACACGATTATCTTCAACAAAAAACAGAGTGATCCAGAAGATGTGATAACAAAAGCGATATCAGCTGCTAGAGAATGGACCAATGCCCAGATTAAGGTCTCTCACTCTCCTCACTTATTCTCTCTACCTCTAGTCACAGCAGCGGATACAGCCGTCGTCCAATCGGATGGGGCATGGAACATATCAACACGGACAGCAGGACTGGGAATCCATATTTCAGCTCATCAGGAACAATGGTCCCAGGCCTCAGTCGCTCCCTTCGTAGCATCACCCCTCATAGCGGAAGGTTTAGCCCTTCGAGCTGCGATCTTAAAATGTAAACAACTGGGACTCCAGAAGCTCCGATGTGAGGTAGATTCTTCTCAACTAGTCAAAGCAATCAATGGTGGGAACACAACAGCAGAGATTTATGGGATTGTTGCAGACATTCTCTCCCTCTCTACTTCCTTTATGTCCATCGCTTTTACTTGGATCCCTCGTGATTTCAACAAGGTTGCTGATAGCCTTGCTAAACAAGCTCTATATGAGCACTCTTTTGTATTGAACCCCTCTGGGATTTGAAATTCTTAGATTAATGAGATTGTGTTACAAAAAAAAAGGAGATGATCCCTTTGAAGGTTGAAACGGACATAATCTGGTGGAAAGGTTTTGTAATGTTGTTATGTGTTAAGCTTAGAACAGAGTAAAACAAATATTTCTCAGATTTTAAGGCCCAATTTAAAACCCAAACTAAATTTAAATGTCGGCCGAAGAAAACAAGGAGAATATGATACTTTATGGGTTATCCTACAGAAAATTACCAACAAACTTTTAAACTTTCAAATCTTTTACAAAAATCAAGTCTGAAATTTCTAAGGGTTTAAGAAAATGTCGTTAATCAATTAATTCAATAACCTTTACAAAACCCAAAATGTTGTGGTGTTTTTGAAACAAAAGCTTAAGTTTTGGAATCTGAAATATTTTCTGGATAATTGTGTCATAATTTTTTTTTTTTTTAAAAACTATGCAAAATATCCTAACTTATATATTTTTTACCTATAAGCGGATCTTATAATAATTTTACTGAATATTCAGCCGGGAAATGTTAATGCAATAGAATTTTTTTTTGTGTGAAATGGAAGACCTAACTGCCTATATGCAATTCATCGCCTAAAAATGGATGAAAGAACCAATTATTGTGTGACACCACTTGTAGACTTCCTTGTCAACTTTCTATTTCTTAGAGAGATGGTTTTATCTTTCAATATCCTGGTGGTAAGGTTACTGAAATGTAAACTGTATGATATATTTTGCAGCAAAATATACACGTAAAATATGAGGAAAATATATAAGTCGTTGTTACACCGGAAAGCAATTGACATATATGTGACTATTCACAAAAGCAAGAGTGTTTGATGAACAAATAGAATGGTATTAGCCTAACTTGTAACTTCCTATAAAATTATCATATTTTGTTACTAATATTATTGGTATTGTTTATATCATTATATATATGTGCCCATGTCTCTCTCCACTTTCACAAAATAACTACAAAGATGAGCTTTTCCTTTGCGTATATGTCTTTACAATTTTCTCTGTGTTTTCATTTTCTTTACGTCATCAAAGTCATTCAATGTGGTGCCTGAACCTCACTTGCAACCCTATTTTATCCCCTTTTTCGGCTCTTCTTTTGTATCAGCTCATTTATATATTATATACTTGAATAAAGGTCACACTATGGTGTACACTTTTTTTTATTGTAAATCATGAATTTAATACTGACGTGCACACATGCATACATTATATGAAGAGATCTTGACATCACTGGCCACATTATGGATTATATAAATCTTTATAAGGGGCAGTCGAGTTCCGTAGAAATGAAGCATATGATATAGTAGTATATAGTGGTTTATGTGGAGTATCAGGTAATAAGGATAGCTTTAACTAGACTATATTAGTTAAAACTAAGAAAAATTACTAAACCACACCGGTGTGGTCCGGTGGTAACTGTTCGTCACGATACATTGTCGCCTTCGAATTTTTTTTCCTTTTTTTTGTAAACATTTTCTTACTATTGAAGTTGTATTCCTTGTTTTTTGAAGTTATATTCCATTTCCTTGTAATTTATATTGCTAAGATGTATCATCGCTAATTTGGATATATATTTCAAGTACACTGTAAACGTTTCGGAACCCAATGCAAGAAGACGACTGTAAGTGATACACTTTTCACCGTCTAGTTAAGGTTAAGCCTGCTTCTATTTACAAAGTATATTGTGAGCAAACATTTGAATCTTGTTATACGTACCATAAACATTGTCACTATTTTCTTCAAAATGTAGCATAAATATCATAACCAATATAAAAAGCGTGAAAACAACTAGCTATATCAAATTTTTTTTAAAAAACTCGCTATACAAGAAACAAAGAGATGAGGCCAATTAGATGAACTGAAGAATTTTAATGGGAAACATATGTATACAATGAATAAAAAGGATCAGTGCGTATACATATGAAGTGGGCAGTGCTTGAGTATGTTAGGAAAGTGTAGATGCAAGTGTTAAATGCTTTTCAAGAAAAGTAATTTGGTGGGCATTTGTACTGTTTAGTTATGTGTAACGCTTAGAACTGTCCAAAACATAACTTACTAAAAAAGGAAAGGTCATCATGCCATTCCACACCCAGACATTGTCGGGAACATGCAAACCCTCAGGTTTTGGGGAACTCCGAACTTCCAGCATATATACCCTCTTGTCCAAATCCAACTATAGTGAGATACATACACATGCCTTGCGTATAAGTTCTATCTATACATGATAAATTGATAATATATGTTATATCATTCAAGAGATTTGAACATCTCTAGAGTTCTGTATGACTTATTCGTACCTGTTCGTGTTGACTCTTCCAAACCAAAGAAAAAAATATTAAGGAAATATTAATGGAGATCGAGTAATCATGACATGTTTACAGATTTTGCACTCATGGAACTGAAATATGCTTTGGGACTTGTTATCCAGTAATGATTTGTTACCCTCAGTACAATGATTCATCAGTCAAAAACAACAACATTATCGTACAATTAGTCAAGATGACACGCCAACACAGTTTATATTCTTTTCTTTTGTCAAACATATATGAGAACAACAAAGAAAAACATCAATAAAAGGTAAAAAATAACCAAAATAATATGAGGGTTAATTTATATGATAAAACTATATTTTGTGCGTTTATCGAAACTTGGTTATATTCAATTTTAAATGAACGTGAAACCCCAAAATTTATTTAAATTCTAGCTTTGCAACTTTGAATTGAAAATTAGCAAATATAATTTTATTAGTTGCTTAATACCTTTTTCAATCTGAATAGAAGTATTAACATGTAAAACTATATATATATATATATGTTAAAATGTATATTCAGATATATATATATATAGGTAGGTATTTAAGTACTCCATATATATTGTGTTTACATGTTAAAACATGTTAAAATTTATATACAATTTAATAAAATAAGTATTTATATCCATAGTAGCTAGAGCTCACAATTAGTTAATGTCACACGTGAAATTTCATAACCTAATTAATAAGAACAAAAAAGATTGGAAACCTAATTGCAAGAAGCACTCTAAATGAACAAATATATTAAATATGTGTTCCACGAAATTAACCACACTAATTGTTACCTAAAAGGTAGATTAAAAGTGTTAGTTCGAAGGACGATGTCCAATTTGCTTGAGGATTTGATCAGGAGAACATCATGACGTTCAAGCTACGTTTTCCAAACTAAACAATTATTCCAAAGTAGAAGTGTCATGTTTGCATTTTTTCCATATTCTCTTGTCTAGGGTTTGACCTTCAAGTGCCTCTACCTTATAAGTTATAGCTATGAAAGATTAACAAAAATTTCAGTTATAAAAAAAAAAAATTTAAGAAAAATCTTCCTACAATGACATCGAACCCCCTCCCCCCCCCCCCCCCCCCCCCCCCCCCCCCCCCCCCCCCCCACACACACACACACCAGAAAAAGCAAGTTTTGGCTGAAACAATACTCTTACTGTCATAAATATTGACGTTTTGGAGAGTGTAAAATTTATAAGTATAACATCGATATATGGGTTGAACTGATTAAAAGTCATATAGGGATGCATTACAAATAATAAAGTATGATGTAAATTTGCAGAATAAATCATTATTTATAAGACACAATAACACATCAATTTACAAGAATCTGAAAGTGTAAAATATAAAGAAGATCTAATAAGAGGAAATGATCAATTATGAGACAATCTATCAATTGTCATATATAAAACAGTAGTAAGCATATATAAGACATCCAACGCAAGCTTACATATAGTCATATAACAGTAAAATAAAAGTTCTACATAACGCTAAGATAGTTTATGTAGACGGAACTAATTAACTTTAGAAAAGCAGCATCTCTTCCAGAATGATCTAATGTGAACATAGAATCATTTATGGATAAAGTTATACGATATACCATCTAAGCAAAACCCAAACGGAGCTCTAGATCTAGATCTTGCTCTGACTCATTGATCACACCAATCTCGAGGTCCAAGCTGATTATTTCTCCATTTTTCAAGAATTTGCAAGCATCTTTCTTGCACAACCTTTTGGCTTCCTTAGCCTCCAATACAAGAGATGGCTTCATCGTCTCACAAGTGTTTTCTGGTAGATGTTTAGACTTGGGGCTCAAGGAACGGGCCAAACATGGCCCATAACCAGGTGAGGAAGGAGGCGAAAGGGTTGGGAATAGGGTTAGAGGAGGAGGAGGAGAGGTAGCCATGGAAGAGTAAGAGTAATTAGGGTTAGGGTAAGGAGGAGAAGGTGTTGAAGATGATGATGAAGACTGTTGTAATCTGAGTCTGGCTCTGTCTCTTCTGTGAACATTCATGTGGCCACCAAGTGCTTGAGCTGATCTGAATTCCCTTTTGCAGAAGCTGCAAGTATAGGATCTTGGTGGCCATGAAAACCCTAGAAGATACTCATGATCCTGTTGGTAATTATCATAATCTCCGTAGTTCCATGGTGAAGTTCTTGAACGGCCATAGAAGTTGTTCCTCCACCCTATGTTGTTTGATCTTTCCATATCTGACTTGTTGGCTAATTGCTTAGATCACAAAGTGCGAAGCCAATTTAAGGGAGCACTAGCAGTGATTTGTGGCACATCAGTTTATAAAAGCAAAGTGTTTGTAAGATCTGAAAAGACGCCCCTAGGAAAAACCTAATATCTATGGATGTCTGACTCTTGAGAGAGAGGCAGACAGATAGAGAGAGAGGGAGATAAATGTGTGTGATGATAGGGGTGGGGCTCTTTGGTGTTAAGACTGTGAAAGAGACTGATTATTGGATGCATTATCACAGCCCATCACAGAATTATAAAGGAAAAAAAAATGTGTGTGTGGGTGGGGGAGGGGGGGAGGGTGGGGGAGGGGGGGGAGGGGGGGAGAGAGCTTGATTTGATTTATGGAGGTGACACAAGTTCATTAATTACATCTAAATTATACGTTACTTTAGTTAAATGAATATCTTAAATTTCCTACCTCGAAATCAACGATAATTTTTGTCATAAAATCTCATTATTGATTTTTATGCTATGCAAATATTCCTTCTGTTTCACAATACTTTGATATTTTGTCTCAGTGAATTAAATTTTTAAAAAATTACATTTAAAAAAAAATATTTTAAAGATATAAATTTAAAATCAGTTAACCAATTATAAAAAGACTGTAAAATCTAATTAGTTGAACAGTTTCCAATAAAGTTAAAATTAACATTAAAACCTTAAAATTTCATGTAAATTGAAATAAAATACTTCTTCTAAAACATCATCTATGTTGAAACGGAAGAAATAATATTTATTAGTTACTAGGAAAATTGCCCCCTATATACATAAAAAATATACAAATTTACTATCTAACCAAAAATACCTCTTTTCCCCTTATTTCTTTTCCTATTTTTTGTCTAATTTATCACTAAAAATAGTTATCCTTTTTATGGTTATTTGGTAAATATGCCGTAGTTATTATTATAATTATTATATACATAACAAATTCACAACAAAAAATACAACTACAGTTTTGACAGGATCTAAAACTAAAAGACAGAGTAGCAAAGTAGATTTGCATAAAGGAAACAAAGTTAAAATAACGAGTTTGAACAGCAATGTTCGTAACAATACATAAATAAGACTCCCTATAGAATCATGTATTGTAGGACTCTAACTAATTTTGTCACAAGGAAAAAGAAAACACATTATAAAAAACCTCAACACATACATATTTTTCGAAAAAGGCGATCAAAGAAATAATAGAAGGGGATGGGGAAAAGAGGTAGAAATGAGTGATAGGATTTAACTTTCCGAAACACTATAATAATTAAATTCATTTTGCAATCATGTTTTAAAACCAAACCCTATAAAATCATATAATTACGTAGTATCTAAACTACATGTATACATCACGTAAATATATGATTTTTGGTATGGACGAAAACATGATGAAATCACACATTATCAAACTTTGTAACACCTGCCAGTGACTAACTTCCAACAAATAAACATGAAGAAAAATAACATGGCGTGAAAAAGATGGTCCCCCGGCTATGTTCTGGTGGACGGTCATTAGGCGATAGTCCGATCTCTTTCGAAAGCATCCGGATACCAGGGTTATTAAAAATAAATAACAAAAAACTATATAAATAGAGTTCAAAGTATGTGAAACATGCACAGCAGTAGTCATGAAAAAACACTGTTTATAAACCATAGTTTTCTCTATAAAGTAGTAAATGTTGATTAAAAAGGTAGAGGAAAGAGTGATGGGTGAATATGTGAGAGCTGCGAAGTGTATAAATAAGGAAAACCTCGGCGAGCAAAGGACACATTATATCAAAAGTTTTATACCAAAAATGGAAAAGTGGATGTTCCTTTCTCCCAAGTTTACTTTATTTATTTTTTGTATAAATTATCATCTTTACAATAATCCTCCCTAAAGCTTTTCTCGTGAGCCATGTATCGACATTTGTTTGTTAGCAAATCTAAGAAAACGACGCACGTTTTTTTTTTTGCTAACCGAGTATCCTGGCCCCACCGAGGTGGTCCAGACTAGAGACCGAAGTGAGCAAGGACGCTGCCAGGGCGTCACCATGTGGCTCACCGTGTAACGGTCTTCGGTCTCGGATGCTGCAGCCCATATGTAAATTCCGCAGTGGCCAAGGCTCGAACCCAGGGGCGAGCCTTGGCCACTGCGGAATTTACATATGGGCTGCAGCATCCGAGACCGAAGACCGTTATTATTAGACTTAGGTCTTTATGCCTTTCCTCCAACTTTTTATTTAATGTTATATGCAAACATTGTCTCTTTCTTTTGTTATATATAGTTAATCTATCGCCATGAGTCCTGGATCAATTCCTTTCAACATGTGTTGTGTTTGCTCATATTGTAACCCCTCACCTGACATTGATTCCATCGTTAGTTATTGTAAATATCGATGTTTACTTTTTCAGTAGTTTAGTTAATATAAGTGGAACATTCATCTATTGGTGGGAAACTAAATGTTTGAAGTTTTGAACTGTATATTCTTTTTCAGTTTTTGGTTCCTTAACTAATAGAAGGATATGTGAATTAAAACTTAAGGACATAACGAAAATTGAGACGAACATGGGAGGTTGAATTGGGTCAATCGTTCCCACTGATTCAATTTGTTTTCTAATATCCAAGCCGGGTCAACCCAATCTTATGTCTATATTAGTCTCTTAAATTTTATATTACCATATTATTATCGTAAACTCATATGAAAGTTTTATCACTGGTTTTTCATTCTTGATTTTATGTTTTAATTGCAGTATAACCTAAAGAAAATCCTTAAAAATCTATTTGTAACTCAAAGTGAGCATGTGTATTTTTTCGAATGATCCCATATATTTTACACTGAGTAGACACTACTTAGTGACGCTATGGTGAAATTTTCAAAGCATATGAGAACTTTGGATTTGGACCTTCGTTAAAGATTGGACCTTAGGGTCTGAGTATTTTAAATCTTCATCTGCATGTAATTCAATTATCACGTCAACATAATTTTGAAGCCTTTCATAAAGCAAAACTTAGGACTGTTTTTGATATCTGCGCTGATACCATATGGTTTGAAATATAGATTAAGCTCGTAAATTTGAGGGTAAGAACTATATGTTCAATCTTGTAAAATGGAACGCTGTCTATATATGTCTGAACTCTGAACCCTTTAGATAAAATGGATCTACAAGTGGGAATGGTTTCAAGCCACAAGCCACAAGGCACAATGCAGATACTTTGTTGGAATCGTACAATCACAAAGCTCAAACATTCACCAACGAGGAAAGTCTCATTTAATACACATCCAACTGCTTCATATATATCCACCCAATATGCACATATTTCACAATTATCCAAACAGAAAAAATTATCTAACCATCTCGTTGAAAGCCAACCTTTGTTACATGTAGTCACATTTCACCGATTTGAAATGGTCCTACTCAGAAACTATCTTTCCAAAAAGTAATTTTTATCGTCGATATATTCATGCTACTTAAGACAAAATAAATATATGACCGGATAAATGGAAAACCAAATTCATAAATCTGACCTCCTTGGAAAAGTGCCTTGATTAGTTATTCAGAGAAGAGTATCGAATGAATAAAATTAATATATCATATTCATATAGAATGATGAGACACAAATGTTTCACGGAATTAACCAATGGATTTCTTAAGGTCCTCAGCCTTAAATTAAATAAATTCATGGTTATTTTCTTATAGTCTTTATACAGTTTCTTTTGTCAACATCCTTATTTGCACAAAACAACAAACATCCTTAAATTTATTAATTTACAACCACACAGATATATTATTGTTCATCTGCTTCTCACAATGTCTCACAAACCAAATGTTCTATATCAGTAATTCACATGTGTAATCTGTTTGAAAGAAAGTGTACATGTGAGATTAGTATATTGTGTCAATGAAAATTATATTACGTATAGTAACTGAAGCTAACCAAAAATAAACAAAGGGAATAAATTAGATCATAACAGAATTAAAATAAATTTAGTAATCTAAAAAGGGTTTAATAAGCAAAAAAAAAGGTTTGTTACCAGTCTTCTTGAAAAGGAAAAAAATTGGATTTCTGAACAAAAAAATAAAACATACATGTCTAGTTTTAATTTTTCATGACTTTTTGCCAGTTTCAAATTTTGAGAAAAGTCGCTCCACAATTTTATAAAGTTTAGCAAAAAAGGTTCCCGTTGATTTCCTAATTATATAATTATTTTAGTTATTTTAAGTTTATATAAATCTGAAATGATCTGTTACCTGGTGAATGAAGTGAAAAAGAGGGGAAATGTTAGGACAGAGAGAGTAGAATTAGACAAAAGATTCTGCCAAAATTAGAAGAAGATATCTCTCATCATCGAAATGACACATCCAACGGCTGAAAGAGAAAGTCTAACAAGTCTAGTGGCCTCCCTCTCTTTTCTTTTATATAAAACTTTTGTATTTTTTTTTTACTATATGTGAATAAAGGGCCTCGACTTACTTATAGCTTACTTGATCGAAGTTGCAGAGTTTACTCGCAGTAGTTCCCTCCCTTTATTTTTTATTGCATTAGCCCCCTCCCTACGTTTTTCTGCATCATCACTAATTTTCTAAATGCTTTATGAAAAGACCCTTTTTATTGTTTATCTTCTTTCAGAGTGAAAGTGTCTTTCATTATTTGTGAAGGTTACGTTTTTATCCTTTTCCACATACTATTTGGCATTCATGGTTATGATTGTGATTGGCTGTCACGGTTTACGTCAAGGTTATTTTTAATTTTATTGTTCATACTCTTTGTCTTTCTTTTTAAGTTCGGTTGAAACCTAAAGACGTCAAATAGAACTAAAGAAATTAGAAAGGTCGTACCAGCAAATAATGGTCGAAGTGGAACCGAATAGAGCTTACAGAATGATAGAGTAACAAGCTGGTTCCATAACCAAAACAGAAAAAAAAAAATCTGATGTATGTATATATATAATACTCTTAATATAGATCTTAAACAAGTTACTAAATAAAACCAGATCTTTATAAATGAAGAGAACAGAATCTCCCTTTTTGACATTACATCTTCATGTTTGCTTTTTGTAAACTTCTTGATAATCAGAATGCCATCTTTTAAAAAAAAACCTGATAATCTAGAAGAATGCTAATAATTCCAAGAAACTATTAGCATTCGTCTAACAACTTTAGAAACTGGAATAATTAAAGACACCCCACACCCTCCCATACAGTAAATGAAATAATGGAGGGTGGGATGGGAAAAAGAAGTAGAATGAGTGACACGATTGAACTTTACCGAACACTACAAACAATTCTTTGTAGAGTATTTGTAAATCATATTTCTGAATAAAGTTATTTTTCTTTTGTTGAAAAAGGTATGAATTTCGCAACTTCTTCATTCGTGCTGGTTTCGTTAACCTTCTTGTGGATGCATTGTTATTTGTCTTCTGCGTAAGTTCTCTTCTTTATGTAGATATCATCTCCGTATATAGATAATATCATCATCACAGAAAAATAAAATGATACACTTATTCGGTTCATCGAGGTTCTTGCCAACATATTTTCTCTCAAGGATTTTGGTGCACTTTTGTATATTCTTGGAATGGAAGCTACTCTCAACTGATCGGGAATTTTGTTAACAGAAACCAAGTACATCACAAAACTGTTCAGAAAAAAAAAAACAAAAAAGGCAAATGCCATGCCCGTCTTAATGCCGAAACTGAGCATATCATAGCCACGACAGGAGTTGTACTCTTAGTCTTGTTCAACCGTACACTTAGTCCATGAGCCTAAAGGATGCTACTTTAGAACTCAAAAGGATTGCCTTCTTACTCTCTGAACTTCATATACCGATCTCAACAACACTACAATGTAGGAGCAACCTATTTTAAGTGTTAAGCCAGTGTTTCACTCTCGTATGAGCACTTGAGCACTTGATTACCATTTTGTTCGAGAACTTGTTCAAGCAAAACAACTACGAGTGTCTCACAGCAGCTCAGTTGATCAACATGATGATGCTCAAACTAAGCCTATTATGCAATCTCGGTTTCATGACTTAACGATAAAGATTGGAGTGACTGAAAAACGTTCATTTTTTTGGGGGGGGGGGGGGGGGGGGGGGGGGGGGGGGGGGGGACGATGGATATACATATATAACTAGACGTGTGTTTTTCTCTCCTTTTCTTTTTGATCTTTCCATGCATGACAAAATGACTCTATACTAGGTCTTGCTTTGTAGTTTTTCCATAAGGAAATGTTTGAACTCGTTCTGTTATGTAAAAGCATAATACATTTCTTCCAGAATTGGATAATGTCAATCCTAAGAAACAAATCACCGTATCCATTGCCAAAACATAATAAGATAAATGCTTACCTTTTTCATTCTCATTTACTTTTTTCATAAACCTTCTGTCTGAAATCTTTCAAACAAAGACTATCTGTTTTGTTCTCTGTTTCTCCCATGTTCATCTCCTCTGTTTCTTCCGAAAAAAACAAAGACTCTACATCTATAATACTAAACTTGTTTATATTATTAGACTCATTCTTGGATACATATGGACGGATGCTTATTATGAGATTTAATGACAATTATTTTCAAAAAAAAAAGAAAATTTTTGAAGACTAGTAACTAAGAAACATAGTCAATGTTTCTTAGAAAAAAAACCCACAAAATATGAAACTACAAAGACTAACTCTTGTCGTGAACTAGTTAGCAGAGTACAAAATATGACGTCTATGTTGTTTTTAGGCTTGTTTCGACATAATTTTTCCATGAACTACGTTTGTTTGTATGAAGTGAACTGCGAAGACATGTCCAGTTAATCACTAGGTCCACAAGACACACTAGGTCGATATGCTGTTGCGGCTGCTATATAAAGTATATTGTGGCTCTTTTAGTTACGACAAAGAGTCGTCTAGTTGCTGCTATATAGGAGCATGAACATGTACGAGATCTATGACTTCACCACTAATTCGTGGCGTGTTCTTGGTGTGGCTACTGATTGGTTTTTAGCAAAATATTATCGTGGCATATCTGTGAAGGGAAATACTTATTGGATTGCTACTCAAGCAGCAGAGAAGCCACACAATGATTTCATACTAAGCTTTGATTTTTCAGCAGAGATGTTTCAAAGTCTGTCTCTTCCTCATCCTCTTCAGTATGGTATATCGGCTTTATCAGTCGTGAGAGAAGAACAACTTTGTCTCCTACGTACTGACCTTGACAATGACATATAGTTTTGGGATGGGGGCATACATTTATCACATTTACAAGTATGGGTGATAACTAGTACTGGATCATGGAACAAGTCCCTAGCAGTGTATAATACAAGTAGACATCCGTTTTCTAAGGGGATGAGTTTTTTGGCAGACGAGCAGAACCAAGTTGTAGTGTTTTTAAACAACAAAAACATGTTACACGTTATGCGACAAAATAATCACATACTAGAGAAACATCTTGGTGGAAATTCCTCTGTTCTGAATTATGTACCAAGTTTGGCTCAAATTCAAGAAGCTACACTTCGTGGAGGACGCAAAAGGAAAGCACCAAGCACGTGAAGTGTAATTGTCACACTAATCTATCCAATTGTCTCTTTCCCTGTGTGTTTTTTTCAAATGAATTTAAGCTTAAGATAATATTTCAACGGATATTATATAAAAGCTTTTGTGTGGATACACTTTGCCATTACTTTGTTTCTTTCAAGAGATTGAGGTTGCAATGGAGTCCATATAAAACCCATTGTGTAGGTAAACCTTGTCATTAGTTTGTTTCTGTCAAGAGAGAGGTTCAAAGCCACGGCTTAGTGACAAAGAAAACGATGATTTCAAGACCGTTAGACCAAGTTAAAACATCAGTAACGAAGAGAGAGCGGCCAAAACCTGTAGATGATGTAAACCGGTTTGATACAATAAAATCTGGTTCACGTCTGCGGTTTAGACCAAGAATATAACTCCAGAAATTGCTTGAAGCCATCGATATAGTTGATAGTATTAAACTAATCAAATTATTCTTGATCTCTATTTATTTATAAACAAAGTTTGCAGGATATGAAGATTAACTGCCTCACTGAAAAGAATGTGGTCAGTGGTCAGTCCATCTTCTGGTAAGTAACAACATAACAAATAAACGCGTTTCTTCTGTGGCAAGAAACTTACCATTAAATTAGAGCTTTAGGCCGCTACATTGACAGAGTTGGGAAGATCAACAGGTTCATAGGCGATGAATTAAGCTTGCCACTGCTACACACGTCCAAAAAATAATCACTTACACATATAGGTCATAACAAAAAAATAATAATTAAAACATCAACTTGATCACTTGACCAATTGCCCTGCAACATCTTTGACTAGGTAAGTTTTAGATGTTTTTTCTCTTTGTTTTTTTTAGTCTTTCCATGAATGACATTATGAATCTTTATACTAGGTCTTGCTTATGTAGTTTCTCTCATAGAGAAGAAAATGTTTTAACTCGCTTTGTTATGTAAGCATATATACTTGTCTGACAGGAAAAGTAAAATACATTTCTTCCAGAATTGAAGAAAGATGTCAATCCATCATCATATCCATTGCCAAACCATAAGTTTTGTGGAACATATCTCAAAGACATAAGTTCTAATTCATCATATCCTAAGAAACATATCTCAAAGACGTATGTTCTAATTCATCATATCCATTGCCAAAACATAGCCTTTTTCTTTTCCTTTTTCCCAAACCTTCTGTTTGATCAAGGGTATTTAGAACAGAGTATGTTTTGTTCTGTTTCTTAGTAAAAACAAACACTGCATCGATAGTACTAAATCTCGCGCGCACACACACACTCATATTTATATTTATACTAGGGAAAATCCGCGCTTCGCGCGGAATATGAAAATATAGTAAGTTTATTTTATTTATTCATGAGATATGTGTTTGTGTTTGGAGCTGATTTCATATTTGCTTTGGACATGATCTTCGTGCCAGTGTGTATTGTGGGGGAACTAAAAACTTGAGCCGTTGATATGTTGATCTAGATATTTTATATTATGTAACTTTTCAAAACCGTCTAATATCATGAACAAATGGAACAGTCAAAATGAATTTGAATCTAAAAATAAAGCAAATGGAATAGTCAAAATGAATTTGAATCTAAAAATAAAAAAATTAAAATTTTTTTTGAAACTATATATATATAAATTATGATTTAAAATTTTAAATTTCAGATATGCTACTAAATTTAGAGATTATATTTTTTTTTAAAACGTCAAATATATAGAAATAGAGCTATAAACTTTTGAAATTACCATATTACATTGTTAATTATACTGTTGATATTTTTTTTAACATGATCCATAAATAATTTGAGATAGCACTCTAGCTTCTACTCTTTATTGTCGAAGAATATCTCATGACTACAATTTATCATGAAACTCGAAATAGAAAGTAAAGGCATTGAAGATGAATATTTTGCCAAGTTATGAAAATAAATCTGGTGGTTTGCTTGTAATAATAATATGTGTTACACCAATTGTCAATGTTGTATCATTGACAGGTTATGGGTTTTCCTTTTGAAAAATTGACAGGTTATGGTTACTCTTGGGGTGTGGTAGTTTGACAAGTAACCAGAGCCGTTCCTTATAGTATTAGCAGAAAGGTATTAGCCTCCGATCTCACTTAATTTGTCAAAATTTTGGGTTCTTAAATCTATAAATTTTATCTTTGTTTAATAGCGTTGAATTTTTTTTTATATATATTTGTTTCTTGTTTAATCTCAACGAAACACCAACCAGAGATAGATCTTTTCTTATTTATTTATTTAAGTTTAAATTTTTTAATTATTTTTGTTTTCTTTTTCCAAATTTTTTACACACCAACTTCATACATTTTTTTATTTTGTAATTAGTTTTTTCATATTTAGTGTTATGGATGTTTTTTTGAACTGATTCTTTAGTGGTATGAATGTTAATGATTTTTTAATGGTATGAATGTTAATGGTAAACATGTTATATTTTGATTTCGCTTATAATATATGCAAAAACTGATAGTTGTTAATTTTTTTTTCATATGAATATTAGTAAGTGATTTATAGAAATATGATTTATAGTAAAAACTAAACAAAAATAAAATCATTTAAACATGTTCATTTTTATTTAATAATTATATTTCAGTATTTTATATCATTTGGCAGCATGAACAGTTAGACAAATCTCCTTTATATATATAGACTGTTTTGATAACCGATCTGGAGCCGAGATTTCCACCGTCAATTCCTTCGGAGATGAGATCGGTTGAAAATGGACATACGGCGACGGTTGATGACTCCAGCCGTTATACATGCGTGATCATTAGAGAGGCGTCATTTAAAGGGTGGCTGTTCTCCTCTGCAACTCCAGCATGTTATAAAGTTTGCGAATCCATTATACTAATCAATATTTAATCCATTAAATTCAGGGAAATAATTTGTTGCCACCGGTCACAAAATGCTCCATTCTTAAAAATGATGTGGAAGGCTGTGCATTCTTCACAAGTCTACTTTATATATTAAAGATACTCATTCGGGGATACATGGACTGATGGCTATAAATGGGATTTAATGTAAAACATGATTACTAGTTTCTGCTGAAGATTGATAACTAGAAACAAAAACAGTCAACATAAACCATATAACAAAATGGTGGAAACCATTACAACTTATAAAACCGACAATGTTTCTTAGAAAAAACCTCACCAAATATGAAACTAAAAAGATTAAGCTTGACTAGAAAAAGTTAGCAGAGTACAAGATTTGACGAAAACGTGAGAGATAGAAATAACATGCACGCACCTCTGATGTTTTTAAGTCTTGATTAGATATAATTTCGCCATGAGTTACTTTTGTTTGTGAGAAGTGAAGACACATCTTGTCCTAGCTATTAACTTAACAAAACCTGTAATGGTATCCATGACCTAAAATCTCAAGGCAGGGGGAAATCTCTCAACTGCGTACAGCTCTCTTCCTACCACGGGCTCTGCTGCTGCTTGTTGTTGCTGCTGCCTTCTTTGAGGCTTCTTCTTCACTCTGCTCATTATCGCTTCTTCCACTCTCAGAGCTTTCACCTTTGTCGGTGTCCTCTTCCTCTTCCTCTGCAACTTCTCTCCCTGAATCTTCTTTGTCTCTTAGTGCTCTGAGCTTTGCCTTCTTTGCATTTAACACAGAAATGAACTACATCGACAGAAAAACAAAGACTAAGTTCAGTGCTACAACACGACAACATCCTTTCCACAAAGACTTGTCTATCCCAAAAAAGAAAGGGCAATGCAGGATAATAGTAGACATGCCTTTGCGTAAGTTGCATCCTCAAACTCCATCTTTTCACTGCAGAGTCTTTCACCTTGTGTTAGGCATTTCTCAGCTTCACTTTTCATCTTCTCAAGAGATCTTGTCTTGTTCACAACTTCTTCCTGCTTGTGGAGTATTTACAGGAAAATCCCAGTCATAACAAAAAACATAGACCAAAGGACTTAAAGGTCCAATTCACAATATCTCATTCCCAAGAAAGTCAAGAACGTTACACTTAGCCTAATGTTAGCCTCCATAAGAAAATCCAAGATCCCAACAGTGATCGTCTTGCTGTCACGTGATGGTTTACACTTCCACCGCCACTCGAGTTTAGTCCCTTCCTTCTCAAACGTCCAAGACAACTGTAACCAACACAACACAATCAAAAACCAATTCCTTCAGCAAATCATTATCATATACTCTTTGCTACAACATATGGAACTGACCCGTTTAGATCCCTCAAGAGCATCGGAGAAGTTGTAGATCGAATCAGGCTGCTGAAACCCTAAATACTGCTCGGCGAGGTGGAGATACTCCGATACCGGCTGGTCCCACTGCGCCGCCCGCTCCGCCACTTCCTCCTCCGTCGCTATCAAACCGAGAAGAATCAAAAATAATCAGTTCATAGGAAGAAAACAAAGACGAGATTCGAATCGTGTGGATTTTTTTTTACCGTTGCAAAGCCAAGAGGAGGAGCCATCGGTGATGGAGATGTCGAAACGAGAGGGATGCCATGTGCCTTTGACGAATATCGGATCGGTGGTGCCGGAGAGTACGAGTCTGAGACACGTGTGCTTCGTTCTCTCCGATTCAACCATCGCCTCTCCTCCGTCTGATTTTTTTTTTTTGGCTGGTCAAACGAGGCGACGACGATGATTCCAGTCAAAAACCTTTTTTTGCTTATGTGGATGCTGAGTCAGCACTACTGCTTACGTGGTCATCCTCTGTGTTTAAAAATTGTTTACTTAAAACAGTTTTCATTTCAAAAAGATAATAATAATTACACTGAAATATGACAAACTCATCATAAAATTGAGGAACCTCTGAAGTCTGAATCATTTTTGCAAATTTTTGTATTTGATTTGTTTTTTTCCTAATATTATCATTTTTTTCACTTACGAAGTTATGGTTTTTAGTGATAAATCCTCCAACTAAAGATTTTTCGTAAAAAATCCTCCCAATTCATTATCTTGTAATTTAATCCATCAAGTTCTATTCTGTTAAATTTTGTTATCCTCCTTCTATTGTTCTGTTATTTATAAACGGATACTGTTTACACATAATGCATAGTTTCATTTTAGTGATAAATTCCAATAAAGAATTTTCGTAAAAAAAAACTCCGCAACTTGTTATCTTGTAATTTAACACCTTAAATTCTGTTCCGTTATACTTTTGTTACTCCATCTATTGTTTTGATAATTATGGACGAATTCCATTTACACACAACACAGAGTTTTATTTAAACCTAAAAACATGTTTTCTTTTTTACATGAAACAGAGCAGACAATAAAGCTCAAAATCCCAAATCAAAAATTAGGTCTTCCTAAATAGCAATGAAAAGACCACAAAAGATCATAAAACATTGAAAAATACCACAATGATTTAGTGGTTTACTGTAAAATGATTATTTGTTTTATGTTTTACAAATTAGATTTTTGTAACCAAATTAAAACAGAAATAAAAATCAACTCGATTAAACACAAACACACCTGAACCCAAACTGAACCTGAATTTAAACCGAAATTCCCACCCCTAATTTTTATGGTCTTTGTCAATGTTTTATGGTCTTGTATGGTCTTTTCATTGCTATTTAGGAAGACATAATTTTCTATTTGGGATTTTGAGTTTTGTTGTGTGTAAAAGATATCCGTCCATAAATAACGAAACAATAGATGGAGGGTAACAAAATATAGCGGAATAGAACTTGAGGGATTAAGTTACAAGGTAACAAGTTGGAGGATTTTTTATGAATTTTTTTTAGTTGGGGGATTAATTTGTCACTAAAATAAAACTCTGTGTAAACGACATTCGTCCATAAATAACGGAATAATAGATGGAGGGTAAGAAAATCTAACGGAATAGAATCTGAAGGGTTAAATTACAAGATGACAAATTGGAGGAATTTTTTACGAAAAATTTTTAGTTGAGGGGATTTTTCACTAAAAACCCACAAAGTTATTATATAAACTACATCATATTTTAAGAAATGTTATTTTATGTTTACAAACTTGGATAATATAATATTTGAATTTATATTATTACAATAAAATATACTCTCTCTGTTTCTAAAAGATCCATATTTTAGATTTTTCACACTTATTAAGAAAAACATAAAATTTCATTTACCAATGCATTGTTTTTCTTAATTAACAATTCCCTATAATTTTGAACAAATAAAATTTTAGTAAATACAATTATATTTTTGGAAATGTACAGTTTTTCATTATTAATATATTGAAAATGTAAAAAATGTATCTTTTTAAACAAAAATTTCTTCTGAAACATGGATCTTTTAGAAACAGAGGGAGTATTATATAACCAGGCCATATAAACAGCTAGAAGAATTCAATGAAACGATGTTTAAGAAACATTAGTGAAAATAGATGTTTATGTCCCCTAAACACTGCATTGATCTTCGAAATGTATACTCTCAATTAAACAAGGATTCGAAGCTTTTGAAACTGTTAATGGTTTGTATAATGAGCATTAACATTAGGATATTTGCATATTGTTTTTTCGTTCTAGACTTATTGAACTTTGATTATCAACATAATAACTGATTTACTACATATACAACCTTTGTTACACTCGTTCCTAGTGCTTCAAATGTGTCTCCGTACCTAGTCCCCAAAGACTTAAAGACATAGATCTGAGGTTCGTAGAATATTATGGTTGATTTGTGTTTTCGAAATTCTGACAAAAAAATTCGATACAAAAGCACTATCATCAATTCTAAAATAACAAACATTAGAAACAGCCAAACCCATGCAACTAATTACTAATTATATATATATATATATATTCCAAACTAAACTATTATATCCGAAATCATTTTATTTTTTTGACATCTCGAAACTATTATTGTTTTCTGTAATGTTCTTTAGGAATTATTGTTATGGTTTGGGTACAGACAAATGAGACCAACCCACTAATTTGCTGGATAGTCTTTCTTTTACTCCACTCAGCGCATCCCTCTATTACACAACACCCCAATCATCTCACCTCTTCTTGTACATTTTCCTATATACCCATGAAGACTTGCTTTGACATTTATATGAACAAGGGCTGATCAGGAATATACACAATACTGAGATGCTTGTCTTAAAATTAAATTAATAAACAAGGGTGGTGGGACGGGTTTTTCAACAAGGCTTTAGGTGTGTGGGATAATCAAAATCAAAGAGCAATAAATAAGATTTGATGTAATGCCAATAAAGATGTTGTGCCTTTTCTATAATCACTTTATTTTTATATTTGTTTATGGATTGTTTCCTTGCCAATCCAAAACCACGTTTCTAAACTGATAAAAAGTAATTTGTGTGGATATGTTTTTAGTTTCTTAATTAATTAAATGATGCTTGTTGAATTATGTTTTTGTTCGGTGTGTTTTTGTAATTTTTACTTCTTATATTTGTAAGAATTATGAGTATATATAGCGAATGGTGATTTATTTTGAATGAAACACAATTTTGTAAATAAACAAAATGTAACAGATGTATTTTGACTAATTGCAAAAGATACTTTAGTAGTTGTAGCCACACTTAAAACTGGCAGATGTATTTTGACTAATGGCAAATTAACCGAATCCGAAAATCCGAACCGAACCCGATCCAATAAAAATGTATCTGAACTGTTCCGAATCCGACATAAATACCGAATGGATCTTGTTTTTATGGTATTTTGGGTTATGGGTATTATCCAAACCGAATCCGAATCTAAATGGATATCCGATAGAATCCGAAACATTCAAAATCCCAAAAAAAACTTGTACCAAATATGATCTCAATTCCTAATATGTATTCAAAATACACTAATATATTATTGAACATGTAAAGTAATTATCTATTACATGATTATTGATGGTTGAAGGTGACGATTGAGGCCTGAAATATTTAGATTTTGGTTTTGTCTTCACTAGATAATGTTTTTCATTTCATGAGAGAACTTGGTTTTGTTTTATGCTTTCATTTATTTGATTTTCTTTCTATCATTAACTATGTTTACCTTTCGTTTGATTCTGAAACGTTTGATGTTTCTTTCTTATTTTTGAATCGATTTTACTAATGTTTTGGTTACAAAAGGTACAAATCAAGTTTTTAAAAACCGAAGAATTATTTTACTTATGTTTTGGTTACAAAATAGGTATATATCTGGTACTTTTCAACCGGAGAACTGATTAGGACCGGACCCGAAATTATATCAGGCTGTACCGGTTCTTTGAAGGTCTACTAACCCCGATCCGAACCCGATAGAATCCAAACCGGTCATGAACCGAACTTTCATATAACCCGAATATGGCTGTTTTATAAACCCGAAAAACCGAAACTCGATTGAATAAAATCGAAATCCGATTGGGACCTCGAATGTACCGGCCTAGTTAAAACTAGTGTTTGGAATTGATAGTTTGATTTCTTGTCCCTTTGTGCTATCTTAATGATTGTCTGATTATATTCATTATAGTTCACATATATAAGAAAAAATATGCATAATTGCCGAAAAGCTTGCTCCACACTGACCTGAAAGTTCTTCTGAATTAAATTAAATTAAAATACTACGAGTAAGCCAACCAAATTGTTATAGTTTCATACTTTCATCTTAAAGAAAATAAAAAGATTAGCCGGAGTATTAGAGCATCGGCAATGGTTGATTCCGGATAAATTTCTCAAAAATATTTAAAATATTAATAATATTTTTATTTTATTATTTTTTAAAGCAAAACCTAAAAACAAAAATCTAAAATTACCATATTCATGTTTTTCAAAAAAAAAAACTAAAATTTACTATAAAATCAAAAACTAAAAAACAAAAACTAAAATCTAAAAATTAAAAACCAAAATCCAAAACCTAAAAACTAAAATCTAAAAATCAGGAAACAAATCATCATCTGATTGGGTATCTTAGAAATTTTTGTTAAGTTTCTCATAAAACATATTATCTCTATTCTCTCATACTTTTTTTCATTTAATCATTTATTTCTATTTTTAAAAACTGTTTGAGAACCCATCATTGTGGGTGCTTTTATGTATTATATGGTAACATTAATAGTTAATGTAGTCAAGTAAATTTAACTGATACAATATATATATAAAGAAAATTCATTATATTTGTTTTTAGAGTTTGCTAGTGAAAATAGTTCAACAACAATCATTTAAAAGATATGCAAAACAATAAACATGTATTCGTATTTTATTTACCAACCCAACTAGGGGTGGGACGGATCCGGATATCCGGGATATTTGAGGTATCCGGATCTGGATTCGGATTCGTCGGATCCGTGGATTTAGTATCCGGATCCAGATTCGGGGATTCCGGATATCCGTATAATTATCTTACTATCCGCGGATATCCGGATCTGGATTCGGATTCGTAAAAATAATTAATGAAATAAAAAATAATATTTTAAAAATATTAAAAATTCTAAAATAATACATGAATTAAATATTTATACAAGATTTATAAATATAAATATGAATAAAATATTTAAAAAATTATTATAAAACTAATTTTATGAATAAATATTAATATATCAAATATAATTCTTAATAAATTTTAAAAATTTAATATATTTTAAAAGTACGGATCCGGATCCGGATATCCGGACATAAAAATTAAGATATCTGGATCCGGATTCGGTTTTGACGGATCCTTGATTTTACTATCCGGATTCGGATCCGGATGTCCCGGATATCCTATTTTCGGAGTGGATCCGGAGCGGATCTCAGATCGAATCCGGATCCCGGATAATAAGTCCAAGGCCTAAACCCAACATATAATTAAGAAAAAATAAGTGCTCTTTCCTTCAAATAATTCGTGAGGGTGTCTAATATTTAGCAAACTACAAACCCAAAACTTTCAGTTTAAAATTTACGAAATGACTTTTACAAAAAAAAAAAAAAAATTTACGAAATGTCTGTTTAAAATTTACGAAATGTAAATAGTAAGTGGAGCACTAAGAGACGGTGTCAAGTAACGGCGTTAGCACCGACGAGGAAGGAGATGGTATAAAATACACACCAACAACATAAATTGCATAGTATTCATCACCATCATTCTCAGAAGTCGCAAACAAACACACACACAAGAGAGAGAAGGAGCAGTTACAAAGTTTCTCTCGCCTGTCACGAGAACAATGGGTTAGTACAACCAATCTTCTACTTCGATTTCATCTATTTCTGATTAATTGTTTGATTAGGACTTCGTTTTGAGATTTCGGCGTTTGTTGATCATAGTCACACAGAGGTCCACTTGCTCATCTGATGATTTTGCGTTTCACATTACCGATTTTTTTCCCTTTAAACTTGTTTTGCTTAGATTCCAAGAAACTTAGGGAAAAAATGGCTATCAACGCTTTAAAATGAAGGAAACATGAGATTTTTCTAGCTGCATGTTTTCTTTTTCTAGCTGCATGTTCATTTTTTAAATGCAATAAGCATCAGCCATGATCATGAACAAAGCATCTTTTCTTCGTTGATTATTCCTTGACTATGCAAGAAAAAAGAGTTTGGCCGTTTGTACAGTTTAATTTATCTCTTACAGAAATTGAAAGTTGATTGATTATTAATATTATTATATTTGTGTGCTTGATTATGCTTTAGAATATAATTTTTTTCCTTTAGAACAAAAGCTGTATTCGTATTTAAGGTCCCACGTTTGGTTAGCTTAATGCTTTTAAGAGAATAATTTAGATGGTTAGTTGAATTCTTGGCTGTTTTCATTTGTATCTAAGCATAGTTTAGTTCTTCTACTAATAATGAAAATTGAGTTGTATATTGTCTGTGATTTTAAGGAGCTATATTATAGTTTCGTCCTTTGAGTATATATCATTACTGAATCATATTATAAATACGCTTGGAAGGTAAGTTTTATCTTAGCGTTTCACATCGATTCTATGTAATATGATATACCAACTTTGAAAATTCATCATGTCACTACAATGTATTAAAATCCATTTTTACTTAACTGTTTGGTGTTTGTGACAGATATCTGCATGGATAAAGAGCCAGATGGTGTGGTGGTCTATGCCAATAGTCATCCAAACCAAGAAAATGTTTCTGTACTGCCTCCCTTAGATTCAGTATCACGCGACGAAGCCAATGGAAATACAGAGCTTCTATTTACAGGAGAGAATGTCGAAGTAAAAGAATATGATGTTAAAGAGTGTACTAATGAAGTTCCAGTTGCTATGCCATTGGAAGATGGCGATATGGAGATAGCTGCGTTGGGAAAGGACGCTAAATCTGTAAATAAGTCAGCAAAACATGCGTTGAAAGCGGATCGTGGGAGTAAAAAAATAAGGAACACTGTTCCACAACCATTTGCTTTAGCTACTGAGAAGCGTGCTTCATCTACTACACGTAAAGTATATCCGGATGGGTACAGTAAAGTACAAAGTCAGGCCACAGAGGTTAGAGTTTATGCTATTATGTTAATACACACTCTCTTGAATCGTAGTTTCTTGGTCTAGCTAACCGTAATGCTTATGGACTTATTGCGAGTGCAGGTACCTAGGAAACCATTGCAGCCAAAAAACAAGAAGCTTTCTGATGTGGAAGATTCTTGCTCTGTTGCTTCTTAGTATGTTTCCTTCTCATCAAAGTTAGTTTCTCTTCAACTTAGAGTTGTATAACCAATTCTATACTGAACATGTGACTATTGTTGACAGTGCCAAATCAAGAACCATTGTCACCGCAGCTCCTTCGTTTAGATCTACTGAGCGTGCAGAGAAGAGGAAGGAGGTGACATAATATTCCATTTTTTTCTGTTTATAAATCATTTTACATTGGGTTTTAATTAGTTGATTGTTGTTCTTTAGTTCTATATAAAACTGGAAGAGAAACACCAAGCCATGGAGGCGGAGAAAACGCAGAGCGAAGCAAGGAACAAGGAAGAAAACGATGCGGCCTTGAGGCAACTAAGAAAGAGTTTGATGTTTAAAGCAAACCCAATGCCCAAATTCTACCATGAAGGGCCTCCTCCAAAGGTTGAACTTAAGAAGGTAACAACAAACAAGGTTCTCTACAAACATTCATAAAATAAAAGATTACTCGTAGAACATTAAAACATTTTTCGAGTTGTTGACTAATTTGCAATATGATGGTGTATATGAATCCAGCCACCTCCAACTCGGGCAAAGTCGCCAGAACTAGGGCGGAGGCAGAACAAAAAAGAAGGGAACAGGAGGCGGCATGAAACGCGAAAGACTTTAATAGTAATCTCTAAAGAAGACCCTGATGATGAAACTGCACACAATGCTGACCAGATAATTAACCGATGTGTTACAGAGGAAGTGAATCAAAATTTGGAACCGGGACCTGAGGCCGCTTTTACTTGCTAAACAGTCTTTTGGTGACAAAGGAACTGAGAGTTATGTTTCTGCTGTGAGAATGTGTGGGATCGATGGCTTGTGTTTTTTAATTTATGATTTGAAGTGTAAATGTATGTAATTTAATGTTTTTTTTTTTGCATGTTTATGATTGCAAGAATCTTCCTGTTCGACTTGTTTACAACGAATCTGTTTTGTTCATAATGACTTTGTAGACTCGACGGGGCGTATATTATTATTGTTTACGCCTACCGTGGGGTCGTGCGAAAACCATAGTATTTACAATATTTTATTTTAAATAAGGTAAGTTGTTTGATCAACCTTGTCATTATTGGTGAGAAGTTGGTGGATGAAATGAACTGGTTATTCCTTAATCATTGTTACTTTTAGTTGTTTGGCAATACATGTTGCAGCTTGAAACTTTGCAAAGCGATCGAACATTATATATTGTGAATTTGTGATAAAGAAAGTTTTAGAGCATTGTTATCCAAGGTTTCTTAACTTTTTGGTTAAAAACTAAGAAACAATTTTTTATATTCTCCTATTAATCTCGTCCTAAAAAATCCTGAATAGTGATGCTCATAGATGCCTGTTTGCATGTTGAAAAAAAAAAGAAAAGGTTGTTCGTCGTTTAAACGGTTGACCCGGAGTCTTATGGGTAACATACTCAAGGTCTCATAATGGACTGGGTCTGATTAATGGGCCTAGTGAAAGATATTCGTGGTTTTAGTCGGTAGAATGATATGTGGCGCAACGATAGGTAGTGTGAAAGGTTCTGAGTCTTCTGACTTCTGACGAATCTTACAGAGATCTCCCCAGTTTCCAACACTAGTGACAGAAAAATGTTGTAGCAAATCGGTACGTTGTGTCCCAGAGTCTCACGTTTTCTAAAGCCCCCATCATCGACCTGCTATGATCGCTTGCACGTGAATCTCACATTCTCATTTTTTTTCACCTTCTCATTTATGATTGTTTAAATATGCTTGTGAAACTTTGGTTTTACTCTTTTTTTTAATAGGTGAAACGTATCTACTATTTATGATCTAATATAAAACAACTCTTATCTTTATGTACCTATTAATGTGATTGAACTAATAGTGTTATGAATCTTTTTTTTTGGGGTCAAAATACTGTTATGAATCTATTCACAAGTTACAACTCCAATCTGCTTATATATAGATAAGAATATATATATATATATAGATATAGTTAGTAAAGAGAAACAGATCTTTTTTTTGTCAACAAAAAAAAACGGATCTGTTTTGTCCATTTAATATCTATTTCTTTAAACAAATAAGTTTTACATTTAGTTTTAAGATAATAATTTTATTTAAATAATTTTTTATAATATAATTTTTTTATTTAAAAGTATGGAAAATATTTTGTATATTAATTTGAAAAGTATTATTTAATATTTAAATAAAATAAAATAAAATTAATGAATGACTGTACCATTTAGTGGGTTATATAATATCCCATACATTTAAAAACTGAAAAAATGTAAAAGTAGTTTAAATTTAATTATTTTTTAAAAATAGGCAAATGAATGTAGAAGAGTGATGGTTAAAAAGGGATTAACTTCAAAGGAAAAACCAACCACACAACCTATAAAACAGTTTATCCACAGTGGATAAAACAGAAGTTGTATCCTTATCCACAAGTGAGGAAGACGCGCCCACGAGTAGACGAGTGAGATTTGAAACGAGAAAGCCGCGTCATCGCCACTGTGCTGTTCCCACCCTCCTCCAACGTCTTTTCGCTTACAGCAAATACCAAATTCATTTAATTTCTTTATTACTCCACCCAAATTAATTTAAATAAACAAGGTGGAAAATTGCTCTCTCCTTCCTTCCTTCCTTCTCCCTCTCCGATTCTCTTTGGATCGCTTCCCGTCAATGTCGTTCGAATCTCCGGCGAACAGAGGAATCTGAAAACTTTGTTTCGATTATGGATGAATCGTATCGCAATCTAACGGATTTCATCCGGAGAACCTCTGTCACAGAGACATTCGTCGACATCTTGCTATGCGCAGTTCCGATTTGGCTCGCCGTCATGATCGGGCTTCTGATCGGATGGTCCTGGCGTCCCAGGTGGACCGGATTGGTTTACCTAGGGTTCCGTTCCAAGCTCCGGTTCCTCTGGACCGCTCCGCCTGGGTTCGGTGCTCGCCGCGTCTGGCTTGCGTTCACCGCTCTCTCGGCCTTCTCTGTCTGCCGCACCTTATGGTCAAGGCTCGGTTCGAGTTCCAAGAAATCGATCGGAGAGATTCCTCCGAGTGAGGCGGTTTCACGGTTAGTCTTATGAGATAGTTAGAAAAAAATCGAATTTTTTTGTTTAATTGGTTGTTGATACTTGTGGATTTGCAGAGTTAGTGATGGAAACAGAGAGAAAGAGAAGGATGTTGTGAGGGAGAAGGATCTAGAGCATCTGCTGCATCTGCTTGAAGCTGGGAATGCAGATATGGAGTGGCAATCGATGATGGATAAGTCTACTCCTAACATGAGCTACCAGGCCTGGCGTCATGAGCCTCAGGTTGTCTTTTGAGTTTTTCATCTTTATCTGCTTGATCAGTGGTTCCATAGAGTTTAGATCTTTGTCTGCTTTTAAGATTTACCGTTTCTATAGGGTTGTTATCACTAGAGAGGACATGTTTTCACTTCTATGATGCATTGAGCTTTGTTACTGAAAGGCAATGTTGTTTGATACAGACAGGTCCTGTTGTTTATCGAAGTAGGACTGTTTTTGAGGACGCAACTCCAGACATTGTTAGGGATTTCTTCTGGGACGATGAGTTTCGACCTAAATGGGATCCTATGCTTGCTTACTTCAAAACATTAGAGGAAGATCCTCAGACAGGAACAACCATCGTTCACTGGATTAAAAAGGTATTTGTTGCTACTTTAGTTGTCTCCTCCATGTATAGTAAGCCATTAGTAATGTATTTTCCTGTGTAGTTTCCGTTTTTCTGTAGTGACCGGGAATACATCATTGGTAGGAGAATATGGGAATCTGGAAAGAAGTATTATGCTGTGACTAAGGTATTTATGTCTTTTTGCCTTTGCTTCCTCATAGATTAAAAGTATCCTCTAATAGTTCTGAATAGTAAAAACACTTATCTGATAGGGAGTACCGTATCCAACTCTACCAAAGCGTGATAAGCCCAGGCGAGTGGAGCTTTATTTCTCAAGCTGGATTATCAAAGCAGGTATTTTCCTCTTAAATTCCTTGACGCGGTTTGCTAGTGTCTGATCCTAAGCGTAAATACATAAAAATATGCAGTTGAATCTCGAAAAGGGGATGGACAGATGTCAGCTTGTGAAGTGTCCCTTGTCCACTACGAAGACATGGGAATCCCAAAAGACGTAGCGAAGCTAGGAGTCCGCCATGGCATGTGGGGAGCCGTCAAAAAGCTAAATTCCGGCTTAAGGGCTTATCAGAGCGCTAGAAAGCCAGGGGTGGCTCTGTCACGGAGCGCTCAAATGGCAGGAATCACCACAAAACTGAACATGGATTTGGTGGAAACATCGAGAGTAGAGGAGGAAGAGGAGAGAGGACAAGCCATGGACAAGGTAAGGAGACAGAAGGAGCAGTTCAATGTAGATTGGAAATGGATCGCTGTAGGAGGAGTTGCTTTGGCTTGTGGGCTTCATTCAAGTGCTATTGGCAAGGCCTTAATGGTTGGAGCAGGGCAGAGACTTGCTCGTAGGTGAAATGTTTCTTATTATCTCAACCTGAGAGATTGATATTATTATGTGTTTCCCTTGAGGACTCTTTAAGTCCAGCACAGAAAGGCAGAGTTTAGTATATGCATCATGGGTTGTGCTTTCTTCTAGTAACTGCGTTTAGTGGTGGAAGCAAAGTGAAAGAGTAAATTTTGAGCCAAGTGCTGGTAAGATGTCGTCGAATATTTCTTGTAATACCGTTTAAGACTATGGAGCTTATTGGTCTTTATGTTGCATCTTCTACTCATGTGTGGACAATTATTTGTCAATCTACAGTAATCATTTGAAGATAAACGAAAAGACATTTGATAAAATCTTACATTAGTTGGTCCTTATAACCATTCCAGACGAAAGATGCGACCAATAAACCAAATACACTTATACTGTAAGAAGCAAACCTCCAACATCTCACGCATCTTGGTTTACCGGAGAGTTTGAGTGGTCGGCACGCAAAAAACCTTTTCCTTGGAAGGAAGCAAGTGCGACTAAAATCTTTTGCTATGTCATTGTTGGTCTAAAGTGGTCTTGTTTGTGATTAATCCACAAGAAATTCACGAGTGCCTATGACCAGCTTTCGTTGGGATTATTGAGAAGATAAGAGCGATTGTTCAGGCCCGCTGATCAGTTGAGAGTTGCAAAGTTGATAAAAAGATATGATAGCCCGTGCTGAGCCATCGCTTTTGGCGTCACCTGGGAAGGACGTCTACGTTCGTATTTAACCATTGGGCCGCGGGCTTTGGCGCGTACCTTCTTGGTTTGATGGTCGCATATACGTGAGGAGGCTAGAGGTTGATGATCGGTCCTGATTCATACGACCAAAAAACCCAAAAATATTTCATGTCTAATTCTTTAAGGAAATTTATAATTTCAAAAATGTGTAAAAACGTGGAGACGAAGGATGGATTGTATATATTACAAATTTACAATATGACATTATTCTTCATTTTTATTGATTTAGTATTGTTAGAAGATAGAAAAAGTAATATATTAGTAGAAGAAATAGAAAATATAAAACTAAATAAACTCAAAAGCTAATATTCCTATTCACTAAGTAATATATTAGTAGAACAAAATGTGTAAAAACGTGGAGACGAAGGATGGATTGTATATATTACAAATTTACAATATTATGACATTATTCTTCATTTTTACTGATTTAGTATTGTTAGAAGATAGAAAAAGTAATATATTAGTAGAAGAAATAGAAAATATAAAACTAAATAAACTCAAAAGCTAATATTCCTATTCACTAAGTAATATATTAGTAGAACAAAATGTGTAAAAACGTGGAGACGAAGGATGGATTGTATATATTACAAATTTACAATATGACATTATTCTTCATTTTTATTGATTTAGTATTGTTAGAAGATAGAAAAGTAATATATTAGTAGGAGAAATGGTAAATATAAAACTAAATAAACTCAAAAGCTAATATTCCTATGCACTATGACGTAAAATGTCCTTAATCTCAATAGTTAACTTATTTCTTCTATACGAAATATGATATATGTGTATATATATATATATTTGTGTGTGGACTATACAATCAATTCATTGCATCTCTTTCATATTTTGATTACAGAAAACACACAGGCAAGAAAAAGTTAGGATCTTTGGAAGAAAAAAAGAAGAGAATGTGGAACGTGCTGATGCTTATAATAGTCGCTATCCTTCTAGTCCTTTTCATTGTTATTATGCTCTGGATTTGTATAAAGAGTGGTCAAGAGAAGAAGACTGATGCGGCTTAATTAGAAAGTTATTTACTTTTAAAGTTAATTATTATTATTATTATTATTATTATTATTATTATTATTATTATTTCGTGTTAGAGAGATATTTAGATGAAACTAATATTTTTCTTCTTCTATTACTTATCGTGTTGTTCCAAATTAACGTGTTCTTAAAATCCCTCCTCTAAAACAGTTTAGCATGTTTTGATATTTATATTAATAAATTGCTTTATTTATTTGTTTGAATGACTTTGTTTTTATGCATTATGTGGATCACACACACGATAGTTATTAACTTATTATGTATTTGACTAGGGCTGCGCTAAAGCCCTTCCTCTTTTCCATTGCCTCTCTATAAACGAAAAAGTCAATATACTTCAGGATACCGCCACTCTCGACTTCAAGGGCATTATTTACACCCTCAATAGTTTTAGCTTTCATGAGTATTTTGACCTTCTATTATCATCCTAATACCATCACTTTCAAAACCTCAATCCACGGACTTCGTTCTATCTTCATAACGTACAAAGAGAGAAAAGAAAGAAAAGTAATGAAAAGATCAAAGAAACAGATTCTCATGCGCTCTGAGACTGTAAATCCTACTCGTCAAGGTATAATCATGATCATCATCATCAGGGGCATGACGATCATCATCTTTAAGGATTTAGGTGATTCCATTAGTTATAGTCTCCATCAACATTTAACTATGTCAACATCATAATCAGTTTCATGAAACCCAGCTTAATAACTAATTAGACATGTTGGAATTGAACTTTTGATTAAACATTATATAAGTTGACAAGGAGAAGTCAAGAGGCTAAAGAAGGATTGAGATGTAACTTAGTTACAAGAAACTAAGTCAAGAACCAACTAAGCATTAGTTTGAAGATGTCATGGAAGCAAAATCAAACTGTAGGAAGTGGCGAGGCCGAAGTGGAGAAAGAGTTGGCAGCGAGAAAGAGAATGAGCAAGAGTGTGAAGATGCCTGGAGGAGTGTTCAAGTGTCTGATCTGTCGATAGGAAAGCTTACCCTCCTGGTACCGGTGGTCTCAAAAGATTCGGTGGAGACAAAAACGAAGACAAGCCTAATGCAACTAAACACATTTATCAGTGGACGCATAAGAAGCAAGACTCCAATGTCTCATCATCTCATGCATTTTGGATTTACCGGAGAGTTTCTTTTCTTAAAACATAAGATGTTAGCTTTCATTACGGTCCGTTTACAACATAGATCGAGTTGTCGGTACGCAAAAAGCTTTTCCTTGCAAGGAAGAAAAAGCTTATGCGATGGCATTATCGATCTAAAGTGGTCTTGTTTGCGATTAATCAAGAATCAATGCAAGAAACTCACGAGTGACTATGACCAGCTTTTGGTGGACTTCTTGTGAAGTTAAGAGCGATTGTTCAAGCCCGGTGATCAGATGCTAGGTTGATAAGACATGATAGCCCGAGCTGAGCCAACATAAGTAGCTGAGCCAACACCCTTAATTAGTGTCACCAGGAAAGGACGACTTTGTTCGTATTTAACCCTTGGGCCAAGGGCCTTGGCGCGTTTCTTGGTTGCATGGCCGCATATACGTGAGGAAGCTAGTGGTTGATGATCGATCCTTCTGATTCATAACGACCAAAAAATCCAAAAAAAAAATTCATGCATCCTTCTCATGTCAATAATTCTTTTAACAATTTGTATAATTTAAAAATGTAAAGAAACCTTGGGAGGGAAGGATGGATGATGATGATACATATTACAAATTTGCAATATGACATTATTCTTCATTTTTATTGATTTAGTTTATTATTTGAAGATATAAAGTAATATATTAGAAGACGAAATGAAAAATATAAAACTAAATAAACTCAAAAGCTAAAATTCCTATTCACCATTTTGGTAAAAAAATTTAGGAACGATTGAAGGAGAATGTAGAAGTGGTTCTCGTTCCTTTCCTCAATTATGGTCACCAATTGGACTATTACTCTATAGGTCCTTATAAAAAAGGAATGAATAGGAATTATAAGTAACTAATGTTCCTTGTAAATGGTAAAAAAGTTTAGGAAGGAAGGAGATATGTAGTATTCCTTCTCATTCCTTTCCTGAATATGGTCACCAGTTGGACCAGAAATATGATATATATATATATGTGTGTATAGATTATACAATTAATTCATAGCTTCTCTTGATCTCTAGATTACAGAAAAACACAGGCAAGAAGAAGCTAAGTTAGGATCTTTGGAAGACAAAAGAAGAGAATGCCGAACGAGCTGCTGTTGATAATAGTCGTTATCCTTCTATTCGTTGCCATTGTTGCTATGGGATGGTTATGTATAAAGCATGGTCAAGAGGAGTAGCCGGATGCGGCTTAGTTATAAAGTTATTTACTTTTAAAGTTATTTTTATTATTATTTCGTGTTGCTAGAGGGTATTTAGGTGAAACTAATATTTTTCTTCTTCTATATATCGTGTTGTTCCAAATTAACGTGTTCTTGAAATCCCTCCTTCAAAACAATTCAGTATGTTTGATATCTATAATAATAAATTGCTTTGCTTATTGAAATTGTTTTCATGCATTATGTGGACAATGGATTACACGATACTTATTATGTATTTGACTCTTTAGGGCTGCGCTAAAGCCTTCCTCTTGTTCATTGCCTCTCTCGGCTTCAAGTGCATTATTTACACCCTCAAAAGTTTTAGCTTTCACAAGTATTTTGACCAGTTCTCGATATTCCCAGTGCAAGTGCATGTTCTCAACACTCCTCGCCTACCTTAAGCAACAATTGTCAACTTTCTTATACGTTTCCTAGAATATATGTAAACCACACTTGACGACTCATCTGTTATTGACAATTTACCTAAAAGTAAGAAAGCTTATCTTGAAACCCGATCTTGCGGCACATAAATGTCTCCTTATTAAGTTTATTATGAGATTAGATTCAGTATTTGGACAATCAGAGCCCATGATCCTCTTAAACGTGCCTGTTCTTCTAAAAGAAAGACAATATTTATTTATTTATATGCACGAGTTGTGTTTTTTAAGGCTGTGGAACTCATTGGACGTAGTCAAGCTTGTTGTAGTCTAGTGGTTTATTGTTTTGGGGAAAAAGTTATGTATCCTCTCCAGATCCACGAAGTCTACTTCTCTCGCAAAAAAAAAGAAGGTTATTTCATCTGTAGAAAAACCTCCTGTCAATTTCTGCAGTTACTTACCAAGAACATGATATCAAAATGTTCAGCTTCTTTTTTTTTTTTCTTTTTTTTTGAACAACCAAATATTCAGCTTTAAATGATTAAAAATAGAGCTAGAAAATATCTTGGAAATAGACATTCTTTATTATCGTAATATCATGACTTTCAACACTTCAATCCACGGACTTCATTCTACCTTCATAACGTACAAAGAGAGAAAAGAAAGCAGGGTAATGAAAAGATCAAAGAAACAGATTCTCATGCCCTCGTGAGACTGTAAATCCCACTCGTCAGGTATAATTATGATCATCATCACCAGGGGCATGATCATCATCATCACTAAGGATTTAAGTGATTCCATTAGTTATAATCTCCATCAACATTTAACATATCAACATCATAATCAATTTCATGAAAACCAGCTTAATAACTAAAACATGTTGAAGATGACAAAAAAAAACATGTTGGAATTGAACTTTTGATTAAACATACAAAGAGAAATCAAGAGATAAGTTGACAAGGAGAAGTGAAGAGGCCGTAGAAGGATTGAGATGTGACTTAGTTAATTGTATTTGAAATAGATTTAAATAGAAAAATTACTATAAAATATAACGAACCAAATCTGTGTGTTTTATGGTGTGATTTGAAGAGAATTTTAAGGAGCGCAAACTTGGCGCATCTTTATTAAATAGAATCTCATTTCAAACCCTAGTGCAGTCTTTTCTTCATGGTTTCTTCTTACGCAAGAAAGGGTTTTTCAAAAGAAGATTAATGGTTTGATGATAATAGATGGCCAGCAGAATTATTCAAAGAGGTAAGAACCACTGTAGTGGAGATCCATGACGAATCCAGCAGCTGATCTCCCAACCATCCCGCTTTTTCGCTCAGCAACTGGAGTAGTCTGAACCCACCAGTCCACCAACTCATGCAGCTTCTGTGTAGAACACACGGACTCTTCCCTTACCCATATTTTCACCTGCAAGATCCAACCAAAAGGAGATCAAGATCTTAGTTTTAAAGAGACAGATAGACAAAGAGAGAGTAGAAGAGTCATTACTTCGTTCTCGCTTTGCAGACCGAGCTTTTTCGCTAGATACTTCTTGACATATGAGACAGGTAAGTTTCCATCACTGTGAAGATGTACAAATCAAAGCATCACTATCACACATTCTCAATGAAGTTGTTATGTCTTGAGAGCAAAGATCCAGTGATCACTTACGTTCGTATGTATTGACTGGAGATTTGTGGCAGTAGAGGCCTATTAATGTTCCTGAAAACGAACAAATCAAGAGCTTCAGAATCTAAGCTTAAAAGACAATGAAAAGAAGATAGTAGAATGTCTTTTTACTGATTCCGGGGGGCAGCGATTAGTGAAAGCCAAACTTTGTTGTTACTTGCTTCAATTTTCTTCTCTGCTTCCACAGATTTGGCAGCTTGTGATGATGTACCACCTGAACTCATATCCACATGCATTGGGGGTTTCAGAACCGGAGGACAAGAAGCTTTCCCTTTCCCTTTCTTACCAGAGACCTTCCTCGGGGTAGAGAAACTTTCTTGCTTTTCTTTACCTTTGTTCTTCGGTTTCTCACCAGAGATTCTCTCTGTAAGGACAGTGTTTTGTCTCTCTTTTCCATTTTGAGTTATTGCAGTCTCAGCAACCAGTGCACTATGGTTGCTCTTATCAGTAGTACTCAAGGAATTACCAAGATCATCAGATGGTACTGGAATCTCTTCCTTTTGCATGCATTCTTTAGATGTTGACGCTCCAGCCTGTGATGCATCAGTTTCATCTCACTCAGTAACAAAAATATTTTAAATACTCAAGAAAATGATATAGTACTAAGTTGTTCCTAACCAGAACATTGTTTTGCTTGCCAAGCTTCTCTGGTTCCAATGCCTCAGGTGGAGTTGATCCTCCAGACGAAGTGGCTACGAGTGAAGTTAGAGATTCCTTCTTCGGTTTGAAGAATTTTTGCTTCAAGTCATTCCAAGTGTTATCCAGCCTGCACTTTCTTAACTCAGTTACATATTTGATGTTCCAGTTTTTGGTAAAGTGCATAGACATATTTATTAAAAAGTTAAGAGAAAGAAAAGACATATTATGAAACTCAAGACTTGATGACATATTATATTTGATTTTGAGTGTATATATAAAAGGTGACTACTTGAGTTTATTAAGAGGAGCAACACCAAGATCGACATTGCAGACTGGACAAGCTTTCAAATTCTCTACTGTGAACTTGTCCTCTATGCATCTCCTGCAAACTGTTCCCAAAATATTCCCGGAACCAGAGGAGCACAACATAACAACCAGAAGAACAGATTTAGTGTCCTTTATTTAGAGTTTTGAATGCTTTCTAATTACTAAAAAGAACATAACTAATCAAACACTCCTTTTCAAGCAAAACACAACAAATGAAAAATGATTTGAGAACAGCTATGAGATATAATTCTGACACGAACATTACAAGGTGAAGAAAATATTGTTTTTGCTCTGAGATTCAATCTGAATATCTGTTGAAATAGAGGAAATAGTATGGTTTAGTTAAATTTATGTGAATGATATAATATAATTTCAAGAGAAACAAGAGATGCCAACAAAGTAACAGTAAGAGCATTTTATCGAGTGAGATACCCAAAAAATATTTCAAAATTAAATATTAATATTTTAATTTTATTGAATTATTTAATCAAAATATAATCTGAATCAATCATAATTCTATAAATGATTGTGGGGGTTTTTGAAGAGATTCTCGAAATTTCTGGTTAGAGATATAAAATCGAGTTTCATTCTCTTTCCTCTTTTTATATACATTTAGTTTAATGATTTATATATTTTATAAGACACTAATACGATAAGTCGATTCATATCACATGATAACCAAAGAAGATTTGCAAAATCAGAGTAAAAATAGAGAAAGCTACCAAATAAAAATCAAAGACTCACATATGTGGTCACACTCAGTGATGTTGGTGGGATGTTCAAATAAATTCTTGCAGATAGGGCAATTGAATAATGGAACCACCTTCTGATTCAAAACAATCTCCTTCTCCATTTCCACAAGTCTCAGAGAAAAGTTGTGCGGCTATTTGGTTAGATAAAGATGAAACAGTATCTTAATCTCATTAAAACTAGGGGTTTGCACTAATAATTTATATATATATTTTTTGAAAGATTAATTAGGCCTCGGCCCATACATCACCCGATTAACTAGGATGAAATCTGCACTTTGTACCAGTGAATATATTAATTAAAAATAAAATGCACAATTGCATAGTTTTCATGTTTTTTTTTTGTTAACTTCACAATTGCATAGATTATGTATATTTCAAAATATATTTTATGAAACTGATGGAGTGGTAATATATAACAATAATCATATTATAACTAAATATATGCTTGTTCATTCTTGTCTGTGTTAACATAAGACGTTTATTGGCTCTTGCAGCTCTGGAAATAGATTGACTTCCAATCTGATTGGCAGTGATTTGTGGATACTCGCAATTGCCATAACAAAATCTGCATATTTTGGTGAAGATGTATTAGTAATATCTCCTGTATATAGGAATAATCATTATATGCTTCCACCATTGCTAGATTAAGTAATACCTTGAGGTTGATTCATCTGTTTCTTCTTTTTCATTATTGGTCAGCCGAAGACTGCTTCGATGGATTGGCAATTTATGGAAAGTGTATATATTTGCGTATCGATATCATATATGCTCGAATTTGGCTTATCAATTTGCGTATCGTATATCATATATGCTCGAGTTTGGCTTATCAATTTGCGTATTGTATATCATATATCATATATCTAAATATACACTTCTTATAGTTTGGGTTAATATAATGTTCTCTAGCAATTGGATTTTGGACTTATAAATTATTCAGTTGATTTATATGTTGTCACGTAAGCCAAATTGACATCCTAATTAAATGACACATTATCAAGTATCTTTTTAGTTAGTACAAAATATAGGTTATAACTTTTAAATGATTCTCAATTAATATATAGGAGACTAGTGAGATTTGTATTTAGATGTTAAATTACCATTAAGTATTTTTCCGGGAAATGGGCTTTGATATTCTACACAATTAGAGCTTGAAATGAATTTTGTGGTCTAAAAGGAAATTTTATTCAATTTTTTCAATCGGTGTAATCCAGTATAATGCATGTAAGTTGAAATGTGAAACAAAATGTACAACACAATATGTTGATTATTAAGCATTAATATGTTGGAGAAAAAAGCATTTAATATGTTGTTTCTTGTGTAGAAAATAAAAATTACATTGTATATATTTCAAATATATTAAATTATCTCATATTCATTATTAAAAAAATTAGAGAGAATGTTCACAAACTTCTATCGACGTGTAAATACTAGAACCTTTGGTTCATAATCAGAAATGTAAGTATAATTAATTTATATTAAATATCCATGTATATATAACTGATACTAATTTTGACTTCATAATTTATAGAGAGGAAATATATATAGTTGCATTAGACATTTGAAAATTATGCTATTTTGTATGATTGTATTGTGAATATTATTCTATAAGTTAAAGATAACTAGATTTTGATTCACACACTCCTGCCATGTTTTTTTATCTTGATTTTTGAAAAATAGTCATTACTTTTTTAACATTTTTTTTCAAAAACCTAAATTATTGATTTTGTTTTTTTAGATTTGGTGTGAGATTTATGATAAATTTTCTAGATATACATTTTGAAATGAGTTGGTTTAAAATTCAAAATACTGTATAACACAATTCAATTTGTTTTACAATTTTGAGATGATTTTATACATTGATGTATATTACTTAATTCCATAGTTCAGAATAATAGTATGGATCATTATTATTATTCCATAAAATAGTTGAATACAAATAACAATAAAAACAAAACATTTTCTAAATATGACACAAGATATTTTAATTTACGTTCTATGGTAACAAATATCATGATTATAATGGATCATGGATGCAATTCGAAAATTTATGTTAGTCGAACATGTGGAATAACAAATACAGATTAGATGCTAGTTATTTTAACGGTCTTTATCTACTATATGCATGGTACTATTTCGAGGAGAAATCTACCCATAAAACATAATTGTTGAAATAACAATTATCATTCATTTGTGAAATACAACCAGTTTATGCTATTATTTATAAATATACATTCTTCTACAAGATATAATTTTGACACAAATAATACAAGGTGAAGATAGTATTGTTTGTGCTCTGAGAATCAATCTAAAATAACTATCGAAAGAGGACAAGTTGTATAGTTTAATTAAATATATGTGAATGATATACCATAATTTCAACAGAAGTGATGCTAAGTACAGAAATTTTTTATGAATTAGATACACAAAAAGTAATTGAAAAGCTGAACCAATCATTAAATGGCAGAGGGTTTTCTGAAAAGATCCTTGAAGTTTCTTATTTGAAAAAGCCAATCAGGCTTCATTTTCTTTCTTCTTTCATATTTTTTATTTAATGATAAATGATTTATCAGATACCAGTATATATAAAGTAATGTATAAGAATTTATAAATTAGTTTAAAAGACTTATAAATTAATTTTAAATAATGCATAAGAGATAATAAATGTTTAAAATATTTAATAACTTTTAGTAATAAAACTTCTTAACTATTTTTGAATAGGAAAAAAATCCCTCAACTAAGTTTAAACAATATGAACCCTCAATTTATAAATCGTTAACATATGTCACCCTTTATCACGGTTTTTTAGACGGAGGGTAACATACATTAACGGAACTAAAGTTGAAGATTTATTTCATAGGATTATTAGTTGAGGATTTTTTTTTATGATTCATCTTTAGTATGGAGGTTTAATTACTAAAAACTCAAATAGTAATAAAACAAGATGATAACTTTCATATCACATGATAGTCCATATATTATTTATAAAATCGGAGTGAAAAATAGAGAAAGCTACGAAAGAAAAATCAAAGACTCACATATGTGATTACATTCAAAGATGTTCGTGGGATGATCAAGTAGATAATTACAAATAGGGAAAGTGATAGTGGAATCACATCATGCGTCAAGACAACCTTTTCCATTGCAAAAAGTATGAAGATAAGTTGTGCGGCTGTTTTACCATATAAAAATAAAACCATGTCTTAAATCTTATTAAAAACTAAGGTTTTGAACTAATAAATGATACTATTTATTCTGTCATCAACATAAACAGACTCCAAAAATAATAGTGTTTTATTGGAAATTTAATTAGGAATCAGTCATACACCATTCTATTAACAAAAAGGTGAGATTAGTATTTTAGATGCTAAATTACTATTAGGTATGTTTCTGAGAAGATGGGCTTTGAGATTTTACACAATCAGAGAGCTCAAAGTGCATTTTGTGGTTTGAAAGATATAATTTCAAAATTTAGGTAATCTTATAAAAATTGAAATGCGAAACATGTACAACACAGTATATTAATTATTAAACAGTAAATTTAATATGTTTCTTGTGTGGAAAATGAAAATTACATTGTATATATTTAGAATATATTTAACTATCTCATCTACATATACTCACTAGAACTTTTCATAATCAGAAATGTATATGATTTCTTAGCTGTAGGAGCTAAAAACAGTAATCAAGATTTTGGATAAAGTGATAGGTTTAGTAAAATAGTGAAAATGATTCTTATAAGCAGACCTCTAGAAAAATAGTATGCTTGAACTGGATTAATACAGACAATGAATGTAATGAGTACAAATAGCAATAGAATAAATAATACAGTTTTTTTTTATCGAAATAAATAATACAGTTTGAAGACATTATTACTAAGTATTTAGTGCACTAGTAGCGTTGTAATGCCTCGTGTCTATCTAACAAATTTAGCTTATCTTTTATATTTTCCAACTCGCTTAAATTACTCCGCATATCTCATATGCTCATTACACGCATTGTTCCATACATCTCGAGTTGAGTAACCGCTTGACCTCGAGGTGGCTTAGTAGTGGTCTTTATTCGTTTATCTGGAACGCGCTCCCTTGATTTCGTGGTAACCCTTGAAAGAAATATTTGTCAAGCCAGTCTGTCATGAGTAGATTTTTTCCTGGGATGGATTTATGTGCTAAACCCACTTTCAGGAGCTTTCTACGGCCCATTAATTGACAAGTATTCATCATAAATGGATGGGAAACTTTCGGGGAGATGAATCGTATTATATGTCCCTTTCTCCACCCTTCGATTTGTCTTCCATGGATAGTTGAAATTAAAAGAAGAATAGGAAGAGGAAGACGTTTACACATCCAATTTAGACGCAAGATTGCTTCGAAAGAAACATCATTTATCAGGCCTTCGTGAAACTGACAGTTATGATTACTGGAGATTTGGCATCTTTCAATGAGGATCACTGAACTGAATTGATCACGAATTAATTACCATATGCAGAAAGTCAAGATTTACTTAATATTCTCTTTGATCTCAAATTAATCCAAATCTCAATATGTCTTTCTTAACATCTTACGCAGTCTCGGTGTCTAAGGCCTTGATTGGTATAGCATACAGCTACTGCTTTCTCAACTGCTTTGCCAATCAGGCCCTAAGTAAACTTGTCCTCTATCTATACTTGGTGCTTGACTTGGCTTTTACAAGTAGTATAATTTTAGACCTGTATTTGATAATCATTTGTAAGTTACTTGCTAGTTCGTTGGAATTCCAAGGTAAATAACAATTATTTATAAAAAAAAATATGTGATTTTCATGTGCTCATGCACGGATATAAATATTTATAAAGTAAATATATATTATAATAATTTATTTCTATTTAATTTTGATTTTAAATTAATTTATAATTTTTATGCATAATATGTATTAATAATATTATATTAATTTAATTAAATATATGATTTTAAATATATTAGATTAGATCTAGCCGATTTAACTATCATTTGGGTATATTGGATTGCATCTATTTCTCTTAATTCAACTATAATATTTTTTATTCTAAATCTATTAAAATTTTGATTACTTTTCTTATTTGCATTTAGGTTGGTTGTTTTCTTAGATATGTAAATATATATTAGGAAGATTATGTATAACTTAAGATATATTGTTCCTAGAATGAAATAAAAAATACACTAAAATGTTTTATTCCAAATTACGTAAATTAGCATCTTGATATTATTCTGAAGTCTCATGCATATATATAAATTTTACAAAAGAACTAAATTGTAACAGTTGGTTAATATTTTATTTTCATTTGTTAATGTGTTTTGAGTCTTCCTATAATTTATATTTATGAAATAAATTATTATTATTACAAAATTATATTTTCTTATTGTAGTTAAATCTATGATTTTAGATCTAAGTTGGATTAGTCGAGTTACTCATGTTACGAGTATATTGAGTTACATATATTCTTTTAAATTCAAATGGAAGTATAATTATTTTATTATAATTAAGCCAAGTCAAATTAATTTTATTTATCATTAAATGTGCATGTATTTTCATAATATATCAAATTAAATGTTATTTTTGAAGATATTAGAAAATAAAGCGATGATATATAGGAAGTTACATACATAAGTAACTGATACTTTTTTGGAAGCTCATGAAGACATATCAATATTTACAATAATTGAAATATTTTTATAATTTCTAAATAATTTTATGAATATTTATTAAATTATATTTATTGCTGTAAATGAAAGATATTACAATCAACTAAATATAAGAAAAAATAACATTTCAATAATACTAATTATAAACTATTTTTAGTCAACTAAACATATATCAATTTATGTTACTTAATTATTTTATGTAATCATCTAAGACAATATATAGTTATATAAAAAATATTTCTATTACTTTGAAAATATATTGTTGTACTGTTTAAAATTGTGTTTTATAAGAATATTATTTCTTTTTATAATATCAAGATTATCTGTGAAAATATAATTATAAAGAAAGCATTGTATTAGTATATTTTATGTTATCAATTTTTAAATGAAATATTACTATTTTGTGAACTTTCCTTTTTAATGAAATCTTATTATTTATACATATAATTTCGTTTTTAAATTTGTTTTTTTTAACTTTATAAACGTTTCCTTTTTATTATATATATTTGAAATTTTTTACAAAGGAAACTAAATAAAAATTCAATAATAGTATTCAAATATAATATTTTAATTATTAAGAGTATCAATGTAAACAACTATCGTGAGAATTAACGTGAGCGCGACACATAAGAAACTGACTTCTCAAATAATATTATAGAGATATCTCGTTGCTTTATATATGTTTTAGTTAATGTGGGAGGGGAAATATATAATAAAGAAAAAACTCTTAAATGTCTCCTATACATTATTTGAGAAGTGATTTGTATATGTGTCATCACTACATTCATTCTCAACAAAAAAAGATGACATGGCTTAAAAGAAATATGACATGGCATCAATGTAATTGTGACATGTAAAATTTTCTATTTTAGGATTTATGTTTTTGGTAAGATTTCTTAAATATTGTATTGATTATTTTCTAAATACGGATTTATATTTTGGCAAAGTTTCATAATATAGTAATAACTAATAAATTTTATATCAAAAATATTTTGTCTCTATAAATATTCATTTCGATAAAATTTTAGAAATATGATAATACCTAATAACTTTTCTAAATCTATCAAAATAATATATTTTCTATATAAATAATTATTACAAACAGAAAAAATTTACATCAATTTATGAATCATGTTTTTTATTAAAATAAGTGTAACTTTAATTATATATTTTATCAACTTATATATGTTATTTATATTTAATGTATATATTTATTAGAACTAATTTTATATATTTACAAATACACATATTTAAAATAAAAGTAACTAAATAAAGTATAGAATCGATCTCATTCAGATCATAATCTATATAGGATTTTCTAAATTATTAATTGAAGATAAGCCCCGAAGTACTTTATAAAATTTTAATTATTTTATTAAAATTTAAATAAAATAAATTAAAAAGTTAAAGTAAACTTGAATAAATCGAACTAAAAACAATTACATTATGATTCTATTTTTTAACTAATAGAATTAAATTATAAAAATTGAAAATTAAAAAATTATTCATACAAGATAATAATATTTTTTAAAAAATTATATCTGCATATAGCTCAGGAAAACTCCTAGTTTCAATAAATATATCAATTGTTTAACTCACTTATGATAATGAAAATAAGAAAATTATATATTATAGTTTAGAAAAAATATTTTGTTTAATAGTAAAAAATGAGTAATAAATCAACAAAGCAATGCAGTTACATTTATTTTAATACATTTTGTAATTGTAAGTAACTTAAATAGATTAGAAACAATTACATTGTAGGTCACTTTTATACATTTTAATTACACCATGAGACACTTCTAACTCCTCAGACACTTTTCTCTTCTTTCAACCAACTTTTCACTTTTCCCAACCCATAAAAACCCCATGTTACCCTTTTTTCTAACGAAAGTCCAACTAAGTTAAAATCTAACAATATTTACTTTACCTTTAAATCTTTTAACTTTTCAACAAACTATTTTCTTTCTCTATGTTTTTTTTTTTCTTTTGCCATTGTTGCAGAAACTTGGTCCCCGAGAATGCATATAGAGCTTTTATAGAAGACGACAGAGAAGAAGAAGTTGAGCGTTAATCATCGATTGCGGCAGAGCAAACGATCTTGTTGATGTAGAGGTGTTACGTGATGGTGGCTCCGACGATGTTGGCGGTTGCTCTGTGATGGAGACTGTGATTTTGATTCTTCGTCTCTAAACTTCTTCAGCTGTTCACACGCCTCTAGAGCCTCTGTGTGTGGGTATTATAGGCGTCAGAGCTTGTATCATTAGTCAAAAGGACATGTGCTTTCTTCTATGGCGTTTCCTCCACCGTTTTCAATCGTCTCCACAACCACACAACCACTCTCCGCCGTATCATTAGACAAAAGGACATGTCTTTTTATATTTTTTTGAAGCTTCCGTTATTTTGGGAGAGAGTGGTTAATAGGAAGTGTGATTATTGTTACAGAGAGACAATTGAGTAGTGAATTTGGGTTATTGTACATCGTCTACAGTGTACATGTGGACACAAACAAAACATTTTGTGTACACTGATGATTCTAAGGTCGTATGTACATATCAATATTTTTTGAAAACTTATTGTCGTTCTTTTTATGCCATTATGAATCCCTTGTTTGAATCAAAGTTGTGGTTTTCCGGCTACTATAAAAAGATTCTCCAAGGGTCTAGCCTCTTTGAAGAAAGCTCAGGTTTTATTCGTACATGGAACAATTATCACTAGTTCTTTATCAATCAGAAATGAGTTCCACATTCCTCAACTCGATGTTCATTTTGGCTGAGTATTCATTTTAGATTGGTCTATTCATTAAAGTGAAAATCTTTGCAACAAAAATATATGTGTACACCAAGAATGTATAAATTCGTACATGTGTACACTGAAAAATAGTGTATACAATAACAATTGTAAACATGGATATAGAACTCTTCCTTACAAACATGCACGAACACAAAAATTCATGGACATTATTAGTATCATTCATGAACGTTATTAGTAATTATCTATGTGTACATCATCGATCTTTACTTGTGTACATGTAGATTATCAAACACCTAACAAGCGTGTACACCGTCTAGACATGTTTCACGTGTACACCGTCTTGGCATGTCCATGTGTACACTGCTGCGGTTCTTCTAATAAATATCCATGTGTACACCTATTGACTGTCCCACATAATTAGAAATGCTGCTGAACTTCTTCTGGAATACATGCCTTGTCCACCTAACATAGACAAAACCATAGTCACATAAGAAAACTAAATAATCAATTGAGGACCCGAGCTTTTACAGATACTGATCATAAAAATATGAGAGATTTACAAGGCAAATAGTTTACCAATTTCAAGCAAGTTTCACTGATGCAAAAAAAACAATATAACCAAACATTTTTTTCGAAAAAATACAAAAACATAAATGAGAAACATGGACCAACATTGACGGAGTGCACATCCACCACAACCATAGGGGTGGAAGCAGTTGTAGACCAAGAGGAAACGGCGGCGGTGAAGGATCCGATTGCATGAACAGTCATACGAATCCCAGAAACATGGTGGAGAGCACATCCTTAACCGTCCATAGGACCCAAATAGTTTCACAGATCTTACAACCCATTTGTAGGCATGAGGAGTGAGCTCGTCTACATACACAGTACGACCTAACGCTAAACGTCTGCTGAATCAAGTAAGAATTGGTTGTTAAGCAAATAGAGAAATCCGCAGATTCAAAGAAAATCTGAATCATAACTCACTCTAGGGTTTGGCTGCTTGTTATCGGAGATACCACACTTCTTCTTGTCGTTTTCAGATTTCTTCTTCATGGTAGAACCTGCTTAGAGAGCCCTGTGAGACAACATCAATTCTTCGGCGGCTATGGCGTATAGGGAGAAGAAGATGAAGAAAGTAAAAAAAAAACGATTTAATATTTATGTGGTTGTTATTGAATGTTAAAAGATAGAGACTAAAGATTGATTTTTAATATTTTAAAATCTTCTAAAAGAACATATGGCCGATAAAGTGAAATTAGTCTGATTTACTATGTTATAATTAGTTAAGGGTTTTCTTGTCTTTTTCTTACACTAAACTACCTCAGTAGTAGAAACTGACCCAAAGTGATATAATAACTCTAAAAGTGACCTGCAATGTTAAAAACTCGACAAAGTGACCCAAAGTGATATGATACTCAGTTATCGATTACGTCAAATCAAACATCCAATTTTGTAGGTCAAGACAAAGTAACGAGTACCGAACAGTAACAGTGATTATGCCCAACTTCTAGTGATATACATCCAAGCATTTTCATATTTATCGTTTATGTAGTTTGATTCTTCTTGTAAATATACAGTCTTACATTTGGCACTATCTTAAAAATAAAATTAGCGCTCTGCGCGGAGTGAATATTTTTTAAAAGTATTGTATTTAAATGTTATAAAGAATATACATTTTGTTATCAATAATATTCTTTACATTTGATTAGAGGTAGACATTTGAGCACCATTTGATTTGGTTCGGTCCGGATCATTGTGATTTTGGTTCGGTTCAGATTTTCGTGGATTTGGTTTGGTTTTGGGTTCATATAACCTATTTAAAAAAGTTTCAAAAAGTAAAGTTCATATATGTTTTAAAATTTTCAAAGTCTAAAAATCAAAATAATATATCATATAAATTTGAATAATGTATGCCAAAATACTTAAACTTAACATAAAAATTGGTTTAGTTTAAATTTTAGATAGGAAATCAAAATATATTTTAAGTATTTTGGTATTTTAAGTATCAATTAGTTATTTTAAACATGTAACTATAACTATTTGTATATATTTCCAAGTATTTTAGACAACTTAAAAACATCTTATATTTTGTGTATATTCTTTTAGACATTAAATTTAAAAATAATTAATATATTAATTTGGTTTAATTTAATATATTATTAGATATTTAATTTAAGTTTATAAATCTGGTTCAGATATATTCGAGTACCCGAAATATTTCTGTCCGGATCGGATTCAGTTCCGGTTCTTTAGATACCAAAATTTTGAACCTGTTTGGATATCTAACCAGTTTTGGTTAAAGTTTAGTACTATTTTTTGTATCAGACTTGGTTCATTTTTTAGATTTAGATTTTTTCCCCAATCCAATATTTTTATTGTAACAAAATTTTAAACGAAAGTGATGATGGTTCATATTGATTTTGGGTATGCAACAATTTTTATACTAAAACACATTTTACTATGCACGTGACCATTTGGTTAATCACTAAAAACTATTCTATGTCAATTTGAGGAAAACAATAGACTGAACTTAAAAAAACATTACCATTTCAGATTGTCAATCGACACTACCAAATATTCCATTTTGGTGTTGTGATGAATAGAAAGTTGGTTAGGGTTAGGAAAGCAAATTTGATACGCACTTCATGTCTCGTTAAGTGATTTCAATAGCTTAGGCCCTGATTGGCAAAGCAAATGAGAAAGCAGTAGCAGTATGCTATAAAAGCAGTATGCTACAGAAGCTGTATGCTTTTGCTAAACTGTTTAATAGATTGATTGGTAGAGCAGTATGGACATGCTATTTGAAATTATTATTAAAATTAGTATATAATATATAATATATTTATTTATAATGAATATATTTCTAATATATTTATTTATTTATTTTATTATATATATTATATTAATATATAAAATATATATAATTATTTTATTTTATTTACTAATTTCAAAAATTATGTTTATATCGAAAATGTTATTTAAAAAATAAATTTTACAATTAAAACATCTATTTTAAAAATAATATTTCGCATTTAAAATATAATTTATTTATATGATTAATTTAATTATATTATATTTTAAAATATAATATAATTTATATAATTAATTTAAAATATAATTTATATATAATATAATTTATATAATAAATTTATCTAATTTATATAATTTAATTTATTAATTAAAAATATAATTTATATAATTAATTTAGTTAAATATAATTAAATTATATTTTAATGTAAATAATATTTATATGGTAAATTTATTTTAGAAATCAAAGTTTTATTTTCTGGATATAAAAATAATTTTATGATATTATTAAAAATCAAATAAATGAACCAATTAGATATTATTCTTAAATTTATAAATTATAAATGCAAATGCTCTTCCAAAAGCTTCATATGAGAGCATTTGCCAGAGAGCATTTGGAGGGCATTAGCATTTAGTAAATGCTTTTCTAGATGCTTTTCTAACAAATGTTGATTGGATAATGTAGAGCATAATGCTAATGCTAATGCTCTACCAATCAAGGCCTTATAAATAAATCTTCGTTGTACCGATCTCTTGTAAGATTTTTGAAAAATAGTAATTGATAAAATCTTACACTTGCTAGAGTTGTTTCTCAATTAATATATAGGAAATTAGGGTAATCACATAAATCAAAACAATACATCTTGCTTATTTACAATATTTTTATGGTAAATAGATCAAAATAATCATTTTGTTTATTTTATATGGCACATAATTAAATTTCAATGATGTTAACATAAATATATAGTATATTTGAATATAAACATTTATTATTGAGACTTTCTACTCATATGGATTTATCAACATTTATATATTCTATGTAACAAAAAATTTAAACCATTGATCTCAGAATTTTTGATGTGATATTTTTCGATGAAAATTTCAAAATTAAATATATTAAGGTCTCAATACTTTTTCAATGAAAATTCCAAAATTAACATATTTATGTATTTTTAAATGGTACATATAAACAGTATTAAAATTGATATATATATATTATTTAATGTGAATGTCTATTACATAAAAATTCATATTAATACGATTTTATGATCATTTGTATCTTGTTATAGTAAAAAAATTAAGCACTGATCACAAATTATCAAAGTAATTTATGGCTGTTTTAAAAATTCAAAATATAACATGTAAGAAAAAATCTGATATTTTTATTTATGGTTAATATGATTATTTAATTTCTTTTAACAATATAAAATTAAACAAAAATGAAAAATATACACAGATTGTTATCAAATCTCATTATCTATAATCATTAATTGTCATAAATATGTAATCATATTAGATAATTACGTAGTTTTTATGTAAGGAAAGTACACTTGCTTTTAATATTTTAGGTTAATATAATGTTTCTTAGCATATTATATTATATAGTTAATGCTTTAATGTATCTAGCGAGACATATTAATTGAATTGGACCTCATTTTTTTCAATTAGGTGTCTAATTAGTTGACACATAAACATTGAACTTTTTTAATTATTACAAAATTGAGGTTATATCTTTTCAAATGTTCCTCTATTAATATATATTAGATTTTGACCCGTGCGTCCCGCCCGGGTTCAAACTTTATTTTTAAGTTTAGATAGTAAAATTTTCTATGTTAGTCTTGGTTATTTGTTTGAAAACCTACTTTTGTAAATACAATTATTCTGTGAACTTAAATATAATCCTAAAGATTGATAGTTTATTCGATTCAATTAAAGGTTTGGTTTTTTCATTTGTTTGATCTTATTTCCGGAATCACATAAACTATGAACATTATAAATATAAAATAACTCTCTTTATTGTTTTTATGCCGTTAATTAACTAATTATTTCAAATCATTACCTATATCATATATATATGTTGATTATTATTATGTATTTAATTTTTCCTATTGAATTTGATTTTGATGATTAAACTAATATTTTATGCATGAAATAACATACTTGAGAATTATTTTGTATTTAATTTCTTATGATCCAGACCCGTTATTCAAAGCACTAGATTTCTTTGAAATAATTGATTTGTTTTTTCAGTTTATATAACAACTTATTGTATTTATAAAAGTTTAGGATAACTTAATTTTATATATATCGAAATTTCAAAGTGCGGATTAACATTTGGGTTTATGTTTTGATATAATGATTTTATCTGTTTATTCAAAGTATGAGATCAAATTTGAAATTCACTTCTTCTTTTTCAAAAAATAAGTTTGGTAAAATAAGCTGCAAGAAGTTGTAACCGTAAAAAATTAACATGTTTCACCATATTATAAAATAATATAAATATTGGCTAACATTTATTATATATATATATATATATATATATAATTTTTAATTTTCTAACATAGACAGTTTTCATTTTATACATTAACTTTCAATTCCAACCCGTTTCATTATGTAAAGAAATAATCTAAGTATTGACTAAATATTACTTTTTAATTTAAAATATATTGATAGATTCTTTAATATTATATCTTTAAAATATTAATTTTACTATGATAGTTTCAAGGATTTTTTCAAAAATATATTGTATTAAAATACCGAAAATATTAAAATAAATTACTGGAAATAACATGTTTCACCAAATAATAAAATAGTATAATTATTGATTAATATTTAATATTTTATCAATGTATATATATACAATATATAATATTAATATTCTAACTTAAACAGTTTTCATTTTTACACATTACCTCTCAATCCCAACCTGTTTCACTATACATATAATGGAATAATCTAAATATTAAATACATTACCTCTTAAACAGTTTTCATTTCTCCTCTCCTCGTTTCCAAGTAGCATGCATTTTAACACCCTACACACAACAAAATAGCATTTTTAATTAGTGTGTGATCATAAATAAAACAATAATCAGAAATGTGGATCCGAGATCGCGAGTCTACCAAGATCATTTTCAACTACACAAGACAACATAATTTCACGCAAGTTAGAGTATTTAAACATAAGTGGTTCTATATTCATACAATAATTTTTACCATCATTGCGAAAACCTAAAAAGGACTAACATAAACAAATAAGTTAAATACCACGAAAACATAAATACGCTTCCCAACCTAAGGAAAATTTTCCTCGAAATATCATTCTTATACTTTTCCTCTTCTTCTTCTTTTGGCCAGACATATATCATTCACGTTAGTTTAGTCCCTGCACAAACAAAAAAAACAAACAAACACTAATTATTAGCTTATTTGATGATGAACAAATAATTAGAATACAAAGAAACAAAAAAGAAAATTATGAACTAAACAAAAAAGAAAAACAGACAGAGAACAAAGATGGCCGACTCAAAAAAAAAAGGTTCAATGACTATTTATAGAGTAATTAGGTTAGATAAGAAGAAAATTCTAAAGTATCTTGATGATCAAGTTTAATCGAAATCTTTTAGATTTGGTATATACTGATTCAATTATAGGATATTCTGATTTATTTTCCTCAACTAAATATATTGTTAAATTTTTATTTATCAGTTTCATGCAATAAAAGGTAACTAATTAAGGTACAATATATTTAATTCATTCAGTATTTTTAGAATTACTTGCTAACGAATTTTATAGAAGAATCATAGATATTTTGAATTTCCTTGCGCAAGAATATCCTTTCTGTTTTTAACAAAATCGTAAATATTGCAGTCATTTTGCGCAATAAAGGGTAACTAATTAAGGTAACATATATTTAATTCGTTCTGTATTTTTAGAATTACTTGCTAAGCAAATTTATAGAAGAATCATTGATATTTTTGAATTTCCTTGCGCAGGAATCACTTGAAATCAGGGAAAATATATGCTAACTAATTTTTTAAATTGGATTTGTTAGATATGGGTCAAGAATAATGGATATGTACTATAAAATTAAATATGTTATGGGCTACATAAAATACGGGTCTGGAAACTATTGCTTGATTGTTAGGCATAACATAATTAAGAATATTCCCTTTTCAAAATAATAAACGATTGTCATTTACTAGTGTTGTAATATAATTAAGAAGGATCAATTTTATGGGTGAATTAACGTTTAATAAGACATTTAATATTTAGATATTCCATGATTATAGCTGTGATTCAATTAAGAATATTCTTTTCAATATTAATTGATATCATCTTTCAAAAAGGTAATCTAGTTAGAAAGTTTAGATTTTTTGGTGATTCACGTTTAAATTAAAATATTTAATATTTAGATATTCTTTGATTGTAGCAAGAAAGTATTTAGTGATATTTGTCCAATATTAATAATGATTAATATATGAATTAGCTTTTTGTTTAGATAAGTTTGGAATTGTAATTACTTAATTTGAATTTTTTTTTCATTAGTGTTCTATGAATTTTTATTAATTTTATGATATTTTGTATTCTTGAAAAATGAACTCTCGAAATTTTTATATTTGACTAAAATAAATAAGGTAATACTATATTTAAAATTTTTTATATAATATATACTATATATTTTCAGTTTGTGTTTTTATTTTTTCACAAATAAAATAATATTTGCTTTTGTCAATATATGAATATCGATTTGTTTAGATAAATTATGGAATTGTAGTGGTAGAATCTGTAAATAAAAAGAATTACAAAAAGGAAATATTTGATTTATTATAAATTCAATGACTAAATATGTAAATAAAAGAAAGTAAATATTCTGTTATCCATGTTTCCAAACACACTAATCTCGGATTAATTAAATAATTTTTTTAAAACACCTAAACCTGTTTCCAAACACATTTATCTAACAAAATGCTATCCAAGTAGCCAAACAAATCGATTTTGTACTTCTGCTTTAATAATATAGATGAGATAAGATTTAATTTTTAAATTTATTAGATTTGATCTTTAATTGGCAAATGCCTGGCCCTGACCCCTATTACCTTGAGCATTTTTCATCATTTATCTTATTATAATAGAAAGTTTCTTTGGGCGTCGGATCCAAGAAAAAGATATGCGGTGGTATGTATTCCACTCATCAAAACTCATTAGTTTGTATTTAGTGATCCCATGACACTTATTTTGTTTATAAATATGGATATAGTTACAAACAGTGGCGGACGGAGAAAGTTTAAGGTGTGTCAAGATATATAGTGTAGACCCAGATTATAATGAAAAATCCAAATTATAAGATAAATTTTTTTTTAGAAAAATAAAACAGGGTGCAGGATGGAGATTCGAACACGGGATAGGAGTGTCAAAGGGAGGGAAGTGTAACAATTTGAACCGTTTCTCATTACAAAGTTAACCTTACATATTACTTTTTTATATTTAAGGAGTGTCAGTTGACCCATTTTCCCCTACGTAGATCCGCCTCTAGTTACAAATAGATTTGAGATGACCAAGATTGGTTCACTACCACATCTCACTTTACCTCTGAATCAGTCCCGGTCTGGGGTATAGACAAAGAAACCAACCGTTTACGGCATCTTGATTTTATACAACAATTTTAGTTCTATATAAGGCACCTTAAGAAAATTATATGAAGTATGAAAGCATAAATTTGTATTTGAGTGCAGGACTACAATTGAGAAAAGAAAAAATCACGTTTTTCCGCCAAAATTTTGAAATCACATTTTCCTGCCAAAACTGCAAAATCAAATTTTTCGCCAACACCACAAAATCACGTTTTCCCGCCAAAATCGCAAAATCACTTTTTCCTGTCAAAACCGTGAAATCACGTTAAATATAATGGACTAATGTTAAATATGAATTTTTATATGTTAAACTTGATTTTTAATTGGACTACGCGGAAAGCTCATTTAGAATGGTCCAATTTGGTTTGAACAATTTGGTCTGGGTACAATTTAGACTTAAAAAAAAATATAATGTCCAATAAACTGCTTTGTCCATTTATATAAACCCATTGAAAATGGACAACTCAATTGACATCTCTAGCATTACTCCTTTCTTTGTTTAAGTCATTTTCTTATTGCGTACTTTACCTTAGTTTAGTTATGTTGTTTTTCTTTCATAAAATTACAGGAAATACTATACTTTATCTATATTTATTACTTTTTGTTTCATATTAAATGTGGTTTTAACTAAAATTTTGTTTTACATTTTTAAGGAAAATATTAAATAAATTTTCTAGTTTTTATCCTTATTATTAATTTATTAATTAATAAAATTATGTATTAAACAAAGGTAAAACGTAAAATTTAATCAATTTTTAAATTTATATGTAAAAACTTTAAACAATATTTATACTGAAACGAATAGAGTAGTATTTCCTCTGTTTTTACTTGTAAGTAGTTTTATCTAAAAGCACAAGTATTTAGAAAAATACATTTATAGTTTTAGCATTTAATTAAAAAAAAACAATAACAAATCATACTTCCAACTTATATTTAAATATTATTTTATTATATTACTTTTTGTATCGGATTTTCAAAACAATTTACATCGTGAAACAAACAAAAACCTCTAAAACTACTTATATATATATAGAAACAGAGGGAATATACGATAAATTAGAATCTGACACAAACATTGAGACAAATTATAAAATAGGATGAATTTTTCTTCTCGCGATCGGGAAAGTATGGTACAAATTACAATTTCATAATGGCTATATGTATTAAAAGACCCATGAACATGCACATGCTCTTGTTCCCTACCCCTCTCATGGGCCCTGAATTTTATAAATTCCTCCCACAAAATTAGAGCGCAAAAAGGTCAAATTACGTAGGGGTAGAGACAAGTAGAAGTGAGAGAGAGAAGAGAGAGAAGAGAGAGAAAGGAGATCTCCGGCGTACGGCCGGTGCGTGAACGTGCGTGCCGTCGCTGGAGACCGTCGTGCTTAAGTATAATGCATCCACGTGTCTTTTCCTTCTCGTATCCCACGGCTTTCGTTTTATCTGAGCTCTAGCCAGCTACCACCGGTGGTATTTCTGTTCTTGGAGTGAAGACGCAGAGGTTGGAAGGGTGGGAAAGGTAAAGACGAGAGTTTAAGGTTTTCCGGGAGGTGGAGGCTACGTCAGATTCACCGCTGCCTGTTTTAGTTGCTGAGAGGCGGAAATTTCTTCAACTTCGCCGTCGTCGGCTCAAGCTTCCGGGAAGTGAAGGCTCCGTCAGCTTTACGTCGCCGGCTTTAGGTTCTAGGTATTGTCGGTTCTTTGCGAGTATGGGTTATGTTAATGGTTCGGGAGAGTTTCTCGGCCTTTGATCTCTTAGGGTATGAAGCTTCACCGTCGGATGAGATATCTACAGAGTGATGAAGCTCTCCGACAAGGTTTCAGGAAGGTGAAGAAGATAGATGGTTGCGGTGGAGGCTCGGAAGGATTACGAGCTCCGGCGGAACGAGGGTTTCGGTGATAGGGTATGGCGGCTTGGTGAGGCGGAGACGGTTGGGTCGAGGCGGAGAGATGCGTGGCGCACTGACGGTGAAGATCTCCACACATGTTTTTCTCCAGCCTCCTCGACGTACGCGTAGCCGAGCCTGTCGGTGCTGGGCTTGCGTTTTGGGCCTTTGGCCTTTAAGCTTATTTGGATTTCGGCCATTGTTTTGTTTGCAGCCCGTTAGTATGTTGGGCTTTTGTTTGGCTCGTTATGAACCTAGGCTTCGGCTGTTGTGCTTGACCCACTCCTTTTATAAAACAAAACTTGATGAAAAAAAAAGAAAAAAAGGTCAAACTAACAATTTGGAAGCATCGACGACTTACATATCCTAGATGAGGTTATCAAAGTAATTCATCATATTAGTTATAACATCAATCAAAAAGTAAAACGATGGCATCAACAAAAATAATCAATAATTGCTATATACAATATCGATTATTACGAAGTTATAAGTGCATAAATAAATAGGGAGAAGCAACAATATTCTAGTTGTGATTTTAACATAGTAAAAAGTCTGAGATTTTCCTTCTTTAAAAAAAACAAAGATTTTTTTAATAAATAGAAACGTTTTCAGTGCAGATAGAAATGTAACAACTAATTATTCCTTTTGGAAAAAAAAATTATGGTAACACACACAAGAAACGACAAGAAGCAGAGTAGAGATCAAAAACACATGTACATACACATACATACATTTATATGTATGCCTAATATCAATTAGTGATTGATCATCAAACCGACAGACACATGCTGGGGCAATAAATATGACACAAACACACATAGCTTTTAAGTTTCCTCTCTTTTGGTCACATTACAAAGTTGTCCACATCTTACTGGTAAGATAATACTATTGCCCTATATACCCATCAATTATTTAAATTACAAACACACATATATAGGAGATAGCCACATAAAATCGTTAAAGTACATATAAATCAAGAACCCGTCATATGATTGAACACTGAAGGTTCCTTTTCTTAATATAAAATTCAAGATCTGTTCTTGGAATACTTCTCCATTGCTCTTGGAGCTATAACAAAACCAATAAAACTGAATTAAATTTTACTTGAAAAATAGAAATCTAAAAATTACTAAAGGAGAGTTAGATGTACCAAGTCCGATTGCTTCAGATCCTTTCATAATGCGCAAACGTTTGCATGATTCGACAAACATTCTGAAAATAGATATTCAAGTTTACGGTTAGAGCATTGGCATAGGAGTAGTTAACATTTAAAGTGTATTCTAAGGTGTTAGGCAATAATGTGAGAAGAATTTGCGTGTGCCAGCTCCTAATTAGCTAAACTTATCGACACAATATCATAACTTGAAAGATCCTCTTGTCTCTTGCCAACCAATGCATGGTTGTACATATTTATAACACATGGAGTTTGAATATCGTTGGATTATTCTCTACCAATTTTCCGAAACGTGGTTAATGAATGAGTTTTTAGTTAAAAATTAATTATGAAACATTAGGGATTGAATTTGACTCACTCCCATGGGACATCGCCGACTAGCATCCAATCGCCATCTTTGTCCTCGTAACTTGGAACATATTCAGAACTGTTCAGAAGATCCATGAGCTTGGTCTCGTTCATGAAATCTATCATTCCTTGTGCTCCATAGTTTCCTTGAAATTATTCAAGACATTCACAAACCATATAAATGTATGCGCTTATATGTATAAATATACCACATATTTAACTCGCACACTTAATTTAATGTGGATGCAAAATTACCATTCATCGTGTACACATACATATGCTTTCGTAATGATAAAGATTCGTTATTTTCCAATATTTCTTTATATACTACTTTATATTTTTCGTATTTGCCCGTATGGAATTTCTTACGCGTACCCATAGTGAAGGAGCTAAACATTTTGGCCAAAGCATCAGAGAGATCCTGATAGCTTTTGTACATCTTGAGGTCAACTTTCCTTAGGTAGGGTGCTCCGTCCATGGATACCTTCACTAATGCAGCTCCGGTGGCTCCCCCACCACCGTTTCCGGCCTTCTCGCTGCTAGCCTCCTCCGCGCCGCTTGTTTTGTGATTAGTCATTATGTTCTTCCTGTAGTTCCTCACAGGTGGCCATCCCACCACTTGGGTTCTACATACAACAGCATTAATTAATAATATTAAAGTGTTAACCCATATCCAATGTTGGTGAACAAAAAAAAAAACGATATCCAATGTTTGACTATAGATGTAATTAAAAGCCCTTTCTCAAAAAAGAAACTAGATGTAATGTTTGCTTTTGCGTATTTATAAATTGGTGTTTAAGCATCAACTATGCCAGAAAACATATTTAACTTCAAAGTTATGGATATATTGAAACATATGTATGTAGTAATATATATATATATATGTGTGTGTGTGAGTGTGTGTGTGTCCAATTTCAAGATTTGATTTTGTATGTTTACTGAATCAGTCACAAAATTGATAAACTAGTGGTTAAGCTTGTGAATACGTAATCCAAGAACTTATAGATATAGAGATGTATATGTATAGCTAGCTTACTTAGCAGGAGGCTTGACAGGGTCTTTGAGAAGAGTCTTCTGTTTAGAACCTGTGGAGTTGTTAAGATCGATGGCTCCTTCTTTGTTGGACTGAAGATTGAGCATGAGATCAACGGTCTCGGAAAAGCCTCTCTTGTTCCCCACCGCGAATTTGGCTGGAGTATCGAGAGTTTCCGCGCCCCCGGGGAGGCCGAGACAGAGCTCTGTCTCCTTGAGGTTCATAAGCTGTCCGATCATGTTGTAATAGATAAAAGATGTTGATTTGTTAAGAGGGGAAAGAAAACAAAAGAAGGGAGAGGAAGGGGATTGATAAATTATAAGGAGAGAGGATGGTGGTGGGGTGTATGAATTGCATGTGCATGTCCTTCACTCTTTTTTCTTCATGTGTGGGGTTTTTGACACGTGAGACTGATTAGATGTTAATAGATTACTTTTACTACAACTGGGATTCTTAGTTTAATAATGGCAATTAATATTTTCAGGTAAAAAAATTTTGATTGGTGTTGACAAGAGAAAATTTTTTAGTTAGAAAAGAAAAAGTGGTGGAATTAAAATTTGCAATAGGTTTATACAATAACCAGCAGTTTAAAACTGTTGGAATCTTTTATCCTATAGATGTTTTTTAATTACCAAAAAATGGAATTTGTGGTCTATAGTCCCCCAAACCTCAGAACCAATATTTCTTAATACTAATTAGAATTTCATCCACGCATTTGCTCTATTTTTTCCATTTATAAATATGAATCTAACTTTATATGAAAATACTAATGTAGTGTGTTATATATTGTGTAAGAAATAATAGAATTCATTTGTTTGTTGGTAACTATTATTATGCATATTTTATTGTTATAGTATATTTTTAACTTTAAAATATATTGTTTTACTATTCTATAAAAATGTATATGTGAAGAGAATTATTAAATCGTTTATTACAGATTTAATTCCATCCTATTATATATTAAAAGAAAAATCACTTAGTTAACTTTTGTTTCCATGTCTCGCTCATAGATAACTTTCAAATTATGGAAATTGTATATAATGTCTCATCAATTTCCTTTTAGCAATCAAATATTTATAACTCAACAAATTTATAAAATAATAATTTATAGCAACTGATATACTGACTTTAATTTATATAAAATGTTGTAATATCTATTAACATTTTTAAATAACGTCTATAATTTATAAATCAATTTTAGAATTTATTTTAAATATTTGTTTAAAAGGATTTATAAATATTTTATAAATCACTTATAAATCTTTATAAATTTACTTATAAAAACTCATAAAATCATGTGTAAGGGTTTCCAAACCATTTTATAAGATTTATCAATCATTATAAGAGTCTATAAATTATTTATTAAAAATAATTAAATTTATATCATTATAAGAGTCTATAAATAATTTATTAAATAAATAAAACTTGGGTTTTTAAACATTTACGTTTATAGATAAGGAACAAAAGTTAACATCATATGTTTAATAGAATGTAAAAAACTACAAATAAAGAATAATAGAATTCTTCTACTTCTATACTTAGACTATAATAGTCGACAAAAAAACTATAATATCTTACAATAAAAAGAAAAATCATAATCTAAACTGAAATCTATCTACTCTTTTTCATAAACTTTAAATTGAATTTTTTTATCTGTTTTCTCCTAAATTGTCTCATTATTTTCTTCTTAATTGACCAGCTCTTATATGCAAAACTAAATTAACACTTAACTATTAATGGCCTATATATTTATCAAGATACCAGACTGTTAAAAAACCTTTTCTTATATGTTAGACTATGTTTTCTTATATTTTAGACTATGTTAGACTATATGATTCAATTGATATCAATTACTTGATTGATAAGATCTAATATATATATATATATATATATATATATATATATATAAATTTTAGGTTTTAATTATTTACGTTTAAACATTTGATTTTAAACAATTTTATTATTTTCTTATTTAATTGGTCAAATGGATGTTGGTGAGATTACAACCATTAACCAATTCCTATGTGAAACTTAGATTAAAACATTTATCATTTAAATCTGTCATACAGAGTATTTCATATATACAAATGAAAAAATAATATGGTGACCGTGGGTAGAGAGGCTAGGGAAGTCAGGGAGCTGGATGCATCGACAGGTGCATTACGTCCACTGCGTGGGGCGTGGTTATACCACTGAGTCGAGTCGTGTAAGTGGTGATGAGTTTTTGGTGTTGTGTTGTGTGTGTGGTGTCGTAGATGATTGTTTATTGTAACCTAATCATGTTCTTCAGTTTCCTGTGGCTAATTAATCACGAGTGTGTTTCACAGAGCGGACACATTAACAAAGAAGATTAATTAGCTCAGAGGTATATTATTTTCCTATGTAAATTATAAATAATCAGATTGAGTTCTTTCTCAGAATAATTTCCCATCTAATCAAAACTTTATCTAATTGTTCCACTGACAAGGAGAAAAACTTGGAAGGCCAATATATTTAAAGTTCGATCCAACTGCTATGTGAAACTGTATAGATATTGACCTATACTTGTAACTCATTTGCATAACAAGAGAGAGAATCTATATATGGACTACAAATTCATTTAGAAAATAATTTGAACACTTTTATAAGTTGGAATACTCACAGATTAATTTTAAAAAAACATTTTTTGATTGTATAGGTACTTGACGAAAAATATTGGTCATATTTTAAAGACCGGTAGTTTTACAATTGAACCCCCATTTTTTTATCTGGTTCAACTGGCAGATTGACTTGTTTATCGGAGAGAATTTTATGAATATTGAAATTAAGATTAAACAAAAAGTTGCAATTAAGATTTTTGATTGGAAATCTAAACTAACTTCGAGTACCATACAACCATCACTTGAATTTACACCCGCGGCTCCAAAACGTTCTTGAAATTATTGTACCCCAACCAAAATTTTAAATTTTGTTTAAATTGTTTTTGTTCGAATAATTTATTAAAAAGATTTTTTTAAATAATATTAATAATAGAAGCACAACCCATAATTAGGCACCCGAACAAGGCTTCCGGCTAACCGAACAAGAAACTTAATTTATTAAAGAGATTTATGTTTCTAATACTTCAGTTTATGTAAAATTTATGGTGTTTTTATATTTATATTATCAAATTTTCAGCTAGTTGGATGAGTACGGTTGCTTATGAATTACAGTATTTATTAATTCAGTATATATAATTCGACCCAGGGAGAACTAGGAAATATGTATTTCAGAGACTGTTTGACCATATAAAGAGGGATATGTACATGCATGTCTACATCTTGAAATCTTGACGTAAGTACAACTTATCGTATTTATCACAATGCTAATAGTTTAATTTTTGACTCTGAATTTCCGGGAGTATATATCACTATTCCAAATTAAAGTGGGTATACATAATTTAAGAAAGATTCTTCAGGCAATTTCTAACCATGTAACGCCACATGAAAAAATTCCTTAGTCCAACGGAAAAAGCGAATTACTGAAAATATTAATATTTTCATGTCCTAGTTGTATTTTTTATTGGTTTTGTATAAAAAATTTAATTGCACTCAGTTTCAGCTGCTTGTTTCAATGTTTTTGTCGGTGTTAAGTTAAATCAAACAAGAGAAACACTGAAACAAAATAAATGGGCAATTCAAAATTAACAAAATATTAATGGCACATGAATTACTATATGGGTAAAGTCTTTTAAAATTAATTAACTATTCCTATGGTTTTGCGGTATTTGACTGGATCGGAAATATAAAGTCAAGTCAGCGCTTATCATCCAAAACCTTAATTATTAAATCGTATGCTTGACTACAATCATACATAAAAAACTAGTCAATATGTTTTTTTTTCCTTTTTGAAACTGATAGTTCTTATTTAATAATCGGTTCTTAACATTTTTAGTTAAAAGTTAAGAGACAGATTCTTATATTCCGCTAAGAAAACTTATCTTAAGAACTCTCATTGATCATGCTCTAAGAACATATTTATTGCAATAACCTCTAAGTGGGTTGTTAGTCAATATTTTAGCATTAAAATCAAATTAAAAGTTTATGTTAAGAATCACTTAATTTTAGTCTTCCAATGGTAGTTTCTTAAGTGAAGGGTTCTTAAAAAAATAAATTATTAAACATTTTTTTATTGAAGCTAAAATTTATTTATTACATAAAATATAGTCAAAGATAATATAAGAAAATATTTTTCTTAAATTCTGGTAATGTACACAGGACTAAAAGCTCAAAAGCATAAAAAAAGGTAGATGAAAATACCCCTTTTAGCAAAGTTTTTTCAACCAATTTGCCATGCAGTAAACTCTCTTCCTTCAGCTCATCAGGTAGCCCCTTGCAATTTATGTATATCATCGGCAAACAAAATTGGTAAACTGTGTCCTTCACGGTCAAACGTCACAGAAGTGTTTCCTACAGCCTAACATGTAAGTAAGAGAATACATTTTTCATTCTGATTTGAGTTTCCATGGTAAGCCATTAAATGAGTTCTTTGGACTTGTTTTTTTTTTTTGAATTATACAGAGGTATCCTGGCCCTACAAAAGTAGTCCAGACTAATCACGTGTTGCCACGTGTTGGTCCTCTGTCCCTGGCGATGCCGAAATGTTAATTCCCCAGTGACCGGCATTCGAACTCAGGTGGCGGAACTCACAGCTGTGAGCCCTTTACCACCGGAGCTAGAAGCCCCGGTTTTTACCAAAGGTGAAAAGAATTGTAAATTGTTTTCTTCTAGACACATGAATATAAAGTAAAGGAGAGTTCACTAAAACGGGTGCAGAGAAATAACCAGTTCTAGAAAACAAAATCGCATAAAAATCCAAAAAAAATACAGAGAGAATTTGCTACTACTTAATTGGAGAATCTGTAATCGTTGTACGCACTAAGCAAAGCTGTTCTCAATACCCCTAGTGAGTTCTCACCGAACTTTCTGACCCTAGCAATCGAAAACAGAACCGCGACCGTAAAATGATTAAAAGCCCTGAGATCCTCAACACCACAACCTCCTGCCCCAGTGAAGGATCCTGCTTCACCGCAAAATTCGCATGAAGAAGAACAGTCCCCTCGATCTGCTTAAGCACATAAGCTACTCTACTCTCAGCTTTGGACCCAAAAAAGAAAACAACTCCTCCGATCACCTCCCTCTTGTAAAAACCTTTCGAAGCAAGAACAAGCAACTGATACACAAGTGAAGGCAAGTTCTGCAAGTCTATACACTTAACACCCGAAAACACCTTCTCCAGCAACTCAGTCTTCCTCCCCTTATCAAGAAAAGGTAACTCCTTAGCAAGAGAAATCATTTTCGTCAGAAACCATCTCTCGGATTACGCAATAAATCAAAGCAGAAGTACTCACACCCTGAGCCAAAACCCATCTCTTCCACAACGACAACTCCTTATCCTCAGACAAAATCTCCTTAACCGTGTCAAACCCACCAAAGTACAACCCACGGTGAACAACCACACAGTGCAGAGACGCAGACAACCCTTTGTAGATAGCAAAGTTGCTCTCTTGGGTTTGGAGAAGAAGCTTGCTCTTTCGATTGGGGCTACGATGGTGTGGACGATGTCGCCCATTACGGCACCGGCGGCGAATATGTCTATGTGGAAATGTTTCAGAGTCTATGGGAGAGATGATGGATCTTCGATTATCTTCGATTATGCATTATCTCAAGAACCCAGCACGTCGGAGATGACAAATTGAGGAAGGGAATCAAAGAGGAAAAAGAATAGATTGATTCGGGTCTCTTGTGTGGCTTCTTTGGACTCAAGATAGAGAGGAAGACGTAAGATCGAATCGACGACGGATTTGATCTCCTTTACGTGTAGGTACCATAACAGAGTGACGAAGAGCTGAATCGTCTTAAGGGAATCCGAATCGCTCGGGATTTTGGGGAAGATCTGAGCGTAGGCGACAAGAAGAGAGGCGAGGAGAGAGGAGAGCGAAAGAAACAAATGTCGCACGAGTCCCACAAGAGTTGGATCTTTCAGGCATTAATTAAGAGTAGCCTCTTAAATAGATCCCTATTTTCCATTTAATTTAAATGCTCATTAGACTATTCAATCTAACATTTGAAGTGATTTGATTTTTAATGGGGCTTCAGATGATTTTAATAAGTTGCATAGATTTGAGTGATTTTTTTTAAACCACTCTAGAATATCACGTAAAATCATGAAATTTGAGTTTTAATTTTTTTAATTAATATTCTCCACCCAAACACCCTAAAATCACCTGAAAACTTTAAAACTTCACAACTTAAAATATGTTCAATAACAGTAGATTTCAGTGTAATTTACGAAATGTCAAGTTCAATGACACTGGATTTTAAATGAGTTTTTAAAATTCATGTTTGAATAACAGTGGATTTGTCATTTTAATACAAATCAACTAAAACTCTCAGTTGAATACAATCCCATAAAAGTTTGTCTTAAGAGTCTGCAATAAACATGCTCTAAGTATTATTAGGTATTTCCATTGGAGTTATCATAATATGTTCCATGATATAGAAAAGATCAATGTATATTACGATAAGTATCCTTGGGTATTTCCATTGGAGTTAAATTGTACAATCATATTATGATAAACTTAACTAGACATTTTGGATTCTATCCATAAATCTCGTTGAAATATTCGAAATTTACGAATATATGTGAGATATACACACACTTGGACTTGGAGAGTCATTTACTCTTTGACTTGGAGAGTCATTTACTCCTTTAACAAAAAAAGAGTCAATTTTACTCTATAAAGGAAATGTGAGTGAATGGTGAATAGTGAGAGACAAATCACATCCAAAGAAACATACCAAACCCCATCAAATCAGGCTCATGTCTTTGCCTTGTCAACATCCTCACCCATCAACCCTTTCTTTCCACCATATCGCCCTCCGTATCCGCAATTTCTCCATAATTTCCTTTTCTTCTATCTTGAAAGCATTTTTCCATTATGAGTTAGAAATTAGATTTAAATAAGACTTCTGTTAGGTTTTAAGAGCATGCTCATATTTGGTTATGTGTACTTTTTAAGGAAATACAACTTTTAGAATGCAAATGGTCACTATCGTCGTGCTATCCTTACAATGAGCATTTCGATATACGTATCCTGCTGCGATAGTGAATCGCCTTTGCTTTATTGACTTCGAAAAGCATAAGTTCTGCTTCATGGATTCTTGTCACTATTTGCAACTGCATGCAAAATATCAATATCCGAAAATGAACTTTCTATGTATTCTGAGATGACCGCGCTTGTTTCAATACCACATAGGGGTGGGCACGGATCGGATAGTACCATATTTTTTGGTTTGCGATTTGCTTCGTACCTTACGAATATCTGATTTTCCGATTTGCTTTGCTTCGGAGAAATACGGATATTCGGTTTTACGGATATTCGGAAATTTTTTAAATATTTGCGAATATTTACGGATATCTCATACACCATGTTTTATACACGTAAATCTAACAAAATTATACATGTTTTTGTTTTTTTTATATTCTTACATAATATTAAACCAAAAGTGAAAATCAGTGGAATTATATGTTCCATACTTTTTATAATAAAATAAACTTTTTTGATAAAACACACAATTTTAGAAAATTATAGTTTTTAGAAAGATTTTATATTATTTCTTTAATTTAATACATTATATATTTTTATAAATAACACAAATATATGTTGAAGTAAAAATTTATACATACTTAATTGTAGATATTCATTTATTGGTATAAAAATCGGAGCGGATCGGATATTCAACTTTAAAATTTTTAGTATTTGATTTGCCGTTTTTAACGGATATTGAATTTTAATATTTGCTTTGCTTCGAAGACTTACAGATATTCGGATTTTTCGGATCGAATCGAAACGAATAATGAATCGAATCAAATTTAACGGATAAAATGCCACCCCTACTAGTACCACATCTTACTTTACCTTTAAATTATACTATATATTATTATTAATCCATTGGACATTCATAGTGGAATGGCATATGCCATTGTAAATGCAACTTGGACGTAGAGATGCTTTGAATCGTCAACAAAGGTTGAAATATGGCACTGTTTTAGTCAATTTACTATCTATTATAAATATTGGTTTCATTTTTTCAACACTCTGATTTTCTCTTTTACTATTTCACATAATACTTCAAACATACAATTTTGCCGACAAAAAAACATACAATCAATATTTATACTTTATAATGACTTTTTCAAAAAAAAAAAATTATTTCCTTATCAGTTTATTTTTAATTCATATTTTCTGTTTTGATTTTGTTATTAAATAGTTACATTTAAAACATAAACAATTTGTTTTCCAAAAAACGAAATAACTATAAAATTAGATAAAATAATTAGAGATGAAATTTTATGATATAGTTAAATCCTAATCAGAGTTTCAAAAAAAAAAGTTAAATCCTAATCTATCAAATCCATAGATCCTAAAGTGAGTACTCAATAATCATCATGATCTTTAAATAAAGGTTAAGTTTAAAACTAATCATATTAATAAATCATCATGAAATACTTCCTTAAAACTTAAAAGATCTAAATTTCTATGCTTGTTTAAGAGAGAAAATGAGATATCTCTAAAATTTTGGCCTTAACGATAAGTATTCTTAGGAGTATATTTGTATTTTAAAATCAAACCGATTTAATCGGACAAACTGAGTTAACCCGAACCAAACCAAGTAATATCTAATTTTAAAACGCAATCACACTTTTTTCAAATAGTAATCGCATTATGCAGTCGCCTAATCAGTTTGCGACCACATTTGGTCTTCTTCTCCAAACTTCCTCCTGCCTCCTCACCACAGACAGCCTCCACCCACATCACCAGCCCACAGAGGTCTCATCATCATCACCAGCCCGCGTCCGAGTCCCATCCATTGGACTTCCCATGCCGGTAATCCGCAGAGTGCATTGGTCCTCAACGTCAGACCGCGACTCTTCTCTTTTGTCTCAAACAGAACCGGGTTCGATTGATCCGGTTGGTTGGGACCGATAGATTCTTCCCAACCAATTTTCTGGATATTTTCAGAACAGATCCCTGGCGGTTTAGATATTCTCATGTTGGCCCCAAAATTCTTTAATTGCAACAATGTCCTTTTTATTTTATCCTAATCCTCCAATTATTAATTCTAGACTCTACAGATGCAAATAAACACATATAAGCAATGTAGACATCTAAATACACATCTAAATGATGCAAACCAAGAGTCATTAAAACAGCAAAACATCAGTTTGACAAATAACTAAAATTATTGTGGATTTAAAATTTATATGTATATATAACAAATTAAAAATTAATTAATACATTATTTATTTTATTTTTATAATTGATTAATTATGGATGTTTGAATTACAAAATATTTACGAATTAAAATTTATTATTTTATTTTGAAAATAATTGGAATCTTAATAATCCATGTTTAATAAATAATAAGATATTTTATGATCAACAACTTATTTTGATTGTTTAACGAGAATTAGTTCTCAAATAATATTTCATCTATCAAAATAATAATAGAAGTAAAAATAGTTATAAAAATAAAATTTTGATCAGAACTTAGAACTGTTTTTCATAATAATGTAACTCAGTCATTTGATATCATTTTTCTTTCTCAAAAAATATTTGTTTTTATGATAAAGACTAACTTAATGCCAAATAAAAAAATTGAAACTATGTTATGTATGAATTATGCATTTTCAAATTGATTGAATAAAAATTATTATTTGTTGGTTACCATTATGTTCTCTAAATGATGGATGAACTTTCAAAAGATTTGCTTTTAGATGAACACAAATGTCAGCCTAAAACAACATATATCAAATTATATAGATATTTAAAATAGGTATCTACAAATGTAAGAAGAAAAAATCAAACTTAGTGAAAAAACAAAATTATTCACGTTTTAACCTAACTAGAACAAAGAAAACTACTAGAACTAAGAAAAAGTAAATAATACTTAATTTAATTTTTCACGTTTTATAGCCTAACTAGAATAAAGAATAATTACGATTTAGTTACTTTAGGAATATTTAAATATTTGTATCAGTTTTAGAATATTATTGATTATATTGGCTTATGCCACTCCAATTGTATTAATAATTAGCAATGTTCAAGAAATTTCCGAGCGGTAGTTAGACGTTTTATAGAGGAATAAAATTTAGATTGGTGTCTACACCGATTTTTGAAGGCCTAGAACAAATTTTTAAAAAATAATTAGTTTGAAAAAATTGTTTCGTTCAGATTCAACTTGCCGACTATGCAAACGTCTATGTCTCCTGAATTTTTAGAACACTATTACTTTTTTTCTACTTTCTCCTAAAACCACATATATAAAATAATACATATTGTTATAGATATATTTACAATTTTAAAACAATATGATTTAATATATTATAATCAAAATAAATTGTAGTTCAATTGAAAAATAAATACTACCACAATACCCAAAAAAAATAACTGAATCGATCTGAATAGTCATCTAGTTATAAATTATTTAGACTATATCATTGACATCTTGGGATCAATTTTATCAGTCTCTTGACATCTCAGGACCGCCTCAAGCAATTATTAGCCCAAATTTACTAGTACACACATAGGAGGATAAGAACAACTGTTGTGTCCAAGTTCAAATCTGCTCAGAGGTCCATTTGATAAGTCGGTTTTTTGCGGTCAACGCCAGAAGGCGGAAAGCCGGAAACACAACTTAACGTTACGGCTTGTTTCTGAAAAAATAAGCTAGCGCCAATCAGCGTTAATTTTGTTGTTTCTGGAGTTTAATATATTCGTTGCGGATTTCCATATTGGTGTTAATGTATTTTCACATTTTACTAAAATTAATACTGTCACCATAAACGTATGTTAATGTTATGGACTCTATTTCTCAAGTACTTTCAATTATTTATCCCTTTACTTTAAAATGTGTTACCATTCTAAACATTCATTGTATTTGCTACACAAGCCGAGCTTACCATTCTAAACATTCATTGTATTTGCTACACAAGCCGAGCTTTTTGTGGTCGCTTTCTTTGCTATGGGCCATAGCCTATGGCCAAGCTGGTAATAATAATAGTAATAGTTCCAGACTTTGCGATTACAAAACATGTGTGTGGTCGTCCTACCATTTAACAGCATATGCTGTACAGTTTAGTCTCTGTACAGTTTAGTCTTTATTATGTGTGTTCTTTTCTGTCTAAACGCGTTTTCAAACTTTTAAACTAATCTTTTACACTAAAATTCATTTTTATTCCACTGCTTTAATCAAAAGAAAATTAATTAACTTGTTTACACCAGAAAAATTGAGATTCAATCCAAAAAGATGTGATTTAATTTCTGTAAATAATAATAAGTTCATAAAGAATTTTTTTAGTGTAATGGAAGTAAAACCGCTCTTCGTCTTGATATGATGTAAATAGTTTACAGTTATCGTGATTGTTTTTGAATTATTTATGGTAAAATAACAATATATTATACGTCAAAAATCTTTTAGTCTATAAATCTGTAGTGATATTTTTTGAAAAACTTATAAACTACATATTTATTACATAAAATATAAGGATTTTCGCAAGAAATTACCGTCGCAAGGATACATGTATTTTCTTACATTTTCATCAAGTATTTTTTTTGGAACAAGTAGTTGAAATGTTTATCACAAAAAGTTTTTCAGTTAAAAAAAGGTTTTAAGTTAAAAAAAAGGGTTTTAAGTATCACACGTGCATGTGTTAAGGTACGGTGGGTAACATGAGTTGGTCTTTTTTTGTTTTTCTCCTCTGCGTTGGCCTTGGCTTAACTCGTCACATACACTAGATGTTTGGGCCATATACATTCGCAACATTCCAAGATTTGTCGGGAGTCACACGAATGTGTACTTCATACATATACTGATATACATACATGCACACTAATAAATTTCAGTAATATTTTGTTAGTAGCTATAGCATTCTATAGGTAAATCCGAGATATTGTGGAACAAATTATATTATATATTCTCAGTAAATACAGTAGAATCTTTTAACAAAAAAAAAACGTTCTATTGAGTGGATGCTGCTACAAACTATTTTGAACATGCATGCAGTATTACCAACAACAAATCCCACATTTCCATTATTTTCGATACTGACGAACACATTTCCAAATCGAGTTTTTCCTTCAAAACCGCAAATTTGATTTTTTTTCTACTGAATCTGTAAAATCGAGTTTTCTCGACGAAACCGCAAATCGATCCCTCCTAAACCGTGAAATGTAAAATTTTTGTCAAAACCAAAAAACAAATTTTTCTACGAAAATCATGTTTTTGCCAAAATCACAATATACTCTTTGTATGTATTATGAATATTTTAATAAATATTATATTTATCTAAATCATAAGATAATGTTGTTTTCTTGTTTTGAAAGATATTATGAATTGGGCTAATCCTAACTCAACCCATACATATATATATATATAAACTGTTTACTTAGGCTATGATTTTCATTACAAGAAAACGAAAACATTACGACGATGGTTTTCGTGGCTATTTCGCCGTAACTTGCCCTTTACGACGAAATAACCACGAAAGTCAATTCGTCATTAAACGTTTGTCATAACGTATATTTCTTCACTAATTTGTCGTAAAGTTACGAGGAAAAATTTCATTGTAAAGTACAGTTTATTATTTCGTTGTAAAGACCATGTAAGATTTCCTCGTAAAGTGGACTCTTATTTTCATAGTGAAATACACGTAAAAATTTCCTCGTAAAGTAGACGCTTAATTTCGCCGTGAAAGACACATAAAGTTTACGACGAATCTACATGGTTTTCAAAGTAAATTCCAAGTAAAACTTAACGAGAAATTTACGTCGACGTCCACGTAAATTCCTCGTTAAATATTTTTAGTTTTTTCGCGTTAAGTAGACGTAATATAGCTACGAATTTGCTTTAATTCTTTATTTTATACATTAAAAAATTATAATCAAATATATTTTTAAATTAATTTTTAAAAATTATTAAAAATTTAAATAATATATAATTACGAAAATATTTTATAAATATTTAAGTTTCAAATTTATAATACAATAAAAAGAAAAGTAAAGTAGCTAGAGGTTGTTGTTCATGAGCGTCTCCTGGAAGAAGTCTTGACTCCTTCTCTCTAACTCTTCCTCGTCCTCCTGTGTACGGTGGTGTGGCTGTAGAATACTAAATTGTGTCCGTCTCTCCGTCAACATGCTCTCAAAATTGCGGATTTCCAGCCGCTAGAATGTCCATAAAACCCTCGAGTGAACCCATACGAGCTTGCATCACGCCCATATCAGAACGCGTCGCGCCCAAATCAGAAGACGTCGCGTTCAACTCAGCATGTGTCGTGATCAACTCAGACCGCGTTATGTTCTACTCGGAACGCAGCTGAGCAGTCTTCTCATCCCGTCTCTGACCATAAGACGATGTCGCTCTTGGGACATCGTTAACGGAACCAATCTCCAATGTACATCCCTTTTTCTTAAAGAAAACCTTAAAAAAAGATAAATGTTAGTGATAAAAAGTTATATTAAATGAATAATAATAAATAAATAAAATTTACCTCATCGTAAATCTAATCCACTTTAAGTGTGGATAATGTGACGGGTATTCCATCGGTGGACTGCTGGGTCAGCTAGGTTTGGCGCTCTGCAATCCGAGCAACCACGTCGTTGTAGATTTACTCGGACCTAGCATCTACAAATTACCCAGTCTCGTTCTTGTGGGTCTTCTCGTAAGATCCTTAAGAGACGGTAGAACTCCCGTCTCTTTGGCCTATAAAATATTAAAGAAAGTTAGAATTATATTTTTTTAAAAAAGTTAATTAAAATATTTACCATCTTTATACGGACACCAGCGTGAGATTTTTGACTCGTAGAGTGAAGCATCGGCAAGTTGCTGTGCTCATCTTTCGTCACACGGGAAGCAGAGCAACTGTTGGAGACGTTAATCGACGATGGCAGATTCCAATAACTGTTGAGACCATCCCACACATCCTTAGTGAGCTTACCGAGTTTTCCGTGCTCTTAACCCTTCACAATCTAATCATCCTTTCAGTTGGAGATCGGGTCCAAAATCGACCTTTCGCCTTCCCGACAAACGATTCTTTCACCTTCTCGTTCACCCATATGGACCAATGATATTTTTAATATAGCAGAAAAAAATTAGATTAATATAAAGTTCAAAAATAATAAAAAGTCTTAAAAATAAAAAATAAAGTTTATATAATTAATAGTAACTTACAGCAAAACGATTTGAACCACGTCTTTCTGACGTGGTCCGGCGTCGTTTTCCAGTTCGGATGTGGCTCTGAGAAGTAGCCTTTGATTGTCTCGGTTAAGGTCTGAGTGACACAACCGTCAACCCCAAACCTGAAAAAAACAAATTAAAAATATAAATGATTTATTGTTGTTATAAAATAAAAAAAACTTTTAAAAATGAAACGTACCATAAGATTCCGTCCGGTCGGTCGGGGTCTAAGACTGGTAAAGTCTTAATAATAAAAAATTAATTATATTATTAACCATCATAAAAGAAAACATATAAATATATTATTAATTAACATTTTAAAATCATCATCCTATATTATCAACAAATTCCATAAACCTATCTAAAAATTTCCTACACTAACCACCTAATCAACCTAATTACTCTAAACTAACCACCTAAGCTAAACTAGAGAGGAAGTAGAGAGGAGTACCTTACTTGGAGGAGGAGAGGAAGTGACTATGAAATGAGAAGTGAGATGGCTCGGGTATATATAGGGAATTAGATTTTGTCGTAAACATCTCGTAAAGTTACGAGGAATTAACAAGGCTCGCATTTTCATTTTTAAATTTCATCGTAAAGTCCTCGTAATTTAACGAAGAATTAACCAGGCCCGCATTTTTAGCCTACGAGTAGTTTACGATGAAATGACTTGAGTGGAACTAACCAGGCCTGCGTTTTTAGCCTACGAATAGTTTACGACAAAATATACTTACGTGGAAATAACCAGTCCCGTGTTTTCCTTTACGAATAGTTTACGACGAAATCTTAGATCCGTATTTTTTTAACGAGGATTATATCTAAATTCCTAAAATCCGAAATCCCAAATTCCTTAGCTTATAATCTCATCTCTTCTTTCCAAACCCCAAACCCCCAATTGCCTTACCCAAAATCAATTTATTAATTTAATTTTCATAATTAAACAAACTAAACATGTGGATTAAGTCTGAAAGTAAATTATTAAATAAAATTACATCATCATTCGGATGCATCATTGACATTCTCGTCATCACAAGAAACATCATCATTTTCATTTAACTCGTCTTCAACAGCTTTGTACGTGGTATCGTCGGGAAGATCTTCCTACTCATGATTATGCGGATCAATGAGAAGGATGTCATCAGTTTGTTGTTCAGGTTCCTCGACTTCATTGATGTGTTCTTCTTGCAAAGGTGGTTCTTCTCCACCGATTATTCGTCCACGTGGTGTAACTTTTATAATAGCTAACCAAATTTATTCCTGATTTTCTCATCCGAGGGTATGGAAGGAAGCTAAGTTAATTTGTTTGCGAAGCTAATATGAACTCGAATTTGTTGTACCTTCGTTCACCATTGACATCAACTACACCGAATTTGTTAAACCAAATACCTCTGTTAATGATGGGGTCGAACCAGTCACATTTGAAGAGGACGCATTTCAGCTTCAATAACCCTAGGAATTCCACTTCAAGAATCTCCTGCAAGATCTCATAGAAATATGTTTTGCCTTTCACACATATTCCATAATTACTTGTCACCCGCCATCTACCATACTCATATGTATGAAAAAAGCCTCGTGTGAAATATATCGATGATGTAGTGACCTTTGCAAGTGGACCGTGAACTAATTCACGAAACCATGTGGGGTAATCTGGATCGTCATAATCAACCTGCAAAAATAATGAAAACATTGAAATTAATCCTACTAACAGCGAATACAGATCATGTATGCCATAAAAATTTGAGTTAATACATGACTCTTCAACCACTGTTGATCTTTCCTTCTGTCTATCTCACTTATGGATATACCTGGGATTGCTTCTTCGACTTGAGTAAAAAAATAGGCTGTAAAATCATATTTTCTATTAATTAATCATTTGAAAATTATATATATATATATATATATATATATATGCGTTTAGAAGTTTCCATATATGTTATCTTTCAAAATAATGCATCAATGGATCCTCGCAATTGAGTAGAATATAAGTGTGTGCACTATGAGCCTCTTCATCACTCGACCACCAAATCTCTTTCAATTTCCCACTGAATCGCCCAATATGGCTAAAGATGTCAGAAACACCATCAACTTCATATGTTGACGCAACACCACCATCATCATATCTTCTTGGGGCTCTTTTCCGGTTACGTACTTTTGGTTCAAAGTAGTACGATGTGAAGTGAGATGATTCTTCCGTCAAACTTCCAGCAATTATTGAACCTTCAACTTCTCTGAGGTTTTTCGCTTTTCCCTTCAAATATTTCATGGCCTGCTCATACTGATACATCCATTCGTAATGCACATGTCCACGAAGCAATGCTTCATATAGGAGGTGGGCAGCTAGATGCTCCATGACGTCAAAAAATGCCGGAGGAAATATCTTCTCCAATTTGCAAAATAAGATGAGAATATTCTCATGAAGTTGTTCTATGACATCCTCTTTAAGAGTGCGTGTGCTCAGATCTCTGAAAATGCTCCAATGCCTTTTATTTGCCAAAAACAATTACACACATTAGTAATCATATTATTTATTTGTGCATATTATAAAATAATAAAGAAATTAATGCGTAATATATTACCTGCAAGTGCTTCATGTACTTTTGTTGGAAGTAGCTCCGCAAATGCAAAGGAAAGTAGTCGTTGCATAAAGACATGATAATCATGACTCTTTATCCCGGAGAACTTTTGACCCTTTTCAATACATCTAGAGAGATTTTAAACATACCCATCGGGGAACTTCCCTTCTAATACCACCCAGTTAAACAACACCGACTTTGTTCTGAATACAAAATGAATATCGAAACAGGAACTTGTCCATTGCTTTTTATGTAACTTGCTTCTTGAGAAAATATCAGGTAAGTCCAACCTCGATTTTATGTTGTCTTTTGTCTTCACTGGGACATTCAATATTGTATTCACGATGTTCTCAAAAAAATTATTCTCTATATGCATCACATCGAGGTTGTGGCGCAAAAGAAGCTTCTTCCAATATTGCAACTCCCAAAATATACTCTTCTCGTGCCAATTTTGCTGAACTCCATAAAAATCAGTCATATTACCGGGAACATGCCAATTACCACCATGGCGAACTGTTTCTTGAGCTTCATAGTAATCGATTTGCGCTTCAATTTGTTCTCCAGTTAAATATGGAGGAGGAGTGTCTCTCACAACCCTTTTGTGCCTAAACAATGTCTTGTTTCTTCGGTGTCGATGGCTAATGGTAAGAAATCGACGTTGACAATCGAACCAACTTGTCTTCCTACCATTCTTCAGTTGAAACGCATCTGTCATTCCATTACAATATGGACAAGATAATCTCCCATGTGTAGTCTATCCAGACAATATCCCATAAGAAGGAAAGTCACTTATAACCCACAAAAGCATTGTTTGCATCGTAAAAATCGTCTTCCTTGAGCAATCATACGTCATCATCCCTGTTGACCACAAATTTTTCAACTCTATTATTAGTGGTTGTAGAAAAACATCCAGAGACTTTTTTGGATGGTTCGGACCAGGTATTAATATGGCCAAGAATAGAAACTCCAGTTGCATGCACATCTCCCGTGGCGGGTTGTATGGCGTAAGAAAGACTGGCCACAATGAATATTGTCTCCCTGATTTCCAAATGGACTAAACCCATCTGTGCATAATTCAAGATACACATTCCGGCTATTGCTTGCAAATTCCGGATGTACTTTGTTAAAATGTTTCCAAGCTCTTGTATCTGATGGATGAGTCATCGCACCATCCGTCTGAGTATGCTCGGCATGCCATCTCATCCTTCCAGCAGTATGCTCAGATTGGTACAATCTTTTCAATATGTCTGTAATTGGTAGGTACCACATCCTTTGGTACGTTACCCTATTACATCCTTGTCTTTGCGGTTTGAATCGTGGCTTCTTGCAAAATAAACTTTCTTCAAACTTCTCATCATCTCCCTAGTAGATCATGCAATTTTTGATGTAAACGTATATCATCTCTGAAGGCAACCCAAGACTATAAACCAGTTTCTGAATCTCATAATAAGAATCAGCAGACACATTGTCTTCCGGCAAATACTCTTTAAACAAGTCTGCCTATGCATCCATGCAACTTTCATGTAGATTGTGGTCAGTTTTAATATTCATCATTCTAGCAGCCAATGACAATTTAGAGAGACCTTCTCTACAATCACTGTAAATTGGCTGATTTACAGCATCTAACATTTCATAAAACTTTTTTGCATCTATGTTAGGTTCTTCAACTTCATCATGAGCTAAAAATGCATCAGCTACCATATCATGAACCCTATCATAATCAACCATCTGCTCCTCCTGATGGTAATTATTTTCATTATGCAAATATGATCAACCGGTTCTTCCTGGAAATTGATATTACTACTACTAGCTTCATTCTCATAATTATAATCTTCTCCATGTTGAAACCAGATATAGTAATGTGGCATGAAACCTCTATTTATTAAATGCTTCCATAAATTTTCAAGAGCTGCCAATTTTGAATTGTTGCATTTCCGACAAGGACAGAATATCTTACCACTTTCCTGAGCGAGCGGTGTAGAATCTGCTTGATGCATAAATGTCTCCAGCCCTTCGAGAAATTCTTTTGTCACTCTCCCATTAGCATCTCTGTGCGTATACATCCACCTCCGCAATTCGAAAATATTTCCATCACCGGACTTTTTTTTTCTTTCACGTTTTAAGTTTTTTTTTCTTTTTTGGTGTGTTTCAAATAAACACAAATGACATATTTATATGAAAATTTTTGAAACTGGTAGGTGAAATTTTACTATGAATTTACGAAAAAATATAGTTAGTTAGCCAATACGAAAAACGTGTTTATAACTAAGAAGTTGGTACACTCAAGATTCGTCGCTAGAAAAAGACGTAAAATATTTCGTTCGTAAATACACACTAATTTTTACGTCTACTTTATGACGAAACCTTCTTTCCTTTTCCTTATAAGAAATATGTTAAATTACTTCTGTTTTCTGACAAAACATTATTGTCGTTATTTTACGACGATTTTACGTGGAATTTTTTATTTCCTCATAAATTTCTCGTACAGTCGACGTAAATTTACGAGTAAAGTTTTTTCTCATTAATTTTCCTTGTTAGAATTACGTTTCTTTGTAGTGTTTGATTGATAGAGTTATGGTTCGATTGGATTTTTTTTTCATAGTCACTTTAGAACACTTTCCAAATTATTGGTAAGGAGAGAAAAACATTTAGTAAGAAGAAAACATGTTTACTTAAACAAATCCACAAGCACCGAAGAGAAAAGCATTAGAGTAAGGAGAAGCAAGCATGTGAATTTCAAGTTCATAAATGATTCAGACCACTTACATGTTTCTTGTTTGCTCAACTACTTCCAAGTCCCCACTCTTTCTCGTTTCCTTGCTCCATCCCATTCACTTTTCAGTTTCTACGGTCTTCGGTTTCATACTATACACAAAAATCAAATTAAATTTTGTTGAATGTTAATTTTGATCTATACATTGACTTGTCATATACCCGTAACAAGTTTTTTTCTGAGTAAATACCTGTGACAAGTTAAAACTACACTTTTTAGGTTAACCTAAAAAGAAGAAGACTACACTTTGTAGTAAGGAACCATTCAATTTTATTTCCTTAAGGAATTCTCCTCTTTATCAAATAACAACAACCTCAATTATGTTGTCTGTGTAAAGAGAAACTAACAAGATTCACACAATCCTAAAGCATATTAAAATAAATTATAAACAGTAAACGACCTAAACTATTGATGCCACCAAATTATAATTGTTTTCAGAAGCAAACCGGTAAGAAACCATGTCTCTGTCATGGATACTAAATGATGCACATTCATCAAGAATCTGAAAACCAGAAATAAAAATATCATAATCGATTAAATTGAGTCAGAAGATAATTAACACAAGATCATGATCGGCTATATTTCGTGCCACGATCATTGATACTCTGTCCACAAGTTTCCTTATAAATTTTATTAGTTGTCGACAATACTTCGAAGTTGGTTCGATGTTGCTGTCCGAATGTATTGGCCCCGTCCCTACGTTGCCTTTCGAACAGCTTATATGTATGATTAATGCTTCAACAAAAAGACAGTGCAGACATATCCAGCAAATTAGGGTTGCTCTTGTTTGAGTGGTTTAAGCCCCACGAATGTGTAATTAGGACACAAAAAATAAAACCAGATTCTCGTGTGGAGATCCGGAGTAATCATAAATTTAAAACGAGTCATGTCAATATTTCAAATCACTCAACATTTTGTGGGTTTTCAGTTTTGTTTGCACTAAATGAACTTTTTTTTTGTTTTTGAAAAAGGGCTTGCACTAAATGAACTTGAAAACAAATTTTAGTTCCAGTAGTTTTCTTTCGGAGACCTGATGACTGAAACAATGCTAGAGAAATTAAAAAGTAGGATGTTACGTCCATAGTTTATAAAAACCATGTACATATAAATAAAAGATAGAAGGTGGAGATAAGAGTAAGATAGTGATGAGTCGAAAAGGGAACAAATACTTTAATAATTTAAAGACCCAACTTTTTTGAGACCCCCACGAATGCGATTTGCAAAAGACATGACTCTTCGGAGTCTAGCTTGTGTTTAGTGTTTGCATCACAAGACAAGTTGTATGTTCAACACCATTTCTCTTCTCATTTTGAACTTACTAATTTTCCACCAAACATAGCATTTTTAAATATACGTATATATATATAAAGTTCATCCTTGAAACATATGCTTATTTTTGTGAATGCCTACATACATACATTGATACACATATATATACGCGCATATTTTTGTCACGAACTATAGTCATATTGAACATACTAAATCAAATTTCAAAATGATTCATAGTTTTTGTAATCAATAAACAAAAGCAAATAATCTAATTAAGCAAGTCCTTCAGCGTATGTAGGTTTCACTTGAACTTTTGTGGATAGGCATATCATATATATGATGTTCCTAAAAAAAGCTATAGTCTGAGTGATTAAGAAAGTAAACCACAAATAGAAAACAAAAAATAAACATCATTTCATGTTGATCCATGTCATACACTCTTAATTAACTTGATCATAACAACAAAAATAATCCAAACTAAAACAATCTATTTTTTGCTTAATGTTCAATATATACATGTTTTAACTTCATAATACTTACCAGTCTATTATTACTCTCGTGCTTTCTCAAATCGGTTAACTAGCTTTAGCAAACATCCATATAAGCATCACAGAGATTTAGTAGATATTTCTAGCGGGTACTCCTAATTAAGCTATGGGAGCGCATCCTATTCTTAGAATTTTATCAAAGTTTCGGTATCAGCAACACTAAAACATGCATCAGCATCGTACAAACATAGAAGAAAATAAAGAAATATTTCCAAGAAGTCAGTTCCCACTATGAAGTGATTCTAGAAAGTAGAAATATGTTGTTAGCTAAACTATACTCTCTTGCAATTTACAAAAAAAAAAGAGTATCCACTCGTACGTGCATGCTTCTCTTAATTAGTGAGCAAATACATTGCATGAGTGTATAACTGAAATAATACATGAAACTCTGACAATCATAACCTCTAAAATATACATAAGAAGAGAGTTAGAGAGACTACGTATCTTGCATCTACGTATTTAATTATCTAAACTTTGGGATACTGGAGGAGGCAAGAACATAGAAGGAATCTTAATCTCAAAAGTAGGAAACATATATGTTTAAAATTGGTAAGTTCATTGAATGAAGCATAACGTAACATCAAAAGCATGCGGATTAGAAGCTAAATGAACATAGGTACGCGTAAACTTTGGGGAAAACTAAAAATTACCACTTTGGTTCATACTTTTAGGTTCTACGATTCAATGTATATATAGAACGTGGAGCCTCTCCACATAACCCAGTTTTAAGGAAAATCATTTATGAATAAGAGAAATAAATGTATAAGAAGGGAGAAGTGGGAGAGTAAAACAAAAGGTTTGAAGGTGTGCAAGTAGCTAACAGAGAGAACTCACGCGCTGCGTCACGCGCCCCCAAAAGCAATCTAGAAAGCGAAACCTAAATTTCTTCCTTCTCTTTCTCGACGGATCCGCCGTTGCGGCGCCGTTGCCGATCTTGTTTTCACGATCTCAAGCAAGGAGCTAAGCTCCAACCTGACCATCATCTCTCTATTTCCTCATGGTTTCATCAAGCTCCATGCCTCAAGGGTTAGTAGAAGCCTTGAAAGAATCTACTGTTCCTGTCCATGGAACTGAAGAAATATCAGTTACGACATCTCCAGCTTCAATCTCACCACTGAAATCTTGCCTTCCTCCATCGTCCCCTCCCTCGAATCCATCTGCTACTGTATCCGCATTTCAAATGCAGATTGAATCAGCTGTAGTCGGGGTTAGCAAGGAAGTTGTGAATAAGGACATTGTTCCTAGTCATGGCACCAACCATCTCCCATCTCTCAAAGGTGCTTGGGTTAAGAAGCTAAATGTCGCGTCTTCTTCTCACCAGTTCTCTGGTACTTCTGGAATTGACCCAGTGTCGTGGCCTTCACTGGCTGTCTCTTCCTCTCACAGTCAGTCACAAGTAGGAGTGACGCTGATTAATCATATTCCATCAAGAATGGAGGATGATGCTCGATTTCCTTGGGCAGCGAAAATGAATCCTTCATCAAGGAATCTCTACAGAGCTACAGAACCTGAATATCTCGAAGATGGCACTCCAAAGGTAACAATCCCTAAACATGTTTTGTTGCAGGGATTGGAGAACCAGAAAGAGTATGTTCTTGGTCAGTTTAATAGATGCACTCCTCCTCCTGGTGGTCTGATTTTTGCTGTCTTCAACAAGTTGTGGGGAAGGAACTGCAGGATAACAATTAAGAAACTTGGAGAATCAAACTACCTATTCCATATTCCAGACGCATCTACTAGAACTTGGGTTCTTCAAAGGGGACTATGGCATGTTGACGATTGTCTGATGTTTGTAGCACCTTGGACACCAAGCGCTTCCTTAGTGATTCCTGAGATTAAAACCATTCCTGTATGGGTAACTCTTAAGAAGATTCCCATCATCTTATATTCTATTCCTGGAATAAGTCACATAGCTTCGGGTCTAGGTGCTCCTATGGCAACTTATAAACCCAGGTTAGATCCTATTCTTATGGACGAAGCTAAGATTTTGGTTGAAGTTGAGTTGAGTAAAGGCTTCCCTTCAAGAATTGCTGCTAATGATGAAAATGGATTTATTTCTATGGTTGATGTTGAATATGCTTGGTTGCCTTCTAAATGTGAAAGATGTGGTCAGCTCGGACACAAGATTAAACACTGCTTGGAATCTGTTACTAAGTCTCATATAGCTGCTGTTAACCTTTCTGAAAATCCCTCCAACGGTAGCACTGTGGTCGTCGAGACCAACACACTACCGAAATCTATCCAACCTGACACTTCTTTAGTTCAAACTTCAGCTGTCACATTATCTCCTCCATGTAATGAATCAAGTGTGGTCGACATAGTAAATTGTGGTGATGTGGAGGATCTGGTTTCTTTAACTACTATTTCGGTACTTGAGAATATGTATATGCCTCCCTCATTTATATGTATCAATGAAGCTTTTGAGTCTCCGCTGATGGAGTCTGCCTCAACACTGCCACACACCGAAACTTCCATTGCTCAAGCATCACCTATAGTTCAAGAGGAAAGTGGTAACATAGGTGAGAATGGTTTAGGTTCTAACAAGTTTGCCTCTTTGATCTCTTTGGAAGGAGAAGAAGATAAAGAAGAAGAAGAAGAAGATCCAGTAGATTCAGAGATGGATTCTATGGATTTTATGACACCGTACGGGAAAAGAATCCTTCGAGAAAGACCGGTCAAACCGTCAACAAAAGTTAGGGAGATGCACTTGCAATCCACGACTCGCGGACGAGGAAACCGAGGACGTGAGAACCGTGGACGTGGGAACCGTGGACGGGGGAACCAGGGGGCATAAGGATAGAATGCTATTCACTACCTTTAAACTCAAAGTGAATGATCTTATTGTTTCTGGTTTATTAGAGTTCCATTATCTTTTGTAATCACTTGTTGAAGCTGTATGACTAGTTCATAGCTTTGCTTGTAAACTTCTTTTAATCTAAAAAAAAAAAAAAAAAAAAAAAAAAAAAATAAATGTATAAGAAAGCAAATGGCTTTACCATTCCCCTGTCAACCAACACATTTCCCTTATCCACATGGGTCTCTCTCTTTATTCTCCATTAATCTAAATTATTAACATTTTCCAACTCCCTACACAAAAGGCGGTGCAAATTATGATAGAGGACAATTTTCCCATGATAACGAAACACCCTTTTAGTCAAAGAAAAAAAAAAAGACTAAACACCCAAAAAAAGTTTTAATGAATAATATCGGTACAATCTTAGATTTAGACATAAAGTGACAGTATTTATATATGAAAAAGTAATACAGCTCAATACGCGCAATTCATAAATGTGAACGATCGAGATCGGCTACAACTGCACTTGTATGCAACTTCAAAAAGTTGATGATCTAGAAGAGGACTTGGAAAATCCCATCCTGGAATTACGATTCAATGCCATTATTTCTCGAAACATTTACACTATAGGTCAGTTTCCTAGTTTATTATTACACTATAAGACACTTCTTTCTACCAGGGTAGTTTTCTTTAACCAAACCCACTTTCTACTTATCAACTAACTACATAAGCTAACTAATGGGTCCCATATTTCTCTTTCTTATCAACTTCTTCTTTTCAAAATCGAGTTCTTCTTATTTTGTTTGTTTAGTGGATTTGTCTTATTCTATTTTTTCAATTCATCCACGACGCTTTTTAATTTTCACTAAAAAAAATAACAAAGTTTTTTTTTTCTCAGATCGATCTCCTGTGAATCTCCATTGATCTAACAAACATTGAGAGAAAGGGAGGGAGACAAATGAGAAAGATTTCCACGACCACCATCACCACAAGCTTTAACCAGTAGCGAAACAAAGTCCAGTTGTCGTTCTTGTGGCCAAGCTAAGAGGCGTCGTCGCGGCGGAGCTCGTGAGCCAGTATACGACAGCAAGCTCATCTCTTTTGGTGAATCCCAAGCTTGAAAAGTCAGAGATCCATGGTTACAAGCTTGAAGAGACAGAGATCCATGGCTCCATCCAAGCTCCGCCGACGAACTCCAATCCGCCAGGACAAGCTCCAATCTGCCGCAGTCCTCTTCATTCTCAACAATTTCAGATCTTCTCAGCGATTTCACGTTGTCGCCGCAACCTATATCACCACCAGGATTTTATCTCACCATGATCCTTAGCTTTGATTGAGCTCCTCCCATGGCGAACTGAAACTCAAGCCTTGAGATCGGGATCGAGCGAACGTTACCCAAACAACTTCTTTTATTTTCACTTTAAGCACTTCATATTTTGCATCATTATCAATTTTCACTTCATATTTCACTCAAAATCATTCAAGTCATCGATTATCATTATTTTTTCAATGTCCATTTCGGTGTACACCTGTTTTTTTGGTGAAACCTTGTACATGTGTACAATAAAAATTTGGTGAAACCTTGTACATTTTAACCGTGAAAATATTGCAAATTGTAAAAGTTTCTAACAAATTTATCAGGTGTACATGTGATTTTTTGCATATGTATCTAAAAATTATCTGGTCTATATATATAATTGTACAATTTATTGTACAAAGAAATTCAATATAGGATTATTTAGGTGAATATACAAAAACAACACGGTAATTGCAGATGTATACATCTAGTAAAACTTAATGAGATCTTAATGAACTAAAACAAATTACTCAAAATCATTTTTTAACAACTATCCTATAAAACATTAAATTCATCAAATATCATAAACTTGCGAATGTACATATGTGATTTGTGTATATAAAAATCATCAAATATTATAATTTGCGAATGTACCAATGACCAGTGTACATGTTATTTATCGTGAGACCTTGTACATATTCACTGTTGTACATATGGATACCGAAATGTTTGTGTACACCATGACATGTACATATAGATATTCAAGAATCAATCATCGTACATGTGGATCACAATTAAATAATATTGTTGAATACTATCAAATGGTATGAAGATATCTTGTCTATCATTGAATAGATTTTTTCTTTGTTCAATGAAGTTGTATTTTCTAAATTTTATTATATTTTTAATATGCTTGAATACTCTAGCAATCCTTATTTTAGGAACAAATTAAGTATTTTATAGTTTTATCTAAAATAAACATTTTTATTTTTAAGCAAAAAGTTAAGTTTTTGATTAAGTTATAAAACAAGATTTATGATTTTAACCAATAATACAATATATGATTTTGATGATTTTTTTACAGTGTGTACATGTAAATCATTGTCCAATTAACTAGTGTACATATCATTGTTGTACATGTGGATAACGAAATTTTGTGTACATAGCGTCTGTGTACATATGACCACATACAAATATCACTATAAACAATGTACACAAGAAATGATTCATACAACACACACTGATATATTATCATTTTAAAGATATTTATCTTCTCATTTAGCTCATTTTAATCATTTTTAAGATGCATTTAATATATGAGACCAAATAAAATGGATTTATTTGAAAATCAGAAATGTATGTGGCAGAAACAAAATAAAACAAAAAGACATGGATCAATGTTATAAAATCAGAATATTTTTTCGGTCTGGATTGCACATTTAAAAGTCTCAGGGTAAATTCATAAACAAATTTGAACAAAATAGAAATTTGAGACAAATTGGAGAATAAACAAGAGTTGGAGGATCATACAAATAATCAAAAGTTCACCATTGTTGCTAGAGTGAAACTTTCTCTTCCATCTATCAAAGTGACGATGATTTGTTCCCGTAAATCTGTTCCCGAGCATGGCGACCACGGTGAGAAAGAGACGAGTTGACTTTGACACGGATTTTTGTAGAGATCTGTCAGGGTGGAGCTGTGGTTCGAGGTTGCCGACAATGGAGCTCTCGGACTGCTCCGTCACGTCGGTCCTGGCTTATCACAGGTACCTGTTCGCGGATCGAGCTTGAGCAAGGCTTGAAGATTCGAAGATTAAGAATGCTTCTATTATGTAGGATTCTGCAAAGGAAGACATGAGCAATGATGCTCTTTCTAAAAATAAAACAAAAAAGAAATGAGAAATGAAAACCAAAAAAGTTGAGAGAAGCGTGTCAATTGGACATCTGATATATGGTTAGTGGGTCCTACTGATTACCACTTAGTTATGTTTTAGTTAGTAAATGATAAGATATAGTTAAAATAAAGTGTATGAGGAGCTGAAAGTGTCTTAGAATGTTAATAAAACTCATAAAGTGACCTATTATGTAAAAAACTCTTATTTCTCTCTCTTTTGTTTTAGTAAAACTGTAGAAGTGTCTATGTTACATTTTCCACATGAACTAAAAACTTATAAATATTCTATTAGACCCTTTCAAAACAACCTTAAATTGTATTCTAAGGTACATTACTACATTTGTTTATCTGATTTTGAGGAAACTACAACAAACTTTTTTTTAAAAAAAAAAACTTTTTATTAAACTTCTAGGCAGAAATTATTATAGGAACAACTATCTTAAATATTTCAGAACACCACTAACTAATACAAAGCAGACTACTGATTATCAACATTCGTATTTCTTTACCAAGATATGAATAAAAAGGCTATATAAACTTTTAAAAGATGCAAACACACAAGAAACACTTATAAAGTAATCTCATAATTAATACTCTTTTCTGTTTGCTTTATTTCCGGGTCCGCCGATAGACTCACCAATTCTCATTCATCATTTTTTTATCTCCTTTCTTTGGTCCCTTATAATAATAGTATCCTTTGAAAAAAAAGTGTAAAGACATCGACGGCTAAGAGGTAGCGTAAGCAAAGTTGGCGGAGGCAAATAAGGAGCGTGGAATAAAGAAAGAGTCGAGTCCACATGGGCGGCCATAGCGTTTGTGTCCCACCTTTGTCCCCTTGCCTCTTTCTTGCCTTTCATGCTCCCGACAACATCTCTCTCTCTTCCTTTAACCCTAACTTCTATGCATCTTCTCCCTCCTGTATATATCTCCCATTCTCTAAACCCATCATCAACCAAACTCACCAACAAGAACAAGAAGAAGAACAAGGATTCTGCTTTGGATATCACACAAGGACATATAGAGAGAGGTTTCTTGATCTTGAAAAAATGACATACGAGAAAGTCAATGAGCTTAACCTTAAGGACACAGAGCTTCGTCTTGGATTACCCGGAACGGAGCAAGATAAGGAAGAACAAGAGGTTTCTTGCGTTAGAAGCAACAAGCGTCAACTGCAAAGCGATAACGAGGAAGAATCTACACCTCCTACGAAGTAAGTAACGAGTTGAGTTTCAATTTATTCTTTCAAATTATCTATGAATTGTTGTATTAAATGATATTCTTTGCTAATTTACAGAACTCAGATCGTTGGTTGGCCTCCGGTGAGATACCGTAAGAACAACAACAACAGTGTGAGCTATGTGAAAGTGAGTATGGATGGAGCTCCATACCTTAGGAAAATAGATCTCAAAACATACAAAAACTATGCAGAGCTTCTAAAGGCTTTAGAAAGCATGTTCAAATTCACGATAGGTGAATACAGCGAAAGAGAAGGATACAAGGGATCTGAAGTTGTACCAACGTACGAGGATAAAGATGGAGATTGGATGTTGGTTGGTGATGTTCCATGGGATATGTTCTCTTCCTCTTGTAAGAGACTCAGGATCATGAAAGGATCTGATGCGCTTGCTTTGGACTCGGCCTTATTATGATGATGATGATAAAGGAGAAGATATTTCGATGAAAGCGTTTTGATTTGATTCTGATCGGAGTTTGAGTAGTTGACTACACCAAAAACAGAACATGTCAGGGTTTCGTTAGATGAGATAGATCCAGTTTTCTTTTTGTTTTGTTTGATCCTTGTTTCTAGATTTGGAGTTTGATGTAAAGATAGATGAAATTTTATGTACAATACATATACACATATAGATGCGTATGTAGCAATGTTTTTGACGAAAGAGTATTTAATTTCATAGTAATATCAACAATCATTTACAAACTAATAGTAGTCTTTAGGAGAGGGCAAACTAACTTATTGGCTTTCTATTCGATCAGAAAAATTTGAATATTTGTAACTCCAACAAAAGAACTTACATTCAATTATAGTTACAAACCGAGAAAATTATAATTTACTAAAACTTTAGAAGATAGATATGTGTTCCAATATAATCTGATATATAATTATACATATAATTATTATATCTATATGAAAGTTTTATTATATTTTCCACATGAATTATCTATTTAGTTACTAGAATTTTAAAATTAAATAACAATTATTTTTAATGAACATTATTATAATTTGTCAAATTTTGAATTTTTTAATAAGAAATATTTCTACATAGAAAAAAAAAAGATTAATCAAGAAACAGGCCTTACAGAGTTTCCAAAGCCCAATGACTCGAGTCCATTGATTTTGGTTATGCGCTATGTGGTTGTGAGGTGGTGTTCCACCTGCGATCAGATAGGTGAAGGTGAAACCTACAAAACGCTTGTATGTATTGGTACAATTGTACAAGCAACAAAATTATAAAAAGTATTAGTTTTAATTTATTTTTATTTTGTAGGACAAGTTAGCCATTAATGTTTTGCGTGAAATTTCGACTCAAAAACAAAGACTAAAATAGGGGTTTATTGAAACAAGGATTTGAGAGAATTTAAGATTTGAATAATTTTTTTAGAAAAAATCGAGATTTGAGTAAATCTTCAAAAGATTTGTTACAAATTTTATGGGTTTTTGAAGAATTTCAGAGTTTTAAAAAAATGGTTTTAAATTTTAAATATTTTAAAAATAATATTTTATTTTTAAATTACTATAATTTGATATTTTATCATTCTATGAAATATATAAATTATATAAAAGTTTTTATAATTTTATTTTCAAATATTTTAGTTTTATTTTTCATTTCAAACATTTCAGTTTTCTTTTTAAAATGCGAAGTAAATTTTTTGTTTAAAAAAAAATCAAATACCATAATAGGAATTGGTATTTCGATCATTGTTTTTTCTCTATAAAATATCATTCAAACTCCACCAAATCTCATCTGATATTGACAAAATTATATTTTCAAATAAGCTGGAATTTTGGAGTTATACAACACTTTTTCTTGATTGCTATCTTAGCTTAACTAGTCATGCATGTTTCGTATGGTCTTGACGCTAATACATACAAGTCTAGTTTTGTATAATGTAAATCTGTAATCTAATTTTCAACAGTGGCGATATATATAGTTCAACAACCAAGTAGAGAAAAATAGAATGTTGCAGTGGAACCCTCAGGCGAATGCTCAGTGTATTCTCTGCAGTGCTGCTATCGAGTCCGGGAATCATCTCTTCTTCAGCTGCCCCTATACTGAGGCTATCTGGAGGAAGCTCACGAGCAAACTGCTTGGGCAGAGCTACTCTCACATGTGGAGTTAAGTTCTAGATCTAATATCGACACATACAATCTCAGGAGTGAAACAATTCCTCCTCCCGTATATGTTTCAACTTTCAGTGCATACCATCTGGCTTGAGAGAATGGTAGGAGACACGGCAAGGCCCAGCGACCTCCAAGTCTTCTTATCAAGTTCATCGACAAGCAGACAAGGAACCATATCAGCTCTCTACAAGGACGAGCAGGGAAACATTTCAAACAAGCGATGGTGGTTTGGTTTTCGTCTAGAGATTAGGTGGGTTTAAATCACTGGTTTTGTTTCAAAACTATCATAAACATTAGATTAAAGCTGCATTAGTTTGTACAAAAGCCTTTTTGATTCGAATAAATTTAACATTCTTTAAAAAAGAAAAACCAAGCAGAGTAATAAATAATGAACATATACTAATGATAAAATTAAGAGTCTGAATAGTTTGAAAAAAAGATTAAGAGTCTGAATAATTAAGATGTCAAAAAAGAGAGTGAATAATTAAAAAATTAATGAACACATATCTAAACTATATTAAAAGGGGAATACCCTCAAATTCTAAGCTGTCCACGTTGGATTATTTAATCAGCCAATCAAGGACCCTTAAGTTGCCACGTCACCCAAATTAACCTAAACGACATATTTGCTTCGTCTTCTTCCAATTCACCTAAGCCTCCCGATACTCTTTCATATTCCTCTTTTTCTGTGATCCAAGCAACCTCTGATTCTATTTTTTTTCTCTCTGCAGATTCGAACTGCTTCAGATCTGTCTTAAAGTACTGATTTTTTGAGAATTAGGATTAGTAATCGGAGCTGGGTTTTGGTGTTTAACGAAGGTCTGAGAGAGACAGAGAAAAGTCAATGGATATGCGGGAGGAGGAGTCAATAGACATCAAATTCAGGCTCTACGATGGCTCAGACATCGGAACCTTTCACTATTCATCTTCATCAACCATCGACTTTTTGAAGCAAAGGGTCGTCTCTGATTGGCCTGGTTAGTTTGGCTTCTCAAAGTTTTGATCTTTCTCGTGATGGCTATTGAAAGTTATGATTTTTGATGATTTGAGAACATAACAGTTATTAAAGTCTGCTCTTTTGTGTGTTTGGTTTATAGGCAAAACAGTTGTTCCAAAAGGGATAAACGGAGTGAAGTTGATCAGTTCGGGTAAGATCTTGGAGCAAAACAAGACTGTTGGTCAGTGTAAGACACCTTTTAGAGAGGTTCCTGGTGGTGTCATTGTGATGCATGTTGTTGTACAGCCTCTCTTGCCAAAACTAAAACATGTAAAAGTGTTCTGCTTTTTTTTTCCCGCTTATCAGAAAATTTACTTTTTCATTGAGAATATATGTTTGCGTAGAGAATTTAAGCTTTTTTATATCTAATCTTATCTTTCTGCAGGAGTTAGTTCTTTGTGTGCTTCTGTCATTTGACGATGAGCAAATTCTCATGTGGAGAGGACGAGATTGGAAGTCGCGATTTGTGAACAATCATTTAACTCCAATCCTCTCTCAGACCAAAATAGCAGATGATGCAGAAGTTATCACTAACGCTTTGAATACTTTGCTGAAAACAGCAGAAGGGTCTCCACATTCCAAACTAAACACCTATAAACTACTTCTCATAAACTTTTATCTCTTCTTTTCGTTTCAGACAAAACCATTGAAGAAAAAACATTGTCTGATCAGAATACGTTGATCTCAAGCCCCAAAATGATTGACCTGGCGACGGAGGTAACCCAAGGAGTGAGAATCAAGGAAACAAGGTGAGGATTTAAGCAAATCCTTAGTGAGAATCAAGGTGATCTGAACACGAAAACAGTGTAAACACATGAATTGTTGCTTACCATAGTTTACCTTGATCATAACAGAAAACCCAATCTCATTGGCAAGCCTGACTCCTTCTTCTGTGCTCTGTCATAATAAATCTCATTGGGAGTAAGACGGGAGTCATCAAATGTCTGTAAGCAGCTATTCAAAGAAATCTTTGAGGTAAACATTTGCTAGAAGAAGAATCGATCATAAGAATGATGTGGCCTCCACATATATAACTTTATAGAGTGTATTTGTTATGCTCTTTTACATCTCTTTTGGACTTAATTGTCTAAAAACATGTGTACAGAAAATCTCACAGGTGAAGGTTGAAGAAGACCTGGTGATTTACAATACAAGCTATGGATTTAGTTTTGTTAAAGCAGAGTCTCCGCATTTAACTTAGACTTTTTAAGATTGTAATAACCTTGGGTTTGTGTACTTTATGCAGACTGAAGCTGAGGTATGGATTTGGGCATAGAAGCTGCTTTAGTTTGTGAGATCTCTAATGTGTTTTTCTCTGAAGTAGAGTTTGATTGGAAACTTACTTGACAAAAGGCAAGGTCAGTGCTATGCAGTAAACCTTTGAACACATGGGTGTTTGCTGTGTCATGTCGCATGGACTTGGTATGATCTCTCAGATTTTGCATTCGTTTCATTTTATTATGTCCTTCTGGTCAGTTGCTGGCATATATTTTAAGGAAATCATCCGTTTGTCGTGTTTTGTGTATAGTTCATGCTGGTAAGAGATACTGGCTGTTGCATTTGGCTTTGGGTTTAACAGAGAGATGCATGAAGAGACTGTGGTGATCGAGTCATTTCAGTGAACAGAGCTGAACCAGAACCGGGGCGAGATGATAATGAAATGCACGGCTCAAGAGGTTGCAGAGACCGTCGCTGTTCGTTTTCTGGAAAATGAAGCTTTGGTGGTGGAGGTGGCCATGTTGCAGAAGATGAATGCTTCAAATGTGGACGGGTTGTGCATTGAACCCGTGATTCCTAATTGCTTATGGTGGTCGTGGTGGACCCATTGATGTTTTTACTTCCCGCGTTGCTTCTTTTGAGGATCAGTTGGACGTGTAGACCGCAAACGTTACATAGAAGATTGATATGACAGTGCTGCACGCTTTGGTATTAGAGACATGTTCGACAGCAAAGAAGCTTACATATCCCCTGATGAGTACTCCAGTGACAAGTAAATTCTTAATATTAATTGTTACATTAGCTTTCATAGAAGAGGATATAGTCTCTGATCGAGAAGTAGAGCTACTGGAGCTGCCAAAGAATTCCTGGAATGTGACAGTTATCCGCTGGCCGTGTTTCCTGTTGTGCAATGAGCTTTTGCTTGCGCTGAGCCAGGCGAAAGAGCTGGTTGATGCTCCTGATAAATGGCTGTGGCACAAGATATGCAAGAATGAGTACAGCCGTTGTGCTGTGGTTGAGGCATATGGCAGCATCAAACATCTGTTCTTCTCAATCATCAAAATTGACACTGAAGAACATACTATAATTACGGTTTTCTTTCAACTGATTGAGATTGCTATTCAAAATTTCACTTTTTGTTTATTATATGAATTAATGTTAATATGTTTGTTCATTACTTATAAATACTATTTTTAATATAAATATTCGTTCAGTAATTATAAGTAAAATAATCAATACTTACTGAGCTGATAAAATTTATTTCTAAATATGGACATATAAATTGTTTGTGTGTTTAAAAGGGAACCTGTAAAAAACTGTAGTAGTAAGAGTAATTATGAGTTGTCCAACATGGAAATACACTTCTATAATCAAAATTAAGGGTAACAATTCAACCATATATATAAGTTTAATAAACTTATGTAAGGAAACAAATGTATGTTTACAAATAAGTTGATGAATGTATCCTATTACTGAGAATAATTTGATATACTCTAAGTTGTTAGATATTAAAAAAATATAAATTTACTGAGAAATAAATTAAAATATTTTATTTATGGAAATCGAATAGGAAATATATATTAGAACAGAAGCATATAGTTTTTTTCTACATAAATGGTTTAAATGGTACATCAATTAATGTTAAAAAATAATTATTGGGAAGAAATGTGAAATAATTAGGCAATGGGTCCAAAGAATATTGTGTAATCTAACTATATTTTTAACTAATTTTGACTCATAAATAAATGGTAATTGCACTACTGTAGAATATCTACAAAATTTAAAGGATTTCAAAAAGTATCATTTTTAATAGTATTGATTTTCTTATTTATACCAAAATATAGCATAAAAGTAAATGCTTTGCTCAGCCCCTTCCAAGTTATATACCGGTTTTGTGATGGAATTAAACAAGAAAATGTCATCAGTTAATTCAGTTAGACATAAATTTGACATCACACGGTGACAATCTTTTTTTTTATTGAACAAAGAGCTTTTAGAAAACCGTCAGATCAATACCTTTTGCAACAACACCCATTCGTTTTGTGATGATGACTACTTCTTGATTTACAAATATGTGTTAGAAAATGGTAAAGATAACAAATCGAGTGCTATCATCGAACTTATATTAGGTTTTATTTATACTCTTTCATAAACATTGTAGAAAATTGTTAATTACCTAAAAAACACTTTATTTGTTTAACATATATATTTTAACGAATTGAATAACTGACATAAAAATTACAAAAAACACAAAAGTTATGCAATGAATTATTTTAAATTTGAATAAATTAATATGTAAAATTACCTTTGCAATCATTTAAAGTATATGTTCCCCAAAATTAAATAATTTATTTATAATCTATTTATATGTTATGAACACAAAATCTTTTTTAATGCAAAAAATAATAAAAAATATTGTAATATCATGTCTAAATTATAATAGCCAACTATTTATAAATAATTAACCCGGGCGTAGCCCGGGAAAGAACCTAGTTAACGGGAAGATTAGAGCACGAATAGTTAAGAATTAAGATTGCAATTTATACTGAAACATGTTTTGAAAGAATTTAATCCTGCGATTTAAAACATTTTGAGGCGCCTTTTTCTTAATATTTGGATTCTTCTTTATTGTCATGACTATGTCCCTTTGTTCATCTTTCTACTCAACAGAGTGACTAGTGACTAAATCTAATGTCTTTAGCTTTTACCATATTAGTGAAATGAAAGTCTTTAAATCAATTAAATACGTAAAAAAAACAAACAAATATACAAATAAAACAAGTACCAAATAATATTCATTAAAAATTTTGTCAAGATCCATCAAGTGGACAAACGACATGATTTTGACCCAGAATTGAAAAAGACACAATGAAATAATTTAAAGAATATTCGAAAATAACAAGGAACCCCCAATAATAGATCTTAGTGATAGAATATTATAACATTTAAAAGTATTATAGCTCGGCGGTATGTTTGCCATGTGTTTTCGCTAGTTGTATTATGTGTATATAACATGTATTTAATATAACTAAAGTTACTTAATACTTGATGAAATGTAAAAGCCTAAAAAAATGAAAAGGCTTTTCTAACTCCCGTTACGAATTATTTGAGATGTCGACACTAAATGGTAATATATACACAATTATTAGTTAGAATAGTTAAAGTGTATTAAAGCATCTGTAAATTTTTATTTTTCTTCAAAATAAAATAATTATGTTATGAAATTAGGTTTTATTCTAACTATATTCTATTTTAAAGTTAAAATGAACAGTGAACAAAAATAAAAAGATTATTCTTTTTTTTTTAGTAAACTCATTTTCTACTCCACAGTAGAGTAGAAACTGGAGTAGGAATTCGGAATCTAACTATATCTTAGTTGAAATATATAATGAAATTAGAAATGTTTTTGAAAGGTAGATTGGGCGAATTTCAATAACTATTGGACATCTGTATATATATATATATATATATAAATTATTCCCTTATAGTGGGTAGTATATTTAGGAAAAATTTCTCTTAAGTAAAGTAGTAAACTACCTTAAACCAATGATTATGCATATGGGTAGTTAACAGAAAAAGTTAAGAGAGAGGTGAGAGAAATCTTTTATCTCTTCCCTTTATTCCAAATCTCACCTTCACTTAGCAGTTCCTCTCTTGCTTCATTCCGGTGGCCGATGGCTTTTCTCCAATCATCGATCGCCACCCCTCCTCAAGCTATCGCTTCGGCCTCTCCTCTTGTTGTCTCATCAGCTCCTCCATTACCTCCTTGCTTCAATTTTCTCTAGTTTCTTTTGGATATCGGCTGGATCTGGCGGTTCAAAGCAGTATTTGAATGTGTGCTTGGCTTCTTTGAAGTGTTGGTGAAATCGTGGAACGTCTATTTTCAACATAAAACGTCGTTCTAGAGATAGATCTTGGTTTCGATTGGGCTGGATTTGGATTATATTTTCTTTGGAGGGTTTGCCAGTCTAGTAGAGCGTCGCTGCCTCTGCTTTGGCTAGTGCTATGCCTCCTCTCCGTCAGCTACTCCGTAAAATTTTCCCATCTAGATGAGGCTTTGCCAGAGACTTCTTGTTCTGTTTGTTCCCTCATTTCAGTTTAGTTTTGTGGTATTTGTACCGCTTGTCGTTGGGAGATTCAACTCCTCTGTCCTTCAAAATTTCATAAAGAAGTTAATTGTCATTCTTCCCGCCACCTCTTTGTGTATGAACTATGAAGCCTAATTTTTTCTTAAGTGTTTACTTGTGTGAAGGGAAAGGAGTCAAGTGCTTTAACCTTTGTTTACTTATGCTTGTGCCACTCAGCTTTTACTGCTAACTTCTCCTCCTTGGATTTGGATCCACATTTTCTGGAGGCAATGGTGTCTGAAATGAACTCTTTCTTATGATGTCAGACCATGACGTAGTCAACCTTGTTTCTCATGTCATCTCACCTAACTAAGTTAATCTCGGAACAAGCTGTGATTCCTTGGTTTGTTTTCTGGCTACTTCTCTCTTCTCTTTCTTACACTTGTTATAGGTACTAGTGACGAGGTAAGGCGTTGAACTACTGAAATCTTATTTGGTTGTTACGTTGATTCTAGATTTAGCTAAACTTTACTCATAGTTTGGATTGTGAGTAAGCCTTTTTGTTTTAGAAAATCTTTTCTACTATTTGGGACTTTGCAAAACTTTTGCTTTAGATAAGCTGTCTTTGATACATTAGGACTTGAGTTTCAAAACTATATCATTATTTCGGTAATGAAAATAATAATAATAATAATAATATAATTCATAAGAATGAAGTTCAGAACTTTTAATAATAGCGAGTTGTAGCCGCTAGATGTTATATAATCCTTCCGTTTCAGTTTAATTGTCGTTGTAGGAAAAGAATTTTGTTTCAAAATAAGTGTCGTTTTATAATTTTAATGTAAAATTTATTAATAAGATTCTCAAGTTTATTTTTCTATTGGTTGAAATATGATTAAGTGTATAGGTAATTGTGCTTTTATTTTGGAAATATACAATATCATATGTTTTCTAAATCTGTGTGCATAAACTTAGAACAACAACTAAAATGACAGAGGGAGTATACAGTGGAACCATAAACTAATTAACGTTAGAGCATGTGAATAAATTTAGATATCCTCTCTGTCGCCGTAATTGATTGAATTGTCAAAAAATTGTAATACAAAGTGCTAAACATAAAACAGAAATAAATGCAGAAAAAGTAGATGTGAAGCTCAAAAAAAAAAGAGAGAACATATTTGATCATTTCGCTCTGACTATATATATACTGTACATACATATAGGTATGTATATACATGTATACCTCCAGTGATTTTCTGGTTCTCATACACAAGCAAAAAATATGAACTTCAAAAAATCCTGTTATTTTTCCTAGATGTCACCAACTTCATTATTTTTTCTGGAAAAGAAGAAAAGCATACTTGAAATCAATATATCAAATTCTGAAAGCTACATTGTCGTGGAGACGTTGCGTTCCATGATGCCGTGGGAATAGATGTTCCACCAGTCCACTAATAAGCCAAATTTGGTTATAATTTATCTCTTTTATTTCGCTTTAATAATATTTTTAAAATAGTTACAATTAATTTATTTAATCATTATATATAGTATGAAAATATCGTTATCATGGCAGTTTGGCCTTTGCTTTCTAGTTTCTACGCGAAGCAATAATAGCTGGCTATTATTGCATTGCACACTTTTGCAGCCAAGTATTGATCCTCTCTCATTATTACTTAATACATAGTAGAAAATTCGTTATACGTTCTTTCGTGAAGTTTTAAACATGCCAATGTTAAGTTGCGAAAGAGAAGGATATAAAGGATCTGGAGTTGTACCAACGTACAAGGATAAAGATGTGTAAAACCTAAAACATAGATGTATATCAAAGAACACGTTTGCTTCTTCCAAACAAGACTGTTTATTAGAAATCTTTTAAACAGAGAACACCGCAACTAATCAACCTCTGTGTAATTTTGTGTTCAACCTCAAAATCCTGCTTCAATAAATCTGATCTTAACAAGATGGAGACTAATTGGTGATGTTCCATGGGATTTGTTCTCTTCGTCTTGTAAGAGACTCATAATTGGGAAAGGATCTGATGCACAGTGCACTTGCCTTAAACTATGACTTATGATGATGATGATGATGATGATGATGATGATGATGATGATGATGATGATGATGATGATGATGATGAGTTATTTTGACGAACGAAATCCTTTTTGGTTTGATAATGATCGGCGTTTGAGTAGTTGAAGTTTAATGTAAAAAAGATGAAGTTTAATGTACATTATGGACATATAATTTTGTAGATGTATATGTAGCAATGTTCTTGACGAACAAAGTCTTTATTTTCGTAGTAATATCCAAAATCCTATTCAAAGAAGAATCCTAGTTGTCTAAGCGGGAGGGAAAATATCTGGGAAATCGTTGCGCAAAACAAAATACTAATTTTTAGATTCTGTTAAGAGTTGAGTAAATCCTAAATGCTAAAATTTTTGTTAAAAATAACATTTAAAATATATGTGTGTATATGAACATAAAAAGTTGGTTTCCTCACCATTTTGTGGTTGTGGGTTTCTTTACAATTCCAAAGCTCATCAAGATGGTGCATGATCACCTCTGTAGCCAAGTTTTTTTCTGCTCTTTATGCATTTGTTGTTGCAGCATATTCGGATAGCAATTCCCGCAAGTGTATCCTATGAATACTGTGGTTTAATTTCACCACTTAGCCCCCATAATGTTTCAATCTTAAGTTGTGTAAGCGTTACGTTTGCTTCATCTGTGTTTATATTATTTGCTTAGCTTTTGAGGCAGAGGTTTCTTTAGCTATTTTGAATGTATTATTGTGCTTGTTGAACAATTTCTCCATAGATGGAGCTTGAGTTTTATTTATAAAAGATCTTTTGATCAAAAAACTATCTATACAAATTGTATAATTATTATATTTATATGCAAGTTGTACTTACTTCTTTTTTTTTTTGGGCAAAACAAGTTGTACTTACTTCATGTTATTATATTTATATGTAACCAAATTTTTGTTTCCACAATATTGGACTTTACCTCATGTTATAGAAAGACCTCTAGAGTAAACAAAACCAGTCTTCCTTCCTTTAACCGTATGCTCTTTAGGCTGTTTCATGTAGATCATTTCCTCTAGATCACCATGAAGAAACACCATCTTCACATCTAAATGTCCCAGCTCGATCTCCTCATGTGCAACTATCTCCAGAAAACCCTTTACTGAAGCATGTTCAACAACATAATCAATGCCTTCTTTCTCTGAGAGAAGTCTTTTGTAACCAATTTCGCCTTAAAATGTGGCATCCTTTTTTGTAGACTCCCTTTCAGCCAATGATCCGAGTCCGGTTCTTATCCAGAGAAACCTGCCGAGAGAGTATTTATCTGCTGCCAAGAAGTAAATAAGAGAACAATTATCAAGTACAATGTGATGATCAAAGCGTATGTAATTGGTAGGATCTGTGAAAAGGCTTGTGAATGATTTGAGAGCATAATGAGTTATAGCGTCACACTGGATAAATGTACATATACAACACTCTCGAGTCTCGTCTATAACCTTGCGAGCTCTGATATGCCTCATAAGGCCATATCTTACCTTGAGTTCAATATCGAACCGGGGTGTTATTAATGATTTTATAACGTTGTCTTGATCAATGCTTTTGCTATGCAGGAAACGTTCGAGAAGCTATATATGAGTTATGTAGAAACTATATACAGAGGAGCTTCTTGAATCGTGTAACAAGACGCGACGTATACACATCAAACTGTATGATCAACATTTACAACGAAAGAGATCGATGGTGACAAGATTCTGAAACAGTTTCTGAAATTCGTTATGACGTCATTCTTATACAAAACTGAACAAAAAGCAACTAAAAGTTTACACACGTCACAAAAATATTTACATGACGTCATTGTGCCACGAGAGAACTACAACTTCAAGCTCTGTTAACAAATCGGACCACCGTGAATCATCTTCTTCTCCGTCAACAACTTTCACTTCAACCACCACAACACCCACAGCTAACTCCACCGCCTCAACAACTATCGCCGTTCTTCCACTTCCTAACACAACTTCTTTCTTCGTCTTCTTCTTCTTCACTGTATAACCTAATCTCTCCCCGATCGCCTTCGCTTTCTCCTCAACCTCCACGGCGGAAACCTTCGCCGTGAACCTCCTCTCTCTCTTCTTCTTACTCTCAAACAATCCGGAGAGATCCAACCCCGAGGAAAGCGAGATCAGATCAAAAGCAGTGATCAAACCGGTTTTCTCCATAACCGGTTCCGGTACGAAACTACATTCAGAAGCTTCAAACGATTTCTTGAACCAGGTGGTTTTCATAACCGTCTCTATACTCATCCTCGTCACAGGATTGGGATCAAGCATCTGATAGATAATCGATCTCGCTTGCTTCGAGATCCAGCTCGGGAACCTGTAATCCCTCCGTTGAATCTTCCGATACATCGAGGCCATGTTCGAATCGTCGAACGGAACCTCTCCGGCGAGAAGAACGAACAGTATCACACCACAAGACCACGCATCAGCCTTCGCTCCGTCGTATCCTCGCCGCGAGATAACCTCCGGAGCCGTGTACGCCGGCGTACCGCACGCCGTGTGGAGCAGTCCGTCCCTGAGATGCTCCGGCAAGGCGGAGAGGCCGAAGTCGGAGACCTTGAGGTTCCCCTCCCTGTCGAGGAGGAGGTTCTGCGGCTTCACGTCGCGGTGAGCGACGCCGTCACGGTGGGAGAACCGGAGCGCGGAGGCGAGCTGCTGGAAGTAGCGGCGGGCGGTGGATTCTGGAAGACGGCCGCGGCGGAGGAGTCTGGAGAAGAGCTCGCCGCCGGAGGCGAGCTCCATGACGATGTAGATCTTGGATCTGGTGGCCATGACTTCGTGGATCTTGAGGATGTTCGGGTGGTCGCGGAGGCGGCGCATCGCGTCGATCTCGCGGATGATCCTCGGCTCCATGTTGGAGTCGATGGTCTTCTTCTTGTCGATGATTTTGACGGCGACGAGCTCGTCGGTCTCGATGGAGCGAGCGATGTGGACTTTGGCGAAGCTTCCGCTGCCGAGTCGGCGACCGAGTTCGTATTTGCCGAGGAGGATTTTCGCGGGAGGTGACTGGTTTTGCGGCTGAGGGGGAGAGTCCATGGCGGCGAGAGAAGAAGTGGTGCCTGAGCTCTTAAGTGATTTCAGGGACGAGTTGTTAGGTGACTTGATGTTTGGTTTTATAGGGAAAATAAAGTTATTTCTCTAATGTTATACCGAAAGTACCCTTGAAAAATAATTGTGAGGTTTAATAGAATCTGTTTTACGTGTTATACGGGACTGGAATGATTATGATGTGTTTATAATAGAATCATTAACAAATAAGGCGAATCATGTGTCAAATTAAAATATTGTCAACAATTTACGTTTTAGTCTAAAAAAGTCAAGAATTTATGTTTAGACGGATATTTTTCATAAGTTTAAATAAAAATTCTAGTCATTTTTCTATGTCAACATAAATTTACAATAGTTATCTTAGTATTTAATTAGGAAAAATGCAAGTCAAACTTTTTTTTGCTAAATACAGCTGTGAATTGTTAATATTTATGTATAATAGTTATGTATATAAACTCAAGAAAATAAACGAGAAAGTGTATATTAGTGGAACAAAAAGGTGAATATAAATGTTCAAAAAAAGGTGAATATAATAAGGTGAAGTTTCAAATTTTACAAAGATACATAATTTTTCAACTTTAACCACCAAATACATAAATTTTGTTTCATATTTATATTATTATTTATCAATTTTTAGTGTTTTTGCATTTGTAAATATACATACATAAAACACAAATTGAATTAAACATTGTTAAAATAAAAACTGATTATCTTGTAACAAATATATAGTTAATAATAAAATCACCTATCGAGTAAACATTGAATATATTTATAAGAAAATGAATATTTTTTGTAAATAAATTATGAAATTGGTAGATTAGCATTGATAATTAAATAGTGGAATTGATTTGCTAAAAACAAGAAAACATAAAAAATATAGCATACAAAGTATCTGTTTCGATAAAAAAAAATTCTACTTTCTTTACAAATTTAAGTTCCAAAAATTTAATTTATTTTATTATTTCTTCAATAGATTTTCAAATTTATAACATTTTCCTAAATCATAATTTCATCTTTAATTTTAAATTTTATATTCATATTCTGCACGTGAACAATTTTTGTAACACCTTCCATACTCCAACTTCACCAACCCATAATTTGATTAGGCTACTGAACAACTGCCACTATTTGATCTCAATTATTCTATTGAATTATATATTCTCCTTTGCAAATCAATAGAGTTGCAAAGTATTCGTTATATAATGCAATGGTCCAAAAGATATGATATTTGGTATTTTCAGTTTTAGATCTAGCTATTAGAATCACATGTCTTGGTTCAATAAACTTATATAAAGCATATTGTGTATGAGTTGGCCAAAATGATATTGCCTACGAAAATATTGTTTATTTGTTTAATCTCTTGTTGTAATTGCATTCAACTTTATACACCACACCACGATATGCTTCTACAAAATATCTTATGGTATCATTATAATTATTCCACTAGCTAGTGCTTAAAAGCTAATCATGAAAAAGTATGAGTAATCACTATTCCATGTAGAGAATATAATCTTGGTGTTCACCATTGTCTCTGTGTCTATTAGCCACTTGGTTTTGGAGTTCAATATTTTATTTAATAATAGTTAAACTAGTTAGCATCATTTCTTTCAATAGTCATACGTTTCCATTGTTCTTGCTAGATTTTCTCATTCCTATTCTGATCAAGATTTTCCACCTGAAGTTTTAATTTTTTTGTCAACAAATATACCTGAAGTTGTAATTTAAGTACGCATCATTAACTGTGGCTTAATTAAACAACAAAATCACATTAATTTAATTTGGAATATCGAACTAAGGGTATATAAGTCATTCAGTTAACGAGCAAACTGATTATTGGAGGCTCGTGTGTCCACTAACAAACCGTCAAGATTCTTTGCTTGTTATCGACTGACAGGTGCACGGCTCTACTTCTGCCATGTCAGCAAAGAACTTGGACTCACTGTAGGTCCCGCAGGATGGTGGAGCAAAATTGACGTTTATCTATATTAATTCATAGGAAACATACAACAAAGCTTCAATTGTTTTGTTATATTATTTCTTCACGAGATTTGGACTTTGCCAGTCCACAATGGCATATTCGTCGCACACTAGAACTCACCAGCATAAGTGCATAATAAAAGATTATATTAACATGGAAAGTTTTACGCATATGCATATAACGATGATATCATATGAATCATCCCATTTTTGATACGCATCTTAAAATTGTTTACTTCTCTTTGGAATATTGGATGTAGTGGACTAGTATATGAATATGTTGTATCAAAATATCTTGTGCCAATTAGTATTTTAATAGTACTCAGTGCTGTGGCCATGTTACAATGTATTTAAAAATAAACCAAAATTTTGTAAATTTAACAAAGATAAAAATCTAAGTATAAATTTCAAAATCTTGATATGATATTTTCTCCAGATTTAAATATTTGTGTTTAGCTTTAGTGTACTTAGAGAACAAATAAATTTACCAAACTTATTAAAACATTATATGGAAGTAGATCATTTTGTTAATTACTTCAAAATATCTATCATATATGCATGCATAACTTCCCCGCAGCAATATTCAGGAACTTTTTTTGTACTAAAACATCTTTTATTCATATATAACATGCATAACTTGTGGGAAATGGGTTTGGGAGATTTCAGGGAAAGTGTTTACTGATTTTGAATATTCTTTTAATTATTGTCGTGAATTTATGATTAGAATATATGCAGATGATTGGGAAAAAAAATAATAAACGATGAAACTGAATGGAGCTAAAGTTCAAAAAAATAAAAACGGAATTAATGGAGCTAAGGTAGTAGTTGTCTTTTTTTTGTCACTAAGGTAGTAGTTGTCTTAAGTAGACTTAAGATGGCTTATTGGGAAGGAAAATAGGGAACGATACGACCATTAAGCTTTCTAAGAGACGTGATACAATTAGCTGCCGTGAATTCATATGTCGAATTACGTGAGACGTACAATAACTTACAATTCAAAAATACTTTTCAAGTTTTAAATTTTGATTATGTGCTATGTGGTTGTGGTTGTGAGGTATTCCATCTGCGATCAGATAGGTGGAGAAGGTGAAACATACATAACAACGCTCGAATGAATTCAGTACATTTGACATAAGCAACGAAATTATATATAATATAATTTTTTATTTTTATGTTTTTGTATCAAGTTAGGCAAGATTGTTTTGCGTGAAATTTCGACACGAAGACAAAGGCTAACTTGATCAAAAAAAGACAAAGGCTAACTGTGTACTACTTGTTTCCAGTTAATTGGGAAATAATCAATAATTCATATTCAACATTTTTAATGAGGACTCGTACATATATATAACTATAGTTTTTCTTTATGCTATCTTAGCTTAACCGCTCATGCATGTTTCGAATGTCTCGATGCTAATAGATACAAGTCTAATTTTTCTAATGTAAATATGTAATCGAATTTTCAACAGTGGCGATATAGTCCAACAACCAAGCATAGTAATAAGTAATGAACATATAGTATTGGGAAGATTATAGTCCGAATAATTAGGAAATTAATGAACATATATTAGTGGGAAGATTAGAGCACGATTAGTTAATAATTTATACTAAGCAAAATGACCTGAAGCATGTTTTTTTTTTGAACTGAACCTGAAGCATGTTTTGAACGAATCTCTTTTCTATTAAAATAGAAGTCACAATTTATTTTTATGTGTAATTTTTAAAAAATGGACAATCTCTAAAAAGTCATTAATTAAAAAATATTTCATTTATGTCTCATTAACCAAGAATCTTCACATATTAGTCTAAATAATATTATTTCCCTTTATCTAGCTAATTGTATTTAAATAATTAATTAAACCTTGATTAAATTTTTACCAAATCAGTTCTGCGTTTAATAATAGTGACAATTTTACCATCTTGAACGTTATAAACATGTATTAATATACTCAAAATTTGGGAACAAATTACGACTATATTTGTTTTCACTAATACATAAATAATATTTATAAAATTTAAATAGGTCAATGTCTAAAACCATAATCGGTACATATGACACAATACATATACCCAATATCATATACATATAAGTTATAGTTTTGTTGTCAAAAAAAGTTACAACTTTAAAATATATTGGCCCGTTTATATGATCTATGTAATGATTTGATAGGTAATATGTTTTGTATATTTATGTTAAACCCAATTTAATAAGATAATATGTTTGATTTAAATTAGTCATGCAGTTCGGGTAGTCGGTTGGGAAGTTCGGAATTCAGGTTGTTAGGTTTGAAAAAAAATCTTGCCAAATTAAACCGGAAAAAGATTGGATCGATTAGTTTTTAATCTTTTTACCAAAACTAACCGAATATTTTAATTTCAATTATATTTCGGTTAAAATTTAGTTCAGTTCGGGTAATTTCAAATAGCTAATATTGATTTTTTTCAAATTAGTGTATTTAAATATTGTAAAATTGTCATAAATGCAATTTTTATTAAATTCATTAATTTTTTATTACTTATAGTTTTATATGATATTTAAATGATAAACGAGCTACAAAACAATCTTTAAATTAGTTAATCTTTCAAAATCGTCTATTAATCAAACGCAAATCCATTAAGTACTACTATATATATATATATATATATATATATATATATATAAGAAGCTACAAGTAAATGTGATTGTTTGAAACAATTAACTAAATGATAAACATGTAAACTATAACATTATGTTGTTTAGAAAAATCATATAAATATTTTTAAAAGTGGTTAATGTATATATATATATATATGTGTGAAAATAAACACCCGCGCAACCTTAATTTATTTCTTATATTTAAAACATTTCGAGGCGCCCTTTTCTTTATATATTGCAAATCTAATGTTTTTAACTTTTTACCATATTATTGCAATGAAAGAAATTGCCAAAATAAAATAAGTACCAAAATAATATTCATAAAAGAAATTGCCAAGATCCATCATCGAGTGGAAGACAACATGATTTTGACCCCAGAGATGATAACAACACAATGAATATAATTAAAAATATTCGAAAATAACAAGGAACCACCAATTATAGATCTTAGTGATAAAATATTATTACATTTTATAATAATATTCTAGCTCGTCGGTATGTTTGCCATGTGTTTTCGATATATATATATATAACATGTATATAATATAACTAAATTAATATTTTAAGAAATGTAAAAGCCTAAAAGAACACATGAAAAGGTTTTTAACTCACATTTTGAATTATTTAAGATTTAGGTGCTAAATGGTGAAATAAGAAATACAATTAGTTAATAGGGATGTCTACAAATTGAATATTCGAATTCTAAAAGTATTTGTGATCTGATTTGTTTCGTACGAATAATAATATATGATCATATTTATTTTGTAACTATCTGAATATTTGGTTCCAATGAACCTAATGTTATGTTCTACTTCGGATAATTATAGTTCCAAGAATGTCTACCAAATAAAAAGGTAGAGTATCTCCACTGGACCTTCTGAATGGTTGTAAATAAATCAACGCTCCAGATTTTGACACTTCTAAATTAATACAAGCTAACTTTTCTACTCAAACTGGTCGACTAAGGAATCTACAGGAACAATGAGCTTTGCACTTATCTCATTCCTCAACGCCGTTGAAACCCTCAATCATGTTTGTCGGGGTCCTTATCCATGAACATAACATGGGTGGAACGCCCACCACGACTACCGGTAAAATGTAATCTTTCTCCCCCACCGACAATTTCTACTACTGAAGAAATCACGGAGGATCTCATGGAAATGACTTTCCAGTATAAAAATTGTTCCGACTCGACAGAAAGTGCATCCCTAAAACAAATAGTGATTGACGGAGAAGCATGTGGCCTAATGGCTGAAATGGCAGCATGTATTATCGCAGCTGCATCAACACCTACTACGGCTCAACCCCTCCTCTGTTTTCATCCGGATTCAACTAACAATCCAATTTGTGGACAAGCAGTTCCTGTCAAGCAAAGCACAAAGCCTCAACCGATTACAGCTTCGATATCACCTCTAGGAGCACCACATACCATATATATTAAAGTAAGTATTTGAGGTAATTATCTATACAATAAACAATTATTTTAGGTACTCAATGAAATTTTAGAGTATTTTGAGTACTTGTTCGGGATTGAATCGAGTTTGGTATGACCATTTACCTGGATTTCTAAAATTTTCGGGTTTTACGGATATTTATTCGGGTTCGATTTAGTTCGGATAAAACTCATAACCCAAAATACCATAAAACAAATATCATTCGATATTTATATCGGATTTTATTTAGTTTAGGTTCATTTTTATTAGGTCGAGTTTGGTAGATAGCGATGTGGTATACAAAATATATATACCCACAATTGAGGTATTTAGATTTTGAACTTGTACTAATTAAAATGAATAGAAAGTTTGTGTGAGAGAAAAAGTGATTAACTAGTTGTTTTTGCTGAAAAATTAACTAGTTACTATATATATAGGAAAATAATATAAGAAACTCTTAAAGTGGCACTCAATAATACTTTAAACCCTCAAATTTTTACTAGTACTTTAAACCTTCAATCTGACGCCTTTATCCTAAAAAAACATTCAATTTAGCTTACTTGTTCATCAAATCAAAAAAATGGATGAAACTGTTCATTAACAGGTAAAAACTAATTATGTGTTAGTTTTCTAATAAAGTAAAAAATAACTAATAAATAATTAAAATAATTAAAATCAAAAAACTAAATAAAAAGTCGAAAATAAATGATTTTTAAAAAACAAATCGTAGATAAAAAATTAAAACTAGAAGTATTCAAATAATTTTAATAAATTGTCTAAATTAAAAAGGATTTTTTAAAAGAAAATAATTTTTTTAAACAATTCAAGTAAAACTGTTAAACTTTAAATACTCAAAAATAAAAATTCAAACCTTACGAAATTTTAAATTTTGAAAAAAATTCAAGTAATAAATTATTATAAATTTAAAATTTGATATTCCTTGAACTTTTAAAAAATTTAAAATTTATTAAGGTTTGAATTTTTCTTTTGGAGTATTATAAGTTTAACAATTTTACTTGAATTTTAAGATGGTTTTTAGTTTTAGACAATTTCTAAAAAAATTTTGAAAAAATTTAGTTTAAATTGTTTTTTTAAATTACGATTTTTTAAAAACTCATTTATTTTGTATTTTTTAATTTTATTTATTAGAAAATTGACACATTATCAGTATTCGTAAATTAACAGTTCAGTCACTTTTTTATTTGATAAACAAGTAAGTCAAATTGAATGTTTTGTGAAAAAAATGTTATTTTGAGGATTTTTATGCAATTCTCCCCTATGTATATATATATATATATATATTGTATATACATGTGTACGTGATTTTCCTGGTTCTCATACACAAGCATGCAATATGAAATTTTAAATATTGTGTTATTTTTTTAGTAGTCACCAACTTCAATGTTTCTCTGAAAAAGAAAAACATATTTGAAATCGATGTGTCAAATTCTGAAAGCTACATTGTCATGGAGACGTTGCGTTTCATGATGCTGTGGGACATCGATGCTCCACCACCAATTATCTTTCATTTCGTTTAAAATTCTTTTTCATTTCGTTATTAACTTAAAAAAGAAAATAATTACACCTAAAATTTTGTATTCGTTATAGAACGAGTATAGAAAAGCGAATAACGTCAAAATAGAAGGGTATAGACTATGAATAATATCGTTATCATGGCAGTTTGGTCTTTGCAGACTTTGCTTTCAAGTTTTCTACGCGAAGTGATAATAATATAAGTGCAGTTCCTTAGATTCTAATAAGCTGACTATTGTTGCATTGCACGCTTTTGCAGCCAAGTATTGATCCCCTCTCAGATTATTACTTTATACATTAGAAATTAAATATTTTCATTGTATAAATTCGTTATACGTTCTTTCATGGAAGTTTTAAACCGTGGAACAAAACTTTTCATATGTACAATCAGAATCGGTCCAGATTTTTTATAGACTACAACCGAGATGAAAAAATTAGATGTTTGTATAGATGCATAACAAAAGTTCTTTTATAAACAATAAATAAATTAATGTACAAAACCTAAGTTAAGTAACACTGAAGCGAGGTTTGCCTCAAATGCGGCGGCCCCTAAACCAAGAATTTGATTATAAAATTGGCGACTGGAAAAATTGAGGTTAGCCTCAAAAGACTCTGCTTTTAGTCGTGTCTAGCGTTTTGGAAACTTAAGAAAATGAAAATGGTCCTGTAATAGTTTTAATAAAAAATTATCTGTAAGAATTTGGCAGAGGGTACGTAGGATTTTATTTGGTACTCCCTCCGTTAATTTATATATGACGTTTTTGTTTTTTTTTTTTGTCAAAATACTTGACGCTTTCCTAAAATCTATGCGTAATATAATTGATAAAGACTTTATTTACCTTATATATTCTGGTAAATTTGACCGAATAATGTTAATAAGAGCAACTAAACAATAACACAAAGGACAAAACAGACTTAACAGTGTTGCCTTAATTTGTGTGAGAAATCTATAACGTCTTATATGGAGGGAGTATCGTTTAGTAGCATCGAAAATAAATTTCAAAGATAGTATAAGCTATTAAATTAATCTATAACAATAATATATTTTTATTATTTTGAAAAATTATTAATGAACATGACATAAATGTTTTTTCTAAGAAACTGGTATAAAATATATTTTTTAAATAATTTTAAGTCTTTCGTCTATATCTCCACAAGAAAAATAAATCAGTAAAAAAATTTACAAAAGGACATATTTGTAAAATCAAACTGGTTAAACATATTTAATTATAAATAAAAATTTATCAAGTATTCGATCATCATAAAAGATTATTCAAATTTACATATTAAGTATTTTTTAGAAACAAATATATAAGACAAAATAAAAAAATCTATAAAATGAATATTTGAACTCAAGCAAATGAACAAAATAAACTCGAGAGAAAAAAACACAGGGGATCATGTTATATGAATAAAATACATAAAATTTACTATATGCAGGACTTCAAAATTACATACTATATGCAGAACAAATGTATATATTTGCCAGTAATATGATTTTAATTTGATAAATATGTGATACTGTGCGAAATTTGAGGATCTTCTTATATGATAACAGTGATATGTTTCCACTACTTTCCTGTTTTTTTATTTGACTTTTGATAATTTTTTTGTTTGCATTTTTAATATTTTACGTTTTATGCAAATTTTACTAATTAATGTAGTATATCAGACTTAAAAATCTTTACTGAAATTTTCTTAAATTGATATTGGCTTAAATCATAGAAAATTACCGCGTATAAACTATTCAGTATTTGTCATTGAACAATTAACCTTTTAAATATGTCTGAGAAAAAACATAAACAATCTCTCGTAAAATCAGAATACGTACGCAATCAGTGACATCTAAATGGTAAAGCCTTTACCATTATAATAAAGATTACCAACAAACCTAAAATGTTTTCAAGTTAAATTTGGACTATCCTACTTATAAACTAGTATTGGATTGACACGAGTGCTCCTAATGGAACTTGTAATGTATGAACTTCTTCTTGGACCAATGAAGAGCAAACAAAAACTGCAAATAATTAATTGGTTTTATTCTGTTTTGATTGAAAACGAAGAAAAATGACATTTATTTTGAGACAAGAAAATGACATTTACTTAAACCGAAAAATTACATTGGCTAATCTCTTTTAGTTTTAGATAGTGTAGATTCGGTAGACTTCAGATGTTAAGTGTTTACCAATAGCCAATTATAAAACATTGATCAAAACAGGACACGTGTAGATTATCAGTCTCCTGGGAATTATACGACTTGTTGAATGAGACCGGCTTCAGAATTCTGTTCGGTTACACAATCGCACAAATCAAAATCTTGAGGTCCACTTTGTGGTCGGACACATGCGAACCTAAGGAAGAGAGAGCATCAATAGACCACACAATGGCCTCAGCTACGATGTCTTTGCACCCACATATTATACATTGTAATAGTATTAGTAGATATTAGTTATTAAAATTGAACCAATGCAATTATTTTATTGACACGTTACATCATAAGGGGCTCTACACTTGGACCAATAATAGGCGCATTGCGATTAGCAAAATTGGGACCATCTTCAAGTCCCATTATAATTTGAGAATTAGATTTTGTTTCTTCCCCAACCACCCAATTTTGTTTTTTAAAAGAGAAAATAAACCTCCCTCTCAAAGAGAACTTCGACCGTAACCATTCTATAATGGATCCTTATTAGTTTTATACAACAAGCAAAAAAATATTCCTTACTGAGAAGTTTCAATAATGCGCTAGAGACTAAAGATGAATTAATGCAATAACATAAAAGAACTGGGAGTAAGAGCTAAATTTATTCTTCTTTTTCAATGATATTTCTTTCACCCCAAATTTTTTAGTAAAAATGTGTATAATGAGAACCTAAGTTACAAATTTTTTGAATAACTTAGTTCTAGAGAATAGAGTTCATGGTTCATTATTGATTGTATCTCTCAAATGGGTCGTCTCTATAAATATATGTGTTTTATAAAGCAACGGTTCATTATTCTTTCAACTCCATAATCTAGCAAAGAGAAGGTGGTCGAAATATTGACGAACTCATTATAAACAACATTTATGTATTTAAGTTTGGTACGAATGCATTGCGTTGTAGCTGTTGTTGCCTTGTCGGTCACAATTATGGGTAATTAGGTGTTATCGTCGTTTAAATATCCAACATTCATAAAACAATCCTTACATAACCCAAAAAACATTCATACAAGTCTACAATAATAATTCTATGCTAACGAAATCCAAATAATAATGTGTAAGAAGAGAGAACGTCCCCTCGTTTATAAGAAAAGTCGTTTACTTGATTTTAAAGAAAGAATATTACCAAAAATGTAAAGGACAAAGAGATTTTGACCCTATCTCAAAAACGGCAAATTTATATGTAGCACAATTACATTATAATATGTGATTTTTCCGTGCTCAAGCACGGATATAAATATTTATAAAATAAATAAATATTATAATAATTGATTGCTATTTACTTTTAATTTTAAATTAATTTATAGTTTTATGCATAATATATATTAATAATTTATATTACTTTAATTAGATATATAATTTTAGATATGTTATACCTAGTCGGTTTTGTTATTTTTACAATTGGTTTAGTTATCATTTGGATATATTATGTTGCATCTATTTCTCTGAATTCATTAAATATTTTTATTCAAAATATACTAAAATTTTGATTAATTTTCTTATTTGCATTAGGTTGGTTTTTGTCTTAGATATGTAGATATATTTTAGGAAGATTATTTATAACTTAAGATATATTGTGCTTAGAATGAAATAAAAAAAATAAACTAAAGTGTTTGGTTCCAAATTACGTAAATTAATATAACGATAATATTCTGCAATCTCATGCATATATATAAATTTTACAAAAGAACTAAATTAAAACAGTTGCTTAATATTTTATTTTCATTTGTTAAGGTGTTTTGAGTCAGTTTACAATTTATATTTATAAAATAAATTATTATTATTATAAAATTATATTTTCTTATTATAGTTAAATCTATGATTTTAGATATAAATTGGATTAGTCGAGTCATTCATGTTGAGAGTATCTTAAGTTACATATATTCTTTCAAATTCAAACTGAGGTATAATTATTTTTATTAGTTAAATCTATGATTTTAGATATAAGTTGGATTAATCGAGTCACTCATGTTGTAAGTATCTTAAGTTACATATATTCTTTCAAATTCAAACTGTGATATGATTATTTTTATTATAATTAAGTCAAGTCAAATTAATTGTATTTATCGTGTAAATGCGCATGTATTTTCATAATATATATATATATATATATATATATATATATATATATATATATATATCAAATTAAATGTTGATTAAAAAAGAAAAGAAAAAAGAAAATAAAATGATGATCTATAGAAAGTTACATAATAAGTAATTGATACGTTTTTGGAAGCTCATGAACACATATTAATATTTACAATAACTAAAATATTTTTATAAATTATAAATGATTTTATACCTTTTGGTTATGGTTATATTAAGTTCCACGAACATAAAAACATAAAATTTCAAAGCAAATTTAATATTAAGAAAACATATAATTTTAATAATGCAAAATATAATATATCTACCTCATTAAAGTGTATAGTGTGATTTTAAAATATTTTGTTATTTGATCAAAAGATATTTATTGTTAAAATTTATTTTTCGTTTTTAATATATCTTAAAAATAAGCAGTAAAAAATTGTAATTGTATCTGAGAAATCTTATTATATAAATAAAAGAAAATTATAGATATTTTTTGCTGTAATTGAAAGATATTATGGTTAAATAAATATAAGAAAATACAAATAATATTTCAATAATACTAATTATAAAATATTTTAGTCAGTAAAACATATATGAATTTATGTTACTTAATTATTTTATGTAATTATCTAAAAATAGATAAATATATTAAAAATATTTCTGTTACTGTGAAAGTATATATTGTTGTACTGTTTAAAATTATGTTTTAAAATAAATAATATTTATTTTTCTAATATCAAGATTATCTGTGAAAATATAAATATAAAGAAAGTATATTTGTATATTTTATGTTATTTAAAAATATTTTAAAATGGAATATTACTATTTGTGAACTTTCCTTTAAAAAAAAATCATATTATTTATATATATAATTTTGTTTTTAAATTCGCTTTATAAACTTTATAATATTTCCTTTTTATTATATATGTTATTTGGAAAATATTAAAAAGTAATTTAAATAAAAAATCAATAATAGTGTTCAAATATAACATTTTAATTCATTAAGGGTATCATCGTAATCAACCACTGTGAGAATTAACGTGGGTTCGACACGTAGGAAACTGACTTCTCAGTTATAGAGATTTGTTTGGCTTAATCCTTGTTATTTTATTATCTCATATGTTGACCCTTGCTATATTATTTACTTATGTTGGTAAACAATACACTATCTCAATTATTCTAACGTAAATATTTCTCGTTTATTTTGTCTTCTGATTATTTGGTATACTTAGCGAAGAGCTCCAACCCCACTCCAAAAGAGCTGGTATTATGTCTTTTGACTGCTATCAAATATTAAACTGGTTTAGGATTCGTCTTGACGAAAGTCCATAACATAAGCCATCACCTTCCTCTAGTAAAACTAGCCCATATCTATTTATATTGATCCTATTTTGAAGGGAGCGCCAGATAATCCTCGGATAGACAAACTAACTTATTTTCTCCGAGATTTCTTAACTATGTAACTCTGAACAAGAAAGCGAAGTCTCACAAGATATCGGGAGAAGCCTACGATTCAGCCATAATTTATCTTAGCCTATACTTGCTGGAGGTTCCAGTCCAATTGTAGTTCTTCCATGACAAACAAAATCAACTAAGAAAACGTGATGAACATATTTTAATCCAACTTAGACAGCGTGATGAAAAATAATTACACCGAAAAGTTACAAAATATATACTGAAAAACCATTTCTAATATCTTTTCAATGGATTCTAAATAAAATGTATACATTATGTTAAACAATTAAATATATAAAACCTTAGTATTATTAATATATTTAATTAATATAATAAAAATATTTCGGTTTTTCGGTTTGGTTCGGTTTAAAACCAAACCAAACCAAACCATTCGGATTGCTAAAATATTGAACCAAATGGTTTAGACATATACTTTGGTTTGGTTTGGATCGGATTGAGTTCGGGTGGGTCGGTTTGGATCGGTTTGGTTCGGGTTTTTTGCCCACCCCTAGCTAAAACTCGTTATCAATGTATCTACTTAGAGTTATGTAACTTTTAAGTTATAGAAGTGGAGACTCCATAATAATTTTTAAAAAACAAAGAAAAAGGCAGATTTTGTTTGTGTAAGAATCATTTGCGTTTATTATAAACACAAGTCTATTGTTACGTTATGTGCTCATGTATTTTGGGTTTTATACTTTTATGCAAACAAAGTAATATAAATATGTCTTTTGTGAGAACGTTCAATGTAACTTAATTATCAATAAAAATAAAGCAACTCTCTCATTTCTCATTTGGATGATATAATCAAATATATTTTTGTGACAAGTTTTGTACTTGCATATCAATAAAGCCCAATTAATTATTTTAAATTCTATGTTTATTTCCTATTTCATAAACTCATTTGAGCATAAATAACCTTTTTCATTAGATATTATGGTATAAGAGCACCGGCGTGGATTTTATCAATTCACCAGCTTCTAACTTTTAGTTTTTTTTTTTGAATGTGTAAAATTATATTCTTCAAAAACCTATTGTATATCAAGTGCATCATCATAGGGCAACGTAATCATAAGATTTTCAGAGAAAACTCATATCCTGCTACCAAACCAATACTGAAGAATATCTTGATATATCGCTTATCACCCGAGGTTGTCAGTGGACTTAGGCGATTCCTAACGTTTTTATCAATAGTCTTCTGAAGTACTTGAACAGAATTGGGAGCTTCGCTGCGCCGTCCACTATTCCTCTCTCGATATAGAATAACATAGGTGTTTTTCATTGGCGACAAAATGCCGTACGCGTCCATGAATGTATCAGACCACGATTTTAATGTGTTTTGTCAAAGTTGAAGATCAGTTGATTCGTTCAAAAAAGATCAGTTGAGCAATTTATCATTAGGTCTTTAAAGTTGATGGAAGGAAACTATAGTATCCCTCAGAGTTTTATAACAAAGAAAACTACACTGTTGATGATTAGAAAGCATATGCTTGTGAGTCGTATTCTGTGTTTCTAGTTAAGTTACAAAGTGTATCAATACGCCGTATCAACATTACCGTGAGAAGCTCACACAAGTTCAGCCCAAACTGAAAGATAGTAATGTGCCACAATCAACAATATAAGCCCATTAAATAGCCCTCCTCATAGTCAAGAACAAACAAACATGCAACAGTCACTTTGATCCAGTTATGCAATATATAGGTTCCTCTCATTGTCAGCTATAGATCACACAGCTGTCAAGGATATAGAACCTTCTTATTTCCTTTATAAATAAAATAACCATCTCGGTTTGTATGATTAAATACGCATCTATGTAATCTCAACTAATATGCATCAATTCTTTTATCATTAATTGATTTTAAATTATAAGTCCATCTAATTTAATAATATATGATTATGCACTTTTAGATGCTTGTAGTTGAGAAAATTTGATTTGATTGGTAGAAATCATAGACTTGTAAACAATAGCTATATCATGAAAATTCATACATGATAATAGCTACAATTTTTGTAATTCAATAAAATAAAATAAAACCACTCTTCACTAGTTTCACATTATCCTTCCGATTCTCACGGTAGACTCCTGCCACCCTAATTTCTTTGGCGTTTCTCTCATCTCCCTCTCAATATAATCTAACGAAGGCCTAAACATCTTTGGGATCTCACTTAAATTCTGGTGGAACCTTCTTACCGTTGCATAACCATTCTAAGACTCTACTCAATCCTACCGGTGGCATCTCACGAGGTTTCCTGTTTCTCAAGTCATCCTCTGTTGCCTTCTCAAACTCGAGAAATGAATCTAGGTCATCCAATAACATGGCCGCCAACCTGTTCCCTTTCTCGTCGCGACAGGGCTCACTGTTCTTCTCCACTGCTTCCTTCGGATCACACGAACCTACCGAGTAGTATTCCCCGTGTGAAACCGCAGCAGAGCCAGATCCCTTTTCAACTTCCGGTCTAATCCAATACGATGGAGTGTCACTCACGTTATCGCGTTTGCGTTTGAGTAAACGGTTATCGATCAAAAACGTTTCAAACTCCTCTTTTAGAGACTCGTCACCGCGTAACATCTCGCCGAGTTGTTCAATCAGAACCTCGTTATCACCACTACACCCTATCGCACCGATAAAAGCCTTGTAAACACTCTCTCCCAACGCTTCGATTTTGTGCAAGAATGCAACCGTGCGTTTCAACTCAGCTTTCGGGTTTTCTTTTCTTACAGGAGGAGAAGCAAAATACAACAAAAGCTGACGAAACTCTTTGATCAAACCTCTGTGTCTACGGAGCATGATAACCAGTCCGCGTCTGAGCTGGATGTAGGTTATACAGCCGGATAGATAACGCTGCATCATACCTTGGTATCGACGGTAGAGTGTTTTGTCATCTGCCTCTTGCAGTTTCTTCAGGAACTCGATGTTTCGTTGAATCTCTTCTTCCGAAAAATTAGTTGGACTCGGAGTTTGATAAAACAAGTCTCCCCCCTGAATTTTTCGTGGCGTATTGAAACCTTTCATGATTGTTTGTTGATTTCTTGTCTCTTACTCTGGGCTAACCTTCTTTTTTTTTGTTTATGATGAATGAAGGAGCAGATAATAATGCTGTATTTATACTACTAGTGGCTAGGGCACTTTCCTAGTATAACCTGAATTACGTTTATTACATGACCTCCTTGTCCTATATATGTGTATAACTATGATCATATACTTTTCCTTTTTACTTTGGATTTTTTATTAAACTTCGGATTAAAGTTTAGCAAGAAAAAAGGATTATTTCTTGTTTTGTGGGAGTAATTCTTTAAATAATTAAGGAAGTTATAACAAATGAAAAAAAAGGAAATATGCAGTTTTCAAAGTTTTATTACTCTCAATTCCTCCTTATGAACGTTGTAGGTTGTGAATTAAATCCGATGTTTTTATGCAAACTACATAGACATGATAAAAGTTAGTAATTCCTTAATTAACATACAGAAACCTTTAAAACCAATTATTTTGGAATAAGAGGGAGTAACATATTTTACTAATATTTATTGAAAGCCAGAAAAACAAAAAGATAAACATAGTACACAATACACAAAGCTTACAACTGTCAAACGATGAGTTAAACCAAATCAAACCATGACAAAAGTAGGAAACTAAACAGTCGTTGGGGAAAGTCTGCGATGTTAAAAGAGAGTGAAAAATCTAAGGAACGTTCATGACCTGGATGGATTGAAGCATGTCAGAGACAGCGACCACGAGGTCACCAGATTTGATCATACCTCTTGATTTCAGTAAAGAGAACGTTTTGTTCAAGTTGCTTTCCATGTCCTCTGAGAAGCTTAGACGAAACGGGATCAGCCCCCATTGTAGGTTTAAGCGTCTTCTCACCGACGTTGTGTTCGCGAAAGCAAAGATCGGACAGTCAGGGCGACACCGGGACACTAGAGACGCCATGTGTCCGTTCTTTGTGTAGACGAAGACAGCGTCCACTCCAAGATTGTTAGCTGTAAGTTTTGGATTGCAAAGTGAGATAAAGAGATTTGGTTTTCAAAGGTACAAAGAAGATGAAAGTTGTACCCATTTTGGCAGCAGAGTTGCAGATTTCTTCAGAGATTTTGTCTGAAGATATGGCTTGAAGTGGTGTAGCCTCGTAGCGTTTCTCTTCCCTCCACCATCTTTCGATTCTTAGACTGACACTCCTAAGAACCGTGAGAGCCTTGTCCGGGAACTGACCCATAGCTGACTCTCCAGAGAGCATCAACGCGTCTGATCTTTGCCTGACTGCTTCAGAAACATCGGCTACTTCTGCTCTGGTTGGAGTTGGGTACTCAATCATGGACTCGAGTAGCTGCGAGGCGACGATGACGGGTTTGTTAAGCTCTCTGCAGACTTTGACGATTCTCTGCTGAGCTGCTGGAACTTGCTCGAGAGGTATCTGAGCTCCCAGATCACCTCTTGCAACCATGGCTCCATCTGATGCCAGAATAATCTCTTCCAAGTTTGTCAGGGAATCGATACTTTCGATCTTTGCAATCACTCCTATGTCCCTGTATATCAAAATAAAGTAAAAGATGGTGGATACAAAAGGCAAAACCCAACTCTTGAAAGTAGTAGGATACGTTGGTAATAATAATGAGCATATTTGCTTACCCTCCACCGGAACGAGCAGCAAGATAACTTTTAAGATGATTAATTACTTCAGCAGACTTGACGAAGGATACAGCAATGAAGTCCACACCTTCAGCAATTCCAAAATCAATATCTAACCAGTCCTGAAAATAAACAATCGAAGAATCATAAGAGAACAAAACTATTGCTCTGTTTAAGTTTTGGAGTAACAATCATTACTCCTGCATATTACTATATGTCCACAGCATTAAACAGGAGCTACAATAAACTATTGTACAAAAATGACATCACGTATAAGTTAAGCAATATTAGAGTGATAAAGAAGACAAAACTATTGCTCTGTTTTGCTAACATGCATGTATAACAGAGAATAGCTTGTGCGTGTGTTTTCTTTCTTAAAGTGATAAAGAAGACAAAAAAAAAAAAAAAGATAACATCTAGGTGCCTAAAGTGCTCTTTTACATTGTCATTTATCCATATCCATCCAAAATTTACCAAATAAGGTGAATCAAAACTCAAAAGGGGAAGATAGATAAAATTAAGACCTTGGAGGAAATGGTTGGAAGCATAGCATTACGCTCACGTACAAGACTCCCATCTCTCCAAAAAGTCAAGTTAGCTCGAGGAAGCAACAGACCAGGGTCAGTACACAGACACTTCACATCGGGACCAATCTTCTCAATCACATCAAATCTAACCATTCCACCATCAACAAGAAGCTCATCACCAACTCTTACATCTACATCACCAAAAAAAAAAAATGAACCCCCTCTCATACTCACATCCACTCGATGCCTCATAACACAAAAAAAACAACAACATTACCTTCAGCGAAACCATCATAACTCACACTAATGGTACGTTCAGGACGAGACGAATCAAAAGCTCTAACGGTAAACGTCCAAACCTCACCATCCTACAAAAACCTCATTTGTATTAACATTTCTTTATATACATGATTAAGTACTTAACCATAATTAACCGATCTCTAACTAAACCGGATTATATCCAATAATCTGATTAACAACATGCATCATCATCATCATCAAGATTTCAAGAAGACGAGGAACCTCTGCTTTAGCCGAGGCTTCGCCGCCGAGATCTCCCATGTGAATCTCGCTGCCTTCTGTATCCATCATGATCGCGACCGCGAATCCTTTCTCCTCGTTGAGCCTCCTGACGCTGCGGATGACGTCACGGTGCCAGTCGCGAGTGCCGTGGCACATGTTGAGCCTCGCCACGTTCATGCCTCCCTCCGCTAGCGCTGAGAGCTGCTCGAACCCGCACGTGGCGGGTCCGATGGTGCAGATCAGCTTGGTTCTTCTCGTGCTTCTGAATCCGTTCTCCTTGAGCTCGGCTTCGGTGACGGTATCGACGTCTATTCCTGAGGATCTCTCCTCTGATGGAGTGCCGTTGGGAGAGTGAAGAAGGGAGGGGGAAGAGGAGGAGGAGGAGGAGGAGGAGGAATCGGGAGAGGAGGAAGCTCGGACTCGGAGTGAGGTGTAGTTGACGGTGGAGGTGAGAGGGAATTGGCGGAAGGAGAAGGAAGAGAGAGGACGGTGGAGACGTGAGTGAGGGAGGTGGAGAGTGCGTGAAGGAGTTGAGAATTGGATAGAGTGAGACATTGTAGAGAGCTCTCCGTGAGAGATTGGAGAAATCGGAGAGAGGTTGTTGCAGAAGGAGAAGGAGGCGGGCGGATATAACGAAGTGAAGAGTGTTGAGTTTTGATATAAGAGGAGTTAGTGAGGGTTAAATTCGGAATATACCAATGTTTGAGCGCTTTTTTTCTTGTGTTCTTCTTTGCTTTTTTTTGTTTCTTTTTCAAAGAGATCCCATATATCACCGATGAGAGTTCAGAATCAAAGCTGACAGAAAACAAATTTTCTTTCCTCATGTTATAAACATCTACAATTTATAGTTTTTGAAAATTTGGTTTTATGTCAGCTTTTTCACTCCAAAGATATATCTTACTTTCATTAGTAGGTGTTTTGCCCGCATCCAAACATAATCTTTGAGGAAGTGTGACGATTATAGAAAGTCTAAGAAGAAATGAAGAGTAGTTGTTGAGGTGTGATTCCACAAGTTGGCATTAAGTTCTGAATACTTTTGTGTCCGCATTTTTTTTTTTTTGGTAAAATTGTGTCTGCAATTTTCAGTAGTATTTTCTTACATTTTTGTGCGTCTTACATTTTTTTTTTTTGGACCAAAAAAATAGGTCGAGCAAGAAGATGGAGATACGAGGCAAAACCTGAAACTTTGAGAAGAAAGTGGCAAAATTTTGAGGCCTATGATTTTGTAGTTCTTGCAAAAGCTAATATGCTGAAATGATTTTCTTTTTTCCTTTTTTATGAAAGATTGTACATATACTATAATGTTGTTGAATTATCTTTTTGCATCAAGAACCATAATTGGCATATTCAAGCAAGCCGTTGGTTTGAATAGCTCAGAAAGTTACAGGTAAAAGACAACCGTATCGGAGAGAACTCTTCTATTTTCTGTCTGCTTCACCTGTTTAGTTGCTTTGAATTGAGTATGACGCTGTTCCTAGAAAATCAAATCCGCAAAGAAAAAGAATCTTGCTTTGTTTCAGACTTTGTCTCTGTGGTTCATTTATTTTGTAAGTTCAAGACGCACTGATCGATATCAATAGATTTTATCTGCACAACTGAATATCTTTTTGTGTTTTTTTTGCCAATTACATCAATTTAACTGCCGGGGAATGTAAGAACAAAAACGCAAACTCTTGTAGAAAAAAAATAGAAACGTATGAGTAGGAGGAAACGAAGATTAAAGAATGAAGCAGCCACATCGTTTTGCTTCTTTCGGACGTTCGAACCATTGATCCCATGTCGTGTTCACTGGCCCCATTGTTCTGCAAGTAGTCACCAAACCATAACAGATCATCCCATGGTCTATAGAAAATGAAGGAAAGAGGCAAAACAGAAGTAGAATTACTGGGGAAGAAGAGGATCTGGTTTGCTGTCAACACTGTCTAAGAACCTGCATATCCATTCGACAAAATGAGTTATGGAACCAGATTGTTCTTTAACCGGATATTGGACAATGCAGAAGTTCCTTCTTACTCTTTGCAAGAAGCTGAGGCATTGTCCATCTTTTCAAGCAGCTCTAGCTCTTCCTGAATATAATAAAAAATGGAACAAGTATTATACACCTTGTAAACATTTATTAAGAGAGAGCCACAGAGAAGTATACGATTTCACAATGTGTCCAAACAGCAAAGTAAAACTCTAAGGATCAAGATATTACCAAACCTAAAGCTGATGCATTATATCTATCATTCTTGAAACTTTCTACTTAACAGAAGCAAGTTCGGATCTACTCTCTCTCACACGGGTAACATTTTAGCATCATAAAAACTCTCTTCACGGAGACCACATAAGCTTTGAAGGTATATAACATATTGGCCTTTCTCCACAGCACAGAAAACAAAAAATACAAGAGTTTAATTGCTTTAAACACTGGGCAAGCCTTTTGGGAATCTAAGGTGCAATTTTTGCAAAGTTTACGAAGAGATAAGTAAAGCACAAAGGCTGAAGACACTCACAATACCAAAGTGCCAAACAAGTCAAAATGGTTATTCTCTTCATCAACTAATAGAATCTCAACGAGACACCCTTAAATCAGATCAACACATTTGCTGCTTCCCAATTCCAAAAACTAAAAAGTTTGCGAAAGAGCACATAACGATAAAATATCAACACCTCTTACAAGGGTCTTTTAAGATAACAATACCTCTAAGAAGCGAGCTTCTTGTTGGAGCCTATTGAGTTGGGCATGGATCCTGTGTTTGCCTCTTGTGTCAACGGCCCGCCCGGAAAGCTGGCCCGACGAATTCGAGCTACCCACTTCCATCAAATTGGAGCCACCAACAGTCTCGATTCAACCCCCCAAAAACCAAAACTTTACAAACGACAGAGAAGAAGAAAGACAACTTTTTTTGTCCAAAACGGGCTGCGACAACTTTTTACTCAAAAAAGACGAAAAGATTCCTCATAAACCCACCATTGTTACTACTACTGGTTTGGTTGGACCCAAAATTACAAAACTTGAGAAACAATCAGATCTCGAGAATTCCACAAAGAGATACTACACAGAGAAAGAAAGAGTAGATGTAATTCAAGAGAGAAAAAAAAAGTTAAAAATAAAAAAATTCCAACTACTAGTAGTTGGGCGACTTCGAAAAGAGCTTTTCCGATGATCGAAAGGGTCCAAAGGCTAACCAATAAAGTTTCTGAGATTTTTGAATAAGAGGAAAGGCGACGGAAAGAAGAAAAGATTAATCTTTTTTAAATGATTATCTTTTTGTCTCCTCAGGAAAAGTTAGATTTCATATCATATATTCACGCGCCGATTCGGTGCTTTATGGGCCTTTTTGTGGGCCAATGAAGTGTAGATATTGACAACGTTTCCACTCTTTATGGTAATTTTTCACCAATACAAACATATATTTGTTTTGGACTTTTTGTCGTATTGAGTAAAATCTTTACCATTCGATCGAATTTATTATGGCCTAAATTATTTTTTCCTGTTGTTGCTTGTTTTAGATTTGAACACTTTGCTTTTCTTTTGCAATGGGCTCCTTTGGTTTGACCGCGCGTGTAACACTTGCGCGTCGGGGAAGGAGTAAACTGTAGGGTATGTGTGACTAGTTCCGGTCAAAGTTTGACCATGTACGCTGTTTCTTCAGTTCTTTATATGCCAAACCTTGGATCGAGTCTTTACCCAAATCGATGGATCCCACCCAAACTCTGACTGCCACGTGATTGCCCCCACGTCTTCTCTCTCTTTCACTCTAGCGTTGCATTTTATATTTGGAGTGACCCAATAAGGGCTGCAATTTTCAACGTTAGCCCATTTAAAGCTTTTACTTCAAGAGTTCCATGAGGCCCAAAGAGATGCATACAGGCTAAGTGGTAAGGGGTGTGGAAGAACGTAACCAAGTCAAACGAAAGAACAGCAAAAATGCACAACCCTCTTTGCATTTTCAGTTTTTATATGATCATCATTTTTTCATTGTTTTCACTAGATGTTTTATAAACATTTTAAGTGGTTATGGCATATATGGCACACATGCTTGCTGAGATTTTTTTTTTTCTTTTTCATCTGCTTGCTGAGGTATTCTTTGAAACCTTGCACCACTTGATAACATTCGAATGGAAATATTAAGATACATCTGAAGTACGTTTCAAAAAAAGAAATACATCTGAATTATTTTGCTATGATGTTATTTTATTTCTTAATTTTGAGCAGTTTTCTAAATATAGTATCTGCGGATTCTTTGACTGTGTCCAAACATTAGACAGTGACCAATTATAAAAATAAATCTATATAATTTAATTGGTCACAGACCATTCAATAAAATATAAAAGTTACATTGAAATATTAAATCTATTTATATTGTGAACAAAATTTAATTTGATAGAACTACTTATAGTATAATATAAATAACGATAAATAAATATTTAAAGGAAGAAAAAGAAGAGAAACAAGCCAGACCTACTCTTGGATGTGATAAACAGTGTTTTGATCATGGCAACAAATCGATGACAAAAAAAAAAAGATCATGGCTATCATCACTTTTCTAAAATGCTTTGTTTTCTTCTTTTTGCTTCTTGCAGGTTGCTTGATTTGCACAAAACTTTGGCCACAAGATGACCACGTACGCATGTGCCGTGACGCCTTGAACGGCAATCTAGCAGCGACTTTTGTCAAAAAAAGGTTACTAAAATGAGATCTTATGAGTTCTGATATAAATCAATATTTCAGGAATGATCTATCTATCAAGTAAGGAATTTCAATGGAGCAATTGTTTTCTTTTTACAACTAATGGAAGGAAGAATTTTTAGCAAAAAAATCTAATGGAAGTACGAAATAAATAGAAGTCATCAAAGCTAGCATGAGCTTGGGATTGTAGTCACACATCACCCGACTTTCGACGAATTTGGATGTCGATTCAACAAAAAGGAAACATTAGTATAAGTTACTATTTTATTCAAGGTTAGCATGAGCTAGTGGTTGTGGCCTCGAGTAGAGTCGTGAGCAGCAACGAGAACTAAAAGTTTTTCTTTGAAAGCTGGTCGTATTACCATAATTTGGGACTGTAGTACAACTGAAGATTTTAACCAGAGATACTACACAAAAAAAAAAGTAGATCCCAAACATTTGTTGACAAAAAAAAAGATCCCAAACGTAAATATGTTTAATGGGTAAAAATGTACAATTCCAAAAAGATGAGGGGGTGGAAGAAATGTAGTGAAATTTAGTTGGGGCCAAACATAAAAACAGCGAAAATACAGAACCCTCTTTGCATTTGCAGTAAGGAAGCCAAGTATATTAATTTTTATTTCGATTCAACGGTTACAAAAAACGACACGTGTCTCCTCTGAGGTCGGCCACACGCACACCCAGAAAAAGAGGTCGGCCACACAGAGAAGTACTTCCCTTCCCAAACACGTAAAAATTACCACTTTACCACTCAAATCACGTGAAACCAGAACCAATCGTTTCAATAAAAAAAACAAGTGAACTTCAAAAAAGAGTGTCCCAGTGTTTATAAAGCTTTCTTCTTCTTTCTTCTAATAACTTTTCATATCACCCGCTAATTTCGAAAACCTCGAAAAACAAAAATGGCTTCGCGTCTCGGAGTCTCCCTACGCGCCGCCTTGACGGCATCTCACGCCCCGCACTTCGACGACGGAACACGCCGTCACTCCTCGATTTTCACCGCGCCATTCCCGAATCGGAGAAACCGAAGCGGATTGAGGACGCTTAGGGTTTCGAACGAAGGACCCGAATCGTACCTCGACATGTGGAAAAACGCCGTCGATCGGGAGAAGAAGGAAAAGGCCTTCGAGAAGATAGCCGAGAATGTTGTAGCTTCCGACGGCGAGAAAGGGGAAGGAGATTTAAACAAGAAGAGCGATGATTTCCAGAAGATCCTGGAAGTTTCCGTCGAGGAGAGGGATCGGATTCAGCGGATGCAGGTCGTGGATCGCGCCGCCGCGGCTATCTCCGCCGCGAAAGCGATTCTCGCCTCTAACAGTTCAGGCGACGGCAAAGATGGTTTTCAAGAAGAGGACGAGACTCAGAACAATGCTAACTCCAAAGGTACTTCTTTGCATATGATTTCACTATCACTTGCTTGTTATATGTGGTGAGAAGGTGTGGTCTAATGTGCCACTTCAATTGATAAGTATTGAGTTTCTTAAAATCATTCTTTTTAACTAGGGATGTGGAGCAGAACAGTGTATGTTCCTCGGTCCGAAACTTCTGGTTCCGAGACACCAGGACCTGACTTTTGGTCTTGGACACCTCCTCAAGGTAGTGAGAACGCGAGTATGGACTCGTTGCAAGCTAAGCCTGCTGAGTTTCCAACCTTGTCAAACCCTGTACTGGAGAAAGAACCTTCAGCTGATTCTCTTTCAATCCCTTACGAGAGTATGCTCTCCACCGAAAGACATAGCTTTGTTATCCCGCCTTTTGAGTCTTTGATCGAGGTTAAAAAGGAGACAGAGACAAAGCCCACATCAGCCTCGGAGCACGACCTTGATGCCGTATCTTCGGCGAATGCGGAGGAGGCGGCTCGTGTTCTTGATGGTTTGGATGATTCTGCGTCATCCGGAGTTAGCCAGGAGGGGTTGAAGTGGTGGAAGCAGACGGGTGTTGAGAAACGGCCTGATGGTGTGGTTTGCAGGTGGACTATGATACGTGGTGTCACTGCTGATGGTGTTGTTGAGTGGCAAGACAAGTATTGGGAGGCTTCTGATGACTTTGGGTTTAAGGAACTTGGTTCTGAGAAATCAGGACGTGATGCGGCTGGAAATGTGTGGCGTGAGTTCTGGAGAGAGGCAATGATGCAGGTCAGTGAAACTCAGCTCTGCTTATACGTAGTGTAGATTATTTTGGAGACTTTATTTTGAATTGTGTATTACAGGAGAATGGTGTTGTGCATATGGAGAAAACTGCTGACAAATGGGGAAAGAGTGGACAAGGTGATGAATGGCAAGAGAAGTGGTTTGAGCATTACGATGCTACCGGCAAATCAGAAAAATGGGCTCACAAATGGTGCAGCCTTGACCGTGACACACCACTTGATGTTGGCCACGCTCATGTCTGGCATGAGAGGTACTATATTCTCAAACTCCTTAACACAAGAAGTCAAATGTTTCTAAATCTGTCTTGATTGGTTTTGAAACATCAGGTGGGGAGAGAAGTATGACGGGCAAGGAGGAAGCACAAAGTACACAGACAAGTGGGCAGAGAGGTGGGTAGGGGATGGTTGGGACAAATGGGGAGACAAATGGGACGAGAACTTTAATCCGAGCGCTCAGGGAGTGAAGCAAGGTGAGACTTGGTGGGAAGGGAAGCACGGTGACCGGTGGAACCGAAGCTGGGGTGAAGGACATAACGGTTCGGGTTGGGTACACAAATACGGGAAAAGCAGTAGCGGAGAACACTGGGACACACATGTGCCACAAGAGACATGGTATGAGAGGTTCCCTCACTTTGGCTTCTTCCACTGTTTTGACAACTCGGTTCAGCTCCGAGCTGTTCGGAAGCCTTCTGATATAGAAAATGATGGAGAAAAGCAATAATTAAATAAATAGCATTTGGTACATTGAGAACTACTTGCTCTCTGATGATTTACTCGTTGCTTTGGGTTGTTTAGTAGGTGTTCCCTAAGTTTGTGCGGTAAAGTAGTGTTATATTTGTCAAAAATGTAGTGTTATATAAATAAATTATTTAATTTGTCTTTTTCCTATCTTTTTTCTTGGGTTGAAGTCTTTCTTTTCAATTTTGATTATTTAAAGGTATTGTAGTGTTAAAATCTATGTTCCTTTATCTTTTTTTTTTCCATTTCTATTCGATCCAGGGACTGATGAGCCAGCAGTTTTTGAAGAGATAATTTGGCTTCTTGATAAGAAAATTAATTAACAACGAAAATCTAGCATACAAATATACAATGTTGCTCTATGTAAAGGGCAAATACCAAAAGGAAAAAGATACAAACTAGTTAGTCTATTGGTTTATAAAGCTTATAGAAAAAGAAGTATTGTATGGTTATGCTTTTTCACACTGTTAATCTTTAGAAACGTTCCTACTTCATTTTATGGATGCAAATCCCCTTCTTTGGTTAGCAGAGTCCTAATGGAATTTGTTTACGCTGTTGTAAAAATAAAATTATAAACATTATCAAATAATAGAGTTATAAACGTTCAAGCGTTGAAAAGGAAATTAGCTAATCAGTCAGACATAACGCCATTTACTCGACTGATAGGAGAGGAGCGCCTGATTAACACATTTTCTATGAGTTCTCCCTACAATCTTTATATTTTTGATATTTTAAAAAATTATTCGTAATAATAAAATATATATTAGTCACGCCCAAAAAATTATTTAAAATATTATCAAAATTTGGAGAGTTTGATTTTATAATTTTAGTAGATTAATGGAAATAATTTTCAAAGAAAAACAAAATCCAACAACAAATTGATACAAATATAATATAAATAAAATTATGAATCTTTCTTGATAATCGTTTTACAAACTATTAGTATAATATAATTTCACAAAATCTATCTTTGCCGCATAATCATTTTTCTCTTTTTCTCATCTATTTTTGTTAACTTTAACTTTTCAACTTAATTATCTCTTCTGATCTATGGTTTATATTTTTGATTGCAGGAGGTATGTTGTGGTCCTCAAATTTGTGCCTCGACCAGTCTTACCAAACTATTCACTCTGACTCATTTCAGTGGTATATTATTTTGAGAAAAAAAAAACATGACTAATGAACTTCTCTAAAATGGTTTCATGGTATTCAACTAATTGTCTTAATCGTAGGATAAAATTAAGAAATAGGAATTTGTATATATCAAATTTGAAGAAATATTATTCATAACCTCATTTTAATGTTCAACTTTTTTATTTAGAAATGGATCCTTAAACTTATACATAATTTTGATTATATCTAAAAATATTAAATATATATGCTCTATACTTTAATACAATTATTAATACTTTTATTAACACAATTATACATTCATATACATCATTGAATATTCTATTAAAAGTTAATCTTATGTATATACTAAAATTTTATTTAAATACATTAGTGTTGGGTAAAATTTGCAAGTTTTAGAATAAAGGTATTATCAGAATTTAATAATAAGTATTAATAAAAGAATATATTTTAAATGGTTTTTGAAAAAAAAATAAGGGGAATCATTGGAGAAAAATCCAAAGTCATTTTAAGAGAAAATGAGGAGTTTTAAACTCAAACTCAAATTGATTAGACCAAAATAAATATCTTAAAACTCAGAATACTAAAAAAGTGTCATCACATCTACTCAACAACAGATTGGATAAGAAGAATATGTTACAACTAGATCACTTCAATTTTATGTATTCTCTTATATTGGAAAAATATATAATATATAAATATCAAAATACTTATAAATTAACATTTTTAGTGACTCAAATCCAAGTTAAATGAGAAAATGGGCAAATGTGTAACCACCAAAACACTTCAATTAACTTGTTAACTACATTCATTTTGTAAATATATATATATATATATATATATATATATATGATTTACGTATTAACAAGTACTCAAAACCGACACGATATCCAAACCGAAATCTATTAAGTACTATTATATATAGATTCATTTATCCGAACGGAGGTCCTAACTAAACATGATCTGAACACTCAATGCCCATGGCTAAGAGTAACTGTTGGAGATGTCATAGAAATCATATTTGATTGGTTAAACAGATAGGGAAAAAAAAGTAAATTTGGATGCGTGGTCAAAATAGATAGGTTTAGATGGCAATAAAAAGAAACTTCCCACTTTTGAAGTCTATTTGGTTGGATATAATGGACTTCAAATTCCATTCCTAATTCAAATGACAGCTACTATAAACTAACTATCATTTCGCATCACATCATGAAAATGCGTAGCCAAGAAAAAACAAACTATTTGTTTACAGTGTATGTTCTTATATACGGACACTCTATAAGATGTCATTCAACATCTTCATTAATATTAAGAGAATATTAATTTGGCGGAACCAAAAGGTCAAACATAAATGGGTCACCACGGCTTTTAATAAGGTTAGCATTATAGTACTACTTTTGACTTTACAAAATCAAAACGCATCCAAACACTACACGTAAGCTTGTGCCATTACTGGCTAATGGTATATACCATATTTGGCACTTTATTATACTATAAGTTAGTCTACGATATTCTATCAAGACATATGTCACAAAAACATCTATCAAGACCATATATTAAAAAGAATGCAATTGACTGTTTAAACTATTGTGCAATTCGTGATAAATATACTATTGTGTATATTAGTTAACCAGAGTTGCTTTCAAGACGATATAATCAGAAAAGAACTTGATCATTTTAAATGACTGTATATTTGTTTTCAATGCATCATTTCCTCCATTTAATACGTTCAAATATCAACATTCATGTCAGCATGTTGCAATGAATGACACGTTCGATTTTGTTGAATTACACAAGGGTTGGTAATCAACCCTTGTGTAGTTTGAATTTTTACTCAAGAAATTAATTTGACTAAAAAAAACATTTGTATACAGTCCATAACAATTATCTTGATATATAATTTTAATGTATAGATAAGTTTTGTTTATTTCAGTAGAAATATCACCGAATTACAATATAATTGTTGTTTGGGTGTTCAATTTCGTCCAAGACTATCTTCAGACTTTATATTATCAGTCAAGTCATTTTTTATAATGGCTAATTAATTATGAAACTAATGATGATTTCGGACAATGTCAATTCAGCTTAGCCAACAAGTTTAAGCATGCCCTCAAAGAAGTCGGTGTCACTGTCCAAACTCCAAAGTCTATTCACCATGGTGTTGGATTGGTTGTTGCCGAGTCTGATCTTTAGATTAAAAATAAAAGAACGGTCGTTATCTACACTCACGTATACTATAGTATAATGAATTGAAATATTCTCCAGACGAACTCTACAACACCTTCAAGCATATCTCAACAATTTAAATATATCATAGATCAAATAAAATTTAGTAAAAAAAGATGAATAAAGGTATAATTTAGTATAAAAAAAATAAAAAAATAAAAAAATAAAATTCATACAGAAATTTTTCTTTCAAAATATATTTATGAATTTTCTTGTTTTTTATGAAAAAATTATATTTTCTGTATCATGTTTTGTTACATATCTAATAAATATTAGTGTATATTTTGTATTAATTAGCAGAATTAGTTTTCAATTTAACTTTATATACCAGGTATATATACAGCTATATAAGTTTTACAAATTAGTTAGGAACTTCTACCATACTATATTGGATCGTACCATAATCAGTTAATCACGTTTAAGAAGGGAAAATACAAATCTTTTAAAGATTTTAGTTACTATAAATAAGTTTGAAAATTTAACCTACTAGAAAAATTTATCCAACAACTTTGTATGTTTTTGTTTTTGAAAACTATATAAACACTCTTAAGCAGGACCGTCTTAAAAAATTTCCTAATCTTAGGCTAAATAGTAAATATAGACTCTTTTATAAATATTTTCTTATATTTTTTTCACAGCATTTTTTAAGTTGAACCAAAAGAATTTCTAATTTTTAATCTGGAAAATTGAAAAATGATAACACGTACAGTTTTTTTTAATTTTATTTGTTATATGTGAATTAGTTTTAGTTAACTATAAACTTTTTATTACACTAGAATTTTATGAACCTTTAACAAATTAAAATATATTTTTATATTCAACTAAATAACACTTAAAAAAAATTGGACCATGGACTCAGGGCTACCGCTCCTATGGTCATGGTCAATAGCCGGGGCTGTTCTTAAGGGAAAGTATCTAGCAACACTATTACAAATACTCTTGATTTATACTGTATGATGAATCTACGATGTGAAAAGGTCGGCGAGTCGGCAGTGATCTGATTTTGGCCGGAGATTTTTTTTTTTTGTTTAAGGAATCTCTTTTTTCTAGGAAGAATGTGTTAAATAATGGGAATTCCTAAATAATGAGGAAAAAAAAGAGATCGACACGTTTTCCCGTACGGCAAGTGCGTGGTCTACAACTTCAATGCGCTTTGTCTCCTCGTCATCTATTCTTACAGCTGTCTAAACCAACACGCATTTATAAGTATTTACATACACATAAATCATACTAGTATATTTATACTACTATCATTTCATGTACATCCCATTTATTGTTACAATTACATAATTCACTCATCCAGCTACATTTTATTTTTTCCTCATCATTATGTTATTTTTTCTCATCATTTTGTAATTATACTCGACAAACAAGAAAAAACAAAAATTATATATATGCATCGATATCTTTTAGAACATCAGGTTTATATCATATTACCTACTAAACCAAATTCAACAAAGTTGCGGTTACGATCCATGAACGACCGTCTTGACCGCTGCGATTTCTATGGTATCTCCAACTCATGTGATAACTTATAATAAGGATATGTTTGTTATAATAAATTTTGTAGACTATATCTGTAATATATATGGTTATTAATCTGAGAGGAAATGAATTACTAGTAATGAACACATTGTTTCTAGAAACTAATTCGTGTCTCGTTCTCAAAAAAAAACTAATTCGTGTCTGCTATTATAACTTGAGAAAAGTGACGCGATGCTGATCTTCAACTTAGTCAAATAGTTTAGGAAAAGAAATTAAACATATTATAATATATTGATATATGTGCGATTTTTCTACGCTAAAAAGAGTTTCAATCAATTCACCTGACGCGTTCGTATTAAAATCCTTTTCTTAGAAAATAATATTATTAAGTCATGTGACCTGAATTAAAATTTCCAAATAATTATTTGGGAATGAATTTTTAAAAGGTTTAAATGAGAAAAATGGAAAAAGTGAATAAGTCCAAAGCTTGCAAGTCTAAAGCAAAGACTTCTACATATATGAAAGCAGAGAATGAGAGTTGAAGCACTTCAAAGCTTTACTTCTTTTTTTATCCTCTAAACAGTTTTATTTGGATGGCCGAAACAAAAAAACAACAACAACAACAACAAGAACTGACGCAAGAACAGATCATGGAGTTCAAAGAGGCGTTTTGTCTGTTCGACAAGGATGGAGATGGTTGCATCACTGCTGATGAACTTGCCACTGTGATCCGCTCGTTGGATCAGAATCCGACCGAACAAGAGCTTCAAGATATGATCAATGAGATCGACTCCGATGGTAACGGTACTATCGAGTTCTCTGAGTTCCTCAACCTCATGGCCAACAAAATCCAGGTTCACATTACTTATATGAAACTATAGTAATTGATTCATATTAGGTTTTTGTCTTTGTAATTGACTTTGTTTTATAGGAAACTGATGCAGATGAGGAGCTGAAAGAAGCATTCAAAGTATTTGACAAAGACCAAAATGGCTACATCTCGGCCAGCGAGGTTAGCATATACTCCATTTAGTAATTATTTACACTTTCCTTTATCATAGTTAAATTAGATACTTATGCTTCTCTTTTCTGCTTTTTAATAGTTCCTTAACTCTTCTAAGTGTTTTAGTTGTTTCTGATTTTTGTTAAGCATATTGTTCGTAGTTAACTATGCTTTAACAAATATAATTTCGATGTACTCTGTTGCGTATTGTAGTACAACACTCAGTACGTGCGGTCTAATTACGATTTTCTTTAATTCAATGATTGGAGACATCGATAAACAATTATGAGTGATTGTATTTGTATCTAATAGTTCAATGTCTAAAGTAGATTAAACTGTGTGTAGATTTGTTATAAAAATTAATTCTTGAAACAAATCTACCAATTCTGCATTTAATTTGATGAAGGGCAAAATAAATAAAGGTTAAATCCAGCTACAAATCATTTTGGTTTAGAATCTTTTGAGTTTATGACAAATACCTGACAACAAGGCTAGACGATATTTGGAGTTTTACAAGAGATCTTTAGGTGTCTTATTCTTTTTTTTTTCTTATAAAAAATCATTTTGAAATTTAGACAAGAAAATAACAACAAGATATGGCTGTTTATATTGTTGTTAATTAATCAAAAAGTGTGTCTTGCGTCGTAGAAAGGTAAGGTAAATTGTTTGAAACATTGAGCTAGCTGGCATTGTGACTTTTTGGAGGATAACGAGGTCAAAAGAAATATTTTAGAAAGCTTAACAGTTAGTAAGATGAGTATGATTCTATTGGTTTATTGGGCAGATCATATGTCTCACCTAGTGCAATTTATTATTATACATATTCTTTTCACAGCCCATAATCTTTTCTCTTGAATATTACTTTCTTCATTTTTAAGATGTTATGGCTACAACACAGATATTAGTTGACAAACAAAATCAACAATATTAAGAAACTACACAAAATATAGTTGTATTGTTGAAAAAAACACAGTTTTGTGTTTTGTTATACTCAGAAACATCATTTAATATCATACATTTTTATTATGTTGCAGTTGAGGCATGTGATGATCAATCTTGGGGAGAAGCTAACAGATGAAGAAGTTGCTCAAATGATAGAGGAGGCAGATTTGGATGGTGATGGTCAAGTCAATTATGATGAATTTGTGAGGATGATGATGACCAGCGGTTAAATTGGAAAAAACAATTTTACCTGCTAATGTATTATCTTTTATTAATTTATCAAATCTTTTTTTTTTCTTCTTCCACTTCAGAATAACATATTTCACTTTCCAAATTAAATTAATTTAAAATTTTCATATTTGATCGACCTAGCCATTTTTATTTATTTGAATTATTAATAGTATATCTGGTGTATATTATATCTGTTTAGCTAGCTTTTTGTTGAAAAAGTCAATCATATTGAGTATACATATGTTCTCTGGCAATAGTTACTATTTCAGACCATATAAAATGTATTAGACGCTAATCACACATATCTAACTAATCAAATCGATAGTCAAGGTGTTATTTGCTAGTACTTTTTATGTTACAGTTTAGTTACATAATTCGCCTAATCATAGGTCTGAAAATTTAATTTAGTGTTAGAATCACGTAAACACCAGAACGACCGATTAACGAACTATCACGGTCTCAACTTACAAAGTATTAAACTCTCGGATGTACATATAAAAACCTTGGTTGGTACAATGATAACCATATTTAATTCATAAACTTCTGAAATTCTGCTCTCTTTTACAAAATACATTGTCATGATGTTACCTTGATGTGTAGTTTGTTCAAATATTTGACCAAGAAATATATTCTCTTTGATGAGTAAGGAAACAAAATAAAGCCTTTTGTGACTTCTCACATGTACGTTATGTCTACAAAATTTCATTTTCTACCACATGACATTCAATGCATGTGTTTCATCACTGTAGATAGTGTCGACAAAAAAGCACAAAAAGACAATGCAAATGGCCAACTAATTAATTATCAGTAAACAAGTTCGATGGTGATGATGGTTGTGAGGTTTCAGTCTCCCTCTAACTCAAAACCAATATGCAATTAAAGAATGCACAACGAATTACTAATCCAATTCACGGTTTATAACCGCTATATCTGGTAAGGGAGGGAAACTCATGTTTCTCAAAATTGATTAGATCAAAGAAAAAGTTTACAATATACAAGACTCTTCTGATTTTAGTTCTAGAAAAAAGAACGCAAAACTCATTCGCAAAAAGCAACTCACTATTTAATAATTGAAAGACCAAGATAAATACTTCACTTACATGCCAGTTCTTCAAACCGATTTCAATACTTGCTATTTTTGGAGATGTCTTGTCTTATATGAGTTCTATCATGATTCTTAATACATATCTGTTTTTATTTTTATTTTTACTCCTTTAAACATGTATTCAACCTAATTAAATATTTGGTCTTTGATAACAATATGGAGATTTGTAAAAAAGAACTTGAGATTTAGACTGGTGAAATGATAATTCTCATAGTTATGATGTTGACCACACTAATTCACATGATCCTACCTGCTCATACCAAACCAAACTTACGTGTTTCTTTTTCTAAGTCAAAGTTATGGTTTGTCTTACTGTTTTTTTTTAAAACAAAAAGTATTACTTACTCAAACAAACATCATCAACACCGCAAGTTAAACAATTTAAACTCAACAAAAAAGTTTCAAAAACACAAAAACTTAACATACATCCTAATTTACAGGATATTAAACGCATTATCTATTTCTAAGACATCCGTCCTACCTTGCCTAGAGTCTCATGAAGACAATGGATCATGAGGTATTCATTCTATGATTAGTTGTCTTCAACTCTAACTATAGATAAAGTTTAAGAAATAACATGAAATTGATGAGACATCGATCATATCATCTATTTCTTAATCTTCCTGCACATCTTGCCAAGAGTCCAAATCTGGTTGCCATATCCTTGAGGCCCTGAAAGATAGTTCCTCCTTCGGTGATCAGGAAAGGTGACATCGAAGAGTGGAAAAATAAATATCCTTTCCCGGAAAATGTTATCTTCCAAATCCCATGAATGAATCTGAATCTGGAGCCGAGAATTATCTAGACAGGAATTAAATGTCGACGTTATGCTCGAAAATAGGAGTAGTTAAATTATCCCAACAATTTGTATAATGTGTTGAAATTCGTAATTTTGCTATGTAAAATTTTGAAAAATTCGTAGAAGACCTGATTATTTTTATGTTCTATAAAAATACGTAATGTATTTCGTTTCTCTATCTAATATACCAAATTATTTTTTGCTATCCGATTAATACTTAAGCATTGAAAAATTCAAAACTGTCGTTTAACAGGTTATAACGTTGTTAATTAATTACACTATATCAAACTTTCATTTTAATGTTTTTGTATTAATTTAATATACAAATATATAATATATTAAATCAGAAGATAAAATATTTTAAATACTTCTATACAAAATAATACATATGTCAGGTATTTTTTTGAGAATTCTTCTTTTTACTTTTTTTTCTCATTTACAATACTTTATTAACACAAGTCCAAATTTACAGGAGGCCCATTAAAAGGGAAAAACAAACAAAAAAAACTAAAGTGGCAGAAGAAAGCCCAGCCGAGAAAGCCCAAGAAAGAAACCCAACAACTAATTCTGATCTACACCACGTGTACTCATTGTAAACGAAGAAGAGACACGCGCCGAGAGAGGATTATGTCAGCTCCTTACACCGCCATTGAAGTCGTCGGAGGAGGTCAAAGCGGCAGCCACCTGAACATACCGAAACAGGATGCACGGACGACACATCCGACAGCAACACGAGCAGAAAAGAGCAATATTACCATCGCTTCAAAGATGAAAGTGATTTAGTTACAGGAAATCGATCTAGGTCATCAGAAACTCCTAATCCACAACAGATCATCTTTAATGATACTGATAAGACTGAAGATGAATCAACCCATAACAGGGGAAGGAAGGGCCAATCCGATGAAGATCGAAACTCAACTGAATCTATTGAAAACCATGGAGGCATAACACAGAGAAGGACATTAAAACAAGAAAACAAAATATAAAAGCCAGATAAACCGACAGGAAGCCAGCCGCCGCACCGGAAGGAAAGGTGAGATGCCGGAGGCAGAGCCGGCCAATCGATGCTGAGAGAGCCATCGTTGCCGGAAGGGAGCCCGATCACACGGGAGTCGTGACGCCGGACAAGACACGGTGATTTCACAGACTCTCTCTCTAAAAGATATGAAAGAGATAAGAGAGAGAGCCCTCGAAAAAAAAATCACCTTTTTTCTTCTTTTTACTTAATAATATAGTGCCGTCTAGGAGTATATTAATTTTCTGTTTGGACTGAATACTTACTGCTGGGCCATCTAGGTTTCAAATGGCTGCAAACACTGTTTGGGCTGGGCTGACAATGTTTTTATTTCCTTTGCTTTTATTTAAACTAGGTAAGGAATCCGTGCGATATCGCATGGAAGCTCATTTTATATAAAAAGATAAGCCACATGTTATGAAAGAAGTTTTTTCTTTATAAAACTTGTTTACGATTGCTATCAAGGAAATATATGTATTACAAAGGTATCCTGCATATAATCTTATTTTTCATTGATAATACTAAAATATATATTTTGTTTTACAGATTTGGTTGTAACAAAATTACAAATATGTCCATACTAAATCACGTATACGTACTATTATCCGTTTAGGTAGATTATTTTGATATTTTGAATACAACAGGGTATTTGAAATTAATTAAAAAACAAACACATTTTAATCTAATCATCAGTTACTAAATTAATAAGGTAACTTATAACAACAAGCTAGATATTCATGATATGTTTGAAACCACGTAGGATGTATGTAGTCGAAAAATAATTATATTTTAGTTTTAGGAGATCTTATTTGTTAACATATTATTTTTTTGCATATCATAAACACATTTTTCATTTTTTTCATTATTTATATCTTCTATAAAAGAAAGTCTTCCAAAGAATTACTTGCTTACAAATTAAGAAGCAAGTATTGGTATAATATTATACAAATTGTAAGAATCTTCAATTGTTTGCCTCTCCCAAATATCATCACGGAAACATCATGGACTTGAAATGTCAATGATAGTGTTATGATTTTATATGGTTAATATTCACCGGATACAATTACATTAAAAGAAATAAGAATAAGATCCTTCAAAAATTTCTATGCTTCAACTCAAACTTCTCCATCACATAATGAGTAATAAAAATTATATTTATCTATGGATTCATTTTCCCTGATAAAATCTTCAATTTTGAATATAATTTAATTTTAATTTTTAATGCTTCAACTCCAATTTCTCCAAATTCATAACTTTTTATTATTTTTTCTCTTTACAAGTAGCAAGATTTATGGCTTATTCATATGGCATCAAACTGTATTAGATATATTAGAATATATTATTATATACTATTTAGTTTGGAACAAACAATGTGTTGAATAAGAACGACCTTCTTCCATTGCCTTTTTCATATTTTCCATCATTTATTCTCTATCCCAAAACATATTAAAACAAATAAATAAGATTTTCTATTTTTACTCACCAAAACCATCGCTGTATCTACCGACCGAATTAGTGGCCATCGAGTCTAATTGTTTCAAACATTAAAAATTGACATATAGGAAATGAATATCAATTGATTTACTATGTATGAAAGTAAAAATATTCGTATAGCATATTAGCAAGAAAACGTTTTTAAGGGTTGGGATTAGTTTATGTACATATGAGGTTGGTAGCCCCCGAATAAATCATCCAATGATTACCATAATTTGAAATTTTATAAGATAATAGATTTACCATAAACAGGCAATGATGCCGAACTCCCTACATAAATAAATATTTAAATTTATATAGTCAGAATATTAAATTTGTAAGTAGTATAACCTTCTTCGTTGGAAAATAGTGGAATAATGGATCTTTGATCATGCGCGTTTGAAAGAAAAAAGGATCTTTGATCATACAGATAAGTATTAGACACTCTTAGTATTTTTGAAGGAAAATTATTAATCTCGCTGGTGAATAACGTTTATAACTTGACGTTTACCCATATAATAAACAAGAAATACAAGTTGTCCTCGAAAAGAATGGGATTTCAAGACCAAGTGTTGTACAACGCACTATATATATAGAATGAATAGACATAAGCAATAAACACAACTTTTCATAACAATTTTCGTAACTATTAGACGCATCTTTTGGTGCTGAGTATTTGATATTTAACTGTTGCATCTTTTCACAATTAAGTTAACTCAGTTACATTTTAACTATTTAAAAAAAAAAAAAAATCTATACGAACGATCACATCTTTTCAATTTTAGGTAATTATCTTAGAAACATTCATTTATAATATAATTTGAATAGATTCAACCTTTCAACATAAATGAAATTCACAACCTTTGAAATTAATCAGGATTGCTATTATTAGTAGATAGTAAGCCCTTTCTAAAAACATCATTACAAGGGATGATCTCTTGATCTCGCTAATTAAACGCATTGACAAGTTAAATCTTATTCTTGTTACACTAGGTCTATAGACCAATGTGCCTTACTTGTTGGCATTGCTTCAAAAATACCTTTGGATTAGACGAAAAAAGCCCAAAGCTTTCATTCATAGTTCCTTCAATAAACATTTCGTTATCAAACTCAATAAAACGTTTCAAGAGTCTTAGTAATTAAAATATGTATAGTCAATCAAACCTTAACTTCTAAAAACCATGAACTGTATAACCAAATCATAAACCCAAAATTCTAAATTATAACCCAAATTTAAAAAATACTTTTGAAAGAGTTAGCACCTTAATTTGTCATTTATATAAATGATGTTATCTAGCTACTAGTATGTCAGATTACATTAGCAAAAAAAAAAAAAAACTATTGTGGAGATGCTTTATGCGTCCAAAAGATCAAAGATTATCTTTCGTCCCCCCTCTTCGCTTGTTTAATTTTGATGTCTTTTCTTCATTCGTTTATTTATATATTCGATAACACGTTCACTTACAAACAAAGAAAATACTTTGGTACCAATGTGGAAGAATCTTTGGTCCTTTGTTATTGACTATATATTTTACAAGTCAATATTCGATTCTTAACGTTCAATAGAGTCTTTGTTTTACTCAAACAGTCTTTGTCTATATGTTTTTGCTTACTAAGTCCGTCAACTTTTAACACGAATGCACACGAAAACACCATCTTCATGCTATCTCTTTTCTATTCTGGTTTACTGTGTTTTTTTTCTACAAACCGGTTTTTGTGTGTTAGCTGCTGAAATATCAAAGGTTTATTTAGTCTGTCGTCAACTAACGTCTTTGTTTATCTGTCCTATATCACTTTAAACGTTGGAAAATTAAGACGTATACCATTCGAAGTATAAAATATTTTAACATTTTTAAGCTGAAAGACTTTTTTGGTGAAATATGTTACTCCCTCCGTTTCAGTTTAATTGTCGTTCTAGGTTTATGCATACAGATTAATAAAACATATAATTTTGTATATTTTCAAAATAAAAACATAATTACTTATACAACTAACCATATTTCAACCAATAGAAAAATAAAATGGAGAATCTTATTAATAAATTTTGTATTGAAACTCTAAACGACACTTATTTTGAGACTAAATTTTTTCCCTACAACAACAATTAAATTGAAATGGAGGGAGTATAAGTTAAGCTGAAAGCCTAAAACCAAGAGATAAATATCAACAGACGTAAATTGTTTAGTTTACATAAGCCTTAAAAATGAAAATTCCTATGAAATATCGACTTTTATGAATGGAAATATATAATTTTGTGTGAATCCAAATTATTTCTTGATTAAAATATTCATTTAATGCTAATTTTTTGAAAAGACAGCTTGCAATCCTTGTTTTAGTCGAACATCTTATTAGGTGGTTAATTTTTTGGCGCTAAACAAAACACATGTCTTCAGCTATAAGTAAGCCAAGGAACCCTATTCCGCCACAATCTACCAACTTTAGTATCAAATCTTTCCACTTTCCAACAAATCTTTCTCACGTATATAATACATAGATAATGTATATAACTTAGAACTTCCTTTGCTTTCTTTTTAGTTTTTTCTTGACGAACAATATATAACGTATACGAAAATGTAACGAGGATATTGCTAAGAACTAGCTCCTAAGAAATCCACTAATGGTGGTTGAGACTTGAAACTCGAGACAATCGAGACTTGAGACTTGAGACATTTACTCCCCATGGAAATTCGGGTTTCCATTCCCCAAAGTTAGTTTTTAAAGTAGAATAAGTAAAAAATATCTTCTTTGCATATCAGTCGAAATTTCTCTACGCTTGCTTGACGAAGAACTTCGTCAGCAAGTTACTACTTAACAACAAATCTACGTCAAGGAAGAAACAATAATAAATCCGAAACGTAAGTTGTGGATAAATAAGGTCTTTATAATCATATCTATGGTCTAGGAAAAAATATGATATAGCTTTACGAGAAAGTATGTAGAAATATTTTTTAATGTCTACAAAATACACGCGAGAACCAAAACTAAAGCACATTACGTACGAAGAACAAACCAGTACTATATAGTATATAACATTAGCATAAGATGGTTTTTCATATAAATGTGACACCTTGTTGTGATTTTCTGGAAGCCACTATAAAATCATTGGATGTATTCGATCATTTCTTAACATTTTAAATTTAGTTTGTGATCCACATATGAAATGCAATGACGCTTATATTTAAAGTTTCAAACTCAAATTAGGATATCCGTTATCACACTTTGAGATGAATTCGAATTCCACACGGTTCAAACTCTACAAATGCTAAATTAAATATTCTGGAGAATCAATTAAATATCTTTATCAATTCCTTAATGGCTAACCAGAGAATATATTTCTTATGTGCAGTAAAAGTAGGCATGTCGATATACCAATGCGCCGACATTCCCTTAATTGAAACGGATGTTAGATACTAAACTTAAACGCGGACTAAACGCGATTACGTATCATGCTGCATATCCAGTAATGTGAAATTATCACATAGTCTTACAAACATTCATGATATCATGTTGACTGTTGACCGCAACGTTTAAATATAACAGGTCATATCATTAAACAGGCCAGATCCACACTGCTTACGAACAGATCCTTTATCTGTAAAGCTCGTGGATAACACGTGTGTCCCTGAAAAAACTCGAAACGGTTACTTTGGACATTTGCTCCGAAACTTCACCTTGGAGACCAAATCGTTTATTCTTTCTAATTTTACTTTTTGTTATTAACTAATTTAAATTTATGATGCTTATCTTTAATAGTTTTGAACCTTATATGCGTTATTAATTATATAAAAGTAATTTAATTTTACTATTAGTTTAAATCTTCATATTAATTTATTTATTGAACGAGATTTAGGCAACAATTTGGTGAAGGTAAGGTTCCTTGGTATTACTAGGAAACTTCGTGGATGATCACAAACCGACTCGTGAACTAATCCTTATAAAATGCAGATTGCATTGACAATGTTACATCATATTTTTCCTTCGTATTCCATCCATCGTTTTCACAGAGAAAATTTATAGCTTCTGATTAATTTGTCTTCTTCTCGGTTTAGCAATTCCGGTTTAAACAAGTACCACCACCAGAGCCAATGTCAACAAACGTTTCTTCCCATGCAGAGAAGAACACCTTGATGGGAGTCGAGTTTCTTCTGGAACTACCCAAAACCCTAAGCAAATCAAACAAGAAGTGGCAACTAGCATTCATCAAGATCTACTGCTCAAGAACTCTCCTCAACTGCGCCAAACACGCCATTGTAAAACCCGGTTTGTTTCCTCGTTCCCTTTCCTACACCGCCATTGATCTTGACAATCACCACCAAGACTTCAAGATCGATCAAGAAACGCTAAACGATCTCGTCAAGAACAAGAACCAAGAGAAACTCGAGTCTCTCGGTGGCCCGAATGGCTTAGTCTCAGCTCTCAAGACGAACGCGCGTCTAGGGATCAACGAAGAAGCCGACGATGAGATTCAACGCAGGCGTTCAACGTTCGGTTCCAACACTTACACTAGACCACCGTCGAAGAGCCTCATCCATTTCGTGATCGAAGCGTTCAAAGACCTCACGATTCTCATCCTTCTCGGCTGCGCGACGCTCTCTCTCGGGTTCGGTATCAAAGAGCACGGGTTAAAAGAAGGATGGTACGACGGAGGAAGCATATTCGTAGCGGTGTTCTTGGTGGTAGCCGTCTCAGCGGTCAGCAACTTCAGACAGAACAGACAGTTCGACAAACTCTCCAAAGTAAGTAGCAACATCAAGATCGATGTCGTTAGAAACGGACGTCGTCAAGAGATTTCGATCTTTGACATCGTCGTCGGAGACATTATTTGTTTAAACATCGGAGATCAAGTTCCAGCGGATGGAGTGTTCGTGGAAGGACATTCATTGCACGTTGACGAATCGAGCATGACGGGAGAAAGCGATCACGTCGAGGTGAATCTAAACGGGAACACATTCTTGTTCTCGGGTACTAAAGTCGCTGACGGGTTTGGTAAAATGGTGGTTACTTCCGTCGGGATGAACACGGCTTGGGGACAGATGATGAGTCACATCTCACGCGACACGAACGAGCAAACTCCGTTGCAGACTCGTCTCGACAAGCTCACTTCTTCTATAGGTAAAGTCGGTTTACTCGTAGCCTTCTTGGTTCTTCTTGTTTTGTTAATCCGTTACTTCACGGGAAGCACTAAAGACGAGAGCGGGAAACGCGAGTATAACGGAAAGAATACGAAAAGCGATGAGATCGTGAACGCGGTTGTCGAAATGGTTGCGGCTGCGGTTACGATAATCGTGGTTGCGATACCTGAAGGGTTACCGTTAGCTGTGACGTTGACATTAGCGTATTCGATGAAGAGAATGATGAAAGATCAAGCTATGGTGAGGAAGCTCTCTGCTTGTGAGACAATGGGCTCTGCTACTACTATCTGTACCGATAAAACCGGTACTTTGACGCTTAACCAGATGAAGGTAACCGATTCCTGGTTCGGTTTAGAATCAGGGAATGATTCTACTCTGTCGAGGAAAGTTGTTGAGTTGTTTCGTCAAGGAGTTGCAATGAACACTACAGGGAGTGTGTTCAAGGCTAAAGGATCATCATCTGAGTATGAATTCTCCGGTTCTCCGACGGAGAAAGCGATCTTAAGCTGGGCGGTTGAGGAACTAAAGATGGATATGGAGGAAGTGATTAGAGAACACGACGTCGTTCACGTCGAAGCTTTTAACTCAGAGAAGAAGAGAAGTGGTGTACTGATCAAGAAGAGAGAAGGAGAGATCACAGTTCATTGGAAAGGAGCCGCTGAGAAGATTCTAGCTATGTGTTCTACATACTACGACGGTTCTGGAGCCGTGAGAGAGATTCAAGAAAACGACAAGGTTCAGTTCGATCAGATCATTCAATCGATGGCAGCTAAGTCCCTACGTTGCATCGCGTTCGCTTACTCAGAAGACAACGATGGAGAAACGAAGAAGATTAAAGAAGAGAAGCTGAGCTTACTCGGAATCGTCGGGATCAAAGATCCGTGCAGACCGGGAGTCAGGAAAGCCGTCGAGGACTGCCAATTCGCCGGAGTAAGCATCAAGATGATCACCGGAGATAACATCTTCACGGCGAGAGCCATCGCCGTGGAGTGCGGGATCTTAACACCGGAAGACGAAACGAACGAAGACGCTGTATTAGAAGGAGAAACGTTCCGAGGATACACTCAGCAGCAGCGGTTAGAGAAGGTGGAGAGGATCAGAGTGATGGCGAGATCCTCGCCGTTCGATAAACTCCTGATGGTGAAATGCCTCAAGGAGCTAGGTCACGTCGTGGCGGTTACGGGAGACGGGACGAACGACGCGCCGGCGTTGAAGGAGGCAGACATCGGACTCTCGATGGGGATCCAGGGGACGGAGGTGGCGAAGGAGAGCTCCGATATCGTGATCCTCGACGATAACTTCGCCTCCGTCGCGACGGTTTTGAAGTGGGGGAGGTGCGTCTACAACAACATCCAGAAGTTTATCCAGTTTCAGCTCACCGTCAACGTGGCGGCGTTGGTGATCAATTTCGTGGCGGCGGTTTCGGCGGGAGAAGTGCCTTTGACGGCGGTTCAGTTGCTGTGGGTGAATCTGATCATGGACACGCTCGGGGCGTTGGCTTTGGCTACGGAGAAACCGACGAACGATTTAATGAAGAATAAACCGGTCGGTCGAACCGCTCCTTTGATTACGAACGTCATGTGGAGGAATCTGTTGGCGCAAGCGTTTTATCAGATCAGTGTGTTGTTGGTGCTTCAGTTTCGAGGGAGGTCGATCTTTGATGTTACGGAGAGGGTGAAGAACACTTTGATATTCAATACGTTTGTGTTGTGTCAAGTGTTCAACGAGTTTAACGCGAGGAGTCTCGAGAAGAAGAATGTGTTTAGAGGGTTGCACAAGAATAGGCTCTTCGTTGGGATTATAGTGGTGACTGTGGTTTTGCAGGTTGTGATGGTTGAGTTTCTCAAGAGGTTTGCTGATACTGAGAGGCTGAACTGGGGACAATGGGGAGTTTGCTTGGCGATTGCTGCTGCGTCGTGGCCGATCGGATGGTTGGTGAAGTCTGTTCCGGTGCCGGAGAAGCACTTCTTTAGCTACCTGAAATGGAAGAAGAGATCATGAGAAGCTCTGAAATTGATTTGTAAATGGGTTTTTAAGGATTTGTTCTTTTTAATTCTTATTTGATTTGAATAAACATTGTAAAGGTTTTATTTATTAATTTATTTATTTATTTACTTACATAGCGTTATATATATTCAGATTACAAATTTATTTTAGAACGGGCCAAGATTGATTCCTTCAAGGCTGGCCAAAGCGATGAACTCCTTCTCTGCCTCTTTCCACTGGATATCAAGCACAACAAAACGAACCGTAGAACCAATCTGAATCCGGGACATGTTCTGGTTGATGAACAGCGGGTTTCCTTGTACAACGTAGTCGTAACCAGGCATCTTATACTGCGATAAGTAAACGTTTTCACAAGGGCCACATCTCAAGAAGACACCGGACTTGTGCACCTTGTGAACCACACCGTGAACGATCTCACCTTTGAACATCTTGAAGGTGATCCCACTGAAAACCACCGGGAAGACAATCTCGCCAGTGGTTTCCCTGATTCTGCCTTCGCCTATTTCCTCCAGGTTTTTGAGTGCTATGAAGTAGCCAAGATCTTTGGTTGCTTTCTTTGAAGCAAAGGCATCTAGTAAGCGAATGAGAACAGCTCTGTGGATCATGTGACCGTTGGGGTCCATTGCTTCAGCTGGTATCATGACATTCCATGGCAGTTTGACTTTGATGAACATTTTTTTCCAGTCTGTAAATGTGAAACATCCAAATACAAATCACAAAAAGAGTAATTGCAATTCATTTCTAAGAGAATCTGAGTCAAATGTAGTAATCACATTCTGATTAAAGATTATACATTCTTTTTTTGTAAGCATGTTAAAATGCATTTTTTCCAAGTTTTCTTTCAGACATTTCAACGAACAGTTTGCATTCATGTAAACATGCAAGCAAAAACTCAACAAATGCTGCACAATCAAGAGTCATTTAAACAAAAAAATAATCACAAACTTTTCGCATTTGACTTTTTTTTTGTTTTGTTTACCAGAAGCTTAGCCAAATCTAGTATCCTCAAACGTATCTATAAACTCTAGACAGAGCCAATGTATAAAAATACATTTGAAATATCAAACGAGCTAATGAGTTCTACCTTGACTTTCCGGGAAAGACAAGATCAGAAGCTACAATGATACGATCCGGCGAGAAGACACAGAGTTCTTCGCTTTCGAGAGTATCGACCAACTGTCCTCTGTAACGAAATGACACAGACCTTTCGTTTCCAAAATTATAGGCCTATGAAGGCCCATTATTAATACATATGGGTCAATACAAATAGGCCTATACAGGCCCATTGATACAAGAACAGATTCAAACCATTTATAGAGTTTTTTTTTTATTGTTACAAAACATCAACAATTACTGCAAAACATCAACAATTACTACAAACCTCAAAAACTACGTTTGCTGATCGTAATGGAAAACCAATCATACATTAAATAAGAACTTTTCACAATCGTCAATGTTTCTAAAACCTTTAATTTTCTAATCGTCAATGTAACTTCTGCACGTCAATGTAATTTCTAAAATTATATCGGGTTCAAATCAGTTGTTGGGCATGTTACTAAATTCAAATCGAACTCAACTAAACCCTAACCAAATGTGAACCAAAATTTTAAAATATCATAATGGTGCATATTTTTATAAACCCAAAAATCCCATTTGAATTCGAACCAAAACCCGATTAAGACCTCGAATGCCCATCTCTAACCAGTCATAAGAAAATTAGCAGTCGCTCAAATTCAATTCATTCTGAATTACACAGAGAAGATGAAGCTGAAGTATTAGCTTGGTGGATGAACATCACTCGGATCCCTACTCAATAACTAGGATTTACGAAAATGCTATGTTTTTTTTTTTTAATTAAAGCCTTGCTCAAGTCTGGCCTCCTACACAAATAATTCATAACAAATTGTTTTTGTAAAACCTCATTTAAAAATAAGATCAATAGTAAGAAAAAGAATAAAAAAGCTTAGTCTAGCCTGCTAAACAATTTTTTTTATATCTAAGCAAGAAAAAGAATAAAATTGAAAACCAATAATTTTCTACGATTGAAGTATACTTAACAAAGAAAATTCTCTGACTCTAAAAGTAGATAATCTTGACGGAGTTATCGGGACGAGCCAATGCAGCTTTTAACTCTTCAAGACTAGAAATCTCCTTAACATCACCTCCCGATTCCATGTTTAGAACTACTTCCCTGCGAGATTGCTTCAGTGCAACTTGAGCTTGAGACAAAGATTTAGCAATGACTTTATCGTATGGCACTGCCTCATGTAATATCTCATAATCTCTCACTGCTTCAGCCCATTTTTCTAGCTACAGTTTGACATGAAAAAAGCTTAAGAACAAGTGGAAGAAAAAAAAAAAACTAGTTAGTCACACTATCTATACTTTACCTTGCTGGATGACAGAGCCCTTTGAGCCAGTTCAACATTTTTCTTGAAAATTTTAATTTCAGTATTATGTGGCTCGATCTCTAAAGCTTTGGCAGCATATTCAGCTGCATCTTTGTACCTTCAAGAATTCATTATAAAAGCTCTTGAATATCTTTATCCCACATAACAATAGATAAGTAACCAGTCAACAAGTGTAATAATGAATCTCACCTTTCTAGAGCAAAGTTTATTTGTGATTTGACAAAATATGTGTAGGCTCTACATAGCATACTGAAAAACCGAGTCTTTGGCTGTGAGAAAGAGGCGGGGAGTGGTTCAACTTTGAGGGCAGCTGCGTTTAGTGCTGCTTGACGAGCCTCATCAACCCGGCTGAGTTTTACTAGTGCTTCAACTCTACACATAGCTAGCTGCAGTTGTGAGATAAGCAAACAGTGTGCTTAATTCTCATCCTCATCAGGGCATCCGCATTGTGAGTCTCTCAGTTAAAATATTATTACATTTGGTGAAAATTACCTCAGGCCACGCATAAGGTAAAAAGCTTCCTGGAAGCAAAGGAGCACTTATTTCTATCAAAACTCTATCCCATTCACCGCGTCTTCTTGCAAAAATACAATTGTTCAAGTTACTTTTTACTCGTTTAACCCTATCCAAGTCGTATTTATTATATGATGCTTCCTCCACAAGCTTCATCGCTTCATCGACGTGACCTAAACTGCGGCCAAACCAAAGACTCGAATGATTAGATATAAGGTCTCTTTCAATATATTAAAAAATGTTGGAGCAAATCAGTTTACCTAAGAAGAGACATGCCTAAACCGTGACGAGCCTGTGCAGATTGTGGATCCAGCTTTATGGCCTCTTCCCACTGGTTTAGAGCTTCCCCAATACGCCCCAGACTCGACAATGCAGCTGCTCGATTGCTGAGATAAGTTACATTCTTCGGTGAGAGCTCTATTGCTCGATCATAGAACTTCAAAGCCTCGCTGTAGCGCAATTTTTTGAACATTTTTTCCCCACTCGAGTTGATTTTTTCTGGATTTGGAGTAGGAGAAGACGTTGGCTTAGAAGTAGAGAAGATCCTACGTAACCAACCAAAGTGGCTGCGATGGGCACAGCGATTTGGTGGACCGGAACGAAGTTTTTCTTGTTCAAGGTCGGGATCCTTATTATCCTTTGTACTCAATGATTCCTGAGTATTTTCGGGGGCACTGTCAAGCTCCGGTACGAGTTCATTGGGCTTCAACATTACCTCTCTGAAAGGTTACAAAAAGAAAGATAACCGATTAAGATCTCATGCTTTCCTGTAGGAGTTCTTTCTCTTAATGAACGTTAGATGTTTATCTTACATTAGAGAGAAAGTCTTTTATAGCTAGTTATGACAATGAAAAACATCAAGAAAATCGTCTTCTCAACAAACTAAAAAATAAATCTATGAAAACTATCTCTTCAACACATAGTTTATATAAGTAACAGAAGTTTTTTTTGTGCGAGTAACTATTAAAGCAAGTAATTGAAAGCTGCAACAAATGCAAGATAATAACCGACTTACTTCATTGTAATTTTTCCTCTACTTCACGAATAAGAAAACAGAATTTGGGAACTGTAAAGAGAGAAACTATTGATTTGTAAACTGTATTACTTGTGTTGACATTGAGCAATAGCTCTTCTTATATACACTAACGTAATATCGTAAGCCTTAAGTTATTAGGACTTTACGAAGGACTTATCTCTAACTTAAATAATATAATACAAAGTAGATAATCCTAAACATGAAGGTAATCCATAAGATACTAGGATTCCTTTCCTAATAGGTACTTAGGGCCGGTCGTGAGAATTCGGGGGCTAGAGACGGTTCAAGAAGGATTTTATAAATTTGGGGGCTGAAATTTTTTTTTGTATAAATTTGGGGGCTTATTTATATATAAATTTTTCTAAAAATTTTGGGGGCTTGAGGCGAATGTTTCATCCGGCTTGGCTCAGGGCCGGCCCTGTAGGTACTTTCCTTACAAAACACAAAACTCTTCGTTCCACTCTGTTTTCAGGGGAGCGTTGTTAGCGTGCGTACCACACATTTATAAGGTTAGGGTTTTGAAGCGAAAAAAATAGGTCAGAGACTTTTACTTAATTTTCAGATGGCGGACGAAGATTAGGCCCAAACGTGGTGGGCTCAAATGGTGAAGCAGCATTCCATCCTGAAGTTGATTTTTTTTCCTTCAAGATTAAAATGAACAACTAGATTTTGATCCGCGCTTTCGAAGCGCGGATTTTTTTAAACAAAGTTTGATATAAGTTAGTATTTTGGAATTTTTATATATTACTATATTACAAAACCGTATTATATAGGAAAAGAGAATTTTTTTAGAATTATATAACTTATGAATTAGTTTATTTGACATTTTGTATGGACATTTTTATATAACCCCCTCTCTCTCTCTAGTCTAGGCATTTACTCGAATCCAAAAAGAAAAAATCAATCGGATCAGGGTCGAGGGAAATGTACATATTAGATATTTTTTGGGACCAGCGGATCTTGGTTTGGTACGGATCCTATTGAAGAACCAGTCGGGTACCCAAAATATATGTTTTGTGTATATTATGTATATTGTATTTGGGTATTTTGGTATTACATATATTCTTTGTTTTGGGTTTGAGTTTTCAGTTATACTTTCAAGTTTCATGTAAATTTTCAATTTTTAAAAAATATATTTCGGGTATTCAGATAAAAGTTTGAGTTTTTTCAGTTTCTAGGCTTATATTTCGGGAAGAAATTCAGATGTTTTCGGGAATTTGAATATATTTTGGGTATTTGTTGAGTTATCGGATATTTTTCAAGTTTCTTATCATTTATCAAGTTTTTGGGTACTTCTTATTTTTCAGATTTTAAATATTTGAGCCGGCCTAGACCTGCTATATACCTAAATATTACATATATTTTACATGTACTTAAATTATGATTCTGAACCGACCCAAACATTGTTTACCGGACATGAAAGGAATCAATCTAAACTCTAATCAAAAAAAATTCAAATATCTATTTGGGTCCAAATGTTTAGGATCCAAAGAACCTATATAGAAAGGAACCAACCCGAAAACCCAAATATCCAAACCTACTCTTTCATTATATTTTGTGTGTATTATATAAGAATTACATTTTATAAATATTTGAAACTATATAATGTAAGATGACATGGTACAATATGTTTAATGATATATGCTAACTCATTTTAATAATTAATATCTAAATATTGTAGATTCTAAACATAAAATATGTATATAACATTATTAATTAACTAATTTATAGAAGAAGTGTATCACATATTTTTTAAAAATAAGATTTTGAACCATGTTTTTAATTGGATGAATGTATTATTAGACAGCTCATCATGAAAAGGTGATATATAGTTTTAGTTTTATATATGAAGACTGTAAATTTAAGAAAGAAGTAAAGAAAGATGTGTCTTACAAAAAAAGTAAAGAAAAATGTAATTTTATATAGTCGCTGGATCAAAGAATAATTAAGAAGACGTGGTTAATGAGACATATTTAGAGAGTAGTAAAATAAGGTGTATGTGGTATAATATTTTGGTGTACAAAAAAATGTGGCCCAGTAAATAAAAAGTTAACTAAATGATTGTTAGAGAAATATAAGCTAACATATTATTAATAGGTAAGACCAAAATTTATTAGTTAATGAAAGGATCCAACAACCTTTTTAAGTAGATATATAGTTTTAGTTTTCTATTGAAGACTGTAAATTTAAGAAAGAAGTAAAGAAAGATGTGTCTTACAAAAAAAGTAAAGAAAAATATAATTTTATATAGTCGCTGGATCAAAGAATAATTAAGAAGACGTGGTTAATGAGACATATTTAGAGAGTAGTAAAATAAGGTGTACGTGGTATAATATTTTGGTGTACAAAAAAATGTGGCCCAGTAAATAAAAAGTTAACTAAATAATTGTTAGAGAAATATAAGGTAACATATTGTTAATAGGTAAGACCAAAATTTATTAGTTGATGAAAGGGTCCAGCAACCTTTTTAAGTAGATATATAGTTTTAGTTTTATATTGAAGACTGTAAATTTAAGAAAGAAGTAAAGAAAGATGTGTCTTACAAAAAAAAAGTAAAGAAAAATGTAATTTTATATAGTCGCTGGATCAAAGAATAATTAAGAAGACGTGGTTAATGAGACATATTTAGAGAGTAGTAAAATAAGGTGTATGTGGTATAATATTTTGGTGTCCAAAAAAATGTGGCCCAGTAAATAAAAAGTTAACTAAATGATTGTTAGAGAAATATAAGGTAACATATTGTTAATAGGTAAGACCAAAATTTATTAGTTAATGAAAGGGTCCAACAACCTTTTCAAGTAGATATATAGTTTTAGTTTTATATTGAAGACTGTAAATTTAAGAAAGAAGTAAAGAAAGATGTGTCTTACAAAAAAAAGTAAAAACAAAATGTAATTTTATATAGTCGCTAGATCAAAGAATAATTAAGAAGACGTGGTTAATAAGACATATTTAGAGAGTAGTAAAATAAGGTGTACGTGGTATAATATTTTGGTGTACAAAAAAATATGGCCCAGTAAATAAAAAGTTAACTAAATGATTGTTTGAGAAATATAAGGTAACATATTGTTAATAGGTAAGACCAAAATTTATTAGTTAATGAAAGGGTCCAATAACCTTCTTAAATAGATTTTTTAGGACTCCTTCTCTTTTAATATTATAGATGATTGTTAGAGAAATATAAGGTAACATATTGTTAATAGGTAAGACCAAAATTTATTAGTTAATGAAAGGGTTCAATAACCTTTTAAGTAGATTTTTTATGACTCCTTCTCTTTTAATATTATAGATAGATACGTATACGTAGTAATATAAATACAAATCACAATTTCAAATTTAGTTCTCCCTGAACTAATAGTTCGAAATTTAATTATTCATAAACCATAGTTTAATTTGGTTTTTTAATAATAAAAAAAATTGAACTGGTTAACCACACTAAAATTCTTTTTCTTGAAAAATTCACTATTTTCAAAAAACTAATTTTTATAAACGGTGACGCCTTTACAGCATTTGAGCTCTTGGATGAGATGACTAGGTGCGGGTTTAATCCTGATTCACACACATACTCGACTTTGATCAGAGGGCTGTGTAATGAAGGAATGTTTGAAGAAGCCATGGAGGTTTTATCGATAATAGAGGAGAGTGACTGAGTGAGTACTGTAAAACTACTGTGGACAAGGAGGACAGATTACGAGCCAGACAATCTAACGATCACATTCCAGAAATTAAGCTCAATCAAATCGGAGAATCAACAGTAACCGAATAATTTTGATAAAATTATTGAATGAAATTTTTATTTTTTCCAACAAAAGTTTTGTAAAATAGAATTCTTTTTGGCATCATCCAACAACAAGAAGCAATTCACACCAACAAGGTGTTGGCTTAATAGTAAAGGAATGTCTAGTAGGCTTTCCGCCAATCAGGTTCAATCTTCATTGGGAGAGACTATTTACAATGTTTGGGTATCCACCAAAGAATTTAAATCATCTTTTTATTTTACCATAAAAAGAAGCAATTCACTTAATAATAAGAACCTCCAAACACTCACCAATGTTTCTAAATCTTAGCAACCACCATTTCACATGCAAAAGATGAAGCTGAAGTATTAGCTTGGGGGATGAACGACACTCGAATCCATACTCAATAACTAGGATTTACGGAAATGCTATGTTTTGTTTTAATAAGCTTTGCTCAAGTCTGGCCTCCTGAACAATTAACCCTTATGAATTGTTTCTTTTTGTAAAACCTTATTGAAAAATAAGATCAAAAATAAGAATAAAATAAAAAGCTTAGTATAGTCTGCTAAATAATTTATTTTTTACATTTAAGCAAAAAATAATAAGAATAAAAATAAAAACCAATAGTTTTCAACTATTTAAGTAAACTTAATAAGGAAAAAAAATAAAAAATTCTCTGACTCTAAAAATAGATAATTTTGACAGACTTATAGCCAATGCAGGTTTCAACTCTTCAAGACTAGAAATCTCCTTAGCATCACCTTCAGATTCCATGTTTAGAACTACTTAGCTGCAAGATTGCATCAGTGCAACTTGAGCTTGAGACAAATGTTTAGCAATGACTTTATCGTATGGCAGTGCCTGATGTACGATCTCATTATCTCTCACTGCTTCAGCCCATTTTTCCAGCTATAGTTTCACATGAAAAAGCTTACGAACAAGTGGAAGGAAAAAACAAAACTAATTAGTCATACTATTAATATTTCACCTTGATGGATGACAGAGCCCTTTGAATCAATTCAACATTTTTCTTGAAAATTTTAATTTCAGTGTGATGTGTGCCATGTGGCTCGATCTCTAAAGCTTTAGCTGCATCTTTGTACCTGCAAGAATTCATTATATGAGCATCTTTACTATTTTTATCCAACATAACAATAAACAAGTAACTAGACCTAAAAAAAAACAATAAACAAGTTGACAAAAAAATACGTAGGCTCTACATATCATATCGAAAACCCGAGTCTGTGGCAGTGAGAAAGAGATTGCTACTGGTTCTAATATGGGGACAGCTTCTACTAGTGCTGCACGAGCCTCACCAAGCTGGTTGAGTTTTACTAGTGCTTCAACTTTACACATTGCCAGCTGCAGTGTTGAGAAAAGTAAAACATTGTGCTTAATTCTCATCCTCGTATTAAAAAAAAAATCTCATCCTCGTAAGGGATAAACTCGATGTTCTGTTTCTTACGACAACATCCATGTGAGAGAAGAGTGAGTAGGCTGATGATCTATAGTTGCTTTCACAGAGAAGAATCAGAAGATTGTTAAGCTCAATCCACAAACTATAGATATTAAACCGGCAGATTAACAGATTTGGTCTACGGGGGCCTATAGCTGTTAAAGTTAGTCATCAGTTACCATGGTCTTTCAGATTATGATTAAACCTAATTAATGTATTTAAGGGTCTCTTTTATCTATTTTCGGGGATTCTTAGATAAACCTTGCTTTCTAGCAGTTTGTAGATTCTAGAATGCTTGTATCTCTTCGCCATTTCATTATATAATGAACTAGGGTCGGCCCGCCCTACGGGCGGGATGCATATTCGATAATAATTGAAATAGTTTGAGTAAATAATTATTTTAATTTTTATTAGTTAAAAATATGAATAGTAGTTAATTTCAGTACTTGTTTTTCTTCTTTTTTAAGTCTAAATAAACTATGCTATTTTGATAATTAGTTTGGTTTTTTTTTCCTTGGGGTGGCATTACATGAGTTCTTGCTGGGATTTCATCATGTTGTACTGTAATTTATTATTACATAATAACTTGTGTGGTGCATTTTATTTTTTTTGTAACTGATTATTTATATATATAAAGTGAGAAGTTGTTAATATTGTGCACGTTGTGGTTGAGATGTAAGAGTAAATTGATGGATAATAATCTTAGTGGTTGTTAACTTGTTTTTTGTTTTTTTTTTTTTTTTTCAAAGTGAGTAAATCACGTAAGGTCAAATATATACAACGGATCCTCACAAACAAATAAACTACTGCTTCAAAATGTTAAATGATAGGTAGTTATTTGATGACAACTAATTAGAATAGATCATTGAAACAGGTGTAACACTAACTTGTATAAAAAGTGTTCTTCTCAACATGTTTAAACTATTAGGCCACAGACCTTCGGATGAACCTAGACAGGAATCACAAAATTATATAATAAAAATCCTTTAAGTACAGCAATGGACTGACGGACAAAGACGTATAATATGAAAATTGTAAGCATCAAAGCACTTTAAACTAAGAACGATGTCTGAAACCAACTCAGAACATCCACAAAGGTGAAATAAAAAGTAAATGGCCAAAACATAGATTAGCAGTATCATTAATACTTTAAATCAACTGACACGCGCCTTTTTGACCACATTAGAAGACTTGTCAGCATCTTATCCACATTCACAGCCAGCTTCTTTCCAGCACTCTTCGATCTCCCATAACCACCAGCGCTGGATGCAAGATTTCCACGATCTGGATTGCCATCAGGCGTGTCGTCATCATCATCATCGTCATCACCCCCTGATACATTCCTATTAGTTAGACATACATGGACATGTTAATTGTGAGACAGTACAATACACATTTTACTTACATTATCGCCAAGGTTGGGGACTGCCACACGGCCAATCTCATTTATGATACGTGATACGGTGAAGGTCTGATGAGTGACGGTGAAGTTATACGATGTGACTCTGACCTGGAAGGTCCATATCTGCAATGAACGGGGGCATCTTAGAATCCTCAGGGTCCACTCTTTCTTCAGCCTAGTGGTTGGACAGAAAAAAAACAGGCGAGTCAGTAAACGTCATGTGCTAAAAACATAATGTCTCAAACGCATATCTTACCAACATCTGAACAGCCTGACTCGCCCTGTGATTGTGCAGCTTCGTCATCACACCATCGAACAAACGAACGTCCCTTCACCAGTATCATCAGCCACAGCTAACTCAACACGATAGCTGGAGATAAAAACAAAATTTTAAACAAAATTAATGTGAGGGACGTATACACAAACGGGTACAACTATCATCGTATGCTAAGCTACTATATACTGCAGCGCTCCGACAGCATGAGAATAACTGCACCGCATACATTCGAATGCAGAGGCGGAACGATGCAACTTTCTACTGCACATAAGCATGCCACACAACACCATCCCTTGTCAGTGTCAACGCATGAGACTCGCCCAGTGCATAAAAAGTCAATTTCCTACATTATATACAACAGCACCACATGCAGTTACACCAAAATGAAGTCTATTATTCTGAAGTAAAGTTTATAAAGTTTATATTAGGTTGTTTGTTCAGCAAGTTACCTGTGACGAAGCCGTGATGATAAAATTGTTGAGCTCAGCCATTGTCACATTCTCAACCTTTGCATATGCCCTTAGTAGTGGTGCAGCAGATGGTAGGCCAATGTCCCAAACCACCAACTTGTACGATAATTTAAGATGGTCAGCATCATAATTTCGTTAATGTACGTACACAATCAATTATGGTTAATCTTACTTGTAGAAGCAAGTTTCCCCTGCACTTGTTTCCTTATCAAAATATATATGCATCTCAGACGTTGCGTTGAGGAACAAACGGCCTACGCATTAAAGTAAATAGCTACATAATGTGATCTCCATAGTACCAGATAACATCATATGGGATAGATCAAGATAATACCTCCGACCATCTTCAGGTTTATGTTTGTGGCAAAAATCACCTTTGGATCAACATGCATGTCTTCAAGTTTTTTGTGCAACACAACAGCCTGAGAGTCAAACAAACTCAGAGTAACAGACACATCAGTGCAAGTTTATAGAAGAAAAAAAAACAGTTTTAATCACCAATCAACACTATCAAAATCTAGCAATGTAAAAATTTTATTTAAAAAAACACAAAAATAAAAATAAAAATAAAAATAATTACTTTTCCATCTTGATAGTTGCCATGACACGATTTTTATCCTCTGAAGGTCCACTCACTGTACTCTTACAGCAGTGATCTCACTTACAGTGTCTACGGAAATGGAGAGCAATAGAAGTACGTTGCCTGAATAAACCGCTACAACTATAGAACCCACAGCCCATAATAAGACCGTCTATGTATACATAAATAACGTCCGTACCTGGAAGCTGCGTGTTGGTGTTAGCTAATCCAACCAGTTCGGCTTGGTTACGGAACCGGAAGCCTTCTTTAGGCAACGGTGAGACCGGTTCGGTTATCTCATCAAATTCTGTATTATCATTGAACCGAATCAACAGAGGTGAGTCGGTAAGCCTGAAGTTTTGAGCACATCGGACCACGTCAAACCGGAGAGGGAATATATTTTTCTGGCGGCGAGCCTCTCCCGGAATTTTGAAAGCCGATGAGCATTGATGGTGGCTTGGATCATAGTTGAATGAAAACAGATTAGATATTTCTCAGAATCGATAAACAATAAGAAACCACCAGAATGATCTAACACAGATTTTAATTAAAAAAATTATAATAACAGAACAATCGATCTTACATTCACGTCAATCAGAAGCACATCGACCTACATGAGCTCACCACCACGCTTGACATTTCTCGCCTCCCAGAAGAAAACTCTTCAATTAGCCATAACAACACAATTTCAGTAATTCGACAGAGAAAGAAATAGAGGATGAGTTCGATAGGAGAAGCACTTACATATTTATACGGATCTGACACAGTCTCAGAGTGAAGAACGCCTCATTTAAGATCGCGGAGTGGGCGATTGAATGAAGAGAAATTAAGACGAACTATAACTCCCACCCGTTTCATACATGGTGAAGCAGATCAATCGTCCCTCGTCGCTGGCGCAGGAGAAGGGAGACACATGCATATTCGACGATCGCCATTTTAGGGTTAGAGCAAGTCGCGTCATATTGGTCCAGTGTAAGGGTTGCAAACGTAAAGCCCAACGGACAGAGAAATAAAAAGGAGAAGCCCATAAACCAACATTTTAAATGAAACGATGTGTTTAAGCATAATGGACACGTGGCGCGCTGAGATCGATTGAATTATCTAGGTGGACGCCTACGTGGAGGAAGGAGAAGTGAGTAAACTGTGTTTTATAGTAATAGATAGATTCACATGCTTGACAAAAAAAAAAAAAAAAAAAACTGCCATGCCAAGAATATTAGTGTATCGTAAAGAAACTGCGTAAGAGTTTTTTTCCAAAGGAATCGATTTTTTAATCCTTTTTTGAACGATTTACAATATACTTATGTAGCTGCGAATCCGGATGGTGAAAATTGTCACTAACACAAATTATTAGGTTATATAATCATATATTTTGTAAAACAATTGCATTTAATGATTTATATGTCAGATAATTGGCTTCTTCCTGCAGAAAGAAAAGTAACGGTTGGAGAAAATTGAATGTGATACGGAATAGATTCATACATTTTGGTGTAAATATATCCTCAAATGTAATTATTTACATAAGGACGAAATTGATTGTAACTGACGAACTACAACCATTAAAGGAAAGTTTGAAAGAGACGAAAGCAACTTGGAATCTCATTTATAAATTTGACAAAAAGAAAATGTACATTCGGTGGTGGAGCTTTCCCATACAAATAGAAAAGCCAAAGTTTCAAAACCCATCAACTGAATCATATCATCCCTAAAATAGACGTACCCTATATTTTATGATGATGGATGATGTTATGTATTGATGATCTTGTGATTCTATTGTACTTGCTAAACTCAGATGTTTGGTAAGGCATGAGGTCAAAAACTGTTCCGATCATTAAATACAAATCATATGATTCGCGTATATAGCTTTGATTTACAACCGAAAAATGTAGCTATTCTAAACTTGAAACAATTAGTATTGACTGGTTTTGTTGGTAGGTTTTATACATGGAAGGGGACCATTTGCCACCCGTTTCCAGCAATGAAACAGTAAAACTGGCATACGTTTCGTTAGTGTATAATTTATTGTATACTGTTTTCTTTGAAGTTTAATTTGAACCACTCTTTAATTTCTCTCATTACTCACCATGTCTAAAATGAAGTTTTCTAAACAAAAATCTTGGATCTATGAAGGCATTGAAATCCCATAAAAACATATCCATTTTAAGTAAAATCTAAAATACCAAAGCCTGAGCTTACTTTTTCTCAGCAGTTTAAACCACTGAACTTCAATATTTACCAGCCAGTTATTTTTTTATATTTACTTTGCATATTTTTGGTTGATATAATACAAAATTGGATCCAAAGGTCGATTTATCTTCAGGAAGCATCTAACTCCATAAATCTGAAGTTATATAGATTTCCGGAGAGATTTTTTTCGGCTATTCCCTAAGAGATATATCTATAAATTGTCTGTAGCTTCATTTTAACTTCCCAGAAACCCTAAAATAAATAATCTACTAGAAAATCTCCTTGAGATCTCCAAAAATATAATAAATAAACCAGAAAATGTTTTCTTAGAACAGAAATAGTGAAAAGAAGATGTTGCAACTTTTTAGCCCTACAAATATTACAGAATCTCTTAATCCGTATGAACAAATTAACACACACACACATGTCTTTTAAAATCAAACAACAAATAGTAGAAACCCTACTGTGAAATTTGAGATGGAATCAAAGATGTAAAATTAGGGTTTAAGGGTGCGACAGTCAGTTGGTGAAACTGCGAACATGATCTAATCGACACTCGTATCTTTTCCATCGTCATAAAATCAACGGAGAAATTAAGAAAGTTAATTAGATCATGCTGGCAGCTTCATCAGATACCTGTGCACCGTTCACTTCACCATATCAGATCAAGAAAAAAAAGAGAAATTAAAGGCACAAAATAAAATAAAAAAAAAATGTTTTTGTAAGAGCTAGGGTTTTATCGTGTAGTTGGTCTTATCAACGAAGAAGAAGACGGTTTATATAGAGGAGAGAGGAGAACGTGAAGGAGGGTTGACGTGGCGGCTATAAAAGATGGAATATGTTTTAGAGGGGTCAGTTTTACAATTAAATAAAAGTATGTGGGTCGAATGTGAAAATGAGTGACAAACAAAAGGCGTTAAAGAGAAGTGGTCCAAAGTAGAACCGTGAATAAAATTGAATAATGTCACGCCGATTCTCCGAGCCTCATGCACTTCTTCTCTCTTACAGAGACAATTAGCTTTGTGTTTTGTATTTACTTGCTTCTTCTGTAACTCTATTAATTACTTCTACATATTTTGATGGGGACCCCTTTTTCTCTTTCTTTATTTTATCTTTCGCCTTTATTTCCAGTAAGTAATACTACTATTCTAATGAAATAGATGTTGTAAAACATAAACGGTTGTAGAGCTGTTCTTTTTCGTTTGACAGGTGCTCTAAGCTCAGTAGGTTTTCCACCCCTTTTCAAACCCTTTCACAAGGGTATTTTAAAGTCTTTTTAGACTATTTGAAGCTTTTTGAATTGTGGTTTTAAGGATTCAAATAAAGATTATCCGTGGATATCTCTACTTCGAGCTAGTCTTTCTTTTTAACACTTCTATCATATGTTTTATTGTTTTCATGTTATTGTTGTTTATTTTACCGTCGAGCATATTTCCGGTTATAATCAGTGAAACGCCTTAGACTTGAACGAATAAAATTTGTGCACGTAAAAGTGAGATAAGATGTAAAAGAAAAAAAGTAAGTGTTCTAATCAATACTTTTTCTTATTTAATGATTTTTTTTACAAAATGTTTGTTAATTTAATGTAAAATTGGATATCTAGATCATGCTAATGAAAAAGGGTTACCGATTAATCACTCATTTGATTTAAAATTTACATTATGTGATTGTGAGAAGACTAGACGGTATGTATTGTACCGCATGAGATGCATCGATCCGTTCGTGCTTTCCAATTTAATTAGTTTGAGCAATATGGGTTCGAATGCATTAATTTTATTAAGCATCTGGTAATAATATGTTCGGAACTGCCGAGTATATTTTCAATGCTGGAGGGAAAGATAAAAATTCTTCTTGGCTTATTCAATTGATTATAGAGTTCTTTTGACTCATCATGAGGTTTATATAGTTTTCAAAATATTCCAACGCAGGGGAAACACATCGTTTTAATTCATATCTTCAATATACTTAAGAAATAGTGACTTTAATTAAGACATAAGCCATGAAAAAGTAAAGCTAACACATGATAAAGTATAACCTACGGAAACTCTTAAACTATATAATATGTGAAGCATTATATTTTTGGCTTTTATAAGCTTATCGTGCATGGCTGCTACTTTTATACTTTATACCTCTTCTCACTTTCATTGTAAACTTTATGTAATGCCATTGTATTACAAATTTTGGAACAAGAATTCACAATTGTTTTTCTAATTCGAAGAAAAAAAAATTCATAAATACCACTTCTTATGTTTTATTTTCAAATATCACGAAATGATTTTCCTAAGAAAGTATATCGGAAGTAGTGACACTATTTACAAGATAGTTTATAAGCTATTCTATTTCTTAGAAGAAGAAACTTATGATGGTATGGTATCTGAATGTAATTATTAACAGTACGTGTGAGACCTAATTTGATCTCATTATAATATTCTCAAGATCTATCGTAAGTGCACTTATATATTAGATATACTTATTGACTCAAGTGCCAGTTTTTGTCACAAATATACTTTAGCTTATGAAAAGTAAACAAGATACAATTCACATACAGAAACCATGCTGAGTTACGAACTGCACATGCGTTACAAAAATTGGCTCTTGTAAATTTTAATCTACTACTATGCCAACACCCCTGGTATCGAAATTAATAGCTATAGATGTTACATCAATTTGTTCAAAAAAAAAAAAAAAAGATGTTACATCAATTTGTTTATTTAAAACATACAGAAGATGTAATAAATACAAGATGTGAAACTGATGTTATTTAATTATTTATTGCTTTAAAAGTATCGAAAGTGAATTGAATAATAGAACAACTTTCCTAAAAAAGATTCCTTATCACTAACAATGGGATGATACCATTTCTATGCAAAAATTACCCAAAATTCGATAGGTTCTGGGCAAGCTGTTGGCTCTGTGACAGCTACGCGATATTGCAAGATATTGAAATTTATTGATATGGACAATCTCTGATAACGACTCGTTGCTGTTTGGTAGAGAGATAATAAGGCTACACTTTCTGATTGGTTTAAAACTTTTCTTTTCCATTGTTCCTTTTTAAGGTTTTTAGTTTGGTACCAATAAGTTAACAATACTAATTGCAAAATAAAAGAATAAATAAATGTACTCGTATCAGCTTCGCTGCTGCTGAAGTAAAATTTCCAGTTTAGTTATGTGTCCAAGCTAAGCAAGAAAATATAAAACATTTGATAATTGTTATATGTTTATAAATTAAAAAGAGTGTTAGTCATTGTTTCCAATCAACCACCTAATTATCAAATATATCTAGAAGTATGACGTTTTGTTATATATAATATAAAAAAATTTCTCGTCTCGTTCTAATTATTATATATTTATTAAAAACAGTAGCACATATATTCCTCATTTTGTTTGATATTGGAAGATCAGGCATATACCGAATCTGTCATACATGCTTTGACATGACTACCCATGAGGATGCTTATGCAACAACTTTAATTGATGTATACGTACGCAAATTGAGAAATACTTGATCAATGACACACACATATGTGAGTGTGATGCTTGAACTCATCGTGTTGGTTTGGATCATATGTTGAATACTTGAATACAATGATACTATAAATAATATTCTTTTCTTATGACATTTTTGTTAAGGGTTTTTCAAAGGTGGGTTTTTCAAAGGTATCTGATTATTTTCAAAATGAAAAAAAAAAATGAAAGCTGTCACATGGAAATTTCATTTAGAGACCCTTAAAAAAATGTGAGATTTTTCAAAAAAAAAAGTGAGATCTATTATACAGCTGTCCTATTCTCTCCGTTGATTTGATATAGATTGTTAAAAGTTTTTTTCACACATATTAAAAAATATTAAATTTCCTATTATACTTTTAATTAATAAATTGTTTTATTTATTTATTTTAATTAATTAGATGAAATATGAAACTAAAAACTATCAAGCATATGCACTGAATATATAAAACAACGGTTATAATAAAACATATTTAAAATGAAACAAATGCGATATTATATAATTAATTTAGCTTTTTTATTCTCTGAAATTTTGATTAGATAATGAAATTGTAATGAAATAATAATGATAATATATTTGTTTAGATATTCTAAAGATTCTTTAAAAGATAATGATACTCTAAATGCTACTCCGTCCATTTCACCATATATGATGTTTTGACTTATTGCATTAAGAAACTTACTTTCATATAATTTTAAAATTATTCAACCAATTATAAAAAAAAATTCTAAAATCTAATTGGTTAAATAGTTTTCTATAAAATAAAATTAGTCTTAAAGCTTCAAAATGTCTTATATTTTGAAACAACATAGATCTTCTAAAACATCAATATCATTTGAAAAAGAGGGAGTAACAAAAGAGTGGACTGATTGTGTTTGTGATGACCTCAATAACTTTGCATCCAAAGTTAAGAAACAGTAATCATATGTATAGCTTTCCGCCAACGTTATTCGGATGCCCCTAATCGATCTTTTGGTTGAACAATAAGTACTAAAAATAAAAATCAACCAATTACTTTTTTTGTAAATTTTCTCTAAATTATGAAATAAACAAACTTTCTACTAAAAATATTATATCAAGTATGTATCTAATCACAGATTTGCATCGATTTGCCCATTTTTGATGATTCTATACTAATCACAGTCGCAAATTTTGTTTGATAAAACCTATTTATACAGTTTTATGGTTTATAGCTACCAAATCTATTGTCTATGGTACCTAATCATTATGCAGTTTTGCCGCGGTTGAATTATAATAATAATTACATCTCTTTCTCTTAAATATAAAACAAATGATCCGCGAAATCTAGTTAAACTTTTTTTTTGTTGAAGTTAACTTCTATTAAGCAAGATATCTTCTTAAACTTTTACTAAGGCTCGTCTCTGTTGCATGGAAAAATTTCAAGGATACTTTTTAGAAACAAATTGTGTTAATATTTGGGTATTATTACGTAGTACATGCCTTGAAAGTACGTAAAATTTTTAATGTATGTTAAGAAAATGTTGTAAACTATTTTGCTACAAACCATGTATAGAAAAGGAATAAATCAACATTATTTTTCACTATATTTTTTTTTTTGAGAACAACTATCAAGGATTGCGACAAACTTTTGACTTTAAATTGTTTGCAAATTTCTTAGAAAAACTTTGGATTTTTATGAAGAACACACACAGTGCCGGATTTCGTAGCTAATGATCACAAACAAAAATACGATATTCTTATTTTAGTCACTAAGATAAAGTACTGGTACAGGTTTTCGTAAGTTCATGTATATACCTGTAATTAATAAATATGCTGCAGAGTTCGATTTGATAAATTTCTGTATATATGTAAGAGAGATTGCATAGGATGAGATAAAAAGAAGAAGCATGCTTAAACCAACAGAGAGTGGATCCAAATGTTGCTTTCCAGCTTTATACAAACGTATCACCCACATTACTGCGACTGTTACATAAAATGAAGGAGAGAGAGAAATAATGTGATGATGATCATCATGATATATCGATGTCCATGATAGATTGATGATGATGGCTCCGGTATGTGTACCCTAAGAGGTATAGCTAGCTTAGCTAGCAAGGACCATCGATTTATTATACACATATTGGTGTCTTTGTAACTGTGTACGTACGTAGAACATGACGTTTACTAAAACGCGACGTTTGGTGGGTCGTAGCGGGGTTCGTGAATTTGCAAGTGGGGCTGAGTCTATGTGTAATAGGGGAGATGCAACATGAAAATGGTCCCCTTCTGTTTTTTCTTATAAAAAGAAGTCAGTGTTTACTGAGAAGGAAACATCCCATTTATAGATTCACAACCATAAAAATGCAAGCTTCTCTTTTATTTCGTTTCCTTTTATTTCATGATATTACATGGAGAATATTTTGATACTGAGAAATGTACTGTACATAAGCAAATGTGTGCTGTGAACACTCATGGAAAATTCATAAACCCTAATTTGACTAATCTTCTAAACCTAGAGCACTGTGCAATTCTCATGCTTTGATATTTCACGTATTAGGTTTATAATTAAGCCCATGTCAAATCTTCATGTGTGCATGTGCATAGACAAATCATAATACTCTCTAATCAGACAGTAGAGTTGATCAGAAAAGTTTGTTTTTGAAGTTATAGCAAAGGCAATGGAGGTATATAAGAATTGCATGTCATATGCTAAAGTGAGAGAGGAAAATAAATTGTATATAATATATCATATAGAGAGTATTATTTTATACAAATCAATTATAAGGAATGTTCTTATGCAATCCATTTTTTCTGATATGGGAGTTTCGTTGAGTATCCATGTGCTCTTTCAATCGACCCTATTCTGTCTGTGTATCTAGCCAACAACATTCCACATGTACCTACAAAGTACAAAACATATAATCCTAGCTAGTAAAAACCAAACATTTACAGTTTCACTTCGCTTACGGAATATATGAATCTCAAGTTTGTCAAATTAGCTAGAAGTAGAACTATGGTATGACTGAAAAGTAGAACTATTTACGAAGAGAACTCTGATATACAAAAAAAAGTTTGTCAAAATTAGCTACAAGTAGAACTATGATATGCCAGTATGCCACTGAAAAGTAGAACGATATGACTGAAAAAAATATTAACCAAGAGAAAAGGTCGAAAAACATTTTGCTTGGGTCATAAAAGAGGCCTAAAATGGATAAATGTCATAAAAAATCTATGAAAATTTTATTTTATTGGATCGGGCCTAAAATGGATTCACTTAAAGAATGTCCAGTTATCAAAGGGCAACGATTTGGGTTTGACACTCAAATATTTCAACAAAATTCGGTTTACGATAGTAGCAGCAGTCAAGAAATGAGATAAATGTATAACGTGCGCCGCGCAAGTGGTAGATATTTTCCAAACAAGTTTAACTCTCTGGCCGTCGATAAAAGTTGTTAGTCACACTTTGACGTGGCGTCATCTTGACCGTCCAGCTTAAGAAACCAGTGACTGAAAACCAAAAACAGAATCCGGATTTCAATTTTTTTTTTCAAAACTCAACGGAATTTTGCGTTGCGGTTCAGTTCCGTCTCCCGCCATATAAAACCCTACGATCCTCCACGCAAATCCCCTCAAGTTTCGAAACATCTCTCTCTCACTCTCTCGTTAATCAAGCGTAGACCAAAAATGCTTTCTGCTCTCAAGTAAGTGATCTCTCTCTCTCTCCCCCCCCCCTCTCTCTACTATATTCTGAAATGAAATCTTCTTCGTTTTGATTTCGTGTATCTGAAATTTTGAATCTGCATCTCGTTTGAATTTTTTTTCTCCTATTTGCGGATAATAATAGATCCGAAGAATCGAGCATGCAGCTCGTCGAACGAGAAGAAATCGACGAAGACGACGATTTATTTGAAGCGATTGACAAACGTAAGAATCGAAATCGATTTCCCGCTTGGGTAGTTACACTGTTCTTAGGATCTTCGATCTCTGCTCGCTTCGTTCCTGCTGAGATTCTGAGTCTTAGTTATCAGATCTAGTTATCGTTACTCTAATTTCGCAACGTATTCTCGAATCTACACTTGATTCCGATCTTAGTAATGAATCTAATATAGTTATCGACTTCTTCTGAGCATGGATTCTACCTTTTAGCGAATCGCTTATGGTCGAGTATATAAATCTACACTGGCTTCATACAGTATTTGGTGCAGATCGAGTTCTGAAGCTCTATCTGATTTGATCTTGTGGATTTCTGTTTCCTTGTGCCAGTGATCGCTCAAGGTATAAACGCAGGGGATGTGAAAAAGCTGCAAGATGCTGGGATCCATACCTGTAATGGTCTCATGATGCATACCAAAAAGGTATATAGATTGAGCTTGTGTAGCACTGTAGCGTCGTTCATCGGATGAATCATTAATTGGACCGATCTGCTCTGTTTTGATTATCTTTTTGATTGACGTAGAACCTCACTGGAATCAAAGGATTATCAGAGGCCAAAGTTGACAAAATTTGTGAAGCAGCCGAGAAGATAGTGGTTAGCTAAACATATTTCTAACTCTTGTTGCTACATTCAGTGTGTTTCGTCGTTTTAACCGTGACAACATTTTTCCCTTCAGAATTTTGGATATATGACTGGAAGTGATGCTCTTCTAAAGGTTAGTCTCACTGATTCTACTAAGGTTTAGATGTCGGTTATGTTTGATGGCTTATTCAGCATTTAGATACTGAAACATTGTTTTTGTTTATAGAGAAAATCAGTTGTCCGTATCACTACAGGTTGCCAAGCTCTTGATGATCTCTTGGGAGGTATACTAAGTTTTTGCTTTTACTGTTTGCCAGTATATGTCATACTACTTGAAAGTTCTTATTTCATTTCTTCACAATGCTTGGTAGGTGGAATTGAGACTGCAGCCATCACAGAGGCGTTTGGGGAGTTCAGGTGAGAAGCGTAGCCCAGCTCTTTTAAGTTTGCTGTCAATAGCTTGTATCATAACAGAGTTTAATTTTACTTCAGGTCTGGGAAAACTCAGTTAGCACATACTCTTTGTGTCACCACGCAGGTTGGTTTCTTTCATAGTGTCTGAATGTGTTAGTTGTTACTGTCAAAGGCATGAGATAAGATTCTTAACCACCGAGGTCTCTGTATCTCAGTGCCACTAGTACTCATTTCTTGTAATTATGTTGTGCAGCTGCCTACAAGCATGAAAGGTGGGAATGGAAAAGTGGCTTACATTGACACTGAGGGAACCTTGTATCCTTAATATATTAGAGAAAATCTCTGGTCTACATCTTGTAGCTTCGTGAGATGGTTTATATATCATTATCTTTCCTAAACCTTGAAACTTTTAGCCGCCCTGATAGGATTGTCCAAATTGCTGAAAGATTTGGAATGGATCCAGGAGCTGTGCTTGACAATGTAAGAATTATTATTAAGCTCAGATCTTATCTCTTAGGACTAAAGCTGACATTCACAATTCTTGATGTTACAGATCATTTATGCTCGAGCTTACACCTACGAGCATCAGCACAATTTGCTTCTTGGCCTTGCTGCAAAAATGTCCGAGGAACCATTTAAGATTCTGGTAAACAAAAAAAAAGCATGTCTACTTATTTCATTGTTAGTTCCAGTCGATGAAAATCAACACAAATATGTGCTGAGCTTACTCTTGTATCCAGATTGTTGATTCTATCATTGCTTTATTCCGAGTTGATTTCACTGGTAGAGGGGAACTTGCAGACCGCCAGGTTACCTTCTTTTTCCACACATTACTAATATAATCATTAACAAGATCTAGCTTTCCTAAAAAAAAAGGCGGCTTCTGTGTTGCAGCAAAAACTAGCGCAGATGCTCTCAAGGATAATCAAAATTGCAGAGGAGTTCAATGTTGCAGTCTACATGACCAACCAAGGTTTGCTTTAACACTAGAAGGGAAGCGATTCTTTTATTGGGTTGCACTAACCTGATAAGGGAATCACCTATTTTGCATCTGGTAATTGCAGTGATATCGGATCCAGGGGGTGGAATGTTCATATCAGACCCAAAGAAGCCAGCAGGTGGGCATGTTCTAGCTCACGCGGTGACCATCAGGCTCAGTTTCAGGAAAGGCAAAGGAGAGCAACGTGTCTGCAAAGTCTTTGACGCCCCAAATCTCCCTGAAGGCGAAGCTATATCCTTCTAAACAAAATAACATTGAAAGTTCCCTTGATTGATTTCGATTATTCAACCACAATGTATGACTCCTTTTTCCTTAACCAAAGAATCACATTTTCCAGATTACACCAGGAGGCGTTGCAGATGCTAAGGACTAGAACCAACGTAAAGGAGCTTATTATGTCTTGTTACACGTATTATGCCTGTTTTTACCTGCTTATTTCTATTACGCTTTTACCCACATGACTTTACCTGGGAAGTTTTAGATTGACCGTCATATGTATGGACTGAAGCAGAAGTTAATTATTAGCTTCTTTTTACCAAATACATGCTGCAAAGCAATAATAGAGAGCCAGTGAGTCCTTACAATATCTCTAGCGAGAGATATGAAGAAAGAGTGAAACGATGCAATCTTAGATCTGTGGAACAGAGTAGCCTTGTTTTGACTATGAGGATTCTTCATAACAATACCGCTCAAATGGAAATGGATTTGTTTTAGGATAATCTTATCTTCACCCAAACGGGTAAATTAAATAGCTTGTTCTGTTAGCTAAAACGGGTTATGGCGAGCGTTAATGCAATAAACAAGTGAATGATGATCATATATTCATATCACAGTCGAGAGGATGTGAGATCAATGAATCATAATAATAGAATATCAAGTTCTCCATTGTTAAAACATAAATAAACTCAAGATAATGAAAATTGTAGATACCGAAAACGAAAACAAAAACAAAAGGGTCTTTCGCTGTTAAGGTCTTAATTAACTAAACACTTTATATGATTGTGTTGACCAATTCAAAACATAAGAAAAAGGAGACAAAACTACGTTGGGGGGTTTCAATTATGTTCAAACTCTGTTGTATGCAACAGACTTGCTGAAGAGCTTGCGGATGTAGAGAATCTGGAGACCACTTGCTGCTGCTAAGAAAATGTACTCTCCTACTGTGTAGAATATCACTCGCTTTCTCGTGCTCTCATTAGCTGCACCAATGTTTCCAAAATCCATCACAGAAAAAAGGATTGTTATAACGGTAAAAGGTACCATCTTTTTGGTTATTCAACGTCCCTATTAGACTCTAAAGGCTGTATCTTTGGGGGTCAAACATATCTATAGGTTCTCCACAAGTGCATTCAAAGTCTATAATTAAGAAACATGATTCTTCATCGATTCATTATATTGTTATATACTACATCTGAAAATATAAAAGACAAAATGTAAAATAAGATGAATGGAGAATGAAAAAACTCACTATGACGGTGACGGGTATCACGTGCTTTCAGATACTTCTGCTCAGCAACAACAGATTCCAAAGACTCTCTCAGCTCAGCTATCTTAACATTCACCGGGTCCAAGTGTTCTAAAGGAAAACGGAGGAACATCAATTAGTAAGAGCTAACACAAAACTAGTAGCAAGCAAACGCTGCAATGGTTAAATAATAAGGATGAATGGAACAAACCGTCTTTGGCTAAGTCATGCTCGTTGGGGATATGACCAACGTGAATGTAGAAGGAGACAGTCTCAGGAGTAGAGTAAGGATTGTGGAAACAAAACTTGTACATCCCACTTCTCGGTGCCTTGAACTCAAACTTATCTCCTGACGTCCCCTTCAACGTCTGTACAATGTTCCCAGCAGGAGACGTCACCTACACACAATTTCATATCCAAATCAATCCACAGAGAGTAAAAGTCTACAACTTTGATCCTAATCAATCAAACCCACAATCAAGAAAACCTCAAAACGTAACATCTTTTCGATCGAAAGATCAGATCAGAAGATCTCTCTCACCGTGAAATCAATACCGGGATGATCAGGTCCCCAGAAGACATCATGGTCGACGACGACGAAGTTTCCCGAGACGGTGTCTCCTTCGTAGAGGACGTACTCTTGGACGCATTCATCTTCCTCGACCGTAACGGAGAGCGAGGAGATCTGATGGATTGAATTCAATAGTATCAGACCAACCAATGCAAAGACATTGATCTTTGAGTTCCTCGTCGCTTGTCTGCTCTCCATCTTCCTTCCTTTTCGTTAGATCTTAACTCTCTCCGCTGATGAAGACAAGAAGGATGATTTTAATTGCGCTTGGCTGAGTAAACCGGAAAACAGAACCGGTTTAGGAAGAAACGTGTGAGATTGTGGAGCTGGTCAACGGGTTGCTTCTGGTCTAAAGGCCACTTTAAGATAATTAAAAGGTGAATGTTACATAAAATAAATTAAAAATGTTGACAAAAAAGCTTAGAATAAATTAGTGGCAATAAAAAATTTGATGTCAAAAGTGAAAAAAGATTTCATAAGTACATTTATTTATTTTTGATAAAAAGAAAGTGCATTTCATTTTAATAAAACATAGTATTTATTATGCAAAAAATATTTACTTTTTCAGATTTCCTTTGATTGTGAAAACATATAAAATGAAGAGTGGCAATTTGTATGTATGAATATATATCACATAACTATTAAAGACAGACCAAATGTGTCTATTTGTTAATTTGGGGAGATTCTATAAACAATAGAAAATGTAAGGGTAAAGGAGTTATTTAAGGTTTAAGTTGAATGAACTGGGCCAAATTAGTCCTTTACGGCCCATTACAACTTTTGGTAAGAGCTCGAGTTAACATAAATGGTTCTACCTGTAACTCAACATTGCAACCAGACGTCCAATTACATCTGTTTTTAGCTTTTTTTGTTTGTTGATTTGCATCAGGTAACTTGCAAACAAAAAAAAATTGTTCACAATTCATTGAAGATATAAAAAAATGATTTCAGACCAAGCTTTTTTTTTCTTTTTATATCGGTTATTCAGTCTATTTAACCTTTCTCAAAAGAATTTATTGAACCAGGTGGAGTCAGCTTAATCTACGGCATGTTTAGTTGCGATATCGATAATTTTTTATTTTACCTTTACTAGTTACTAGACCTAAATCGTAACGTAAACATTGGTAGATTTCTCAAGAGTTTATATTGGTGGTTAAAAGTTAAGACTAATCAGACTGAAGGTTTGTAAAAACTTTCTAATATCTCAGTATATTAAACATACTGGAGAGAAAATTGAAGACCTCACGACAAAATATTTACTTTTTTTTTAGTCTCCTTACGTTATATTAACGACCGTGAAAGAAATTGATGAAGCTCTAAGATGGGCCACGCTGGTAGGAGACAAAGAGAGAAATCACGGACTCGGACAGAGTTAGCATGGGCCTATCTAGATCCCAACTTAGCTAGCTTCCAAAAGTAAAAAGAGATGTGTAATGAATGAGAAAACCTCTTCTAGAAACGAACGTTACGTTTAAAAGTTTCATTTGATTTGAGCCACATGAATTCTGGGAGAGATGAAGAGAATCTTTTTTACGTGTTTTACCAAACCCACTTGGCAGAAGAAGCTGTGACGAAGAAGAAGGCCACGTCGTTGGCTCTTTTTCATTTTATGCGTGGGGCAATCTAAAGCAACGTGGTTCTTTAAATATCGCAACTTCCTCTTTTTCACTTTTCTAGCCTACGTGTTTCGTTTTGGAGCAGCCAAATAATATTGAGCTTTCTCTTACAAAAATGAACAAATATTTTGAATTTTGGAAGATCCGTATAAGATAATTAGCATGTTTCAGTTGTTACGAAAAATGGAACATAAATGACTTATACATGTTGACAAAAAAATGAGCTATACATTATACTAAGTTTGCATATGATCATTCAAAAAAAATAAGTTTGCATATGAAACATTTTGTATGCTAAGTTTCATTACTACTAGTAAACGTTTTGTCCACAACAAGCATGATGACATGTTTTACTTTTAATTCGCTCATGACACAACATGAATTTGATACCAAACTTTGTACAACAATTAAATCTTACTGTATGCCAGTATGCTGAACGTACGTCAATACAAGAACCTACTCTTTTTTTTTGAAAGACAAGAACCTTCTCTTTGATATTTCCTCAGTTCCTAAAAGATGTATGTTTTAGAATTTTTTTTTTGTTTCAAAAAGATGTATTTTTAATATTTTCAATGCATTTTTTGTCAAATAATTATGAAAAATTATGAATCTCAAAAACATTAATTACATTTCTTGAAATCTTATTGATTTAGAAATATAGGAAATATAAAATAACAAAAAATTATGCATCAATAAGTAAGTTTTAATATGTTTTATTAAAAGATGTGAAAATCTCAGAACATGTATTATTTTGTAACAGAGGGAGTACTAACGTAAGTAATGTTTTTTTTTAACAAAGCAACGGTTGAGATCTATTTTCCATGTGTTATACTTTGACGATTTGTTATATTAATGTCATCAATAACTAATCAAATGGAAGGCTAGATATGTAAAAAAGCTAAAGAAAGTTCAAGAAACAGCTTGACCGTTCATTTCTCATCACTCCATTCTATAAATACTTAGTTGATCCTTCGTTACATCATACCAACTCTACAGCTAAGATCTACCTCACCTTTTAATAGTCTTTATTTCATACTTTCTTCCGTATTTTATTCAAACACTAAAGTTTTAGAAATGGCAACAGCATCGGTTAACATGCAATCAGTCTTCGCCGGTGGGTTGGCCACTCGCAAGATCAACACAAACAAGCTTTTCTTCGCCGGAAACTTCCCAAATCTCAAGAGGAACTATCCGGTGGGAGTGAGGTGCATGGCTGAGGTACTTATAATTTACTCCGGTTTCTTTATCTAACCGTCATGATAATAAAATGAAATCCTGACCGTCTGATCGATTGACTTTTTGCAGGGAGAACCCATGAAAGATGAGTCTGCACCTTCGACCTCCGCGGCTCAGCCTTTGTCTAGTTCATCACCGCCCCCACCTCCTCCACGTCCTACTAAACCAAAGGTATCATTGAATAGACAGTACCAGACATTAAGAAAGAGAAAGAACATCAAAAGTTATGCATATACGTAAACTAAATATTAGTAGACGTTAAACAATTTTTTAAAAATATGTAAATAAGTTGGAAAAAGATTAGGGTTGTAGAAACGTTACATACGTGAAACGAAATGAGAACAAAAATAACAATAGTAATAACTAACAATTTTTTTGGGTTGGTGAAACATAGGTGAGCACGAAGTTTAGCGACTTGCTAGCGTTTAGCGGTCCAGCACCAGAAAGAATAAACGGGCGTTTAGCGATGGTTGGATTCGTGGCGGCCTTGGCGGTTGAACTTTCCAAGGGTGAAAACGTTTTGGCTCAGATCTCCGACGGTGGCGTCTCGTGGTTCCTCGGTACGACTGCGATATTGACTCTTGCGTCGCTTGTACCCCTTTTCAAGGGCATCACCGCCGAGTCTAAGTCCAAAGGTTTCATGACGTCCGACGCTGAGCTTTGGAACGGGCGTTTCGCGATGCTTGGTTTGGTCGCCTTGGCGTTCACTGAGTTTGTCAAGGGTGGGACCCTTGTCTGAGGAAAGGAACTTTCTTATTGGGGAGAATGTTATATTATAGTTTTGCCCCTGAATTCTGTAAAGTAATCTTGTTTGATGTGTGTTTAAGCTTACGGTGTGTCTCTTTAATTACATGTGTATTAGTGACATGAGACTTTGGGTTAAAAACACTCTATAATCAGTAAAATCAGTGATGTTTCTCTAAACTCCTTCAGATGAACAGGTTCAATAATTTGACTACCTACCACGATTAAATGTGGAAGAAAAGGAGTTCGATATGTGAATCTCTCTCACTTTCACTCCAACCATTTTTTCAAGGCTACCAGCATTTATGGCCTGTCATCATAATTGCAAACCTAACAGCACGATAATATACTCTATTTCACCAGTTATTTACATTCAGTATCCATTGAATAGCGAAGTGTATTTATAACTGGGTATACACAAGATATTATTTCGTGTATACAGTATACATTTACATTTTCTAATAGTTTGAAAACCCAAAGAACATATAAAACACGAAACTGAATATACAAACACTAAATACGCGACGGGGTAATATTTAACTTATATATTTCGCATTATACTCTTTTTGTTAAAGAACTTTAGAATAAGACAAATCACTCTATCATAAAAAGGATCAAAAGATGCGAGACTCAACCACAAGAAGAAAAAGTGCATACTGGTTTAAGAAAAAGGTAAATATGTAATGTAATAAAGTACATGGGCTATGTATATCCAGTAATTGGGCCGTCAACTTCCATTAGAAAGCCCTCATTTTCTGAATCCACTTGGAAATATTTTTGGTTAGTGTTTTTTTTTTCTTTTTTTGTCACACATATTTTTGGTTAGTGTATAGTGTATACTAAGGAAAATGGGAGAAAAAGGATTAGTTATTTTATCCAACATATAGCAGAAAGTGAATATAAATGAAAAACTACACCATTTCCAATGGTGGAATAAAAATCAAGAAAAGTCATACTCTCTCCGTTCTTAAAAGATTCATATTTTAGGATTTTCATACTTATTAAGAAATAAATCAAATTTTAGTTACCAATACATTATTTTCCGTAATCAACTATTTCCCACAAGTTTTCACCAATAGAATTTTAATAAATGTAATTTTTTTTAAGTTTACAATTCACATTTAATTTATACGCATTGAAAATATGAAAAATGTATCTTTCTGAAACAATTTTTTTTTCGAAAACAGGATCTTTTAGGAACAGAGAGAGTATATAGGTGACTCGTGTATGCCAGATCGTCTGCATTCATATATTCTATTTTAGGTATATGTTTGGTGACTAAATCGTGAAAATTTAAATAAACTCATGCCAATTCTCAAAAAAAAAAGAGAAAATTTAAATAAACTATTCCTTCTGTTTCTAAAAGATGTATGTTCTGGAAAAAAAAATTGTTTCAAAAAGATGTATTTTTATGTTTTCTATACAAAAATTGCAAATTTCAATAAAATTAATTGAATTTATTGAAAGACTATTGGTTAAAATGCATTGGAATTTGATAATTTCTAAAAACAATGCATGATTAATGTATTTTTTTAATATGTGTGAAAACATCAAAACATACATCTTTAAGAAACAGAGAGAATAGTTTTTATGCTTGGCTTATTTTTCTTCATGTACACTTTTTTTGGTCAACCTTCATGTACACTTTTATCACATCACATTACAAAATAGGTTGATTTAGTTGAAAATTTTGAACAAACTGGTACCAGTCACGATGCAACAATGTTATTTTTTTTTTTAAAATCAAATGTTTTAAGCGATCAACGTAATAATACAAAAAATTAGATAAATATTGTTTAACTGAAACGACCTCCTTAGTGATGTTTTCATGTAAACTTGAAACTTATTCTCTATAAATAATATACTAAGAGATGTACACAAATCACTTTTAGTAGATCGTTTATATTCAATAATTTACGGATCAAAATCCAAATGACATCTACATACTATGGGCAGGGCCGTGCGAAGGTTTCTAGAGACCTAAACCGAGTTTAAAAACCGAGGTTCTTTAATATAATTATTAATATATATATATATATAATGTAGTTTTAAAATAATATAAAGAATGAAAACAAAAGCATAGTCTATAAATTTTATTCCAATAACAAAGAGAAGAAAAGAAATATAACTGTGTAAAAAAGATGATGAAATTGAAAGAAACTAAGCAACGACAATATAGTCATAGAAAGATCGAAGAAGATAATTTAATGAAAATATATTTATATCTATCTTAAGTTTTTATTTCTAGTTTTTTAAAAAAAATTACCCAAAAAATATTTTTAAATCCAAAAATTGAGCTGATTCTTTTTTTTTGGATTCAAATCTTCTTATTTTTCCGTTTAATTTCTTTTTGGTTTATAATTTGCATTGCCTTTCCTTAAAAGCTTAAAATCCAAAAATAAAAGTAAAACATAAGTAAACAAGAAAGGATTCTATCATTTCAACATGGTTACTAAGAAAGTGTCTTGATACTCAAAACCACAACGGCTATGATGCATCGCACTTTTGCTATATCGGAGCACCTAAAAAATATTGTATAACCGGGGCATGGCAAATGCCTTTCTAAATACATAGCAGGCATGGCTCTCACTGACACTATATATGGGTTAGGAGAACAATTACAATGTAAAAACGTGCAGTCCCACCAGTTGAAATGAAAGTCAATGGATTCAAATACTCTACTATGAGAGACATAACACTTCTACTGAACCAATATAAGGAAAAAAACGAGGAACAAAACTTACAGAAGTTGCTTCTAATCGAGTAACCATTACCAACGACTTGTAATGATTGGTGTGAAGTTAATCCCTCTCGGTTTCAAAATTTTCTTCAATGATGTTTATGTATGAAGCGGTTTGTTAATTGACATCATTGATGTAATTTCAATTACAACTACATCATCATATTGAGAAGAGAACACTATGGGTGAAGTAACAACGATAAGATCGATAAACCCATCACCCAAACTACTATGGCAACTTCTTATCCAAAGGTGGTGGTAGTCTAGTGGTATCTGAGGAAAATAAAAATCCAATACGGCAAAACCCTGGTTCGACTCCCGCTGACCACCCAAACTACCTTAAATGTCAAGAATACATGGAGTGTCATAGGCCTCGTGGGATTAGTCGGTTAACCTCGATCGCCGGATTCACACGGTTATCTAAAAAAAAAATTCTTATCTAAAGGTGTCATCTTATCTAAGTCTTAACGTTTAGCCACAACAATATAGATCAAGTAAAATTCTGCCAAGGAACAAAAATAAATTATCTAAATTTGTTTTTTTTTGAGTTAGTGTATCTTGAAGCTGAAATTTAGTAGGATAGATCTAAATTATGAAAGAGAAGAAGTACGCCTGATTTGGAGGCTTTGGAGAGAGGACGTTGAGACGAAACATAAGTTAAATTTCAATTTAATTGATCGTTTGAAGGGAGAAAAAAACTCTTGATTTCTTTTTTTTTTTTTGTTTTAAGCGATAATGCATATTAGAAAAGAAGGATTAGGTTATAGTCTTCTGGTTTGTCCTCATTTTGTATGACAAAATTATCAATTTAATTTTTTTACTAATGAATTTGATAGTTTATACGTTTCACGTGAGACCAATAAAGAGTTCGTTACTTGATCTGTAAAATTCATCTAATTCAAAAGAAATGTGTGTTATTTTACAAAAAAAGAAAGAAATGTGTGAATCTGTTATGGGCAAAACCCAGTTAAAAAGACTCTAAATGTTATCTCTATTTTTGTAGCAATGAAGGGCGACATATGGAGCAAATTGACCAGTTGGTCATGAGAAAAACAGCGAAGCACGTGCATACGCAATCTTAAAATCAACAGACAACTAAATTTTACGTGACTTCCACTTACCATTGTCGTTTCCTTTTTCTTTTTTGTCCATTCCTTAATATTACCAATAATAATCATGATTCATCCCCCGATTTACCATTTTGGTATTGTTTGTTACTCCATTTTAGATTGAAAGGGTTTATAAATTTAGTTTCGTGATCTATGTGTGGTAGATAGATTTTATTCTTTTCAACCACACATATAATATATCTGTATAACATATATTATGGTGAATAATCGTTGAACATACACAAGTCACATAACCTAATCATGTTATGGCAGATCGAGGGTATTCAATATTATGAGAAAGATAAGAACACTATAGAAAACAGAGTAATTTTATAAACTTTTCTCTTAATCTCAACGTCTCTACAATAAGGGTTTATATACACCCCATAGAATCATCTAGATCTCTTTACTTTCAGCTCACTACTTATCCTCACAGCTGTAAAGTAAATCACACAGCTACCATCGCCTGGAGAGGAGAGAACCGGTTACACCATCTTGTCTCTTCTTGTTTCGTACACTCTGCTTTATTTCCTTTGTCGTTCAAGCCAGATGACCGTTGTCTGGACACTAGTTGAACTTCTCTTGGGCTGCTACTTGTCTGGGCTTTATTGTTGTCTTGGCCTATTATGGTGTTATCACCTACATCCCCCTTCAAACTGGGTGGGGGTTGATCCACACCGAGTTTGTACCTTAACTCCATAAACGCTTTCCTTGGCAAGGATTTGGTGAAGATATCTGCAGTCTGTTCGGTTGCAGGGATGTGTTTTGTCTCAATCAAACCCAGAGCCACTTGTTCCCTGATGTAATGGTAATCAGTATCAAAATGCTTGGACCTCTTATGAAGTGCTGGATTAGCACTCAAGTAAACTGCGGACAGATTATCACACCGAAGAAGAGTAGCATGCGGTTGTGACACCCCAAGGTCCCTAAGCAGTAAAGATATCCAGGCAATCTCCTCTGCTGTTGCTCCCAACGCACGATATTCAGCCTCAGTAGATGACTTAGACACCGTCGGTTGTCTCTTAGCTGACCAAGAGATCAAGTTAGGCCCGAGCAAAGTACAGAAGCCTGTCGTTGATCTTCTTGTCTCAGAGCAACCTGCCCAATCCGAATCGCAGTAAGCTGACAACGTCAAGCACTTATCCTTCTTGATATGTAATCCCAACTCCAGCGTACCCTTTATATATCTCAAGATCCGTTTAAGGAGTCCAAAGTCTGAGATAGTCGGAAGATGCATTCTCTGACACACATAATTCACAGCATACTGTATGTCTGGCCGCGTAATAGTTAAATATTGAAGCTTTCCCGCCAAGCTTCTAAAGTATGTAGGCTCAGGAAATGGTGTTGTATCAAGCTGTTCAATCCTTTGAGGAAGAGGAGTAGGCATAGGGTTGCAATCACTCATTGCTGCTTGATGAAGTATATCTTGTGCGTACGCCTTCTGGTGCATGAACATACCCTCAGAGTGAGCTTCTAACTCGATGCCGAGGAAATATTTCGGAGATCCCAAATCTTTCATAGCAAACCTCTCTTGCAGAGACTGTAACAGACATTGTAACAACTTGTCATCACTTCCCGTTAAGAGTATGTCATCAACGTAAAGGAGAAGGACTAAGTTTTGCCCCTGATGATGACACGTAAACAGTGAAGGATCAGAGCGACTACATTTGAACCCAAAATCAATGAGGAAGTGACTAAATGTGTCAAACCAAGCTCGTGGAGCTTGTTTGAGCCCATAAAGCGCTTTAGTCAACTTGCAGACGTGATGAGGTCTTTGAGGATCAACAAATCCTTGTGGTTGATACATGTAGACTGGCTCAAGTAATTCTCCATGAAGAAAAGTTGTAGTCACATCTAACTGTTTGATCTGCCACTGTCTTGCGATTGCAATATCCAACACCAGTCTGATTGTTGCAGTTCGGGCGACAGGACTAACGTTTCCATATAGTCTAGCCCTTCCTCTTGTTCATTACCTCTTGCTACAAGCCGACACTTCAACCTGTCTACTGTTCCGTCTGGTTTGAATTTTATAGTAAAGATCCAACGACTAGAAAGAACATTCATACCTTCCGTATAAGGAACTAAAGTCCACGTCTGAAGCTTATGAATGTTAGTTACCTCCTCTGTAACAGCTCCATTCCAGTCCGGGTGAGCCATCGCCTCATGGATATTCTTTGGTATTGGAGTGTCATATTTAGAAGCCAACAATGTATACCTTATATTTGGTTTATGTATACCACTCTTGCCTCTTGTTTGCATTCCATGAGTGTTTGTCGGAGCTGGTGGAGCAGCCGGAACTGTAGCGTCTTCATTGCCTTGTTCTTCAATCTCATGTATATCTTCTCCATGATTTCCCATTACCTCTGGTGGGATCTGTTCCTCAACTGGTGGAGCAGGGAGAGGCAGAACTCTAGCGATTCGAGATTCTTCTTCTACTTCTGGAGGTAATGTAGCCAATTGCCAAGCTCGCAGAAGGTCCGTTTTATACCGAGGAACAAACTTCTGGTATTCATTCTTAAATGGAAACTCTTCTTCACTAAACAGAGCATGACGTGTAATGTAGACTTTTCCAGTAGGTGGATAAAGGCACCGATATCCTTTGTATTGCAGATTATATCCCAAGAAGACACACTTAAGAGACCTTGGCTCGAACTTGTTTGCAGTCATGGGCCTTAAGCAGGGATAGCATGCTGATCCAAATACCCTTAGAGCAGAATAATCTGGTTTATACTTCATCAATCTCTCAAACGGACTCTATTTTGAAGTATCTGTTTCAACCGTAGGTAGAATATTGGTGATGAAGCTTGACGTATAGAAAGCTTCAACCCAATAGTGTAGTGGAAGATGCGACTGAAACATCATTGATAAACCAAGCTCCACGACATGTCTATGCTTCCTTTCAGCTAAGCCATTCTGCTGAGGCGTATAGGGGCATGAAATCCGATGTTGAATCCCATGTAAACTCAGAAACCCTTTTAACTTCGCATTGACAAACTCTCCACCTCCATCCGATTGAAACATTTTGATCTTGTTATCAAACAGATTCTCCACCAATGTTTTGAATGCCACAAAGATAGAGAAGAAGTCGAATTTGTTTTTCATAGGATAGAACCAAGAGAATCTCGAATATTCATCAATAAACACTGCATAATATCGAAATCCTTGGTTGGATACAACTGGTGAAGGACCCCATAAGTCACAGTGAATCCTTTCTAAAGACTGAGATACATGAGAAACTGAAGAAAAAAATTGCAATCTACTACTCTTCCCCATCTGGCAAGGCTCACAAATGGAGGTGGTTCTGTTCTTATTGATTGAAATCTCCTTACTGCTACTGAGTTGTTGAAGAATCTTCGGATTTGAGTGTCCCAACCTATAGTGCCAAACAGCTTCTGATGCAACCACTTGTCTATCTGAGAAGTTAACGTCAAACCCTTTGTTCTCCAACTTATAAAGGCCATTACTTCGAGGTCCCTTTGCTACCACTTTCTGCTTATCAAGGTCAATAACATATATATTATCAGCATCAAAGAACACCCCACAATGCTGATCATCACACAACTTGGACACCGATAACAACGATTTCTTTATATCCGGGCAAACCAATACTTCAGTAAAAGAGAGGGTACCTGATGCTGAAGAGATAGCTGTCGAACCAACATGAGTAATAGGCAAGTAAGCTCCATCTCCTACCATAACCACATCACTTCCTTCATAGGGATGAGCTTCTTGGAGGTTACCAGTTGATGAAGTCACATGAGCTGACGCGCCAGAATCTGGATACCATTCTTTACCACTTTCATCAGTTACACGAAAAGACGCATTAGCTTGATAGTTGTTATCAAAGCGATTATAACACTTCAGAGCAGTGTGTCCAGGTCGTCCACAGATTTGACACACTGAACGTTCTCCACTGCTTCCTGAGCCAGACTGATGTTGAGTAAAACCGCGTCCTCTTGTAGAATAACCTCCTCTGCCTCGACTGAATCCACCTCGACCGCGACCTCTATAGTTGGGATTGTAAGTAGGAGCAGTGTTTCTGTATTCTTGCTGAGCTTCTCGTGGTTGAGTGTTGTACACCAGATGTGGAGTTACTGGGGTCTGCTCTTCATAACTTTTAAGCTTGCTATCAAACCCTTGAACTTCAGAGACAACATCATTGAATGTTGGAGCAGGAAACTTTGTCAATGAGCTCTGTATCACAGTTGCAATCGGGTCATATTCCCTCGTTAGCCCATTGAGAAAACCGAATATCTTCATAGACTCTTCAACGGGTTTGCCAATGGCGCTCAGAGCATCACATATAGCTTTGAAATCTTTGCAGTAAACCCCCAAAGTCTTGTCCTTTTTCGTCAACAGTTGGAGGCTTCTGCGTAAGGAGAACTCCCGAGCCAAAGAACTTTTGTTGAAGTTCTCTGCTAAAGATAACCAGACTTCTCGAGATGTTGTGAGAGTGTGGACCGTACCCAAAACTTCCTCAGAGAGAGTCCCAAAGAGCCACGACCGAACCAATTGATCTGAGCAAAACCATGCTTCGTATTGAGGGTTTGCTTCTACCACCTGAACTTCATCTCGGACTACCGTCCTTGTCTGTTGAGGCATCGTCACAGCACCATTGACGAATCCTAACAGCTTTTGACTTGAGAGCAAAGACTCGAACTGTGTCTTCCAGAGAAGATAGTTCCCATCGTTTAGCTTTAAAGTGACACAGCTAAGGATGTGAACATTCCCAGGAAACGGATAAGGATTTGGGTTATCCGTCATTGATATCACCTGTTAAGGTTCACAATGGCTCTGATACCATATGAGAAAGATAAGAACACTATAGAAAACAGAGTAATTTTATAAACTTTTCTCTTAATCTCAACGTCTCTACAATAAGGGTTTATATACACTCCATAGAATCATCTAGATCTCTTTACTCTCAGCTCACTACTTATCCTCACAGCTGTAAAGTAAATCACACAGCTACCATCGCCTGGAGAGGAGAGAACCGGTTACACCATCTTGTCTCTTTTTGTTTCGTACACTCTGCTTTATTTCCTTTGTCGTTCAAGCCAGATGACCGTTGTCTGGACACTAGTTAAATTTCTCTTGGGCTGCTACTTGTCTGAGCTTTATTGTTGTCTTGGCCCATTATGGTGTTATCACCTACAAATATTAAGTCTACAACTTGTTGCTGGCTAGCCAGTTTACCTGTCACTCTGTAGTGGAGTCGGGACACTAGTCAGAATCTTATCCTGTAAAACGTTATTATGTGCACTGTCGAATGTGATTGATTAGATTGTCCATATTAGATGTTTTTTTTAGATGTTCTCCTAAAGATTTCCTTCAAACAGGCTCACAAATTATTTGAAATCTCTTTCAATGATTATTCATCGTTAGGTTCGATCGATACCAAGTTAAAATTATGCATCGCGCGCCGAGAATAAACTCATGTCATTTCGGTTCCAAAACATTACTAGATTGTCATTATTTAAATTAAGAAGTTTTTAAAACCTTAGAATTGAACCTTATGTCAAAACTGCCTAAATAATATATATATTTTGAGAAGTACAATTTAGATACCCCAAATAATGCCTTAGAGACGGTTATACAGTGCTTCAAATATAATATAACAAACATCATTTAATCGAATATAATAATTTTTAAAAGAATTTCGTTTCAATTTTTCTTTTAATTTCGTAATTTAAATAAAATTATATTACTAGTCCAACTGTTCAACTAATTAGTAGTTACTATTATTATCGTACTGCTGTCTTTTATTGTGTTGCAAATGAAACTCTATTTTTCTTCGTTTTGAAATGATATGTTGCCATGTTGTCTATTTATCTACCGTCTATATCCTATATGGCTACAATTTTGATAGCTACATCCGTAAAACTACGAAAATAATGAAAATTGAACTGATGGATCATGGTTTATCTTTTGACAAAAAAAGGATCATGGTTTATCTATTTCGGGAATTTTAAAAAAAAAATATTTCGGGCAATATTCAGACAATGATTATTATGACAAGATCAAAAGCCAGTGGATAGCTTGCCATTTCCGCAGCACGAGAGAAAAAATAATTGCTTCTGAAAGAAATACCAAAATAATATATGGAGCGGTATAAGGTGCACTATCATATTCCACGAAGTGGGACTATAAAGAAAAACTAAATAAAGTGTTAAAATGAAAAGCTCGAGCCGTGTTTAAGTATTACATTTTCTTCACAAGTAGAGCGAATTGATAAATGAATAAATAATTTATGAATCAATAAAGGTTTAAACAACCAATTGTTGTTTTCTAAAAACTATTAGACCTACGATATTTGGATTTCGTGGAATTACCTTTTTTTAAAAAAAAAACACTAGAATTGGTTAGGAGTATGGTTATCTATGTTGGTTATTCAATAAGGTAAGAACAATTTGGTAGATTTGTTTGGAGTTGGGACTCTGATTTTATGATAAATGATTTTTAATGAAATTTAACTCAAATTGTTGGCATATTTTCATCATAATAATCAGTAGTCCCTTTTGAAAAAATAATAATAAAATTAATTTGTAGTCCCACTTAATTTCTAATCTATTTTTTCCGCAGAAAAAGACTTAACTTATTACTAGTAAAAAACAACCAATCTTAGAGATTCTACATATTTATTTATCAATCTTTCAAAAGAATTAACCTTTGATCTAATGTAATATACTTAACATAGTGTAAAAATATAAGAGTTTTATTTTCAAATGTATCGAGAATTATCAACGCCTTATTGAGAAAATTTGATATGTGGTGAACAAACGGAAACTAAGAAAGCAAAGAATTTAAGAGAATAAAATATAATTGAAACAAATACCCATTTAGAGTTTGTATATTGATTATGTGAATGAAAAATTCTTTAGATCTTAATTTATACTAGCCCCAAAACTTAATATTCATTTTTCATTTAAGAATACATCGTTATCTCATTAAAGGTAATTTTTAAGTTCGCGACATAAAATCAGTTATAATAAATCCCTAATAGGTAAAGAAACGATTTTATTTCCAAGAAGTAAAACCATCAAAAGAAACAAGAACATGACTTAACACCCGAGTTTCAATAAGTTATCCCATGAAACACCTAACTGAAAAAAGCCAAAGATTTAACAGTAAACAAGTTGATTTAAATGCCTATTTACTTCTTTTTTTTTAGTTTACTGTGGGTTAGAACCCAAATAACCAAGCTGCTCAGTTAGCACATCAACATTTTCTTCATCATATCCGTCAAGATCAAAATTTTGACCTTCATTTAACAAATCTTCCCAAAAACCTTCACCATAAATCTCGTTGTTCTCCTCCTGGTACCTTTCTTTACGCTGTTCTTCTTCATTTCCTTTTCCCATATCCAATACCACCTCTTCCTTATTGGACTGATCTCCAAGTCCCTGTATGTGCATAGCAAGTCTGTCTAACTCTGACATGTCTCCATATGTTTCTTGTTTCATGTCAAAAAACGCCGAGGAGGATCCAGCAACCTTTCCATACCTTCCATAACCACCACCACCATCATCATAATCTTCCACACAAACAACATGTCTTTTCCCTTGATCGATCGGTCTTTGTCTCTTCTTGTCGATTGCTTCTTCTGTATCCTTGCTCTTCTCTTTCTGCTCAATGAGTTGCTGAAGGAAATCTGGATTCTGCATTGCCCGGGCTAGGAAGCTCATCATTTGTTTTTGTTTTGATTCAGTCTTCTTGAGCTTATCTTCTAACAGTGTGAGATACATTTTGGTGCTTTGTTGTTGCTGTCTCACCTTTACCAGCTCCATCATCAGAACTTGTTTGTCTCGCTTTAGACTATCCATCTCTCCATCTTGACCATACCTACCAACTTCTATGCAACAATTGTCTAGAGATTGTTGTTGAGAGGATGATCGAGGGGGTTGCATTTGATTGTTGTTACTCGTCTTTCTTCTCCTTATTGTCTTGAGGAGATGCTTTTGCCCTCTAAGAAACCCTTCATTTGCAAATTCCCATCGATCCGGATTCACCTTTCTGAAACCCTATTTATATAATTTTATGATTAGATTCAACTCCAAAAGCGGATTAATCAACTTACAATATGTCAAAAGTCCAACACATTCCGTACATACTCTAGTCATCTCATTTTTAGTTAGTGTATTTTATGCAACTAGAAATGAGATTTTTCATATAGTTATACTTCATTTCTGTATATATAATACAGTATGGAGAGAGAAAAAGAAATTAGTTGCATACCATATAATTCAATCAATGTTGTAGAGATTTTTTCCTTGGAGATTTCTAACAAACAAATGTTGAACATTTTAATGAGCTCCTTTTGAAGAGATAAACAAAAAGACACAAAATATACAAGTGGATGTAAAGTATAATAAGTCTCGAGAGTTTTGGAGAACGGTGATGCCCACTTGCATTTATATATATAAACTTACGAATCCGTCAAGCAATCGTGTATATTATAATTAACACTAACTAACCACTCTGATGATCTCAAAACGCTGAGAAAAACACCAATCAAATAAATTTTTTAAGAAAATTTTGACTGCACCATATGGAAAAATCCACAAAATCAAGATTTGACCTAATATAGTTGCAGTCACGATTTGATTGTGAGTTAGTAAGTATCTCTTTAGCCAGAATCACACACACACATATATATTGAGATTAGTACTTACATATGTATTGAGCTGGCGAACAAAGCTAGAGAAGTTATTATGCTTGAAGAAGATGGGAAGGAGAGTCATGGAAAAAGATTGTGGATCCCAGACGATGAAGCTGTTATTGGCTTGGCTCCAAGAGACGACATGGTTGGTTCTTGAATCTTCTACCAAATCATATGTCTTTGTAAGAAATGGAGGTGGGCCTGATTCGTGGAGACCTTCTATTGGTTGTGGAGAGCTCAGTGTTGTTGTTTGATCATTTGGGGCCACGGAGGTTGTGTAGAGATAAGAAGATGGTGGTGATGGAGAATCATTGAATCCTGTAGGAAACTCCTCTTTAATGAATCTATATGAAGGATCCATGCGGTTTCAATTTAAATAAATTTTGTGGGTTTAATTTCACTTAATATCACTAAATTTAATTTGTAATAGAGGAAAATGTGATTTGGATTAGAGAGAAATGGATACAGAAATGTTTAACCTTTGGAAAATTTTGCAGAGAGAGATTTTTGACTGTGGAGTTTTGGGATGTGAAGATGAAGTATATATGGAGAAGAGAGAAAGAGATGAGAGGCAAGGAAGCAAACGGGTTTGTACTATATTCCAATTTTACGAACTTTTGATGATGAATCCCTTCCACTTTTGTATAGTTAAAAAACAATTCCCTTTTTCTTTATTGTTAGGTTTATTATTGTTTAATTTGCGCTTTGTGTTGGCATCTAAGATAGTTTGACATGGTGGAGCCAAAAGCAAATCCTGAGATATTTTCTCTGCTATAGGTAATGTGAGTCACTCTACATATTTTTCTTATTAAAATATACAATAACTTTGTTTAATAGCCTCTAATTTTACGTATTCGTGTTCTTTTCTAATTGGTTGATAATAAGTACTAATGCATGTATACATCCGTCAATCCTTCTTAGTTTACACAAATATATCCTTTTGACAAAAACTATTGAAAACCGACTCTATGAACACACACTCAAGAAAATGTACATGTACTAATGTAGTAAAGATCATGTTCATATAAAAATTTAATTCGACTATATAAACTTTTGCTACAGGAGTCGTTGACATATTTTTGAAGAATGGAAACTGTACATTTTTTTTAATGGGTTTTATCAGAGGTCCGGAAAATGGTCCGACCATCTCATGATGACCTGAGAAAGGTTCAATTTCTTCGAGATAGCTAGGAATATTCGAGGGAGGGTATTGGAGAGAAGATCTCACATCGAAAATATAAAAGAGACATGGGTAATATATAAGAAACTTAGACCAATCCACTAATAGCCAATTGATTTTAAGTTGAAAGACCAAAAAACTTATCAAATTTCAAGTTTATTCAAAAGTAGTTTATAAAAACTTCTTTCAGATCATAAATTTTTTCAGATACTTTACAAGATATATGGAAAATGCTGTCTTCATGCTGCCTTTTTCTCCGTTATCTTACAGCTAATATATATTCATCTAGATATCTAGCTTTCCCTCTTTTTCAAAAACAAATTATACAGGGGGTGATTGGTGCAAGTTGTGAGTGCTGAACACAACCTTAATTCTTTTTAAAGCACTAAACTTAAATCAATCAGGCTTTGATTATACTTTTAGATCTCACAGCTGTAGTAAGCTTTTATTTCATTTTACGGCTGTGTGGAGCAATTTTTGTGAAGCACAATTTCAAGTGCTTTAAAAGATGTATTTCTTCTTTTTCTATAAAAACAGTTTCATTTCTCCGTAAAAATATTTCTAATACATATAAAATATATATTCCACTTGTCTAAATATAATAATATACTTCTTTACATATATATGCATGTAGAATTCACTAAAATATTAAAAATACCATGTAAAATAAAGTTGATTTTTATTTATTTAGTAAAATTATTATTATTATAAAATTTTATTTCGTTTTATTAATATGTTGTTTATTATATGCATATAATACTAATCTACAACTCACATAAATGCAAATCAAGCTTTAAAAAATAAAATTATATCTAAAATCTCACAGCCAAAAATCTACAGCTATAAAATCTACAGCTACAACAAAAAATTTACAGCAATTTTTCTACGGAAAAAAAATTAAAGCTACAGCCGTTACCAATCGGACCCACAATCTCAAATATTTATGTAGATCATCTTTGCTAGACAATCGCAGGTTTTCCGTGTTTTCTTCCATTCTTCTCACTCTACTCAAAAACAAAAGAATTGCATAAAGAGTTTCTAATAATCCATATTTAGATCTGGGTATTTTGTCCAGATCCGAAAATTCAAACTAGAATTCATCCAAAAATACACTTTCAATTCAAATCCGGATTTATACTACAAAATCTATTTATTATTTTTCTATTGAATTTTCGTGTTTTGGTTCGAATTTGAGGTCTAACCAAAACCCAATCGAATATTCAAATAACTAGAAAATTATGTATATGTTAAGTGTTTTAAGATATTTGAGTGTATTTTTAATATTGTGAATATAGATTTTAAGTTTCAGGTCTGGCTTTTCAGATATAACTTAGTTTTTGGATTAAATTTCAAATTTTAGATATATTTTTAGTGTTTCTGCTATTTGAATATTTTCAGAGTTTTGGGTATATTTGAATCTTTTGATACAATTTCTGTATTAAATATTCGATCTAAATTATAATTGAAAATTCATGTATTTTACTGTTCCAAAAATTTAGACCTGAACTGATCTAAAATCAAACAAAAATTATACTAAATACCTATATGGTTTAAACATCTGAAATCCAAAGAACCTGAAGTTGATAAAAATTGACTAATTTTGCCTGAATTCAACTCCCAAGACATGATATAAATCATAAAATGTAATTTTTAAAATTTTAAATCTAGTCAAAAATCAATGAATCCAATTATAGTAAATTTTATCCAACTTAGGTTTTTCAATGTTAATTAACTTTAGATATATAAAGAAAATTATTTAAACATTTTCAAGGTTCTAGAATTTTAATGTGTTAATTTTCCGTGTATTCATCCTGTAAAACACTGTTTATCTTTTTCATTTGACTTATCTTTTTTCATATATAGTTAATTCTCAAATGTGTTCCAAAAAATAATTCTTAAACAAATAAATATTTTTAATCACAATAACAATACATTTAAGATATAGTTTCACTAATTATGTCCACCGCTATTATCAGTTAATTTTTATTTATGAGTATATTTATATTTCCTAATGATTTTGGTGTAGACACTATAAATTTGTTATAGTAGCATATACTAACTTTTGGAATCCACGACAACAGTATTATTTACCATGATAAATGGGTAATAGTATATAATTTACCCAGAACAAAAATCTAAACCAAAATTCTGTTAATGAACAAGATCTCACATGTGTTTCTTATCGTGATATCGTGTCCTGTTTTCAGGCCGACAGGTTAACCAGTCCAACCTGGAAAACCATAGACAGAGACTATACTAGACCGTATAATCATCACTTTAATTAACCTTTTGGATATAATAATCAAGAACTCCTACTATTATATTAATACGACGTAAATATTTACACTGTAACCCAAACTACGCACCCATATGTAACACACATACGCGACACTGCAAGCGCGTTTTGATCGCACAAATGTACTGTCTTTCTTACATATCTATTCTTAAGGTTAAAATGTTGAAATATAAATAAGTATTAGTGTATTATCATCATACTTCATCAGGCAAATTACCATCTTTTTTTTGTCGGCAGGCAAATTACAATCTAATTAACCCTACAGCTAAAATCTAAAAGTGTACTGTATAACGAGAAAATATACATATAACGAGAAATTTGATTAAAGTGATTAAATACAAATAAAACACGTGGCAACAGCTTAATTCATAAACACGGACCATTTTTAATTAGGGAACAAGATTATACGTTACTATTGTTGTCTTGAGCAAACGTTATCGGCTTTTAAGGACTTCAAATCTCTCAGAGATTGACACGACGCTTGTGAGTGTGTTTAAAGCATCCAAAATTAGAAGGGTACGTGTTGATTGTCCATTAGGTTAACCATATTTTAAACAATTTATTTCCTTAACGTGACTAGATCAACACGTGAAACCGGAAGAGGTCGACACGTATATCTATCCCTTACATTATTTTATCTTTTTCTTTTTTTTTTTGAAAAAGGCTTTACATTATTTTATCTTCGATCTACTTATTCGTTGATTTTGATGATTTGCGTAACATTGAAATGTTGACTACTCTAAAAAGGGTTTGAAAAGTAAGATATTTATGTTCCTTCTCCTGAAATTAGATATTTGTTATGTACTTAATGTTAAGATATCAATATTTAATGCTCGCAAAACTCGAAATACATTTCTTTCACTGACTATATCCAAAAGCATTAATGTCCTTGTACGTTACATGAGTATGAAAATGAGATTATTAACTCATGAGTTAGTTCAGCTCTACTCAAATCTTTTTAAGTTTGTATTTTGAAAAGATGATCAAGTTCTATACTTATATTTAGTTGATCAATTATCTAAAGAAAACCAAATAATTCATAAGTTGTAGACTAATTCTGAATTAAGACGCCTCGATAATTTAATTTAAGATTTAAATTTGAGATATTTTAAGACCTTAAAACTATAAAAAATAAATATTTTTTCCATATTCGCTAGTCCATGAAGGAAAGAAATCCAAAAATGTGGTGGAGCTGTTGATACGAAGAACTTAATCAAGTTATTCACCTGATGGATTTGTCAATGGTGCAGCTTGTGGTGAAAATGTGAAGAACTCTCAATATAGTTGACGCTCTCTATTTTTTTCATTTCACACAACTTACACATATTATAATATATGGCAATAGTAGCTTGGTGGTAATTAATTAATTGAGGGTAAAAGTAAGCTCATTTTTATGTTTCATTTTTTTAATGAAACCCAAATGTTATTATTGGACAGTTTAAATTCTCAAAATTTGCGTTGGATGATTTTATTTGTGGTGAAAATGTGAAGAACTTTTACAAAAAGCATGTTCATACCTAAAATTAGTAGGGCGTTCAATTCACACACGGGTGGAAATTTACTAATATCATCAATTGTTTGTTTTAAGAGTTTCTATAGAAATGTTACAGATTTTTATTTTCTTTTGATGGACGGGAGGTGTCCGGCGGATCGAGACCCAACCGACTAGTCTTCCGGGGGTATGATTACCGGCGCCAATCAGACCCGGTTGCTCGCAAGGAGAGTTAGATATCTTTGTCGCCTGGCCACAAGGATGGGTAATCTGGGAAGGAGGTTTCGAACCCACGATCCTTAGGGTCTTTATGAACCACCTTCAACCACCCGACCACACCCTTGTGGTCAAATTTTACAGAATTTTTTAACATACATGAGGATCATTGCCAGTCCAACTTTTTTAGATGTTCTTAAGAAAAATAAAATAAAAAAATTTCATGTTAAATATTTTTTTTATTAAAATAAAAATTTCTTAAAACGCAAGTAAATAAAATAAACAAAAAAATCAAATGCATAATCCAGAAAATGACCATTTCATACCCAACATATCCCAAATATTTAATTAATACCCAAATTATATGACCCTGCAAAAACATATATGTACTTTTGAAAAGTTCAAATAATTTCGCCAACGTGAATGCTACGTCGACAAATTTTACTGACGAGGATACCACATATACAATAATTTTTTAAAATAAAATAAATCAAAATAGTTGTTTTATAAAGATATATTTTTAGAAATAGAAACATTTATAAATTTTTATTATTTAGTAAAATTAACAAAATTTAATTAAATAATAAAATTTTAAGCTAATGTAAGATATATATTTGTTATAATGTTTCAATCCTATCAGTTACTCTTATGTTAATTTTGGTTATGTGTTTGTATAAAAAAAATTAGATTGGTCGTGTAATCATGCTAATAATTTTGTTTCAAGAGATTAAGAATTATAATATGTTAATCCAAATTCTTTAAATGTAAACAACATAACCAAGATTAATCGAGAGTAACAGAGCTGCAACACTTGCATTAACTTTGCCTCATTACAACACATATATAACTCTTATAAGGACAGTATTGTGATATGATCAAAATATTTACAAATATATCTCTTATATAAGAATACATTTTTATTATCTAATTAAGTTTTGTTAATATTACTAAATAATAAAAAATTATTAACTTTTAAATTTTCTAAAAATATATTTATATCAAATAACTATTATAATTTATTTTATTTTTAAAATAATTGTACATGTAACATATGGTTCAGAAAAATTAACTGACATAGTATTCACATCAAAAAAATTAGATGATGTAACAGATGATGTGGCGACTGGTGTATGTTTTCCCCCAAAAAGTAAGCAAAATATATGTTATGCATATTTTTGCACGGTCATATAAACCAAGTATAAATTAACCATTATCTCTATATGTTGGGTATGAAATGACCATTTTTTCAAGAACCGACTCATCCAAACTGGATAGTTTGAAACCAGAATTCAATTTATCTAATGCAACAGCCCTTTTTATGTTTTATTTAATATCCTATTTATATATATATGATGTAAAAAATGAAACACGATCTCTTCAGTAATTAAATTTAGACTTTAAATAGGATATTTTCAACTAAAATATATTAATATCATTTAATTAAATAAATAAATAATCTTCTTATCTATTAAAATAGAATCCATAATATATTTCATGTGTGATTTTTTAATTTACCCTTTTTCTTAATCAGTCATAACCTTAAATGCTTCTATCATCTTACATTACAATTTGTGTCACTCATTTTTAACACAAATCTAATGTACTTATTATTGGTTAACTTTTAATTTACACCCTTTCATAAATGAAATATTTGAGAAATATTTTAGATTAGGGATTGTAATTTAGAAATTAGCATAACTAGAATTTTTGTTGTTAGATATGTATTATTTTAGAATTTTTGATCATTACATTCTGTTTTTAAATTATAAAAGTGTTATTTAAAGATTATACATATTCTTAGAGAAATATTTTATATTTGGGATTGTGATTTAGAAATTATGATAACTCAAAATTGTTTGACAGTTGAGTATTCTTTTAGAATTCTTGCTCATTAGTTTCTATTTTTTAAATAAACTTTTAAAAGTGCTATTTTCAGATTATCCAAATTTTTAGAGAAATATTTTTTATTTGGGATTGTGATTTTAAAATTAGTATAACTAGAATTTCTTTGATAGATGAGTATTCTTTTAGAACTTTTGCTCATTAGTTCTAATTTTTAATAAACTTTTAAAAGGTCCTATTTTTAAGAATATCCAAATTTTAGAGAAATATTTTAGATTGGGGATTCTGATTTAGGAATTATGATAACTAGAATTTTTGTTGATAGATATTATTCTTTTAGAATTTCTGCTCATTAGGTTCTATTTTAAATGAACTTGTAAAAGGTGCTATTTTTAAGATTATGCAATTTTTTAGAGAAATATTTTAGCTTTGGGAGTGTGATTTAGAAATAATGATAACTAGAATTCTTGTTGATAAACAAATATTCTTTTAGAATTTTTTCTCATTATGTTCTATTTTTTAAAATTAGATTTTAAAAATTTCTATTTTTAAGATTATGCAACTTTTTAGAGAAATATTTTAGATTAAGATTTGTGATTTAGAAATTAGGACAACTAGGTTTTTTTTTGTTGATATATGACTATTCTTTTAGAAATTTTGATCATTACGTTCTGTTTTTAAATAAACTTTTAAAAAGTGTTATTTTTAAGATTATTCAATTTTTTGTAAAACGATTATGCAAATATTTATGGAAATATTTTAGATTTGGGATTGTTATTTAGAAATTAGGTAACTAGAATTTTTGTGATAGATGAGTATTCTTTTAGAATTCTTTATCACTAGGTTCTGTTTTTTAAATAAACTTTTAAAAATGCTATTTTAAGATTACGAAAATTTTTAGAGAAATATTTTAGATTAGGGATTGTGATTTAGAAATTAGGATAACTAGATATTTTGTTGATATATGAATATTCTTTTAGAATTTTTGATCATCATGTTCTGTTTTAAATAAACTTTTAAAAAGTGCTATTTATAAGATTATGCAAATTTTTAGAGAAATATTTTAGAGTTGATATTGTGATTTAGAAATTAGGATAACCAGATTTTTATTTTGATAGATGTGTATTATTTAAGAATTATGCTCATTAGTTTCTATTTATAAATTAACTTTTAAATAATGCTATTTTTAAGATTATGCGAATTCTTAGAGAAATATTTTTGATTTGGAATTAGGATAACTAGAATTTTCGTTGATATATGAGTATTATTTTAGAATTTTTTTTCTCATTAGATTCTATTTTTAATTAAACTTTTAAAGAGTTCTATTTTTAGATTATTCGAAATTTTAGAGAAATATTTTAGATTCTGATTTTAATTTAGAAATTGGTATAACTAGATTTTTGTTGATAGATGAGTATTCTTTTAGGAATTTTGATCATTAGGTTCTGTTTTTTAAATAAACTTTTTAAAAGTGTTATTTTTAAGAATTTGCATATTTTTAAAGAAATATTTTAGATTTGGGATTGTATTAAAAATTATGATAACCAGAATTTGTTTTGTTGTATGAGTATTCTTTTAGAATTTTTGCTCATTATTTTCTCTTATTTAAATAAACTTTTGAAAGTGCTATTTTAAAGATTATCCAAATTTTTAGAAAATATTTTTGATTTGGGATTCTGATTTGAAAATTAGTATAACTAGATTTTTTTTTTTGATAGATAAGTATTGTTTTAGAATTTTCGCTCATTAGGTTCTAATTTTTAAATAAAATTTTAAAAGGTCCTATTTTTAAGTATATCCAAGTTTTAGAGAATTATTTTAGATTTGAGATTGTGATTTATAAATTATGATAACTAGAATTTTATTGATAGATGAGTATTATTTTAGAACTTTTGACCATTAGGTTTTGTTTAGAAATAAAATTTTAAAAAGTGTAATTTTTAAGATTATGTAAATTTTTACGGAAATATTTTAGATTTGAGATTGTAATTTAAAAACAAGGATAAACAGAATTTTTGTTGATAGATGAGTATTTTTTAAGAATATTTGATCACGAGGTTCTGTTTTTTAAATAAACTTTTAAAAGTGCTATTTTTAAGATTATACAAATTTTTAGAGAAATATTTTGGATTTGGGATTGTGATTTAGAAATTAAGATAACTATAATTTGTATTGATAGATGAGTATTCTTTTAGAATTTCTTCTCATTAAGTTATATTTTTTAAATAAACATGTATAAAGTGCTATTTTTAAGATTATGCAAAACTTTTAGAGAAATATTTTAGAAATTAGGATAATTAAGAATTTGTTTTGATAGACGAGTATTCTTTTAGAATTTTTGCTCATTAGGTTTTATTTTTTAAAAAATTAACTTTTATAAGTTCTATTTTTAAGATTATGCAAATTTTTAGAGAAATATTTAAGATTAGGGATTGTGATGTAGAAATTTGGATAGTTAGATTTTTTGTTGATATATGAGTATTCTTTTAGAATTTTTGATCATTAGGTTCTGTTTTAAAATACTTTTAAAAAGTGCTATTTTTAAGATCATACAATTTTTTACGGAAATACTTTAGATTTGTGATTGTGATTTAGAAATTAGGATAACTAGATTTTTTGTTGATAAATGAGTATTCTTTAAGAATTTTTGATCACTGGGTTCTGCTATTTAAATTATTTTTAAAAAAATTATATTTTTAAGATTATGCAAAAAATTTAAGAAATATTTTTTTGATTTAGGATTGTGATTCAGAAATTAAGATAACTAGAATTTTTGTTGATATATTAGTATACTTTTAGAATTTTTGCTCATTAGGTTCTATTTTTAAATAAACTTTTAAAAATTTCTATTTTGAGATTATGCAAATTTTCAGAGAAATATTTTAGATTAGGATTATGATTTAGAAATTAGGATAACAAGAATTTTTGTTGATAGATGGGTATTCTTTTAGAATTTTTGATCATTAGGTTCTGTTTTTTAAATACACTTTTAAAAAGTGTTATTTTTAAGAATATGCATTTCCTTAGAGATATATTTTAGATTTGAGATTGTGATCTAGAAATTATGATATCTATAATTTGTTTTGATAGATGATTATTCGTTTAGAATTTTTGCTAATTAGTTTCCATTTTTAAATAAACTTTTTAAAAGTGTTATTTTTAAGATTATCCAAAAGATTTTTGATTATGGACTGTGATTTAGAAATTAGTATAACTAGAATTTTTGTTGATAGATGAGTATTCTTTTAGAATTTTTGCTCATTATGTTCTAATTTTTAAATAAACTTTTAAAAGGTGCTATTTTAAGAATATCCAAATTTTAGAGAAATATTTTAGATTTTGGAATTGTGAATTAGAAATTATGATAACTAGAATTATTTTTGATAGATGAGTATTGTTTAGAATTTTTGATAAGTAGGTTCTTTTTTTTTAAATAAACTTTTAAAAAGTGCTATTTTAAGATTATGCAAAATTTTAGAGAAATATTTTAGAATTGGGATTGTGATTTAGAAATTAGGATAACTAGGGTTTTTGTTGATAGATGAGTATTCTTTCAGAATTTTTGCTCATTAGTGTCTATTTTTTAAATAAACTTTTAAAAGTGATATTTTTAAGATATGCAAATTTTTGGAGAAATATTTTAGATTTGAGATTGTGATGTAAAAATTACGATAAATAAAAATTTTCGGTATATATGAGTATTTTTTTATATTTTTTGCTCATTGGATTCTATTTTTAAATAAACTTTTAGAAAGTGCTATTTTAAAGCAAAACTTAACAAATCCGATTGTTTTTAATCGGATTTTGGTTATGGGTTTATGCAACACATTTCCAAATCAATTATGGTTTCAATGATCTTGCCGACGAACTGGTCGTGTGGCAGATAATGATTTTCGTGTTGAAAAATATGTTTTTAGCTCGGTTGTGTATTTGATTTGTCTCGAGAGAGTTGCCGAAAATGGCTTTTGAGCATTGGCTAGTCTTCAGTGTGGCCGCCAGTTCCGTAAATAGTAATTTTAGAGAAATTGTAAAAAAATATTTATAATTGTTATATTAACTAACCCGTACTATAATATAATATAATAATTTAAGAAATAATAGTTTACATTTAGTAAAATAATCATTGTAAGTCTAATATGTTTTCATTTATTTATAATGTTTTTTTACAGAGTTGCATATTTTTTATGAATTTTTATTAGTGTTTTTAATATTCTCCAGTCAAATTTAAATTTTATATAAATATAATTGTATAATAATAAAAATAAAATAATCATTCTTTGTGTGTTTCTCATTAGTTTTAGTTTATTTTTAACAAATAAAATTAAATGGGGGTAATACATCTCTTAGCATGTTTTACATTGGTCAAATATTTATTATTATAAATTTATTGATATAAATGAATTAAGGCGTTTGTTAAAATTTTCTCTTAGATATTCAGTATATTGCAAGATTAATGAAATAACCCGTAAAAATCTATATTTGTAAAAATATTAGTCTTATCCCATTCTGCTACATCGTAAAATAATAAATATTAGTTAATTTTAAATACTCTATTTTTACCAAGTAAATGTATATCTATCTAATTTTAATATTAAAATTCTAAAATTAATATTTTAAAAATTATAATTAAATATACTTGATTTAATATTTATTTTTATGATATATTTTTATAATTTAATGTATATTGTAATCCTGGAATTTTTCAGTTTTCTATGTATATATATTTTGATTTACTTTTTAATATACAAATTAATTAATATATTAGGTCATTTAACTATGTTATTTTTTAATTTAATATTTAATAATTATATAAAATATATTTATGATATAATAAATTGTATATTGTGTATATAAGTCAAAAATAAATTAATACTAATGTATAATAATTATTTAATAATAATTACAAAATTATTTAATTATTTACTTATTTATAATGTTTCAAAAAAAATTAAAATGTATTTTTTTATCTTTTTTAAAAGATAGGTAAGATTTTATTAGATTTTAATCTTTGAAAAAATATTTATAAATATCTTTTAAATATATATTTTGAAATATTTAAATATTTAGTCAAATAATTATATTATTTTTTTTATCGAAAATAATTATATATTTAGACGACATATTATGATGCATAATTAATAAAAAGTCCAAATCTAATAATATCACATGGTAAATTAAAGTTATATGAAAACTGTGTTTCTGTTTTAAAAGTATAAATTTATCAATAATATCTAGCTAGTTCTTTATTTCAGTCACAGATCTTATTGACATATTCCATAATCAATAATAATAATATATTCCATAATGATCTCTTATTACATTGACATTCTCACAACACAGATATCAATAGCATATAAAACTATTTTTCTTATGCTTAGAAAGACCACTCTTTGTAGTGCAAGTGATTGCAAATTTTGATTGGGTCTTGACAAAGACTACAACTTCCATCAACATTCATGTTCCATTTAATCATTATTTCCCCTGTTGAGAATCTATCCTTCGTCGCACACCAGGCGAACAACACTCCTCTACTCCAACTTCAGTTATGGGTGTGCCTCTAGTAAACCTATCCAAGTCGATTATGAGGAGAACTGTCTTTTATATTTATCACTTTGCCCCCTCCACGTAGAAATGTGTCCTCACCCTGATCAGGTTTTGGTTTCTTCTCCTCAAGATCGTCATCTATATTATTCAGCAACGTTATTGAAGGTGGGTTTTATCTCACTCCAGACCCGGTCTAAGAATCCAGTTTGATAGTACAAAAGTCTGTTAAGAAGATAATAGGCCCAAGAAGAACTAGGACAATCCAGAACTCGGAGAAAAGTTAATGCTAATTATGATTGAGTCAAAACAAAACATTAAAAAATTAGAACATTAAAAAAAGCCAATAAATACACGTCGGAGATCATGTCACTGATAAGATTCTTTTTCCAACAACTATAAAAGAATGAGAAATGAGAAGGGTAAGAGAATCCAAGCTTCTTACATCAACAAGACACTCACTTTGTTCTCAAAATTACTTGTATTCAGATACTTTTTGTTTATCACACTATTGTATCATCTACGAATATCAATTAAAAAAAATATTTTCTACTTTGAGAAATCATCCTCTACTAGCCATGCTATCTATTATTTGTTCTATACTTTAGATTAAATCCTAACATAATTTTTGAGTGGATTGTGTAATCTATCAAACGTTGCTTTTTACTTTGATATAAATATTTTGTTTAAACCCCCCCCCCCCCCCCCCCCCCAAAAAAAAAGAATGCACTGCTATACCCTCACATGAGGCCCACTCATTTAATTGCTCAATTATCCATTCTCATAACTAATTTTAATTTCATTTCTACATCTCTATGTCCTCCTGTTAGATATGTTTTTTGCCATCATCCTCCTGTTTGAACTGTCTTCGGTCTTTTGTTAATATTATATCTGAATACCAAAGAATGTAAAAGAATGAGATTTCACCTGAATTTATACCTCCATTTAATGTATAATATATAATTGTAGTTCAAATATACAAAACAGGTCCTCTATCGTAATTATAAAATTATATAAAACATTCATATGTTGAAACGAATAAGAACCCATGTGGAAATAAATGTAGAAGAGACATGAATAAATATAGTAAATAGCCTTTTTGACCCGAACCAAGGGAGATCGATCTTCTCCGAAATGAATTTAATTGATTTGTCTTTCTCTTTGTTGGATTCACGAATCTAGTTAGTTGGAGTGTGGATCACTCAATCAATAATTTTTATATTTTTATTCGTAACAGAAGTAAAATATGTATATGAATTATAGGCACCACTGATCTATACTACTGTAACTTTTTGCCGTGGTTAAATTCTTTTATTTTTCTCAAACAAAACTTCTAATAAGTTTTACAGAATCCATACATTTGCTGTTAATGTGGCGGAGTTAGGAAAAGAAACCATTGGGGTCAAAAAATAATATATATATATATATGAAATTGGCTAGATATTAAGGGGGTCAAACTACTGAAACTCAACCAATTACTCTAGATATATTACAAATTTATGTCTAAATTGATTAATTCTCAAAATTGATATGGGTGAAATGACCCACATGCTTCTTAGCTGCCTCCGCCAATGCTGTTATGTCGATTGATTAGTGCATTACAAAAATATATATACAAAGATATCGAAGATTTGCGACAATGTTTTCATTTTTTTTAGATAACCGAATTTGTTGAGAAAACGTTTCAAAACCCTACGTTGATGAAACTTTTGTTAACATCTTAATAACCTAACTAGTCATACTATATGAGTCTAAACGCATTAGAATAACACAATCAATGTGACTGCGCTTTATATGTATACATCTCTATTATTTATGGCTATGATATCTTTTGTCCATACTACTCATCGTATGAACGAATTAAATAAATACTCCAGATGTTAAATAGATAAATTAAAACGGTAGATGTATAACATCTGTGACTAAAGTGGCGGGTTTTTGGTCCACGTGAGTCAAATAGTAACTTTGAAGTTGATATAGTTGTACCCACAAGGGAACCATGTGGCTTTCAAATGCTTTAAATAATTGGGTGACGAATGATAATGATTGAAGAAGAGGGTTTTAATCACTTTCTCTCTCTCTCTCTCTCTCTCTCTCTCTCTCTATCTTTATTCATCACTCCTTTACATATCTCTTTGAGTTTGGACCAATTTACTCCAAAGTCCTAAACCCCAAAACCCATCCTCACCGGTTCTGGCTAATGGGCGTCGTCCTCCGTCGCCACCACCGTTGTGTCATCTCAACTCTCGTTGTCTTTACTCTCCTTTTCCTTTCTTTCTCCTCCGCAACCGCCTCTCCTGATCAAGATCTTAGTAAGAACTCTCTTTCAAACTCTTTCGTTTGTCATATTTATTTTATATATATAGCATAATAGTTTAATTTCCTTTAGTCGATATGGATTGTTATTCCTTGACTTCAGTGGCAGTCGCATACTCAACTTTGTAAATGTTTCGTTACTAACAAAGTGGACGACGATCAAAACAACTCATCTTCTTTATCACTGCTTACATACTAGAGAGTGAGTTAACTCGGGTTTTAAACTAGGGGGAGGGCATGTGGAGAGTAGGAAGGAGACAGGTGGGTCGGGTTTACCGGGTCGGATCGTAGATCAGAAGCGGCTAGGTGGTCCGGGCTCAGCGCCTCCGATTTGTAGATCGAAGTGCGGGAAGTGTGAGCCGTGTAAAGCAGTTCATGTTCCGATTCAACCAGGTCTTATTGCGCCATTGGAGTATTACCCCGAAGCTTGGCGCTGCAAGTGTGGCAACAAAATCTTCATGCCCTAACTTAATATTCTTACACAATTAGTGACTTTGAAAAATCCAAATTTTCCATTTCTCGTGATTAATTGCTCTCTTTTGTTTATTAGCCCGGCTTATTAACTTTCTTGTGGTTTGATGCACTATTGATGGATATTATGTGGATAAGATTTTATTTATCAATTTTTCTCAGTACTTATCACTATTTTAAAATAATCTGATTAAATTTTCTTCTTTAAAATTTTAAGAAGCTCTGACAAAGGAGTCTAATATAATATAGTGATTTGCAGGGCCGGATCTGAGATTTCGGGGACTTGAAACATTTTTTAAGGACTCTAGAAATTTTGGGGACCAACGTCAATATTTAGGGGCTTAATCCTATGTAAAAAATATCTAAAATTTTTGGGGGCCAAGGCCAATGTTTCATTCGGCTGTGCCGAAATCCGGCCCTGGTGATTTGCATTATAGTCATGTTAATGTTTATTTTTTATGTTAACCATCTGGATTTGATTTTGTAAAATGCTTGTATGCTTTTGACAGTTTATTTATAAACCGTTAGTTTTATAAATTAGTTTATATAGCCAAAATAATAAATTATTTAATACGACAGTATTTTAACATAAAAAATAAGAGGAGTTATTTAGATAATCTTTTTGAAGATATATATCTGATCATTACAATACATATTGCCTTCCTTATTAAGTGCTATTTCCCCGTAGTTATTATAGACAATTCCTTCTAGTTTAATTACGTAGGCTCCTTATATGTTTGGACCCATAGGTTTAATATATTGATTATTGGTTCCTAGAGTTGACACACATTAAGCTTCTTTTCATCAAACACCAATTAAGCCATTCCTTGCCGTGTGTAAATTAATCCACAAATAAGAATATCATATCTATGATGAAGATTGAAGAACTTAATGACACGCCATATTTTGAAGGACTATTTTATACCATATGAAAAATAAATTTTGATGACACATGTGAGCAGTCATACATTTATGGTTCGCAGATTTTTTTCCCAAAATTCACCACGAACTCACAGATGTACTCGTGCTTGCTGCATAACTTGTTTCTTGCATATAATAATGTCTGTTTTTGTATTCTTATGTCTGATTAGCTTTTTACTAGTTGACAAAAAAGGTATTAATCTCATCGTCATTTAAAGTGATACATCTTTACGTACCCTTCAATTATACTGTAGGTGCTTTCTCAGGAATATTATGTTTCTGTGTGCTATGAATTATGATTCTATTTTCAATTTTCAAGCTCTACACAGATATTCTTGAACTTGAACTTTTATCAATTTTTATTATAATATATTTGTAAGATTTTATACTATTTTTTACTGGAAAAGATTGGATATATCATAAATGATAACTCAATCGTTCGATGATAGTGTGTTACGTGGTGCACATAAATCAATGTAAAGAGTACGAAATACACGAGTTGGTCTTACAGAACTTCTTACCATTTATTTTCCGAGTCAAAGTCAGTTTTCTTTTCACATGCACGCGGGGCCTCTTTCTACTATTTGTTCTTGACATATAAAGTAATACATTTATTGAACAAACAAAATTGATCGATTCCTATAGCCGTAAAACGAAAAAAAAAATTGAAAGATTGAGTAGGTAGTAATTTTTTTTAAAAAAGTAGGAAACATTTGTGAGAAGAATGTTACAGGGCTCATGCACAAGCCATACTCAAAATAGTCTCACCTCAATAAATTGATAAAGGAGAGATATTCTTGTTGTGTTCAAAAAAGAAGAAGAGATATTCTTGTACAGTTTTAATAAAAAGAAATATTCTTCTCTTTTAAAGAAAAAAAGAAAACAATTAAGAAATATCCTTTGACTGACTGATGCATGTAAAATACATTTTTACATGATAAAACCTTTTATTTGTCCCGAGTCCCATTCCACTTGGATATAATACACTAGCGAGGCTCATCGATCCATCAAGCTCAAGGAAGCTGTGAAAAAAAAAAAGAAATTGATCACAATACTTGAGAACCTAGAACACTTCCAATGGAATTTTACCCGATGGAGTTCTAAAAATTACATATATATATAGATATTAATATATACATATATATATATATATTTAGAATTCCAATGGATAGAATTTCCATTGGAGGTACTCTAAATATCTCAGATTTATAATAATGAAAATATACCAAAAAGTAGGCAAAAAAATTCCAATATTGAAAAATGATTCTCAGCATGTAAACTTTCACAACAGTGTTCGAAACTCTTTCTGGTTTACTCTAGTTGGTTCTATTTTTTTTATTCTTATTTTGACAGAAAAATCTTAAATATATTAATATTTTATATGTTAAGAAACTCTAGAGAGTTTTCGCTGTTAATCATGCTCTAAAAACATGACCATCAGTTAAATAAGCAATTCGGATATCTGAATTATAAAATATTGATATTTTATTACAATTTTTAAGATAATTATAACTTTATTAAAACTAGAAAATAAAACCAATGGAAAAATGACATGTATGCAATTGAAGTTTAAAACCAGTTCTGAGAAGTTCTGTTTTAACATATTGACTTCATCTCTCACTTTTATTTTATCTTCTTTTCAATAATATAATACTGTTTAGAACTTCTTCCTCATCGTGCCGATAAAACTGCTCTAACATTTTTTTAAAAAATAAAGAGAATTTTACATATAGACATACTTTTACCTTTCACCATTATACCATGAGGTACTTTATGCATGTGGTGTACTTTTGGCCTAAGATGTAATTTTTCTAAAACGAAAATACCCCTACAAATAAAAAGAAAATGGTGACTAAAGAAAAGAAGAGTTTTGTTGGGTTTAGATTATTAGTTATGTTTTATGTTTGTAGTTAATATTAAGTAGATTTATCGATGTTTGAGCTTTAACATAGATACATTATTAGTATTAGATGTACATAAGGAGATATGGTCAGGTTTAACGTCATTTGGTGTGGTCAGGGTTAGTAATCAATTAGAAAATATGGTTTACATTTATTTTGTGGTTGGACACACTGGTTATCCAGAATACTTTACATGTAAAGTATTCACACCGGTAACTATTTCATAAAACGAATGGAATATTTTTTTAAACAAATGAATACTTTATATGCAAGAAAAAAAAGACATACCACGGATGTGGCAGCCAGTTAGTTTAAGCGCAGACGTTGGTATTGTTGTGCTTCTGAGTTCGAAAGAGATGCTTTATGCCAAAGTGGTATTAGTGCTGGCTGGTCCCGGGTCTGGGAGATTGTGGGTCTTGGCCTAAGAATCTCCGGATAATAAAAACAAAAAATAAATCAAATAATACTGGCTGTGTGTGTATTTGGGCTGGCCCAAGTATTATTGTTCAGATATGTGTGAACAACCAAATTTTAGAAAAAATAAAAGTTGCAGGAGAAAGAAAAACACAATAGGCCGTTGGAAAAATACAATAGATGTCCTTAGCCTAAGGGCCAGTTTATCAGATAATAGCCAATTAAAATTGTATTTAAGAAGAACCGAAAAGAATTAAAGGTCTAATAAAGCCTAGTGCAGATCAGATACTTTATGAGATCCCATTTTAAACCCAGTACTGGTCTTTTGACAAGTAACTGTTGATTAGTGGAAAATTTAGCTCAACATAGTGTTCAGAATCTCAAGTAAATATATGAAATGTTTGATTCTCTTCACCAAATCCTACATTTTCCCAATTTTCTCAAAAAAAGATACCCAGCTTCGCTTGAACTGAAATTGTACTTCCATTTGATTTTGACACAAGGAGTATTTTTATGCTCCCACGAAATATGGAAAATGGACCCAGCAGACTAGATTACTACCTTATTTTTTTGCATATATATAACTTCAGGTTTAAACATTTTATAAAAACACTAAAAGAAAACAGTGAACAAAAAAAAAACACTAAAAGAAAACAAAATTAAAAACATAAAATTTTGTTTAAGCAAAGCGCCCTATATATATATATATATAGATTTTACCTAAACTATTTTTCCCTTAGAGCATGATCATCGGGTTTCTAAAATTTTTTTTTTATCTGATTAAAAAAAGAACCAATCGCGGGCCGCCACGTATCGTGAGGCCCGCAAAATAGTGTAAGAAACAGACCGAATTCGTCTCTTATTTAGAAATTTTTTGAGCCGTCTCTTTTGGATTTGTGGGTTTCCCCTCCCTTAAAAAACTCTCAAGATACGGCGATACACATGCTCTTGAACCCTTCAACTTTCTCTTTTCTTTTGACGAGCCCCTAAACTTTCTTTAAATTCCTAAACAGTAGCTCTTAACTCGTAAGCTACTCCTTCATATCCTATATCTGTTATTCCTCTCTGCAGCAACAGCAAGAAGCCGTGTGACACCTTGTGTCCACATGTCATACTCTCTCTGGCTTCTGCACTCAAATTCTACAATCCCTCGCAAAACTGTCTTCAATCCAAAGTATCTCAAATCCTCTCCACCTTCCAGCAAATGGCGGCCTGGCCAAGCCGGTACATTTTTGATCACCTCCATCACAACATCTGACATAATTTTGACGAATAAACTTATAAACAAGATTAGGCAAAAAGATATAAAGGGAGTCTTAAAATAAATTAAGACAAAAAATAAGTTAGAGATGGAGTCTCATTTTATTTTGATTTTCTGTTCACTTTAGTCCCAGACTCCTTTTGCTTTTTATTTTAATTCTTTCTCAAATCTCCAAGTTCAAATTTAGACCCACATCAAAGTTCAAAAAAAAAGTTTTGAATTCTTATATTCTTGACAGTATTAGTAGACAGTGACATAACTAAAGGTTTCCCTTTATTTATGTCACATTAGTACTATGAGAATGCCAGACAAACTATTTGTCTTGATCAATTAGACTCTTGAACGATGTGATAGAGAGATTTAGAGAAACCTAGCAGACAATTATTGTTAGTTATTGATAATTGTATGTATAATTAGGGTAAATATCTCTTACATTTTTTCTTGTTTGAGAAAGTTCTTCCAACATGCCTGCTCTTCATCTTTAACATAACCTTCATGTTCAACAATCAAAACCATTAGAGTAGTACCAATAAATGGTAACTAATCAGAGACTAAAGCAGATCCTGAAAATTTATTTTTTATTCTTATTTTCATTTTTGCTTTTTTCTCTTCTATTTTTAGTCTATGCAATCTATTTACTCATGTTTTTTCTTTGTATTCTTTTAACAAGATCACACTCATGTGGGTCACAAAAGTTTCCACTGATTCGATAATAATGCATCACTCTCTCTTCTCTTCAATATTTTTCTCTCTTCAAAGTTCATCGGATCAATAATTTCATTTCCCAAGAAAGGGACCGAAGAAAGATCGAATCTAACCTGATTTAGCCTGTTTATGTAAACAGATACTATTTTCCAATGAAGATCACCTGCCAAAACGATGACATTAGACACAACAAATGATCCAAGAAACAAACTCTCACTTCGTATTACAACAAGAGATCAAAGCACTGTTAATAATAGATTTGCGTTTGTACCTTTGCGGGTGCGTTTGAGAAGTTGGCAACCTCTTGCAAGCCATTCTCTGCTGCAATGTCCCAAAAAATTATCTTCCGCTAAAAACTCGCCACTATGGCTACTGCTTGAGCTGCCATTGCTACCGTTAACGTTCCTATCAACATTACTGAAACCTCCAGGATTGATTCCTTTATCCATTGGAATAACTGATGCAATGTTCCACACCTCCTTAGTCGCCCTTGCCACTCCTCTTAACGCTGCACCACAAACAAATAAAAGACATTTAATTTAGAATATAATCAATAGAAAAAAAAAACATCATGAGTTCTTAAACAATAATGCAAGTCCTTGATTCAGTAATGAAGTTTAATTAAGTCAAATTCAGAATTTTTTTAAAAAAAGTTAAATGAACTTTAAAAAAAATAAAACTAGAAAGAACCTGTGGATGCTCCGGCTGTTAATGTCATGATATCTCCCGCAGATCGAACATTGACCGCGGAGCTAACTACGGAGGCTACGTAGTCTCTCTCAGCTCCAATAACCTCCGCAGCCTCCACGCATTGAGCAGCCACAAGGGTTGCAGCAGAAGCCACGGCCATATCCGTTTTAGCCATCTGCTCATCTTTGCCGGTGCTAGAAGAAGCCGCCGTCGCAGCGGCGATCGCAGCCACTGCTGCGGCCACGCAGGCTACAGATATAGTGGCGTGAATCTGCGCGTTTTGTGCTCGCGTCTCTTCCTTCTTTTTCTCTTTCCGGTCTTTTATCAAGCGACCCACCGTCTTAGACTGTGTGGTTCTCGCCGTGATAGGTCCCGGAGTGTTGGCCGTTGAACGGAATTGAGAGTTGAAGTTCTGTGTATTGGTGTTTGATCATTGTAATTAAGTTTAGTTCGCCAAAGAGTGATGAAACAAGAACAAGAAAAGACAAAACTAAGATGTTATAATATCTAGGTATGTTGGCGTACATGCAATATAATTTTTATTTTTGCAAATAAAAAGCATATGCATGGAACGAAACGCTATTACGTAGAGACCTAGATATCATTGCAAAACTAATTAAACTCAGATTATCTCAGTCATTTGCCGCCGATACTAAAGAAAGAAACATAGTGAGAATGTTTTACCTGAATGTCGTCCATAACCGGCGGTGAAATTGGAGGACTGTCGGTTAAAGAACCGTTAACGGGACCGCTGCTGTGAGAAAGCTGACCAGATGTTCGTGGAGACACTTCTTGCTTCGAAACGAAATATAAAGACAAAGAAATCGAATTAAATGAATGAAGACAAATAAACAACAATGAGTTGTTAGCTTTTTGACTCTTAAAAACTCCAAACGTTTGTGATAAATAATGCATAGAGGGACCCAGGAAAATGAGTGTTTTAGAAAATCATTTCAGTTTTATTAAGGAAGATAGTATAATTAGAAATTATTGCGCATGATATACTTTAGTAATGGAGAATCTGGACAGAAGAGATTTGTCAACGTTCTTCGTTTTGTCTGACAATGGTCTGTTTTCTTTTTAACCTCAGACCCCATGCATAAACAATAAAAGAATGAAGAGAAAAGACAAGAAGTATACTCACAGACTTAGATAAGATACGGTCCATGACCCTCTGAGAAGTTACAAAGGAAGCGAAGGAGAAAGGGTTCCCGGAGATGAGACTGTTCTCCCCTGTTTCTCCGCCGGCGATAGACTTCTCTTCGAGTTTGACGCTGTTGTCTCCTAAGATCGTCAAATGAGCGAGAGCCTTAGAGGCCTCGAGAGCTGAGACGCTCCAGGAGCGAGAAAGAAACTCCATAGGCTCTAATGGGGTCTCCGGCGGTCGGAAGGCCGGGTCGGATCTCCATGCTTCAAGCACTGGTTTTTCCATCCGAGAGAGAGAATGTGGGGTTTAATCGGAAGATGTAAGCGAAAGATGTGGATGGCTGCGATTTTAAAGAGTGTGATAGGAGCAATCCCAGTGGAGAAAAAGAAAGTTTCTCAAATATTTTATATTAATAAATAAATATTCTATTAAGATTTTGAGATACTTTGAGATGAGATTACCATAATTTTTAGAATTCTATTAAATCTATAGTAATAAAATAAAAACTCTTTTCTCTTTACTTTAAGTCATGTTCCAGCGGAGATTCTTAATCTTATCGCACCATATCATCACACGCCTAATAAGGATGTGTTTTTTTTTTTTTTGAGTTTTGAAGTGATGTAAGCTTATCATCAATATAACAGGCTCATTAAAATATTGTTTGTCAAACAATCTTTAATCTATAGGTTTAGATCCAAAAATTTGGCGACAACCTCTTAGGAGCATTATCGGCTCGAATATCAGAAGTATCACATTGACTGTGCAAAACCGCCGTCGGAGTGCTCTCCCTCTACATTGTGGCGACGAAGTTACTATTCTAAATTATGACATTTAATCAAGGTCTTCCACTACTTGCTCTCAATTCATCATCGCTACATCTTCTTTATCATTTTCACTTTAGTATATATATAGACTGAGAACAAGTACTGCTAATACTACAAGCAGATGTAGAGATTCTTCCTCGCTTCTATATAGAGAACATGGAGATGATATTGGCGCTTCACGTCCCATTATAGCTTAGTTAAGTACGCTTCAAATTATATTAATGATGTCATCCCGTCATTAGCTATAAACCAACATGTTTCGAGAAAAGAAAATACAAAATTCGCTAATGAAACTTATCATAGTGGCCCGGGGAATGAACACAATATTTAATTTAATAATCATCAAATATAGCTACAGATACAAACAAACAATAGATAATACACTCAAAAGCATGCGAGGCTCAACAGTCAACACACTATCTCTTTAAGCCTCAACATTCAATAATGGAAGGGGAAGACACTAGAAGGTTTTTTTTTTTTGACACTAGAAGGTTACATCGCAAAATTTGAAGTTTATAAAATTTGTTATTTCATAACTGGTGTCAACCCATAATCTTCAAAGACACAAAATATATAGTAATGCAAACATTTTGGAGCCCAAAACCATAATAGGAGATCCAAAATGTTAATAGTCCAAAATACAAATTTTAGTTCATAGACTTCCAAAAAAAAATTCTTAAATTATTATAACATGCGATTGTGAATTCAAAATATATAGAATGATTGAAAGTTATGCTTATTCCATGGTAAATGTAAAGAGAATGTAATTAAGTATAAAGGTATGAATGGTGACCAGGAAATGATGGAGAATAATGCATTCCTCAACATTCCTAAAAAAATTCACCATTCACAAGGAATAAATTTTCCTTCTCATTCATTCTTTTTTTTGTAGAGAAATAAAGAACAAAAATATTTCTTATTAAATTTGAGGAGGAACAACCATTCTTTTTCATTCCTTCCATTTTATTCCTAAGTGTAATAAAATAGATAACCGAATGGTTATATATAAGTATAAGTGTAATAAATGAAGGTTCTAACTTTACCATATATACCCAATACCCTACTAAAAATACGAAAATAAAACACAAATAAAAATGCATCCAAATTCAAGCCAAAAAAATCAAAAATAATAGTGTCAAACAATTCGTTGCTCACTGGAAAACAGCAACTTCAAAAGTAATGCAGCCATAACAAAGTGAGAAAAACACCCGTTACTTCAAATACTCCATCTGTTTCACCGAGAATGTTACTTAGACATTTTTACACTTATTAAAAAAACTAATTGAAATATATTTATGTTTTTATTAATATCATCTATTTAACCAATAATATTTCAGATAAATAAATTTATTTATAAGATCAATGCATTTTGCAATTAATATTAAACTGAAAATAAATATAAATTAGATTGGAATTGTAAAATAACATTTTTTGTATAACAAGAAAAAAATGTTAAAATGACACTTTATACGAAACACAGAAAATAATATCTTATAATAAATATTTTTTTGTTAAAGGGTTGAACTTATAATAAATACGAAAACCCAATATCTAAACATTTAATTGTTACATCCGAATTGGAGTTAATTAAAAAGAAATTGTACATATCCACAAATTAATCTATATAACGAAATTTGTCACCATATAGTTTCATCAGCACAATTTCATCCCACAATAAAAACTAACAAATAAATATTACAAACCGTAAAAATAACAATTCATGCGAATCGCATCCCAACCACTAGTGTATTAACAAAATCATTAGTGTAATATATTTTGAGAACTAGTAAAAACCATCATTAATCATGCTCTAAATGACAATGATAGTTATATACTTATATGGGACTATTAATACAGAGTGCTTTTACCTCTTTTGCTTAAATGATTTGCTTTTCTCTCTCCCTTAAAGGCAAATTATTTAAGTTCATTAGTAAAGATATAGAATATTAATTTCAGAGTCATTTAGGGCATCTCTAACCCTACTCTATTTTCTACTCCAAACATTATTTTGGAGTAAAATCTTCTCCAACCCCACTTCATTTTCAACTCCAAAATGGAGTAATGGTTAGGGTTACTCCATTTACAAAGTAATCTTACCAATTACTCCATTTTGGAGTTGAACTTTTTATATTTATAAAATGCTTCTTCATATCTTTAATGTTTTTATTTCTTACTTAAATAATATTTTTATGTTAAAAATGATACAATAACATGAAAAACAAGATAATCCATTATCTAATAATTTTAGATAAAAATGCATAACAATATTAAAAAACCTAAATAATATAAAATAAAGATAACATAAAACAAATGATTTAATAATCCGGCAAATCGATTCCGGATCCGCTAAGATTGGTAAAGTATTGCCCAAAAAGAGAAGATTAAGAAAGAACTTGTTGATCTTGTGAATCAATATTTTCTTTGATATTATTTGCACTTGCTGAGCTTGAATATACGCACAGACATTTGGATCTTGTATGGAATTCAAATCATAAAACAAAACTTTGTTTTCTTCTTTCCGTGCATGATCTTGTTTTTGAATCTCCATATGAGCGTGAACTCGATGCACCAACTTAACTTGGAAGAAAAGCTCTACCTCCAGATATCGAAATTGCAGACGATGAAAATGTCCGCTTTCGAAATTTTTTGCTCGATTTAGGAATATCAAAGATAAAGAAGCTCATTTTTTCTTACGAAATACATTAGTTGATCATTTGTGGGAAAAATATTCTAATGTTCATTAATGAACCAACTTATATATTGTCTTTTATTTTATGTTTATGATTTATGTATTTTTTAATAAAAAGGTTTAATTCAAATAAATTATACTAGGTGATTTTTCCGTGCTCATGCACGGGTATAAATATTTATAAAGTAAATATATATTATAATAATTAATTTCTATTTACTTTTAATTTTAAATTAATTTATAGTTTTATGCATAATTTATATTACTTTAATTAGACATATAATTTTAGATATGTTATATCTAGTCGGTTTTGTTTTTTTTACAATCGGTTTAGTTATCATGTGGATATATTAGGTTGCATCTATTTCTCTGAATTCAATTATAAAAAAATTTATTCAAAATATATTAAAATTTGATTAATTTTCTTAATTGCATTAGGTTGGTTTTTGTCTTAGATATGTAAATATATTTTGGATGATTATTTATAACTTAAGATATATTGTGCTTAGAATGAAATAAAAAATAAACTAAAGTGTTTGGTTCCAAATTACGTAAACTAATATAACGATAATATTCTGCAATCTCATGCATATATATAAATTTTATAAAAGAACTAAATTAAAACAGTTGCTTAATATTTTATTTTTATTTGTTCAGGTGTTTTGAGTCATCTTGCAATTTATATTTATAAAATAAATTATTATTATTATTATAATATTATATTTTCTTATTAAAGTTAAATCTATGATTATAGATATAAATTGGTGTTGTGAACGGCCACGAATTAGGTTGGAAGAAAGCAGAGAACAAAATGTATTGAGGCAAATACCCGTTTTAGGTTTTCTTATTATTGATGTGAATTGATAATTTACAAACCCTTAGACCCATATTTATACAAGCCTCAAAACCCGATTTCCTTTTCCCTCTAGGAATACATACTGGTGCTCAGAGATTTAAGACACACAGATACAACAATTGGATTAGTCGAGTCACTCAATGTTGTGAGTATCTTAAGTTACATATATTCTTTCAAATTCAAACTGAGATATAATTATTTTTATTATAATTAAGTCAAGTCAAATTAATTTTGTTTATCGTTTAAATATGCATGTATTTCATAACATATATATATATATATAGATTTATCAAATTAAATGTTGATTTAAAAAAAAATAGAAAATAAAATGATGATCTATAGAAAGTTACATAATAAGTAATTGATACGTTTTTGGAAGCTCATGAACACATATCCATATTTACAATAGCTAAAATATTTTTATAAATTATAAATAATTCTATGCATTTTGGTTATGGTTATATTAAGTTCCACAAACATAAAAACATAAAATTTAAAAGCAAATTTAATATTAAGAAAACATGTAATTTTAATAATACAAAATATAATATATCTACCTCATTAAAGTGTATAGTGTGATTTTAAAATATTTTTTATTTGATCAAAAAATGTTTATGGTTAAAATTTATTTTTCGATTTTAATATCTCTTAAAAATAAGTAAGTATAGCACAAACACATAAATGAAAATAATCACTCTTTTTATTAACAAATTTTTTATGATAACTAAATCGAAACAATCATATTTACCTATTTTCTGTGATATAATTAAATTTAAATTATATTAACATACATACATAGTATACATTTAATATGTTTTATCTATTAAATAAGACTTTGCACTCATATGATATTGTGATCATTTGTATTTTTTTATAATAAAGATTTTAAACTGCTGAAAACAAAAATTTCAATGTGGAATTTTAATAATTTTAGTAATTTATAATCGTATTTAAAAATTCAATGCAAATTACAAAATTAAAATATTAAGTTCTCAATACTTGTTCAATAGCTAAAATATTTATTTTATATGGTATAGAATTTAATTTAAACAGTATTAAAATATATATAGTTTTAATATATTCATATAATTTATGATCATTTTTATCTTGTTATAAAAAAATTTAAACCATTGATCACAAATTTTTAAATGTGAGACTTTTAACAATTTTAGTAATTTAAAGTCGGTTTTAAAAATTCAATATATAACATATACGAAAAAATCTAAATAATATAAAATTAAACAAAAATGATGAAGAATATAAATTCTTTTACCAATCTTTGCTATTAAAAATAATTAATTGCAATATATATATTTTAATAATATTAGGTAATTTCTTAGATTTTATTTAAGAAAAGAAGAAAAATATTATTTTTATATTAATAATTAATTTATGAATAGTTTAATAAAAAGTATGGCATTTGATTAAAAATCAACTTGTTTCTCTAGTGATTTTAAAAATCATACGATTGAAGACACGTACCATAGGTAAAAAGTTGTAATGTTTCTTTTTTTAATATATTAGGGATAACGAAATTTTTTTTTTTTTTTGTAAACGGGCATTCATATTTAATAAAACAGAAGAGAAAAGAAAATGTTTACAAGTCATAATTGACTTAAGTCTGTTGTGGGCTTTTCCGAGTAGTAAACCCCTACTTTGAAACACATATAAATGGAACTTAAAGCCCAGAAGGCCCAGTAATAGAGAAGAAGGTGGTCGGTTGTATCGTAGAGAAGAAGGATGTCGAAGGATCTAAATTTTCCAGCTCCCACAGTCATGAACGGAGAAACCAAAGCTGTGTCATCGCCGATGAGGCACGCGGGTTTGCATGTCGCAAGCTCTGGAGCCTATTCCTTACCTGCTTATCAATCAAAGAGAAGAGAGTTTCCGGGGATTTGAAGAGTTGTCGATGAAGACGTGTGTTTCTCTCAGACCAAATCCAGTACACGGTGGCTTGAAACGCTAGCAGTGAGAGACGGTTTGAATCTCGATCCTTTGGCAGTGCTTGAAGTTGAAGTATAGTATCATCCCAAGTTGTAAGAGATTGGAGTTGGAGGCGGTGCGTGATTTGTCCCCATACCCAGGCACTGAAACGGCACTCAAAAAAGAGGTGATTCCTTGACTCTTGTGTAGTATTACAAAGCAAACAGAGAGGATCAACATTTAATCCCCAACTATTCAATTTATCTCTTGTAGGACACCGGTCACGCAACACTAGCCAGGTTAGGAAACTGTGTCGCGGGATGCCGTATGAGAACCAGATAATCTTTGCCCAAGAGACGTGTGGCACACTTCCCTTTAGATAAGTGTACATCTCTCCAGTTTTATATGCAGTACACTTCTTGCCCCCGATTTCCCACTCGTAGCTATCCTCAACATCAGACAGTATGACAGTTGTTAGGTGTATCTGCAGGGATAGAAGATTATCCGTTCTTGCCGGTGGCAGGCTCCAACGCCCTGCACGAACCAGTGATGCAACCGTAGCCGATTTTGGGATTCCGAGGCGAGACGTTCTCCCATCCAATGCTGTGTAAAGCTTTCCAAGAGGCGTCCAGTTATCAAACCAGAACCGCGTGGTCTGACCATTCCCTAGACGTCTCTTAATCAACGGGTAAACCAAATCTCTGACCTTAATCAACTTGTTTACTAACCAGGAGAACTTTGAGCTCGGGTTTAGCGTCCAATAGTTAGAAACATCACCTTTGAGAATTACCTCTTTAAACCAGCAGACCCACACCGAGTTCGGACGGAAAAAAAAGCAGCCAGATGAGCTTGAGGATGCACGCAAGGTTCCACTTGTGAAGGTCTTTAACTCCCAAACCTCCTTGATCCTTTGTAAGTGTCACTGTCTCCCATCCCACTTTAGCCGAATGATGTCCTTCCAAATTGCCTTGCCACAGAAACTGACCACATAGTGAATTTATCTTATCAATACATGCTTTCGGAAGAATGAAACTAGAACACCAGAAAGTTGAAACTCCAGCAATGACGGTTTTGATCAACAAGAGTCTCCCAGCAAACGAAAGTGCTTTAACCGACCAAGAAGACAGACGCTGCTTTATTTGCCGTAGGAGAGGCTCACAGTTCTGCAAATTTAGCTTCTTTGTGCATAATGGAACCCCAAGATAACGCATTGGGAGACTTCCACACGGCATACCCGTCGAGACTTGGATCGCTGAGATTTCTTGCTCGGTTAGTCCGGAAGCAAAAAAACTTGATTTTTGTAGGCTCACAGCTAGACCTGATCTCCTCTCGAACTCGTGTAGTATCTGGAGCACCCGCTGGACCGAATCAATGGAACCGTCTATGAAGATTAGGAGATCGTCCGCGAATGATAGATGCGTCAAGTTAGTTTTATGGCACTGATGGTGGTAGGAGAAGTAGCCTGTCCTAGCTTCCTTGTCTAACATCATAGATAGGTAGTTCATAGCTATAACAAATAGATAGGGAGACAGAGGATCTCCCTGTCTAAGTCCTCGCTTTCCTTTGAAGAACCCATTAACCGTTCCGTTATAGCCAACCATAAACGACGTTGTGCATATGCAGGCTCTCAGCAGACGAGTGAAGGGAGCAGGAAGATCCAGGCTTTCTAGAGCTGAGAAAAGGAAGTCCCATGAAAGAGTGTCAAAAGCCTTAGCAATATCCACTTTTATGGTAATCTTCTTCGTCGCTGTATTCTTATGATAACCGTTGACAAGTTCACTAGCCAACACCGTATTTTCTACTAGGAGCCTTCCTTCTACAAACGCTGTCTGGTTAGGTAATATCAGTTGATGTAGAATAGGCTTTAAGCGGCGCACCAATAGCCTAGAAATGACTTTGTAGAGGGTATTCAAGCAGGAAATAGGCCGATAGTCCACAATTTTAGTTGCTCCTGGAAATTTAGGGACCAAAGAGAGAATTGTTGAGTTTGTTGTTTTTGGCAGGAAGCCTGAGTTGAAGAACTGCTGGATGGAGTTAATGCATTCCGTCCCCAACACAGACCAAGAAGCTTTAAAGAAAGCAGAGGTAAGTCCATCAGGCCCTGGTGCCTTGTTTGGATTCAACGAGAACATAAGCTTTGTGATTTCCTCTGATGTAGGCATCAAAAGAATTGAGTTACGTTGCTGTTGACTGCAGCGGAAGGACGTTAAGCTTTGGAACCATTCCGCGGTTGATGACCAAACAATGGGGAGAGAGGCAGGTCCAAGCACAGCTTGAAAATGGGAGATGGCATGAGCACTCATCACCAACGGGTCCGTGATGGTAGCACCAGAGAGCAGCAAGAAGGAACGGATGGCGTTGAAGCTCGCTCTTACTTGGCATACACGGTGGAAGTAAGTAGTGTTGAGATCACCATCCCTTAGCCATGTTATCCTTGATTTTTGTTGAAAAAAACATTCTTCAATCTGCCTCAGGAAGTGCCATTTCTCATTGAGTTCTTTCTCCATCGCAAACGTATCAGTTGAAGGGTCAGTAAGAGCTTGTACCTGCGCAAGTTGTAACAAACGGTAAGTTTCCTGAACTCTCTCCTGAATATTTGAGTAATTTTCTTTATTTAGGGTTTTGAGACTCCTTTTAATATTCTTTAGCTTCCAACACAGAGACGCGAGGTCTGAGGACACGCTTCCGGCTAGCAACCAAGCATCAGTAACAACCTCCAGAAAGCTAGGGTGTTTGGTTAGGTAGTTTAGGAAACGGAAGGGTTGGGTACCAGCTTTGGGGAGGGGGACAGCAAGGTCGATAAGGCAAGGGGCGTGATCAGAGGGTGCTGGGGGAAGGAAGGCCGCTGCAGCATTTGGAAAAGAGGTAAGTATCTCACTGTTGATTAAGCACCTGTCAAGCTTTTTTGCAATTGGGGTAAGATCTCTTTTATTAATCCAAGTGTGTACAGGCCCGTAGAACCGAAGATCATAAACACCCAATTGAAGAAGGACGTCACGGAAGTGATGCATCTGAGCAGAATGGTTGTTATGACTGAAAGCTGAGTGTTCATGACAATGCAGGATCTGGTTAAAGTCTCCTCCTACAACCCACGGCTTGGAATCCAGAGCATGCACTGATTGTCCACATCCACCAACAAAATTAAGGACATGGTCTACCAACAAGTTGTATTATTAAAGTGACGATCAATCGTAAGATTTTGCATTTGTCCACATCCACAGTTTTCAACATTTGGTTTTGAGTTCAGATATGCGCGTTCATGCTTTGTAGGCATATTGATATTATAAATAGATAATAATGGTCTACAAGTTTACTTAACCGTGTTTCTGGTAGTAATAAACAATTAACACCCATCTGATGATTTACTAAATGCGCTGAAACTATGATTTTTGTACATGCGTATGTGCTGGATCGTGTAACTCTTGTGTCGAAGAAACAAGACAATTGTCGTAGGCTATAATATAAGTACTATTTAAGAGCCAATTTGTAATTTTCTTCTTCTTGTACTTGCAATCGTACTACTACTACTACTAATAATACATGTAGCTTGAGAATTCATATCCCAATGTTACATCAATGGTTATCCAGGAGTTATAACTTTGGGCATTACAGGACTATTCTAATACAACTTACATAATTTTCATTTTCTTTCTCCAAAACCAGCTTTACTAGTTTTATAAAAAAAAGAACTCATAGTAAAAGCAGCCATGAAAGCTGTTAGATCCATGGGGCCAGCAGTCGGTGTGCCTAAATTTTCACTCGTCGTATCTTTGTAATTCATATCTACTAAAGCGCCAATAAAAGGGAAAGGGTGGGGATCCGAGTTAAAAATAACACCAAACATACGAATTTTAGAATTTTTTTTTACAACAGAATTTAACTTAAATAATACAAAATGGTTACAGTCTTTTATTTTAGGTTTCTCGTAAATCTTTAGTTCTTGATACTTAATAGTTTTTTTTTGTTTTTTTTTTTGAGAAAAGACCGTCAGTAATAGAAATAGATTTCTTTGTCGACATTTTCATTTTATCGGATTTGAATGCAATAGTGATACATCCAACATACTACTACTATAGATGTTTGAAAGTGCCATTTTCCAGTTATATTTGCATGTGTTATAATAACCGTATATTTACCATTGAATGTGTGTATGTTTTCGATTGCAAATTGCTTCAAAAGTCGTACTGTAGGATATGAATACAGAGCCAACAAAACGTAAAATGTAGATACATGAATAGAGGGATCAACGAACATTCCTCGCTAATTCTGACCTTCTCTACCAAACCGACGAAAGTCAAATCAATGCTCCCCTGTCACCCATTGTTTCACTCTATTAAGAAAACTTATTAATCATCACATTTGAATTAATCACCATTATAAATAAACATCAAACACACAAAACACAAAGATTGACTCTTCAATATATATCCACTAGCAAATCGATTATCTACAATTACTTTCCTACATCATTAAAAAACAAATTTTCAACGGAAGTGGTTACACCCTTTCCTATACATATACAACCTTATACTAGGCTCCATTTCCAAAACACAAACAAAAACCATCTCAAAATGAGACAAGAACCTTTCTTCTTCCAATGTCGTTTCTTGGCCTCTTGTTTCATCGTCTTCTTCGTCCTTCTTCCTCAAGCTTTCACTTACAACATTCCTCCCATCAACCCATGCTCGGTTCATGGTCCTCATTGGCCTCCTCCGATCACAAACCCAAGGCTCTTTAAAGCTTACAAAGCCCTACAAGCTTGGAAATTCACTATGACTTCAGACCCAAATGGCTTCACTTCTAATTGGTGTGGCCCTCATGTTTGTAACTACACGGGTGTGTTCTGTGCACAGGCTTTAGACAACCCTTACGTCTTAACCGTAGCCGGTATAGACTTAAACCGGGCCAACATCGCCGGTTATCTCCCGTTAGAGCTCGGTCTCTTAACCGATCTCGCCTTATTCCATATCAATTCCAACCGTTTCGAAGGTCAACTCCCAAAATCTCTAAACTGCCTCAAGCTTCTTCACGAGCTTGACGTCAGCAACAATAAACTCTCCGGCGAGTTTCCTTCGGTCATCTTCTCTTTACCTTCTTTGAAGTTTCTCGACGTTAGGTTTAATGAGTTCTACGGCGATGTTCCTAGCCAACTCTTTGACCTAAACCTGGACGCTCTCTTCATTAACAACAACAAGTTCCGGTTTAGGCTTCCGGCAAACATCGGAAACTCTCAGGTTTCGGTTCTTGTCTTAGCCAACAACGATCTTCAAGGATCTTGTCTGCCTCCGAGTTTCTACAAAATGGGGAAAACGTTGCACGAGGTTATTCTCACGAATAGTCAGATTGGCGGTTGTTTAAACCGGGAAGTCGGTTTGCTAAACCAGTTAACGGTTTTCGACGTGAGTTTTAACAACTTGGTGGGTTCGTTGCCGGAGACTATGGGTGATATGAAGAGTTTAGAGCACTTAAACATCGAGCATAACAAATTGTCCGGCCACATTCCGGAGAGTATCTGCCGGTTACCGAGTCTCGAGAACTTCACTTACTCGGATAACTTCTTCTCCGGCGAGCCACCGGTTTGTCTGAGGCTTCAGGAGTTTGATGATCGTAGAAACTGTTTACCTTTAAGACCAATGCAACGGTCTCTCGCAGAATGTAAATCTTTTTCTTCTTATCCTATAAATTGTGCTTCTTTCGGCTGCTCTCCGCCTAGTCCACCTCCTCCTCCTCCACCACCTTCACCGCCACCACCATCGCCGCCACCACCGTATGTGTATCCGTCGCCTCCTCCGCCACCATATGTGTATCCTTCACCACCGTGTACTTTTCCAACACCGGTGCATTACTAAGGTTTCTCTTGATAGTATGTGATCCAACAGTTGAAACTCTCCCATCTGTGTAGTTATTGTGTTCTACTTTATGTAACGCTAGTAGTGTTACCTAAAATTGTTTTTGTCTCGCTATGTATTTTCTTTAAATTTAGTTTCTTTGAAAAAAAAAGGAATGAGTAAATGTTTGTGTGAGGAACATTTTTAGTTATAGTGAAAGTTGAGAGGAGTTATGCGTAATATGGCCTTCACGAAGGAAAGATTTGTTGGATGGTACTTGGAGTGGATGCTTTAATTACATATCAAAAACTAGACTAACTAATTTCCAAAATATGTGAAACAACTGAACAATTTTAAAACGTATTGTGGTCAATCATGGCTTAAATCGCAACATAAGCATTCAGATTTAACTCACATTAGTGAATTTCGACAATGAAAACACCATAACTGGTTCTAAACATATGATTTGTTTTAGTCACTTTTTCATCGACGTTATGGCATTTACTGTAAGCATTATTTTACTAAGTTATATGGAATTAATCAACCATGTGCTTTCATTTTCATCTTACAAACAAATAAAATCACATTTGGGGCAATGTGCCTAGTTGACAACAGCATGTAAACCGTGTTTCTGGTGGAATCAGTAACAACTATTTGTCTAGATTAATGAATATTTATTTCGTTTGCTACAACTCGAGACTAACCAAATTAAACGGAAAACTAAAAGTAAATGAAAGCTTCGTTATTGAGCTTCGGCTGAGCTATATGATACTGCAATTGGGCTAAGCAACGAAAGCCCAGCCAGGAAAATTGATATTGGTTCTGGATCCAAAGCCGTGGCCGGTTCAGAATAAACCGGACATGAAGAAGGGGGGCTTCAAGGAGACAAAAATACTGGTGCAAACTGCGAAGTTGAGTTGTCTTTACCAAACCGACTATGTGACCTTTTGACCAAGACACTTCACCATCTTAAAAACATTGACCGTTCACCGACCACTGATATACTTTTATGTACACAAACTAAGTTCCTTTGTGGCTTCATCAGACAAATCATGAAAATAAATATAAGAGGACTATATTTAAGCACTGGCCTCAACATTATAGGATTGTGTTATCCTATGAGGATGTTAATAATCATTACAGGATATTAAAGCAATGGCCCCATGACCTTATGGTCCATGCATGGAGCATACATAATCCTTCTGCCTTCTTACAGAGTGATAAGAGGACTTTACAGAATGATAGAGTTGCAAGTGTTGGAGTGCATTCTTTTAAACAACCAAAAAGGAAAAAAAAAAACAAAATTATTTGTTTCTAATTTATTTCTTTTTTAAAGAAATTATTTGCTTCTTACATATGACACTTTGAGACATCTCACCTTTATTCTTTCAGGTGACTCCTTTTTCGTTTTTCCTTTTGTTTTAAGGAGATCTTGATGACCCCTTAGTGATACCTTTGGTGATCTTGAAGATATTGCTATTGATGTTTGTTGGTGGGCTTGTATGCAAAAGAAACCTCGATTTTAGAGACTTAGGTTAGGTTACATCTTTATATATATGGGGTAGGTTTGGTCCACAAGTGAAGCTAGAAAATAACCCTACAATGTATTTTTGAACACATTATATTATAAACCAAAAAGATCTATCAATCTTCAATTGAATATCTTTTATGTGGTTTTAAACAATCAATTTTCATTTATTGTTCTTGTGTGTACAAATTCTGTTAGCTATTGTTTTTTCTTCTCACATATGGATATATTGTACATCATACATGTAATGTTAGATTTTTGTTTCCAGTCTATTTGTAGGACGTATTTAAAACACGACGATATATATCAACATCAAGTTTGTGGATTGGCTGCTAAGAATGAATGGCATGTCACTAAGTATATAACATGGCATATTGAAGATTTTGTGGCAATCAAACAATGATCTATCGTTGTTTTAGTTAAGCGTATATATTACAAATTATTTTTATTTTAGATAATATATTTCAACTATGTCGTTGAAAAGGAATATTCTAGCTTTGCTAATAAGAAGAATTTTATTATTTGTTAATGTATGAAAAAAGAAAACTTACCAAAAAATCATTTTCCACCATGATTAATACACGGAACAAAATATGATATGGGCCGGTATCATTAAGGCGATGGAAGTTGCAGTAGCAAACTAGCAATTAAAGTAATCGATAAACCTTTGCTTATTTGATCGGCTACTGCTTCGCTAGTGGACTAATACAAATAAATAAATGATTAATTAATAAAAATATCAAAAGTTAATACACGTGAACAAAAGACCGTGCTATAGAATACTTCAACGTGACTCTTTTTATAAAGTGGCTTGATTCCAATTTATTAATAGGACGTCATATGTAATAGATGCATAAAAATCAAAATATATGGAACTTGCATCCTCATTCGGTCATTGCCCACATCATTATAGACATGCTAAATGCTAATATATAAAGAGATGCTGGTTTGAGGTTTTCTAAATTATTTGGTATTATGAATTAATTTTAATTATAGTATTTTAGAACGCATGTCATAATGGGTTGCAAGTTTGTTGAATGATCATACTCTCTGGTTTCACTACCAATGGATTTTGATAGAAAATGGATTCAACATATTATTTACATAAATTTTCTCCTTTCTGAAAAGCAAAATGAAATCATGTTTTAAATCAACTCTGCCACTCTGGTTCTTGAATACCCTTTTGTTCACTCTGATTTTATGTTGTTATCCACTTCACTTTAGTAGCTAAATCATCCAAGTTAACAGTTCCAGTAAGCCAAACAAACTTCATACTACCACCAAAGTTGATTCTCTACTTTATACTCTTCTCCCATAATGGTAATTGTATAGACATCTCCGAGATACATCTTGCCCTATCAGATTCTTCCAATTTGACTCCCCAGCCTAAGAATATTTTATCAGCCATCACAAATTCACAGCTTAGGATGGGACATGGGATGGTAGTAGAGAGCGAGATAGATATAGAGATCATGATATCTAGAGAAGATATAGGAGAAGAGAGAGAGAGAGAGAGAGATGAGGAGAGAGAGAGCAGGAGAGAGCAGAGAGAGAAGAGAGAGGAGGAGAGAGTAGAGAGAGAGATAGAGAAGAGAGAGAGGGAGAGAGAGACTCTCTCTCTCTCTCTCTCTCTCTCTCTCTCTCTCTCTCTCCTCTCTCTCTCTCTCTCTCTCATCTCTCCTCTCTCTCTCTCTCTCTATATATATATATATATATATATTAAAAGTAGGAAAATAGCAATGATATTTTTAGTACTGTAAATATTTTCATGGATCCAACTGAGACTAGCTTTAGTTACGGTTGGATAAAAAAATTGAATCCAATAACCAAATTGAATCCAATTTGATTTGAAATAGTACCGAATCCAAACTAAAACCGGTTAAATGAGTTCAAGACTTTAGTATCCAGAGAAACGAAACCAAATCCGATTCGAAACAAAATATTTTAGGTATCCGAATATATCTGAATCAGATTCATATGTTTAAATATATTAGCTATTTTAGATTTAATATCCAAAAATATCTAAAATACATAATATATTTTTAAATTTTCCAAAATACTTATAAATATATACAAATAGTCAAAAATAAATATATAAAATAACTAAAAAACAATCAAAACATTAAAAATATTTATAATCTCTATTGATTTTCTATTCAAATATTCAAGTCACACCAATTTTTATGTTAAGTTTAGGTATTTTGGCATATGTTATTCAAATTTATATCTTATGCACTCTTTTCGTTTCATAGTAGATGATGTTTTAAACGTTTTTGTGTTGTTATAATATAAGATATTTTGATATTTTCTGTTACTTTATTAAAAATTGTGCAATCAATTAGATTTTACAACTAATACTAATATAATAGAACAGAAAATCCAAATATAATTGAAAAGAACTGACTTTTCTGTATACTTTTCCCGGTTATGTTGTTACTGCAGGCTTTACACAACTGATCGGATCATCTAGATATCCCTTCAACACAACATATGTCGTCAAAAGGATCTTGGAGTCCCGCCAAAGCACGAAAGCCAGGATCTTTCAAAAAATAAATTTAAATTATTTTTTAGAGAAAAATATTTTTCCTAATTTTTGTGCATGAAGACAAAACATCATGTATTGTGAAACAGAGGAGGTAATATATCTAGATTTTGAGAAATTTAAAGCAAATATAAGTTTTGTTTTTTTCAAAAAAAAATAAAAATAAATGTGTTATCTGAACCCGAACTAAACCCGTAAAGATCTACTAAATTTAAACCAAAATTTATAAATATTTCAATGAGGCTGAAATCTTTAACCACAAAATCCAAATAAACTCGGAACGAATCAGAATGGATACCTGAATGAATACCCTAGCTTTAATATAGATTATTGAAAACTGTATGTTAAATAGGACTAGACATATTTCCACATCCAAAAAAATGATTCGGAACTGACCCCGAAATCAAAATACCGTATCTGATTGGATCCTAAATATCCTGAAAAATAAAAACCGAACCTGATACGTACCGAGAGCCAAATGCATATCTAAATATATTCGAGCATATAAATATATAAATATATATATGTGTATATTATTTATAATTATATGTATAATAATATGAATATTTAAAATTAAAAATTAAAATTCAATATATTAGTTAGTTTGAGTATTTATAGATAAAAATAGATGCTTTGGACATGAAGATAACAACATCAAGCAAATTAACCATCAAGCAATTTTTTTTTTTCGTACTGTCAGAATTAGCAGAAGTATACAGGTTAAAGGACTACCTTTTGTAAAACCCAAGAAAAAACATTGTTTGTGCAATGGCAGATTTGTCATTTTCACATGATTCATATAATAATTTTAAGTTTCACCTAATTCTACACTAATTACGAGACAGACTAATCCAGATTTTACATGATTCAGTACTCAGTTGATTCAAATAAGCTTTGAAATTTGATTCAGTACTCGGTTGATTCAAATAAGCTTTGAAATTTGAAAAACAGTAATAACAAATTTTTGACACAATCCCCAAATCTAAGATTAAATAAAGATTTTAAAACCAATAAATTCAAACTCAGTGCTGACCGTATCATTTTTTCCCTTAATTGCATTAATTACACCAATTAACAAAAAGGAAATCTACCCGTTGAAGCCAATCTCTGATATTAATTAATTCTCTAATATTAATTAATTCTCATCTCTGATTTCAAACGTTGCATTTTCCAAAATAAATCCCATCCATATACAGCATTTGCCAAAAAAAATATATATATATATAACAAAGAAAGCAAAAAGATAAAACTACTGTGTGCGTCAAATCATTCCCATCTTACATTTTTGTCGCACAAAAAGACTTCCAAATCTGAAACAAAAAAAATCATAATTGCAGACAGTGAGAGAGAGAGAGAAAGAGCTGTTGAGTGTAAAATAGAGAAGACAATGGGATGACTTTCACCATTACTTCCCTGCTCCTGCTTCTTGGTATCTTCTTCTTTATCATCTCTCTGTTATTTTCAATTTCTACATTTGGATCCAATCTCTCATTTTGCTCGAAGAGAGAAAACCCATTTCTGTTCTGCTCTCAAAGTCTTAACCTTTATTGTTTTCTCAGGGTATAACTTGGATTAAGTTTCAGTGCTTTGTTTATAAAACATACATTGTTATTACTGTGGACTAAATACTCTCAGTAGAAAGATTCTTCTGTCTCTTGTATTTGAATGTGATTTTGGTTTTGGGTTCTCTGTCTTTCCTTCAGGCTGATCCAGTATTCATCTCCTTTAAGACCAGATAAAGTTAGAGATCCAGTGTTTGACATAACTCCAGAGGTTTGTCCTGTTTCTGTTAAGGCTTTAAACACACTGTTCCTCTTAATTGAGTAGAAAAACACTGCTCTAAGTCTGAACAAGTTTGATTTGTAGATTTGCTTAGTGTAGCTTTGTAGGTGAAGAAAGCCTAACACAGAGAGACTCTTTCAGTTTTGTAGGATAACTAGTAGAAGTAGAGCTGGTTGATTCTGGCCTGGAATCCTTACCTCGCACTCAACCACCCTTGGGTGAAGTCTAGACCACTCTTTGTGTTTGTTGCAGCCGGTGTGATGGCTACCGTGTTGCACTCAGAGTCGAGGCGCTTATACTCATGGTGGTGGGACAGTCACATTCCCAAAAACTCTAAATGGATCCACCAGAATCTTGCAGGTTGCCTCTCTAACGTTCTCCTGTTGTGGTCCTTTGTATTGTTTCTTCTACGGTTATTTAACTGAATATGATGTGCAGATATGGATTCTAAAGTCAAAGCCATGATTAAACTCATCGAAGAAGACGCAGATTCCTTTGCGAGAAGGGCAGAGATGTACTACAAGAAACGTCCAGAGCTTATGAAACTGGTGGAAGAATTCTACAGAGCTTACCGTGCGTTAGCAGAGAGGTACGATCACGCGACCGTGGAGCTTCGCCACGCGCATAAAACCATGGCCGAGGCGTTTCCTAACCAAGTGCCGTTCGACATGATGGAAGATTCTGCTTCTTCTTCATGTTCTGAGCCACGTACGCCTGAGAAAACGCCGCCTGGAATCCAACCGTTTTATGACTCGGACAGTGCCACGAGTAGAAGAGGGTTAAGTCAGGTGACTGAGTACGTTGGAAGTTCTGAAACAGAAGTTGAAAGTTTGAAGAGAACATTGGTTGAGCTTGGGGCTGAGAAGGAAGCCTTGAGTCTTCAGTATCAGCTGAGCTTGAACAAATTATCCAGACTAGAAACAGATCTTAAAGATGCTCAACAGGATGTTAATGGTCTTGATGAACGTGCTAGCAAAGCTGAGATTGAGAGTAAGATACTTGCAGAAGGCCTTGCAAAGCTTGAAGCCGAGAGGGATGCTGCGCTTCTTAGTTATAATCAGTCCATGAAGAAGATAGCAGATCTGGAGGAATCATTTGCTCATGCGCAAGAAGATATGAAGGGGCTCACCAACCGAGCAACTGAAGCAGAGACAGAAGCGGAGAGTCTTAAGCAAGCGCAAAGTAGATTGCATTCCGAGATGGAGTCTGGCTTAGCCAGATACAATCAATGCCTCGTGATGATATCTACTCTAGAGAAGAAGGTTAAAGAGGCTGAGGAGAATGTTCAGAGGCTTAGCAATCAGTCTGCAAAAGCAGAAGATGAGATTAAAGCATTGAGACAAGAACTTCTGAAGGTAAATGAAGTGAAGGATGGTTTGAGTCTTCGGTACCAGCAGTGTTTGGAAACTATATCCAAGCTGGAGAGAGAAGTTTTTCACGCTCAGGAGAATGCCAAAAGACTGAGTAGCGAAGTCCTAGCTGGAGCTGCGAAACTGAAGACTGTAGAGGACCAGTGTACTGTTTTGGAGAGCTCAAATGAAACTTTAAAGCTAGAAGCAGATGGTCTAACACACAAATTAGCAGCAAAGGATCAAGAACTTATCCAGAAGCAAAGCGAGCTTGAGAAGTTTCAAGCTCTGATCCAAGATGAGCACTCTCGGTTCTTGGAAATCGAAGTCAGCCTTAGAGGTTTGAAAAGTTTGCATTCTCAGTCCCAAGAGGAACAAAAGGTTCTCACTTCTGAAATTCAAAGCAGGGTTGACATGTTGAGGGAGTTAGAGACTCGTAATCAGAGGTTAGAAGGCGAGATCAGCTCAGTTAAAGAAGAAAACCGAAACTTAAGCGAACTAAGTGGCTCTTCTATGATCTCCCTAGAGATTCAGAAATGTGAGATTTCCAGCTTGAAAGAGGTGAAAGGAAAACTCGAGGAAGAAGTTGCTAGACAAATTAACCAAAGCAGCGCCCTTCAAGAAGAGATCCATCGTCTGAAGGATGAAATAAACAGCTTGAACAGAAGGTATCAAACAATAATGGAGCAAGTGAAACTGGCGGGATTGGATCCTGAATCCCTTGCCAGCTCTGTGAGGAATCTGCAAGACGAGAACACAAAGCTGACGGAGTTGTGGAACAACCAGAGAGCTGATAAAGATGCTCTAACCGAGAAGCTGCGTGAAATGGATAACATTCTTAGAAACAATGCTGGTCTAGAGAAATTGCTGCTGGAATCAAACACCAAGCTAGATGGTTCTAGGGAGAAGACAAAGGATCTGCAAGAAAGATGTGAGTCTTTACGAGGAGAGAAATCTGAGTTTACTGCCGAGAGAGCTAACCTGTTTTCTCAATTGCAAATCATGACTGAGAATATGCAGAAGCTCTTGGAGAAAAACTCTTTACTGGAGGCATCTCTCTCTGGTGCAAACATTGAGCTTCAGTGTGCAAGGGAGAAATCAAAATGCTTTGAAGAATTTTTCCAGTTGCTTAAGAACGATAAGGCCGAGCTTACAAAGGAAAGAGAATCTCTCATCTCTCAGTTAAATAGTGTGAAGGAGAAGCTAGGAGTTATGGAGAAGAAATTCACAGAGTTGCAAGGGAAATACGCTGATCTGCAGAGGGATAAACAATACAAGAATCTTCAAGTGGAAGAGCTAAGAGTCTCACTTGCTTCTGAGAAGCAAGAGCGTGCTAGCTACGAAAGGTCGACTGACACAAGACTGGCGGATCTTCAGAGCAACGTGAGCTTTCTTCGAGAAGAGTGCCGCTCTAGGAAAAAGGAGTTTGAAGAAGAGCTTGACAGAGCAGTAGATGCTCAAGTCGAGATCTTCATCTTGCAAAAGTTCATAGAAGACTTGGAGCAGAAGAACTTTTCCCTCCTGATTGAGTGCCAGAAATATGCAGAGGCATCAACATTTTCAGAGAAACTCATTACTGAGCTTGAAAGCGAGAATCTTGAGCAACAGATGGAAACAGAGTTCTTGCTGCATGAGATTGATAACTGCAGGGGTGCAATCTATCAAGTGTTTAAGGCACTTCAACTTGAAGCAGATGACCAGAAAAATACAAAAGAGCGAGTTCCAGTTTCACGCATCTTGAGTGGAATCAATGAACTAAAACGTTCACTTTCCATCTCTGAATGTGAGAAGCAGCGGCTTGTTATTGAGAACTCTGTGCTCTTATCTCTACTTGGACAATTCCAGTCAGATGGCATGAAAGTGGAATCTGAGAAACAAAATGCAGAGAAAGATCTGGAGACGATAGTACAGAGCTATGGAATGCTGAAGAAGGACAGGCTCGAGCTATTGGAGATGAACCGGCAGTTGAAATCAGAACTTATCGACAGAGAGAAGCGAGAGCTAGAGCTAAGAGCTGAATTACAAGCTGAGCATCTAAAGTTTGAGACTTTGCATGAGTCATACACGGCTCTGCATCAAGAATACTCCAATGCTCTCGACAAAAACAAAACTTTGGATCTACAGGAAGAGAACGATGCAGTTCTTCAAGAAGCTGTTTCCTTGAGCAACACGTCTGTGGTTTACAAGTCATTTGGGTTTGAAAAAGCTGAACAGGTCGAAGCTTTTGCTGAAAACTTGAGAAGCTTACAAGATGTTAACAGGAACCTGAAGCAGAAGGTTGAGACATTGGAAAAGAAGTTAAGAGGGAAAGAGTTGGCCAGTCAGGAGCGTAACAGCAAGCTCGAAGAAGCCAATGAGCTAAACGATCTCTTAGAACAACAGATTTCAGATAAAGAAGAAATCTTGAGACAGAAGGCGATGGACCTACTAGAAGCTGAAGACATGCTCAAGGCTACGCAAAGCGCAAATGCGGAACTGTGCCAAGCAGTTGAAGAGCTGAGGAAAGACAGTAAAGAATCAAGACAACTGAGTGGAAATTTAGAGAGGCGTATCTTTGAACTGTCTGACGTTAGTGGTAAACAGCATGAAGAGATTAAAAAGCTTAGCAATTTGAAAGAGGATTTGGAGTCAGAAGTAGAATTGCTACACAAGGAAATCCAAGAACATCGAGTTCGAGAGGAGTTCCTGAGTTCGGAGCTGCAGGAGAAAAGCAATGAGTTTGGACTCTGGGATGCGGAAGCAACATCGTTCTACTTTGATCTACAGATCTCAGCTGTCCGTGAAGTCTTGCTTGAGAACAAAGTTAAAGAACTCACGGGAGTCTGTGAAAACCTCAAAGATGAAGCTGTTGCAAAGACCACAGAGATAAAACAGATAAAAGAAACAGTTGGATTCTTGGAATATGAAGTGACTGAGCTTAAGACTCAATTGTCTGTCTATGAACCTGTGGTAGCATCTCTAGCAGAAGATGTAAAATCCCTAGAGCAAAATGCCCTGTTGTTGATGAAACTCCCTACTCTATCTGATCGTTGCAAAGAGGTAAGCATATTCGTTCTCCTTCTAAATGACATGTTACCTCTTGTGATTAACTTATATGCCGCTATATTCATTAATTGAACTCTTCCAATTTCCTCAGGATGATGAGTATCCAGAAGCAGTAGTCTCTCCAGAACCTAAAGGGCAGAGCAGTACCAACCAAGACAATGGAGTTGTGTTATTGCAGGACATGAAGAAAAGAATTAAAATCATCGAGCAAGCAGTTGTTGGGGAAAAGAAGAGGCTTGGGAAGCAGAGAAGACGAAGCTCTTCGCACAGAAGCAGAGACCGCAGGCTGTTTGAAGAGATTGAACTTGAAGACAAATTCTCGGGTGAAATCAGACACCAGCCTAGATCACCTGCAATGTCTGAGGCTAGAAATGGTTCACTGATGAAAGACATTCCCCTTGATCATGTTGCAAACTCCCCCTTCTATGGAAGGAGCAGGAGAGCTAGTCGTGGCTCCAGTGACCAGATGCTTGAGTTATGGGAAGAATCTGCTGAACCAGAGTCTACCATCAAGTCTCTGATGAACAATAAAACCTCAAAAAAGCCTATGATTCCCCGTCTTCATCGCAGAAGCAGGAATCCGTCTATTGAATCTGAGAAAGCTGTTGACAAGTTAGAGCTATCTAGAAACATTGAGGACAATGCAAAGATCATGGAGAGACTTTTGTCTGATTCCAGAAGATTGGCAAGCCTTAGAATCAGTCTAAGAGATCTGAAAAGCAAGCTGGATCTGAACGAAAGACAAGGCAAGTTCACTAACCCTGATCTTGCTAGAGTGAGGAAACAGCTGAAAGAAACAGAAGAAGCCATCCTTCAGCTCGCAAACACAAACGAGATTCTTTCCAAGGAAATTGAGGAGACAGGAGACGCCAGAGATATCTACAGAAAAGTGGTGATAGAGAAGTCAAGACTTGGATCCGAGAAGATAGAGCAGATGCAGCAAGAAATGCTGAACATTGAGCGAACAGTGCTAAAGCTTGAAGACGGAGCAGCCAAAAGTAAAGGAAAGACAAAGTTCTCTGAGAGTAGGACTGTGATACTCTTGAGAGACATTATCCACAAGGGCGGGAAAAGGACAGCGAGAAAGAAGAAAAACCGTTTCTGTGGCTGCATGAGATCTTCGGCTAAGGAAGACTAGGGTGTGACAGTAACGTAACATCATCTAGGAAAACTAGTAACCTTGTAGTAGCTTATGCTTAACTGTATGTACCTGGTTTGACTCCTATGTTTCCAACTTAGTATTTCTTTTCTTTTGTCACGCCAACTTAGTATTTCTTAATCCATTTTAGATGCTCTTTATAAACTAGAATGTGATATTACATTACCTGCTAAAAGATAAGTATCTTACAAGAATTCGTGATCCTCCTCTTGTTTACTCTCCATGGTAGTTGAGATTGTAATCATGTCAAATAATGGAACTTCCGGACAATATTTTTTACAAAAAATGGAGCTGAAGAAGCTAACCATCCTTTCTGCCGAATGGATTCTTACATCCTTCGCATCTACAGTTCATGGAACAGCCAACTCCACTCAATAAGATCATCAGGAACATAGTATATGAATCAGACCATGGAAGATAAACCTGATGAATATAGATGATGAAAGAAAAAACCTGGAAGCGTTCACAGTATTTCTTGAGACAGTTTGATTTCTTGCAGTTACAGCCTCGTTTGTGTCGTGCAGAAGCTGGAGTTTTACTTGCATCATCCTGCGTAAGATTACAGTTACAGAGGAAAGAGTTAGAGAGAGGAATAAGAAGATGGAATAGAGAAGCTCTTACACTAGTGTCCATGATGGAATCTACCTTTTTTATTTCCAGCGCTGTAGAGAGTAGATAGACGTCTACTTAAAGACTAAAAGCGCTAAAAAAATTTTTAAGCTGTTGACTAAATTGGCTACAATGTGGATTATATTACCCAAGAAAGGTTGCATATTTCTTATTAAACACAGCCACGGTGAAACACAAACGTACAAAACAAAAACTGTTGTGGTAGTATACCAACTAGAGGTTGACATTAACACATATTCAAAGATTCAATGAATTTTTTTTTAGTGGTGTGGAGTGAGTGAAGGAAAAGTTGGAATTGAAGACAGTAAGAGCTTCCTTCCACCGTTTCTTCTCCAAGGAGTTGTCTCTGTTGAATCCATATGTGGCAGAGAAACCCTTTTGCTGTTTGGAGATACGGCATTGATGCTGGTGGCTGGAGACTGGATAAGGTTCTCAATATCCTCTGCTCTTTCCTCTGCAATTGTCTCAATCCTTGAATGAGACAACAAACTCATATCTTGTTTTCTGAAAGATTGGCTATTATTGTACAAGGAAGATCCAGAAGCTCCATGAAGATGTTGCTGAGACTGTTGAGAAAGCAGCATGTTGTTGGATGAGATTGGAAGTTGAGCCAATGGTTGTCTGGATAAAAAACAAAAGGTTAATACAGAAGTTAAAGATCAGGAGCTTTCTTAATTGGTTTCCTACCTTAATGACATTGGTGTTGAAGGTGGAAGTGGTATGTTTGTTCTGCTTTTGATAGATGTTTCATTTTCTTGATCTTGTTCGGTATCCATGCCAGCAAATGAAGACCCTGCAGAGATTGTAACATTGTAATCATGTCAAACCAAAAGACCAAGAGTCTTGAGATATACATGGCACAGAAACACTAACCATCTTTTCTGCCAAATGCATTCTTACATCCTTCACATCTACAATTTATGGAACAGCCAACTCCACTCTATACGAACAGCAGCGAGACAATTATATCAGAATCTTACACAGATATGTCATGGAAGTTAAAGAATGTAAGAGAGAAGAAGTACCTGATAGCATTCGCAGTATTTCTTCAGACAGTTTGATTTCTTGCAGTTGCAGCCTCGTTTGTGCCGAGCTGAAGCGGGAGTTTTGCTTGCATCTTCTCCAACTTCAATGATGGAATCAGAGTTTCTGATGACTTTAGGAGCAAATGCAAGGGGATTTCTGGATTCAATCTGTTTACGAGTAGCCAAGACAGTGTCTTCATGGATAGGTTTGTTGAAGCAGTCTATGCATGAACATGGCTCGATGCAATAAACTCCAGCAGCAAAGCATTCACAGTAACTGTAGAGAGAGAGCCATTCAAAAGAGACTCTTAACAAAAGAAAAAAGATTTAAGCAAAGCCAAAAAGATTTAAAAAGGGGATTTAGCTTACAGCTTCAAACACTTTGATTTTTTGCAGTTGCACCGTTTACATGATGATGACTCTCCTTCTCCTCCTTGTTCGGACTTGCGCCTGCACATGTTAATGCCAATAGATTGTTAAGAAATGAACATGATTTTATTTGTGGCAAGTCCTCTCAGGAAACAACTTGCCTTTTCTTCTTGGGGCTGTTTTGATTCACTTCTACCAACGCTAAAGGCAGTGGAGCCTCTTCTACACCTTCACCTGCAGCTTCCTTGGTCTCCTTTTCTCTAACAATGTCCTCCGAGGGAAGAACAGGGGCCGTAGAACTTTGCAATCCGACTTTCACGTTTCCGGTAAGTGAGTATTCTTTACCAACATTGTCGTCTTTAGAAGACATTGCAATGGCGTTAAGATGGAGACCAATGCTAGGCACCACACATCTCTGTGTTTGCTCGTTATTGTTCCGCGGCATCTCAAAGTCCAGACAGCGTCTTCTCACTCCACGATGCAATATGGTAAGAGCCTGCCACACACACAGAGACAAAAGATTAATCAAGATTCAAGAACCAAAAGCTAATAATCTCAAAAGCTTTTACTCACATCAGAGGACGACTCAGGTTCATTGCTTTTGGAAATAGTAGGCTCCAACGCAGGCTTTGAACCGCTACATAAACGTGTTTTGGAGTCTGATGATCGCTGCAAGAAGCATCTAAAAGCCTCTGAATCATTAGGTGAACCATAAATCAACATGTCAGAAGAATCTGAGATGAGAGTTTCCCAATCTGGAGTATCGCTCTCCCGCCTAACATTGTCGTCGCACATCTTCTGCAGATCCGTATCTTCGCAAGAACCATCATTGGTAACTCTAGGAGTAGTAGTAACGCACTCATTCTTTAGGATTTGTGGTGGTTCCTTAGCAAGCAAAGCTTCTTCTTCTACTAGAGTGGAAGCAGGGCCAACTTTGGGAGGATCAGAGGAGTTACTCTGACTGCAAACGAAAAACATTTCCAAATAAGAAGAGATTCTTCTTTTAAGTAAGGAGGCAGGAAGAAGAAGGAGAGGAGAGTTAACCTTCTGAAACGAGATTCTTTGTGAGAAGCCACATGAGGGGTAGTGAAAACAGGAGGAGGAGAAGTGAAAGTGAGAGAGCTAAACGTCTGAGCAGTGGAGTTGGATTTGACAGTTGTGATTGGAGACAAACTGTTTATGTAATTGAACACTGGAGAGTTCTGCATTCCCACCAAAAAAAAACAACAACTTTGATCGATCAATTGTAATTCAACTCAATTATTAAAGAACGGTTAGTAGATGAAAAAAGTATATAAGATCTATAAACTCAATTAGCGTGTTGCCATTGTTAAACCACTGGAAATCCAAAATGGAAAGTTTAGATGATTGAAATCAATCTCATGAATCAAAAATTAGTTAAAAATAAATATTTGACTAGAATTCAACTAATTGAAAGATGGGTATTGAACAGATTTAGAAAATGAAAACACTTTCCTCAAATAAATAAACAAAACTGAATCACACAGAGACAGAAACAGAGGAGGAAATAAAAAAACTTTAAACAGAAACAAGAGATGATGAGTGTTTGAGAAAAAGACCTCGACTTTGAGTTTGGAAACGGGAGTCCCGATCTGGGTTGCTGTTTTTTGAGGTGTATCCATTTTCCAAAACAATCAATCTCGCATCAACTTCACTTCTGTATATATCTACTTGAAGAAGAAGATGGATGAGATTCAAAGGAGGAGAGAGAAGCGGGAAGATGAGGATTTTTTCTCGCGAGGATAGTCCAAACCAAATCCAACAAAAGGCCACTATTTGACCCCAACAACACTTGTCTACGTATCTCTTCCTTCTCTCTCTTACTCTCTTTTATTGACTCACTTTCTGTCTGTAAAATCATACGTTGTAAATATCGTAAATCTTTGCTTTTAATAAAGTAACGGACATCACCCTTGATCTTCTTTTTTATTTTGGAGAAGAAGATACAAAAGAAAAACGAATAATAAAAGTAAACTACACAAGAGTTTCCCTTCCTTCGCTGCTTCTGTTTTGTTTGCATTCAAAAAGGTTATTAAAGAGAGTAAACAAAAGAAAAAAAAAAGTCTTTTTTATTTTATTTTTTCTTTGGTTCTGTTTATTTATTTGTTTTATTTATTTTTAAAAGTAAAATATGTGGTTTACTGACTATGTTGACTACTTGTCACGCTTGATCTACTGGTTTTTCTCTACCTTACTTTAATTTGTTTGACCATATCAACAGTGATTTGTTAAGAAATTAAGAATTATGATGAAAAAACGAATTAATGGATTCATGCAAAAATGATGCAGAAATAAAGAGAGAATAAACTAATATTCTCTACTTATTTAAGATTGTTTTTACAATAATTTATATATTTATAAAGATGATATTAATTGTTGAAGATCTATAAAAATGATTAGACTCGATGAAAAAGAGGGAAGAGACTTGTAAAAAATTATCACATCATTTGACTTTGTTACTTTATGTTATTTTTATGTTCCAAAAAAGCATGTAATTATATCAACATCCAACAATTAACATTTCAATTGTGAAATTCAGTTCATCCCGAGTGCTCCATAAATAATTATGAATGAAAATTACATTTTATATTTATAATCAACAAAAAAATCATCGGATACTATAATAATAATATAAAATTAATGGTAAACATTGGAAACTGCATGGAAGAGAACACGTTACAAATTACAACTTACAATGCTTTTAGCCTGGAGATTTGTAATTAATACACTAAATCTGCTAATCACGAGAAAGCCCTTATGAGTAATCATGACACTATTAAATTGAAATTAATTGGTCAATTATTCGTAATAATAATGATAATCATCTATTGTTTTAGTAGTAATTCGGAGAAAACCAAGCCTCTTAAACTGTATGGAATATCTCTCCCGTATTTTAATCCATATATATTTCGGTCTAAAATGATCTACTAATATCGATGCAAACCCATAAATTTAACTTAAAAGAGAAGACCTGCTACTATACGTTTTTATTTGTTTAACTTTAGCGATATCCAGACTTACGAAGAAGCTTACACTAATCCTCAGAGGATTGTTGGAGTCCAAAAATAGATCCTCGTTCCAGATATTCAAATGGACCGTAAAATAGATTTATATCCGTATGGCCATTAGGTAAAGTGTAATGGGGGCCTTCGAACCCGGATTGATTAGCAATCCTAAAACTTGTCTACCACGAGACCATCATCTCGTAGTTAGTTACTATACGTTTTAGCTCAAACAATTCTAATATCTATTTATTTCTTACTTTTAATTTAGTTATCGTTGTAGAATAAAATTTTTATTTTAAAATGAGTATTGTTTTATAATTTAAATGCAAAATCTATTAATTTTATATATTATTCTATCTAGTTGAAATATGATTAATTGTGTAGATAATAATGTTTTTATATAGAAAATATATAAAACTAAATATATTTTTAACTTGTGTGCACAAATCTAAAACTATAAAACTAAGGAATAAAACTGTAAAACTAAGGAAGTAGTTCTAAAACAAAACAAATCAAAATTGATCTATGTGTTTTTGCTATTCAATTGTGATAAATTAGTCTTTGGAGGTTATTTATGTACATTGACGAGATTTATTCAAAAACATATAATGACTGAATATCAACGTAAAGTATGTTGTAATTAGGAACAATTTTGTTCTTAGTTTGACTACTTGAAGTGTATTATGTCCGTTTTAAACATATTCGAAAACTCAATGATTGGACTGCTACAATACATTCGCTTTAAAGATAGTGTGGTTGGGTTCAGAACTCAGAACATCCTATTTAGCCAAAATATATAACTTTTGAATTATTTTTTTTGAAAAAAATAACTTTTGAATTATACTACATGATTATAAATACTTGAGTGATCGTTAACTAGTTGACGTTAGATGCATATTTGACCCAAAGTCAAATAAATATAATAATCCATACGTTTAAAAGGATGCCTGTTTTACAAATTTCACATAGATACAAAAATATACTACTATTTAATTTAATTATTAGTGCAATTTTTTGCAAGTAATCATTTTCCACATTTTTAACCAATCTAAATTTAATAAACATATTTAATTTTTTAGAAGTTTACAATTTTTTATTAAATAATGCATTAAATTAAAAATATATATATATATATATATTTTAAAAAAAAATCGTTAAAAATATGGATTTTTGAAATGGAAAGAGTATTTATTTTTCTATTAATGAAACGAATACTTTGTAAAATGAGATTACAACTTGTTGTGGTTTTCAAAAAGAAAATTAGGGTTAATAAACTATTCAGAGAAAATTTCACCACTAACGATGAAAATCATGAAATACAAATTCTATTAATCCCTTTAGCAAAAAATAATTAAACAAAAAGAGACATCCACTTGGAATAAAAAAATTCTTTAACTTTCATAGTGCAATCATCTCTGTCTTATTCATCTTCATCCCATATCCCATTAATTACTTTTGTGTTTACTATTTGGAGCCACTATATGTTCGTTCTAAGTTTTTAAGTTAATAAATTTCGAGGTATACACATATATCCCCTCTGATTTTGAAAAAAAAAAAAAAAATCTAAAGTATTCACACAAATTAAAAATATAATGAATATTTTTAGTTAAGTTTTTTATTTATTTTATTATACTTTCTAATATCTATTGACTAATGAAATTTAATCAATTCAATGAATGTCAATTAATGTCTTATAAAAACATAGAAAATACTTAAATAGAAAATTTATCTTTGCAAAACGAGAAAAGACTCTAAAATTACTTTAAAATGGATTGAGTATATGTTATAACTTATAACAACCTGCAACTTTACAAAAGTTAAAATACTTGCAACGTTGCAGATTATATTATTTTGCGTACTATAGGTGTAAAAGAGTAGTTGAAATGTTAAATGTCACATTCACTAATTAAGAGGTATGCATGTTGACTCGTGAATACAATTATTACGCACCTACTGAATAAGGGCGTATATGTTGAAATATGCAGTAAAGAATCATATTAGCTATTTATTGTAAAGAAAACACCTAGCTATTTATCTCTCCTAGCCGGAAAAAGAAACGTCTTACCCGTGACGCCATAAAGTGAATGCTCCAAATATTCGTTGCAGTGGTTCCTTTCGTTGGCACATAATTACGTGGACGTGATATATCGAAAAGGAAACTATAAGATACAAGTGATACTTTGTTGAATAAATCGTAAATTGGAATCTCATATGAACGACAAAAGCAAGATATCGATTGAAACAAGAAGCGACTCACTGTCGTTTTATAGAGTTTCGTTAGCGGTATCAATGATACTTTAAAATATTTTCCCTGGCAACTTAACTATATGGAGTCGATTGGAAAATCTATTATAACCAAAATAGTGATATTCATATGAGAGATTATAAAAAACATATTAGAGTATATATCATATTTTGTATATAGTCCATTGAGAACTGATATGGATAGAGAAGTATAGAACCAAAAGCAATTCTTCTGGCGAAAGGTGCCCCCATGCGAAAATCATAATGTCGACCATTCTACATTCATGTTGCTGCTTCTCTGTCACTTGCCACATGACACATCACGTGACATCAAAAACATAAAACTATGCATCTTTCATGATTTCTTTATGTAGTACGCCATAACATTATTATTAATATTTTTGTTACTTGTGTATCTATTGTGTATCTATTATTGTCAGTCCTTTTAAATATTATTTCGAGTCCACTGTATACAGTACTATACTAAATCAGGCCTTTATTAAGAAAATGGGATATTGAAAAGCTGTTCCATGAACTGTTTGTGCATGTCAGGTTGTTCATTAACGGAATATTCAGAATTTCGTTAGGAAAATAAATGTTTAATTAATTAATTAAAGATCCTGTTGCTTACTACAAATGGCCACAAGAAAAGCCAACGTACCAAGGTCATCATTTAGCCTTTGCTTTTGTACCATAGAATCTCCATTATTTTTGCTATCTGTCATCCATTTATACATGTAATTTATTTATATACAAACGTTTATGTAATTTAAAGGAAGAAGTGTACTTTTTTTTAATAATCACCTTTTAAGAAAAATTTCAAAATCAGGACTAACCTATAAATGAGCGTTTGCTTTCTGAACCAATAGCTTTTCAGAAGATGAACATGTTTTAATAATACCATCGCTATATGCGATGTGCAAATCACCAAATACTACAATGGTTGTTGTTTGGGATCATTAATCAATTTAAACCCTCTATTTGCTAGGATAATTTTTACTAGTATTATTCCATATATCAAATGGTTTGCTAGGTTAACCTTTACCACTACATAATGATTTTTGACCAAAATAGCTATATATTATTGAAAAGTATATTTTCCAATTATATTATCTATATCATTAATCTAAGCATTTTGTAGAACGTCAACAACGAATATTGCAAGAAGAAAGTGCACAACTCGGAACAAACGTTTAAAACAAAATTTCTTAAATAAAGAAAACTCAGAACAAACGGTGTTCTGATTCTCAAATCGATTTTGCGCTCTTGTTGTTTGTCTTTTCTTGAGCCATAATAATCTAACTGTGAACAAGTATGAAACGACAAATGCATTTCTTTCATCTGATTGTATCTACATTATTGTTTGTCATTTTCTCTTCATCTTTATATGCATTTTTTTCTTTATTTCCAATTCATGTTGTTAGTATTGACTATTTTGATATTGACCTTGGACGTTGCAACTCTCACTCTCTGCTTAGTTAAACAATTGAAATGGATGTCTTACATCTTTTGACTTTTGTATTTATCAAGTATTTCAACTTTATCTATTTTCATATCTTTGCCTGTGTTATATTTTCTCCCAGCAGATCGTGGCACGCCGTTAGATAATGTATTAGTATTTCCTTTGTATCTTTAGCATTACCATCTGAAATTTTTTGAATTAAAGGATGCACTTGTGAGGCCTATGATTTGGGCTTTAAGTGAATGTTACATGGGAAGCTCAAAGCTGAATCAAAAGATATATAAGCCTCTGGTCCTCTCGATTATTCGGATACAGATACAGTCAGACGTTAAACCACCTTTATGTACCATGCCTATTGTGTGTTTTTTTTTAAATCAAAATACCATGTCTATTGTGTATTCACATATAAAACGGTTGTCTTAAGCGTGTATCCAACCGTATTTCATAATGATAAAACAAATTTATCTTCGCAGATGGAGTACTTTTCAGGAAAAAGCAGAGTCTATGATTTTATTTGGATTTTAAATATATGTGCCAATATGGTAATGGAGTGTTAAAGGATTGAAAATTTTAATGTGGTTTAGTGTAATTGAATTTAGAAGTAACTCGATGCGTTTTATTGAGATTTCAGAGGCTAAAAATGACCAAAAAATATATGCACAAGGCCACAAGGGTAGTATCAATCCCACTTCTTTACTTAACAGTCCCTGATCATGGAACTACTAGTCTATAAACATATTTTCTTAATACGGTGGCTAGTTAAATACTTAACTGAGCGGTGGCTTTGGGTAAGGGTGAAGTTGAAGATCGCCAATATAAGTATGGATAGGTAGGTAATCACATCTTGTTATTTATTTTCTTGTTGGAGTATATCTATTATATTTCATGAAGTAGTTATATAGTAGAGTTGAACTTCACTCTAATTCCAATTCATTTTAGATTGAAAAAACGAAGGAATGAATAAAAATAAGTCAACTACTCATATTTAGAGTAGTTTTAACTTTATTTTATTATAAACTGGAAAACTAAATTGTGATTTATGCTTTAAAAGCGCATGCTTATTTTCGTTTATTATTTAGTTAAAAATGAAAATTTTTATTTTTTCATTTGCAAGCATATTTTATATAAATTCTAAAGTTAAAATACAATGTTTTGACATAAATTTGTGTTAATAATATTAATTACTTTTGTTTTTTTATCCTCAATAGATTTATATTTTTGAAGTGTTAAAATATTTAGTTGTGTCATACATGATAGTTGTTAAGTCTTAAAATTTGTTCTCAAAATTAATTAAAGTACTATATGATAAACCGCGCCTTGCGGGGGATGAGTTTTGTTTTTAATAAATTAAAAATATGTAAATAACTAAAGAAATCTATCATATATATTTTTGATGATATTTAAACAAATTATAAACTCATGATCGATTTGCACTGGGAAAATATGTAAATTTGTAATTTATATTCAACCAATCATGCCTATTACTAACATTTTGACCCATTGGACATTATGTATAAAGTCTTAAAAAATGTTGAAATGAGTTATTGTATAATATGCAAATAAAGTGTTTGTATATTAATAAAACAATGAGGAGAATGATTGCTTGAGTACACATTGAGGAAGTTTAATATATGGAAGTTGGCTCATCTTAGGTATTAAGTACAAAATATAGAAAATTTAAAACATATTAAATGACTTTCCAAGCTATAACTCATTATTACAAAGCATTAATGTAAATCGAGTGTGCATAAACGGTCCTATACTGATATTAAATATGACAATTTTTAAAACTTAGATATAAAGAAAAATGGACGAATAATTTATTGGCAACGGTCCATACAATTTATCTAGTAAGTTTAATGCATTTATTAGGGATACTGAGAGGAACTGTAGTGATGACATGTCACCATAGTACAAAATGTTACAACTTAAACAATGTTCATCTATTAATATATAGGGGATTTGGGGTATGTTATTTTGTCACAAAACCTATGAGATACGATTTCTGCAAAATATAAAAGTTAATAGACCTGATACACACGGATTGGTTTGACATTAATTTTAATGGGCCTCGTCCTCACAGATTATGTGGCCATTTAAAATTTTAAACTTAAAATCTTTTTACACCCATAAACATCAAGTATGACTCTTCGTTGTCTTACCAAAAAAAAACCCATCATCTCGATATTTTTTTTTCTAGAAAAAACTTTACCTTTCAAAACAAAATTTGTGTAAAAGCTTGTGAAAGCCTTTTTTAATATCAAACTAGATTAACATCCGCGCCTTACGCGGGATAAACAGTTTATACTCAAACTATATTTATGTATTACTATTTATTTTATGTCTTTTACATATTATGAAATAATAAAATAATAAATATATATTAAAAAGTTGAGAAATCGGTAATATTACGTATATAATTAAATTAGCTTATCATATAAATCAAATGATCACGCTTGTTTGTTGACGATCATTTTATGGTAAATAAATAAAAAATCATTTTTATCCGATCTATATTATATGTAATTAAATTTATGATTCGTATCATTTTTTATAACAAAAATTTAAACCATTAATAAACTTTTAACTTGAGATGTCTAATAGTTTTAGTAATCATTTTTATAACGAATGCAAATTTCAAAACTAAAATATTAATGAAGTTCTCAATATCTGTTCAATAAAAATATCAATATATAAGTATGTATTTTATATGATATCTATTTTAATTTAAATGATATATATGTATATTAAATAAAAACTTATTAGATAAGACTTCTTACTCATGTGGTTTATAACCATTTATATCTTAGTATTACAAAAAAAAACTAAATCGTTGATAACAAAACTTTATTTGAGACTTTTAACAGTTTAGTAATTTATACTCGTTTTTAATAATTCAAAATACAACATATACGAAAAAATCTAAATTTTTATTATATGGTTGATATAATTGTGTAATTTATTTTAATGACAAAAACAAAAATAATAGAGGGTATACAAATTGTTAGCAAATCTTTATTATTGGAAATAATTAATTGTCATATATATTATAACCAAATTAGATAATTTCGTAGCTTTTATTTAAGGAAAGAATAAAGAATAAATTTTAAGATTAATAAATGATTTTATGATCAGTTTAATAAAAACTGTAGTTTAAATTGAGATGGACCAACTTACTTTTCTAAGGACTTTCAAGAATCATTCTCATGACGACACGTGTCATATATGTAATGTTGCAATACTTCTCTTTTACTCCTTCTGTCCCACTTTAAGTAGTGTTTTAGGTTTTTGCACAAATATTAAGAAAATACAATTTTTTATGTATTAGTATTAAATTAAACTAATTCAACCAATAAAAAAAAGATGTAGTATTTTGTAGTTGGTCAAAATTTTCAAACAAAATGGGACAAAAGAAAAACCCTAAAAACCCACTTAAAGTGGGACAGAGGGAGTAATATATAGGGAATTATATTTAAACCCCCAAATTCAGAGATAAGAATCCGATTACTAATCGACTCACATAAAATTACACAATTCAATTATTTCCTATCTAGCTTCGCTGAACACATGTGTCCGGCGGGTTCCGCTAAACAAAATCTAATATCCTCATGTATCAATTACCGTTCTCTATCTTATAACAGTTCATCAATAATAATGCATTACAAGAATTCGTAGCACGGATTAAAAAACAAAATAAAATAGGATTTATATATATATTTTATATTTAATATAAAAGCAATGCAATAAACTACAAAATATTATCATATACACCCAAATATTTTATTTCTATTTTTTAAATTAGATTGGAAGTTCATCCAACTTAACATTAGAATTCTATGAATTTTTTTTAGATATCATCTCTTTATTTATTTTTTAACGATTTGTCATTTTTTCATTTATTCCGGAGATTTATTGAGTTAGCTGTTATTATAGCCAAAGCCTGTCTAAGAAACGTGTATTTCTTTTTCTTTTTGTCGATGGTTAATTATGCTCTTACAAATTCTTCTTAATGCAATTTTAGGTGTTTAAAAAAAAGGGTTAAAAATTCATGTATCTGAGTCAGGTGATCTGAGTACATCTGTCATTACTCATTTACATATGAATTATCAGTAATCATCATCGAGATTGCGAATAAAATTAAAAAAGAGAATCCATTGAGTGTTGTTGTTTTAAATTGAAATCTTATCTGTAAAGCATAGTAGATGGAAGACGTGACAAAGTCATAAATTCGAAAATAGGCATCGGAAAGATGTCAACCTTATCTCTTTCGTTTCACGACAAAACACACAACGAACCAGCGAATACTAGATGGTACCTAACCTTGTACGTATCGTACTCTTTTTTTTTTTTTGAAACACTCGTATCGTACTCTTTTACTTCTTTAGACTTCTTTCTTTGTTTGTTTAGAACACTTCTTTCTTAGTGTTTTTTTTCATTAATTAAATTATCATACAAGAAACAAATATGGACCAACATATCCCTCTATCAAGTTTTTTATTTTTTTAATTAAATAATTAAGTACTACCTTTAAGTTTACTAATAGACTATAGTTTACCAAAATTTGTTATATCGTATATAATTAACATACGTATATATTCTACAGATCTAAATTATAAAACAACGGTAGTATAACACACATAAGAACTTGACTTTTTTTGTTTTTGTATTATTTTCTTTTCCTAATGTGGGTAAATTATTGAGCTTTTTATGTCAATATCAGTTTATGTACAATCTCGATCACAGTAATGAAATTCCGATGAAAAAATGCGTGGTTGCACACACAAATATATATATCAGAAGTAATGCATCTAAAACAAATTAATGATGGCAGGGAAAATGAAAATAGTTCTACCTCGTTTGTCCCAAAATATTACTCCAGTACGGTATTACGGAATTTACTTTTGTAACACGTGTGTTCTGTTCTGAATATAAGAATCCTCAAAACACTTGGTTCGGTACGGCAGAAGTACATCGATACAGATTATCTAGTCTAACTAGCTAACTTTAACATGAATTTAGTATGTTTCTCTTTCACGTGTATAATTTTTGCCAACCATACATTTTCAAAAAAGTATTTATATTGATTTTTAATAGATTCTTTTTTTGATGGATTACAACATAACTGCAAAAAAAATTTTAAAAAAACTTCAAAAAAATTCAAATTTTGGTTAGCGAAACAGAAAAACTTATTAATGCATCTAAACAAAAACGAAAGAGTAAGTTGTAGATCTCGTTGGAGCACCGCTCAAATATGCATTAAAATATCTTGTACATTTACTTTGCACCTAAACTAGATATAAATAGTTAAGGGAAAAAATTGACAATGGACAATCAAACTAACATATATTTCTATCATACTTTAGTTAAAGCCTAATGCTAGAGAAAAGCAAACCTACCTGAGGAGGGAGGGAAAGACGAAGCACCATCTGTTCAGTTGTTTAGTTCGCCTATTCAGGTGGATTCCCAGTGTTTGACCTGTCAAATCGATGTGTCATGGATCGATAATAGCACGGTCATTGGTCTAAGGTGGTTCTACAAGGATCAAATGGGAGTTGAGAGATTTGGTCTACAAAAATACCAGAAAAACCTATCAGTTCTCCATGCATAGATGGAATGGCTCGTATGGACGATATGTCTTGCTTAAGAGAGTTATTCTGCACCATGATCCATATAGAGACGGACAATTTCGACTTGGTGGACTTGATTGCTAATCCTACCGACTGACCAGCTTTTAGCTCTGATCTAGTCTCCTTCCAGATTCTACAAGATGGTTTTCGGATTTCAGCATTATCCACATATCTAGGAATAGAAATTTGCGTGCAGATTCTCTCGCCAAGGAAGCGAGAAGTAGCAGTTTTTTTCCGCACATAGATCAGACCCAGCCGGAAAGATCGTTTCTTTGGAATGACTCAACTACCACTTGATCTTAAAAAATGGACGTCGACAAAAAAAACTTTAGTTGAAGTACATTTGTCTTTTGAGACATTATAGAAAAGATAACTTCACATATATATATATATATATATATATATATATATATAATATTTTTTTTTTGATCCTGATAGCTTTCCTTATGTAACAAAGTCATTTATTATCCAAATAAAAACTGTTTGCATAGTAAAATCTTTCTTTTTTAAACAATGAGATGTATTGACCATGTTGACCGTAACACATTTAGTTCTTGTGTCAGAGGCTACAAAAATACCAAATGACCACTTTAGAATATGTTTATCCCTGAAAACGTGTTAGAGGTTCTAAAAGAAAAAAAAAATTATATAAAAGTATTTATTTTTCATTTTTCTTTATAGGACAAAACCAATAAATATGTGACACATATTTGTGTCAGTAGTGGAACCGTGTCTTAAATTGTTTAATTAAGAACCTTTCAGTTTTCTCTTTCTTAACATTTACTTATTATAATTATTTAAATTCTATGAATTTTTGTGTTAAGAGACTACCGTTAAACGTGCTCTTAGATCCGTATGACAGTGGACTAATATGCTTAAGAATTAAAATTTTCTTTCCATGCATATCTCTGGTAGAAGATTGTACATTGTAAGAATTACTAGCCACAACGAATATTGTTTCACATATATTTCAAATAGATTAAATCTATGTGTACGGAGTCCAAGATAACTATTACAAATATTTTGAGCGATATCAAGGTATACAATATTGAAATGTTTCCAAACTTTTGGATCTGATGGATGAGTGATTTTTTCATAGTCTGAACATGTTTGGCATGCCATCTCATTGCTCTATGCTAGTCCTTTCATATCGATATAATCTTTCAATTTTTTATAATTAGTAGATATCACATCCCTTGATATGATACTCTATTCCATCCACTTTATTGCAGTTTATATTGTACCTTTTGCAGAACCGACATTCCAGTTGTTATTCATCTTCTTTACATTAACTTTTCAATTTTTCCATTATATCATACAATTGTGGATACACGCACATCTCATGTTCGAAGAAAACCTAAGACAATAAACTAATTTATGAATCTTATAGTAAGGATCATCACATAAGTTGTCTTCTAACAAGGACTCTTTAAACAACTCAGACGATACATCCATGATTAAATTTGATGTTTTAATATTCGTCATCCTAACTGTCAGAGATAATTTAGATAACTTTTCTCTACAACTGACATAAACTGGGTGACTTGTAACATCTAAGTTCATAAATCTTTTTTGCATCTAAGTTAGGTTCTTTAATTTCAACTTCATTAGCTATTGTTAAAATTGTTTCTAGAAGTACATCTGAAACCATGTCATGAACCCTTTCATGATTTACTCTCTGCTCCTCATGATTGTAACTATTTCCATTATGCAAATGAATCAGTTCTTAAATATATAATACAACTAGCTTAATTTTAATCATAGCCTTCTCTCCATATTGAAACCAAATATAGTACTGTGGTGTAAATACCTCATTTACTAAATTGTTCCATACAGTATTACTACATGCAAATTTTGTATTCTTGCAATTCCAACAAGGACATAACAACTTATTGGTTTCTACGTGAACGATGAACTATCAGCCTAGAGACATGAATATCTCTAGACAATTTAGAAATTTCTTTTCCACCCTCTCATCAAAATCTTTGTGCTTATACATGCAACTTTGTAACTCGCAGATATTCACATTTTTTTCTGTTTTAACATTTTCTGTCTGTTCATTCATAAGAAAAGTGATATTTATATAGAAAATTTTCTTCATTTGTATGTAGAAAATTACCAATTGATTAACAACAACATTTTTTTACATGGCTTTTACATTCACATAACAACTAATGTACGATGATATATATTTAGTAATTACAAACATGTTTCCACCTACCATTTCCTTTTTTACTCGTTCAATCATCCTTAATGTGTTATACAACAATTTGCCATAAAGAATCCATTATATAGTTGCAACTTTTTTTAATACAGTTTCTTTCTAAAATCATTAATTCATCATACACTATCGTCGATTTCAGGAAGAAAATATTTGTTGTAATTACATTAAGTTCACGATAAAAAAAATCTTCGTAAAGTCTTCGTCACCATGGCCTTAATTTACAATGATCAAATTTGTCATAATTTTTGTCACTATGTGCATGTATTTTTGTAGTGAGAGCCTTAACTAAGTTTATAAACCACGACGCAAACCACTTCTGCATGAGGTTGCAACTCTCAAAACTGTTGTTATGATACCAACAGTACTGTATGAGACGCATGGCAGAATAATTTCTTTGTTTTAAAGATAAAAAGAATCCTCTCATAGTGGAAACTGTGAAACCGACCAACAGATAAGTAGAATGGAGGACACCCAAAATCGTCTATGAACAGAAAAAATAATACTTTATTTTAATTATCGTTCTAGGTTTATGCATACGAATTAAGAAAACATATAATTTTGTATATTTATAAAATAAACACAATTACCTATACACCTAACCATATTTCAACCAATAAAAAATAAAATGGAAAATCTTATTAAAAAAATTGCATTAAAAACTCTAAAACAACACTTATTTTAAAACAAAATTTTTTCCCTACAACGACAATTAAATCGAAACGGAGAGAGTAGAAGTAGAACAGAATACGCCATTAGTATAATTTTTCTTCTAACTTATATTAATTGGCACTTTTACAAATAAAAAGAAAGTAGATTTTTATGCGCTTTAAAAACACGTAATTTTTCTATTACAATATCATTTTTAAAATACCAAAATATTTCGTAATTATAAGAGTATGTGTTTATTATTTGATTATCTATTATGGTTATAGTTTTTTGACTTTTTATGTTTTACAAATATTATTGGGTGTTGAAAAATGATTTTAAATTTAGAAATTTATCATCATATGAATTTTAAGAATTAACTGTTTTTTATCATACTACTATATTAATTGTTTTAATTGACACTAATAATTATTTTTGTACTTTATAAAATTTTAAAACATATAACAGATATACTATTTCTATTTATATAAATTAAAAGCCAAAATATTCTTAAAACAAAAAGGATAATGTCTAGGTCTCATGGGTAAAAATAATTTTGATAAATTCGATGGGCTTTTAGTTTAGTTAGGATTTTTAAATGGTTAAAATGAGAAGAACTAACTGATTGAGTAATACGTGGCATAAAATAAATAAATAAAATCCAAATAAAAAATGGCATAGCAATGAAAATAACTCCACAAGCCTAGGATAGAATTTTGTTTTAATAGTATAGAATTTTATTCTTTATAAAAAATTTAAATATAACAGATATATTATTTCTGTTTATATTTAATTAACAACCAAATTACTTTTAAAATAAAGCGGATAATGTCTGGATCTTATGGGTAAAAATAGTTTTGATAAATTCCATGAATTTTTATAGTTTAGTTGAGATTTCTAAATGGTTTAAAATGGAAACAACAATTGATTGAATAAACTATGTGGCGAAGAAAATAAACAAATCCAAATAGAAAAATGATATAGAGATGTAAATTATTCGACGTATCAAAGATTCTGCTTTAATAACATCTATATTATTAAAATAGAAGTACACTTAAGAATTGCCCCTTAGTTTTCAATATTATTTACACTATCATGCCACTGAGAATTAAATTAAACTACCTATTCTAATGCTTGTCTTTTTCAGTTTGAGTTATGTGTTTTCCATAAATAAAATTTAAACTAAACACGTTATTGTTTTCCTAAAATAAAACAAAACTTTTCCTTTATATTCGTATAAACAATTCAATCGTTTACCTCAAAGTACAATCTCCAGTTATACATTTTTCTTTAATAAAACCCATCAAGATATACATGTATAAAAATAAAAAGGTAAAATATACAAGTAACACATAAAGTATATTGACAATTGTATATTAATGTAAACTAATACATTTTTTTGAAACTAATGTAAACTAATACTTTGAAAGTGTGTATATGTATTTCTTTATGTATTATATTAAAACCAATCTATAGAAATCGATTTTAGCTAATCCTTCTAAACAATTCCTTGGTAATTAACTTAGAATCAAAATAAAATGACAATGTTCAATATTAATAATACATTTAAAATATAGAAAGGAAACGTACACTAAAAATAAAAATATTATATATTACTAAATCGATTTCTTACTTTTCCAAATAAAAATTTCCTCCTTCAATTCGGGAACTGTTTATAATAAACGAGTGATATTGTAGAATATTTACATTTCAAACTGTATCCATGATTTTCGCTATCTATTATACAGTATTTAAGAAAAAAATATAATATCTATAGTTTGTTTCCTAATATATTCTTCATCACTTGATTTGGGGAATACTTAACAACAAATTAAATATTTTCAGAAAAATTAACAGCCAAGCAACTGCCTATATTGATGCTAACAACAAGATTTTATGGAAACAATTTATATTCTTGATAATATCGTAGCTTTTCAGAAAAATTAACAGCCAAGCAATTGCATATATCAACGCTAACAACAAGATTTAATGGAAACAATTTATATTCTTAGTAATATCATATCTTTACAGTTTCCACGCTTGGTCTAAGCATATTCTCTACATTAGGATTTCTCATTAACATTATATATATTTGACGTTGCAGAAGCTCTTTAAATAAAAATAATAAACATGGAAACTTTATAAAAACTCATGAGATTTTCTTGAACGAATTCTTTTTTTATTTTTTTTTTAAGATTCCTTAAGAAATTAAAAAATCACTTCGCAGATAATGTCTAGGGGACTAGGGGATGCTCTTTTTCGTTTTTCTTTTCATTATCCAACGTTGGCTTCATAATATAAGTCCAATTATATATAAATATTTGATTTGTTTATATAATACACTGTGATATAATAGACGATTAAAATCACAAATTATAACTATTCAAAGTAATAAAACAAAACTTTAATTTTTAAAATGTTATATTAACAATTATATAATACATTTTAATTTACAAATATATATATATATATTATACCATTAGTAGAAATAAAAAAATTAACGTGAAAGAAAATATTTATACGGTCACGGGTCAAGCTATAGAAATAAACAACAACAACGCAAGATTATTTTTTTTAACAAATTTAATAGATTTTAATAGAAATTATAGTTCCAACTATGTTTATATATTTTATGTAATTATAAATATATTTTTTTACGAGATGCTAAGATTTTGGAATTGGAAAAAAAATATGATCCACCTTTATATTATTTTAATTAGAAAATTTACAAATTCATATCAGAATATTTTATTAGAATTTTAATTTTTATTACAAATGCAAAGATTAATTTTCAACCTAAATTTATGTTTAAATATTACAAATACATCATTTAATAAAAAATTAAAAACATAAAATAAATACCCGCCCGGTCGGGCGGATCAAGGTCTAGTTGATTCTTATTTGAAAAGAAGCTAGAAAGAAAAAAATCTTATCATTCATGATAATATATATTACCTTCCACTACATGACTTATTTGGACTAAACAAATCAATAAAAAACTCAGTTTACCTTTAAGACAATTTCAAATAATTAAAATAAATAAATATATTTCCACAGAAGTGGTCTACGTACATGTAATTGTCTGTGTATATTGTCTTTACAAGTAAAGGTAATATTTTTGCCTTATGGGGCCAAGATTTTTCTCTGAGTAGAAACAAATAGCAAATACAACTCCTTAAAACCAGCTTTTGACATCAAATCAAAACCATTCTTTTCTTCCGTCTTTCACGCTCCTCCTCTCCTTCATCGTTTCATAGATTCTTTTTCCTCTTTTTTTTTTTTCCTTCCTCAGATCTCTTTTCCTTCAAAACGATCCTCTGTTTTCATCTCCCTGAGGGTTGTTTTCTCGTAGGAAGCAAATTCTCTTCTTCTATCGATCTCGTCGATGTTTTTTTTTGTTTCTTCTTTGCATGGTCTAGTGGATGATTGATAACGTCTGATCTTTGAAATTTTGGTGACGTTTCTGGGTTTATGATATTGTAGAAAATTTAGTTTTTGTTATAAAAAAATCTGGGTCAATGATAATAGTGGTCGACGAGTCGGTTTCTTAGGGTTTACTTTTTCCTCTAATTGTCTTTGTTGAATTGTTTTTTTCTTTATTTCATTTTGAATTCTGTTTTTCTCATTTTTAATTGAATTTTCAACGCTATTATTGAAGAGAATTTCAGCTTGTGGAATTTGTTATTGATTGAAAAAAAAAGTCTTTTCAAATATATATTAGAATCTAGATGTCAGAAGAACTTGTCCAGAAGCTTGAGGTTGGTGTAATAGTTTAAACAGATTTTTTCAAAAAAATAAATGAGTTCAGGTTTTCTGAACAATAAAACTATTGTTTAACATATTTGCGAAATTCTCTTTTGAAAAATATATTTGATAATGATGAAAATTTTCTGTCAGAATCTTGTTTGGTGATTGTTTGAGTTGTGTTTGTGTCTCATTCTCTGTGTGTCTGAGATTACTTTAGAAGAAAGTAAACGAAAAAAAAAAATGGACTCAACAAACGAGACAAAAGCTACACCGGAAAACAACCTCAGAAGCAGAGGAGCTGATGGGAACAACAGCAAGAAAGACATGATTTTCCGAGCTGACAAGATCGATCTGAAGAATCTTGACATCCAGCTGGAGAAACATCTGAGTCGGGTTTGGTCAAGAAACATCGAGAAGAACCCAAAACCCAAGGAAGAGTGGGAGATTGACTTGGCTAAATTGGAGATGAAGAATGTCATTGCTCGTGGTGCTTATGGTATTGTCTACAAAGGCATCTATGATGGTCAAGACGTTGCAGTGAAAGTGCTTGATTGGGGAGAAGATGGCTACGCGACTGCTGCTGAGACTTCGGCTCTACGTGCTTCATTTAGACAAGAGGTTGCGGTTTGGCACAAACTTGACCATCCCAATGTCACAAAGGTAAATTGATAGTATAACCTCCTTAATTAGGTGTTATCAGTGACCACTATTTTGTGTGTAATGGTTGTGGATTGAATAAAACAGTTTGTTGGAGCATCAATGGGAACAACGAATCTGAAGATACCATCATCAGCGGAGACGGAGAACTCGTTGCCTCAGAGAGCTTGTTGTGTGGTTGTGGAGTATCTTCCTGGAGGAACTCTTAAACAGTTCTTGTTCCGTAACAGGAGAAGGAAACTCGCTTTTAAAGTTGTTGTTCAGCTCGCTCTTGATCTTTCCCGAGGGTAATAATGTACTTTAAAACACATAACTACTTTTGTGTCATCTCTTTATGAGTCTTGACTCCAAGAATGTTCTTATTGCACAGGCTAAGTTATTTGCATTCAGAGAGAATCGTTCATCGAGATGTGAAAGCAGAGAACATGCTGTTGGATTATCAGAGGAATCTGAAGATTGCTGATTTTGGAGTGGCTAGAGTTGAAGCTCAGAATCCAAAGGACATGACTGGAGAAACTGGTACTCTCGGATACATGGCTCCAGAGGTATACAACATAAAAGAAACATTACATCTTCTCTTTTTGGGTTTTCTTGGAATCTGATTGTGTGCTTGTTGTGAGGTTAGGTTCTTGATGGTAAGCCATACAACAGAAGATGCGATGTATACAGCTTTGGGATATGCTTGTGGGAGATTTATTGTTGTGATATGCCTTATCCTGATCTCAGCTTTGCTGATGTTTCTTCTGCTGTTGTCCGTCAGGTCAGTGAAATTCAAATATAATATCGGCTAAAGTTGGTTAATCCGGTTATGGTTTGATTTCTTCTGTTTATGTCGCTGTTTAATGGTTTATCGGTTTAAGAGAAAAAACCAAAACGAAGTACTAAACCAATATGAAATTCGGTTTTAGTTTCCGCTCTGATTGATTTCATGGCATTAGAGTTGGATTTTAAGTCGGTTTAGGTAGAAATTAACGTCAACATATACATGTTTCTAATATATGATAAAATTCTGGTTCAGTAATTCGGTTTAGTGTGTGTGTGGTTACTGGTTATCCTATGCTGAAGTATTTATTCGGTTTTGTAGATTTAAACTTATAAAATTCAATCGGTTTGGTTTCGGTTTAGTCTAAGATGATTTAATTTTGAAACAGAATCTGAGACCGGACATACCGAGATGTTGTCCGACATCGTTATCAAGCATCATGAAGAAATGTTGGGAAGCGAATCCGGAGAAACGGCCGGAGATGGAGGAAGTCGTGAAGATGCTTGAAGGAGTAGACACCTCCAAAGGCGGCGGAATGATCCCGGAAGATCAAAGACCTGGCTGTTTCTGCTTTGTCTCCGGTCGTGGTCCCTAAATTTACCTTTTTACCCCTCTTTCCCACCCGTCCTCTTTCTTACTTTTCCAGATTGAATTTTGGAGCGATGCTTTGTTTTTCTTTTTCTTCGTTAATCTGTCCAGATTTAAAAAAAAAAAAGAATATATATATTATATAATTTCTGTCAATTGTGAATACTAATTCTGGCGTTTGCTCTCAGTATACAGCTGATATCGAATAACAATTATTTTGTTTGTAAGACGTTGATAACCCTAATATTACACCGTACTAACTAAAAATTATATGCTTAATTCTATGTTTTGCGAAGAAATCATGTAGCCACATGCTAAGAGAAGCAATGCTCGATGAGATTAGCGGACGAACTAGTGACTTAGGCCAAGTATCGATGTGGCGACGTATCTTCTTGTCATTAGAGGGTTGTGTATGAGCGGGAAATTGGAGGAAGCATGCTTGTTCTTTGAGGAGGCAATGCGGAAAGGAATGGTTCCTAGAGAAAGCACTTGCAAAATGTTGGTGGAAGAGCTTGAGAGGAAAGCAGGGCCGGCTCAAAACATTTTAAGTCCGCAAATTTTTTTTTTTGGATTTTATATATTTTGAAGTATTATTTTTACAAAACATATAACTTAAAAGAATTATATGATAATATTTAATAAAAATTTCCAGTTATGAAAATATATAAACCAAAAATTAGATTTTTTTAACACCAAAACAAAATTTAGTTAAAAATATAGGTTTTCTAAAAAAAAAAAAAAAAAATTAGGCCCCTAATATCACGGACCCTGGGACGGTGCACCCATTGCCCCCCTATCTGAGCCGCCCCTGGAGGAAAGGTATATATGGCAGAAGCAAAACTCAAGATTCTGAGTTTGGTTCAGTCCACCAGGTCACAAAGTCCTTCTTCACCTGTTTCCTAGAATTTAGAGTTTGGAGCATTGGCTCCAAAAGTTTTGTTTCTCATATGTACTCTGTTTCAAAATATGTTCTACATTTTGATTTTTTTTTTTTGAAATGAAATGAAAGCAAAGGATCGTTTCTGGCATAAAAATAAATTTAGCCTTTTAAATGAAATTTTTCTATAATCAGAGGCCTTTTTTGCAAAAAAAAAATTTTTGGCATACTGATTTTACATCGTATTTATGTATTTCTGTATTTCAGTTAATTATATAAATATTTTGTTTTTTTTAGAATAAAGCAGAAAAGGGTTAATAAACCCTTTTGTTTCTTCTTCTTCTTCCAGCGCCGTCGTTCAATCTCTCTAAAACCCTTATCAAGCGCAGTTCTTCAATATTCTTCGTTGTTAAACCGTAAGTGCTATTCTTTTCCTTGAAAGATTCATGTCAATTTAGGAGTATGGCGTCTTAGTTATCTCGAAAGTAGCGTTCTATTGTAATAGACTTCACCTAGGTTAGTAAAGCTATAATCTTTCGTCCGTAGATTGTTTGATATTCAAGGTAACAGAACCAGTTATTGAGTCTTTTCTTCGATAACATAGAAACTTTAATTTATTTGATTTTTGTTGTTGTTGCTTTTATTGGAGCAGATGTCATTTGAAGATGATTTTGTGGAAGATGATGAGATGAACATGATTGATGAAGACGGAGCAGCATCTGACTCTGAAGCTGAATCTCTTTCAGACTCAGATGACGAGATCACTGAGAAGTTAGCTGAGCCGACGAAGACTGCTGTCTACAACAGAGATGGCCTCCTTGATAAGCTTCAAGACATTAGCTGGCCAGAAGATGTTGACTGGACTCACAAGCTCACAGTCGAGATCGAGCAAGGACAACAAGCCGTCGACGTGAACGACGACCTCGCTAGAGAGATGGCTTTCTACACGCAAGCCCTCGAAGGGACGAGGCAAGCATTCCAGATGCTCCAGGATATGGGGCTGCCTTTCCTCAGGCCGGCGGATTACTACGCGGAGATGGTGAAGTCGGACACGCATATGGAGAAGGTGAAGTCTAAGCTTCTGTACGAGAAGAAACAGATGGAGGAAGCGGAAGAGAGGAGGAAAGCTAGGGATAACAAGAAGATGGCTAAGGAAGTGCAGTCTCAGAAGATGAAGGAGAGGGCCAAGCAGAAGAAGGATGAGATTGAGTCTGTGAAGAAGTGGAGGAAACAGAGGCAGCAGAGTGGGTTTAGTGAGAAAGGTGGTCCTGGAGAGCTTGATCTTGAGTTTGGGAACGGTAAGAGTTTTCAGAGAGGTGGTGGTGGTAAGAAGAGGCCTGGTGTGTCTCCTGGTGATAGGTCAGGTGGCAAAGGGAAGTCTGCTTCGAGGATGAACAATAAGAAGAGGGAGTTTAGGGACTCCAAGTTTGGTCATGGTGGAAGGAAAGGGTTGAGCAAGCAGAACACTGCGGAGACGACTAATGATTTCAAAGGCGGGTTTCGTGGTGGCAAAGCTGGTGGAAACAAGAGACAGAAAAGATAAAACAAGTTTTGTTCATCTAAACCCATAAACTATTTTGTTATCTTTGGATTGTGTATGAGATAATGTTTTTTTTTCTTGTTTTGTAAGACCCTCTTGAGTAAGGTTATCTTAGTTGCAGTGATGTACTAATGATTACTTGAATTAACAAAGGTCCATGTGTTTTCAAAGATTTCTTCTTTGAATCAATCTCTTAAATTCATCATCCAACAATAATAAGACTGTTTAAGTACTTCACAAGTGCTTATTAAAAGGTTGTACCATGGATTAAAACTTCACTCAAGCCAACAATCCTTCTCTCATTCATTGAGCACGATAAATTCTGTTTCTCTCTTTCACCAAACATGGTTCGCTTGGTCATGTCATATTCACTGTAGTTCGATTATGGGAGAGTGAATACAACACATGATTTTGGAGGAGATAAAAGTTCTCTCTTTAGTGTATATCTTCTATGTTTAATAAGTAACATCTTCTCAAAACTCAAAAGTATGCACATATCTGTAACTGTGACTCCCTCTTCCTCTACCATTCGTATGAATCTTGGGAATGGGAAGTTTATTACCACAGGGTCCAAACCTACTTTTTCTTCAGGGGCATCAGAAAATTGCAACAAGATACCCACTTTAAAACTTTTTCTTAAAACTTTTAAAGATTACAACTAGTTTTGCAATAAGTTGCTGACAAGTTTTCCCCCTTTTTGTTGGGTTTCATTTGAGGATGAATTATATTGAAAAAGGAATTTACAATATTTGAGGTAAATCTGTAATGTAAATATTTCTCTTCTGAAAATACGATATACTACTAATAGATAACGTTTTATTGATAATTAGCAGATTTAAATTGTTGCTGAACTCATATTATGACTTCTGATCATAGAAGCATGACGCACACAGTAAAAGATACAATAAAATAAAATGCGAGTGTCTTAGTCATGCTATTCGAAGTGGAACATAACCTGGTGATAAGACACGTTGTAACATCATAGAGAATCCTTGTAGTACTTATCTTCCGTACCCCGTTCCACCCAAGTGTTATCCATATCTTCTCATGTTTGTATTTTTCGTAACATCAAATTGTAACATTAACTTGTAACACACATTTTTACCACAGAAAAAGAAAACTTGATGAACACATAACTATTGGAAGCAAACTGTGATTTAAGTTTGATAATCATCTCAAATGTAAAAAACATACATGTTTCGCACCATCCAAACCAATTCTATAAAATTTGTATATGCTAATCAAAACCATTTTGTATCTCTTCACAAACTTCTAGTTTTATGTTTTCACCCATTTTTTCAGTGTTTGGATAAACGTTTGAGTGTGCCCAATCGTAGTTTTGCTGTATAAGAACACTCGTCACCATGCATGTCAATCTCTCGTTCCTATATAAACCAAATCCATCCATCCTTTTCTTTCAAGAAAGAAATACATCAACAACAACAAAAAAATGGCGATCAACAAATTAACCATAACACTTTTCCTTCTCACATCCTTAGCTTTTTTCCACTGTTTGGCCTTCCGTGTGGAGGTCCAAGAGTTCGAACCACCACAGCAAGAAGGACAAGAAGGTCCCGGTGGGGGCTCCGGCGAGGGATGGGATGAAGCGGCGACAAAGAATCCGTACCACTTCGGGCAGTGGAGTTTCAAGAATTTCTTTCAGTCAAAGGATGGTTTTGTGAAAATGTTGCCCAAGTTCACTAAACGCTCATCGACTCTCTTCCGTGGAATCGAAAACCACCGTTTCTTGTTCCAGGAGATGGAACCTAACACTTTCCTTGTTCCTCATCATTTAGATGCCGATTGCATGTTCCTAGTCCTACAAGGTTATATTCATTCTTGAAACACTTGTATTTTTTTTGTTGGGACATACACTTCTCGTAGTACTAATAAGTTACTAAAAATCAACTTAATTCGATTTAAATCAAATCAGGGAAGGGAGTGATTGGTTTCGTGACGGATAAGGCAAATGATACCTTTCAAATAACGAAAGGTGATGTGGGAAGAGTCCCTTCCAGCGTCACACACTTTTTCACAAACACCAACGACACTGTTCCTCTCCGTATCGCCAAGATCGTCGTCCCCGCCAATGTTCCCGGACACTTCCAGGTCCTTTATTTAATTTTGTTACATACTTCTCTTCTTCTTTTTTTGCACTTAATTAATTTTAATATGTTATTCGTCGATATTTTTCCAGGTTTTCTTCCCTGCTCATTCCCAGTTTCACCAATCCTATTTCACTGGGTTTAGTAAAGATGTACTCACGGCCAGCTTCAACGTACGCTTCTTAAGTTCCTTTCATCTTTTAATATGTTATATATAACACATATACGAGTCTACGGCAGTTTTGTGAATTTCACGAGAAGAGTTAATTAATGATTACAAGTTTTGTACTATTGAATCTATAGATACCGGAAGAATTGCTAGGAAGATTGATCAGGGGACCACAACAACAAGTGGGACAAGGGATTATAAGGAGAATTTCACCGGGCCAGATCAAGGAACTTACAGAACACGCTACTTCTCCTTCAAACAAACACAAAGACAAAGACAGAGACAGGAGCACGTTCGGGAGCCCTTTCAATCTCCTTGCACAAGATGCAATCTACTCCAACGACTTTGGTCATTACCACGAGGCACATCCCAAAAGGTTTAGCCAACTCCAAGACCTCGACATCGCCGTCGGTTGGGTTAACATGACACAGGTTTGCACTCAATAGTCTTTACGTAGCTACGACATTTTCGATGGATCAGCCACTGATCTAAAGTTTGGGTGTTGTGTAAATATGCAGGGGTCATTGTTCCTTCCTCAGTATAATTCAGAAACAACCTTCGTAACGTTTGTTGAGAATGGTTGCGCACGCTACGAGATGGCTAGTCATTACACATTCCAAGGAGACCAACAACAGCCCTGGTTTGGACCAGGACAAGAAGAAGAAGAAGAAGTGGAACAAGAAATGAGTGGACAAGTACACAAGATTGTAACACGCGTGTGTAAGGGCGAAGTTTTTATCCTTCCGGCAGGTCATCCGTATGCTATACTCTCACAGGATGAGAACTTTGTCGCGGTAGGGTTTGGTATTCATGCATCCAACAACACAAGAACGTTCCTTGCAGGTCAAGAAATAGAGTTTTTTTTTTAATTGATGGTTCTTCATAAAATTCTTCTCTTTTTAGTTTTTGACAATTGTTTGGTTGGGTTTATAGGGCAAGATAATATGCTGAGCAACCTCAACACGGTGGTGACGAGGTTGAGCTTTGGTGTGGGGAGTAAAATGGCGGAGAAGTTGTTTACGAGCCAAAACTATTCCCACTTTGCACCTACGACTCCTAGCCATCAATTTCCAGAGAAACCCAAGCCATCCTTTCAATCAATCTTCAACCTAGCCGGTTTTTGAGAATGCAAAAAGTAGAAAAGGTCGAGTACATGTCTGACGGTGTAATAAAAATACGGTGACAGTTCCGTAACTTCTGTCTTGCAGAGTTTCTCGAGTTGTACATGTCTGTAACGGATTTCCTCTGTTTTATAAATAATAAAACCTATATGTGTTGATTATTGGTTGGGTGGATCTTTTCTATATAAACTCCAGATTGAACATTTACATTATGAAACCAGTAATCTGAAAATGTCACTTGATAAAATATATGACTGCGAGACTAAACTATGTGCGACAAAGCTAGTAGCACTAGCAAATAAGAGCATCCACAATGGTGGATTTGCTCTCGGAGTCCTTAAGATTATTATAGTATTTTTTTTTGTTTGAATAGTGAAAGACTCTACACTATTTTGTGTGTTCAATGGTGTTCTTTTTTTAGGAGTTCTTAGAAATTAAAAAAAAATATAAAAAATTACCCGCTAAAACCAGCATTCATGTCCATCACATTCCTCACGCTAGACCAGTTTACAGCTAAACGTTCAAGATAGACATCAGATACAATCTCTGACCATTTCTCTGTATCTTTCTTGGATGTTTTTGTGTCAGCCGAAACACTTTGAGGCTTTACACTCACAAGCCGTTTAAGCCATAGCTCAGGCCACTTCTGGACACCTCCACTCGGTAACTTCGAGATGCATTGGCGGAGAGGATTTGAATTAAAGGTTCGAACTTTACGATACCTGAGTCGAGCTTTAGAAAGCTCCCAATAGCAACGAGCGTAGTGTTGACCTAATCCAGCAAAAGCCCCAATTCTCGATGTGGCGGCTGCGACGGAACCTGAGGTGAGAACTCGATTGGGATCGGATGAGATCGCTAGCTTAGCAGTTGGTTCAGACGAGAACGGAGGCTGGGAGAAGGTGTTGACGGCGCATAGTTCGCGGGACCAAGGGATCAGTCTAGGGTTGGGCGACGAAGAAGAGGAATATGATAGAGGAGCCATGGTGGGAGATGAGAGAGAGAGAGAGAGAGAGAGAGAGAGAGAGAGAGAGAGAGAGAGAGGAGACACGTGTATTAAGGATCAAATCCTTCCAATCTTTTCTGAAGGACTGATCCGTCGTTAGTTAAGCTAAAATATTATTATCATATTTCATTAATCTTAAGGATTAATGCTAAGGATTCGTTACGGACCGTCGTTGCGGATGGTCCAAGTGACTAATTACCAATCTTGCATAAAGACAATAAAATGAAAAGGTCGGACAAAAAGAGATGACGGGCCTCTAATGAAAGCCCATTTCATATGGAGGCTCCTTTTCTTCCCCTGGAAGTGAGCAAAAGGTCAACAACACATAGTAGGCATGAAGGTTAACCAGGTCGGGTATTTGTTAACCGAAGTGATTCAGTTTCGGCTAACTTTTTTACCTGCCTGAATTGAAGTTTTGGTTTTGTTGCTAAACTTCGGTTAAGATATCTAGTAATTTCAGTTTATTCGGATAAATTTTTGTTACATTTTGATTTTCAGTTTTAAATGATTTAGAAGAAACCAGGTTGGTTTGAAATCCGAAGTAGGAAGTTGGAAAACTTTGCCAATTGGTTTAAACCCCATAACCGAGAACATAATCCAAAACCGGGTTCGGTTAGGCAATGCTCAGGTTCGCTAGGAAGTAGGAAACAGAGAAGGCTTGTTCTGCAAGACGCTTTGTTAGTTTATATCAATCACTCGACCATCGATCAGATTCCACTTCTCCTCGCACACGCCGGCGAAAAGCTTAATCGAAATCAACGAATCGAGATAAACAGATCTGTAGAGGAAGAAGAAGATGGAGTGTGTATTCGGTCTAGTGGGGAACGGATTCGCGATCGTGGCGGCGGATACATCGGCGGTTCACAGCATCCTCCTCCACAAAAACAACGAGGACAAGATCATGCTTCTTGACTCTCACAAGCTCGTTGCTGCCAGCGGCGAGCCAGGCGATAGGGTTCAGTTCACGGAGTACGTTCAGAAGAACGTGTCCTTGTACAAGTTCCGCAACGGTATCCCTTTGACTACCGCTGCTGCCGCCAACTTCACTCGCGGCGAGCTCGCCACTGCTTTGAGAAAGGTGTCCTCCTCCTCTCTGCTCGCTCTTTGGGTTTCTGATCTTGTTTTGCACTTTTCTGCTTGTGGGTACTGCCTGGGCTATATGATAGTTTACATTTGAAGCTTTCTTTGAATCAAATTTGAAGCCTTTCCTCTGTAATCAGAGATTGCTGATAGCTAATTTCTTAGGTTTGTGATTGAAAGAGTTGTGATTTTGAATTGTCTACTTTAAGGTTTTGCCTCGTTAGGACTTCAATTATAGTAAGAGATGTGGTTGGAGAGAATGCCTATGTTTTCCACTGTAGTGCGAGTATCCCAAACTTAAAAAAGGAACTTACTGCCATGTTAAATGTCATATAAAGCATTGTATGATATTTGGTTTGTCTAGTTAAGCTCTGTGCTTGAATGTCATACAAGGCATGGTATCATATTGGAATTGTTCTGCGCTTGAATGTCATATAAAGCAGTGTATCATATTTGAATTGTCTAGTTAAGTTATGTGCTTGAGTGTCATATAAAGCATGGTATCGTATTTGGATTGTTCTGTGCTTGAATGTCATATAAAGCATGGTCTCATAATTGGATTGTCTAGTTAAGTTCTGTGACTGCTTGAATGTCATATAGAGCATGGTAGTGATCGTCTAAAGCGAATTGAACACTAGAAGAGCTCTGAAATTTCCTTAAATTGTTATAGTCTGAAATTAGTGATGCATCTTTTATTTTTGTGGAAAAGATGAACTCGGGTTGAAGGTTTCTCATGTCTAAGCGTTGTTATGACTTTTTTTTTTAGAATGTAGAAGTCTAGAAATGCTTCTGCTGTCTTTGTCCTCTGTCACAGTAGACCCATATGGCCTTTTCTGTGGATTTTCTTGTCTCGGTTATGTTTATGATTTTTCGCCACTTATCATTAATGGCCAAAATTTTAAGATATATCCTTATTTATTGGTTTTGCTGTCTTTGATCAGAATCCGTATTCCGTGAATATCTTGATGGCTGGCTACGACAACGAGAGCGGCGCATCCCTTTACTACATCGACTACATTGCAACCCTTCACAAAGTTGACAAGGGAGCTTTCGGTTACGGCTCTTACTTCTCCCTCTCCACCATGGACAGGCATTACCGCAGCGACATGTCTGTTGAAGAAGCCATCGAACTGGTCGACAAATGCATACTTGAGATCCGATCAAGGCTGGTCGTTGCGCCTCCAAACTTTGTGATCAAGATTGTTGACAAGGACGGAGCTCGTGATTACGCTTGGCGTCAGTCCGTTCAGGACGTCACCACGGCTGCTGTCTGAGCTAGTTTTGGTTTATGCTGTTACGTTTGCTTTTTATTGGGAGACTATGTTTCTGACTTTTTTTATTTAGTTTGAGAATCAACATTGAGCATTAAGCAAACGATATATTTCTTCAGACAGTACAAAGTGTTATCTCACCCAAAACAATGACACTGACTCAAAACAAATATGCCAAAGCATACATCAAATCACATGAAGAATACAAAGGGAAGCAAATGGACAATGAAATCAGTAGAATTTGAGAGCTACGAAGCTGACGGCGAAGAAGAGAAGAGATGGTGAGAGAGCATAGGCGGATGAAGGAGTAAGAGACGGTCGACTGGTGCTTCCCCCGTTGTCAGCCGTAGGAGCAGTACCGTCAACAGTTGGTGTAAAAGGTCTGGTTGCATCGGACTGTGGTGTCTGAGCTGCTGAAGTCGGCTCTGGAACTATAGGAGATGTTGATGGACCTGGAGACATCGCCGGTCCAAATGCACCAGCAGGTCCTGCTCCAAACAAAAACTCTTATCAGTTAATCTTCCAAGCAAAACTAATCATATGATTAAGTCGAGATAATGATGTAATTAATTGTTTTTACCAGGAGCAGCAGCTGGAGCAATATTGGCTGTTCGAAAATTATAAGAAAATCAGAAATAAAATATTAGATAATTGATTTAATCAGGTACATGAAAAATGTAATGTTTTAGAGATGAATAATTGTATTTACCTGTGCATTGAAGAGGGACTCTAGGCATGTTACAAGCACGTGGAAGAGAAACGGCAGTTGTACGGTTAATCGGAATATTAAAAGGAACGCTTCCGGTGACAATAAGACAGAGACATCCCATTCCTCCGGTAGTCAACGACTTTAATGAGTTGCAACAATCAGAGGAAGGTGAAGTTCCGTTGCTACTGCTATTGGTTAAAATGCTCATACAAGGACCTACGGTGGTCATCATAGACGGAGTACACTGGCTAAGCGGCGGTTGCTGGCTACGAACTGGAGAAGCTAGCGCTGCGATTAAGGCCACTAACACAATCGTTATTCCTGAAATCTTGGACATTTTTGGTCGATGTAAAGCTTGTTTGTTGTTCTTTGTGTTTGAAGTGGTGTTATGGTGAAGTATAAGCAAATGCGGGATTGGTTTTATAGGTAGGCAAAAGTGGAGGGAGCGAAGCAAGTGTGTATAGGTCAACTACTATAACTAACTATGTTCTTTTTTTCGTTAATAGGGTCGTTTGTGGTAGTGACTTGCCAATGAGGTGCATACACGTGCATAGAGGAGTGTGGTAGATAGCTATTTAATTGGTGTTTGACTGTGTTAGATGAACCACTCTTCCATGGCTGGTTCTGTTTTGAAAACTAATCAAGAGATTCCATTTTAACTTAAAAGCGCATTAGAGCATTTTGAATGACAGTTTTTTTTATGCTGAGTTTCCATGAATAAAATAATACAAAAAAAAAAGAAAAATATAGTAACTGAAGAGAATTGTCTTTGTTTAAGAAACTTTACCAAGATTTTAAAAAATTCATGTGACATTTATCTTTCAGAAGTTTCATTGAAAGATTCAATACAATTAAGGTGTCTTGTCTGTATCTTACGCGAATGTAGCTATTTTAAGAATTCTCAGTAATTACATAAGTATCTTAGGTAATTCATAACATAAATTATGAAATATAATTTTACTTGGGAACAGTGTTTCAATAATTTTTTTTTACATGGCAGCAACATCAGAGATTTCTTTAGTGCACTTTTAAAAAAAAAACATGGAAACATTCATATAGTGTAATTGTTTTGGAAAACTTCATTGTATACTGCATTTCTTGTGTTTTTTTGGATTTTCTTTCTTACTAATTATCAAGATCTTCGATCCGGTCTATGACGTTAGTCTTGATACGGCATTGTATACTAATTTTTATTAATAGTCATTGCAAAACCAATATGAAATTGCTTTAGTATCATCTTAAAGAGAAACATGCATTTTCGAAAACTAAAATTTTCCAACAGTTATAAACCTTATTTTATTGATGTGATTTGGTCAATTGTGTTACAAGTACACTTGTACCATTGCACAATCCACATAGATGGTTTATATTTCTAAGCAACATAATATGAACACCAATTTTCAACTTTAGATCATAATTTGGTAATCCAAATTTTTAATGTTGTTTACATATTTTTGAATGTACACCATATCATTTATTTATTTTTGTATCATGAACTAAGATACAAGCGTTCATTACCTTTCAATATTTAAGAAAAAATAGTTGATATGAATGAATTGAGATTAGACGAGAAAAGCTAAATAAACATAAGACCATAGAATTACATGTTATTTGGGTGAACAAAACTTTCATTTATTAAATAGCATTTTGATTCTTCCTATTTAATATAGTCATTTATTAGAAAAAAAATCTAGGATTATTTTCTCTGGCATAAAAATGTCCATACACCTCTTTAAAAAATCCTAGTATGAGATCATCAAAAATTCTACATGTATATATTTATATTTAGTATTCTGGGATTATGATCCCTTGCATAAAAATGTATATACACATTTTAGTTATTTTTATAGAATCATCGAGAATACTATATATTTATATGTATATATATACATAGATTGATATCAAAAACATATTCCAAACATTAGAGACAACATTTTTTTGCCGCATGCATGTAAATGTGCATGAGTCTATGACACCATCTAGATTTACATTTGAAGATACTTTAATTTATAACAAAATTAATGAAATCTATTGTTTTTGAAGGTAATTTTACCTTTTTATCGAAAGAAAATACTGAATTGATGTATGGAGGCCTAATAAATTATGATCAGTCAAGTTTTTAGTGATGTGTTATGATTTTGAAGAGTTTTAAAATCTCATTTTAATTCATTTTGGTCATTTAGATTGCATATTAGGTATATATATATTGCATTTGCGTACATAATTTCATAAAACAGGGTTTACTATGCATAATTGGAAGTTTGAGGCGAAATCAAAGGTTATCTCTGCAAATTAAGAAGTTTGGGCTGAATATGAAAACACTTAAGACTTTGAATACCTGTTTTGAAAATAAGCAAGAGATCATTTAGCTAAACATAAAAATTATCAAACTATAAGAAATTAGTGCATCTAAAAAAATCATAAACTAATGTTACCTACCTCAGAAAAGAGAGCATTTACACATCAATCATTGTACATTTACCTCCTAGTTCTCATGATTGCAAAGTACTCATCGACTGCACTAAATATGCATAATTTCCTTCTTCTAACTACAAAGAATTAGAAACAAAACATTTATAACATTCTATATGAAAAATATCAACATTAAAGAATTACAAACCTCACAAATGGAGATATATCATTTGTCTAATTAGTTTAATGTGATATATATTTCTGTAAGGGTCGTTATTAGTCATTACAATATTTAAAAAAAATTGTCAAAAAGAAATATTTATAAAATAAATTTATTTTAATAGTGATATATGAATGGTTAGTCAATATCATATTTTAAAAATCTTGCCAAAATATAAATTTTTATAAAAAATATTGTAAAATTCATATTATGTTGATGGGTATGTCATATTTTCAAAAACTATATTTTTGTAAAAAAGGTAATAACATCTAAACAAAAAATATTAAATCAATTGTCAAATAATATTTATGAGATTTCTCTAAAAGAGTATTTCACTTTTAAGTTGCAAAAATTCTAAAAGAGTATTTCACTTGCATAACATTAGTGAGTTCATTTTTGACCCAAAAGAATAAGTTCGTTTTATTATTGAGTTTGAAAATATGAAAAGTTAAACAAGTCTCTCAGGATAAAATTACAAAAAAATAAATAAAAGGGGAGATATATTACAACATACAAGTAACGTCTATGAAATGAGAAACTTTCAATGATGATCCTGACTGAGATTTTATGACACGTGTTGGTCAAGTCAAACAAATGGGTCAATCTAAAGAAATAACAATACAAAAGAACCACTTCATTATTTAGTACAGTAATTAGCAAAACTCCGAAAACATTCATTAAGAAGTAGTTTAACAACCCAGCCTAAGACCTTCGTCACAAAGACGACCGACCCAAAACAAAAGGAATCAGTTCTGTTCACAGCATACAACAGACTTCGTGTCTCAACAGAAGCAAAATAGGCAAATATTCAAAGAACTGTTAGAAAAGTAGGAGGGGAAGTTGGTCACCAATATTAAAGTAAGCTACCTTTTGTTAATATTTATATCCTTCCTTAAATCCCCCAAAGACTCCACAAATCTAATCAAACAAACAAACACAACCCAACAAACACAAAACTCAAAAAAGGATTCTATTCTCTCCAAACGCATATCCAAGGAAACATGCCAATGGGAAGAGGTTTAGTGTTGCTTACAGTTTTTATGGCTGTGATGTCTTCTTCAAGAGTATCTGCTCAGTCGAGCTGCACAACCGCGTTGATCAGCATGTCTCCCTGTCTCAATTACATAACGGGAAACACTACCTCTCCTTCTCAGCAATGCTGTAGTCAGCTAGGTAATGTAGTCAGGTCTTCTCCTGACTGTTTGTGTCAAGCCCTCAACGGTGGAGGCTCTCAGCTTGGGATCAACGTTAACCAAACACAAGCTCTTGCTTTGCCAAGGGCTTGTAATGTTCAAACTCCTCCTGTCAGTCGCTGTAACAATGGTAAGAAAATTTCAAGAAAATCAAGATTGTTCCTAACCCCCAAAACTTGTGAAATCTTAGACCACCCGCAATGCAGGGATTTAGTCACGAATCCTTATTGCTTTTTGATTATAATAACAATATAATACTTAAGATAACTAAAAATTAATCCTTAGCTAAGGATTAAAAGGACAAAGTCCTTAGTGTGCTGGCGCAACCGGATTGGCTCGGGAATAGGGTTTGGTTTCGTTGGGGGAGAGAAAAAACACGGGAGAAAAATCAGTTTCGCGAGAAATCGAAAAAAGCATAATAATAATTGTATCTTTATATTTCATCTTGTAATAAATAAAATAAATTTGAACTTTTTATTTTTTTTTTAATTCTTAAGGACTCCAACTACGAAAACACCATTGTAAACAAATAACAAAATGAGTCCTTAACTATTCTAAAAGTAAAAAAAATTGATTTTATAATTCAAAGGATTCCACCCGCAGGAACACCATTGCGGGTGCTCTTATGCAGTGTTATTACATTTTTTTAGGTGGTGGTTCTACTGCTGACTCTCCTACAGATTCACCTAACACTTCAGGTATATGAATTTTAAACACATGTAAGGAAAAAACACCGGTCTCAGTATATTCTTCTAATGCATTCATTTGGGAATAGGACCAGGAAATGGATCGAAAACTGTGCCAGTAGGAGAAGGAGATGGATCATCGTCACACGGAAGCTCTATCAAGTTCTCATATCCTCTTATTGCCTTCCTTTCTGTGGCTTCCTACATTGCAATCTTCTTGAAATACTGATTTCTTCCCATCCACAGTTTCTCCTGAAAACAATGAAGCTTTTATGCCCCACTCAGATTGCATTCTTTTTTATTGTTCCCTATTTATTCACATTTCTTGATATTTATGTAATGTATTCTATCCTCTATGAGTCCCTTCTTTCCCGGTAGCATGTTGGATCTCTTTACCTTTAATAATAAGCATTATGTTTCCAAACACACAAATTTGAGAAACAGAACATTAACTCCCTCGATAGTTGTAGCAATCTGAATGTTTTGGGTTCAAAACAAAAGAGCCAGAGATAGTAGATAGTAAAAGTAACTAGAAAATAGTTACAAAAAAAGTAACTAAAAATATCCCAAAGGAACGAAGAACTTGTTTCAACTTTCGTATGAATTAGAGATCCTATATTAATTTTGAATGTGGATATGAGAATATAGGCCCAAATAATTATTGGGCTTTTATGGCCTATGAGAATCATCTCTTGTTTATTTATATCGAGTTATAATTAGATTCTTTTTTAACCGTTTTTAACAGACAATACAAGTTACACAAACATATATGAATATAACCGGACCATGGAATAACCAAAAATATTCCTTCAGCCGCTTAATCTCTCAGCCGCCGAAGACGTTCTTGAATGGGCCGATGACGATGACGTTACATGTTACCTCTGCTGGGACTCCGTTAAAACTATAGAAGAAGCTATACCACACGGTCACACCCATGGCGCCGTTCCATCTCTTTGCCTGACGACGGTCGTTCCATCGGTTGCGTCTCCATCAGGCCTGATCCCGGAGATGGTAGTTGCCGGTCAACCTCGGATACGCAGTCTCCAAAGAGCTTTGGGGGCGGGGGATACCGGGATAGCCACCGCAGCGGTGAGGATGGCGGTGGACCAAGCTTTCGAGGCTTTTCCGGCGGTTGTGAGGCTACAAGCGGTGGTGGAAGTGGAGAATAAAGCGTCTCAGAAGGTTTTAGAGAAAGTTGGGTTTGAAAAAGAGGGTTTGCTTAAGAAGTATGATTTTTGCAAAGGAGTGGTTAGAGATATGTTTTTGTATAGTTTTGTTAAGGTTAATTTTTAATCTAGTAATTAGGGAAAATAATGGGAAGTAACTTGATAAGATCATGTTTTTGTTGAAATAATCTTTTTTAGTTTGCAAAGAAAAAGATGATTACGGCAACGAGTGATGGTCCCTTTTGTCTCTATGTCCTTATCATGTCATAAGTTGTTTTAAGTCGTGCCATATATGAATTATGATCTATGGTATCTTTTCTCTTTAGTTCAATGTTAGACTGAAGAAACTAATTTACGAAGATATAATTTTAACGTCTTGTCTATAATCCAATATCAAATAACATATTCAGTTAAATATTTGAGGTCGCATGGTAGCATCTATTACAGAATAGAAAGTGTTCGGCTTATACAATTCAGATGGGTGGTATACAAAAAAACAAGAGGTCATAGTCAGTCGATATAAATATTTAGGAAGAATACGGAAATAAAGAGTGTATGAAAAGTCTTTGAGAAGTATCAAAGAGCACGCATGCGACTTGAACAGAAGCCATGCATAGTGTCGTCAACATGATAAATGTTTTTACTACATTTCTTGTCTTATCAAATCTTAAATGTGTCAACGAATCATATTCAACTACTTTCATATATACATATTATCGGAACATTTTCCATCTACTATCTAATATATCATCCTTAATCTTTGCATAAACTTGTTGATCAAAAAAAACTTTGCATAAACTCGAATTGTTTTTGACGGAGTCGTTTGCTACCAACTTTTACTTGAGTTTTTGTATTAAGTGATCAGCTGGTGGCAGTTTTTATATTTTTGAAATATTCATATGTATAATCGATCTTGTTTAATTAAACTTAATGATTCAGATTCATTCAAAAAAAAAAACTTAATGATTCAGAGAAAATGAGAAATGAAAACTAGAGTTGTTAGTTATAATTTTAAAGATGTATTAGATTCTCTCTTTTTTTTTAACAAAGATTCTTTCTTATACAAATGAAAAAAAAAAATTGTTTTCTTTTAAGTTATATAACCAAGTGTTTTTATATCTTTTATAACTTCCTCAGTTTCAGAACAATAGTTGGTACGTAATATATCTGCAATCACAGTGACTACGCTACAAGTCTGAAATTGAACAAAAGAGCTAGTCACTCTTCTTGATTTGTGCTTGTTAATTTTAAACACCGATATTGAATTGAATAAAGTATCGAGAGACATCAGCGCATCGCAATTAAATTTTTGATAGACACACACACAAATACATCACGATTTAATTGTGTTACAACCGCATTTTTCAAAAGAGAAAATGATAAACACAATTTGAATAAATCGTGGCCAAGTAACCCAACAAAACTAACTTCTCGGCATGAAATAGTATTGAGAGAGTTAATCAACGAGTCAAATTTATTCGCCTTGTGTGGTCACTCCTCCTCCACACATATATTATGATTTCTCTCTTCTCTTATGAGAATTTATTTTTACTTTCTGCGTAAAAGATAGATGATGCGACAGGGAAGCAGTGATTCATTGAACACTGATGTTAGCTTATGTGGTCCCCGTTTAGTCCACGTGGATCAACTCTTGGTGCTTTCAGAGGGGTTATTTGCTGGGACCCATCTATAATTCTTAAAAGAGTGGACCCTTTTCTGACAACAACAGAGAGATTAGATTCTGATGTCACGGACGGTCACGATGATATGATGGTTTGTGTTCACGAGCCATGACACGACTCATGATGCTTCGTTAGTTCTCTACTGTGACTTTGCACTATTAAAGTCAAATAGATGATTATCAAGTTTTGCGAAAGCAAAAACAATGTTTAAAGCCATTCATGATTTCTTGTCCCTGATTTTTGATTGGCAATTCAGTTATTTTATTAATTTTGTTTTATCAAGTTATATTATGGAGAACACGACATGTATGAATATGTATACTAGCAACAGTAATCAATCCGAAAAGATTAATATAAACATAAAGGCATATGCGGTACGTAATGTTTCTAATTAATAGAAGTATTGAAATTGTAGGGTGTAGACACTTCTCACATGGTTTAGAAAGAAAAAAAACAGCTACATTCTCTCTTAATCAATCATGAAATCATAATCACTTAAGGATCTGTGATTAAAAAAGAACACTAGAGTATGTTTCTTGAAATTCGACTAATGAATAATGTCAAAACGTTTCCGTGTTAGACATAGCAAGTGTGTAATAAAACTATAAATTATTTATCAGTGTGTACAATGTCCACCTTGCAAAGGGACTAGCCAGCTAGGAAAGCAATAGAGATCAGTTAAGATTGTGAAATATATTCGTACGTATGATCGTATCTCATTCCATTCCGATGCTGAGTGACCAAGTCCACCCACACTCCCATGCTAACAATATCACCATCATCACCTAAAAGGTACCAAAAATCATTACACGAAAGGAAAATTTGCATCAAGTATTTTGATTTACAAGATGAAAGTTGAACAATTCTAGGTAATGAAACATCATCTCGATTTGTCTCCCGTTGAGAAAACTACTTGCTTGTTTCATTGAGTAATTAGTTACTCCTTTCCTGGTTACGATGTGGCTTGATTTTACTTAAACCCCGTACATATTCTTAAGTATTCCCTCGGTTTCATAACACATGATGTTTTGTGTCGGTGTACAAAGATTGAGAAAATTAGATTTATTTTAAAAAAGTATTTTAAATATATAATTTTATAATCAGTTAATCAATTATAAAAAAATTGTAAAATCTAATTGGTTGAGAAATTTCCAATAAAGTTAAAGTTAACCTTAAAACCTCAAAACTTCATGTAAATTGAGACAAAATATCTCTTTCAAAATATCATCTATTTTGAAATGGAGGGAGTAATAAAACTAGTGTCTTGTACCAATGGAAAATTACCTAAACACATCGACATCGTAATTGTGCAAGCCTTTTTTCAAAAAAAAAAATGAATAGAAAACAACCATTTTTATTTATTATGTGATTCTTTAGGTTTACTAATACTAAAATATATGCAATTTAATTTAAAATAGTATGTAACTAGTTAAATTGTACTACCTCTGTTTCATAAAAGTTTCATTCTAACATTTTTTTCTAATTACACAAAATATCATTTTAAAATTTCAATGCAAATTATATTTACTTCAGTTTAAAATTAATTGTAAATTATATTAATTTTATAAATAATTTTATTAATCTCAAATAATTGGTCAAACAAGTGTATTTAATAAAAACTTAAATGTATTTTAATCAATTTTTTAATTTATGTGAAAAATGTCAAAATAACATTTATTAAAAACGGAGGGAGTATGAAACCATCTCAAAATATATAAAAAAAATCTTGAAAACGATTATGAATTAATTGTTTTGTAAGAGCTAATGAGAAAGCGTTTAACCTAACACACAAACACATATACCTTAATTCGACCTAGCGATGAATATGGCTTGGATTAAATCTGGAAATGGATACAATAATCAGGGAAGAATTCACACCTAGAAATCGACAAAATCAACAGGTTTGTATAATTTCTGTTTCTTTATCATTTTAGTGGAAATTAAGGAGATGTTTCAGACATGATTTTAATATCTAAAATCCCTTCACTTTTCATCATTTATTTTAAAGGAAAATGAAATAGAATAAGATATTTTATTTCTACATTTTCGTTTCTGAAAATCATATTCTTAAATTTTTATTCTTTCCACCGTTTACAGTGTTGGATTTTGTTTAGAACAATCACCTAATCACCAATAAGAAAGAAGTAGCTTCCTCTATATTCATTCATCTATGAAATTAATCTAAGAAAGAAAAACTCCAGACAAAATGGCCTACTGTTACTCGGACCATGATCAATGGGAAGGAGGTAACAGCTTTACTCGTTATAGTGCGCTTAGTTTTTTTTTATCTCTATAATATTTTTTGAGAATTCAGTTTCCTATGTATCGCACTCACATTAACTCTCACGGTGGTTGACTACGATGATACATTAATGAATTAAAATATTATATTTAAACATTATTATTGATTTTTTATTTAAATTACTTTTTAATATTTTCCAAATAACATATATAATAAAAAGGAAATATTATAAAGTTTATAAAACGAATTTAAAAACGAAAATGTATGTATAAATAATATGATTTCATTAAAAATTAAAGTTCACAAAATAGTAATATTCCATTTTAAAATATTTTTAAATAACATAAAATATATTAATATACTTTTTTATATTTATATTTACACAGATAATCTTGATATTAGAAAAAGAAATATTATTTATTTTAAAACATAATTTTAAACAGTACAACAATAAATATTTTCATAGTAACAGAAATATTTTTAATATATTTATCTATTTTGTAGATGATTACATAAAATAGTTAAGTAACATAAACTGATATATGTTTTATTGACTAAAATATTTTATAATTAGTATTATTGAAATTTTATTTGTATTTTCTTATATTTGTTTGACCATAATATCTTTCAATTAAAGCAAAAATATCTATAAATGTTTTTTACTTATATTATAAGATTTCTCAAATACAATCACAATTTTTACTGCTTACTTTTAAGAGATATTAAAAATGAAAAATAAATTTTAACGATAAACATCTTTTGATCAAATAACAAAATATTTTAAAATCACACTATACACTTTAACGAGGTAGATATATTATATTTTGCATTATTAAAATTATGTATTTTCTTAATATTAAATTTGCTTTTAAATTTTATGTTTTTATGTTTGTGGAACTTAATATAACCATAACCAAAAGGCATAAAATCTTTTGTAATTTATAAAAATATTTTAGTTATTGTAAATATTGATATGTGTTCATGAGCTTCCAAAAACGTATCAATTACTTATCTTGTAACTTTCTATAGATCATCGTTTTATTTTCTAATTTCTTTTTTTAAATCAACATTTAATTTGATATATATATATATATATATATTATGAAGATACATGCACATTTAAACGATATATAAAATTATATTGACTTGACTTAATTATAATAAAAATAATTATACGTCAGTATGAATTTGAAAGAATATATGTAATTTAAGATACTCACAACATGAGTGACTCGACTAATCCAATTAATATTTAAAATCACAGATTTAACTATAATAATAAAATATAATTTTATACTAATAATAATAATTTATTTTATAAAGATAAATTATAAGATGACTCAAAACACCTTAACAAATGAAAATAAAACACTAAGCAACTATTTTAATTTAGTTCTTTTGTAAAATTTATATATATGCATGAGATTGCAGAATATTATCATGATATTAATTTACGTAATTTGGAACCAAACACTCTAGTTTATTTTTTTATTTCATTCTAAGCACAATATATCTTAAGTTATAAATAATCTTCCTAAAATATATTTACATATCTAAGACAAAACCAACCTAATGCAAACAAGAAAATTAATCAAAATTTTAATATATTTTGAATTAAAAAAATTTATAATTGAATTCAGAAAAATAGATGCAACCTAATATATCCAAATGATAATTAAACCGATTGTAAAAACAACAAAACCGACTAGATATATAACATATCTAAAATTATATGTCTAATCAAAGTAATATAAATTATGCATAAAATTATAAATTAATTTAAAATTAAAAGTAAATAGCAATCAATTGTTATAATATATATTTATTTTATAAATTTTTATATGTGCATGAGCACGGAAAAATCACCTAGTAAAACAAGTAAATGAATATGCAAGTAATGAAGTATGCAACACGAGAAATGCAACTTCTTATTTTTTATTTAATTGATAAAGTTCCTTTTTCCACCAATAAGCCGAAGACGAAAGGGCCAGTAGAAAACGACGTGAGTGGTACCTTTGGCACACCGAAAAGCAGAAAATAAATTCATAAATTCATAAATAATGGCAGACAAAATAATAATAATGTAATAAATGGAAAAAATTAATGGATCGAATTTGGGAAGTTCCACTGCATGAAGTTAAAAGCTCTGAGTGGTTTTCATCTTAATTTCTTCACCCACTGATTTCCATTGTACCTCCCTCTCTCTCTATACTTCACTTATATATACATACTATACTACACAGAATTTAACTATACAAAATAAAGACTGATAGATGTATGAAGAGTATATATATATATAACTCATACATGCGTTAGTAAGTGGTTTATGTGTGTCTTTAGACTTTAGTGCTCTGTTTCTGGTAGGGATGTCAACCGGACATTCTGTCCTTGGACGTCCATGTCCAAATCGATATGGACAAATATGGACACGTCCAAATCTGTCCAGAATATTTTTTGTCCAAATGGACAATGTCCAAATACGTCCAAGTCCATATGGACAAGACCAGATGGACATGGGCCGTCCAAATCTGAAAAATATCTAGGGTTATACTTGGGAAAAAATTAAAACCCAAAATCACTTTTATTTTTGACGTCTTTTTCTTTTGGCCGTCAGATTCCAAGAGTTCGATTTCACGTAATCATAGTTTTTTCATCTTCTTCACGAGAGAGCTCTCACTCCTATAATCCTAGCTTCTTCATCTTTCTCTTCTGTTAGGTTTGTTCCTTTAAATTTAAAGAAGAGAATGAAGTATGAAGTTGTTTTTAAATTTAAGTATCTTTTGTAAAAACATGAAGTTTAACTCTAAATTTAAATATCTTTTGTAAAATATGGAATTTAAATTTAAGTATCTTTTGTTATATATGAAATTTAGAATATGTACATCTTGAAAATTGAAAATTAGATATTTTACATCGATTGGACATCTGGACTCCATGGACAGTCCAACTGGTCATGGTCTTATTTGGACATGGACTATTTGGACGTGGAGCTATTTGGACACCAAGACCAAAAACGTCCAGAAAAAAAAGGTCCATCTGGACACGCCCACTTCCGTCCGGACGGCCCAATTGACATCCCTAGTTTCTGGTATGCAACATCATGGCGAGTTTTGAGGGTTTTTAGATATGGAAGAGAATCAGTGGGGCTGTTTTGTTCTCATCTTTTCCCTCAGGTCATCGAAACTATAACCCACTAAAGTCACAAAACATTAAAAAAGCAAAAGCAAACGGATCAATTTCTCTCTTTTTATTTATTTATTTTCCTGTTTTTGTTTGCTTCTTCTTCCTCCAAACTCTAGCAGAGCGTTTTACGTTTACATGCGAGAAAGTCGGGAGTGAATTTTTTTTTTAATAAAGCTCTCATCTTTTCAGTTACTTTCATTTTGTTTTCTCTTTTACTCTACTTTTTTCTCTTTGTTGTACACTTCAATTTTTTCCCTTCTTCTCAGCATCATGGAGGCAACAGAACTGCATCACCTTTATTTTCTCTGAAAACGTTCCACAAAGTCTGAAACTTTTTCTGATCGTTGAGGTTAGTTTTCATTAAAAGATTCTCTCTTTGCAAATTACCAAGACAATTCAGTTCTTATTTTTTTCTTGAGCAGTGAATTATGCTAAAGAAGAGATCGAGAAGCAAGCAAGCATTAATGGCGGATACGAACCAGAAACAGAGCAAACCCACGCCCAAAACGTTTCCACGCCTCTTCACAGCTTTCACCAGCTTCAAAAGCTTCACTGAAAACGACGCCGTCGCCAGCCCAACCTCAATCCTCGACACCAAACCGTTCTCTGTTTTTAAAAACCCTTTTATATCCGATAACCCGAAAACCCACGAACCCGAGACCCGGCTCAAGCTCGAGCCCACGAGAATCGGACTCGCCATCGTCCAGGATGAAAACCCGGTACCCGAATTACTCTCCCGACCAAGATCCGGAACAATCCTATTCGGGTCCCAGCTCCGGATCCGGGTCCCGGACTCTCCACGTTCCTCGTCGGATTTCGGGACCAAAACGAGAAATTACCCGGTTTCCCCTCAGCCGGAAGAGACGAAGAAATCGGGTGTCGGGTCGACCCGGCTCTTCACGGGCTATTTCTCGACCGGCGATATGGAGCTATCGGAGGACTACACGTGCGTGACGTGTCACGGGCCTAACCCGAAAACGATCCATATATTCGATAACTGTATCGTTGAGAGTCAACCCGGCGTCGTTTTCTTTCGAAGCTCCGACCCGGTTAACGATTCGGATTATATGCCACCCGACAGCTTTCTCAGTTGCTGCTGTAACTGTAAGAAGAATCTTGGACCTCGTGATGACATTTTCATGTACAGGTAAAATTCGTAATTTTTACACTTTATTCATGGATAAAAATGAATTTAAACAATATAATATTTTTGTAATTGGATTTTACGAAGGTAATTAACAAATTTGTGGTGACTTAATTTTGCAGGGGAGATAGAGCCTTCTGTAGCAGCGAATGCAGGTCTTTGGAAATGATGTCGGAAGAAACTGACATTTAACTAGAGAAGCTTATTGATATTAAAAATATGTTATGATAATGACTAAAATAAATAAGAAATTGTAGTATTTAGAAAATAATCATGTTAAGATATAAATTTTGTTTAATGTTTTTTTTTTGTTGCTCAGGGCAGGGTTGGTATCTGTATCTATCAATCAATCTATGTGTATTATGTGTCTACATGATGCACAATCAGATAATCTTGTACTTTAATAGTTACTTTTAAACATGTAATAATAGTAGAGAGCACAATAAACTAATGCAGCAGTTAAATTGGCGATGTTCAAGACAGATGTTTACATCTTTGCTTATGAAAAAAAACCAGCTCATGTTTCAAACCTTATGTTGATCTTCTTAGGCTCAAGATCAGCAATTTTATTATTGTGTGGTCATGTCTGATCATATTTGGATACCTATGACCATCTCAAATCCACATATATATAGTTCATTTGTCATAAAAAAAAACAGTAGAGGTGTGTTTAAATGCTTTGAAGTCCGATCAAATATTTTTGTTCCTAAACCATTACATTAGTTTTTATACTTCTAAAACTTTATATAAATTTTGGTTTCTAAATCTGTTCTTATATGAACTTAAGCTCAGAGCCAAGCATGACTAAGAACGAGATTCATTTGTAGTTGCACGTTTGAACTAATATCTATCTATACTATAACTAGCTATATATATTTCTGTTTATTAATCTGTCAAGTGGCGTCTATAGAAACTAATCTGTTTATCAGCATGTCAAGAGCCCAACTGCCCAAGCTCAGTTGGGATCAGGACCAGGCCACTGCCATTATGGAGCAATGGTGTTTAGTCAATAAGTGACCAAACAAGCTATTTCTGCATCTTTTTTTTTTTTGAACACCAAAGCTATTTCTGCATCTTAAAAATAATTCTTTACCGCTTCTTAAAGCTGCGCGCGCGCGCGCACACACACACACGTGCATCTTTCTCTTCAATTTGATCATGTAGAATGTAGCGCATCTTGGTGTTCAAAGGTAAAAAAGAAAAAAAAAAAAGATATAGCGCATCCATCTACAAGACCATGTCGACAGTAGTTGCTATTAGACATAAGAGCTTTAATTGGAACTGAAATGTTAATTCTGCTTCGATAACGGTTCATATTTAAGTTAATGAACGCATTCATATAGTACTTTTCATCAATAGGAAGCATTTATATATTTAAAGATGATACAAGTTCAGTAATTTAACATAATATTTATTATATAAAGCTTAATCTTTCAAAATTTAGCAATTAACTGAAATGTGACATATATGAGTAACACATGCAATTTTTAAATCAAATATAATAATAAAATAAAATATTAATATGACAAAAATAAATGAAAACATGATTTTCAATGAAATATGAGTAAACAATTAAAACTGAGAATATAAAAATAAAAATCAATTTTCAGTTTTGAAGAACCTAAAGAAAGGATAGTTAATTAATACAAATTTATAATTTAAATATTTGGATAATATTTTTTAATTAAACCCCAATTTTTTTTTAATTTTCAGCTAATTAAACCCCAGATTTTGGCTTTGATTGGTAACCATTGCTTAATCGCGGAATCGCTGAAAAAATAGTTAAGCTGCGGAAAAAATTAATTAAGCTGGGAAAAAATTAAAATCTGCGGAATGATGGAATAAATATTAAATTGATCCAAATATTTTATATGATATTCACTTTATATAAGAAAAAAACAAAATATCAATAATTAAACTAATTATTACAGTATATGAAAATAACTAATTTATTAAAACTACTTAGTTTTTTCTATCAATACTTAGCTTATCTTTCAATACATTTTACTAATAGATTGAAATTTTATAATATTATAAAACAAATTAAAATATAACTTTATTTACAATATAACTATTTATCATTAAAAATTTATTGCTATTTATTTAAAATTTAAAAATGATATCAATACTATTAAAACAGGAGCAATATTTATCGACTACTTTTTGGACTATTATAAAAGTCTAGGTTGATCTTATTATTTCTCTTCATATAATTTAATTATCTTCCCTATTATTTCTATTCATATATCTAATTTAATTGCAATTAAATATATATCATGTCTAAAATTAAGGAACTAACTAACTAATCTATTATATTTTAAACTAATGAATTTAATTTATATAAATATGTAATTTCAATAAAAATAAATTATATTTTATTAATTAATGTAATAAATAATTATATATGTCTATTAATTCGTATATATACAACTATATATTAATCCAAATAACAAAAAAAAATTCTTCAAAACCCTCACTAAATACATAAAAATATAATTCTTATTAAATTAGATATACATATACATAAATCTATATATATATATATGATAAAAAAATATTAATAATTCGATATTATTAATATTTAAAACACGATGAAACATGTTACTTGATATATTTATGAATATATTTTTACGGGTTATTCAAACACATGTAATATATTTTATCAAATATTAACTAATTTAACAAATATATTAACACAATTATATCATAAAACATTACATTAACATAAATCGATGCAAGGGATTATGGATCAATGGTTTAATTAATTGTAAAACATAATTATATATATAATAAAAATATATATAAAGATTAAAATTACTAAATATTTACATTTCTAATGCGAATAATGAAATTAAATTTAAAATTTAAAATAAGTCATAAACAAAACATCAAAAAATCTAATAACATGTGAATAACAAAAGTAAACTAACTAAATAAATGAAAATTATATTTACAAACATAAATCATTAAATTTTAATAAACATATACAAATTGTTGATGCTCAAATATATTTAATTTTTAGTATGCATCCTCTCGATTATTGATATATTACCCTTACAACAAGATGAAAATTTAATTTGACTATAATAATTTAAGTTAAACGGAATTGCATATTGGATCATCTATCAGTTCAACCGGTAGCCAGATCCCGGATTTTAGTTGTTTTATAGGATTTTTAAATAATTCTTTTTTGAAAACTAAACCGAACTACATACAAGACCACACAATTTGTCAGTTTAACTGCGGGTCGGGTCGGGTTTTAAAATACTCAATATAACGTTTCATTTATAAATCTAAATCTATACAAATACATATTTATATCAAATAAATTTTGAAATATTTCAAAAATAATCTCGCGCTTTGAAAGTGCGGGTCAAAATCTAGCAACATCTTATGTGTTTACAAGTTATATCCTAAACTAGCAGTATAAAATTTAAGTTTACGAGTTATATCCTAAACTGAAAATCTTTAAGTATTATTAATGTGTAATGTGAATAAGAAAATTAAATTTAAATCTAAAATAATCTAAATATAAAACATAATATTATAATAGATAATTGATAACAAAATAAACTAATGCCAAATCATAACAATTAACTTTGTTAATAGATTCATGATCCACAAGATTGTATAATCTTATTTTATAAAAAATAAAAAGTCTAACTTCCTAATTAGAATACAAACATATTCTAATAATACAACTAAAAATCATATGCGTTAATAATTAAAAATTATTATCAATCAGTAGTTTAACTGGTAACCGTTTTTGAGTTATACCGGATTATTAAATAATAATTTTTTTCTAAAAAACAACCAAATTACAAACCAGATTGTTGGGTTTATCAGTTTAACTGCAGGTCCGGATCCAATTTAAACAAAAATTGGGTATAAGTATATTGTTATGCAACATCACAAATTCAATACAATTGTCAAAACTTCTTACTAATATTTTTTTTTTGAAAATAGTATACACAAATATGATTACAAAAAAACACAAATATGATTAAAAATACAAATATGAAAATTAAATTGCTAAAAAGTTAAAATAAAAACAAAAATATACCCGCCCTCTGAAGGGCGGGTCAGAATCTAGTTAGCATATAATTTAGTAACATGAAAGTGTTAAATTTATAAATTTTTCCACCACAATCTACTAAAACTCACTTTTTCACTTAATGAAACTTCTCTTTATATTTCTATCAGCAAAAACGCAAACCTGCGTTTTTGCGTTTTTTTTAAATTCCGCAACTTTTCTTGATTGGTTAAAATCCTGCGGAATCGCGTTTCACACGCCATTCCGCCATTCCGTAAGGTTACCAATCAAAGCCAAAATAAGAAAAGAGAATTTTAATAAGAAATCATTCATTATTATTTTTCAGATTTTCTATGGATGTCATGTGATTTCCTATGAATGTTTTCAGTTTTATTTAATCTTCTTATAGATAATATATTTATTATTAATTTTTAGTTTTTGGTAACTCCAACAAAGTATATTTTCTTATTTTTTCTAAAATCAGAAAATCACTTTATCATATAAAAAGATATCGCATAAATTTTTTATTAAGATTGTCAAATGTAACGCTGAAATGCATAATAATAGCTTTTAATCAGAACAAAAAAATTGTTAACAATATTTTCAGGTCAATGTTAATCTTTGCATTGTTCCCCGTGTTCTTTATATTGTCCACTATATACAAATGAAACCGCATTATCCCACCTTTGCTAAATAAAACGCTGAAGATAGTAGAGTATGACGTAGTTATTATAAAACTAAAACAGGGGTATTTATGTAAAATGAATGAATCCCCTTATCTCACTTTTTTTTTTTTCTGATCGTCGCCTTTGCACCCATTCATAAAAGAAAAAGAGGAAGACGCAATCTTTTTTGGTTATTCTTATGGTTTTGATTCCTTTGAAATCAATCTTTAATCTCATACTCTCTATTACCGACTTTGATCCAATCTCTACCCGACCCGGAAGCCATGAGAGTCCATCCAATACTTAACAACAACGCATTGATCCACCACCATCATCACCACCGTAACCCGACCCGAGAATCCGGAAAGAATCTCCGTCGTTTACCGCACATCTTCAGCCGCGTTCTCGAGCTTCCGTTGAGGTCCGAAGCAGACGTCTCCGTGGAAGAGAAACCCGATTGCTTCAGATTCGTGGCGGAGACGGACGGTCTTCGCGACGGCGACGGAGGAGGGGAGATGACGGCTTATATGGTGGAGATCCATCCGGGTATCACCAAGATCGTCGTGAGGACGAATGGGTTGTCTTTGGGTTTGTCATTGGATGAGCTGGAGCTTGATGTCTGGCGTTTTAGGCTTCCGGAGAGTACAAGGCCCGAGCTTGTGACCGTGGCTTGTGTTGATGGAGCTTTGGTTGTTACGGTTCCTAAGATGGTTTCAGAGGATGGTGGGTTTGGACAAGGTATGGGAAGTGGGAGGCTTGTTCTTGTTCTGTAAAATCTTGCTTTTGGGTTAAATACACTTTGTGTAACGATGGAATTCTAAATTATGAAAACGTTTGCATTTGAATCTTTTGTGAGTTTTCTTGATCAAGAAACGTGAGAGGGAAGATAAAATCTCTAAATCTTCCTCGTTTCGTTGCTGTGTAACCTTTCATACATGCAGGGACAGTAGCTAAGATCAAACCTTGTCTTTCTTTCAGACAATACTTAGTTACTTCTCTGTTTTGTCGTCAGAACGTACCTCCAAGCTCAAGTAGTTCATTGTCCTAGACTTTGGGGAACATATAGTTAGGAAGATAACCAGTTCAGAGAGAAGTGTTAAAACGTTTTGTGTCCTTCACCATGTATGGAGTAAGAGATCTTGGTAGGTACATTGTGTTGATGAACCAAAGCTAAAACATGAATGACACAACATTAATACATCAACACCAGACGTGACCAAAACTTCAATTCTAGTTCTTTTGCTTATCCTAGTCCCTTTTAACAAGACTTGGCGTTATGATGACTTGCTACAGTAACCAGGCTCCAACCAAAAGAGCAATAGTTGTCGCTAACGACTAACAGAAAGTTTCCAGGGTACATCCAACATTAAGCATACATAAAGATAAAACTCCCAAAGCCTAGAGAAGGTTTTAACAAGTCTGCAACATAAACCCCACAAAAGAAAAAGAACAGAGAACCGCTACATAATAATAATACAAAAGAGACTGGCTAAAAGGTGTAAAGATTAGTCAAACGGATAGACGACCAAAAGCCAGATTTGATTTTCTTCAGAGGAAGAAACCTTTGAGTGGATTGAACTTAGAGAGGATCTCTTCTTCACGCTTCAGAGCATTCTCCTTCTTGCATTCCCACTCAGGCTTCTTCGAGTTCGCCGCTTGAACTTCCTGCACCACTTTAGGAATCGAGTTCGCCACCATCTTCTGTCCGTAGCTCAGATCAACCTTCTCCTTCTCCTTGCTACCAATGTACTTCTTCAGCTCAGTCCTTCTCGCTTGCAGCTGAGCGATCTGTTCATCGATCTGGCGGATCGCCTCGGAGTTCTCGTCAACTTCCATCTGGATACTCCCCAGCTTATGCTTCAGATCGCTGTACTCGTACTTAAGCGAAGCTACTTTAGCTTTGTTGAGCTCCAGCGCAGAGAAGAACCTGTCTGCTTCTTCGATCACAGCTTTGTTCTCCTGAAACACTTCGCTGAACGTTGGAATCTCTTCCATCAGCTTCAGCCTCACGATCTCCTCAGCGGAAAGGTTTGGATCTTTCCTCAGCTTAGTTGCTAACGCAGCTATCTCCGCGGCGTCCTTGGAGACAAACAGAGTAGGGAAGTCTTTCTCTAGAAGAGACGAGATCTTCATGCGAGCTTCAGCCCATTCGTACTCTCTCATTGGAGAGCTTGCGCTTACAATAACAGAGGAAGGCTCTCTCCCAGTCCCAGCGTCTTCTGGACCTTGGTGAAGAAGGTTTTCAAGAGAGTTTAGGTAGCTGTCGAACTCTATCGGGTCAACATCAATAGGCTCGTGCGAGACAGCAAGGACACCGTTCATTGGAGAGACATAGATGTGAGGGATGGAAACATCTTCCTCCTCAACGTTAACTCTGCGTTTCTTTCTCCTGCCGCTAGTGTTTGGTGCACTAGCAGGTCCACCTTCCTCGTTCTGGAGGTTTAACTCCACAGCACCACCGCTCTGCTGGTTAGAAGTGCGTCTCGAAGATTGCCGAGATGGTTTTGGTTTGGTCGAGGATTGAGGTCCAGTGGTGCCAGGAGTTTTTGGTCCTTTCTTCTTCTTGATGGTTTTAGGTTTCTCTACAACGGATTCAAACGTCGGCATTGGGTTCCTCTTCCTCTGGCTGTATCTGGAGTTTCCTTCTTTACCGTTCTCATCGTTTGACGCCGCTCCTTCAGTCTTTACTTCCTTTGGTGTCTCCTCAAAGAGAGACGCAGCATCAACTACAAAAAGAAAAGGAACTAGCTTAAGCTCAAACTCAGACACCAGAGTTATTCAAGAGTAGCAAAACCTATTACCTTTGTCAGCAGGCTGGAAGAGAGCAGGGATCTTCCAGCTAAACGAAGCAAAGAAAGCATCAGCATCCATCTCAGGGAAACTCGTCTGGATATAACGAGCAAGAGCTGGTTTGCTAGCAAAAGACTTCGGGACGTTCCTCTGCTGAAGCCTCTGAGGGAGAATCAAGAACCTATCCTGATGAAAACCAAGAGCAGTCACTCTCCTCCCGACTCTCCAAGTCCAAACATCACCAGGGCTCGGCCAATCAACAGGGGCGTAGGGAGGACCTTGACCGGTCGAAACAGGCGGGATCGCTGGGAGCTGGTTGAGATCGGTTTCCCCAGGAGTGAAAGAGCTGTTGTCTACGCTTCTCTTTCCGTTTTCCTTGGTGGCCTGAGAGGTGGGCTCTGGCTCTTGGATAGCCTCTTCCCTGTTGAAACCGTTCTCCCAGAAGTCGTCCAGCTCTTGCTGAGTGGCTTGGGGTTGGTTAGGTTCGTTTTCGTGATACGTTGAGAGCGGGACAGGTTCGGTGTCTTGGTAGGTACTGACTGGAACTGGTTCATTATCAAACCTGCATGTAATAATTACCACAAACACATTACTCACATCAAACAAAAGCTACATTTAGACAATTAAACCACAAAACATTGTCCAACGACACAATACAATCTTTTGATAGTTATAAAACTCAAAGAACTGTTTTGGTTCTCATGTCCGAGCTTTGAATCAGCTCCACATTTACAGTCTAGGTCTAGAAGAGGGAGTGACTGGTCCCAATTTCCGACAAAATTCAGTTCAAGATTCACATTTGTTCAAGGAATCAACAAACAGAGAGATCATGGAGAAGACAAATTTACCCAGGAGGTGTTTGACCGATGTTTGTCTGAGAATAAAACGGAGAAGACATAGCTACTCAAACCCTAATTCGCCCTGCAGAAGAGAAACAAAACACCAAAGCAGTCAAGCGAAATTCATGATGAAAATCAATCGAAAGTGATAGACTTTTGTGTGATTGAGAAGTGGAACATACGGTTTTTACAGGCAGATCTGAAGGCTTCTCAGTCTCTCTCGGATTATTTTTAACTCTCTCTCTCTCTCTCTCTTTGCAGATGTGGTTAGTCTTCAAGATGAAGTGGATCGAATCAAATTAGGGAAATTGACCATTATACCCTTGGTATAGTTCTTCTTTTTTCGGTTTTTACGCTGACGCACCCAGTTTTGGTCAAGTTTAATTTTTTGTTACCGATTTACTTTATTCGCACTCGCGGGAATTAAAACGATATCTAATGATAATTAATGTAATTTTGGTATTTAGTTACACATCAAACTGACGAAAAAAATCTTGTTCAATTAGTATCTAATCTACACTTTAATAAATTAGATATTGATATAATTTTGGATTAAGAGTTTCTCTAGTAGATTCACTATGTGGATGCTCTTTTCCACTAAATAGAAATACATAAATATGGCAATCCTTTGGGGAAAAAAAGTAAATTAAAATACAATTTGAAAAATAAAAGGCCATTTTTTCCTTCCAATCAAATTATAGATACCATAAGCTACATGTTGACCACAAAATAATTAGAAAATATTTGAAATAATTAAAATAATCAAATTGATACATCATTGAGTCATATTTGAATCTGGAGAGTTTTATGCTCATCGTTGAGGCTGCAGCACCTTGTTGGCATTACGTACATAGACTAGTGTTGGTCGTACACAATGAATTCTGCTTATTCAGAGTTGGAGCAGCTTAGTGATAAGAACAAGTATAATAAGACAGACTCTAACGAAGTTACATATCCAAGAAAACTGGCAAGGAGTCTCATCTATGATAGGATGTGTAAGGAATGACTAAAGAGATTTTTGGAGGTATAGAGGATGAGCCGGCGACGGTTCATGAATGTACGCTTGATGAATGTACGTGAATGGAATAGATGACATGAAATCGTTTGGATGCACTGTTAGGCTTTGCCATGTCAACGGTTTCTTCACAAAAATGATCCAAGAAACTAATAAATATGCACTCTCTTCCATCACAACGTATGTTTTGGAACCAACGAGATGATGTATTGGCTAGTTTAAAATAGCGAAAGGCACTCAAGGCGAGAAAGTTGTGCTTCATCAAAAAGGTAAGCAAAACTTTATATACTCATGATAATAATAGCTTTAAAGAGACTTATGTTAGAAACCAAAAACACCAAACCCACTTTAATTTCCAAAACTTGCAAAATATAAAGTTTAATTAGCAAGAACAGTAAGTAAAATACCAATTTTAAAACCAAACCAAAGCAACAATTCCTAAAACTATACTAGTCAGATATTCAAAATCATTAATTCTCTTCAAACTCAACTTTTTGTCGTAGCCAAGGTCTTCCTCTCCTAAATCCCCTTCATGTCATCACTTCATCAACCAAGGTTAAATGAGAAGGATATACTCTTCTCCACAGAAAATATTGATACTAAATCGGTTTGAATCAAAACGGTTTATACTATTTAAAAAAAAAAACTAATTGGTTTATATACTTGCAACAAAGCGTCACCATGAGTGCTATAGGAGAAAAAAAAAAAAAACAAAACACAAAAGCTAGGGAAGGCGAGCGCATTGTGTGCCTCGCTTGGCAGGTTATCGGTATGTAAATCTTTTGTCTCTGTAAGATCCAAAGTGGCAAACAAACACGTTCTAGAGTTAGGCTGAACTGAGATCAATAAAATCTTTATAAACGAACACCAAAGCTAACAAGTGAGCAAGACACAAGAAAAGATAAAAGTCCCAAAGAGTTCCTTTTTGAGAACTGAGGTATTGTTCAAGGTGATAATTAAAACTCCAAGGCGTAGCAGAAACTACGATGGTTACACAAAATATAACGAGACACAGAGACGGGTGAATAAATATCAGGAGAGATCACTTGTGTCACAAGTGTAACTCACCTCGTCTTCCACCCACGACCTCGGCTTCTATGAATACTGCTATAATCAGAACACTCTATCTCCCACCGGTCCCATTCTTTAAACGCGGAGTTCATTTCATCAATCTCTTGTTGAAGCTGTCAGTAATATTCCTACGTTTCACTATCATCCCTTATATGAGGACTTTTACCAAAAACATCTGATTCAGTATTATCTTGCTGGATGCGAACCAAACTTGGAACATAGTTGAAAATATGAGCACGTGCTAAATACGTTTCTCTAAAAGGGATTTCTCTGTAATATTTATCTTCCTCTCCAATCGTGCACACCACGTTCATCCTTTCCCCATAATATGAATCACACAAGGCCACTTTCTTACGCTCGTCGATGAAGAGACACGTGTAAACATCAACACCATAATCCACAGCAAAGGATCTGCTCCATGACAAATCTGCTTCGCAATTAGTATCCATTTTGTTGGTCACCCACATCTCCATCGTTGATGAACCTAATATACAACGTAACACTGAGAGTTCTTCTCTAACAACCGATAGAGCCGCATACATACAGTCATGAGATTGGAGAGGGAAACACAAACGTATAAATCTCTCTCTTGTAAAATCAAAACCGAGTAAGTAGTCGCCATCTTTGCCATCATAAGAAACCCAGTAAGTATTTCCTTTCAAAGCCACGCCATGGGATCTTATTACAAAGCTGTTGGGAGAATGAACAACTCTCCACGCATTGGAGTTGAAGTCGTAGTTGTAGATTACAAAGCTGTTGGGAAAATGATCTCGCTGTTTTATGATTCAAAGATTTGATGTTATATACAATACTAGGGAAAATCTGCGCTTCGCGCGGGATTTTGACTATCGACATTATTTAGTTTTGAAAGAATAATTATCTGTTTTTGTAAAAAATTATTTACATGTGATCTTTTTTTATATAATATGTTATGGTATTGAGAGCTGAATTTAGCTGTTCTTAACCAAATTGCATAATTATATTGTTGTGCTTTTTGGAATGATATAATATTTTATTTTTATTTAGACGATGTATTTTTTTTTTTTTTTGATTATTTGAGGTAATCTATTATCATATGTTTTTCTTGTAGATTTTTTGTGTATTTGGGTTCGTCAAAACTTTGTAATTATTTTCTTAAATTTAAAAGTGCAAGAGAAGATGTTACGATATCATTTTGCTTTCTTTAAAAGTTTGTCGATATTTGGGTGGTAGTAATATGTATGCTATTTGGGTTCCTCAAAACTTTGTAATTATTTTCTTAAATTTAAAAGTGCAAGAGAAGATGTTACGATATTATTTTGCTTTCTTTAAAAGTGTGTCGATATTTGGGTGGTAGTAATATGTATGCTATTTGTATTTGTATTTTATTTATTAGATAGTTTTACTTTTTTAACTATATGTTTGATTATGTATAATTACTAATTGTGCTTGTCCAATAATTTTCATATTAATTTTTCTGATTTTGAGTTTGGTAAGCACAAAAGAAAGAATATTTGTGAGATTAGAGATCTTTTCATTGGTTTGAGCTTATGAAATGTGAGAATTATTTTCCCATTTTTGTGTTGTTAAACAATCCAAAATAGCTATATTAATAACCCATAAAACAATTTCATTGATAGATTTATGACAAATTTTGTTTGGATTAATATATTTGGTATATAAGATAATAAAAGAGAATAAAATAAAATTTCGGTGGATAATCTTAAAAATATAGGCTATTACATGTTTTATTAATATAGTTGGTATAATAGATAATAAAATAAAAATTAGGAGTAATTAATAAATTTTAAAAGTTATGAAGAGGTGAAAATTTTGATAATTAAAATGTAGTTGCGATATTTAAATTGTGGTTCAAACCAATGTAGCTAGTATGTCTACTACATTAGAAGAACATGAGATGACCATCTGACATTATATAATTATTAATTTAGACAAATTTAAATTGGTCTGAAGAGAATATAAAATTTGTTTAGAACTCTTTTACCGACAATTTTTTTATAAAATGATCAGTTTAAACACGTAAATTTTTACTTTTTCATGGCTTCATATTGGAAAGAATTTTTGATTGTTTCCAATTTTATTCAAGTGAAATAAAAAGAGACATGGACTGGAACACAAAAAAATAGCAATGAAGCAGAAAGGAATAGTTGGAGGGAAAAGACTTTGGAACCACTATTAAAGACATGTAAGCGGGATTACTTTCCATTGTTACGGACTTCCCTTTGCCACATATGCAAAGTGATTTAGCAACTACTCATTTGATGGCATTTAATTTATGACAACTGTTATTTTTTGTTATCTTAATATTCTGAAGCTTTGAAGTGAAACCATTTGCTTTGCTAGAAAACGATGGTGCAAATATATGTCGGTTGTCATGACAAAATGAAGTAAAAAAATGAAAGCCGGCGGAATAAACATGATCACATCATTATGATGAGTATGATTTCAATTCATTTCTGTTATTTCTTTGATTTAGCAAATAAGATAATTTAGCTAAACAAATGTATAATACCCATACCTTTTACTTGGTCCCAAACATCCTTCATGTTCCTGAGTTCATAGAAGTTTGATAAATAAATAAATAAAAAAAGAGAGAGAAAGTGTGGTCCTCCATCCTCTCTTACTTGGCCCCAAACATCCTTCATGTTCCTGAGTTCATAGAAGTTTGATAAAAAAAGATACATAGACATATCGATGGAAGAAGAATAGAGTGATGCTCTCTCCTTTGAGTTTTGTGTATTCAATTTGTAGTCTTAAACTCAATGGTAGCTGGGTCATTTGGTCTCAGGCTCTCAACAGGATTGGAATAGCTTACACCGGTGGTCATAGAAGAAGCCGGAGAGACTTCAGCCGCAACAGTTCGGAGCCACCATTGTGGTTTTGAGTTTGATGGAGCTCAAAGAGTGAAGCTCTCTGCGTTTTCATTCAGGATGATGATGATGATGGAGATAATATGCTGAGCAATGAGGACTCAAGAGGGTAAGATGTGAGGGGCATATCAGTGAGTGAAGAAGCGGACGTTCTGTAGCTTAGTGAAGAAGAAGAGCTCGTGGAGTGGTCAAATTTGCAGGCAGGCTGAAACATGCAAACCAACATTACGCAAAATAGCGGCATCGTGATGTGCCCGCAAATGATATTATTATTAGTTTTCTCTTTGTTAAACATGCATTACTGAAACACAAAGAAGAATTAGCTACCAAGCGAAAAATGAATAAATGATAGAAAAACAGAGCTTCAGTAACCAAATCAAGAAATTCTAACTTATCACTGATTCATTACGAAATATTCTAGTACGAACATTCTTTTTCCCCTATGTGAAGAGGGCATGTGTATGACCCTGGTGTGGCTTGTGTGTTTTTGATTTATGGTGCTTAGGTCAGAACTCATGACCACATCCTGTCATGTCATACACAAATGGATAAGATATTGAAGCGTGACCAAAAGATCAATTCAGTGTTCTAGTTAAGCTCGGTAGTGAAGAATTGATACATTACCATTCTCTCCATACAGACAGGGAAAGGGTCACGACATGGAGTTAGACAATCATTTCCTCGCCGGCCGCATACTCTGAAATACACAAATGAGCAAAAAAAGTAAGATCTTAAGAGATCTTTTGATCATAGTAGCTAAAAGGTTTCTTCACAGAGCAATCTTGATAATGCTCATCACAGGAAGACAGATGAAAAGGTAAGGGACTTCTAGTGGATGGCCTTGTGGTTGATCAGTGGTTGGGTTCAAGATTTCGTCGAGCCAGTTCCAGTGCCATGAGCCAGCAACCATCAATGATGTCCATCTAAAATCAATAAAACTAAACGAATGCTGTATTACCAAACTTTTTCATGGGGTTTTGCAAGCAAAGAAACAGAGAGAAAATCTAACCCGTTAGAGTTTACGGGAGCCAAAGAGACACCCTAACAATGCTTTTCAGAAAGATTATTGAGATAAGCAAAGTATATATGTACATATATCCCGAAGACACTGATATTAACTTTCTCAGAATATGCAGCACCTTTGTTTCCTGAGCTGAAATTAATAGTATCTTACGCAGCATTGCTCCCTCCTGAAATCTGAAAGATCTTCAAAATCATTTATTACATGGAGGAGAAACAATGTAAAACGGATAAAGCATAGGGATGGAAAGACTCACCCTTGCAACGTCAAACTCGTGAATTTTGATGTCGAGCGCGCCTTGTGTGTAGGCAAAGCCGCAAAGCCAACGATCATCTGTCTGCTTTTTCTGATTAAACTTAATTATAGGATTAGGAAAGAATGAACCTTGAGTTTTTATTAGAGGATGATCCTTCACTGTTTTGGTTAGAACAGAAAACTAAAAACACAATTGAAGACCCACACAAAGATTCTTCACAACAATTTGAGTCATCCAATCTCTTGAGACCCATTGTTGGTGTCAAAGAACGTATAAGAAGATTGTTGTTGTCTGAGATCGAAGAAGATGAAAAACCCTAAAATCGGTGTGAAGTTGATAAAGACGATAAGTATCTCTCGTGATCGAGTAAAACAGAAGCTCATAAAATGTAGTAAGAGAGAAATAGAAGATGGTTTCGAGAGGAGGAATGCTGACCCTTTTATACTCTACGAGAGACCGACTTTCCGAAGAAAAATATCGCATTCAAGGCTCGATCGTGGTTGTTCGAATTAAGAAGGGATTTAACACGAAGAAGAGATAACTGAGAGCGTTTCAGTGATACAGAGGAAGATCAGAAGTCGCTGCAGACCAAAGAGAAGAGACGAATCCTAAACTCCATTATTCTCGTCAAACACAATCGGGGTTGAATCTGTTGGGCTATCGAGTACCCATTGAAGCATAAGCACAGACAGTTTACATAGCCCATAAACACAGCGTCGTGAAGATAACGAATTAAGCCCAAAATACATTGAGTCGTGAGTTAATGAAACGCTGCAAATCGTGGAGAGCAGACACGTGTCGCCTTCTCCTAGCATTATTTGATGACATGGCATTCTGAGAAGAGAGTTGCCTTCTAGTTTATAGTATTAGATACATAAGTTTTTCTAGTTTTATATTTTACTTTTATTTATTTCATCAGTTTTATTTTAGTTTTATATGTTTTACGTTTATTATGATTTGTTTATATAAAATTAAAATATGAAATTAAGTTATATTCTGATGAATATCTTTTTATATTTTTACTATTTCAATAAATCCAGAATTGATTATATATTATACATATACTAAAAATATCTTATAAATTACATAAATAAGAAATAAGAAATTAAGTTATATTTTGATGAATACATTTATTTTTACTATTTCAATAAATCCAGAATTGATTATATATTATACATATACTAATAGTATTGTATAAATTACATAAATAAGAAATTAAATTATATTTTGATGAATATATTTTTATTTTCTACTAAATGTAGAACTGATTATGTATTATACATATATTTAAAATATTGTAAAAATTAAATAATTTTTTTAATTAGATAAATAAACAAAACATAAACTACATAAATGTTAAACAATTAAACATAAACAGTATTTATAAATTAAATTAAAGTATTATAAGGTTAATTTCGTATTAAAAATAATCAAAGGTATAATGAGACAAAACTATAAAGTCAAAAATATAAAAAGACAATTTTACTCTGAATATGGCCATATTAGCCAATTTTCCCTTTATTCTTTTATGTATACATCAGTTTTTTTATACTATTGACTATCAAATACATAATTTAATCCTCCAGATTTGCTGTAGTAATATTAGATTTCGGAGTTTAGGTAATTACTAATTAAAAAAAACGTAAATGTTAAAAATAATTATTGCCAATTCAATGAAAGTCAATTAAATAAAACTCAAACGAACTTGGCTCAGTTTGAATTGTGCTTGATTCAATTTAGTTCGGTTTGAACCTGCAAAAATAATAACTTATCATGTTCTTTCTAAACTATAGTTGCCTAAATGATTTTCAATTTTGCAGACATATCTTTTGAAGTGTGACATTATTGAAAGATAAAACAACACAGCATGCTTCTGTCTTGAAAAAGCAGCAAAGATTTTAGGTATAGGGCACTGTTAGATGATTAGTCTTCTTCTTGAGTTTCCTCTGTTTAAGCTTCACTTTAACATTAACACCATTATCAATAATAGCTTGAAGCACAACCTGAAGCTTACCTTCCACTTTATCTCCTTTCCTAGGCGTATATATAACGTCATGTATGTCATCTTCCAAACTTCTCTGCGCAAGGACTGTCCCAACCGCAGCGCAAGCCACTGCGTTCCTAGTCGAACCAAGATCGAACTTCATGTCTTTTGAAATGGAATGAGCCACAGTAACAACCTTACTAGTCACCCTGTGAATCACACATGCTCGAACAGAGGCTTTTGAGATGTATATGTCTAAGCAAAAGGGGTAGTGATAAGGAGCAGTGAGCTGGTTAAACGTGAGCGTTCGCTCTCTCTTCTTCGTAGCTGTGTTAACATGATCCGTTTCACCGGTGAAAGCGTTGATCTTTGGCGCATCTCTCTTCTTGTATTCCTCGCGAACTTCTTGATTACTCTTTGCTGCTGCCTCCTTCTTCGTCTTTGTTTCTTCACCACTGTTTTGCTCTTTCTTGGTTTTCTGGTGATGGTTCTTGCGGTGGAAGTCATAGTTGTATTCCTCGAACTCTTTTGACCCTCGATCAAGCTTGTAGAAAAGGTCACCACGGACTCTCATATTGTCGATTTCATCGTGATCAAGATCAGGCGCGACTGTTTCTCCTCCTCCTTGTGTTGCGAAGGAAGAGTTTTTAGCAGCTTGAGACTCTCTCCAGGCTTGGGATATAGATGATGAGACATTCCAAGCAGCATCATCCACAGTTTCAATGGCACAACCACTCAAACCTGAATCCTTTCCAGTTTGGCTGCTGTAGAATCTTGATGTCAAAGGATGTGATGCTACTCGAAAACGGGAGGCGAGATTGGGCAGACTGTGAAAGCTTCCTCTGAGAATCTTCAAAGCCATTGTAAGTAATAGAGACCAATTCTGAACGTAGAGACAAGGTTTCACAGAGACATATCGTCGAACACGTGGTGTGCAAGGTTGGGTTGAGAGTTGAAAGAGAGATCGCCTTTTTTTTGTGACACCGAAGAAGAGAGATTATCTCAAACCGGACTGTAGAGTTGTGACAGCGACTTGTTCAACAGAGTGATTCAAAGCAAAGATCTTTCAAAAGAACAAGTTTGGTCTCGATGTGAAGAACCCTATTTGAGATCTCTGTCTGAACCAGAAACGAATACAAGAGAGGCTGTTCGTGACAAAGAGAAGTTGTCATATATAATTAACACAAAGATAAGAGATTGTTGACAGGGAGTTTTAGGCATTACAAAAGCTTATGAGAAGAGACGATGTTTTTAACACACAACAGAAGAAGATAGCTAACTTACTAAAACGAGTTAGGCTTCGAAAATATTACAGACAAAACGACAACGTAGAGAGACAGACAAAGATGCAGATACAGAGTAGTTGTCACAGTATGTTGGTTATTACCATTCTTCCTTCTTGATTTGTCATCATCACACACTGTCTAAATTTCAGTAGTAAGCTTGCTGATGGTGGGTGTGTTGGTGGTGCTGCTGAGGGTAGTGAGGGTGGTAAACCGGAGGAGCCGGAGCTGGAACAGGGACAGGACCGTTGCAATAACCGTTGTACGCTGGGTAACCGATGGGCGAGCCTTGGTACGACGCGGGGATGAGCTCAGGGGAATATGGATAAGGTGGGCTCCTGTTGCTGTAGACAGTAGTAGGTGGGGATGGATAAGCTGCTGGCGAAGCGTACTGAGGGGAGTGAGACGGTGATCTGATGAAGGGGAAGGAAGAGACGTATGCGTTTGTGATACGCCCGGCTTTCGCTGGTGGCATTGGACCGTTGTAGCTGGCTCTGGTTCTCTTGTTCGCCGGTACAGCCGCTGGTTTCCTCTTCTCGGTTTTGGTCTTCTCCAGCTGCTCCAAACGCTTCTTGAGGTTCTCCGGAGGGAACTCTTCCTCGAGTTTGTACTCTTCGATGCATCTCAAGACTGCCTTGAGAGCTGACTGCTCCTTGCGCGCCACCAGATGCTAAACATGACAAAGATAATAAATTTAAAACTTTGCGAATTAAAGATGTTCGAAATGTAAGATAAACGAGTAGATTACCGAAGCTCGGCTGGAGTCTTCCACCTTCTTTGCGTCCCTTAGATAGGATTTGAGCAAAGGAACAGGAGGGAACTTATCCACAAGGCCAACTTCATAAGTAAAATGAACTGCATCAAGCTGTTGTCCTCTGCTGATTAACTCTTCAATCATATCTGTGCAAGCATAACAACTCAAAGCCATCATTCATACCCTCAAGATATATTATAAAGACTTATCTGCCTTACATCTAAACTCACACCTTAAGAGTCACTAAAGTCTCAGACTTCACAACAAGTCATGCAATATAATAATCATGAGAAGATAAGAGCTTTGGGCTTACCAGGCATTTGATCACCCAACCCAACTAAAACAGCAAGCTTCGGCATCTGTTTGCGCCACGCGGATCCAACGACAAGCTTCCTATACAGACCAAGATCTTCACTTTTAACAATCCCAAACGTCACAACATGCTGCAGAAACGTATGCACATCAGGAGTCTTCACATTCTCCACCCTCCCTCTCTCCTCCAAGCTCGCCTTCCACGTCTCCGCAATCTCCTTAGCTTTCTCCTTAACACTCGGAGTCACAAGCAGCCTCGACTTCCCGATCACCGGATCAACCATCACAGGCGCCAAGCTCTCGAGAATCACCACACAAGCCCATCCGAAATCGTTAGTCATCTTCTCTCCGGAACCTCTCTTATCCACCGGAAAGACCTCGGATATCGCCTCGAGCACCAGCATCGCCGGATCCACGCAATCGACCAACGCAGCCGGAATCTGAGACCGGAGCCCCTCGAGCTCCTTCTTCCTCGCCGTCACGAAGCTCCAGAACCCTCTCGCGTCCATCTTCAAACAGAGAGACTTCAAAGCAGAGAGCAGCCCTTCCTCATCATCAACCTCCCCTCCGCCGCCGCCGCCGTCGTCGCCGCCGTCTCTCGCTTTCTCGAGCGACTCCAGAGCAGCTCGAGCTCGCTCCCCGACTTTCCCGGCGACGATCTCCACGCTCCGCTCGATCGTCGCCTCCCTGCGCTTGAGCGACTCCAGAGAGGTCTGCGTCTGGCTGTCCAGGGCTCCGATCATCTCCTTCAGCGCCTCCGATTTCTTCATCAGGTTCTCCTCCAGCGCGGTGAAGTGATCGGAGAGCTCTTTCCACAGGAGCGTGCAGCTCGTCATCAGCGACGTCTGCTTCTGGAACTCCTCGAAACTCGGCTGAGCTAACTCGGTCAACTCGCCTGGATCGGAGACCGACCCCATCTCACGGCGTGATAACGGAACGCTAACGGAACTTCGAACTCGAATCGAGAGAATGAGAGAACAGACAGAGAGAATGGTGACGACGAAAGTGTTTTTTGGAGTGAGATTGCAGAAAACCCTAGAAATGGGAAAAAAAGTTATCGATGACGTGGATGAGTCACGAGAGCGACACGTCGCGGCTCAGTCTAGATTGCGCAGGTTGGGTTGATGATAGTGTGCTATTGTGAGCGGAGGATGACGTGTGATAAGGGAGTGTTTGGGGTGGTGGTAATAAGTATCCTAAGCTTCCGCTTTATCGTTTAGATCGCTTAAAGAAACAAGAAAAAAATAAAGGTGAAAGAGATACGTGGGCCAAACCCACTGACCACCACATGTGTTGAGTCGGAAACCAGTGAAGCATTGCCGGTTAAAAATACTAAAGTATACCAAAAATATTGTTTATATTTTAAAAAATTTCTCTAGTATAATGTAAGAAGAACACATGTGTTTGTGAAGATGATCTTTAAAAGGCTGTAAATGAATCAGTCACGCGTGATAATACTTGGACCGAATATTTATTGTCTTCAAAAACGTGATAATTAAGCAAGCTACAAAGAGACTCATTACATATTTTTTACACTAATAACTTTTATTAGTTTTGCTAATTTTCCTTGTGGTATCAAACAGAAGCATAGGATAAAAAGGTAATAATTTGAAGTTGAATTATTAAAGCTACTTAGAATTGACGTATGCTAAAACTTTTTCTGTGGATATGTACAAAATGTAAAACGAGACAATGACATATAACCCATTATTGAAACATCCTTACTCTTTTCGGGCTTTTGATTAATAATATTATCATTTAATTATACAGATTACAGAGACAAAACACTATTAGTATGAGATGAAAAATGAAATTGACGGCAAACAGTTTAATCTGATTCAGCGAGTCCACAATGGACGGCTACAAATTAACCGCCGTTTGCTTTACAGAAAAAGCAAGGATAAAATTTTGAAAATGTTAAAAGGGAGAAATCAAATTCAAAAGGACTAATGATTTAAATCCATGCACTGACTTGACATTAGTCTAGCTAATCTTATAGTAACATGATTAAGACATAGCAGAGCCTTTTTGTATATGTTTTCGTTAGTATGTTTATATATCATATGCATTTAAACTCTTACCCTTACCCACTACACAAAGTACTTTGTCCTATCTATTTATATCCTGCTAGTTGTTATGATGGTGGGCAGTGAGCAGTGGGCAGTGGGCAGTGGGCACACTGTGATCCTAGGTACACGTTAAACAACATTTAGTATCGGCAACCTTAAATTAAAACAATCAATCAAATGGTGAAAATTTAATATTCATCGATACAAATTTTTGAGATATATAATTTTATTGAGATATGTAATTTTGCGATTAGTATAGTATATATATATATAGAGATTTCTGATTTCTTACAGATATCTTCTAATACACAATAAGAGGTCATGAATATAGTCGACTAGTGAATACAAGAAGAAAGTTTGGTCAGAAGCACTATGATTCAACAGATTAGATGAAATTAGCACATAAAAGTAGAGTAAAAAATTCATTAAATCCTTTTATACCTAACTTGTCAATTAAACAGAGACATAAATAAAGTGAAAAGGAGAAACAAGATTCATAGATTCTAGTGGCCGAAACCACCCACATGGTAGAAGGCTTCTTCTTGTCTGCTTTTTTAATTTCATCCCAATTCATAAAAAATTTAAACACAAAGAAGTTATTATTACCTAGCTAGGCACCGCAAGTTTTTTTAATTTCATCCCAATTCATAAAAAAAATTTAAACACAAAGAAGTTATTATTACCTAGCTAGGCACCACAAGTACCAAAACATAGGCAGGATGAAAACTAACTCAAATTACAAATACTTATACAAAGGCCACTAAGACACAATTGTTTGGTTCAACACCCACATTTGATAAGTGGTTCGTCTCTGTCTTTCTTCATTTTAGCAGAGAAAATAAGAGAATCAATAGAGACATCAAAAGCATCAAGCACCTACATCACAATTTACTTCCAAGGATGTTATTAAACAGAAACTCGTATCTATATCAGCACACACTATTACTCTATATGCAATATGATTACTGAATCAAGGGTAGTTAAAGAAGGTTATTCCCAAAATGACTGTCTCTTCCACATAGTGCACTTGATTTCCCAACGGTGAATTTTAGTTCTGTATAGATAGACATCAAAATCAAAACCAAGGCAGCAAAAAATGTGTCATCGATAAGGCTTATAACTAAATACTAGTTTTTGCACACCAATCATTAGCCTAATCACATTGCACATTTTGAAACCTAATGTGACACAGTGGAAGTTCAGAAACTAGAAGCTGACATACCTATAAAAAAAGTCTAGGCAATATGGTGATGTAACAAAGTTCTGTTGAAGAAGCTTTTATACTTCTTAAACGACCATTTACTAGATTCTGGTATTAGAAGGTAGTGAAAGAAACTACAAGCCAGAGATTGACATTATTCTACGGCAAGTAATAACAATTTCCAATTCAGAAAGCAACAGAGTAAAATAGGAGAGAATGGGAAGGGATCCAATGAAAATGAAAGAAGAATGTGCCTGAGAATGAAAGTAATAACAATTTCCAATTCACAAAGCAACACCCGCATATCAGTTTATTAAACGAACAAGAATTCAAACGTGCACGGAATAAACCAATGAAATTTAGATGGAGAAATGTCATGACTTACAACATATGCATCACCTAAAGAGTTGAGAAAATGAAGTAGGACAACTTAACATTGCTGGATTCATGAATCACGAATCACAAGCGCAGCAGTGAGCGAGAGTGAAGAATGTTAAACACATTCTTTGCTGATAATAGAACCGCTGATATGAGAGTCACTACAAAAAGAAGAGCTGCATATTTAATACCCTATTTCAAAACAGGAGTCCTGAGAAGAACAATCAGCAAGGCGTGTGGCCATAAAAACAAAATAGCATCGAATATCAGCACCCTAATTTTAAACAACTGCAAAAGAAAAGCTACCATTATGATGTACTAAGTATAAAACAATAAGCCTGCAAAAACGCAAGGATTAATAACTTGAGTCGATAGATACTGATATGGCATATGGTTTTAGAATATGGTTCTGATAGTTTTCTATTTTACGTTAGATTACAAGATTTAATGTTTTCCTTTTATTTAAGCTTATAGGTATTTTCCTTAATTATTTAGGTTAATGATATCTTGTGTCGTAACCTATATAATGGTTTTTTATAATTAATAAAGATGGAACTTCCAACAATTAACCTTAATCTACAAGAGAGCTTAGGGTTAAAGGAAGCTTAGCTACTTCTCTTCTTCTTCTTAACGTGTAAAGACGGCACCGGTTACTAGATTGCAATCGGCTCGTATCAATTTGGTATCAGAGCCGAACGATTCAATGGGGACACTGAGGCGCTTTCGAAACAGATAGCACAGATGATGGAGATGATGCTATCAATGAATGCAAAGATAGACGATAACATGAAAACTCAGAGTGCTAACATGAAAACTCTACAAGAGAGAATGGTGCGTCTCGAAACTGCTAACGAGGATCGCGGTAAAGCAATCAAATTCTCACCCGAAGAACTTTCTGAAGTTGGAACATTAAGTGGAGGTAAAGGGAGCAAGGGGGCGATACCAGGCGATACCAGAGCTGGTACGAGTTTTACACCATCCAAAGCTGAGAAAGTCATTCCGGTAAGAAGTTGCGGTTTGGCAAACGAGGCCACTTATGGGTTCTCCGGGGGGCCGTGGCCAAACCGAGTTGTCGGAAGAGAACGAGGACATAGGAGAGCAGATGGAGGAGGAGACTGGAATGTAAGACCAATCGGAGCGGCACCACACGACTTGCATCCAAATTTTGGAGATTATCGAAACTCGGAAGGGTTGATGGAGGGAGGATATTACAAAACTCGTGAGGACAGAAGCAACAACTTCGAAAGAAGATGTGTGAAAGCAGCCAAAATAGAGTTTCCACCATTTGATGGGACAACCGATGCTATGGAGTGGTTACAAAAGTGTGATGACTTCTTTGCGGACCAAAGAATATTCAGTGATGATGCGAAAGTTAGACAAGCAACTTTTGTTTTAACGGGACAAGCGTACCACTGGAACCTCAACTTGTGACGATTGGTAACACATAGGCTTGGATGGAAGGAGTTTAAAAGGATCTTTAAAAGTCGATTTGGAAAGGCAGATGCGGTAAACCCAGTGGGAGAATTGTCAAATCTTAGACACACTGGAACAGTGGATGAGTACTGCAGTCAGTTTGAAGAATGTCTAAGCCGACAAACAAGACTCACGGGTGATCAACAACTATGGCAATTCTGTGCCGGGCTGACAGATAACTTACGGAAAGAAGTTGAATATCTGCGCCCTGAAACGATTTTCGAAGCCATAGAATATGCTAGAGATAACGAGTACAAGATTGACAGTGATAAGCAAACCAGGACATTTGGAGGTCATCTGGCTCCACAAGCTAGACACTCAGCCCAGCCTCAGACAGAGGAAAATAATCAGACTCCGCAAAAACCATATTGGAAGAAGTTGACTAGAGCTGAAATGGCTGAGAGACGAGCAAAAGGACTTTGTTTTAATTGTGATGAGCTATTCACTCGAGAACATGTATGTAACCCAGTTCTTTTTCATCTAATGTTGATCATGGATGGGGATAATCAAGATGACGAACCATTTGACGAAGATAACCTAATGGAATACGAAGGAGGCCGTAGAGGCATGTCTAGAGTTGGAGCTTGAGGACAAGCTCCTAGTCGAGGAGGACAGTAATGATATGGCATATGGTTTTAGAATATGGTTTTGATAGTTTTCTATTTTACGTTAGATTACAAGATTTAATGTTTTCCTTTTATTTAAGCTTATAGGTATTTTCCTTAACTATTTAGGTTAATGATATCTTGTGTCGTAACCTATATAATGGTTTTCTATAATTAATAAAGATGGAGTTTCCAACAATTAACCTTAATCTCCAAGAGAGCTTAGGGTTAAAGGAAGCTTAGCTACTTCTCTTCTTCTTCTTAACGTGTAAAGACGGCACCGGTTACTAGATTGCAATCGGCTCATATCAGATACCCAGAAACAATTAATATGATGTGGAACAAAGTTTAAGAAAATTGAAATGCGACAGAACAGTCCAAGGAGCATTAGGTTTGACGGAGATAATATCTAACATCAAAGTAGTGTTTCAAAAAAAAAAAAAAAATCTAACATCAAAGCAAAACTGCCCACTTGAACACTTCAATAGGGAATAAACTCAAAACATTGTATATGAAACTATTAAGTTAGCGAATTATTAGAGCAACCATTTCATTATAAACATGGTAGTAAACAAGAAACAAGATAAAACGGGGAGCAAACAACGTTAAGCTAATGAACAATACTAGACATTTAGCTAAATTACAACCAACAAAGCATGTAAAGATAAGTGCAAGTGCAATATTGTGAAGAAGTCAACATACTAATCAAACAGAAGTAACAAAAGTATTCTAGCGTTCTCTCAGACTTTCTTCATATCTGTTTAGCCATATAAAAGAAACCATCAAGAACAAGGTAATAAGAGTCTCCAGCAAAAGCAAAGTACACCTGAGAAAAAAAGAAAACAAAAGAAACAGATGAAACACATCAAACCTGCCGCAGACAAGACATTGAAGCCGCAATGCTAGCAAATTTTGCAGTAAGTTTTTCAGTTTGGTACAGCAATGCTAAAAGATACAGAACACTCTTTTTATAGATGGAACCCAAGTGTGTGATCTTCAGTCTATTCACTCCTTGTTCTTGACATTTGGCAACATCCTTGTTTTATGAACTCGATGATAAAAAGAGTAAAGCTGGAAACTTTTCTTTGTGATTGCTCAGCTCTCTCTCAGGACCGTGACAAGACTCCTTTTGAACTGAAAAATTCCAGAAAGTAATCACACCTCAAACGATATAATACAATTCTTCATCAACACAACAAAGATACCTTCAGGATCCACCAAAGAGTATAAGTCAAACCTTGGTATGGTGCCACCACGGCGAGGATCATTCTCCGTTGCTTGTCGTAGAGCCCTGGCAAAGGCCTTAAATGTCGCCTCTATTATGTGATGCGAGTTTTCACCAGCAAGCTGTTGTAACAAAAACGATTGTTAAAACGATACCCTGGAACCGTTACGATTTTGTTTGCCATTGGATGGAGAATTTGGAAAACACACAGTCCCTACCTGACGGATGTGAAGTGTCATACCGGAAGTATTCACCAACGACTGGAAAAAGTGCTCCACCAACTACAAATGGAAAGGAAAGGGTTTACATCTCTTAACTAAACAACTAAAGAAATTACTAAAAGAGGATTGAAGACCTGAGTGTCATAGTTTCCAACTCTCTGTGTTGGAATCTCCAAGTTGTAGCCAAGATATGGTCTACCAGACAAGTCCTGCAAAGTTGTTTTTGTTTCATTATAAAGTAATGAGAGAATAAACAAACACAGAGATGCAACCGGAAGTTTCATTACCAGGGAAACATGAATAAGCGCCTCATCTAGAGGAGCTGTGAAGTCACCAAACCGATTAATCCCTTTACGCTCACCAAGTGCCTTTAACAGAGCCTAGAGGTTTCAAAATACAGCGCACAAGAGAATGTTGCTCATAGGTCTAATAAACAATGGCAGAACAAAAGACAGTAAGTAAGTAAAAACACTCACGGTTCCAATGGCAAGAGCTATATCTTCGTTAGTGTGATGGTCATCGATGTGAACATCACCAGTAGCTCTTACGTGCACATCAAACAAGCCGTGTGAAGCAAGTTGCTGCCAACCAAGAAAACACAAAACACCAATCAACACTTAACATCAATAAATGTAATCGAAAAGGGGGAAAACAGTTTACATCAAGCATATGGTCAAGGAAAGGGATTCCAGTGGAACTATCAGCAACTCCAGTGCCATCCAAGTTGATCTTCACTGACACATTCGTCTCCTTTGTTACTCTCTTCACTTCTCCAACTCGAGCTGATCCTCATCACCCAAAACAAAACAAAACAAAAAGGCAAAGACTTTTTTGAGTGAGACAAAACAAACAAAAAAAACGAAACTTGATGGGAGATTCCATCACAAAACTGACCTGATTCGTTAGAGAGAGAAGAAGTCGCATGAGAAGCGTCGTTGCTGGGTGAAGAAGAGCAGGAGATAGAGTGACGAGGCTGAGATTGAGTTTCCATCCTCAAGAATCGTGGAGGCGAAGAAGAAGAAGAAACGATCGATGCTCTCCGAGGAAGAGAAACCGTAAACCCGAGCTTAGGTCTCAGAATCTGAGCAGAGGAGGATTGACCAAACATGGCGGAAGCAGAAGACAGTTCCATTTGTTGTTGGCAGCGGAAGGAACAAGAGATGCGAGACGACCACTTTCTTGTTCGAATCGGTTAAACGACGACGCTTCGAGTTCAACTACCCTTGACTTTATCGGACCGGTACATCAGAACCGATCATTCGTGTGAACAGCATTTCGGTCTAGAGAAAACAAACCGAACCAGGAAGAGACTCTTTATCTCACTCTTGTTCAGAGTTTTAAAAGCCAAGCAGACTGTCCACAGACGGTTTTACCCTTTTGATTATAATTTCTCAAAAGGCTTCAGTTTCAGTTGAACTTACTATTGTGATTGAAAACAAAACAAAAATGGACATATGGATCCAAAATACTACTACTCTTCAAGCAGCATTGCCAGCCTTTGTCTGCAAACTCTTCAACTCAATGATGTTCCAACAAAGAAAACAATGAAACCGAGAAGCATTTGAATAATCTATACAAAAGAGAGCAACACTAGACCCATATGTCTAGATCCGCACATGGACCAAATTGCAAAGCTCATGTGTTCTCAAACACGTATACTTTATGTAGTTTTATTTTTGTAAGAAATGATATATGTAATTATAATTTTTTCAAAAAATCAAATAAGTCTATTTTATCATAAAATTTCTGGAAGAGTAAAAAAATGCAAAAGAGCTGTGTTAGAAATTTAATTATATAAATGTGATTTTCTTTATTAAATGTAAACTAAAATTGTCTAAAAAAAAAAAAGAAAAGCGATTTTCCTCAATTGTTGACCATCTAGAAACGAGGTGAACAACCGACAATACCATAGTTCTAAAATTTATAGATGTCTTCTATAGTTAAAATAACATTTAGAGATGTCGATATAGAATGCTTTCAGTTTGGTCGAAGATATATATCATTTTATTTCATTGAATTATGAAGCTCATCTAGTATTTGTATATGGACTCATCGTATCTCATTTTTCCTTTCTTAAGATTCAGAAAGATATTGGTCTACAAGACTACATCTAGCATGAAGATCAACTAGTTGCATGTGGGGTACGGAAGTATGGAGTACTTTTCTCGAATCGACTGTATTTCACTATTATATTTTGTTACGAAAGAGCTTTATGAATATCAAACAGTATCCCTTATAAGTTAAGATTAACAAAAAAGTTTACAAGATAAATAATATATTGTAAAATGTTCCACTGGCGACCAAACATCGATCTCTTTTAGCGACTATCTTAATTTTACTACTATAAACATGAAAAATTAAATAACAACTTCACGCATCCTACCAAAGCATACTCGTTGTTGGTGTAGTCAAGAAACCTTTACCATATTATTAGTTATGTCTCATCACTTAGATCTAATTGATATTGTCACATAATTACATGTGTTATAAGTATTTATCTTTATTCTTTAAGAAGAGGATTTCTCGTCTGCTATCTCTCTTGATTAAGTACATGTAATTCACTTTGCTTTTCGCTGCATTGGATTTAACAAAAGCAATAAAAACAATGTCAGCTACAGAAATTTTAAGAAATTCCCGAACCATGGACATTCTAGGCACTGGAATGAATGTTTTAATCGATGTAATCCGCACCATCGACCGTTAATTTGGTGACCTTATGCCAGAAGAAAGGTCTGGTTTCATTTGGTTATCAAACTGAGAAATTATAATTCATAACATTCGTTTTGGCTTGTGCTCAGCTTTTTTATCTCTAAAGAATGCTGATTCACCAGCAGCAAACAGACCCAGAGATTCAGTGCGTACAGCTCTGGCCTCAAGTTCACAACCCCCCACAAAAATCATACCGGGCATTGTGAAGAGGAAGGTGGATTTTCAAAATCCACACGCTCAAGTTCCTTAAAAACGGTGAGCTGGAACTGTCGTGGTGTGGGGAATGACCAGACAGTCCAAAGACTAAAGGAGATTCACAAGAAGTTTTCTCCTGATATTACATTCCTCTCGGAGACAAAGAACCCCAACGACTTCGTCCTCCGCAAATGTACCTCGTTGGATTATCCTCACTCCTTTCTTGTTCCACCTACTGGCCATGGGGCTGGAGGTTTGGCTCTATTCTGGAATCAAAGAGTTAAAGTTGATGTGTTGTCTTCATGTAAACACTATATTGATACAGAGATCATGTATGAGAACAAGCGTTTCTTTGCAACTTTTCTTTATGCGGATACTGACTACCTAGTAAGAAGACAACTATGGGCAGACCTTTCAGCTCTAGCCCACTCAAGAGATGCTCCTTGGTTTGTTACAGGAGATTTTAATGACATCCTAAATAACCAAGAGAAAGCTGGAGGGCGTACCAGACCAGATGGATCATTTGTGGATTTCCGATCTTTCATCTCTGAAAATGATCTCTTTGACCTCCCCCACACTGGTGATTTCTTATCCTGGAGAGGAGTCCGTGCTAATGATGTGGTCAGATGTAGACTGGACAGATCAGTGGCAAATAGTCAATGGTTTGATGTTTTTTACTCAGGATGCGTCGAGTACCTAAACTATGAAGGTTCTGATCACAAACCAATACTAACTTGCTTTGACCTAACTAAGAAGAAAGGCAAAGGTCTGTTCAGGTTCGACCGAAGGCTGCGTGACAACCCGGAGATTAAGGCGCTGGTGGATCAAACATGGAGAAGAGCAGGTAGGAGCTCTGTCCAAACTAAAGTGCGATGGAATAAAGACCAGCAACGAAACAGTAAAATCCTCATCAACAAATGGAAAGATGAACTGGAGTGTGCTATGACAAGCACCTCAAATGATGAAGCACTGTTGACGAGAATAAATGCTGATCTCAAAGCGGCATATTTGGCCGAAGAATCATTCTGGAGACAACGTAGCCGGAATCTGTGGCTGAGCCTGGGAGACAAGAATTCCGGCTATTTCCATGCGGTCACAAAAGGTAGAAGAGCAAGAAACTATTTCTCTGTCCTGGAAAACTCAGAAGGAACTCCGGTATTTACAGAGGGAGAAATCACTGGGACCATAGTGGAATATTTTAAAAACCTTTTTAAAACGGTTCCAGGAGATTGACGGCAAATAGTTTCAGAGGCTCTTACCAACAAAATTTCAGCGGAGACAAATCAAGATCTTATCAGCATCCCCACAGCTTCTGAAATCTACTTGGCACTACTTGCTATTCATCCGGACAAAACACCTGGACCGGATGGATTCTCAGCAAGTTTTTTCCATGCAAATTGGAGTACCATTGGCCCTGATATTGTGGCTGAGACTCAAGACTTTTTCTCCTCTGGTATCATGCCGAGATCTTTAAACCACACCCATGTCCGACTAATCCCTAAATTCACTGAAGCTCAAACAGTTGGAGATTATAGACCAATTGCACTATGCAATGTCTACTACAAAATAATCTCCAAATTGTTAGGCAACAGGATGAAAAAGGTACTACCGGATTTGGTTTCTGAAAATCAATCAGCCTTTGTCCATGGAAGAGCAATCACAGACAACATCCTCATTTCTCATGAAGTCTTACACTATTTGAAAACATCCACTGCGTCTAAAAGATGTTCCATGGCGGTGAAGACTGATATGAGCAAGGCTTATGACCGACTGGAATGGGACTTTATCGAAGAAGTTATGATCCACCTTGGGTTCCATCCTATATGGATTAACTGGATCATGCAGTGTGTAAAGACTGTCTCCTATTCATTCCTGATCAATGAATCTGCTCTAGGATGGGTTACTCCTCAAAGGGGAATCAGACAAGGTGATCCACTCTCACCCTACATCTTCATCCTCTGCAGTGAGGTGCTGTCAGGATTATGTAGGAAAGCGCAGGAAGAGAAAAAGCTTGAAGGGATCCGTGTGGCTACTAACTGCCCTAGAGTCAATCACCTCTTATTCGCAGATGATACACTCTTTTTCTGTCGGACACATGCAAGGAGTATCTCCACTCTACAGAACATTCTCCACTTATATGAAGAAGCATCAGGACAAAAGATAAATCACCAGAAATCAGGCATTACTTTCTCGAATCTAACCCCTCCACACTTAAAGGAAAAAATAAAAACTGAATTGGGCATTCAGAATGAGGGAGGAGCTGGGAAATACTTAGGACTGCCTGAACATTTTGGTCGCAAGAAGAGGGACCTGTTTAGCTCAATTGTGGACAAGATCAGACAAAGAGCAAGGAGCTGGAACACCAGATTTCTCTCTACAGCTGGAAAAATGACTATGCTAAAGAGTGTCCTATCGGCTATTCCCAACCATGCTATGCAGTGTTTCAAACTCCCTCTATCTCTTTGCAAAAGGATCCAATCAGTGCTAACAAGATTTTGGTGGGACTCTAATGCTGACACTAGAAAGATGTCTTGGATTGCTTGGGATACTATGACTAAGTCTAAGAAAGATGGAGGTTTGGGTTTCAGAGACATTCAATGCTTCAACGATGCACTGCTGGCCAAGCTCAGCTGGCGAATTCTTGACACCCCACAATGTCTACTCGCCCGAATTCTGAAAGGGAAGTACTTCCCAGACCAGGATTTCCTCCAAGTCCAACCTCCAGCTAGCTGTTCTCATGGTTGGAGAGGTATTCTTATAGGAAGAGATCTTTTAAAACTTCACCTTGGATGGGCCATTGGGAATGGAGAACAAGTGAGCGCCTGGAACGACGACTGGCTCTCGATGGCAGAATGTAAGCGCCCAATGGGACCACCCACGAGAATGGATTGAGTTTGAAGGTTGCAGACTTGATCTCTAAGGAATCTATGGAATGGGACAAGGAGAACATCGAAAGAATTTTTCCTCTTCTCCTTGGTAACATTCTCAGCATCAAGATAAGCAGATGGGGAGGAGAGGACAAACGAGTTTGGCTAAGACACAAATCAGGAACCTATTCTGCGAAGACAGGATATTATTCAGCTATGGAAGCCAAACATTTAAGTGGAGATCAAGTCCTAGGCGCCACTCAGGAATGGTTGGACGAGGTGTGGAAAATTCAGACTGCCCCTAAACTTAAACTATTCCTATGGAAGATCAAACATGGAGCTATACCAGTAGGAGACAGATTAGAAGCAAGACATATTCTAACCGGGTCTAAATGCATTCATTGTGATAGCTCTGAAACTATTTCACACCTATTCTTTCAATGTCCTTACGCCATAGAAGTATGGAAGTTGGTACCTTTCTTTGGCGGCTTCACGCCCCTGCCTCTGAACAATTTCGAAGCTGAGTGGAAAAGACTCCGTAAGGCGATAACCCTCCCTCCAACAGGTCTCGGCAATTGGCCTCTTGGTCCTTGGATTCTCTGGGCCTTGTGGGCAGCCAGAAATCAAAAACTTTTCCAGAAAAGGAATTTTTCTGCTCAAGAAACGATCACAAAGGCAATCAAAGATGCTAAAGATTGGGCTAATGCTCAGGTAAAATCTGTCATGGAGATTCCGAAGAGATTACCCCAATACCACAGAGGCGAGTTCGAAGTGATCTGTCGATCAGATGCAGCGTGGAAGAAAGATCTTCAAGCAGCGGGCCTAGCTTGGAGCTTCTACGGAATTCATAATGAGAGATTTAGCTCTCACAATCGACCAATTGCGTTTGTGATTTCGTCCCTCGTGGCTGAAGGACTAGCAACACGCACAGCGATGGAACATGCAATCGCCCTCCAGATGAAAAGTGTTCTGTTTGAAATGGATTCCCTCCAATTGGTGAAAGCAATTGCTGAAGGATCCAGCTTCTCAGACTTACATGGCATCATCTCAGATATCTATCTTCTTTCCAATTTCTTTGATTCTGTTTCCTTTAGGTTTTGTCGTCGAGATGTCGTTAGTTTCGAAGACTCTGTAGCAAAACAAACACTCTCTTCCTTTGCTGTTAACCAGGCCCTAACCGGTCCGGATTAAGGTTTAAAGTAATGAAATCGGTTGTGCACAAAAAAAAAAACGAATAAGAAATGCAAAATGAAATGAACCGCAACTTTTCAAAGTCCAACTAACGTCAACACAACCCAACCGACACAAGCCAACAATCTTCACGACAATTCATCTTCTTCTGTTCACTCTCCTTTTCCCCATCAACCTTTAGCTTTTTATGTCTACCAATTATAAAAAAGCATATCTTTGAACATATCTAAATTATTTTTTTCCCTAATAATGTAACCTATATATACTGATATCTAAGTGTATATATACGACTTCAAAAGAGAACCGTACATACATATATATAGTTGCGAGATAGAACATGAACCTTATGGGAAAGAGAATCTCTGTGTATTTATAATATTATGTACAAGTGAGAGAAAACATAGATATGAATCATGTCGCTAACAAGTTTCTCCTTGGTTTCGTCCTTGAGCATGCATGAACACATTCCATATATGAACTCTCTGAACCAAAACGAGAGTTACGCATCAATAATGAATGGCTTTTACTGTTTGGGTTGCAAAGTGTGTGGGTGAGACTCCACGAGTATAGACCACAGAACATGCACATCCTCATATGGACATGACTGCACGTCCTCGTATAATATGTATAATCCTCTTCCTGCACATTTTTTTTTTTGCTAACCGAGTATCCTGACCCCACCGAGGTGGTCCAGACTAGAGACCGAAGTGAGCATGGACGCTGCCAGGGCGTCACCATGTGGCTCACCGTGTAACGGTCTTCGGTCTCGGATGCTGCAGCCCATATGTAAATTCCGCAGTGGCCAAGGCTCGAACCCAGAGGCGGGCACTCCAGCTGGAGCTCCTATACCACTAGACCAAAGCAACTTGGTTAATATCAATATTTCAAACAGATGAAACTGTGACTTAATGTTTTATCGTGATGGGGTCTCTTTGGTATTAGGTGTTTGTCAAACATCTTTCTCTCTCTATCCTTTTTAAAGCTCACTTGTGCCTCAAGAAATATCCCATTTCACCTATCATGTTTTCTCTTCACACTTCTTTCATATGATATATTCATATATTGTATGAATGAGTTTGCCACCTTATATGTTTTCATTGTTATGCTTCATTACTTATGTGCATATACGCTTCATCAATATTGTAACGTATTAGCATAAGTACAAGATTCTTTCCTCTATAGATTTTTGACTACTTTTTTCTTTTAGCCAATTAATATATACAGATATGTTTGTCTTAATTTAATGTTTCTTAAGTAAAAAAAAAAAGAGTTAATAAACCATGTTTTGGCCGACAAAAACAAAAGCCAGATCTTATCAAAGAAAACAAAAACAAAAGCCAGTCTTCATTTTCATTTTATATGATGATATTCATATCAGAAAATCACATTTCTATATAAAAAATCAAAAATCATATAACCAGAGAGAAATAGAGTGTATGTATATTTTCCAGTGGTTCCAGTGATGAAAAATAGATAAAATTAATTGTTTGTTAATTGGCTCAAAGGATATATATATATATATGGACATCTAATCCAAAACTTATTGGCGAACTAAAAAAAATTCTCGGTGAACCCAAAAAAAAATCCAAGTGCATGATCTAATTATGGAACATGACATTTAACAATATCACAATATTTTGACATATCATTTTAAATCATAAATTTGTCAAATCAAATTTACTTTCAGAAAATCACACAACCATTACCGCTAAATTAGAGGTAAAATATTTCCAATAGTGCATCAAAATAAGAAGAAAAAAAAACATCAAAAAAAAAAATCTCTCTCTAACGATAAGTAGTTTTGAGGGGAAAATGAACATATGATGATGTAATACTATTTATAAATTGATGTTGAACTTTTTTATTTACACAATAATCCCTAAATTTTTGACAAAACATTACTGCTAAAACCTTTTATTTAATATATATATAATGATTAAAATTTAAAGCATGATTCTTAATAACAAGTTAGTTATATTATTTATTATGAAACTTATAATTCAATAATCATATATATAAAATAAAACAGAAACAGTGACATTAAGAATACATAACTATTAGCAAAACTATGAAAACAATAAAAACAAATTTAACACAACATATAATAATTTTTGACACAATATAGTACAGTTTAAATAAAACTCTTCTATTAATTTTTGTATGTGGTTATGTAATTTTACTACTGTGATAAATATTTTATTTTAATAGAGTCAAAATTTAGTTGAAATTTTAATATTTTCAAACAAGTGAATATGATTTAAAATCTTGTCAAAAAGGTGTTACTAGTATATTCGTAATTGTTATATCGAGTATTAAAATTGTCTTTGTGTTTAATGATTTCTAGGACATGATAAATTTAAACATATCCATTTAGACATAGCTTATTATTTTAATCAGGCATAATAAGCTATGTTTAAATAGTATATTAGTTTTTAATATATCGAGTATTAAAATTTTCATTGTATTTAATGATTTTTAGGACATGATAAATTTAAAATAATCAATGAAGCAATGATACTCAAATATTGTGTATTTAATTAATACGGTTTTTGGCCCTGCAAAAGAAGTGCGTGGGCCAATCTCTGTAAGCTACAAAATTGTTGATTCCTGTTAAAGATACACCAATTTGGACCAACCTCTAAAAATGATTTTACTTGGGAGAATAATTGAAATATAAAATGAAGAAAGAGTAAATAACTAAATATTGAAGCAAATGACAAATGTGGAGAGACAGCTTTGGTAATGTTAGGGTGCCTTAGAAGTCGTCTGTTATCTTTTCACTTCCTTCTTTCTAAATCTATCTCACAAACACCACCTTTCCTAATTTGTACAAAGCATACATACACGAAAATAGATAATCTACTTTTTTGTTATAAGAAATTGGTTCGTATGACTCATAAACTAACGGTTCTAGATAATCTACTTTTTTGTTACAAGAAATTGTTCGTATCTCATAAACTAACGGTTCTAGGGAAAACACAATTATACAGTTTTTCTTTTTGCTTAAAACCATAATTTTAATTATATAATAACTTTTGCTAAAAATATAATACACTTTTTGCATAATGATTAGTTTCGGTGTTTTCTCCTCTACTTGTAGTTTAGGGAAGATTTGATCTAAACGTGATTTGATATGTTTAAAAGATTTGTGTCTTGTTGATTTTAACATGCAAATGCAAGCAAATTGGTGTTTTAATATATTATAACGTATTATTCTGAAATATTCAATGTCTGTTAAAAGTAGAAGCACAAAGTTGTGTTTGTTGTTGTATTCTAACTTCAAATTTCATCAAACTTACTTCCGATATATTAAAAATATCATCTGAAACTAACCATCATATGATTTTGAGTGACCTTTATAGTTTTTTTTTATTACAGATCGACAACCGTAATTTTAAAAATGTTTAAATTGATTATCAAATAATATAACTATATTCTGATCCGCGTTTTAGAAGCACATAAATATTTTTAACAAAATCTAATTTACAAAATCAATATATTTTTTAAAAAGTGATAAGTAATTTTCTAATACCTTTTATTTTTATGTATTCCATAAATATATAATTATATTATTTGTATTTATACTAAATATGAAAGTTGTAAAATATATTATTTTTTTTTCAACTATCTTAACCTGTTTCGTTATGAATTTTTGATAAAATGTCAGTAATATTTTTGATTAATTATGTGATGTATACTTATTTGATAAATTTTTAACTATAAAAATTATTTTTTATGTGAACTTAAACTAAGTATAATCTTGCATAGATAATAATAATTATATGCTCTAAAGAATAAAATAATCTAATAATAAGAATCTAATATGAGATGACAAAAAATAAATCTAATATGAAAGCTTTGTTAAATTTAAAGGGATGCAAATTTTATATGAAAATATAAATAAAATAGTTCATTAATTTAATTAATCTCATATTAAATGAAATTATTTTGTCGTAGCTATACCGTAAAAATAGTTGTACTTATTTTATGAATTTTTACATAAATTAGTTGAGTGTTTTACTCAATTATTTGATTTATGAAATGATTGAAAAAGATAAATAAACAATTATTAAAAAAATGTAAGACCTAGTGTTTTATATTTTTTGGACAAGATTAATTATTATATTGTTTGGAAATACATTTAGTAGTCTAATGCTGTTTTCCATAGTTATTCTTAAACAAATTGTAATGTTTTATTCATAATTAGTGATAGTTAATGTAATAATGTATGTTTAAAGGTTAGATCTAAATGAGTGTTTCTTTTTTAATAAGCGTGATAATTTGAACTAAAATCGGTTCCCAAAACTGTTAGCTGAGTAATAAATCCTCAAGTTTAAAAACATGTGTTCCTTTGTGTTAAAAAAGAACATGTCTTCTAAGAGCCCAAGAATAAATATGTTACAATGAGTAGATTCCATAAGCAAAGCCCATCAAAGGCCTCAGGTAACTAACTAAGTTAGATTGTTTCTCGTCTGCGAGGTAACAGTCAATGATATTGTCTACCAGTAACTTTAGACTCAGAACAGTTTATAGAATCTGACTCTAACTTTTGTCAGTCGATCACAATAAATCGTATATTTTGAATTTCTATGTTATAAGATTAGTCTAAACTAAATGATATGTGGTATTAGTTAATTTATTCGTTCAGGTTTGTGAATTTCATTTCCCCCTGGATTGAATACAAAACTCCAACTTAAACTTTCAAAATATAAATTGAAAAAAAAATTATACATTCACTTGTGAACTATCGTTTCAAATTATATATCAAATATTAATTGCTATCATCAAACACATTTTCGTTTTTAAATAACAAAAACTGAAATTTTCTACTTCTCACAAAATTGTCTCACCTTGTTAACTTCTTAAATTGAAATCCACCAAGGTGACCTTACTGATTAATCATCATAATTACATAATCACTTTGCTTATCCCCACCACTTCCACATTGTATATGGAACAGTGAGGACCAGCGATGGAAAAAAAAATCGGATATTTAGATTTTGAATTTTGAAAAGTAGGTAAAATTTCCATCTTGACAAACAAAAAAGGTTCAAATATAATTTTTCCAAAAAAATATTAAAATGACGATTGAAATCCTATTTTGCCTCCAATTAATTTAAATTTTTGATGAGTTTTAGATAACACATCAACTAATGATATATATAGTGAACATCTAGTAATTGTATGCTGTAATTATAAATAGATATATCTAGATTAAAAATTGACATCTTAATCCATTTGCTAATAAACTTAATTTTTAAGGGGTTAACTGCATACAAGACTTTTCACAAGTTACCAATCTAAATTTTTCTGATAAAGTATGGGGAGTAAACTGCAATGACAAATATATACATCTGCTAAACAGGCACATTAAATATTTGTTTTTCTGAAGCTATAGACTAAAGCTATCTACTACTATAATATAGTCGTCTCTTGATCATTATAACTAATCTAGCTGTTCAAACAATCTTATTTTATATTTTCACATTCTTTAACGGTTTTCTTTATGCCATGATACAGAAGAGAGTTCATCGATTATCTCTTTGACTTTATTTGTCGGTGTGTGTGGACATTAGATAAAAAGCACTAGAAACAAACACGTGAACTAGCTTTTGCGTTATCTTTGCTTTTGACATGTGGATTTTACTGGATACATTTGTAATTGTCCCAACACTACTCACATACGAGCAAGTCACCGCCGTGACGACAACGGTCTCTTTATTTCAAGAATATTTATTCAGCCGATGTTTTCTGGTTTTGACATGTTAGAACAAGAGTTTAAGGTTTAATAAAGATAATTTCGTAAACATTAGACATTTTGGTTCATACACAATACGGCAATTTTAATGCAAAACTTATTGTACAGTTACTATAAAGACAGAAAGCTACACGTTTGAAAAGGGAAACAAATCTATGTGTTTAATAATCGATACTATTAATATGAATATTTCCCTAGCAAAACATGTATCTGTGTGTTTTCTGTTCTTAGAACCACCCAAAAGTAATATACTAGGATATGATGGGTTTTGTAACTTGAACTGGTTGATTATTGGTATACGAAAAGAACTGTTTTTTTTTTTTACTTTTAACCGGATGGAGGACACTGGGTACAACAGTTTTCAACTGCAACTATACATTGCAGGAGTGAAAGACAGTAGTAACAATTAGTCACATCAACAGTTTCTGTAAAAATGTTGGATTTTCAAAATAAAGAGAGGGGATTCTTGTTACTCAGTTGAAATCTAGCTCACATCTTCACGGTGGTTGAATATTCATTCAAATTTCATTGTGTTTTTTTTTTCGTAAGAGAAATTTCATTGTGTTTTTGTAGTATTAGTCAATATTAACCGAAGAAGAAAGAAAAATAGATGAAAAGATTTTCTTATTGGTATGAAGTTATAATTTTCTTGCTTGAAAATTATCTAATGATTTATTTATCAGTTGATCTTATAGATGGTAAGAAGACTATTACTGTTTATCAGTTGATCTGATGCTAATGCTACCTAAGAAATTGTGATCGCAATCAATATATGGTCGCCCGAATGATCGCAAATCGGTGATTAGTATCAATAAATAAAATGATTCAAGTTTCAATTTATATGATCTAGGACTGATCATATAATACTGCAATAAACAAACAAACAACATTTAATTTCAAATTACAGTCGCATATTGTAGTGACATGTCACATATTGTAGTGACATGTAATCAAACATGGCTTATAACTGATACTCCCTCTGTTTCTAAAAGATCTATATTCTAGAGAAAATTTTTGTTTCTAAAAGATCTATTTTTTATATTTTCAATGCATGTTTTATTAAATAATTACAAATTTCAAAAAACTTAATTGCACTTATTGGATTTTTATTGGTTTAAAATTATGGAAAAAAAATAATAACAAAAAACTATACAAATTTAATGTGTTTTCTTAATATATGTGAAAATCTTAGAATATGGATCTTTCAGAAACAGAAGTAGTATAATATATCTGGATACGATGGCAAAGTAAATGAGAACTTTGATAACGTTACGTTGCATATATTTTTTTATTGTTGTTTGTAATGAATTTTGTCATGCTATTCTTCTTACCGAGCTATGGATAGTATATAATTAGAGTTTTGTCAATCTGAAATTAGTTCCACTAACACGTTCACTACAATGTTTATCAAAATTCTTATTGCGGCAAAAACATTTAATTGGCTAACGTCACTGTCTATCATTGTAAGTAGATGAGACGTTCACTACAATGTTTATCAAAATTCTTATTGCGGCAAAAACATTTAATTGGCTAACGTCATACTGTCTATCATTGTAAGTAGATGAGCTATGTTTTTTTTTCCCAAATTGAAATTTATTTATAACAAAATGCTAATATTCATACAAAATCCAGTAGCTAAACAAAATAATCCCAGAACCAAAAAACTTATGAAAAGCGACTATAGAACCCATATAGGGACGACTTAAAAAACGAAATAACCCATAGAAAGCGACAACTTAAACCCATACATAAGCGATTAAAACTCACACCAAAGTGACTTAAAAGTTAAAACAACCCATAAAACACATAAGGAATATCAATAGAAATACCAGAAACAAATAACATCAATGCAAGAGCCACATCATAACACCTAGCAGTCTTTAGAAATGAAAAAATATCAATGATCGAAAGTTATAAAGAATATAATATTAACTCTAATGTAATTTTGATTTTACGATTAATTCTAAATAGAAGAAATAGACTACTTAAAAAATGACACATGTATTTGTAGATGTATTTGTAGATTCTTGTAAGCTCTCCTTTGAAGAACTTTTCTCCTTTTAATATTTTATTATTTTATTTTGTTGAGTATATTGGGTGAGACCTGTTGGAGTTTTTTTTTCTAAAATTAATACTTTACTATGTAATTACATTTTTATCTTTTCTAAATGACTTAACCAATAACCAAGTGTTAGATAGATGTCTGAGGTTTTTACCAGGTTTTTGAAAGTTCTAAAATAAAAACCTCATTCTTTTGTCATCTTCTTTTGCTATTTTATTTATTTAAATTTTGAGATACTTTTTGCGTAACTCATGATCGGAGATGATGCTCTTACATATAGATGTTGACTATATATGGACTTGGTATTGTTGCTATTGTATCAATTCATGTAGCTTAAATCAGAATTGATTACGTAATCATCTAAACGAGACACAAGAATAAACTTATTTCCACTCGAATTTGTTGCAAGATAAGTACTCTAATAAAAGTCTTTAATTTTCTGAAAGATTAACTAAGTTGTTTCTTAAATGGAAATTAAATAAATATTTTGACTCGTTGAGAAGTTAAGACATTGTAAGTGTTTACTGAAGTTTAGAATTTAATTTACAAAAAGGGAGTTATTTAACGGCGTTAGATACCGCCAACGATTTTCACACATTATCAACGTCATCCGCCAATAACTCCTCCGACATTTATAAGTTTTTGGCAGAAACCGTTTCCATAACACAACATACTGTCTCTGTTTTTTTGCTCTCTAGACTCTATATAGACAGAGAAAACTACAAAAGTTTTTGCTCCAAGAAAGACACTTGCGGTACACACACATAAACAATCATTGTCAACTCTTTCTTTCTTTCTTGGCTCTTCATCATCTTGCTCTGTTCACAAACTCTTTCGAAAACAGAACAAAAACATTTAAAATCATCAAGAAATGGGCAAGAAAGATGAGAAAGTCGAAGCTCTTCTTCATTTACTCAGAAAACAATCTACTCTCACTCTTAAACAAGTACGTTTAATTAATTTCTCTTAACAAAAACCCAGATATCTGCATGTTTATTGTTATATTCATGAATAAAGCTTCCATTTTTATATATGTTTAGGAGAAGTTCTGTAACAGAGAGTGCGTGGAGAGATTCTTGAAAGCGAAAGGAGACAACGTGAAAAAAGCTGCAAAGCAACTACTTTCATGTCTTTCTTGGAGACAAAGCATTGAGATTGGTATGTTTTCCGATTTACTTATAAAATTCCAACCTTAAACAGTACGTTTTTGTTTTGTTTATTGGTTTTTTTGTTTATGTGTTATGTGGGTTAAGAGAGGTTAGGGGCTGAGGAATTCTCGACGGAGCTTTCCGACGGGATAGCTTACATCGCCGGCCATGACGGAGATTTCAGACCCGTTATAGTAATTTATTCATACTCGTTTCTTTTTGATATTAAATGTTACTTAGTGATAAAAAGGATGAGGTTTTTATATACAGATTTTCCGTTTCAAGAATGATTATCAGAAGTTGCATACTCAGAAGCAGTAAGTTCAGATTAAAAAATCCACTCTATTCACATTGATATCCAAATTATTTTTTCGTTTAGAATGTTGAAATCGTTTATTTCTTCCTTATTTCAGGTTTTCGCGTTTGGTGGCGTTCACGATGGAGACTGCGATATCTAGCATGTCCAGAAACGCGGAACGGAGCGTGGTTCTTCTCTTCGATGCAAGTAAGCCTTTAGAAGTAGTTTAAGCTTATATTTTTTGTCCCTGGTAAGCTTCCAAAAATCCGCCCGTGGGGGGTGGGTCTGTACTAAACGGTAATCTTCTAGCCTGTTTGGTTTTTCTCTCTTAGTTTGGATCGAGGCTTGTCGGGGAGTGGAATTTCGGACATATGTATATGCAGATGTCCGAAGTGTCCCTTTTATGTGTCAACGTTAAACTTCCCTCTGTAATTACACACCAAAAATGTCCAAATCTCTTCATTATCGTTCCAATATTTTTATTTTGCAAAAAGTTTTAGTAGTTTTAAAAATCATTTTTTAAAAGCTTCTTATCTATTTAATTTTGAGTAATTTACTCAGCCAGATAGAGAAAGATATTCCAAAACTTAAAATTGAAAAAGTCAGCCTAATTATAAAATATTACTATCTATTTTCTGCTCATGTTGTGTCAAGAGTTACTCAAGTCGTATATTTTTAAATGAAAAATGTAGACCTTGTTTACAAAGACAAATATTTTTGCCATAGAAGTAAAGAGGAATATTTAATAAAATACGGTTCTAATCACGCTTATAAAGATTTATGCTTTGTTCCTGCACAAAGTTTTTTTTTAAATTCCACCTTTAATGTTTTCATTCTTTCAAAGGAAAAAGGAAGTACAATTTTTTTCTCTGCTAATTACATCTTTAAACTTTAGTTTTCAAATTTGATAGACGATTAATTATAAATGGCACTTGATTAATATTCTCTTTGTTTCTTTTTTCCTTGTTAATACAGGCTTTTTCAGATCATCCTCTGCCTTTGCAAATCTGCTTTTGCCAACACTAAAAATTATAGCAGATAATTATCCATGCCGACTTTACAAGGCCTTTATCATCGACCCTCCCTCTTTTTTCTCTTACATTTGGAAGGTAAAATATTAATTTTCTATATAATTCAATAATTATCCTAATTGTCATTACATGGATCTAAGCTCGATATACCTACTTAATTAACAGGGCGTACGCCCTTTCGTGGAGCTATCAACGCTCACGACGGTGCTCTCTTCGCTGGACTATGACGAGCAGCTAGACATCAGCCACGTTTCATCATCATGTCCTAGATCCGTTTCCCTACGTTTCGATGCATCATCGATAAAATCAACGGCCACGAGTGGTTCAGCTTCTTCAAGATTCGCCTTCACCGTATCTCAAAACTCCTTGAAGCCGTGGTACCTTTCCTTCACCGATACGTCTCCTCTTAACGCCACCGTCTCCCCCGACGCCTCAACAATTTCTCCGATCAGCACGCGGTCGCTGTCTTTCGCGTTTCCTGCGGCGCGTGGCTTGATAGATACGAGACGACCCGCATGCATGAGGAAGAACGTGTTTCCCTCGACGCCGTTGCCGGAGAAGACGCACCGGAAAACACCACGTCCTTCTTTCTTTCAGTCTCCGGCGATGTTTTTCCGCGGGGAGAGAAACGTCAGCGGAGGGGAGAAGTCATCACGTGAATCATTCGTACCATATCTGAAGTTTTACCGGAGACCGTTCGATGAGACGGCCTATAGGTCTAAACTGCGGGGTCCACGTGGATTTGTGTCGGTCGTGTCTTCTTCGCACGTAAGATGTCGTCACGCGTCTTTATCTCAACGGTACTAGCTACGCTTCTAGCTATAACGTTAAAAGTACGAGTATATAACATTAATCTGTTCCACCACTCTATTGACTATTATAGACTAGCAGTTTCATTACGATGATATTTATTTCTCAATGCGCTTGTTTTTTCGTATTTCATTTGTTTCTAGTTGAGTCAAAAACAAAAGTTCACCAAGAGGTACTTCAAACCACCACTTTAACAAAAGAATTTAGAAAACAAAGAATATCATCATGTTGCTAACATCCTCTTTTTCCTAATCGATGCATGCATTGAATATCCAAATGACGCAGCACGAGCAAAAACCCGTCTCAGATCCACGAATATAATTGAATAGCATTAAGATAAGTTATAAATGAAGCGCTTAGCAAATTAAACTGATGGCAATCAAATATGATATACATGCACATGCATATCTCTACTTTAATGAAACATAGACTACACAATTAGTTATAGTTCCGCCCTATAAAATTACAAATGGCATATCAACATCTAATTTTGATCCATTTATACGACTCCATCCGCTACTATTGACTAATTTGCTACCTCTCGCAAATTGCATTAACTAGAAAAAAGTCATTAAACCTTTCTAATCAACGTTGTCCCATGCTGTATATATATAATGAATAGGCTGGGCATTTTATTCGTTAAATTTAATTCGATTCGTTATTCGTTTCGATTCGATCCGAAAAATCTGGATATCCGTAAGTCTTCGAAGCAAAGCAAATATTAAAAATCACTATCCGTTAAAAACGAAGCAAATCACAACTACTAAAAAAAATTAGAGACGAATATCCGATCCGCTCCGACTTTTATATAAATAGTTATATATATAGTTAAATAGAGTTTTTAATGTATAATCTTATATCATTTATTTATAAAATTACTTATAAAAATATAATATAAAGAAAAGAATTATAAGATCTTTATAAAAAACTACAAGTCTTCTTAAAACATTTAACTTATAAGAATTTTTTATGAATTTTTAAGAATTTATAAATAAAAAGTTTCCTTAATGTTTTACTTTATCTTTTATAAGAACAAATTTGTATAATATTTTCAGATTTACTTGTATTAAATATAGTGGAAAAGATATCCGTAAATATCCGTGAATATTCGCAAATATCCATAAATTTTCCGGATATCCGTAAAACCGAATATCCGTATTTTTTCGAAGCAAAGCAAATCGAAAAATCATATATCCGTGAAGTCCGAAGCAAATCACAAATACTGAAAAATACGGTAATATTTGATCTGTGCCCACCCCTAATAATGTATGCTAAACTAAATTAAAAAATGAAAAAGGACCCTTTTGTAGAGATCAAATTATGGTACATGGATCATTAACTTCGTGTAGAATCCCACCTTTGAAAAACAAAACTTAAAAATGCACGTGCGACGTATATAGGAATTCGAAGTCAATTGTTACATTTTAAGACACCGTGGTCGTGACGTTGAACAACTTAACTATCTAACAGTATTTATATGCTCTTTGGTAAAAACTGAAAATTGACTAAACGCCTGTAAATTATTAAAAATTTCAGTGTCGTTTTTGAGTTAAATGCACTTAGCCATTCACCTATTTTTTTAAAGAAAATGCTTTCAACCAACGACATTGAAATGAAAATTAAATGTTGTATGTCGTTCTTATTTTACAAATATTGTAGTTTAATATCTATTTTTTGTCATATAAATCGTTTTGTATTTTCAATACCGAACTTTGATTTCTACAGCCAAATATCTAGAGCTTATTTTTTTAAGCTGTCCACATTCCACAACAAATAAATAAATATCTAGAGCCTACAAACTACTTTGCATCGTATAACCTAATTTTTTAGCTTTCCACAATAACTAAATACATATTCATTGAAATTTCATTCAAGAAGTATATTATAAACAATGAAACCAGATTTATTAGTTATAATATACTTGTTGAATGAAATTACAATGAAAAATAGAATTATATTTTTATTTCTTAAAATAAATAAGATGATTTTTATGAATTTATTTGTACCTTTTAAAATCTTGTGTAATATATGTATACTATATTAATCTACAATTAATTAATTATGTTTGATTTTGTTTTAAAATTAGTTAAAATTCTGCAGCCAAATTCTACAGCAACAAAATCTACAGTCATAGAAAAAAATCTACAGCAAAATTTTAAAGTTACAATTGTTACCAATCAGTCCCAAAAACTCACTTTTACCATTATTACTCTATTAGTTTGAGCGATGAGTTTATTTAGTGTCTGAAATAAGTACTTATAAGAAATATAATAAAACGTTTAAGAGAAATACATATAAGTAGCATTAAATTAAGTTTTGTTCAAAACATAACACATAAGGGGGAAATTTCTCTAAATAGCATCATTAAAAGGTAAAAATAAATATATTTATATATTTTGATTTAGTATTTGGTAATTAGAGTTTAGTGTTTAGTGCAACAGTTGATTTTTAGTTAGAACTGCATGATCTTTTTACAGAAAACTATTTGTTATTGTTTTATCTATTCCGGTCTCCAAACAATTTTTGTTTAAGTGGTAGAATAATTTTTCTACCTCAAAATAAAACAAACAAGCTTTTGGTCTATACTTGTTATTGAATTGTATAGTTTTCATACCAGATTTTAAATGCGATTAAAATGATTACTAAGAACTATTCTTTCTGTTTCAAAATGATCCACGTTTTAGAAAAAAATTGTTTCTAAAAGATCTATATTTTATATTTTTAATGTATATAATAATGATAAATTATAAACTTCAAAGAAATTAATTGTGTTAACTAAATTTTCATTGGCTAAAAGCTATGAGAAACATCTAAACACAAAAATTAATGTATTTATAGTTGAAATTTTACATGTTTTCTTAATATGTGTGAAAACAAAAAAAGCTACATTATTTTGAAACAAAGGATTCTTTTTCTATTTTGTAGGAGTACCTCAAAATCCTCTTTGTTCGATGTTCATTTCCTAGAAAACAAAAGAAAAATAATAAGACTTTAATAGAGATCCCTCAATATAGCTTTCATATCTTATCTTTCTTTTTTTCAACAACTATCTTTCATAGCTTATCTTATGAGATTTTATTCCGTGATGATAGTACATGATAACACTTCTGATCCTTTTTGTCAAAAAACATATTATACCATGACATTAATTTTGATATATTTATACGAATCCTGCACCCCACAAGCACACAAAAGATACTGAAATGAACATCTCTATACATTGTTCTAGAAAAAACAAGGACAATCAAAATGCAGATAATTTTACATAATGATGGAAAGTAATACAAATCAAGAAGTATATATATTCACGCTGAGAACCTGGTGTATGGTATGACATGAACAATGAGTGATCTGTCATTAGATAGAGACTGTTTGGAATCCCTTTACCAGTAAGTCCACCTTCTCTTGTATAATCCGTAGTGTTCGGGTACAAGAGAGTGTATGGTATGTTAACCGGTCCGGTTCGGTTCTTCAACCTCTTATCATTGTTCCTCCTTATAATGTTGTTCTCTATCACCTCCAAACTCTTCCCAAACCGCTTAAACGCCTCTAAAGGCTCATCATCGGCCGTCCAGTTCGGTGAGTCTCTCTGCCCTAAGTAAATCTCGTCCGTCGAATGCATAGACAAAATCTCAATGATGGAGATACCAAGCAGAGTCTGTAACTGCGGCGTGATGGTCTTCAAGAACGCCACGTCCTCGTTTTCCTCCAGCTCAGTGTACTCTTTCGTACCCGGTTCAGGCATGAACCGACGGCTGACGGTAGGCCGGTTTGGGAGAAAACCGGCGTAAGGGTATTGTCCGAAGTTGACTGCTGCGTGGAGAGCAGAGGCGATCCAGATGATGATGGTGCAGGTCTCGATGAGGTCATCGCGGGTTTGCATCAACGGCCACCATGACTCGTGTTGTATATCGCCGTGACCTTCGGTTCGAAGCTCGGTCCACCATGATTGGATCTCTGTATCGGTTTGGACGGTTCTGTCATTCTTGTAATAGAATGAGCAGTACTCTGTCACCCACGTCTTGATCGCTGACCAAATCTCTAAACCGTCCGCTGCGAATGGATAATCCTCTATCAGAAGCTTAACGCCGTTGTCGCTGCTCGGATCTTCAACAGCAACCCCTCTGCGAAAACATGGGATTTAAATGTGACTTGTTAAACAAGAGTTCAAAAGGTTACTTGTGCAGCAAGAAACAAAGAAAGAGTTTTTAAATGCGTGGAGGTCTATTTAGTGGTTGGTAACATTTTTTTAATTAATTTAATTGTTGACAGAAAAGGGAAAAAAATTAGATAATTTTTATATGATTTATGGGTTATAATACCCTAGGCATAATAGCTATTATATAAGAATTTGTGACCAAGAGGAATGTTTCATTGGGTTTTATATATACCGTTTAAGTAGATCCTTGGGGAGGGCCTGATCGGTGAAAACCCAACTCTTGTAAATGGAAGACGACATCTCCATGGCGTATCGACTAGGGAACACCGTTCTCTCCAGAACTCCATCAGAGTTTATGAGGACATGCCGCGCCAATGCGTTGATGTTCATCGTGTCACGGAAATGAGGATGAAGAAGCTTATAGATCGGATGGACCACACTCAGTTGCCTGTTTGAAGCGATTATGAACGGTTCAATCACTGCATGCGTCTGCAACCTACAAAAACAATAACATAATAACCGGTTACTTCATTACAAAAATCAAGTCTCAGAGACACTAGGTTGTTTTTACAGTGTCACCATTTAGTTTACCAGTGGCTTATAAGTTGGTGATAACCGGAGTCATTAACCGCGGCGTAAGCCTTAGCAAGCTGCCAAACCGATCCCTCGACGCCTTTTTCTGATGGTGTGAAAATTTTGCTCACAGATCCGTGTGATTCACCTTGTGCGTGTGGAAGACTCAGCTCTATGGCTAGAGGCTTCAGTGTTCCGTCTTCTTGAAGCAACAGAAGCGTTCGGGTCGCATAAGTTTTAGTGTTGGTTGAGTTTATTCTTGTCAAGTATGGCATCAGTGCGTCGTGGTGATCCAATATGTATAGCTTGTGCTGTTCCAAAGCCTTTTTATATAACACAACAAAACCAATAGCAATTATGATACGACAATAAAGCTGTTACGTGTCAGACAAGAAAGGTGTGTAATATACTTACGTCTTGGACATTGATACCGTTCATGTGTGGTTCTATGTGCTCTTTTTGAATAGAACTATGTTGGTTTCCATACTTTTCAGACTCTAGATTACTCTTTGGAGGGAACTCCTGCAATTTATTTTTTGTACATTCGGTTATATTGTTGACTTTTTTAATGATTTAGAGGTTCTAGATATATTCGTATAAAAATTAAATCGAGTGATTTGACGAAAGTTAAACCTTGAGACGACTTATAACCACCGGATTGAGCCCAGCAAGCATTTCTCTCCCAAACTCTTCATCGGTTCTCCAAGCTGACCTATTCTCTGTAACAACATACATCATATATGTCAACGTTTGTATGCATTTTTGGTTTCTCTAACTGTTTATTTAGCATAGACTATATTTATAGGTTACGTTTGAGGACGTCAGGCAAGGGAAACTTCAAGAACCGTTCTCCATCATTGCGAACCAGCTCACGAAACATCTCCCATGGGATGATATCACGTAGCTTAGAAATGGTGTGACCATTAGCGAGTTTAATACTACCATCATATAGGTGAAAAACGTCTTCGAACGAGTCAAACTCGTTGATAGTCTTGTCGCAAAGAGAGGCTATCTCAGGGACTAGTACTTGAGTCACCGACTTGAGTGCGTACGCGAGGAAATCAGAGAACTTCACGTGGCTAAACCGCTCGTCCCTAGGTACGTAGATGTTAAGGTTCAGTAATGCTAGCCTGCTCTCGGACTTAGGGTCTGATCAAAAAACGGTGACGTATATGTCAAGTAACCATTGAGTTTTGATTTATAAGTAATGGTTTTGAATGTTGAGTTGACTAACCGGATTTGGTTGGTTTACGGCCGGTTTTACCACGACGAGGATAAGGGAATTCAAGTGAACCGCCGAGAACCGGACGGGCTGAGTCAGGACCTTTGTCGGGAGCACCCAAGTCGTTGTAATAAGCGTAGTCGTAAACTCTGTCCCATTCTTTGAGTTCTCCTCCTTTCTCGTCTCCTCTAAGATTCTTTAACTCTTCTTCTCTTAGCTCTTTAACCAGCTCCGGTGTTTCGCTTGGCAGATAAGCCTTTTGTATTTGCATAAACATAAAATAGAGAAAGAGAAAATATGTTAATGAATGTCAATCACTTTAAGTAGTTGTCCCTACCGAGTTACACAAAAGATTCTCTTAATTAGAAAAATAATTGCAATAAAGGAGAGGATGACTTGTAAAGATAAACATGTAAGGTCCTGTTGCATTATTTGGTACACACGCACACGTATATATTCCAGGACTCTAAATTACAATCAAAATAAATAACTCTAAAGATTATGTCATATGGATTATGATTATGCTTCATACACTTTATATAACCACTAACAAACTACTACGGTACTACCCATTAAACTATAACAACTAATCATTATTTAGTCACCTCTACCCATCCAGACTAATAAAACCAAACAGAAAAAAAAAACCTCAAATTAAAAATTAGAAATATTGAGACTGGGGTCAAAAAATATTTTTGACAACTTTTGCACATGGACAATCAGAGCAAATCCAGATTACTTATATAAAATGCCAAAACAGTCCGTTAATTACAGTGAAACCTCTATAAATTAATAATGTTGGGACTACACCAAAACTATAATTTTTTTTATTAATTTATAGAGATATTAATTTATCGAGATACTAATTGAACCAAAAACTCAATTTGGAACTACGAAATTATATTAATTTATAGAGATTTTTCGTGTATATTAATTTATCGATTATTAATTTATAGAGGTTCTACTGTATTACTAAGCCCACTTGTCCCAATTTCGTTTATAGCGTTTTACCTTGTTGGAGAAGAAAACGCGGTCGGAGCGGTATCTATGGCTCGGATATATCCAAGAATTGCAAACGAAGTGTATGGGACCGCCTTCACCGCCGGGGAAGTTGCGAAGAGTGAGGGACTTGAGGTAGAATTGGCTACGGTGATGGTTCTTGATCACAAACGCAGCCGGTGGTCCCATAGACTCGTCCCAATCAAACGTCACTCCAAACGCGGTTTCCTCTGCAGTTACTGACGCTTTTATCTTTGTCACCCATTTCTCCAGATGTGCTGCTTTTCCAAGTCTTCCTCTCTTCTCATTGGCTTTTTTACATTATACAAAACATGAAACCATTACTTTCCTTCAAATAAAACAAAAGAAATCTGGCAGGTTTATTTCAAAGGGCGAATCTTCAAAATTACATTATTTTTTAAGGATTTCAAAAATAACATACAGTGATACAAACTTCTAAAATATATTTAATATTTGACAAAAAAAAAAACTAAATTGTTCTAACTTCTAAACCCCTTACCTCATCCATATCCCATAAATATTAAACTCTTAACCCTAATAAAAGCTCTAAACTTAAATATGAAACATGTATTTTTTTACTTCTACAAGTGACATTGTAAAAAAAATTCTCCTAGCTAATTTTGTCATAAAAATATGAACTAATGTAATTTGAGGGTATTTCTCTACTATTAAATGTACATGTAGAAACAAAAATTACTTTAAGATTTGAAATTCATGAATTGATTTTGACCGATTGATAACAGATAGAATCAAGACCACATAAAACCCCGAGTAATCATCAGTTTCATCATGAATATAATATGCAAAACTTTAGTGAACAAATCTTATTCTAGGGAAACAAAAGAGTTACTTAAAGATGGGTCAGTTTCTGTAATTATGTACATGTAAACGGGTTGAGTAATAGAATGAACGAATACCCGGGTCGGGTTGGTGAGAGCTGATGAGGTGGAGAGAAACACGACGACCAAGAAGCTCATGGATTCTATCGAGAAGAGAAGCCATGGTGTCTTTGAAATCAAGAAGGTTCTTCTTCATAACGACTACTTCTCCTTCTATCTTCATCGTCTTTTTGGTCTTCTTGTTCTTCACATTGTCCTCCAACTTCTTTGTCTTGGATTTGACGCATAATATCTCTGCGATATGGGTGTGGATCATGGCGATATATATTGCAGAATTTTCTCTGAGTGAGAATGAAGAAAAGAGAGAGAGAGAAAGAATGAGATTCTATGCTTGGAGAATGACGAGAAAGATGTCCGATTATATAATGATCCTTTTCATCGACTTTGCATTTATTTAAGTATATGATAACACAAATCTGATGTGATTGTGGTATTATATTTATATTGGTAGCTAAACAAAAAGCAAAAAAAAATATTGCCAACAAAAGTCTATTATTATTTTTGGTATACAATATTAATATATTGTAGATAACGACTGGCTTTGGAAATATTAGTGCATGCATTCCTCTCCTCAATATCAACAAAGTTTTTTTTGTTATTGTAGATAACGACTGGCTATGGAAATATTAGTGCATGCATTCCTCCCCTCAATATCAACAAAGTTTTTTTTGTGACACGGTGAAAAATAGTGTTTACATTTGTTAGTATTACCAGTTTACTACCACCACCAGTTACTAACATATCTACTTACCTGGGAAGATTGAATGTCCAAGTCAAGGTCTTTAAAAAAGTATTTTCTTCTTTCTTTCTGACTTATCTACCTACTTTCTTTCTCTTTAGATGTGATGATAAACTTTTATATTAGGGTGTGAGTCTGGCAGAAAATAAAGTAGCCATCGGAATCCTCTTTGTTGACGCGATTTAACTCTAAATATAAAATTAGCTTCTTATATTAATATTGAGATTTTAAGTTGTGAAATACTGACCTCGTCTTAATCTTTCCCTTAATTAATAACACTCATTTCATGGAATCTAAACAAGAGTTGTGAGTCGATTTGTGTTTCAAAAAAAAAAGTTGTGACGAGTGGACCATTGTACTTGTGGACTTTTTTGACCTTAGCTACTACTAAAATCATGGATGCTCAGTGTGATGTTTAAACCAAGACCAAAAGACCTACTTGAAAAAAATGTGACACAATAATATTTAAGTATAAATCATGTTTTACTTGGTTGAGTTATCATCCGGGGATGGCGATGAGGAGATCAATTTGTTTCCTAATGAAATAGCTATATATATTAGAATGTACGTACTTTTTTGTAACAAGAATGTGTGTACATATTTAAATAAATATTGGCAATAGGAACCATTTGCTAATAATATAGATTATATATATATAAACTGACCCACGAATATTTGACTATTTGTAGCCATCATGAATCAACTATGAACTACCTTCTGTTTTCTTTGGTTTTGCTAAAATTTATTCTCTGTTTCTTTCGCTTTCACGTCTACGTTTGTTTTGTTTTATGACATTACTCATTAATCAAAGATGCATGTAGCATCTGCACCCAGCTTGTAAGCATATCCAAAGAAAAATACCTAGAAACAAAAAAAGAGAGCAGAAGATTACAATGAGCGGTTTGTTTATTCAATAATATAATGAGATATATATGAAGATACTTCAAAACAAGTGTTACTTTTTCTTGAATTATACAGAGGCATCATGACCCCATAGAACTAGTCTAGACTAGTCACGTGTTGTCATATATCGGTTCTCTGTCCCTGACAATGTCGAAATATTAATTCCCTAGTGACCAGGATTCGAACCTAGGTGACAGTAATCAAAACCGTGAGCCTTTTACCACAGGTGTTACTTTTTACTGTTTACATATACTACTTTAAAATAAACATGGTGAACATGTACTATTTGAGCCTTAGTGATCAAATTTGATTCCTAATGAAATAGCTACATATATATATATTAGAACGTGTGTACTTTTTTGTAACAAGAATGTATGTACATATTTAAATAAATATTGGCAATAGGCACCATTTGCTAATAATATAGATTTTATATATCAAAATTGACCCACGAATATTTGACTATTTGTAGCCATCATGAATTAACTATGAACTACCCTTCCGTTTTCTTTGGTTTAGCTAAAATTTATTCTATGTTTCTTTCGCTTTTACGTCTACGTTTGTTTTGTTTTATCTAATGACTCGTTAATCAAAGATGCATGTAGCATCTGCACCCAGCTTGTAAGCATATCCAAAGAAAAATACCTAGAAACAAGAAACAAAAAAAAAAAAGAGAGCAGAAGAATACAATGGGCGGTTTGTTTATTCAATAATATAATGAGATATATATGAAGATACTACAAAACAAGTGTTACTTTTAAAATATACTACTAATTTGGAAACTGTTTACATATACTACTTTAAAATAAACATGGTGAACATGCACTATTTGATCCTTAGTCAATGCTGGATTAACGATACTTCAGGCCTCGGTTACTAAAATTCAAAGTTTAACGGTTATATGTTTTAATAAAATTTTGAAAGAGTTCATTTTTCGTCTACAAAAGACGAAATTATACTGTTGACTCGAAAATAACTATGCTGGAATCATGCTTGGTTATGTTTCTCGTTAAGGATTTTGTATTTTCGGAAGCAAAAGCATTTGCCAAAGTTTCAAGCATTTGTGCAACATCTTAATCCTTTCAATCACTTCTTATCTAGTCGTGGAAGAAACACCAAAAGCAACTATGATTCAAATTGTTTGATAGCTTCTTATATCGCTCGTCATGGAGAAAATTAAACAATGACCGAAGAAAGCGACACTTTATACAATTAAATTAGAAACTGAAACAAACATATTCATATATGAGAAAATAATAGTTATGAAGGGAAGAGAATCCAGCAAAATAATATAGGAAATAATATAAAACAATCAACAAATAGAAATTAGTTTGTAAAAAAGTTAGAAAAGAAACAAAAAAATGAAATTGCTCGCCGCTGATATAAGCCCATATCAGTAAAAGCATACAAGAGAGTACAAGAGAAATCTCGGTCGAGAGAGACCTTACTGGAGGAGGTGTGTACCAACGTCCAAAACATGTTTTCAACCAACACGTTTGAAAAGTGGAATATATATAAAATAAAAATCAAAGTTAAAAGGTTTATAGCTGATGCTACTTTTGTTCTTCAGAGGTGTTATTCATTGCTCGATCGCAAATACGGTAAGCTAATAGTAATGGTAATTGTAACAACGTTAAAAAAACACACGAACGGAAAATTGGCGTTCATTTTTGTCTGCGCATGAAATCATAAAGAAATTCAACTGATATGTGAATCATATGCGTCTTGATAGAGATTGGTGGTTTGGAATTAGTTTGCATTATTACTTTCTTTGTTTATCATATTGTTTTGTGTGACATGGGTACATCGTACTTTTTTATCAATTCATATATTAAGAGAATGTGGTTTCATTAACCTTTGACGAACAAAAGAGAACGTGGTTTAACCTGTTAGTTACAATTTGTAATTTGCAAAATATTGGGATGATTAATCTAGAAAACAATTGATGTTGTCTATAGCAGAACGTCGGTCTTTTCCTCTTGCTTAAATGACTTCTGATTTCTGAATAATGTTTTCTTTATCTTCAGATAAAACAGAAAACTTTTATTAAAAAGAAATATTTTTATATTTCAGGAAATGAAATATCATAAAATTGATTTATCAAACCAACAATGATTTTTAACGGACCACAAGAATCCATCAATCATATGTCGATTCAAATTCAGAGATGGGGATCTATGGATCCTTTAATTCCTTTCTATAAGCCAAACATGATGATAGTTTACTAGATTTCATTTGCTTCGGTTTGGTTAATCTCAGTTCGTTTGGAATTACGGAATAAATGTTAGACGCTTTTTTTTTGTCACAAAATGTTAGACTCTTTCATTATGGTTTCATCGTCTCTAAATTTTTTTCATGACCTTTGATTAGTATGTCCAGTATTCAATTAGGACTGAGAAAATATGTGATTTCGAACCTGTTTGTCTAGGAGCTTGAGTAACTGAGCAGAACCCCTGTCTCCAACTCAAATTACTGCAGCTTGGAAATCATAGTTGACTAGGAAAATGGTGGTACTATATCCAACATCCTCCGCCTTAATTTGCAGTAGCTGATTCCAGTTAATGATTCGTATAGCTGGTGTTCAGAAGATTAATGGTGAGACCTCTACATAGCAACCACTGGGTGTCGGCTTGTGTATTCTACTTTTGTCACGCTTGCCACTCACAAGTATATTGCAATAAGGTTATTCACATATATCTCAAAAGCTGGACTCTATGGAGAACGAGCTGATTCGGGTGCTTAACCATGTCTTTGGTTTAGCTTCTCTACTCCATGGACTCACTGACACCGCACCTCATGTTCAGTCACATATCAAGGGTAAGCTAAACTAGCATTTTCGCTTCATTATTACACCTTGTAGACTTAGCGTTGAACTTTATGTACTTGAACCTTTGCTTTCTAACAGGTGCATCTATTTGAAATTTCAGATTTTCAAATCTTCATAATTGTGAGTATGTGTGTTTTAAAATTTTATCTAAGATTTTTTTTATTAAATATAGAGATTTTAAAGAGACAATTTTCGGCTTTATAAAGCCATCCATAGATTAATTAGTTGTCTAAATTAAAGAAACAAAAACAAATATTGATCAACAGAAGGCAGATGTAGAACACCATGCGACTGAGAATGAGCGCCATCAAGCTGAGGAGATTGATTTTCATATTCATGGAATACCGAGATCGCCAAACAAATCACCCATGTAACCCCATAACTCCATAAGAAGTTGTTAGATGATGTATAATTTGTTTAGTTTAGTTCAGTTCAGTTCTTACTTCTTAGATATCGATTTTGATGAAACAAAGTACTAAGAGGCTATTTATTATAGTTTGTAACGTTTTTAGTGGTAACGCAAAATATACAAAGATTAAGGAGGTACTTAAGTACTTCATTCTTGACAAAGCGTTCATTCATTATAAAGACCATCCAGTTGGTGCTAACTTTGCTATATTTCGATGGTTAAGCTGATACTGAAAATAATATTTAGTGACTACTGTAACTCCATGAGAAAAGCCGTTAGATAATTTGCAGTTATCATAAATTTGAAGTTAAAAGAAAATTGACCGCGAACTGGTTGTGGTATGCAAAGTAGCAACTGACCGAAAATTGGTGTTGATCACACTTTCTTAAGAGGATGGTATTTTTCTTTGATGATAACGTTGGCTGGTGTCACAGTAAAAGTTAAATGACTAAAGCAGTTGTAAATTTATTGTAAATAAAACCTTGAAGAATTCATGTGAAAACGATTAAAGTATACACTATATTACTGTGTTTTAGAAAAGGTAAAAAATTTGTCTCTATTTGTCTGTTTGTTTTTACCTTTGATAGTCGTTAGAAATTTTTTTTAAAAAATGTTTATTTTAGTATAGTCGACCTAGCATTTAGTTTCTTACATTTGTAATTAGTTACCAAGGGAACAATTTTTCACAGAACTTGGTTATTTATTTTTATAAGGAAAGTAAATTGAAATTGTTTTCCTTTGGTAGTGGCAAAGAAAAAACACTATCTTGGCCTCATTGGAGGAATTGTTACTGTCAACGCAATGTGGTAGAGTCGATCTAAAAATCTGCATCGTATAAAAGGTATTTATAATCTCTACGTAACTTACTGCCATTGGAAATTTTGCATCACATGAAAAGATATTTGTAATTGGAGATATTTTGTAAATATACATTAAAATATATAGCCATATAGGTATGTTCTTTTACCAAAAATATAGGTACATTCGGTAATGCCGCTGTATACCTGGTCCAGAAATAAAGAGATAAATAAGAGTTAAAAGTCCTGAGCCTACAAAGCTCAATAGGTGGACCGCTAGCTCATTGGGAGCTTGCAAAATGGGTCCCCTAATTTTATACTTCATTCGAAGCTGAACCCCACACGTTTTCAATTATTAGCTTACATAACCTACACTTACGATTGTGTGGCTCTTTGTCAAGCGTCCAAACAAACAAAAAAAATTGCTTAAAAAAATTAAATTGAAGGTGAAAACATTAAAAGAAAAGAAAAAGAGAAAAGTAAAGGAAATAACAAGTTGTAAAGTTTGACAACAGGAGTGATGAGAGAAGATAATCCAAATAAAATATTGAGATGATTAAGGTAAAAATACTAATAGTTGGTTTGCATTTGACATATCTAATGATTAAATCTTGTTTTTTTCTGACATCAATGATTAAATCTTGGTTTAAGTTCATGATTCATGATATAGACACATTGCTTATTCGGTAAAAGACATGCGTTTTACATTCATAATTAGCTGAGGAAAAAAGATAAAGTTTTATGTTGTAAGAATTAACAATTGTGTCGTGCAGTTATTAACTTAATATAAAATCAAAGGAAAATAATTAGTAATTTCTGTGCTAGATGAGTGCTTTTACAAACGTTTACGTGTATTTATACTAAAGTTTAGAAGTCACAACATTGTAAGAATTCAGAAATCAAACCCCGTTTGTATTTTGCTTTGACTAATTTTTTTTTGTTTAGTTACCAATCCTCTCTTTTAAAAAAAAATAAATATGTTTTATTAACCGACTCATACAAAACAACTCAATTTTAAAGTCTCCTAACTAGCTTCATTCGACCCATCACCGCGGCACTTTCCGCTAGCTCTGACTAAATTCCCGCGCTTCTTCGTTCACTTTCCTTAGTTTTAAATAGCAATTCCTCAAAAACTCCAAATTTTAATTACGACTAGTAGATTTTTCCATTTACTCATAACTTTTGTTTTCAAAGAAAAGGACAAAGAAAATTGCATAATAAGAACAACATATTAATAAAAAGCTGAAAACCGAAAAAAAAAAAGACAAATAAGCAAAAATAGAGGTGCTAATTTGCCAATTTGGTAAAGGTTGTACGTCTTTTAGAAAGTTTACCCGCGTGATACTTCCAGACCATCTCCATCTGTCTGAACTCTGAAGATTAACTATACTTTATATTCAATTTTTTATCACTCTGATTCTGACCGAATACAAGATAGACACGTATGATCCGACGAAACAGGCCAACAACACAAGAACATATCAGCATACGTTCGCTAGCTCTTGTTATTTTTCTAACTAAAGATCACCGCACAAAACGCTCAAACCTCCTCAAGAAGAATGAATGAATTTTTTTAAAAGAAAATAGAACTCCAGTAGCTTCCTGTCATTGAAACCGTAGTTTCCTGTCAGAATAATATAAACACTAATTGTATACAATGCTTTAGAAGCACACACCCTACCCAGCCAAAATCCCAAAAAAAATTGTCTACTACTTGTGTGTAGTCTGTTCCGTCTGCTTCTTTCTCCCGAGACCTCCCAAGTCTCTCTTTCGTCTCGCCGGCACAAGCTATAACCAGAACTTCCCAACCACTCGAGTTTCTTTTTCTCTTTTAACAAATGGTTTTTAAGGGGTCTTTCACTCACCAGCTTGCTGCTTATCTACGGGCTTTACCTGAACCGCAGAGGGAACCGCATGTACATACGGAAACCCTGGAGGCACCAGCTGATGTTGCTGCGTCTTCCCCATACCACCTCCTCCTGCTTTCATGCTACTGGCTGCTGCTGCCGCAGCGATGGCTTTCGCTGGATCTGAAGTGGCGGTGACGGCTCCTGTGGTACAGCCGGAGAGAGTGACTGGATGACAAACAGCAACGGAAGCAGCAGCTGATGAACCTGGTTGTTGCTGATGTCTTTGAATGTAATAACCACCAGAAGGAGATATGGTGATCTGATGCTGTTGATTTTGATGCTGAGATTGCATAAAAGGATTAGAGAAGAAAAGCTGGGCTTGCTGCTGCAACCCATGCTTTGGCAACTGTTGCTGTTGTTGTTGGGACTTGGTACCAGAGCTTGTGGTGGGGTTTCCCAGAACTGAAGGACCGTTGTTCCTTCCACCAGCGGTAGAAGCTGCGGATGTAGACTGCAAGTTCTTGGACTGCTGAGAGGATGAGTGAGTAGAGGAAGCTTGTCCAGCTTTGTTCACCGCTGATGAAGCCGAAGCAGTTGTTTTTGGGCTCCCACCCGCGCTTTTGGAGACGGATGAGGTTGAAGGCGACCCAACTAACATCGGTGGAGACGGAGCCTGGTTGTTGGTGCCTCCTTGCACCTGCTGCATTGGCGAACCAGACGCCATAGGTTTTGAGTTTGCTGCAAAAGATATCTGCGACTGTTGGGGACGGCTTTGCTGTTTATGCGATACGTTTCTTACAGACGATGCAGCGGCAGCAGATGATGATGGCGACAGTACAGACGGAGACTGAGCTTGGGAAGTGTTTGATGCCCTGGGTGAATTATTTTTCCACTGAGGAGACTGCACTTGAGAGCTGCTTGACTGGACAAGGTTTTGAGGAAACCCTGAATTAGCATTTGTAAACTTAGCGCTTCCGGCGGGTGATACAGAGATATTATGATCAGGGAAACCACTCCCATTACTCGCCACAGGCCCTTTGGTTCTAGCAGCAGAAGCAGCGACTGAAGTTGCATACCGTTGCTGCTTCTGGAGATACATAGTGGTATAAGGTTGCTGCAATTGACTCCGTTGCATATGCTGCTGCTGTTGCAAATGCTGCAGCTGCTGCTGCTGATGAGACGTCAGCACAGAACTGGAATTCTGTGGCTGAGAAGAACCATGGTTGAGCAAACGGGATGTATCAACGATGCTACCACTCGTTACAGCAGAAACAGATCCATCAGCTAAGTCGTGTTTGTTAGAGAAAGCGATAGACTGCGCACCAGTCAAGCCTCTCGTTTTCCTTTGTTCTTCCTTCGTATTAGCAGTAGCATTAGACCCGGATTTTCCATCATCTGAAGGAGCACTGTAGTTCATTTTTTGCTGAGCTGCTTGAGCAGCAGCATTAGCTGCCATCATTTGATAACCTTGCCTTGCTGCTTCCGGACTGCTGTGGAACATAGCGTGATTCTGTCCAATAGAAGACATGTTCAGGGAAGGAGTACTATTAGCCCCATTGAATGTCGCAAAGGTCATGGCATAACCCTGGGACGGTAACGATTCCCCACCAGCCTTCGAAACCTGCTGTGATTTCTTTTCGCCATGATTGCTAGAGGATACGACAACTCCACCACCTGGGGCTGCTGAACTCATCAAACCCAAGTTGGTTGGTTGCATCTGCATACTATAGTTCTGGCCATAAGCAACACTTGAACGAGAACCCCGGCTATCAGCGGTTGATGGGCTATCTCCTCCTACAGTCTCGCTATGTTGAGTCGCATTTTCTCTAGGTTGCCTCTGCTGGAAACTCAAAGGCTGGGACTGAACTTTGTGAGTTGGAAATCCTTGGGAGTTTCCGGGATTTATCGGTGGTCTCAGCTGTTGGTTCTGCAGATGCTTTTGTGCTGCTGAGGAACCAGTAGACACACTTCCATTCTGGTTGCTCGGAGCATGGCTCTGGAGCATTTGACCAGCTTGCTGCTGCTTCTGTGCCTGAGAAAATGGAGGCTGGATCATTTGGGAGGGGTAGAACGAACCATTAAAAAATGGTATCGGCTGGCCAGGAGCTCCTCTATAAGCAGGTGATGCACCAACATGTGCTGGGACTGGAAATGGATAGCCATTATTCTGCAAGATGGCCAGGTACTGCGTTTCATTGCCTGGCATGCCCGGATAGCTGAAAGTCATTGTTGGGGCACCAGCCGAAGTAGCTGAAGCAGAGCCATTCATGGTGTTCGCAGTGGCTGTCGCACCAGGAGAAGCTGTGTTGCCACTAGGAGGTCTAACAGATGCGGCAGCTATTGTAGCAGCTGTGTGAGGCTGTTGGCCCACCGGGAAAATGAATGTCGGACCATGCTACAATAAAGAATAAATGAAAACAATAAGCTTGGAAGAAAGACGACAAAAACTTGATATGATAAGCATATGCTTAGATGGGCGACAAAAAGAATCTAACCATGATGTTATTCGTTGCTCCTTGAGGCAGAGCTTGTTGGAGCAGCATTTGATTTTTCTGAGCTGTATCTGAGCTTTTGTAAGTAGATTGAGAGTTTTTATCTGGAACAGGATTCGAACTTCTTCCCAAAACGGACCCCTGAAGTTCTGTGGGAGGCATAAGACTAAGATTGCAGGCTTTGGTCCCATACAATGGAGCTGACCCTGCAGCTGCAGGCCAGAACGGATTCATCTTTGTGAACTGCTGGTGAGATTGAATATTCCGAGCGATATAGCAGTGTGTTGCACATCTCTTAGGCCTTGGTTGATTAAAAAGTAAATGCGGAGGAGGCTGCAAGAGATCAAAAATTTAAAATCAGTAAAGAAATGTAGAGACGATTCTTTGAATAGATCGGCAAGCATCGGCAATTACCTGCATTGCCGCAGATGATAAGGAACTAGTACCCGTAGGGACAATTCCTTGCGTAGGTGGCATGTATCTGTTTATTAATCAATGAGCTTTCTATTAATTCAAGTGAAACAGAAAAGAGAGTTCCACAAATTTTCACTTGTTAAAAATTACAAAAAAGAATACCCCATTGCAGGAAGACCCCCAGGCCAGCCAGGCATTGACATATGCATAGGCAAAGGATTAGCTTGAGCTGGAAATTCAGAAAAAAAGAAAATTGTTTAAAAGACTTGAGCTCGTGAGACAGGAAACTCAAGAAAAATGAAATGGCTTTACTTACCTGTTTTATCTGGAACAGATAGTTGTTGCGGTGGCTGTTTCTGAACATGATGCTTGTTTATCACACCCACGTGATCAGATTTATCTAAGTCGAGTTTAAGTTCACAACTCCTCTCTGGCTTATGAGGTTCAGTTTCCGCCACCGTACTTCTTGGTCTCTTCTTCTCTTCAGACTCAAGAATCGTCGTACTACCTCCATCTTCCTTGAGCAGAGGCTTATCTTCCTGCTTTCATCATGCATAAGTGACACGGTAGAGAATTAAAAAAAGGGAAAAGAGAACAAGATAAGAAAAGAGAACCCCAGAAAGACAAATAAAGCAATGATGGATAATATTATCCCAAATTATCACATTATTACCAAACAAAAAGTAGGTCCCACTCACCGTTTCCACTTCCGTGGCTTTTGGTTTAGCTTCTGCTGCCACAACTTCCATCTCACTGCCTCTCTCCGATGAGGATCTAACCGGCGGTGGCGCCTAAACCGGTTTTAAAAATAAGATTAGGATAATATTAAAAAATGAAGGAAAATAAAATAAAAGAAAAGATGAAACTTACCATCAGATCTATCTCAAACTTCTCCTTCTCCAGTGAGCTTCTGCATGATAAAAAAAGAAACGTCTCTGAGCCCCAGAATTAAGGTGAAAAGTCACACTTAACGTATAGATCATAGATCGAATGCTTACGGTTTAGCTCCAGAAACGGTAGTAGCCCCGTCACCATCGGATCTAACTCCCGAGGAAGATTCCACTTTCGGCAAAACTGTTTCCTCTTGCGACTGATTGTTTTCTTTCTTCTCAGCTGATCTCGAATCTAACCCCACAGAGCTTTCTCTAGCCTGTGGATTGGTCGAATCCAATGCCGAGCTGCTTTCTTCAGCGGATCCTGATCTCTTGAGCTGATCACCGGAAGGAGCTTGACTCTTTGGTGGAGCCTCTGCTTCGGATTTAATGGCGCGTGATGGTAAGCTGGGACTGTTCTCGTCGTCGTATTTGACATGCCTCGGCTTCTTTCTTTTAGGAGCTGTAACCAAAGAAAGATAATGAGCGGACAAAATAACAAGAAGAGATCGTTGTGTAAAAAGAGAGGACTTTACCAATGGGGGTCACATTATAGGAGCTCGAATTTGCAGCAAGGGTGATGGTGGAAGACTGAAGAACCGTTTGAGAATTGGAGATCGGTGAAGCTACTCTGGACTTGACATCCACCGTTGTTTTTGCACCTCCCTCGTTAGTAACGGATTCTTGTTTTGATGATGTGGCGAGAGGCATCCTCATCATCCCATACAACACTTCTGCGATCTCGATCTCTATCTCGTCTTGAACAGGACCCGGAGATGACACTTTGCCAGATGATGATGACTTCGGCGGGAGTGGCTTCTGTTTCGTCCCCAACGGCTTCAAATGGGAAAAAAACTTTATTTAGACAGAAAAAAGTAGGGAGAGAATGAGTGAATCATCAGAGACTAACCATCTTTTTCCGGTGGACTGAAACGGTGGATGAAGATGGAGATGTAGGAGCTGGATGAGAAGGAGAAGGAGAAGCTACTCTAGCTGGAGAAGTCGATACTTGGCCGGAAGCAAGTAAACCACCGCCGGTAGCACTTGATGCCCATGACTCATGTGGTCTCTTCGTACAAGCTGTGAAACAGAGAATGAAGAGTATAGTTTAGAGATAACCAAATGAAATAAGATTTGATCAGCCAGTGAGAGATGATTCTTATTGTAGTTTCCACCTCTCTACCTGACCGAGCTTTTCTAGGAACCGATACGCCGATCATCTCATCCGCGGCCTTCCAAGACACCGGAGGCGCCGGAGAAGGAGGCGATCTGAAGTTTTTCGATGTTGGCGGAAAGTTCTTCCTCTGGTGGTGGTGGTGGTGATTTGAGAGTGACGGAGAAAACGAGGCGGCGGAGATATTGTTATTCGCCGGAGGAAGCATCTTCAACGATGAAGCTCCGCCGTCGTCATATTCTTCATCGTCGTTGACACTCTCTTCCGAGCTTTCGTCGACGCCGCCACCGTCGTGAACCACCATCATCCGTTCTCCTCTCCTCCTTTTGCTCCGGCTATTCAACCGATCTCTCTCCCGTTCCCTCTCCCTCTCCCTGTCTCTATCACGTTCCCGATCTCGTTCCTTCTTCCCACTCCCTCCTCGATCTCTCAGCCTCGCCGCCTCCGGTAACTCCACAGCACCCTCCTCCTCTGTAACAACAAAAAAAAACCATCAGAATCAAACCGTTCGTCTCAGATCTGAACGAGAAAAACGATTTAATAACAAACCTGGAGAATCTCTGAAGCTTCCGACTCTATGTCTCCGCCGTGACAAGGCGTTTCCGGTAGCCGCCGCCATGGGTACTCTTCTAGCTTCTCTATTTCTATCCATCTTCTTCCTAATCTCTCTCTCTCTTTCTTTCTTCTCTATCTCTCTCTCCTCTACTAGCATCCCATTATCTCCTTTATTTGTGCTCCTCGTAATAAAAGGCAGGAGCAAATGGATCCACGGCTCATATCTCCTCCCGTTAAACCTTTTCCCAATCTTCACCGTCGGTGTGAATGCATCCAACGGTCTCTAACTGATACGTACCAGCGTGACAACATCTCCACCCTCCATTTTAGAGATCTCACATCAATAACCTTTTTATTTATTACCAAAAATGTATTTTTTATTATTTCAATAGTCAGCATCCGCTGTGGGACCCGTACAAAAATGAGTAATAGTGTCTTAAATATATATTTAAAAAAATAGTTTTTATTGTTTGTTAATGTTCGTTTTATGATTCGATAATTCGATCTCCGAGTCGGATTCATGTGAAAATATTATTTGGACTACTATACCGAGTTATTAAACATTAAGTTGCCACGTGTCGAGGAGTTGACATCACACAGGCTGCCGTGTATGTAAGTCTGTACCAATATTGTATTGACTTTTATTGCGTCGAGAAAATTAAAAAGAAATTGAAAAGAAACGATTAAATATCAAACAAAAGAATTATTATTATATTATTAAATTAAAGTAAATTAGTAGTATTATTATAATGCAATAAAATATTGGTTAAAAGGCTCCTGGGGTAGTGCATTGTTGTCCACTAATCGCGACGACTCGTGTGGAAAAGAAAACAAAAATACTGACATATACACGCACAGAGATGATATTGTTTTACTTATTTTTACCCAAAATAATGTATCACTGGTTGCAACCGGTAAACAAAGACCCTGGTAAAGGCAATATACGATATAATGGAATCTGTGACCACCTACGCACCGATCTAACCGGTAAAATTAATCATAATAGGTTCCACTTCTCGACCTCTCTTCTCCATCTATTGCCCTTTAAGTAAATCAAGTAGCCAATAGCTTCTTTGTGGCTTTTTGTTGGAACTGCAGTAAATAAATGGTTGGTATTTACTGTTTCTCTAACTATTTACTTATTGATTTATGTAGATATTACTTATCTAATAATAATAATTTTATCTTTGAACTTTTAATTCTTATAATCTTATAGTAAAAGAAAATCAAATAAATTAAACCAGCGTTTTATTTATCCTAGCATTGCTAGCTATTTAAAATTTTTATTTATCTTATTTTCTTGGGAGATTTACCAAAATACCCCAAAAAATCATACATGTTGTCCTAATACACCTTACCTACTTTTATCCAATTTTTCTCTAAAATACCCTTAACTGAAAGAAAAATATATAAAAAATTGTTTTTAATTTTTTAAGAAGTGAAAAAATAGAAACGAATTTTTATTGACTATATGATTGGTTCGAAATTATTATTTTTTTTAAATAACAAATTAAAAAAAAACTTGAAAAAGTTGAACTACTGTTTCCAGAATATATATTCTGGATTTTTGAATATTTCTACCACTAGTAGAATGTACATTCTACGACTTATCTATTGATCTATATCTGGTAGAAAACAATTACCACCACTTCTATATAATGCTTGCAAAACTAGAATATATATTCTACTGTTTGTTCTTCACTCTACATGTTGTTGAAAACACTTTCCACAGTTATCTACCAATCTTCTTCTGTCTACTCTACGAAGAATACCCTATTCTACCTCTATGCTTTTGTTCTACGTGGGTAGAAAAGCTTTCTTCCAAAACAGTTTTCAAATTTCTAAAATCTAGGAAATTCGGTTAGGAAATCATTTCTTTAGATTTACAAATCGTGGCAGCAAAAAAACACTTTTAAGAAAAACACTCTCATAGTTATTACAACGACCTTATATGATCTTATATTACAAAACTTAAGAAAAACAACAACTACAACAAACTATATTACAACATGACCTTATATTACAAAACACCTTAACCATCAATACATTGCACACTTAAGGAACTACAAGACCTTATATTACAAACTTAATCTTAAAAACCAGCAACTCCAAATCTCCAAAATACAGAACATGAGTTTAAAAGTTACTTTCTTTTACTAACCTTTGCCTAACCTTTGCCTTAGAGCTTGCTGGTTCTTTGCCTTTGGAAGACTGTCCGTTGCCCTTCTCCATCGCCTCCTTGAATAGCTTAATCTCACTCTCAATTTTCTTCTCCATCTTTCCTTCGAGGGCAGATAATGAAGCTTTAATCTCACTCTCCATTTTCTTCTCCATCTTTTCTTCAAGTGCTGAGAATGAAGCTTGAACCTCACTCTCTATTTTCTTCTCTAACTTTTCTTCAAGTGCAGTGAATGAAGAGTGAATCAAGCCTTCAAAAAAACTCTTCATACCTTCATTTAGAGTTCCTTGTGCTTTTGATGCCCTTTTGCAAAATAGCTTTGTCTTCCGTGTTTCTGCACCGTGGTCAGCTATCTTATTTCTAGTTCGTTTTGAACCAGTAACTGAGCTCTCACCACCAGCTGGAGTGGTCACTGCATTAGTACCATCAGCAACATCCTCAGCACTCAGTTTAGTAACAATATCACCACCCTCTTGAAGAAAAGTCACTACAGATTCGTCGAAATCCCACATGGAAGTGCTCAACTTATGGCGCTTTGTGATCAGATCAAGCATATGATCAACCCTCTCATCAGTCACTTCATTATCCCTCACGAACGCAACATCTGTAAGCACCTCTTGATCTCCAGAAGCAGAGAGGCATGGATGCAAAGTACACTGCAAAAATAATATAAACATGGTGCATAAGCGAACATAATATAAATCAGATGATAACTTAGAAACATAATTATGAGAATGAACCAAATTCAGTAATAACTTTAGGAAACAGTAAAACTTGATTGGTATAAATCAGGTGACAAGAAAAACAGAACTAGACACAAATTAAAATTAAAAACTTACATGAGACCCAAATAAAGGCTCCAACCGAGTGATGTCTTTGTAGGATATTTTTGTAGCTCCTCCCCAATTTCCACATAGAGGACCAATAAACTCTGGGTTTTTCTTCTTACCCAACAATTCTCAAAAATCCGGAATAGCTTCCATGATCCATATCTGAAAGGCATATGTAAACCCATGCAACACATAACTCTTTTTGTTCTTCAGTTTCTTCCTCGACGTGATGATCAAGTTCACTAGAGCATCAAATGACTCCCCATGGATACATTCGCAGCTTCTCAATATCCATCACCAGCTTGATGTACTTGTGTGAAATGTCAACCTTCTCATCTTGTGCGATCAACAAGCTAGCAATTACAAATAAATAAATCAATCTGATCCTGTCCACATGGCTCCACTTGTGACATTCTTGTAGGTGCTTTAAGCTAATTGACTGCAAACTGATTTTTCCGCCTCTATTCAACAATTTACTCCAAAACCCCTTGTCACCTCCCCACTTGTCAAAATCAACATTCGCCTCTTTAGTGCATTTTAGATCTGTGACTGCATGAAACTCCTGAAGTGAAAACTTAAGAGGCTGGCCGGCGAACTCAAACCATAACTCATGCTTCTTGGCTGTGATAAGCTGTTTGCACATGAAACTGTGTATCAAGCGTGCTGAATATCCCATTTTGTTGTCATAGAGTGCCATAATGTGCGTGAAAAGTGGGTCGCTCTTCACATCTGCATACTCTGTGGGAAACAGTTCATGCAAGTCATGGAGTAATGACGTTTTGCAGCTGTTATTGATCTTATCCACTTTAGGTTCGAGACCACGTTTGAAAATACGCTTTGGAAGTGCCATCCCTACAAAATCAAAATCGAAACCAAGAAAACACAAATAATTTTTATATGCAAACAACAACTTTAAAACAGATTATACATTTTACAATAGCCGCAAGATGAAAAAGAAAGAACAAAAAACTCTTCTCTATTCTCGTGTTGCTAATACCTCAGGTTAAAGCTGTCGTTTTTATAACTTCTGTGTTCCAAGTAAGCAGTGACTGCAAGTCCGCTGTTATGTTTAGTATCAAGCTGACCTGAAAACACAGAGAATGCTAAGCACTTAGTATGTATGCAACGGATAAAGGGCAGTCAGATGGCTTAATAGAACTAATGGTGTGTGCATAAGCTGAAAAATAACCGGAGTATATACTTATTTGTTAATATCACATCTGATGTATATCAATCAACTTCGACAATAAGAGTTCAGTATGACTACTAAGATAGGCTTATGAAATATGTTTATACTTTTCTACAGTGTTCAAAGAAAGAGCCACATATAAACACAATAAATACTAAATTTACGATGACTCTTGATAAAATCTCATACCAAAAGCACAAAGTTAGAGACCATGACTCTTGACCTCATTCAAACATAAGAGAAAAACAAGCTAAACAGAATCTGGAAAGAAAACAACATGCAACAAAACAGAGAGTATCAAGAAGTCAAACAGAAACTGGGAAGAAAACAACATGCAATTCAATATAATAACTTAAATCGAAAAGTACAGAGGTAGTTATGAACTTACCGTAAACTCTTTGGCGAGGAGATACCAGCGACGACCACACAACGGGTGAGAGAAGGAAGATGAAAAACGAGGATGAGAGTAGAGAGGGACGAGTTGCCGGAGTTACTCACCAGAGATCAAGCTCGCTTTGCCGTCGTCACTTCCCGAAAGGGAAACCATCGGATCTCTCGCTTTGCCGTTGTCACTCTGGTTGGGAAACTGATTTAGGGATTGTGGGTGTGTGTTTTAAATGATTATTTATTAATTTAATATTTAACTATTAACTAAATATATATATAAACAAATCTGCGGCTAAAATTGTATTAAATTCAAAGTTAAAGAGTATTAGGACAACATTTAGAAAATAAAGATTAGAAGGACGAGACTCCATTTTTTGTGACCCAATTTGACAAATTTTTCTATTTTCTTTTGTAATTTGAATTGGCAGAAAGCGTTATCACGACATACTCTATAAATGGTATTGAGTTGGCACCCGATCAATTAATCTGAACCGTTGATTGAATCAAAACTCAACGGTTAAGATGAGAAAAAAAAAAAGAAAATGCATGTGGGGCCTTGTTCACTCAAGTCTAGATCACGGAACTTCTTAGAAACGTGGGGCCTGCATTGAGCTGCTAAGGGGGAATTGCTCCTCCCTCTTTTAAAACTCTTCCTTTTCTTGGTTTTTTTTGTCTGCTGACCATTTTTTTGTCATCTCTGTCTGGCTGCCCATTTTTCCTTCTCTTGTTATGTTTTTTATTAGGCTCATATTAAATATATTATTTATTTATCTAAAATAATAATTCAACTTAAATATATAAATCCTCTCTCCATACCATTTTAACTAGTGTAAGGTTTTCACACAAAAAAAAAGTTTATAAACTATTTATACTGTGAAATTTCAAGGAATTTATAAGATGAGTGAATGTGACGTGTATTAGGGCCCACGTTGATATATTAGATTCTGTAATTAAAAAAAGTACCAGCAATATAATTTGGTCAATGGTCATGATTCATGTATATAACTCGCAATTAATGAAAGTCGATTAACTAGACAAAAACAGTAATATTCATATATACCGTATGTCTGTATCTAATAACACAACACCACACGTGTTTGGAGACGCGTGCATGACAAAACCGAAGATATACACGTGGTTTCAGACCTGTTTGATGTGCTAGATCAGAGTCATGACACGTGGAAGATGGCTCTATCTCGATTCGTCGACTGGGATCTTGTTTCTTCTGTCGACGCTACTCGTTCGCTTAAATATCTCTCCGTCTCCGTAGATATAAATACAATCAAGGACAGAGTTAAAAAGAAAAAAAAAGCTAACCTCACGGCTTTTCAAGGGACTAAAATCTTGTATAGACCAAATGGTCAAAAAAGAGTCTACAGCATCCAAAAAAAATCTACATGGACCAAGGAGTGCAAAAAGACCATTTTACCTTTAATGATAACTCAATATCAACCATTAGATCACATCATATCCCTTCTAATATGAACCATCAGATTTCTCATTTAAATCTCCCTCATTTTCTCTCGCTTGGGCCCCACAAAATATTTAATCCATCTTTATCCAATATCAACCACTCACAGCCACACAATTTTCTCATTCTCTCATTCGACTGAGTACAACTAATATAACTTGTACAGCTAAATATGTTAAAAAATTGTATAACTAGTATATTAATGTTATAATTTACATATGAAATAAACAAGTAAATATTCTAACTGGTATATGATGACAAAATTTCATCTATTTCATTTGAGGTTTTTCAACTTTTTATTAAATTATTACATTACACTCTTAATTTTACACTAAATACTTTTTATTTTTATTGTTTATTTAATATATTAGCCATATAATTATTATAAACAAACATTAAACATATTTTTACAAAGATATGATGAAAATATAAATACAATCTCTATAACTAGACATATAAAATTGATATAATTTTTTATTATATATTAGACGAGTATTACTGGTACAATTGGTACAACTTTGGTATTTTAGTAATTGATAAAACCAATTTGGTATTTTATATAAGAAAAACAATCATATATCTCAGCTTGTATGTACTCAAATAGTTTCTCTAAATATGTTCGAAGTTTTGGAAAAAAATTGAAAATTATTACACAATTCCATAAGTTTACATGATCTACCTTATACTTTTAAGGTTTGTTAACTTATTTGTCCACATTATTTTTGGAAAACGTACATGAAATATATTTTTACAAAATTGATGATTTCATTGTAACCGGGCAATGGCATGTAAACATAAACAAGTGGTACCACTAAGGTAATTGTATTTATTATGTGGTACAACTAATATTTTTTGATTTCACTGCCAAAGTACAACTATGCACAAACAGGTACAACTCAAAAACTAGAACAACTATGTACAGTCGGTACAACTAGAAAACTGATACAACTACTTGTTGTTTTATTCGGTATTGTTTTAAATGTGTATCACGTTTTAAGTATGTATCATGTTTTAAACATTATGGTTGAACACTAATATTGAGTAGTTGTACCATTTATATATATATATATATCATTATCACTTGTCATTATTTGTTTATGCAAATGTTATTTATAATCAAAAGTGTTATGATATATTGAGTGGATCTTGTTAATTTTAAAAACAGAAGAAAAAAAAATTATTTGAAATTATATATAAGAATACAACAAAACATTGATATGCCATCTTTTCATATAAAAAATGCAAGTTGCATCATGTTATTTTTGTATATGTGTTTACAATTGGTCTAATTTTTATTTTATTTTGTGTCCATGTGAAGAAAAAAAGGCTTTGGATGGAAGCCTAACACTCAATGCTAAAACAACACGACTTACTAAGAAGCAATATGCCGATATGCTTGGTGTACCAGCCAAGTAAGCTCGACGTGTTGCTACAATTAAACTATTAACACTACTAATATAGTTAAACTAGCTGGACTATTATTATCGTAGTTCAAACACCAAGATAAATGGTTATGCATCATTTTGGATGCATGATGGCTTTTGAATCATCTTTTGAAGTATACTCTTCCAATCTTCTTCTACTGCAAACTTTTCCGGTTCTGCTATTGCCTTCTTTGGCTTCGATAGCAAAAAAGATGAAAATAACTTTTTCGTAAATAGTACAACTGGTAAATAAATAACTATCCAAATAAATATTTTAAATAACAAATCCATATAGTGGAAAATTAGGCCAAATTTTTATTGGTTCTACATCATCCTCTTCTATAACATCATTCACACGCTGGAAACAAAAACCTAATATAACCATATTAATTGTAAAGTTGTATTAGTTATACACGTTCTAGCTATACTAGTTATACTAGTTATAGTTGTTGTAGTTGTACTAGTTATACACATTCTAGTTGTACCAGTTATACTAGTTTCAGTTGTACTAGTTGTACTAGTAATACTATGTGTTCTTCATTGACGGAAATTTTGTACTTTGAAGACGAAATTCAATTTTATATGAGAGAAAATGGATTGAGAATGATGAGGAATTGATCGATTTGGGATAAGAATGAAATTTCGTAAGGTTTGAAGAATTTTTTCAATTTTGATTTGGATAATTAGATGAAGAAATTTTGTTAAAATGAAAAATTTAAAATCTGGGTTTATGAATCTCGATTTGGTTATGGAACATAGATTAGGTGGATATCACATAATTTTTAGTTTGATTTTTGAGAAATAGTTGTGATAAATGGAGTGTTCCAAAAAAAATATGAAAAATGGAGTATTACAAAAAAAATGAAAGATGGATATACAAAACGTGATAGTGATGTTTGAGAAGAAGGGATTTCAGAATCATAGGATCCAAATTGAATAGGATCGGGTTAGTGGGTTAGGATAGTAAGTGGGTGGGTTAGTAAATAGGTAGAACTTTTAGGTTTCATGGTCTTTTTCTTTTATTTTTGATTTATTTTTAATTTATTTTTAAATAGAAAAAAAAATAGGTCTATTCCAGATTTTTTCTACCCCATGTGGTCTATCCCAGCATTTGATTCCTTTTCAAGGATGGTATGCGTGACAGCCGCGTTAACTGCTTTTAGTGGCTGGACTAGAGTGGTGGGATTACGATATCTCGTTGATGAGCGGTCATGTAAATTCCTAAGATAATAAAAATAAAAAACACTAACAATGCCACGTCAGAGTTGGAGTCCCACCAAATGAATTTGTCGGGTTTCTTTGGAATCCTTTTATATAAAACTAGGGCATGTCTCCATTACGCGCGGAATTCCATGTATCAGTTTTTATGAAATATATAATTTTGTGTAAATTTTATTCTATGTTCAGTTGGTTAAAGTATGATTATATTAAGAGAATGAGATTGAGTTTTCAAATGTTAGAATTCATTTTTATCAGGGTATCTAATATAATGGAGAATAAGGTTTTAAGTTTAAGGTAATCTGAGTCGAATATATTTTGTAGTTGTTTAGGACAATGTCAGTAATTATTACTATTAACGCTTATTGTTGTTTTTTTTATATATTTATGCTGTATTTGAACATTTATTTTTGGTTTATTTTATTCAGTAATTTGCTAGAGATAAGCTAAAACAAATGTATAACACATCAAATAAACGGAATAGTATGCTTTAATGATTATATATTTATACTTAAATAAAATTTTAATCTGGCTATAGAATATTATGCACGAACAGAACTTTATATTATTATGTACAAAAATATAATAAATCAGAAAAATACATATTAAACTAACTATTAATTTTAATTATTTTATTACACTATAGTACAAGTTAGTTAATAGAATAACTATATATAATTTCGATATTTGTATTAAAATTATTTGTAAATCTAAAATATGAATACATTAACATCTCAAATTAATAAGAAAAACAGACCATTCTTATAAATTATTTCATCTAATATTTAAATATTAAAATTAAGAATATATTTATAAATAGTGATAATAATATTTCTGAAGTTCAAAACATAACTTTTAAAAAATTAATTAAAATAAATAATGGACACAATTTTTTTAAAAAATTATAAAACTCAAATTATCTAGATTATGGATATAAATATAACTTCTATCTAAAAATATTTTTTTGAAGATAATATTGCATTCTAAACTAAACCCGGTTAATATGAATCGCACTCGCATCCAAAATGTGCAATTTTCTTATATATTTGTTTTAGTTTCAAATCATAATAATCTCCGTATAATACACTACATCTATTTTTTTATTTATTATTATTATTATTATTATTCTTTCCTTCAAACTCAAAACTAATACAATATTATAATAAGCATATTTTTCATTTTTTCTCTAATCCACTATTACAATATATAACAGAAATCAAGTACTATTTTGTATCTGTAAACATAGTTGTTATATATACGCTTAAACATTGTATACAATCAATACTAACAAATATATAATCTCTGAATAAAAATATTTTGCAATAATTTATAAAAAAACAACTTTTGGATGTTTTAAAGATACATAAGCAGCACGAACACAATGTCGAGCCACAGGCGGTGTAGGTAATGTTAGATGCGCTTGTGACTGAGTAAAGATGACGACGTCTTATGTTACTCTACTATCTGCCTGCAAGTCGAGTCTTTCCTCTGTTTTATCTCCTGTTCCATAACTAAAAGTTGTTTAAAAAAGATCTTAGAGTATTATCATGATATGTAGTTGATGCAATGGATCTTTTTATATACATAAGTGTCTATTGATGTGCATTAAAGTGGTAGTTACACACTATTTGTATATGGAAATGCGAAGAGATATGTTCATTTAACAAAGTGATGAGTTTTTGATGCAGGGACATGTGTCGCAACGTCAAGAGACGAATTTGTGATGTAGAATCCCATGTGGCAGTCTCGGGAGAGAGAAAACCTTTTTTTATATAAATAGATACGAATATCGTATTATTTTCAAATATTATCAATGATGATTCAGATAATATAAAATTAATATGGACAATAATTAAAAATAATGATGATAATATATGAAACGTAGTAAATTTTGAACTATTGCTTTTGCCAACGTGGCAACAGTTTTGATCGTTCGCTCAACCCTAGCCAACGAGGAAAATTACTCCTCAGACCACTGAACATTACCTAAAGCGATTGTTTTCCATAGGGCTTAAATTCGAAAAACATAATAAATGTAAAACTATATAATTTTCTTGTATATAAGTATAGTTTATTATGCTTTTGTCGTATCCGAAATTACTTTGACATACATAACATAATTCCTTCATTAACGCACTAAGACATATCGAAAATGGCGAGCTTCTCGTTTTTTAATACTTAAAACCATAATATATTGATAATTAAATCGCATGGTGTTTAAAATATTTTTGGATATTCATAGTGATTGAGGCGTTTAAATAGTTTATATATACAGCGAACATGGCACCAGGACTGTTTCGTCCATATTATCAGTTCGAATCTAGAAAATGTAGGAAGGTACACACTGCAGCGAATAATAAATCATTTATACTATGAAACTAGCTAATCTTTGAAGTATAAAATATTCTTTTGTATTAGAAAACAGTTGATAGATAGAAGCTAGGCAACTGATTGTGATGTATTTAAAATTTATTTGCTATGCATATAGTTTGAATATAATTTAGCACTGTTGGGAACTATACTAAGCATTAGTCAGGCGGTCAATATAAATCTAACAAATTAACGAAAAGTTAATAATTAAATAGAGATTAATTAAGACTTAGTTTTAAAACTTTTATACATATTGTACCTATAAATATCAAATATATAAACAATACACAATAAAATTCCTCAGAGCATGTGGTAAGTGACTGGTGTCGACTTTCAATTAGAGTTCGAACTGTTCTTTATAGTTTTAGTCTATTTTTAATTTTTTCTAATGAAAGGTAAACTGGTAATTTTAGAGTGTCGTCTTTTTTCATTTAACTTGTATTTTTTCAAACTCAGGTTGTCTTAACCTTTTTCTCAGATTTTTTTCACTCGTTTCATCATTTATTTAGTCATTTTAGTTTTAACTTTATAGATTTAAGTTGGATTCAAATTTTTTTAGGATTAGTTGCATCAACCAAGTTGGATTGGAGGTGGCGCATTTTAATGTTATGCAGACAACGCGATAGAAACTCGGCCTTCCGTCTCGGAGCTTTGATTTGTTCCACCTCACAACGGCTAAACTCCTATCATCGTCGGCTCGGCGATTAATAGGTTACACGGTCGCATTTTCGAACAGAGTATTTTAAATACAGAAAAGTCAAAATATTTTTATACCAATATTAATGTAGATATATGTGTTTAATAATTGACGAGGGAGGAGATTTGTAAGTGGAAGCCCTTTTGCTTTTTATCCTATCATTTTGATGATGGAAAAAATTATAATACTAATTAAGTTTATTGGTAACTGATATTGCTATTATTTTGACCTAAACTCCTCCATAATAGATCAAAAGAAAAACCATGATAGATATCTTTATTTTAATGGACACATTCATTGATAATTAATTCAGTGCCATTAGAGAGAGACTCTTTGATACATTTGAAACGTTCTATTACAATTGACGATTTTATAATATAACAAATCTTTTTACTTTATGCTTGAAAGGTTTGTGGGCAGAAAAGAAAATAAAGACATATCCTAAATAGATGATCCATTGAGTTTTCTGTTTTTATATTTTCATGTGTAAAGATTGTAGCAGATTTAAAAATGTCCTCGCTTTTGCCAATAATATCTAAAAATGTTTTTATTACTTTTGCATTATAAGTTAAAACTTTATGGGTAAATATTTGAAAATGGCAGTTAAAATTAATGTCACATGAATGTGGGAAAATTAATTGCAACTTTTCTCGTATAAATCATAATCCTATGTTAATAATAACGTCATAAACGGATAAACTAAATTCCAGGGCATAAATTTATAGATAGTAAAACTATGAAACCCAAAGGCCACAGTCCATTGCAGTTAAACAAGAGTGAACAAGAGCGAACAGTCACTAAAGTTCTATACCGATTTTTCACATCTCCGACGGCTTTTGCCGCCGGATTCTTTCTTTCTTTCTTTCTTTCTTTTTTTTTATTTAACACAACAACAAAACTCTTTGTCGATGTTCTATTCTTCATCAATTTCGTATTTGGATGAAATACTATGTCAACGTCTCCTTCTATCAATTTACCGCTATTATCAATGTGTTCTTTTGTTAATCGTAACTTCATTGTTTGTCACTGGAAAATTGGCAAACATCATAAAAATGGTTTCTTTTGTATATTCATGGTGGCTTCTTCCATAGGGAACAACATTTTCCAACAATTTTTATGTCAATACTGGCGTTGTAATTTTGCTGGTGTTTTACAGGAACAATCCATGCCCGGGTATTGTCTCCCACCGATAACTTCTGTTGGTGGATGTCTTTTGCAATTTATTCGTAGAAAACCGTCATGGCTATGGATTGAAAGTGTACACCTTGGTCATTTCTCTAAATGGATATGAAAGTGCTTGGAAGAGTTCATGGAGTATAAGCAAATCCTGATCTGAGTACACTACGGTTTTACCTGCAAACGGAAGACGATGACCATTTCAACATAGCATTAGCTCTTGGTTGTTCATCCAATTTTTTTAATGAAGATGAAGAGATGCTTATATTTAAAGGTAGCTTTTCTCTTGGATGGTTGGGAAAAAACCATTTGATGATATTAGAGTCATAACGTTATGGGAAAGATAGTCTATAAGATGATATTAGAGTCAGAAAAAGGTCTATTCTCTGTTTCTTCCATCCCTTCGTTCATGCTTGCCGGCTCATTCCTTCGAATTCTTTGAGAGACCTTTTGCGTATAGAGATTCGGTTGCTAAAAGATCTAAGGAGTTGCAATCTGGGATCAGGGAAATAGTTTGAACCTTAAAGATTAGTGAATGCAAGAGTTTGAACAAAAAAAGAAAAAACAGACACTAGACAGACCAATTAACACCTCTATACATGAAGTTTATGGTCTTTTAACAACGCAAGTAAGTTGGAAAAGAGACTATCGAATGAGACTATCGAATGAGACTATCGAATGATAATTTATCTAAACGAACAAAATATATAAGCATTCCCAGAAAGATATGGGCAACATTTAGAAATAAAGCACTTGAGCACAACACCGAGAGATAAAAGTTGAAAGAAGTAGCTTATTACCACACATTTGAATTCAGTTTACCAAAGCAAATACATAATCAGAAACCAATTAGCCAATTTTACAGACATACTTTTTGTTTCGTTTATTTTTATATATGGAGGTGTGCAAATCAACAAACATTCCTTTAGCTCACACTTGTGTCTCCTTTGCTTAGCCACCTCCGGTTCGCCTGGACCAGATGAAAACAAATCAAATCACGATCAATTCCAATAGAATCAAAAAACACTACAAAACAATGTCATCGATTAAAAATCTCAAGCTTAAAAGAGATAGCTTTAAATCGAAATTGTTCAATTCGGATTCACTTTTGATATAATAAAAAGAATTTTCCAGAGAATCGATTTCAATCCCTAAACATAAAAATTAACAAACAACATCGCTAAGAGAGAGAGGGGGGGGGGGAAACCTAATTGTAGTAGAGCTCGAGACCCATGCCGTCGTGGATCTCGTAGTCCTTGAGAGTGATATGATCCTTGTAGATGTTGTACCACTTCTGAATCCGAATCTTCTCCGCTCGCGTACCGGTCTGCGCCGCCACGAGCTTCTTCAGATCGCCGATCGTGTCGTCTTCGTTGCACTTCACCCTTACTTTCTTCCCCAGACGGTCGTTGAGCACCACCTCTATCATCTTTTGCTCCAATTACAAACCCTAGCCTCTCTCTCTCTCTCTCTCGATATCGTTGGTCTAACGCAGACTTTTGTTGATGCGAAAAAGAATATCTGACCAAAATAATATATATAGAAAAGTAGACTTTTTTTTAGTCGGTCAATCTTTATATTAAAAGGCCCACAAATGGGAAGGTTTTAGTTTTTATAAATGGGTTTAGGCCCAGTCTCAAATAAAGACAAACATTAAAAACAAAGCTCTATCCTAAGGAGCTTGCTTCTTCGACCTTGTAAAAACGAAACCTCCGCCATGTAAACACGTCCACTCTCATTTGTAAATAAAAGAAAGATCCATGAGTTTTCTCTTTTTATATTTTCTTCATATGTAAAAGATTGTGGCATGCTATGGTTAATTGGTTATGGTGGCGTGGTTCGGTTCGGTTCGGTTCACACATGGGCTAGGGAGAAGAGTGTCTCACGCACTGGTGCTAGGAAGTTTCCAAAGTTCAATTATTTTCTAAAATCTATAGTTGTATAAAAAGTTTTTTTGAGTTTGGTTAATTTAGCATTCATTCAAAAAAAAAACAAAAAAAACTGTAGCATGGGATTTAAATCGTTCTCACTTTTGCCAATAAAACTAAAAATATTTATTACTTTTGCATTATAAGTCAAATTTTATGGTAAATGATTGAAAATGGTGAATAAGATTAAATTGGGTCAAAAACAATGAAAGAAGCCCAAATTACTAAATTAGGAGTTTAATTTCTCTAAGATTAGTGTCACATGAATGTGGGAAAAAACTAGTTGCAACTTTCTCACATAATTCGTGTCACATGAATGTGGGAAAAAACTAGTTGCAACTTTCTCACATAATTCACAACCCTGTGTTTTATAATGATGTCAGAAACGAATAAACTAAATTGGATGCCGAAAATTTATATATTAGTAAAAATACGAAACCCAATAAAATATTTTTTTTATTCAACAAGATATAAATAATTTCAATGATATCCAATTGGAGCTGGAGCTTCCTTAAGTTCACGACCTTGGTAGTGAATATCCTGCAAAGAAAACAACTATTCATCAGGTACACACTAATTGTGTCTCTTTCCAATAACATACAAGAGAGAAAAAACACACTTACGGATGCATAATGGTTGACGTCACGGTGATGTGCTTCATCAGCACGAACCACCATAACAACATCACGAAGCGTAGCATCAGCAGGGAGCCTCCAGTAATCAATGGCTATGGCCGGTGCGGGAACGTTTTCGATGTTACCGTTATCGAGCTCCTTGAGAAATTCAGTGTAAGAGTGAATCGCTTCTTCCTCAAGGTATCCAACCATGCGGTGAGCGAACTTGGGCGAGATTATGTATCCGAGGAAATACGCGTTGAAGAAAACGCCTTGAACCGCGATCACGAGGGCACGTTCGTACCAGTTGGGTTTGGCGACTTCCATGAATGTCATTAAGTGCATTCTCTCGTTCTCCGCTTCTTCGAGGAGTGATTTGATCCAACCGCCACTTTGTTCAAACCGCCTCAGCGATTTGCAGTGTACTAACATTCCTCCAACCATTCCTGGAACCGCTGCTACCGTTTCTAACATCATCGCTCGGCATCCGTACCGCCTCTGCGTTGAATCGTTTGATAAAAAAAAAGTCTAAACAATGTACAAATGTTCCAAAAGGTAAATGAAATAGGAATAAACTGAATGAATAATTTTTTTTTGCTCTTTGGGTTTGCATTTACACTCGCCAAAATGCTGTAAAAAATGATACTGTTTTGTAAAATTGATGAAAGTTTTTTTTGTTTGTGTTTTTTTTTTCTAACTAATAAGACAAACTAAAACAAACGAGTGTTTGAAACTCTAGAAACAACTTCTTGATGAAAAAGATATTTGAATATATTCCAAATATTTTGATTTTCTAGTTTATTATTATTTAGATATTTATCTTAATTAGTTGGAATTATTTAAATTAGTTATTTTATAGTCTAGGGGTTGGGAGCAAGGGTGCCAAAGCTCCGTAAATGGTCGCATCTTTAATTCGATCTAAAACACACAAACATGTTAGGGAGTTGGCTTATGGACCGAATGATTCACATGATGGAGGAACTAAACGAACCATCTCATCCCAGGGACTGTCTATACCTAAGGTTCAGAATAAATATGAGTTAACCAGAAAAAAAGAGATAAACTAGAAACCTACAACGTGTTTGATAGGGAATGATACCTGGAAGAACAAATCGGTAGGCCACCGGAGAGATTTAACTGTCCAATAAGCTAATTTGTCAGGTAAAGTCGATGGAACATGATGCTTCTTCAAATCTATAGTCAGATCTGCTTTATACGTCTCCCATGGCTACCAATTATACCACACAAAATAGAATCGAATCATACACACAATTATATCACATATAAAACCAACAAAGAGTAAACAAATGCAGAACAAACATCTTGTTTTGTAAAATATACCCGAAAGCAGCTCCATTTCCATTCAGTTCCATCATCTTTGGTGATCTTCATAGGCTTCACTCCCCAATAGCTAACGATTAATTGCTCCCCTTTGTTCCCTTGATCACCCTTGCCACCGCTTGAAGTACCTTTCTCCGATTGGTTATCTTCCGTTTTCTTCTTCTCAAATGTCATCTTGCTGAACTCTCTCGCCGGAACCCTAGACTTCAAAAGAAGGTTGGGAGACACGGCACTGGAAGAGAAGAGCCTTGGTCCACCAGTTACCATTACCTTGCCTCCATAGCGACTGATCATCATTGTGCAGATCAAAGATGAACAAATAATTTTTGATTAATCAAAAAAGTTTTGATTTTATTGGCATTTTATAACTCATTAAGTGCTATTTATTTATAGCAGTATTAACGATAAAATCGCCAACAATTTGACTAAAAGACTTGTCTAACACGAAAATTAAACATTTACCGACCAATCCGCAACAGACGTTTTCAAGTACTTAATTCCTGTTTGAATAAAAGACGTGTAGCACAAGTATTCATTTCTTGGTTTTATGCGCAAAAAACCATATCAAACCAAAGAGAGACGAACTTAGAAATAGTATTTTGATTACATAACTACAGATTTATATATAGCCCGACTCCTTGTATCCCTTAGTAAAACTACTCTACCCGATAAACCGAATCCTCCTAGGACACCCCTTATTGCCGGGTCGGGTCAAAACATACCCAACACTTCATGGAGCTTTCTCAGTAAGACTTTTTACCATCGTTTGAGCCAAAGCCGCCACCAAAGCCGCTCCTTCCACCTGACTGAGAAGAACGATCCGAACCAAAGCCCCCGAAACCAGAAGAACGGTCTGAACCGAAACCAGAAGAACGGTTGCTACGGCCACCACTGCTACCATAATCATCTGAACGACCACCAAAGCCTCCCCTTCCGCTTGACTGAGAAGAACGATCCGAACCAAAGCCCCCGAAACCAGAGGAACGGTCTGAACCGAAGCTCCCAAAGCCAGAGCGCTCCGAACCACCAGAATAACGGTTGCCCGAACCACTGCTGCTACCGTAACCACCATAACCACCTCCACCTGAACGGCCACTGCTGCTACCGTAACCACCATAACCACCACCACCTGAACGGCCACCAAAGCTTGAACCGCGATCTCTCATGCCTCCTCCAGAGGACTCATCAGATCGACCACCTATTCCTTCAAAGATGCTTCCACCACGTTCCACAGCAATGCTAGGGAGCTGAATATAAAATCCAATAAAAGATACAAACAGTTATTAATCCAAGCATTCAACATAAGAAACAAAGCATTCAAAGATTCACAAACCTCGGTGAAGCGGCTCCCGACTTCTCTCTCAATTATTTTTACAGCCCTGGATTGACCTTGACTATAGATGAGAATAGCACTTCCTTTCTTCCCAGCACGGCCAGTCCTCCCCGTTCTGTGGACAAACGTCTCCGTGTTATTCGGAAGCTCATAATGAATCACCTAATCACAATCACAAGAAGATAGAGTTTAGTATAAATGATGAACATAAGTCGTTCAGAAAAGTACTAGTGTAGCTTTGACTCACCAAATCGACATTAGGAACATCAAGACCACGGGCAGCAACATCAGTGGCAACAAGAATATTGAAATGCCCATCACGGAAACCAGCAAGTGTTCTTTCCCTCTGACTCTGAGATATATCACCGTGTAAAGCTTCGCACTTGAAGGTTCTTGCCAAGCCATATGAAAGGCGATCAGCATCCCGTTTGGTTTGGGTGAAAACAATGCATTTTCCTCCTTTGGCATGCTCCTGCAAAAGAAAACGATATTACAATACAAACTATTGCTATTACAAAAAATATCATATCCGTTCAAAAGGTGACGTTACCGTTACAAGAGGACCGATAATTGAAGCTCTACCATAAGAATCTGCCATGATAGAATACGTAGTAATTCCATCTGCGAGCTTCTGATCAGAATCTCCAACCTATACAACACATACCAGTCAGGCTAAAAGATAACACAAAAGTACAGATTTTCACAAAAGATAAGGCACTTCATTATCAACCCTTATAAACCCCAAGACCAATCAATAAAGGCTCTGAGAAATTTCAGGAACGAGGCTACTCACCAGATCAATTGTCAAAGGATCATTCAGATACTTCTTGGTAAGGGATCTGATCCAACTCGGCATTGTTGCCGAAAACATCATGCTCTGACGTTTCTCAGGCAACCTTTCCAATATGATCTCGACATCCTCAGCAAATCCAACTTGAAGCATCTGATCCGCTTCATCGAGAACCACAAACTGAACCTCGGAAAGATTCAAAGCTCCACGCTTGATGAGATCAATGATACGACCAGGAGTACCAACAGCGACATCAACACCATAGTCAAGCTGCCTCATCTGCTGCCCAATGGGAGTACCTCCATAAACACAAATAGAATCAAGACTCGGAGCAGACTCCCTAAACTCCTTCTCAACTTGGCGAGCAAGCTCCCTTGTCGGTGCCAAAACCAAGCAAAGAGGATTCCTCCCACGTCTGTCATAACATCAAAAAGGTAAAACATAAGACCCACAAATGAAATCAATGAAACCTCAGATGATCGTTAAGAGATTGACAAACCCATGTTTAGCGTTGAATTTGATGATCTTGTCAATGATGGGAATCCCAAAAGCAAGAGTCTTTCCAGTTCCTGTCCTAGCACGACCAATCATGTCACGGCCTTGCATAGCTGGCTCAAGCACAGCTTTCTACTCAACCGAAAAAACATAACTCATCTCATTAACAAGAGCATGGTGATTACACTAAAAAAGGTGTCTCATTTAAAAAAAAAACTCTTACCTGAATAGGGAAGAGTTTCTCGATTCCCTTAGCGCTCAAAGCTTTGACAATCTCAGGAGATATCCCAAGCTCAGCTATCGCGAGCCCATCACTCTCCGAATCTGCAATTCCTCTGTCGCTAGTCTCAGATATCGCAAACCCCGCAGGAGACACCATCGTCGATCTGAACTCCGACGGCCCAGATTGGAAATGAAACCTCCTCGATTTAACACCAAACTGATTCCGGAGAGCGAGACTAGGCTTGGCATCGGAGGAGACAGTTGGAGCTAGATCGGAGACTTTGGCGGCGGCGGCAGCAGGAGTGATATGGTGAAATAGGGCCGCGCTGATGGAGGTCAGCGATGAGGGGAGAGTTCGCCTTGACGCATCGAGGCAAGATCGGCGAAGCATGGTGGTGATCATTTCGGATTTTAGATAAGGGAACGGCAAACCCTAGAATCGAGAATTGGGGATTTAGAGAGAGAGATAGAGAAGGCGAAGGGTTTAGAATATAGATCTGTGCGGGTTCAAGGGTTTATTGTTGATTTACCGGGTCGGGTCGCCCGAATAATATCCCGCGCGTACAGGCCCATGTGCAAACTGACGGGCCTAATAAGGCCTTGGAGTTAAAATTCGGAATAAAATCTAGGGATGAAAACAAGAATTTTATATAATTGAGGATTTAGTATGTAGTGTATAACACTCCCTTTAGTGTTCTTTGGCTCACTGATAATATACAGTGAAACCTCTATAAATTAATAAATTTTGGACTACACCAAAACTATAATTTTTTTATTAATTTATAGAGATTATTAATTTATCGATATACTAATTGAACCAAAAACTCAATTTGGGACTATGAAATTATATTATTTTATAGAGATTTTTAATGTATATTAATTTATAGAGTATTAATTTAAAGAGGTTATACTGTAATTGGTGTTAGCGTTACGGTTTCTTTTTTTTTTTGGGATGCATCCATTCAATAAGATCAAGTGGTATACGGTTTCTTTTCTTTTTTGGAATGCATCCATTCAATAAGATCAAGTACTCAATAAGATCAAGTGATAGTCTAGGTTGAGTTGTTTCAAAGAGGCACTCACTCCTACCGAATCTGATTTACATGGAAAAAGAGACACTGATTTTCGTCTCCTTAGAAGAGAGTCTGCACACAGATTTCTAGATCTGGGGGTATGAGATATCTTGAACTCCATAAAACTGTTTTGTAGTAAGCAGAATGAGCTCAGAAGCAAAAACCAACATCTGGGGATCTGAGATATGTTGAACTCCATTAAAATGTTTTGTAGTAGGCAGAATGAGACTAGCTCAAAAGCAAAAACCGGCCAGTCAATTGGGTTAATAATCATTTCTAATAAGTCTTAACAATATGTCTTTACCTGTATGGTGGTAACATATAAATTTCATAAACAAATCACCGACCATATAAATCCTTCCATCTCAACGTGAAGTCATCTAAATTTCGTATGTGTTTTTCATTAAATTGAAACTGGATTATATACAATCAATTGGTTTATCTGTTCAGCCGCGGTCCAATTCAGATATGAAAACACTATTATATCTTAATTTATCTATAAACCACATATTTACCCCATTAAAAGGAGTTAAATTATTTTGTAAATATAAAATGCTTTCTTCGATAATTTTATTTAGTACGGAGCACATAGTGTAACTTATATATTGATGGCGGGAAAGCAATTGGTGGTCGTTTGGAAAGACTCACTTAAGGCGTATTGGCATTTCTTGGATCATTACCATCTCAGGCCTGTGATGATCTATATCTTTGTTTTCCTTGTGGTTTACTATATCTCTGCACTTAGTGTACTTGTATGCTTGGAATGAAATTCATAAATGATAAAAAAAGGAGATTGGTACCTAAAGTACAAAAATATATTAAATGATCGCGTGGGACATTAACAAAAAAAAAAAAATCGCAATCATGAAAATTTTAAAAGATAACATATTTTAGTTATGAGTACAGTTTTGGACCAATATCTGGTTTTTGTGTGAGATGTTAGCATTTGTTTTCTTTTCATAGTTCTTTGGTGTTAAATAGATGTTGTATTTATTTATTTTTGTTTGTATCTTCTAAAAATCTAGTCAAAGTTTTGTACTAAAACGGGTGAAGTGGCTGTTACATACTTTAAAATGTAGATTGTGTAATTGATCTTTTGACTATATTGGATCAATCATAGTTATTTGGTGAAATTTCGCAGATTTTTAATGAACATCCATCTTGATGTAATTAGAAACAAATATTAATTATCTTATACAAGAGATTCATAATTATGTGGCATACGACACTTGATTAATTTTATCAAGTCACTAAACCTAGAAACTGGCTTATTATGATATGAACTGATGTGCATGAATATATAAAAAAAACATAAGTTACACTTATGTGATTCGTTGTGGCATTAGTTTATAATTAAGTTATATGGTCTTATTAAGAAGGGAAAGACAGGTAATAAACGATATATTGTAAAGTAAATATTAGGATGAAGACAACCTGAATCCTTGCAAATTCTAAGATAAAAATGGAGATTATCATTTAATAGTAACAGCTAAATTGGACTATAAGATCAAGTAATTTATAAGTTTTTCCAAAAAAATCCACAAATATGGACACATTGCATTGACTGTAAAGTCAATATGGAAAAGGAAAAATCCACCTATGAATGATATACCAAACATTTTCCGAGTATATATATGAACACATAATAACATCAAAGAAAATAATTAAAAGATTCTTACAATAAGTCCAGCCAGATAAATCTAATTCTTGTAATAAATCCGACCATATATAAACTGATATCATTGGTCTTTCTTTCGTTATCTCCGACCAGATCCTATTGGTCATAAGAAATTCGGTTCCGGTCATGACGCGGCGATGCTCTCACTGCAATCACGATGGTCACAACTCTAGGACATGTCCTAATCGTGGGGTGATGCTTTTTGGTGTAAGGCTCACCGAAGGTTCGATCAGTAAAAGTGCTAGTATGTGTAATCTTCTTAGCCATGGGCATGGGCCGGGTTCTCCGGGTGATATCTCTGACCATGTCGCTGGTGATGGTTACACTTCTGAGGTTTTCGTTGCTGGCTCTTCTTCTTACCGCGAGAGAAAGAAAGGTATCTCTATCTCTCTGATTCATATCCCATTTCTTATTGTTTATGGAATTGTTGGTTTTGTTTTGTAGGAGCTCCATGGACAGAGGAAGAACATAGGATGTTTTTGTTTGGTTTAGGGAAGCTAGGTAAAGGTGACTGGAGAGGCATTTCTAGAAAATATGTGACGACGAGGACACCAACACAGGTTGCTAGCCATGCTCAGAAGTATTTTATGAGACAATCCAATGTGTCTCGTCGTAAAAGACGTTCTAGTCTCCTTGATATGATTTCTCATGAGGTTAGAGTGCGCATTCTCATATTAAGAGTTGCTTATAGATACTAAAACAAATGATTCAAAAAGCTATAATGTGTTTGATTGAATAGGTCATATGTGTGGCCTCGTTTGCATTTGAATAGAGATGGGGCTGGTCCAAAGCTTGGCTTCTCACATGAACTTGATCTTGAAATGCAGGGAGGAGATATTCCGATGGTGGAAACAAAAATGCAAAGTGGTGATCCTGTTCATCCGACACTTGCTCGTACTTCCTCCATTCATGCACCATCCACCTTCGAAATTGAAGAATCTGAATCAACAAACTCTACCATTAGGGAACCAACCCCAACTAAACAACCTCAAACGCAACTACGTGGCTCGTTCCCGGTCCTGTATCCAGCGTACCTCTCACCACATTACCCGTTTCCATTGTCAATATGGACTGCTGGCTATGTTCGTGAACCAACCAAGAAAGAGGAAACTCATGAGATTCTCAGACCAACTGCAGTGCACTCAAAAGATCCCATCAATGTCAATGGGCTTCTTGGTATGACTGAGCTCAGCCTTGGAGAGACAAACAAGAATGGAGAATCCGATCTATCTCTTTCGCTGAAGCTAGGTGGAGGTTCAGAGACGAGACAGTCAGCATTTCACCTGAATCCTAGCTCTGATAGTTCAGACATGTATATATGGTCTAAGGATTTGCGCAAGTGATTGTCTCTGGTTTTGAGGGTATATTACAGAGTTTAATTCTTTGGTCACAAGTAACTCAAATAAGATTTGCTATGTTAGGTTTGTTTAACTGCCTAGAGTCTTTTATTAGTTTAGCTTTATTTATCTAGGGGAGAGAAAATAAAAGAAAGAAAAAGAAATGCAAAGGGGAAAAGAAATTATTATTTTTATTAAATTGATTTTAATTTTTTTGTCATCATGATTTTATTTTTAGAAAAAGATTTTAATATCTTTGTATATTTATGTGCTTTTTATATTGCCTCTAGGTCATCTTTGTTGAGACCAATCCCCAGCTCTAGCCTCTAGGCCCAATTAGTACAACATAATTATCTCAACGTTTGTAACTAATATTTTGATTTTATAACTAATATTTATTTAACGTCTGGTTAGTCATGCTATTACAACGATGATAATATTACATAGATAATTTTATAGCCGACAATTCTACCACCTTGTGAAAATACATGTCTGACTGCATCACTCCGAACCGTCCTATGAAATCCATGTTTGATGGCACACGATGCACCAAGCCGGAGATCTATTGTAACTTATTTTTCCATAATAGACATAATTTGGCATTTTTTGGGGTTTGAACCCCAGACCTCCGAGTATATAAGCATTAATGAACCCTTAGTCAAATCCGGGTGTATAACTAATATTTTGATTCATTTTTGTTAATCTAATAAAAAAGAAATTTATTAAAACAGAACAAAAAGACATTATCATTGTCCCCTTGCCATAAATCATTTTTGGTCTATTTTGGACTGTAGGATACTCCTAACCTATTTAAAAGTTCATATAAAATATTTTTAAAGTAAGAAAATATGGAAAATTATACATAATGTATATAAACAAGAAGCAATCATACAACAAATGAAAGGAAACATAACCTTGGTTTTTTTTTTTTGAAACTTACATAACCTTGTTTAGCGCTAGTTATGATTAAACTAGGTGAATATCTCTTTTGGCTGGTCTATTTTTCTCCATCTTAAGCCGCAATTTGACTCTGCTCATGCACTTGTCCAACAAACATCATTAACAACAATAGATTCTAACGACACTTCTACAGAAAGACACCATCAGCTTGATACATAATAATGCTACAGCAAAAGGAAGAACCTTTAGGAGCCAGGTTTTTCAGTTCTGCTGTTGATTAATTTTTGTTCGATTTGGCTTAGAAGTTTGTCTCCAGCTGAGAGGCTCGAGCAAATCCCGTCCTTAGCAAGTAGCTGTCCTGATGATGCGCTTTGAGAAGGAGGCTGAGCTAAGATAACATTGTAGGAAAATCTTAAATTCAACAGGTAAATTGTCCTTAAGAGCTCGATGTGTTCTGAGATGTCTCCCAGGAGTAGCATATGATTTACTGATTCAATGCTAGTGCGACGAGCAGCAGCAAGCAAGTGCAGTGTAATCTGCCAGAGTCGAGCATCTCTATCTCCTGAGACCATGCATACATTATACATATATAAGCTAAGATCAAACAAAAACAGTAAATTAACTAGACAAAGAAAAACAAGAGAGGGAGAGCTCACCACCTTTTAGGAAAGAGATGTAGTCACATCCAGTAAAGCCTGGGGGGGGAGGGGTGATCATCAAGAAAAGCCGTGATTGAGACACCGCCATAATAACCCCTTTCAGAAAGAGCATCATTAATGTTTTGCCAAACATCATGGGAATGGAGACCAGGAGGGAGTGGGTAAGCCCTGGTGTCCCAGAAGACACATGTTCTTGCTCTCTGGGCTGCGAGAGTGATGATCAATTCAAAAGTCAGCAAGAAAAATATGAACATACATCTTAACAGACAAGCAAAAGAGATGTTATTCTTACTCATATGCCTACTAAGGCATAATGTGTCGTCACTATCCTTTGGCATTGAAAATGGCACTGGCACCTTAGCAACCTGATGAGAAGGAAGAGGTTTCGGAATTTGATTCAAAGGTGGTTCTTCCTCATCAAAAGTTTTCCCTAAGCCCAACTTGTTGATAAGTTGTTCTCCAGCTGCAAGACGGGAGCAAAGCCATTCTTTATCAATAACCTCCTCTCCTGATGATGATGCTGATGCGTTCTGAGGAGGAGGAGGAGGCTGTGCTAGAAGAACATTGAATTTTGTTCTAGAATTCAATAAGCGAATAGCTCTTTGAAATTCCAAGTGTTCAGATATGTCTCCCACGACTAGCATCAAATTCAAGAATGCGTCCTCACTTAGATAATTCGCATAAGCAAGTAAGTATATAATGATGCTCCAAAGTCTAGCATCTTTACCCTTAGCTGTTTGCATATAAATAATGTAAAAAATTAACACAGATCAATAGATATACACAAAAACAAAAGCAAATCAAATGAAAGAAAGAGGGTCAAAGATAATTCACTTTTGTCTATCCAAAAGGCAGGAAATCCAGGACAATCGGTCAAGTCGTCAACAAAAGCCCTGAATTTGACGCCACCATAAATACTACTAAAAGTATCCTTTTCTTCAAGAGCCGATTTAGTGACTAGAAATACTGCAGTGAAATCATCATTAGGGATGATGGGGCAATCAAAAGTGTCCCACAACACGACTGTCTTTGCACCTGCAAAACGAAAACAACGAACGAAGGTGTTACTGAGTTTCTTGGACAAAGGAAAACACAAAGTAATTTTTAGGGCGAGACGACTCTTGGTTGGTTGATAACACACAAAAATAAAACTCTTTAGGGTTTGGACCGAAACTAAGGGTCGATGAAGATGAGATTAGGGTTAAATTTTCAGCCGTGATCTCTCTCCCGCTCTCTCTCTCTCTAGAATGTTTTTGTAATTTCTATAATTTATAAGGATATCATTGTAATTAAACTTTCGAAAAATTAAGATAAAAACAGTACTGATTTCTCAAATAACATTATAAAGATTTATATATATATATTTTCGTATATGTTAAATATATAAAACATATATAAAATGATTTATTAGTTATAAGATTATACTTTTAAGTGTTATATACTGTATATTATTTATTAGTAATAAAATTATACCTTTTAAATATATTTCAATTATATCTACGTAAATGACATGAAAGATTAATTTATGTGAAAAATATTTTTACTTTTATTTGTATTTAGAAAATAATTAATATATGATTATTATATATTTATTGTGTTTGTATCTTTATTTAAAAGCTTTAATTTAATTATTTAATACCCATATATTATTAACTTATTATTACTAGATCGCATGTAGCACAAATTTATTTTAAAACTTTAGCTTTATTTTATAATAATTTTAAATTTGTAAAATAAAATCAGTTTATATACATGTTCTAAGATATGTGTTTAAAATATGATTTGATATTTTCCTATTTACGTTTTCATACGAAATATACCTTTTAAAATAACTAATATTTAGATATTGTTTTGTTGTATATGTAAATATATAACATTTATTAACATCTTTATATTATATATCTTATTAAATTTAGAGTTCTATTTTTATCTACCGTTTAAAATTTATTGTAGGACCATTTTATAAATTTCTTAACATGTCTTAATTTAAAATTTAATTAATTATAATAAAATATATTTTAACAGAATATCGGACATAATCTATTTTAAAAACAAAAATCATTTGTTTGTTAAAAGTCTGAAAATTTACAACGACAGAATAAAAGATAATATTTGCCTTCTTTTTCTGAGAGCTTACTCCAACATCTCTATCACGTAACATTCCTCCTATATTGAAAAATCACCTGCATATAAACACATCTATTAAGCTAAACACACTAATAAAGATACACAAATCTCAAGACTAAAAAACGTTTGAATCTGCAACAGAATCACAAACAAGCAAATTGATGGCATTTTCAAAGATTAGAAACACGTAAAATGAAAAATATATCCGCACAGTCGTGCGGGTTAAACTCTAATTTATTAGTTATAAAGATTATTCCATTTAAATATTTCATGTATTATTTATTAGTTATAAGATTTTGCCTTTTAAACATATTTAAAAGGGGAAATTTGGAAAAATGACTCTATGTGAGATAATATTTTGAAAATTACACCAATTTTTAAATTTTTTAAAACTACACTTGTTTAAAGGTGAAAAGACCAAATTATCCAATTTTAATGTTTATAATTATTCTAATATCTAAACTGAAAATCTTGATAAAACGATTTCACAAATATTGTGTTTGATTTATTTATTTTTTGAAACAAATTCAACAATAATAGGATTTTTGTTGATTTTGGTTTCAAATCATTCACTCGATATGTATATAATATCTTATAAGTATATCTTACATTTCTTTTGATTAAACAAACGATGCCAATGCTGTAAAAAAACGATTCCCCATTGTATTGCCATCTCTTATGTATTGCTTACCAATAGGATGTTCCATTGTTCTTTTTTATCACATCACTGAAAACATATGAGACCAAGTAATTTAGAAAAACAAGAATCAGCTTAAAAATACAGAAAAACATACTAGACCCGCTATATGAATACCTTCTAACCAATTTTAAGATATTTTTATAAAAAGAAATCAACAATACAACATCTGAAAAATAGCAAAACTCTAGTAGCTTAATTCGTCGCTTCTCAATTTTACCATATTCTTGTTAGTAGGATTGTTAAAAAAACAATCAGTCAGTAATACAAACGTTCTTAGCCAATAACTAAAGGATCACTTGTTCCGATTCGAATATTTTTGTCTTTATATACAACCATACACCCATTGATGTACCTTTTCTCTTTTTGTTAGCACACAATGGTTCAAAGGAGGAATGATATAGTTGTGAATTTTGTGCATATGGAACACAGAAGACTCTGCAGTTTCATAGAATTTATTAATTAATTTTTCTATTCTTAAAAGAAAAATGATTTGTCTGTTTTTCATTATGTGATGCAAACGTGTTCAATCCATTGATTTTTCTAAGACATGAAGACACCAACAACATTAATATGCAATTATCTCAAAAAATTATTTATCACAAACATAACAATAACAGCATTTTCAGATTTACATTTAGTTATTAATATTTGTAATTTTAATTTAAATAAGGATAAGAATGTCTTATCACACATAATAAAGTGTATTTTTCAAAAAGGAAAAAAAGAAGTGTATTTTTCAAAATTTAAATCATAAATAATGTATTTTTCAAATTATCCCTATTTAAAAATAATATCTATTTAATGACATAAAGATGATTTATGTGCATATTTTTGACTTTTTGTAGTTAGCAAAATCTACAATGAATATGTGATATTATATATTTATTGTGCTCGTATCTGTATATGATATGTCGTAACTACAACTTATTATAAAAATGTTTAAATAATATTTTTATGTGAAAAGGGAAAAATAAAGAAAATAGATTTTAAAATTTTACTATATTTTGAAACATGATTTTTTCTTGAATTTTAAATATTGATATATATATATATATGTGCGTGTGTTAAATTAATTAAACTATTGACCCACTGTTCATCCACGGCCAATCCAATATCCCAATGACCAAAAAGTAGTTCCGTTCATTGTTCATATTGTATTTAAAAATATTTATTTAAACATATTTTAATTTTAATATTTTAATTATAATATAATTTTTATTAAATTTTAATAAAATGGTATATGATTTATATACTAATACTCTGTATATTGATCATATCTCGAAAGCTAATATTATATATTGGTTGCTTCTGATTATAATAGTATAGACTATATATTCCTAATCTATATAAATTGGAAAATCTTAAAATATTTGTCTATAATAGGATGCATTCTTTACAAAATATTTGAGAAATTGTGTAAAGTTATTTCTCAAATAAATTGGGTGTATATATGGGAATTAATATCTAAATAATTGGTAGTTCAAAATATAGGAAAATATTGTTGTGAAAACTTAGTAGATATTAGTTGATACATGTACAAATGGTGCATCGTGAACTTAAAGTTATTAGCATATTTTGGTAGATATCAATGATAATATATGTAGGTATACTTTTTAGAAAGTTAGAAATATTATAGTGTATAGTTATTTTTAATATTCTACCTAAAATCATGTTGGACCGAATTTGTTTTTCTGTTTTAATAGTATTACTTATACATATATATATATATAATTATGTTAACTGATTTTGTTATTTTAAATTGGGTAAAAAGTCTAGTTACACGTGACTTCATTTATAGTAATCATTATTTTTGAGTTTAGTAGTTGGGCTTCATAAATAAAATCAAAGTCCGTTTATAATGAGTATTTTTTTTTTGAAAATTGTAAAATTATACTCCTTCCGTTTCTAAATAAATGTCACTAGATGATTTTCCCGTGCTCATGCACGGATATAAATATTTCTAAAGTAAATATATATTATAATAATTGATTGTTATTTACTTTTAATTTTAAATTAATTTATAGTTTTATGTATAATTTATATATTACTTTAATTAGACATATAATTTTAGATATGTTATATCTAGTCAGTTTTGTTGTTTTTACAATCGGTTTAGTTATCATTTGGATATATTAGGTTGCATCAATTGCTCTGAATTCAATTATAAAAATTTTAATTCAAAATATATTAAAATTTTGATTAATTTTCTTATATGCATTAGGTTGGTTTTTGTCTTCGATATGTAAATATATTTTAGGAAGATTATCTATAACTTAAGATATATTATGCTTAGAATGAAATAAAAAAATAAACTAAAGTGTTTGGTTCCAAACTACGTAAATTAATATAACGATGATATTCTGCAATCTCATGCATATATAAATTTTACAAAAGAACTAAATTAAAACAGTTGCTTAATATTTTATTTTCATTTGTTAAGGTGTTTTGAGTCATCTTATAATTTATATTTATAAAATAAATTATTATTATTATTATTATAAAATTTGATTTTCTTATTATAGTTAAATCTATGATTTTAGCTATAAATTGAATTAGTCGAGTCACTCATGTTGTGAGTATCTTAAGTTACATATATTCTTTCAAATTCAAACCGAGGTATAATTATTTTTATTATGGTATTAAGTTAAGTCAAATTAATTTTATTTATCGTTTAAATGTGCATCTATTTTCATAATATATATATATCAAATTAAATGTTGATTTAAAAAAAAATTAGAAAATAAAACGATGATCTATAGAAAGTTACATAATAAGTAATTGATATGTTTTTGAATCTCATGAACACATATCAATATTTACAATAACTAATATATTTTTATAAATGATAAATGATTTTATGCCTTTTGGTTATGGTTATATTAAGTTCCACAAACATAGAAACATAAAATTTAAAAGCAAATTTAATATTAAGAAAACATATAATTTTAATAATGCAAAATATAATATATCAACCTCATTAAAGTGTATAGTGTGATTTTAAAATATTTTTTTATTTGATCAAAAGATGTTTATTGTTAAATTTTTTTTTAATATCTCTTAAAAATAAGCAGTAAAAAATTGTGATTGTATTTGAGAAATCTTATTATATAAGAAAAAAAATTATAGATAGTTTATGCTGTAATTGAAAGATATTATGGTTAAATAAATATAATAAAATACAAATAACATTTCAATAATACTAATTATAAAATATTTTAGTCAATAAAACATATATCAGTTTATGTTACTTAATTATTTTATGTAATTATCTGAAAAATAGATAAATATATTAAAAATATTTCTATTACTGTGAAAATATATATTGTTGTACTGTTTAAAATTATGTTTTAAAATAAATAATATTTCTTTTTCTAATATCAAGATTATCTGTGAAAATATAAATATAAAGAAAGTATATTAGTATATTTTATGTTATTTAAAAATATTTTAAAATGAAATATTACTATTTTGTGAACTTTCCTTTTTAATGAAATCATATTATTTATACATATATTTTCGTTTTTAAATTTGCTTTATAAACTTTATAATATTTCCTTTTTATTATATATGTTATTTGGAAAATATTAAAAAGAATTTAAATAAAAAATCAATAATAGTGTTTAAATATAACATTTTAATTCATTAAGGGTATCATCGTAATCAACCACTGTGAGAGTTAACGTGAGTGCGACACGTAGGAAACTGACTTCTCAAATAATATTATAGAGATTCTAACCTTTTTTTCTTGTTCCATAAAAAGTATCACTTTACAATTCCAATGCAAATTATATTTCCTTTCAGCCGAAAATTAATTGCAAACTACATTGATTTTATAAATAATTTTATTTATCTAAAATACTATTAGTCAAAAAGGTATAATTAATAAAAATTTATATATATTTCAGTCACTTTGTTAATCTGTGTGAAAAATGTCAAAGTGACACTTATTTGAAAATGGAGGGAGTATGTTTATACTGTTCGTCTTAAAAACAATAATATGGAGGAATATTCTATGACTTTATATGCATTTTTCAAATTTATTCGGTTTGTATATGTTGATATCACTTTTATGTGTTAAAAATGGCATATAATATAATCTACTTATATTATGTAATTTTCCTATTCTATATTTTCTATGAAAGTAAAGACATGATTTTTAGCAAAGTTATTTACCTTATTTCATTAACTAATTTTTGAAATATACATAGACTTGTGCCATTCGATTTATATAGGTCTGTTAAAATGCAAGGGACATAATATATTATTTATTGGTGCTATATTTTATGACTAATGTTTTGTGGACTATTTTTGAAACACACATAGGATTTACTATTCGATTGATATAGGTTTTGTTTGTCGTTGCTATTCGCCATCTTTTTCTATACGTGGCCAATAGGATTTTTATTTTGAAACAATATAGGTTACTTAACGTGACTATTGTTAATGAAAAAAAAAAATAATACATGAGAGAGATTGTAGGTAAATATTGTTAATATCTTTGTAATTATTAATTGGAAAAATAAGTAGAAAAAAATATTGAAAGATCTTGTTTTAATAAGACAAATATCAAATAAAAGAAGACATGTTAAGTTTCTAATAAATAGGTCTAACAACATTTTTACAATAGATTTTTCGAATGAATCTCTTTTAATAGTTTAAACTATTTTTAAATATTATTAAAAATTTAACTAAATTATTTAGTGAATTTATTTAAAATTTTTATATTTCATATATATTTGTTTATATTATTTTCCAAATATCTTTCTTTGCTAGAAATCATGTAATTATTTTAAATTTATATTCTATGTTAGTGATCTTATTTTTAAAAAGTATCGTTTATGCAATGAAGAAATCGCTAGAATTAAGTTATTTTGTTCGAGTCTGTTTGTAATTTAATCCTTATTCCCGGTTCGGGTGATATATAAAGTTATAATTAAAAAAAGAAAAAAGAAGTCGCTGATGCAGGTTGTGTCAACACTAATCCAACATGCATGCTGAATGGAGATTTATGATACTGAGATGGATTAGGATAAACTTGAAAACCAAGTTTATGCCTTGAACAAAAAAATAAGTGCAATTCCAAGAAAAATGAACTAACACTTATAAATATAGAAGTTGTCTACATCAATGGTTTCCTTGGATGATCCTTGGTCTAAGATTTAAGGAACATGTAGATCATTATAAAATAGCGAAAGAATGGACAAAACACTTACCTTGATTGTTTAGAGGAAAAATGAAAATCTTTTGGTAAGTGTTCACAGGTTAACGTATCATGGCGATAGAAAAAAAAAATAGGGTTGGATAGCTTATGAATCTTGCAATAGTGATTATTAGGGTGTTAATAAATCGTGATTTATGCTATTGTATTGTCTTGCATCTTTCAATCACCTAAGTAGATGAATAACATCCACTATTCAATAAGGATTTTAAAGTTATATATGTTTTTTTGGTAAATTTAAAAAGTTATATATATGGTTGGTCTTTGTTTTATTTTATCGGTTGGAGAGTGGTTTCATGTGATAAAGCATGGAGCAACGAAAATCAAAAAGTTATAAGCGGTGCTGGTGAGCGGTGAGGCTCGTGATGAGGTGTGGCCTTTTGGATCACATGATAACTGTTTTCTTTTTCTTAACCAGGTCATTGTTACTCCAGACTGGTGGGTACTTGATACAATTACTGTAGATTTTTAAATAACTTATGGCGTCAATTCTAACTCCAAGTCAAACGTAAGAGGCATTGAACATACAAGGAATCGTTTTTAGGAACTTTAGTACAGGGAATCTTGGGACATATCCTACTTTTGCGCATACCTTTAACACATGCTGCATCGTATCACCGTTGTCCGTTGACCGATCAATTAACGAATCGTTCTTTGTACGTTAAGTGTCTTTTATTGCAAATCACCTACATGCCATGCATTTTAGGACTAGGATCTAAAAACTCTCTCTTTGATAAGAAATAATATTAGAAACCTCAATGGTTAAGAAACTCAAAAATGTGTTTGTCGTTCTTTAAATAAAACTACCCCATTGTTATTTACATATTAACTTAAGAAATAATAACCACACAAGCATGGTCGAGTGGTATGGCGGGTTTGAAAAGGTGATAAATACTCTAGAAACCTACCATCTCAAATATACCTGCTTGTGTGGCCAGGCAATATTATAGTATTCAATTTACATTGCGAGTAACCGAATCTGTTCGGCGCCGGTGAACATGTAGATTTTGTGTAGTGTCAATTAAGAAAGCGATTGTGACTCTGACCTTCTTATCAGCTGCTGGCCTTGAAGTCTCGCTAACTATTTGGATATCTCCTCTTCTTCCTCAGAACGAAAAAGCGAGAGTGGAAGACATAATTTTTCTGAAGAATTCACCATTGATATATCTAATCCACACATAATATCATGAAAATAGATACAGATTTTTGACTACTACTTAGTCCACTCCTACTTGTCATCCAATGGAAAAGACTTTATGAATGGCTTAAAAGAATTTGGGATGGTCGATCTCTTCCTTTAAAATTTGGATTAGTCAATGTTGGTAATGAAACACTGATCTGAGTTTCTGATCCTTTAGTGAAGTAGAATCACTCAGGAGCTCCCAGCTCCCATTCAACATTCATTCATAATCTTCATTCTTTTTGAGGGAATTAGTCGGTTGGGACGTGGTTCGTCGGATACCCCATGTTATATAGCAATTACAATTGAGATAAAAAGAAATAATTCAAAGTTTTCTTAATGAAATGGTCAATTGAAGAGCAAGCCACTGTAAAAAGCAACCGGTTTCATGTCACTTAACCCTCTCCCAAAATAACAACCAAGACACTAATTAGAGAAGAAAATACATGCGTCACCCTTCTTTGCAATGGCTATATAAACCCTAGATTGGCACAAGCTTCCACACAACACAACAACACACATCTACAAATCAACCATGAAGCATCTTTGGTTCGCATTAGCTTTTCTATTAGCTTTGGCGATTTGCAAAGCTGATGAAGAAATTACCTGCGAAGAGAACCTGCCATTCACATGTGGTCAAACTGATCGTTTCAACAGTAGCAGTTTCGAGAAAGACTTCATCTTCGGTCTTGCATCTTCTGCTTACCAGGCATGTAACATATGCTACATATCAACCATTAGTATTATGTTGCCAGACGTCATATTAATTTAACGTATAAATAACATCATATACGAACATTAAAATCCAACGTTGCATGGTTGTTTCGTTTCATTTCAGATCGAAGGTAGCATAAATCGTGGACTTAACGTTTGGGATGGCTTCACTCACCGATTCCCACGTTTGTTTTTTGCATTACTCATCACATATGCATATTATCTCGGTTACATGTCTCCACGCACTTATAGTACTGTATTTGTTTACTATCAGATAAAGCAGGACCCGATCATGGAAATGGAGACACTACTTGTAACTCATATTCATACTGGGAGGTAATTAAATTCCTCTATATGAATATGTGTGTGCTAACTAATATTACTCACTGAATTATCTATCAACTGCCAACCTAGTGTGGATTGACATGCGATTGTATGTGAACTGCAGAAAGATATAGAGGTGATGGACGAACTCAAAGCTACTGGCTACAGATTCTCCATTGCCTGGTCAAGAATCATTCCAAGTATGTGAACGTTATTGATTTATGTATATATATATATATATCATATATGGTAATATTCGATTGTGATTCTTTGGAAAGATTATATATTACGATACATATGAGCAGGAGGAAAGAGGAGCAGGGGAGTACACCAAGGAGGTATTAACTACTACCACGGACTCATAAATGGCCTCATCGAAAAGGGTATAACGCCTTTAGTTACGCTCTTTCACTGGGACCTTCCTCAAGTACTACAAGATGATTATGAAGGTTTCTTAGACCCCCAGATCATGTATGTTAATTATATTTATGGCATACTGCTTATTAAGAAAGACGATAATATATAGATATTTGTTCTTGGATTAATGAAATGATTCTATAATACTCGCAGAGATGATTTCAGAGATTACGCGGATCTATGTTTCGAAGAATTTGGTGACAAAGTAAAGCACTGGTTCACAATCAACCAGCTCTACTCAGTGCCTACGAGAGGCTATGGATTAGGATCAGATGCACCTGGTCGATGTTCTCCAAAGGTTGATCCTACATGTTACGCCGGAAATTCTTCAACGGAACCCTATATCGTTGCACATAACCAGCTCCTTGCTCATGCCAGGGTGGTCGATCTTTACAGGACAAAATATAAGGTAGATTAATTCTCCATTTTGTGAAAGGTGTATTCTAACATATCTGATTCTAAATTAATCATATCACTGTGTATATTTATCTGCGTGACCACAGCATCAAGGAGGTAAGATTGGACCTGTGATGATAACTAGATGGTTTCTTCCATATAATGACACTGATCAAGACAGCATAGCTGCAACCGAGAGGATGAAAGAATTCTTCTTGGGATGGTAAATGCTTATAAAATGAAATTATATTCTTAACATTAATATATGTTGTATTTATGAACTGACGAAAAATATGTATTTATGTACACCAGGTTCATGGGGCCTCTAACAAATGGTACATACCCTCAAATCATGATAGACACTGTGGGTGAGCGGCTTCCATCCTTCACTCCAGAGGAATCCAAACTCGTAAAGGGTTCATATGATTTTCTTGGTCTCAACTATTACTTCAGTCAGTATGTCCAACCAAGTCCTAATCGTGTTGATTGGGATCGTCACATTGCCATGATGGACGCTGGCACAAAGCTCACATGTATCCATCTATATATATTTCGACTTATTTACAACCTTAATTTGCCTTTTGTTAAGTACAATAATTTGTGACCATCAATTATTTGTGTTAACAGATCGTAATGCAAGTAATCATCTCATTGGTCCAGTGGTATATATGCATCCATCCCTATTCTTTCATTTTTTTCTAAGCAAAATTCAGTTTTCTGATACTATTTCGCTTCTCTTTCTAAGTTCGCTGAACACAGGGAAGACGAGACCAGAAACATCTATTACTACCCAAAAGGCATTTATTATGTGATGGATTACTTCAAAACCAAGTACAATAACCCTTTAATCTATATAACCGAGAACGGTGGGTTCTACTACTCTATCTCTAAATTCATCTCTACATGTTAAATGTAATTTGAAATTTGTTGAAATGATTTCATGTTATGACGGTTTAACTAGGAATCCTTACCTCCGGTGATGAAACCCGTGAGGAGGCTAAGTTTGATTACAGACGGATTGATTATCTCTGCAGTCATCTCTGTTTTCTCAGTAAAGTCATCAAGTGAGTTGATGCTTCTCTCTTTTCCTTCTTGTGCGTTTTATATATATATATATATATATATACATGTATGACGTATCATATGACGTCTAATGATTCATTGTTCCTGCTTTTAGGGAGACAGGTGTCAAGGTGAAAGGATACTGTGCGTGGTCTCTTGGGGATAATTATGAATTTGGACAAGGATTTACCGTCAGATTCGGACTCACTTACATTGACTGGAATAATGTCACTGATAGAGATCTCAAAGAGTCTGGCCAATGGTTTAAGAAGTTCATTGCCACCAAGAACCTTGCGAAGAAAGATTTTCTTCGCTCCAGCCTCACCTTTGAGAAGAAGAAGTTCGCAGATGCATGAAAGATCCAATCCACTTTATTTACCTCATCAAGATCATCTTCATGTCCCCTCTTTCTACTTGCTCCATAGATAAGGAGCTAGCTTTGTCTACCTACCACTGTATAACTAAATAAAAAACCTCAATAAAAGAAGATATGGGGTTTGGGATATGTGGGCACTACAAGAAAACAGACTCTTTCATATATATATACGAAGGATTTTGTCAGAAATTCATTGGAAAAAAAAAACCATTTTCAACGAAAGTCCAACCAATTTTTTTTTTTTGTCTGTTCTATTTCGTCTAAAAGTATTTTCCAATTATCCACAGAATTTCCGATGGACACATTTCCAACGGACTCCGTCGGACACATTCCCAGTGAACTCCGTCCGACACATTCCCAACAAAATACCAACAAGAACAGCCGTCGTAAAACACTGTCTAGAATTTGTCAGCAACATTTTCGATGTGTATCATCCATCAAAAAATTTTGACAAATGATTTTAGCGGGAAATTTTGTTAAACATTTTTTAGAAAAATTAAAATTTAATAATTAGATAATTAACTTTTTTGAAACACAATTAATTAACTATTTAAAAAACAAATTTACATATTAGATGAAAAAATTGTTTATGATAAATAATCTATAAAAATATTTTATATATATACATAATAAAATTAAAATTTGAAATCATTTTTATTATGTAATTATTCTTAAACGTTTTTACAATATATTATTTGATTTTTTTTATTAAATTCCCAAAAAGCAACTTAAACATTTTATAAATTGAAAAAAAAAATTAAGTGAATTTTTTTTTTACAAATTTTAAATAACACTTAAACGTTTGATCAATTAAACATTTTTAAGTGAAAATATTTTTGTAAATTCCAAAAAAAAAAACATAAAACGTTCTATAAATTGAAAACAGTTCTTTTTTAAAGTGAAATCCGTTTTTATAAATTACATTTTTAAGTAAAAATACATTTTTATAAATTAAAAAAAAACACTAAAACTTTTTATAAATTGAAAACAGTTTTTTTTTTAAGTGAATACCGTTTTTATAAATTCTAAGAAACATTAAACGTTTTATGAATTACAACAAAAAAACATAAAAACGTTTTATAAAAACTTGAGAACATTTTTATAAAAACTTTAAAACATTTTATAAAATCTTAAAAACGCTTAAAAAAAATAAAAATAACAAAACATCAAAAACATAAAACAAGTTTTCAAATCCTAAAACTAACAATTCTCACATAAATCTAACATATTAAATCCTATACCAACCAACCTAACTCATATCTAACATTTCAATTCCTAAAATCTATTAATTATAATAACCACACAAATATACAAACTAATATATATAACTATTAAGAGGATAATAGATGATTAACATGATTTAAGAGAACTTTTAGAGAAGGAGTCACGTATGTTCTTCGACTAAGAGGGAGAAATGAAAGAAAGAGTTGAAATGAAAGAAAGAGTTGAAATGAAATAGAAGAAGAAAACTATCATGTTCTTATGTTAAAAAATCGATTGATCAAGTTCGTCGGAAATTTATGGTTTTTTAAAAAAAAAATTTGGCGTTTCACAAAAATTAGGCGGTTTTTTTTTCCGGGAAAATTTTAATTTCTAACGAATGTACCCTTCTCGGGTTTTTAGACCCAACATATCCCAGATAAATTTAAACCTAAGACATTTAATGTTCAAATAAACTTAATCCGAAAATCATAAATTTTTGATGGACGTATTCCGGCCTTAGAGCATCTTCAAGAGCAACCTTAAAATTTCAAATATAAGGTTTTATGTGCTCCAAGAGAAACCTTAAAACCTCAAATTATAAGGTTTTGTACAGTGAAACCTTATATTTGAGGTTTCAATGTACAAAACCTTATATTTGAGGTTTCATATTTTTTTAGTCCTTGTATTTGTATATCTTTTAGATTATCTTGATAATTTTCTTGTTTATCATTTTAGTCCATACAGTTTTGTATCTTTTATATATTTTATATATGTTCTTCTAAATTTTATTTTTACTTATAAATTTAGATAAATATATAAATGTTTAAATAAAAAACAAGGACTTGTTCATTTTTTGCTTGGTTTTGCATACGCAACTGAACTATTTCATTATTTTTCTCACTAGCTGATGCACTTTCTTTTAAGAAAACAAGGACTTGTTCATTTGATGAAACCAAATGATGATTTGAAGAAAGAAGTATTGCATGATATAATGACAACATGCATTATAATGCATAACATGATAATTGAAGACGAGCGAGACATCAATGCACCGATTAGAGATGCAAGAGCGGCGCCAATGCTATAAGTTGAAATGGCAATAAACAAAAATACTCGGTTTCAACAATTTTTAGCTCGTAATCTACAAATAAAAAATAAAGAAGCTCATTTATCGCTTCGAAATGGGCTAATTAACCATATATGGGAACATTATGGGAATAATAATAATAATGAATAATAATGTACTTTAAAATCTTTTATTTATGTGTAATTTCTATTAGAATGTAATAGTTTATTAATAAATATTGCTTATAATATTTTGCTGTATGATTTTAGTTGTTATAAAAGTTTTATGATTTTATTTGATTCTTGTCTAAAGTAAAGACTATAATGTAAAAATATAAAACTTAAAGATTTTTTGAGGTTTACCATTGGAGAAGATCACCCACAAACCTCAAATATAAGGTTCAGCAAACCTCAAATATAAAGTTATTCTTGGAGATGCTCTTAGCATTCACCATTACAGAAAATTTTGTAGTATTGTACCCAAACCAACAAACCAGTTCTATATATAGTGTATATAGTGTAGTAGTCTCAACTCCTTCACAAAAAAGGACCCAGAGAATGAAATCTTGAAACAACCAACGAGAGATGCAAGAGGTAAAGAAAGAAAGAGATGGATCCAGTAGTGTTCAAAAGAGGGGTTTTGTGTGTTCTGATTATTATTATTACAGGACTAAAGAAAAATGTCAGATAACAAACTCAAACCTGCTAATCGAAGCGCCTAATCCTGCTCTAGCTCCAATCTCACTATTCTCCGGTTAAAGGGCTCATCATCATTCTGTACACAAACACCCCTGTTTTGTTCCCTAACAATTGAATTTCAACGTAAAGAGCATCAAAATATGGCTCCCTCTAGGAGAAGACAATTATCTTCCCATAACCTCCTCCATCTTTCACATTCTTTCCCATCATCATTAATACACAAACCAAGCAGAGTTTGCATTTGTCCACCATTGTAATAAAAAAAAGAGTTCAAAGAACGAAAAAAAAAAAGAGCAGACTCTAAAAGCATTTATCATCTGAAACCCTTGTGAAAAGATTCCTACACCACCAGGTTACTTACAAGTTCGGCTCCTGAAGTCCACACACACACACACCCCTTAACTGTTTGTTTGTTCTAAGCCCCATTAGTTATCACTTCTCCCTCTCTTTTTGATAAACCCCTCACAGATTCAGAGTTGATCTGACCACCCCTTGCATGCGACGCCGACTCACTAATTATAGCCGACGGTTTACGGCCAAAGTTCAACAAATAGTTCCTCTGGTCGTCACTGGTGTGCCGGATGCTCGCTCGTAACAGCTCAGCAGGCATTTCCCTCTTAATCGCCACCTCCAACACATCAGCTGCACTCCCTTGGTTCTGGCTGCGGATCGTCTCATACTTGCTCCTGCAGTATTTGGTAAGAAGGTTGAAGAACTCATCAAACGAGGCTCTCCATAGACCATCATGGATGACGACTCGAGGAGCCACCACTACTTCAGCAGCTCTCTCAAGAAGAGATATCAAGACAACCGAAGCACCATCCCCAGCAGAGCTTCCAATAGGACGCAGAGGCGGCTGCTCTGAGGAACACACTACAGCTGCAAGGCAAGCACTCAGCGCTCGTAGGTCCATGGCTTGAACGCAGACCGTGACTGCTTTGGCAAGATTCGCAATCGTCTCCGCTGCTAGAGCATCTGAAGGCAAACCGCCGAATAGGAATCTCAAGTGGCGGAATATAGCCATGCAGACAACTCGAGCAATCTCAGTACCTGGAACCAGAAGCTGTATGTACTTCATAAGCATTTTCCTGCCCTTTGGAAGAGTAGCTAATCGGAGAAAGACAACATCATCCTTAGCAGTCTGATTGGTTTTGCTGAACGGATCAGCGAGCTGGAGTGCTGTGGCCAACCCTTCTAGCAGAATCTGCCGCTTTCTCTTGACCTGAGCACCTCCGTCTTGAGGCCTTGTGGATTGGAGATGCCTGTCAATGTCAACTAGGTCAATAAGAACTCCAAGAGCATCTTCAATCGTAACCCTCGCTGCAACAAGAGGTTCCTGCTCCAAATGTTTTCCTGTGCTTCCATCACTAGAGCCAGGGGAAGAGTCAACCTCGAGCAACGCACGTGGCCTGCGAATATAAGGAAGTGTAATCTTTCCAAGAGCATCTACATGAACTTGTGGTTGCTGTTCAGAACTGTTACGTGACCGAGGCTGGTGATCCTTCAGCTGAGAAGGGTAGAAGTGTGAGACTGCTCTAGACTTCTTGGCAAGGCGAGCTTGGTGGTAATAGTCATTGACGTAAGGATCATTGCTGTGTGAATTAGAGTGCTTCATCTTGAGTATACTCTCTATTTCTTCAGAAGTCATGTATTTCGATCTAAACTGCAATCCACTTTCACTTTTCTGACTAGCTGCGTCCGATGCCTGTTGGGAGATGCCTTTGTTCTTTCGACTTCTGTGAGATGACTTACGTGATGGTGAAGGATAGGAACTATACAGTTGGGGCTGCAGCGCCGCAAGTTGAGCATACGATTGTCTCTGCTGGAGGGCCATCATATGTTGTGCCAAAAGATCATTCCGAGGTGGCAATTGTTGGAGCTGTTGCTGTTGCGCCAGACTAAGTAATAAACTAGAATGATCTCCTTGCAGAAGACCAGGATCAGTGAGCCAACGAGGTTGCACCATGTTACCAAGCGTAGGACCGCACGAGGCATGTCTAGTCAAATTACCACTATACTGAGGCCAGTGGGGCAATCCTGAAAGATGAGAACTAGAACTTGACAGCGGGGAAGGTGACATGAAATTCAACTGAGAACCACCAGGAAGAGAAGGAGCACGATGGAGATTTCTTCCAGGTGAAGTGTGTTGAGATCTGCTACCAGGCGGAGGAAAGGAAGTGAAAGTTGATTCTGGTAATATGATTGGTTCGCTATTGTGGTGCTGTAGCTGCGGTGGCTGCTGAGGATAGGAGGATGTCCTGTACAAAGGCTTTGAATGAGCAGATGATTGTGACTGTGAGGACCATCTATTAGCCTCTTGATCTCGTTCGTCCAACCAGCTTGTGAGCTCTGCATCGTGTGTCCAATCCGTAGCAGAAGAACCTAAAGATAAAGTGAGACAGGTCATTTGATGTTTCAGACAAGCAAATACAGAATCTTCAATACCCTAAAGGTACATAGTAGTAAACAAGTAAAGAATTATTTAAACTCACTCTCTCTTGAAAAGGATCCTGAACCTCTGTCACCAATAACACCAGGGTGTTTAGGTCCGGTAACAACTCTGTTTAACTACAAAAAGAAAAGAGAACAGGTAGATTCAAAATCACTGACAACAGTTCAAAACATGCAACAGTTATATATATATGCATGACCATGGCATGGTAGTTAAGATATTAAGATCATCTACAAAATAAAAGTCATGCTAACCTTTGCAAAAGTTGTGGCGAGATCATCCATGTCAGATAATGATCCTAAACCTCCAGCCTGGAATCATCAACACGTATGCATCAGTAAAACATCTTCAACCATCAAGATGGTAGCTTTTTCTCAACAGAGAGAATAATACATTACCTCTGCTTTATCAAACAAGTGATACTCATCATTAGCATCAGCATCAGCAACTCCAAGAACAGGAGCGATGATCACTTCATCATCGTCTAAACCTCCCAATGACATTTCGTCAAGATTTTTACCAAAGAAATCATACTGAGATGCATCAAAGAGCGAACTATTCTGATCTGCAGATACAAACAACACAGCAACACACATGAGTAAAAGCTCTGACCATAAAAATCTAGACTTTCAATCAAAGTGATAACAATTTTTTTAGCGCTCATGCAATTAGAGCCACACAAGAACAACAACTAAGTTGAGTGACCTAGAACCATTACAGAACGTAACTAAATATGTTTTTTTTTTTTGCATAAATATCATCCCTTTCAGTATGTGTTCCTAAGAGAAACAAGCAAATACACAAAACCGGATCCAGAATCAGAATCAGCTAACATCACAAAAAGGAGAAGAAAGAAACATCCTTTACGATGAGAGAGACCTGAGGAAGCGCGAACAAAGTTGTAGAAATCCCTTGAATCGGAGGATCTCTCCATGATCGACGATTAGAGGAGAAGAAGAAGAGGTTTTTCGAAACTTTTTAGAGACAACAGAAGGAAGAAAGACAAGAGAGGGCATACAGGGTTGAATGAGTTAAGAGAATGAGCTAAGGGTTTTCAATTTCTAAGAGACACACGCAAGCGAACTTTGCAAGGAAAAATCTCTCTCCGCGAGAGAGAGAGAGAATGGAGAAGAAGAAGTAAGCAATGGGAAGGCCTTTTTATTTTGTTTTTACATTTTTTTTTAATTTCCCTTCCCACTTCTGTTTTTTTTTTTTTTTTGAACACAAACTTGCATTAACTTAAGATAGAAAGAGTTAGGTGGGTGTCATAACGTTTTCCACCAAATACAAAGCATCTTTTGCTAGAGAATCTGCAACCACATTTTGGTTTCTAGAAATCCAAAAGAAAGAGAGAGAATCAGACAAAGGGGAGCTCAGGTGAGCGATGTCCGCTAAAACAGAGAGGAGTTCAGCGATTGGGGTCTTGTTTTTGACGGCGTTGATCAGTTGAGAGGAGTCTGATTCAATTCGAATCGAGAAGAGTCCGTGATCTCTGCAGTAGATCAGTGCTTCTCTCAAGGCCAAGCTTTCTGCCATTAACGGTGAGGCAACATGGCAAACAAGTTTCTTGAAACGGTAGATAGCTGAGGATGTCTGGACTGTCCATCCCAGGCCCGCTTTCCTGTCCTCTTTTTTCCAAGCTGCATCCGTCCTGATGACTATAGAAGCTATCTGTTGTTCGTCCTGTGGTGGGGAAGTCGGAGCAGTAATGTTCGACTTGATATCGCCCATCTGGTCCCATTCTTTCGCCGCGATAATAGCTGTTGTAAGCGCCTCTGTCGGGGATGCAGAGCCTCCCTTAAAGACAAACCTGTTGCGTTCTTTCCATAGTATCCAGAGAATCCAAGGAAAGAGAGGACTTGAAACAATCCCCGTCGGAGGAAGGCAGGGTCTTGAGCTTAAAGAGGTCCACTGGTTCTCTAATTCTATTATTCCTCTAGGATCAAAGCCCAACGCTAGGGGGGCAGCTTGCCATACCTGTTGCGCGAAGGAGCAGTGGAATAGTAGATGAATAATAGATTCAGATTCACCGCATCGTTTGCATCTTGGGTCAATATTCAAGTGTCTCTCACGCAACCGTTCTCCCACCGGCTTATTGATGTAAAATAGTCTTAAATGAGTATATATATATATATATGCATATATGGTTGTTCAAAATAAACATTAAATGGTAAAAAATACATAAATCCAACATACCTAATTGCTTTCTTGGATTTTTACAAAATTTAGAAGTAGGGTAATCAATATTTTTATTTTTGTTTTAGAAACATATCTCAAGATTTTTAATTTTGATGAATACATATAATATATTAAACAAAAGACCATATCTTTACTTTTTTTTAATAAAATATATATTTACTTGAGTTTTGGAAGATATGAATTTTCAACCTACCTAATTGTTTTCTTGGATTTTTACAAAATTTAGAAGTAGGTAATAAATATCTTTTTTTGTTTTACAAACATATCTCTAAATTTTTAATTTTGAGGAATATATATAATATATTAAACAAAAAACCATATATATATATATTTACGTTTTTGAGTTTTGGAAGATATGAATTTCCAAACATTTAAGAAGTTGGTATACACTTTTTCAAAAATAATTGTGAATTCTTTTGAAGTTTTCTTGTTCAAAATCGTGATTTTAATCTGCTATTACATCACGATTCATAGTTTTTTCGTTTATTATCATGTTTAACATCATTCACCATGTTAAATATTACAGTTTTACCAGAGGGTAATAATAAAAACTTTAACACACGAGAGCACAATAATCGTCGGATTAGTAAGCATACTACTAGAGAGAAGAACCTTCTCATGCACGACCACAAAACTGCATTATATATAGAGAGCACTTACCACTTTGATTCTGTCTAGAAATGATGCCTTCTTCTCTATGAGTCAAAGCAAATGATGCTTTCTGTTCGATCCCATTTTGATTCTTTTATTCTTTGTGATTTTGACAGCCATTGCTTTACTTGTTTGAAACTCAAACCAAAATATAAAATATAAAAAATGATTTAGACTAAATACTATATACATCACACGTTATTTGGTCCATGACTCCATGTGAATCTACTTCATCCGGTCCGTTCAAATTCATCTCATCATGGTCCCCCTTCTTTAATCTATTTGCTGTGACTTAGTTGTCTTTCATTATGATTCAGAATTTTCAAGTTAAATAAATAACATATTTTACGTTTACTCGTTTACAATCATAGTGTTGAGAGGTGAGTCCACAGTTCACACACAATGTGAGCAAGATAGTATACATACATATATGAATATATAATGAATCTGAATCCAATCCTAGAAGAGCCAATGCTTCCTCCTGGGTTTTCTTGTGGGAACATCTGCAAGACCAAGAACTACTAGTTCAGAAAAATAGGAGATTGAGATTCAGAGAAGACATGGAGATAACTAGTGATGATGATTTAATGACTTTAAAAAAGCAGAATTAATGGAAGAGAGTGGATTTTTTTTGTTTTGTTTACCTCCACTAGAGTAAAGCGAATTGTAATGCACTTCGCTCCAGAAGCTAAGCCAAGCCTCTGCATAAGAGTAAAAGGATTCATTTAAGGACCGAGTAAGGTTGGTTAAGAGAGGTTCAAGGCAGAAAGAGAGAGAGAGTTTGTACCACGAAGAGGGTTCTTGTTATGAGGAAGTATCTCGATGTAGGATTGTTCCCGAAATGATGTGAGTAAGCAGATCTTGGCTTCGAACTACAGTAATGCTTGAGTCAGTCATTCAAGTGTGTGAAATTTGCAAAAGATGTGGTTACTCATGAGAAGACACCGTTTGAAACACCTGTCTTGTAGTAAACTCAAAACATGATATTTCTTTTTATATTAAAAACTTACACGATCTGCAGCAGCTTGAAGAGTAAGGTGATCTCCCCATTCACCCGGTCTATTCCCATTCCAAATTCATTGGCAAAAGAAAGAAAGAATGAATCAGAGAATAATATTATATCTCGTTGATACAGAAACAAAAAGCAAAAAACAAAGATGACTCACTTTTTCATCTTCCTGGTGTAGTGTCTGTATTTCATCGGCACATATCCTTCGTATAACTTTCGTTGCTTTTTCAACTGTAAAAGTGCACATGCTAAGTATGTGGCCAACAAGTTTGAGAGAAACCAAATTCAGAGGAGTTCACAATTAAGAAAACTAGTGTTTTGAAATGGAAATGAGCCGCAACTGTTAAAGCCAAGATTGAAAAGCAAGTCACCAGAGAGAGAGAGAGAGAGAGGGAAACACAGCTTGAAGGTTTAGATGCAAGAGTCAATGAATAATGCCAATACATACACTTAAACATTCATTCTCCCTGACATCACAGACTCTATATTTGTGAACAAGAAACAGGAATTGCACTACAGTTCTCAGAGAGAGTACCTGCTTTACAATATGCTTCCTTACAAGCTTATGGTAATCTGGATTACCAAAAAGCTGGTCTGCCAGAGCTCGGAACTGGCAATCAAGTATATAACATATGATAGATCACAATCAATACTATCTCTTTTGAAGACTCTAAAAAAGTTCTATGTGGATGTTCACTCCGGCGTACCTGGCAATTCCCATCCCCCTCCATCTGTAGTTCAGCTAACCCATATGTGGCCAACCTTAAGAAAAAAAAGGAGAGATGCCTAATGAATAATCAAATCAATCAAATGAAGATACGAAAGGAAAAGATTTAAAAAAGCAAAATGTTGATAAGATTTAATAAGAACCTCACAGAGAGGAGCTCATGGTCTAATGTTGCATCGTTTGTATCGGGTATTTTACTGTTAATCCGAGGAGTGTGCTGCCAATACAAAAGCATTAGGACATTCAAAGAAGAATAGCTCACCAACACATTCAAGCTTATATATAAATTATAAAGTATTAGTGAATAAAAAAGAAGATTTATCATACAGGGATAGAATCTAAATGAGAGAGTCTCTTCCCAAGCATGCCGTGTCTTCTTAAGCTCTCATCTTCAGCTAATATACGTGCAATAGTTTGATCATCCTCTGTGGTCACCACACTGCTACTAAAACTGGAGTTGGAGCTCGCACTTGTACTTCCACTTGCTCTTCCGCTTCCGCTTGCACTTGCAAATGGATTCCTATTGTGTTCATCCATGATAACAGGATTCTATACTAAAAAACACAAACCTAGGAAGCAACACAAAGAGAGTATAACTCATCAGTTTGAATGGCTTAAGCCAAAAAAAAACATAACTTTAAGAGCTCATAAGCTTGCTTATGGATCTAAAGCCAAACCCACCAAACAAATTCGAATCCAAATGTTGCTACTGTTAAGATTCAACCTTAAATGTTTACAATCCATAGTAAAGTATGAAACTTTCCCAGTCAATCGCACATAATTACATGAACCGGAACCAAAGATCACATTCATTCAATTTACCCAAATTCAAACTTACACCAAAGCAGCGATCTTGACTGAAAGCCCCTAAAATTTGATCCGATGTTGAACTGAACAGCGAACGAAAGGCCTCGGCGGACAGATAAACTCAGCTCAATTTCACCAAAATCGATCACACAGAAGCAAGAGGGACGAGGAATCGTGGAAGAAAAGAAACCTTAAGAAAGAGAGAGAGAGAAGAAGATTCTGTGCAGAAGAAACAAGAAGGATTCATTTTTCTTCTTTTTTGCGATTTTCTCAAAGACTCGTTTTCGTCTTCTTTGGCGGTCAAATAAAAAAAAGTCAAAAAACTTTTTTTTTACTGTGCTGAACCGTACGTGTAAAGCGCGTGTCTCTGCCGTCATTTTATTATTTTTTTTGTCTTTATGAAAGCCGCCACACGCAATGGCAAAAAAAAAAGAGTTACATTAGGACAATTTGAAAAAACATGTCATTTTATCTCATCCTTGAAAAGGGTAAACATTTTGTCCGAGTACAAACGAGCTTCGTTCCCCATCGCTTTATCTCTCAGCTTCTTCAACCTCTCACCTATCTCTTCATCCTCCATAACTTTCCTCAGTCCATCTCCAACCTCCTCCTCTCCGAAACCACTCATTCTCACCCCAATCTTCCACACATCCACGATGTATTTACAGTTCACAAACTGGTCTCCGGCTACTGGATAACACACTAGTCTCCGATAACTTGCCACCGCCTATTGTATTGTACAAACAATAACGCAAAAAAAAATCACAATGTAAGCAATGATGCAACCCTTAATGTTTCAGCAGAGTCTGTGAATTATGTGGTCATACAAATTTTAGATTAATCTTAATATTTTCTTGACAATTTAGAAATCATGCAATCTTTGTATAAGAACTCTTTTAAAATTTGGAGATCAAGACAAATGTTTTATCTAACAGTCATCTATATGATTGGACTTTCATAGAAATTTATGTTTTTTTTTATGTACCTCTATGGTCGAGTTCCAGCCACAATGAGTCACAAAACAACCAACTGAGTCGTTTTTAAGAACTTCGGTCTGTGGCGCCCACGGAACAATCCTTCCTTGGTTCTTGATTGTGGTGACTCTATGCACGAACCCTGGTGGCAGCCCCTCCTGCCACACCCGGTTTAGCGCCCAAAGGAAAGGTCTTCCTGATGCTTCCAACGCCAATGCTAACGTACGAATCTTTGATTCTCCTATTGGAGAAACCCAGCTTCCAAATGATATATAGATGACTGAGTTTGGCTTCTGTTCCTGGAGCCAACTAAGACAAGATCTGTCTTCTTCCCAGAAAGTAGGGCGTTTGGTTAAAGTTTTAACACTTGTTGCTGCTTGGTCAGGCAATGGACCAACGTAAAGGATTTGAGGGTTTCTACCGTTATTTCCGTGATTAGTCATCTCACTTTCATATTCGTCTTTGAATGAGTTTACTAAGATCCACCGGAGATGTTTTGCTCTTTCTAGGGTTCTTTGCCAAAACTTGAATCGTCCTTTTTGAGCTGTGGGAGTTCCGATCAGCCATAATAGGTCTCCGGCGGATAGGAGCGGTTGTTCCGGTAGGAGTAATGGTTTTTCTGGTTGACGAGGAAACCCTGAATAAGATGTTACAACTATAAATTAATATACAATCATGTAGTAACCAAGAACAAACAAAACAAATTGTATTCCACGTCTGGCGTGTTCAACATACAATAACAATTACATTAACTAGAAATAAACATTTCGTATATATACATACAATTTTAACAAAAAAAAGTATATATACATACAAGTTACATACTCACATCACATGTAATGTACGTATATTGCCGTTAGTATGGAGTATTTGCCTAGGGGAACCACCTAGATATTAACATTTAGCATACGTGCATCTAAAATCTAAGTTGAATTATAGATGTTCTTACCACCTAAACCCCAAGTCGAATTTTAGATGTTCTTTATTTTATAATGGTAATTAGAACATCTATAATTCAACTTACATTTTAGATTAATCTCTGTTCTCTACCATCTTAAATTCAGTTTACAATCTAAATAATATTAATATTTTATTATAATTTAGTTATTTATTTAAGTTCTAGTATTTAAATAAAATGTAAATTATTTATCGATAAACATGTGTCAGGAAAATATGATTTGTCACATTTTTTATTAAAATATTTATAGAATATTTGGCAATGGGAATGCCATAACTTCTTTAAAAAATATCTTTGAAACTAAACACGTTATATATATCCAAGTCCAACATGATATATTGATCACGTATATATATATGATATAAATATTTTGAGTTATCAACATGGCAATGCCACTATAAAACATTAATCGATTGGTCCACTTGGTTTGAACATTCAATGGGAAACTTTAGGAATATATTATATATTTTTAGAACATATTATACTACATCAACCGTACATACTTTATTTTTAAGAAAAATATATACATGCTTTACGTAGTTGGATTGTATGCTGAATTAGTAATTTATTTGATAGGCTTAGTTTGGTTATAATATTTGTTTATGCGATACGTACATTTTTCATTAATTGGAACGTACCTATGCACAACCTACAACATGTGCTGTTACTTAAATGCATTTAAATTTCAAGTTGTACTGCTTGTGTGTGTTCCTCGTCATTGGAACATACCTACGTGTTCTACAAATTCGTTTGGCTCTTGAATCCTTTTATATGCAGACGGACGTTGTTATTCAACAACGATGCGTCTTAGGCGCTTGATCTCATGTGAATATCATTTGTGATGTAATAATATATACAAAAAAAACTCGTATGACTTTTACTTTATTATGTTGGTTTTAATATTTTTTTATCGCAGCAATGTTTGCATTTCTAGGTAATCATATAAGCAAACCTATATTGAACGTCAACAGTGGTGGACAAAGACAACCAATGACCATGATATCATTCTTTTATAACGAGTGTATAATAAAATTTGGTTGAGTGTACCATATGGTCCCCATATAAACCATATTCTATACTAGGTGTTCTATTTTATACGGATGTGGGAAGACAGATTATATTAGACCGGATATTAATGTTTTGTATTAATTCCGTGTGATTGTAACATGGTTCAAAATTCGATAAGGTTCGTGGGATTAGTATATGGTTATATATATTATTTTATGACAACCAAAAATAAAAAGTATATATATGAATATATATATATATATATATATAATAAGTCATTACTATAACTTATTTAGAAAATGTCTCAAAAAGGTACTACGAACATATGTGAGTTAGCTGTGGTATTAAGAAAATAAACTAATTCAAGTTACCTTTTCGGGAAACTATGCCTGTACGTACGAGCTCCGGTATGGCTTCAATCATACGGTAAGCAGCAAACATCACCGGCCAGAATCCCGCGACCGGAACACCACACCGATCAGCCACTCTTATAGCCCACGAAGCCAATAAATCAACTACAACACAAGCCACACCCACGTCTTCTTGTAGTAGGATCCGTTCGAGTTGAGACGGCATGATGTTTTCCATCGACTTCTCTATGGAGAAGAAGTCCGAGGGAGGTGCATCTGGACGTTCTTGACCGTCATATATGGCCAGGAATGTGATTCCAAGATCATCGTTAGTCGTCGAGATCCGACGGTGGATAGACTCAGGAGTCATGACGACAGGAGAGAAGCCACGGCTGAGGAAGGCTGATGCGAGGTGGAGCATCGGGGTGACATGGCCTTGCGCCGGGTAAGGGATGAATATTATCTTTGGCTTTTTTGTTTCTTTCATATCTTTTTCTCTCCTTCAAATTTTGATATTTTCTTCCTATATTTTTGGAGTTTTGATAATTGATATATAGTGCTAAAGTTATGTGAATTCGGGTTATTAGAAGATTATTAATTTAAGTTTATTGCATACCATGCATGTGCTATATTGACTGGACCAATCTGTAAATTTGCATGCAAAATTTATATATATCAGTCGACTTCTCATAAAATGAAGGTGTGTTCTCATAACTTTTGAATAATATAATATGTAATTATTTAGAAAGGAAGACTCGTACACTATAGTTCCTAAGCTTTTGCATTCCACTTATTCAAGATTTTTTTTTTGTATTCGGGTTGTTGGGCCGTTGCATGTACAGTGCTCATTTTAGTTCATATATTATATCTTTAGGGACATGTTTCCCGTTTACGGTATGGACCACCGTTCTATCTTTGTGTTGTACTATATATATACAAAGTAAGAATATACGTTGGCTGCAGGCCGTAGCTGCCAAAAGAAAGAAAAAAATTGTAGCTCTGACATTAAAAATACGTATTTGTATGAAATGGAAATCATGCACCAAAGCGAATATACAACATTAGTAAAGTCAGTATAATAGCGCCTGAGGTCAACAATCCTCGATAAACATAGAGAAGTAGAGGGCATGTTGATACCAGCGATCCAAAAGGATTTCAAAGTACGTGTCGAATTTTCCTAATTATTTTGATTTACAAAAGTAAAACAATTTAATAAAATATTAATGAAAATATAAAGTTGTACTGTGCATGCCTAGACATGATATGAAAATTTAAAATGATCGTTGAGGATTCAGTCTTGAAATATTTGTATGCTCGATTTGTTTACCAAAAATATGTTTGATGTTTTTTTACAAAATAATATAAATGTTTGATGTGTCACAAATCTTTTCAAGTAGCTGGTTTGATATGTTTACCTAATATACGTATTTAAAAATGTCAAAAGATTTAAGTTTTATGACTTCAAATGAAATGAGTAGATGATGACTGTTCTAGCCATTTATGTTGACAATATCTCACAATATGATTAATCCAAAATCCGATTGGCTGGATCACTTTGGATTAGATTGAATAATATGTGTTTTAATTCGGATATCTTGTTAAATTTTATAGATATCCAAATTAGAATAATTTGGTAATTTAAAACCAAATTTTCTAGATCTCATTTCATTCGTGATTCCTGACATACATATTTCAATCAAAATCATAAATTCTTTAACTGCACATGATAAAAGACAGCAGTGCATGGGGTGTGATTACGTACTCATGAATTATATTAACGTGCCATGACTTAAAAGGTAGATGTTAGGTCAACAAGCAAAACTAGCTAATGTTCTGCATATTAATTGATAGAAAATAGTTCATATTAATAATTAAAAGTACAAAGATTAAGAGTTGATTAGCTGGATTAAGAGTTGGAAAGCCGTCGCAGAAGAAAATTCATATATAGTAGAAGATCGATATGCTTGCCCCTGCTGATTCCTGATTTCTGAATTCTTTAAAGGTTTCACGCGGCTGGTTTTAAGGACCGATCCATCGCGATTTATATTGATAAAGAATTATTTGATTCTGCTCGTATAGTCCATGAAAAAAAAACATTCATTATTATGTGAAAAGTATATGCTGTGCCCAAAATCAAGAAATGGTTTCCACTGTATAATTTATACATGTAAACGAATCAAAGTGTTAGGTAAGTAGCGGTAGCGCGAAACAAATCTATACCAATATCTAGTATAAGAAAGCCAAAGTTCAAAAAAAAAAAAATCTAGTACAAGAACCCCAACCATGTACAGTATTCAAGAAAACTACTTTGTTTTACCCCTTTTTTGTGCACACTTTATTTTACCCCCTAAATACTACATTATTTAACCAAAAAAAACTTCATTATTTCATTTAGTAAGAAGATCTGAATCTCGTCCATTCAAACTGTCTTGATACTCTATCCTTAGATATTGTCGTTTCTTCTTCTAATCGTATTCACAAACACTTACAACATGCCGTATCCCAAATTATTAGTAGGGGTTATTTGTGAAATAACAAAAACCATAATCTATAATATAATGCCACAGTTACTCTCTCCTGAAAAGGACACGTGTGCAATATGTGGGTCCCACTTTTTTTCCTTTCTACCATATGGGCTTCGTGCGTTTCTATTTATTTATTTTTGTTTAAAACCCATGTCACGAATGGGTTTTTTTTGGCTAGGTTTTCCCTGTTCCAGAATGTTCTTTCGCAGAGCTCATCCGCTCGACTTCCCTTTCTTAACTTGATCTCTTCGCCTCTTCCGTTAATGTTCTTTGCCGTCGAAACGATTGCGCTTTTCCGTAACGCCTTCTCCATGCTCCTATATATAGAGATGTGCTAAGGTTAGTTTTCATCGCCGCTTAAATTCCTTCACTGTTTTTTTTCCTTTCAACTTTGTAACCTCCGAAAATGGCTTCCTCCGACGCTAACGTATATTTCGAATTGCAGATGTTGTGGGTGAGATACGATTTGTGCAGGGGTCTGATCTTAGGAATGATTCGGCAACGACCAGAGTTGTCGTCCGCCTATTAATCGAACAGTAAGTAATCTTTTAAATTTATTTCAAGCTTTTGTTATGCTCTGAAGTTGTAAAGCATCTTGGTGTTAAGGTTAAAACGTTTTGGTTATGTTATTTTTTTTTTTCCGGTGCAATGAGTCGAGTATACTGCTTCGTAACTGATGAGTTCTGTTTTTCAGTGTGTCACAGCGTAACTTTCACTACTCCGCCGCACCACCTGATTACTACTCTCCACGTTACCATCACCATTTTAATCTTTATCATCGTCACAAGTACAGTTTTTTTCCACCGGCGTCGCCAAGTAAGTGGGGTTTGCGTCTACGGCCATAATCACCAAGAACTTCCCCGGCCATAATCACCAAGAACTTCTCGGGCAAAGCTACAGCTTTCACCGTTTTCTCAGGTTTCATGCCACCGGATTCAAAATCTCTGTCCCTACTCTGGTTTTCCTCACCGTCGAGATAACCGGAGAGAGGCCAATAAGAGCAAGCGAGGATTAGAAGATCAAAGGCGATGAGACCAAGCATCGCCGCTAGACCACCAAAGAGATAAGGAACCGGTGAGTGAGGTCCTCTCATGGCTGTTCTGTTCCCGTCTACGTTTTCTCTCGGACCGTAATATTGTCTTCCTTCTATTTTCTCACATCGAGAGAAAGAGAAATAAAGAAAAAAAGAAGTGGTTTTGAGATTTTTTTTCCTCAATATAAAATGTTTTGGTGAGAGGAGAAGAAGTGTGACGAAATGATTTATAGAAGAGAGCAAGCGAGTTAACGTTGTGGATTGTGTGTGTGACGTATACTTCATTTTATTTGCAACTGTCTACTTATTGTTTCCATAACAGGGATGTAACTGTCTACTTATCTTTGTGAGACGAGGCTGCATCAACTTTTAGAGGCCTCTTAAAGACAGGGGATAAATCTCAGTCTGTGATGTTGGTGACCACGGTCAATCCTAAACTATTTGGAGGTATAGAACATCTACTTTCTGATTCATATTCATTACAGTCTGGCTTCACTCACGTTTACTCCAAGAATCCCTTTAAATGCTGATTGACCTGAATATTGTACGGGAGGCGTACATGTATTATGTTCTTGGTGTAGTAAGTGTTTTCATTTCTTCTTGGTGTCTGAGACTCTGAGTTTATTGAGCTGATCATGGGTCTCAAGACTCTCAACACCATCGTCCACCGTTGAGGAGTACATGTATTTTGATATTTTGATCTCCTGTTTTACTGAGCAGAGACTCAGATCCTTTGTTTGATGTTTCCTCTTCCCTTAATAAAAAGGCATTGATTATTTGCCCCGAAAAAAGCCAGATGCCTCTGTTTTAACACCTCTGCTTTGCTCTCTGTTTTTTTTTTATTTTAAAACAAACGTTTCAGGGTCAAAAATTTGGCGCATAAAATCAAAAGACTGTCCTTCATAAAGTAATACTACGCTTACCTTGCTCTATACGTCAACCCACACCTACGGCTTACTCTTATTAGAGATGAAACGGTGGAGTCTACGCTTTTAGTTTAACCAATTATAACGGCTACCAAATACGTGAAGCCGAAACAACAACTGGTTCCAAACATTGATTCCAGTAAAAACAATTGGTAACATCCAATCTTTTTTTTTGTAAAGAAAGTAACATCCAATCTTCTACTATAAGTCTTGAAGATCAACATATATAAATGGCAACAATAGTGAAGTTTATTAAAACTCCACAATTAAATGATATAAATTCCTGAACTCAAAGGTCATTCTATTATAGCTTCCACTTTTCTACACCCTAGATTATCATATTAATCTTCTAATATCGTAACAAATGATTGTTAAAAAATGTCGTCCTATATGCAAGTGTCCAAAATACAAATATCTATTTTGTAATCAAGCAAATAATAGAACAGTCAATCAGAATTCTTGATTCTTGTCTGCAATTGTAAGCCGCTAAAATATTTTTACATCAAGATCCAACCAGTTCACGATGACGAAAAGAAAAACAAACGATCAAACAGCCACTGAATGGAACACAGAGGAAATACACTTCTCAGATGAGACACGGCATCAACGATCACTGCCTCCTCTAGCGAAATTACGAACCGCAAAGGTAAGCTTCACCTCAAAACCTGCATAAGAAACATCTAGCCTGCAAGATAATAAACAATGCAAACCAAAATATAATACTGCTAACCACAACAATTCCTGCAGATACCCAAAGAAGAGCAAGGGCAATGCGGAGAGCCATCCTCCTATCAAAGAAGTCAGTCCGAAAAGAATCAAGTAAGGATGGAGATATCTCACCATGGCGTTGCTCTCCACTCCTGTCTTTAACACTGCGTATATAAAAGAACAAATTCAACTGCTCTTTTCAACAATAAAACGCCATCCACTCAATCTTGCCGACTTTGTTCTACTTCTGTACATGTAGGTTCTAGAGCAAGCTCTTCAAAGAAGACGTCACGGTCTCATAAACAAAAAACTAACGAGATCTTCGAATGTCCACTTTGTAATGTCTACATAACGCATCAACTCCGAACCCGGCCCCGCGCTTGCGTGGGGGCTATGCCACTAGTTTAGTTAGTTAGAAAGAAGGTAAAGAGATAGAAAGAGAAAAGAAGAGAGATTTTTTTTTTGGTTAATTTGTTAATTTTTATTTTTCTTTTTGTTATTGGGTATTTTCACAAGAGAGATTCTCAATTGGATACTTCGGAAGTCTGCTAAACTAATATTTAAGTGAAAAGTTAAAAAAAATTAATTAAATTTAACTGCGTTTAGTTTCCCACTTAAATATTAATTTAGCAGATTTCTTTGATGAAATATACTCGAGAAGTATACTAATGAAGTCTGATATATAATTCTTAATTCTGAAAAATCTGCATTTCCAAAATTGTTTAAATTGGTTTACAACATAGAAAATTTCAAATATAATTTTAAGCTTATATAAAAAGAAAACAATTAAATTATTTCTTTAAAAAAATATATATTATTTTAATATAACACACAAAAAATATAATTTATATTGTTTGAAACTAAAATTATACAACTAAATAATAACAAAATATACAATCACAATGAATTTAAATTTGGATTTTATTTGGTTTTAACACTCACAACAAATAAATATATTTAAAACTTTAAAGATATCTTATTTTTTAGAGAGAAAGATAAATCATGATAAATAAAACTGTAAGCTAAAATGATAAGAAAACTAATTCATTAAGCTGAATCAATAACTTTATTTTGATTTAACACATAAGACACATAAAAATAATCGGTGAAAATAGAAGTTTAGTAATTTTGGTAGTTTACATATAAGACCTCTTCAGAAGCCTACTATTTCATTACAAATTAGCAGACTTCTGAAGTATTAAACATTGATAATGAAATCCATAGTCTGATATATTGTCCTCCGATCTAAAAAATATGCATATCCAAACGTTAAAATGACATCAAAATAGAGAAAAAATCAGAAAGTAAAAAGATAACTTTATGCTTAAATAATAAACAAAACAATTACATTAGGTTTAATATATATTTATTCAAATTTAACACACAAAAACACAGATTCGGTACTATTAAAACAGAAGCATAATTGGATCCAACTTACTTCTATGTAATTTTTTAAGTACTATATAATATAATTAATGCCCTTATAACATTATCCTTAAACCTAATGCATTTTATATTTATAACAAAACACCCTAATTCACCCCTTATTTATTGGTAAGAATTTAGATGGGACAATTATTAATGATTTTTTGATAAACTGATATTATTTATAGGAACAAACACTAATGTTTCAAAATCTTAACTTATTTAACCAAAAAATATTTTCTTTAACTAGGTTGTCAACATATCTTAATTCCCTCCCCCCCCCCCAACAAATTAAATTTATATATTCACAGTAGTGATTAGGCCTGGGCGTTCGGTCCCCCCGTCAGGTTCGGTTCGGTGTAAACGGATTTTCGGATTTTCGGATCTAAGCCTAGAAGTTCCATTCGGTTATTGTAGATTTTCGGTACGGTGTCGGTTCGGAACTAACCGGATTCGGTTCGGTACGGGTGAAGAAATCACAATCCGCATAAACCCGAAGATAAAATGGGTTCGGTTCGGATCCGGTTTTTGTAACAAAAAAAACCCGAATATAACTAAACTGACCGAAATTAACTAAACAATCCGAACAAGTCCGAAAACAAACATTGATAAGAATTTTTTTTTGTGAACATCTGATCATAACAAAGCTTTTTTTTTAATCCATCTGTAAACATATAATGATGTAAGTGAAAAATAGAACAAGAAATTACATAGAACAATTAAAAATGAAACAGAGAAATATAAATAAAATATGAGTTAATGGAAAAAACGAATCTTAAGACATGCAAATAGAAGAAGTTTGATGTTGATTTCAAATCTATAGCCAATTTCTTTTAGAAAATTCGAAGAAGAAGAAGTGCAGAAGAAAAAAAAACATGTGACTGATTCTTCCAATTCTCTGATGGAGCAAGACAGAGAGACGAAGAGATTTATAATTTTCAGTTGGTGGTTAAAAGATTCAATCAAAAACGCTTTTTGGGAAGTAAGGTTTGGTCGCACAAGGAAATTACCAGAACAGGTGACAGAGGAGAGAATACATGTATATTCATTATACGGTCGGTTTAATCGGGTGCTTGGTTCGGATCTCGGTTTACAACCGAACCGATCGGTTATCCGAAAGCCAAAAGATAAGGATCCATTCGGTGTTTCTTCATGGTCCCGTTACCAATCCGAACCCACTATTTCGGGGGTCTGGATCTCGGTATGAGTTATTTACGCCCAGGCCTAGTAGTGACAAATAAATATTTTGAAATATTTCTTATACGATCCAAAATTTTTAAACTTATTCCTCAAAGAATATAAATAAAAAAATAAACTAATATTTTCATATAAATAAATTTTGGTTTTCTCTAATATCATTTTATTTATTTTTCGACTAGTAAAAAATCATCAAAGTTATGTAAAATTTAGAAAAGTATAGATTTGTATACAAAAATACAAATCTATAGTTTTCTCAATTTTATGTACAATTTAAAATTTTAGTTTGATAAATATTATCATTTTACTCTGGATTTTTAATGGGTCAACCAGGATTAGGTCACATGTTAATGATAATTTTTTGATTTTACCGGATTTTGTTAAATTTTTAATTAACTAAATTTTTGTTCAATTTGAACCGGATTATATACAAATAATCGGGCTACTAATTCAACCGCGGGTCAGGGTCGGATATGAAAACACTAAGATCTATTTTAAATTAAATCTGTAGATAAAAACTTTAAAAATAGTACTTAATACTAACTAACATTTTTACCCAAAAAATAAATATGTGTTTTGAAAACACAGGTCAAAATCTAGTACATTTTTAAAATCTATACCTTTTTAGAAGGGAAAGATGAAAACTATGTAGTGAAAAACCTGTAAAAACAAGATAAGTTGAAGAGAAATACATGAGATAAAGAAATGAGAAATTGATATAAAATTGTGGTGTATTCAAGTTCCAAAGATCAGAAAGAGGTCATAGAGTTTTAGATTGACAAACATTACTTTTTTGCAGCCATTTGATATAAAAAGAGAAAATGTGTAAATTTTTTTATATAATGAGACCAAAAAATTAATTAAGTTAAAAAATATTATCCTAGTTCATTATAGTTTAGAAAACTTCTAAAAAGTCTAATAACCGTAGACCTACTTACATTCAACTGCTAATGCATAGTTTCTCGAGAAGTCAAATAGTTTAATTAGATAGCAATAAATATTTCATTAAACATATAATTAACTTATAGTAGTTATTTAATAAGTACAAAACTAAATACTTATATGTCAAATTTTAATTTCAAAAATATTTGAAGATTCCAAAATCTAACTATAAAAATATCAAAATTACAAGAACATATGTTATCAAGCCCTAACCAATTGGACAAGCATGACTTGCAATCTATTTACTCATCTATGTGGAAAAAATTAATTTTATTAAATTTAAATTAACATTATTTAGAATTGTTTATAATAGCATGATTTTAATTTATATTCCATCAAAATATTTTAAATTTTTATAAATTAATTTTAAAATGAAATATATGAGTATACTTCTCGATAAATCTTTTCGTAGAAGACTTGCTATGGTTATAAACTTAAAAAAATGTAAAGCTTTTTTGCTTAGTCATATGGGAAAGCTAAAATTTCACTACTTCAATGTTACTTTTACATTTGATAAAACATTTAGTATATATTTACATTCAAGTTTTATTTTGGAGTCAGTTTTGGCAAATAGCCATATTTTATTAGATGGATATATTAATTTTTTGTGAATTCTGAAATATGACAATAAAATAGTTTGGTGTCACAAAAAAGCCAATAAATAGTTGGAAATATAATTAGGTGAAATTCTAATAAAATAGCGAAATTCTCTAGGATAGCTATTTTTATTTATATTTTTCAAAAAGAGTCTTCAACAAAGAAAATGACCAAAAAAAGGTTTTATTAAGGATACATATATATTTATACCCTTAGAATTAACTAATATATACTTAGGGTTTAGAGTTTAGGGGTGAGATTTTGGGAAATGGGGATTAGAATTTTTAAAAATATATATTAAAATTTCAAAATAATTATTTTTAATATAGTTTCAAAAAGAATTTTCAAATTTTGAAAATAAAATTTGAAAAAAAAAATTGAAAGAAGTTTCGAAAGATTAAAAACAGTTCAAATTTGAAAACTTAGATTTCAGAAAAAAAAATTAAAATTTTTTTATTTTTATCTTTTTATTATTTATTTAAAAAGTATTTTTTTGTCATGAAATTTTTTGATCATTTTCTTTCTTGGAGATTCTTGTAGGGTCAAAAACTTTTTTGTCATGAAACTTTTTGATCATTTTCTTTCTTGGAGATTCTTGTAGGGTCAAAAACTTAAATGGACTATTTGAAAGAACTACCTAATAAAATATTATTAAGATTTTATTTTACGAAAATTTAATATCTGAGTAAAAACTCTTCCTTCTAGTGGCATCTACTTTGCAAGTAGTATTTCAAATCCCACTCTATTTTTACTCTAAAATAAAGTTTATAGTAAAAATATTTCAGTAGTACTCTATTTTCTACTTTATGATAGAGGAAAAAAAGGTTTATTCTATATATAGAATAATCTTTTTATTTTTTATTCATCACTCTATTTTTTACTCTAAAATAGTGTATCAATAGAATAAAACATAATTATATTATAGAATTATTCTATTATTAAGAAAAAAAATAGAGTTAACCATTAGAGATGGTCTAAAAAAATATTTAAAACTAAAAACAAAAAAAAAACAAGAGAGAAAATAAGAAAGAGTTCTCGCATTCGAACCTCAACAAAAAGCTTGGAGATACACTATTTTCATGTGTATACTTTATGATTGGCTTATCGTATTTTTGTGATATAAAATTTAACTGTTAATTCAACTGTTTTACAACTAATAATATAATTATTAGATATTCTTTCCCAAAATACTTCCCGTTTATCATGTTCTAAGTATATAAGAGCAAATCTCATTACAAAAGCATCTAAGGTGAGTATCTAAATTTATTGATATTAATAATTTAATAAGCATTTAAATTTTAAAGATAAACCATTTAAAATTAACAAATTTTTTAAAAATATCTCATGAATATCTAGAAGTCTTTTATTTGAAATAATTTTTTTTTTTCTTTTTAGTAAACTTGAGATACTTATAAAGTATCTTCTATTAGAAACTAGAGTCTTTTCCGCGCTACGCGCATAATTATACGATATATTTTTTTCTCTTAAATGACACTAGATTTTGACCTGTGCGTCCCGCACGGGTTTTGAATTTATTTTTAGTTTTGAGCATATGTAACGACTTTTGTAGACTGAAAGTTTAAATAGTATACATTTTTAGGTTAGTCTTGGTTCATCTATTTGAAAGCTTAATCTTCTAAATACTACTATTCTGTGAATTTAAATATAAACCTAATCTTCTAAATACTCGAGAGATTCAATTAAAGGTTTAGATTTTTCATTTGTTTGATCTTATTTCAGTTTAAGAATTTTTGTCGTATTTATTAAATTATTTTGTCGGATTTATTAAATTTCAACCATAAGGTTTGATCTTCTAGGTTTTGACCCGTCTTTGAAAGGGCGGATATTATTTTTCACTTTTATGAAATATATTATTTGTTTGTAATTATTGAACGTATTTTATCTTAGTAAACTTTCTTTATAATAAATTTGAAACATAGAGTCTCTCTGGTAGAGTATGTGTTTTTCGGGCTTTGTTTTATTCTCTCTCCAATCAACATATTTATTTGGCTTGTTGTTAAAATAAATGATTTTAGAACGTCAATGTACAATACTTTTATATTGATATTTTGTTTAAACAATGTGACATATTTCTATATTAATTAAATATTTACATTGTTATTTAAATTTTTATACAGATTAACATATTTTTGTAGTTTGTTGTTAGAAGAAACGATTTTGAATCCAAATGTACAATACTTTTATATTTGATTTTTTGTTTCGGTTCAAATATATTTATTTCAGTATAAGCTATATAAAAAATTAGTTAACTAAAGAATCTATAAATTAATAAGATATATATATGAATATCGATTTGTTTAGATAAGTTTTGAAATTTCGATTAATTAATTTAAATTGATGTTAAATACAGTTATAGAATCTGTAAATAAAAAAATACAAAAGGAAGTATCTAAAAAAAAAATTCAAAACCTAAAAAACGTATACCCAAAATGATCCGTACCTAAATGGGTACCCGAATGTCTATGCATAATTGATTCCATACACAAATAATTTTTTATTATTTTTATGTGTTTAACTAAATTAAGCGAAATATTAATTTTTTATTTAGTAATATTTGTACAATATTAATAATGATCAATATATGAATATCGATTTGTTTAGGTAAGTTTTGGAATTGTAATTAATTAACTTAAATTGATTTTAAATATAGTGATAGAATCTGTAAATATAAATAAATACAAAAAGAAAGCACCTAAAAAGAGATTTCAAAACCCAAAAAATCTATACCCGAAAGAAACGACCCGTACCTAAATGGATACTCGAATATGTATGACTAAATGATTCCGTAAACAAATTTTTTTTATGTGTTTGGCTAAATTAATACATGAATATCGATTTGTTTAGATAAGTTTGGAATTGTAATTATTTAGTTTAAATTTATTTTAAATGTAGCGGTAGAATCTGTAAATAAAAAAAACACAAGAAGGAAGTACCTAATTTATTATAAATGAAATGACTAATTATGTAAATAAAATAAAGTATATATTCTACTATCTATGTTTCCAAACAATTCTCAATTAATATTGTTATTCATGTTTCCAAACAAACATCTTTTTTTTTTAAAACTGCAATCCATGTTTCCAAACACTCCAATTTTGTACTTGACCTGCGCTTTAAAAGCGCGGGATCGATATCCTTTTAAATTTTATTTTTTAAAATCTTTGTAAAATGTAATTTTTCATAGGTTTTATCTTTATTTATAATATAAGTGTGTTATATAATTTCGTTGATTGTTTATATTTTTTTTTATTTTAATGATTATCTTTATTTATAAAATAAAAATAGATTACTAAATACATAGAGTTGGTTTTCTAATATACATAGAGTTTTAGTGCTTTCAACGTATGTAAGACTTATGTTTTAAAAGGTTTTATAACTTGCTGTGTATGGAATAAAATAAGGAACACCCGTCAACCCATAATAAGGACCTCACATAAATTCTTGCATCTCATAGACCTTTGATCATTGAGAAACATGTTGAATGAAGGGTGTATCATATATCTATCAAAAACGCATATAATATATACCAAGATAGACCACCCGATTTCCTTTCTTGTACTTTCTTTGAGATACTATGTCTCCAGAAAAACATGAGACCTTTTAGTATTTTTTGTGACCTCTTATTCCTTTTATATTTGACTCTCCATCCCACTTAACTGGATCCCCAAAACCCCATGAACACAAGTAAACCATTTAATGGATAAAAGAAAAAGTACCAACCATAGTGAATCAAGCGAAGGAACCTCAAACACATATCCAATAAGCAAAAAAAAACTGAACAGAAAAACCTCAAAACAAAATGCATAAAGAGAAAAACTACTCCCGACATATTTGTTTCTCGTCTCTCAAAATCTTTTCTGCAATATAATCTGGAAAGTATATGAGAAAAACCCTTTAAAAACCATTCATCTACCTCAAACCTATCGTAGATCCCATGGATCTCTAGAGCCACCTCAATCGAATTCTCAGAAATATTAAAAATCTCGAGCTACTTTTACAATATGAGTGGTTTGTCTAAAAATCGTTTAACAAAGCCATATTTATACTAATGAGAAATCGTGTACGTGAAGCTAAGATTAAGATTAGCTTTAGAAACATATGAATAGCATATTCCAAACTTGAAAGATATTGTGTATCAAAATGTAAGTATATTTATTATTCTCCATAAATTGTGGATCTTAAAGATCTCGAGTTAATTTATATTTCAAATGATGTAGTAATGATTTTGATTTTTACCCAAGTTTGAAAATATCTTAAAATTATAAAAGGTGCTTTTTTTATTTCATAATAAAAAAATTATATATGACCAAGTAAATTACAAATTAACATGAAACTTTAAATTCATAATTTTTTATGCTCAACATATCTTCAAAATGATAATATTTTGTAAATTGTAACAATATTTTTTAAATGCAAAACTTTTGAATAATGGTTATTGGAAAATAATTTAGTAAAAATCAATTTTTGAATATATATATATATATATATATATATATATATATATATATATATTGTTAATCAGTTTTTTATATAATTCAACTTTAAATTATTATTTTGATTTGATATATGTATATAAAGTTTAAATTTTGTTTTGTGATTATTTTAGACAAAATATGTTTTTGGGTAATTAGATTGGTCTGTTTCATTAATTTTAACGATAGCCCATATAGATAGTTGATCATAATATAATGTCCTTCTAATTTTTCTTAATCATAAGCCCATTGATTTTTTATTAATATACTGCAATCTAAGTTTCCAAACAAACTTATTCTTTAAAAATGTTATCTATGTTTTCAAACAGTTTTCATTAAATCTACTAATCAAGTATCCAAACATATTGATTTTGTATTTCAGCTTTAATAATATAGATGTATGGATTGCCTCGAAACCTGCTCACTGATGGAAACTTCGGTTCTGATATTTACTTTGGGGCTGCACAATATGCCATGGTCGAACCTTAATACTATAAATCATATAATCTCCATAGTTAATATCAAAGTATTTTAGTTTTATTATCTAATTTACCTTGGAATCAAAGATCAATGTATGTGTAGGTAGGGAGCGAATCATTAGTTTGGCAAAAAAAAAATGAAATAATTTTTCTTTGTAGTTTATACTTGCAGCAGTAAAAAGAAAACTTACAAAACATAAGTAATATTGTTAATGAATTTAAGAAGAATTCTCTAATTCCTGTGTTTTTATTCTTGATCCCAAGTCAATGTTCTATACTAATAAGAAGCATAGCACAGAATATGTGGAGTGGCACACAAACTGGTGGTTTCTCATGTTTCTGATTCGATACTAACGTTTGGATGCCTAGATGAACCTCATAGCCTAGTTCGTTTTTTCATTATCTAATTACCTTGAATCAAATGAGTATTACTATCGACTAAAAAAGAGAGTATTACTATCGGCTGAATAACATGTTTGGTGACGCTGAAGCTTATCTGTCATATACTTACATCGACTATCAGGAAAAGAAATATGTGAAGTTTTGGTACATAAACCACAAAATTTGAAGAGAGGTTGGAAACAAAACTAAATTTCTTCTTTTTTTTCTTTTTTAAGAGATTCACTACAATCCCAATTACCATGCACATATGTACTTTGTTGTTCAGTGTATAAATAAAACTAAATTGGAATTTATGTCACGCTTTGGAAGACTTTTTGTTTAATATTTAAAATATATAAGAAGGCTTTGTATAACTGTATGTGTTGTCTATAACATACACGGATATGGCCAGATGGGAGAGGGTCTTTCCAATATCAGCTTCTTTTGAGTTTTGATGGTTAGGATGAATTTTGTGTAACTTTAATAGCCATTGGATATTATAGTAATGTATGTATCATAAAGCAAAATCTTAAGAAGCACTAACAATGTACCTCGCCAACTCTTTTTCTTTTAATTTCCACTGAAAAAAATTGACAAAAGGTAGAAAACAACTATGAGTGGGCATATTTAAAAATTGAGCACATCTGCAGGAAATCACACATATATAATGTGGTGTCGTAAACCCAGTGTATAAAAGTGACTACTACTTAGGGGAATCTACAATCTTGTCAGCATATTTCATCACCATCGACACATCAATACTACTGCAAAACAAATACAGGAGAATGATGTTTTAATGTGGTAAATACAACTGAGATCAAGAGTCAAGAGAAGAATATGGCCTTATGGCCTCAAAAGCATCTTGTACCTGAGAGCATGGCTAAGAATATGAGTATTGTGATAAATGAGCAGAAACAACATAACGACATTGATATAAGTGAGCTCTGTGATACAAACACTAAACAATATAAATAAGTGGCCTATTCTTGAATCGTACGTGAAGAGTGAGGCCCTCACTTTTAAAAAAGCGTGCAAAGGCTTCTGCTCACTGTGAGGGAGATGGTTACTAAATATGGACACAAATAAGAAGATGAGTTTTGAATTTACTTATTTGCGACAGCAGGATCACTATGGTAACAACATTGAAAGCCGTCCCAAATACGTACAACCAAAAGTTTTGTACATTTATAATCCTATAAGTCTTCTTTAAAAAAAAATAGCCTGCCAAAATGGAAAGCAAACCCCTTAATCCCTTATAATCTCTATGAATCCAAGTTGTTTAATGAAATGATCATATTCCACAATTTCAAACAACAAATTATGCTGATTACCTTTGTTGAAGTTTGAGATCTTGGGGATTGATTCTTTGTACAAAGGGTTCATGAAGAGAGAATCGCTTGTGGGAAGACAATGGTTGAGACACCTTGGTACATTACCATCAAATAAAGAAAGTTTCTTGATGAGATTAAAGTTATGCGAGGCTTGGCCAAGATGGTCAATGAGGTAGATTGGCCCACCAGAGATGGCTCGTGACGTTGTATTTGGCAGTGGCACATACATGATCTGATTAGAACATGTCCCAGTCTAGGTGAATCTTTTGACCCATCAACAAATCATGCGTATTCCTTGTAGCCAATACACTCCTTGTGGGTCTTGCCACCAATAGTCAGTACCTGCTCTCTGAACTGGAATAGAGTATGTCGAATTGTATTTAATTCGAGAGGTTTATCAAAATCATAAAGTTGAATAAGCTTTTAATTTAGTCATAGTGTTTCAAAACAAATAACCGAACCCAACATGCATAAAGCCACACCAATACTGACAGCAGCCATTGTGTATCAATCAAGCAGATGCATAAGTGTTATGGGTCTTACCATCCGCAAGATTTGGTTCATATAATTTAGAAACTTCAAACTGCACCACATAAATGCAAGAAAAATCACATAAGATACGTTCTCAATTGAGAAAGAGAGTCTAGAACTGAATTGTATGGCCTCAATATATTTAGTCACAACTTACAACTTCTCATCAAACCTAACGGTTTCAAACTTTCTTATCACAATCCTCATTCCATTATTCTGTACCAAAACTTTAGTGAGTCTCATTCATGGTCGTGAATCCATGAAAACAGAATGATTACTTTTACAGAAGGGAAAGATAAATCTCTATGCTTGACCCTAACTCAGCCTGCTCATGTTAAAACGACAAATCATTACATAACTAAACCAAATATAAGACGGCCCACAGATCTTCATAGCAAGGCAAATAAGTACCTATATAAGGGCCCCACCAGCTGACTCCATCGGTGATTCCTCTTGCTCCTAAATTGCTTCTTCAAACGGATCCTTCATCGCTAAACTCAGATTTTCATTGCAGATTTTGTGGCTATAAGCTTTTTTTTTTTTTCCTTCTGTCGAAGGTGAAATTTTTTCATTATAGGTAAGTTATAAGAAACAAATTATATAGGAGGAGAAACATAGGAAGGTGGAAGGAATCCATCTCAGATGAAGTAAGGAGTAAAGAGAAGCTTTGATTGATGAGAGTGGGGGTGGTGTTAAATACACAGTTGAAACGGCAATTTCATGAATTTGAAACGATGACGACGAAGTAGAACCGTCCGAGATGAAAATCGGCAATCGTGTTTGGGAGAGATGGACTCCAAATGGGCCAGGGTTATACTTGTGAACCCATACGAATGGCTCAGTTTTAATCTCTCTTATCTGACGTGGAAGTTTTTTGGATGATGATTGGTCTATTTTTCAATCTGATGTGGACAGGCTATATGATGAGATTATTCTCCTTTTAATTATTGTTTGACTCTTAAAGATACTTTAAAAACATTCCATTGAAAAATGAAGATGAGTATCTACTCATTATTATATTACAAAAAGGAAAAAGTAAGTATAAGCAACCGGATATTTTTGGTTCGGGTCGGTTAGGTTTATTCGGTTTTTGGGTTATTCGGGTTGGAGTGTTTAGGAACCAGACATTTTTTGGATCGGTTCGGTTTGGATTATATCAGGTTCGGGTCGGATTTCTATTTTTTTATTTAAACCCAAAGTGGAACAGAGTTATTTATAATTCGGGTTTGGTTCAGATTTAAAATCCAAAAAACTGAAAAAATCCCAAAAACCCGGGTTAAACCCGGAAAACAGAAAAAAATATTCGGGTAGTTCGGGGTTTTTTTGAAATTTTAATTTATAAATTATATTTTACATATATTAAAATTAAAAATAAATAGTATTTTTAATATATTCAAAATATTCGGGTACCCATTCGGTTTTCGATTCGGTCACGGGTCGGTTTTGGTTTTTCGGGTTTAGAAATATAGGAACCATTGGGGTTTTTTGTAATTTTTGGTTCGGCTTCGGTCTCGGTTTTTTCTGTTCGGTTCCGGTTTGGTTTTCGGGTTTCGGTTAATATGCCCAGGACTAGTTTTGAAAATCCGGCTAGAATTTCATTTACTCACTAGTCTATTTTTCATTGGTTAGAATTTCTTTTCGTTTTAAACTAAACTTTTATTATTTGATAAAGTGAACATAAAATAATAATAACTAAATGATATCCTATGATATCGCGGGATAGTATCATCTAAATGCACTTATGGTAAATAATTTTTGCATATATTTGAATTTATAACTTTAATAAATTAAATTTGTTGATAAAATTGATAGAAAAATTTTGATTGGTTAATAATGAAAAATAACAATAAATTTTATTTCATTTTATTAATTACCTTAACATATGTATCTCATAACAATGAAAAAATAAAAATTATAAAGATAAACTATCATAAGAGTTTTTTGTTTTTGAAATTGACTACCATATATAAATTATAATATATATCTAATATTTAAGTTTTAAAAGATTCTATTATAATACTTGGATATATAATATAAATTTATGTTAGAATTTTAACCAATATTATTTACTAAATATAGTTTAGTTGTGTACAAAATTAATCAATAATATTATATTAATTTCAAGACACTCGGAAAAATAATATAAGATATCCCACTAAACATTCTCAAGACATTGGTATGTTTATTGTTTTTATATTAAATATAATATATTGTAAATGAAATTAGGATTCTAATCAAATATATTTATAAAATCAGATAATTTGAAGAAACTTAGGGATAGAGATAATTTTTTTTGTCTTATAACTATATATTCATATTCTGATAAAGATGAAAATTATGTAAACTGCACTCAAATATAATATTATTTCATATAAAAACTTTCAATTAGCTATTTAAGATAAGCTAATACATATTAAACATTAAGCCACATATTCTACAAAATATTATTTTAAAGACTGCCTAAAGCAGAATATCTAATATAGTATAATACATAAATTTATACAATATAAATATTATATGTGCTATACTTATAAAGACCTTAAACTTTTGATAGTTACAGTGACGTCCAACTCATTATGTATAGATATTTTTCTTTGAGAAAAACTGAAAACACTAATAAAATTATGAACACATAGTATATAATATTTACATTTGATAGAGTTTTCACTAACTAAAATCTCTTACAAGTTAGTTAATGTATGTGTTTCAAAAAAAAAAAAAAGTTAGTTAATGTATATTACGCTACATATCATATAACAAATATGATTTTAAAGATTGGATTAACAAAATATTTAGAATTCTATCATAATCCTTATATGTGCTTATTTAATAAAATTTCAAATAATAGTATAAATTTAAATTGATTAGTATAAATTTAAACTGATGACTCAAAATTATTAAGAACATGAAAATAAGCAAAATTACCTAAAACTATGGAGAACATGATAAATAATCAAAATCACAAATTAATTAATGTATATTACGCTATATATCATATAACAAATATGATTTTAAAGATTGGATTTAACAAAATATTTAGAATTCTATCATAATCCTTATCTCTGTTTATTTAATAACATTTCAAATAATAGCATAAATTTAAATTGATTGGTATAAATTAAAATTGATGACTCATCACTCAAAATTGTTAAAAACATGACAAATAAGAAAAATTACCTAAAACTATGAAGAATATGATAAATAGATAAAGTTACTTATCAAATAAAAGTATAGATAGATCGATGGCTTAAATTTTACCATTGGCCATGCTCTAACTCGTGTTATAAGTTATACTTGTCAACTTTTCAAAAAAGAGCATAAACTATTAACAATATGATAAGGGTAGAATACTTCTATCAGTTGGAAAAAAGTTCTATAGTACAATTCTTAACTCACATATTATAAACAATAAACAAAAAAAAAGTTGATGAGAAAAATTGACATATCTTGATTCCCCACCCCACCCCACCCTACTTCTGTTGGATAAATATGTGCAACTAATGCTCAAGGCTGGGTTAGATAGGGGATAAGCGGTGCGACCAATCCGTTTTTCCTTATTTCTTAATAGATATGGATCCGATTTTATAAAAATATATGTATTTTTATATTAAGAATAAGAGAAGGGATCCAAATTTTTTTCTAAGTGTTTTTATTTTTATTACAGTTTTATTTTAAAAATATTTCTGACATTTTGAATAAAAGCAAATATCTATCAGTTTAAAAAAAAAATTTGGTAACAAAAATACTTTCGCCTCAAAGTCTATGACACTATTGAGCCGGCCCTGTTAGTGCTTTAGTAAAAAGTATATGTTGTTGAAAAATCGATTAATTTTTAACACAAATGAAATGAGCAAACAGTTTTATTAATACTTAAAAAACTTTAACATTTCAAATTTAAAAGTGTATTAATAAAAAACTGATTATAATATTCAAATAAATATATCTAAAAGTAGTTTTTCGCTTTTGATAGAAAATGAATTTTTTTCGGTTCTAGCAGAAAACAAAATTTTTTAATTTTGGCATGAAAAATGAATTTTCCATTTTTGGAAGGAAAACAAGAATTCCGGTTTTGGCAGGAAAATTAGATTTTCTGGTTTCGGCGGGAAAGCAAGGTTGTCTCGTTTTGGTGGAAAAATAAGACTTTTGTTTTTTTCCGAGATTTTGCGATTTTGGTGGAATTTATGTTTTTGGCGTGAAAATGTGTTTTTGACGGGAAAATGTGTTTTTGACAGGAAAATGTGTTTTTGACAAGAAAATGTGTTTTTGCGGTTTTGAGGGGAAATACTTTTTGACAGGAAAGTGCGTTTTGTGATTTTGGCGGAAATGCATTTTTGACGGAAAACGTGTTTTAGCGGTTTTGGCGGAAAAACACATTTATGCGATTTTGATGGGAAAATTTGCGGGTTTGACGAGAAAATACGTTTTGCGGTTTTTGTGGGAAAACATTTTTTGGCGAAAAATGCATTTTTGCGGTTTTGGCGAAAAACGAGTTTTTTTTTTATTTTGGCGAGAAAATGCATTTTGCAGTTTTGGGCGGGAAAATGCATTTTTTGGATTTGGCGAGAATTTTTTTTTTTGGGTTTTTGATGGGAAAACACATTTTACGGTTTTGGCGAGAAAATGCATTTTTGGAGTTTTGACGGAAAAATGTGTTCGTAATTTTGGTGAGAAAATGCGTTTTGTGGTTTTGTCATTTTTCGTGAGTGATAAAATGATATTAAGCTAAGTTTGTAATTTGTAAATTATATCATGGCTATAATAAATATTATGTCATTTTGAATGAACCATCTCCATTTAAATGATCCAATTTGGATCAGCTACCTGATTTTCAAAATTAAGTATAAATTTTTAAAATTTATTCAAATGAACCATCAAGATAACTTGTATTTTTAATGCATAACCGAACAAAACTCTCAACTCTATCCAGATGGTTTATTTAGATGCAGAAATGAACAGTCCCTAAACAATAAATTATGTGTCTGTTTGTCTGTTTTTTTCTGCAAATTTGTTATCAATACCAATAATTAAATGAGAATTAGATTCAAGCTACAGTTTGTCAGTTTTACAAAGAACGCAAAGAAACTATACTCAAGCCATATGAAGCAAATCGCAATGCCCTAGCCCCTAGTGGTCCAATACAATATAAACTTCTGCTTCCACACGTTCTATTCAAAATGATATCACCTCGTCTCCTTATTTTGAAATTGCGTCATTGTCCCTTAAGCCCACGCCACCTTAGATTTTTAACTAATACACACTTAATAATTATTTAGAGGAGTTTTAAGCAAATACAGTATAAAACTACAATTGGAAAAGTTAAGTATACCTTACACTGATGTCTCAACCATCTTAATGAATGATATTCCATATATATACATTTATAAAGCTGTCGCAAAATCGAAATTGAGCTCTACTACGTAGCATATAAGATTATAATGTTTTAATGAATATATTTTTTTTCAATTTCAAAGACTTAATATTCGAATCTTTTAATATTTTAGAATTTTCAAACAGTTTACGCGTAATTTTAAGGACCACAGCAAAATTTGGTAAATTAGTGAGTTAGGTGTTTTTTTGTCTTACACTTAAAATGTCAATATATATACTAAAAGAATTATTCACATTTTGATGAAAAGTATCAAATATTAAAATATTTGATAAATGTCATAAATTTGTGTAAAATAGTTTCGATGAAAAGATATATAATTATAAATGATCACCACAAATCAAATTACCATAAACGCAAACAAAGTAAATTTCTTAACACATGAGTTTTCGGACATAGCATCATGTCGAACGCTGGATCATATAATATTCACTAAAGAAACTATTATTAAAACTTAAAACTTTGAAAAACCTTCATAATATATATCACTATTACCCTGTTACAAAATAGATATATATATATATATATATCAATATATATTATCAACACATGTAAGATTCTATAACTCAACCACTCCAATAATCTTAATAAGTCCATACCTACTATTCTCGTCCGCGTCTTCATAACCTCTAGCTATTTATATATACATCACCTACCCTTGATAACTATTTTCTTATAATACTCATAATATTCGTCTTCTTTAAATTGAAACCAAACACTCAATTCTTCATAATCTTCAGCTCCTCACAGCTTATTATTAAATTAAAATGAATCAACCCGATCACAGCAAATCTTCAGGTAATCCTCTTATCTTCAGTCAAAATTTTAACTCAAGATCGATATACGTATTTCCAATAGTTATTCCATAAACAATAATTAGTTATATAACTTATTAATAATCTTGTTAGCCGAAGTGGAAAAACCTCCACAGGGGCCGTACACAAGCCCGCCGCCGCTTGGTTATCCGACCAGAGATGCGATGGTGGGTGATCCTCCGGCGGGCGCAGTAGAGACGAAGTCTAAGGGCGATGGGTTTTGGAAAGGATGGTATATAAATATTCTTTCAATTGTCTTGTATATGATTATACGTTGATCAATCTATTGCAAAAATTCAAATAATTAAAACATGGACTGTTACGTACATTAAAGAAATGTTGTGTGTTTTAGGTTTTCAGAAACTGTTGCATATTCCCTACATAAAAATAACTCATGCATATTCCCTACATAAAAATTGTAAAGAGAATAAATGGACAATTAATCTAAGTGGCCTTATCTTTTGGCAGTTGTGCTGCCATATGCTGCTGTTGTGTTCTGGACGCATGCTTCTGAGACTTCGGAGTGAACGATTTCATGCAAATTATTGCTGTAATAAAAATAAGTTATATTTGACGACAGTTGTGTTACTTAATTACTCTCTATGTGGAATATATTGTGTGGATGGTTGTCGTTGTTATGTTTCAGGTATATTAAGTGATGGTGTTATATGAAGTATTATATTGAATTTAGTCTGTGGAACTGTACCCATAAAACAAGTCAGTTAGCAACAAATGGATGTGGTACTGTTCCTCACGCAATTGTTAAATGACATAAACGAGAGGATTGAGCCTGGTTAACCTAAATAGAATAATTAGGTGGATAAATGGTTTTTCTTTTTAGAAGTTGGCTCAAATACTTATCTAATCACACAAACTCCAGCAGAAAAGACATATACAAACATCATGTTCAAGTGCAAATGAATGTTGTACATATGCAGGGATAGATCATAATATATATATATATATATATATATATATATATTATTGATAAAACATCTTAATTACTAAAATGTTGTTAACTCAAACACAAAATACCTAAAACAATACATATATATATATATATATATATATATATATATATATATATAACATGATAATGTTTACGACAAACCTGATATACTGTGATTTTAGGCCTAATAGAAATGTTGACCAAAAAAAAGGCCTAATAGAATTATTGGCTTTAGATTAGACTTTTGGTAACCCATAAAAATATAAAGTAGTATGTTTGCAATTTTCTTTTTCACTGAATATTAGAAGTCCAAAAGGTAAGCGACTACAACCGACCATGCTCAACGGTAAAACGATAACAAGCAGAGTAATACTCGACGATAAAATAATTAACAAAAGCATTACAACAATAAAACAAAAGATAGAGATGTTAAAGGAAGATACTTGCTCATTGTAAAGATTCATGTGGAGAGACTTTACTTGTATCCCAACACAATTGCTCATACAACTTTGTAATAGTCAGAATCTGCATTGATGAGTCCAAGCGAAAAAAGTCTGGAAGAGGGCAAATATGCCCGATTGAGAAGATTGTTCCAGCGAGATCAGCGCTAACACCAACAAGACTAGATGGATATTTAAGATTCTGAATGTTTGCTAGGCCCAGCCCATTCTATATGGGCCGAATCAACTGCATTTCACGCCTTTAGGGTTTTCTTCACAGCACACATGTATAAATACCAAAAAAACCTAATCCTCTCCGCCGTTTCTCTCTGCAATCAAGGGGTTATCGCCGGAAGAGAAGCCATGGTTAAGTTCCTAAAGCAGAACAAAGCGGTGATCCTCCTCCAAGGCCGTTACGCCGGCAAGAAGGCGGTGATCATCCGCTCCTTCGACGACGGAAACCGCGAGCGTCCCTACGGACACTGCCTCGTCGCGGGACTCAAGAAGTACCCGAGCAAGGTCATCCGCAAGGACTCGGCCAAGAAGACGGCGAAGAAGTCGAGGGTCAAGTGTTTCATCAAGGTCGTGAACTACCAGCATCTGATGCCTACTCGTTACACGCTCGACGTGGATCTGAAGGAGGTCGCGACTCTCGAGGCTCTGTCCTCCAAGGACAAGAAGGTCGCGGCTCTTAAGGAGGCCAAGGCTAAGCTCGAGGAGAGGTTCAAGACTGGAAAGAACAGGTGGTTCTTTACCAAGCTCAGGTTTTGAGAAAGTTTTATGTTTTTTTTTTGTAATGGAATCTACAGTATGCTTTTTTGTCGTTTGTGGAACATGTTTTGGATGGTTTAAGACTTATGGTTTTGAAATTTGATTCGTGAAGTTTTGTTCTTTTTTATAGTTATGATCATTTGCTATATTGGTGGTTTAGTTTATATATCTTCACTGGTTTAATTGTTTAGTTCACTTTAATTGTGGAAAAAATCAATTGATAAAATCTGGTTTTTAGTTTTAGAACGATGGATTGATTGTTCTTGAAATGGTGTTTCTTTGGATTCGGTTGTCTTCAATTGGTATGAGTAAAAGGTATATGCTTTTGTTACCGATAGATTTAGAATTGGTTTTGTTTATTATGGGTGTAGTCTCTGTATGAGCATGCTTAAGTTGTCACTTGTGAGTTCTTGATTGATCTAGTCTTATAGATAAGAAATTGATCATCAACTGGATTTCAATAAATTGTTGTAATAGTTAAAATGAACTTTCTTCTCCATTTCCTATACGACGGGAAACGTGTTTTGATAAATTAATGATCAAATTAGTCATTGAGAAAGTCTTTATGTCAATCACTTCCAAAATGTCTTGAGGAAAACCATTGTCCCTTCCGCTAATCATATGAAGAACAGAACACAAGGACTAATCTAAAAACGTTTGATTTTTCACAAAACATTTCCCAGGGCCGATCATTTTTTCTTATTAGTCACACCTTGTGGAACTTGATCTTTCTAATTCCATTAACAACTTGACTTCGGTATTTTCTGGCATCTCTAGTCGCTCGGATATTTTAACCTACTCAATTTGTAAACAACATTGTTGAAATGAGGCCTGGCAATATTCACCTCACTTGAAAACTGCTAAACATATATCTCAACAGCAGCAGTTTAAGGACTACGGGTGGGCGTTCGGTAACCATTCGGGTTTCGGTTCGGGTTTTCGGAGTCGAGAATTTCAGCCGCATTTGGATATTTCTAAATTCCGGTTCGAGTTTGGTTTGGATCTTTACAGGGTCGGTTCGGATAACCCATTTAAATTATTTTTAAAATTTGAAAATTTATTATATATTTTAAATTTCTCAAAATCTATAAAAAGTAATATATTACATATAAATTTGAATAACATATGTCAAAATACCTAAACTTAACATATAAGTTAGTTTGGTTTGAATATTTGGATAGACAATCAATAGATATTTCAATAATTTTTGGTGTTTAAATATACTTTAGCTATTTTAAACATTACTATTTGACTATTTGTATATATTTTTCAAGTATTTTGAACAACTTAAAGTACCTTATATCAAATCTAAAAATAAGTAATATATTTAGGTATAAATCTATTTCAGGTCATTCGGATACCCGAAATACTTCGGTTCGGGTCAGGTTTGGTTTCGGTTTTCTGGATATCAAAATTTTGAACCCGTTTGGATGTTTAATTGATTTTGGTTCGACTTCGGTGCTACTTTTTCCGGTCGGGTTCGGTTTTTTAGATTCGGATTTTTTTGCCTAGCCCTATTAAGGACACTCAGTGCTGGAGTTCTGGAATCTGTCACATTGCTCTTCTTTGGTGGTTAGAATTTTTGCAAAATCTGTAAGTCTAATGAGTTATGGGTGAGTTAACCCCAGTGTTTGCTTCTTTGTTAACATACTGCATGATGCCTTTTCTGGTCAGATGTCTTTGTGTATAAATACAGATTACCAAGAATCAATGGCCTTGATGAATAAAGTAGTAGAGATGGAACTTGGTCTTCATGAAACAGTCTCCGTGGATAAATTGCTCTAGTGAAAGCTCTTATGGCGCTAAATCTATCAAGATGGCAACATTCCTTCTGTCTTTGTCGAATCTGATTCAGCTCGAGTCACTAGGCTTATTGCATAACACAGTACTACTAGTGAGAAACTTTATCTTTTTGTAATGGAATCTACAGTATGCTTTTGTAGTTTCTAGAATGAATGTGAACATGATTTGGATTGTTTAAGACTTATGGTTTGATATTTGATTCTGAAAGTTTTGTCTTCTTAGTTATACAGGTGCCTTTATTTATATCATCACTGGGTAAATAGTTGAATTAGGTTTGTGTGTGAAAACCCAAATGATCAAATATGGTTTCAATGGATTGTTATTGAAATGAAATTCCCTGTATTCGTTTTTCTTCAACTGGTATGAGTTAAGGTATATAGGCTTTTGTTACACTCGATTTGGAATCAGTTCTGTTTTTTAGGAGTGTTACTATAGTATTGCCATTGTAGTGTCTGCCATTGATTGTATGAAGCATGCTTGAGTTACCATTTTAGTGTCTCACTGATTGTATTATAGATAAAAGTTGATCGCCAACTGCATTATGATAAAATATTGTACAAAAAACAAAAATTCAAATACCAAAGAAACTAACAATATGTTTTTAAAAAAAAATGTATTTTGAAGTTAACATCTCTGGGCATAGGCGGAAAACCACGTAATAAACTTATAAATAGCAGTACATCACTTACATGTGGTTACAGTTACAATACAAACAGATATAACGAAACAACTTTTCCACTTATTGTTAACAACGTTTGATTTAGAAAATAAGCATAAAGGTAAACAAATGTTCGTCTTTAACGAGGATACAAATCTGTGACTAGCATGGAGGTAAACAAACATTCGGTCTTCAGTGAGGATAGAGATCTGTGACCAAGGCATTATCAACAGAATCAATCGCGTCTTTTCCGGGCATACTCTGAAAGAAAGTACCTGGCTTCCTAGGCACAGGCAATGTCACAGTATTACTAGTGAGCATCAGTATAATGTTTGCCAAGGTAGGACGATCTACAGGATCTTCCTGAACACACAAAAGACCGATATGGATACATCGAACAACTTCATTCCTTTGGCAATTATCTACAATAACTGGATCCACGAGGTCTAGAGGTGTCCCATTAGTCCAAAGTCTCCAAGCCTATAAATAATAATCAGTCATTCAGTACTTGTACTCATGGTCAGGTATATATAGAACTTGATTAGCTCAAAACTCACATAAGAGACAAAGTTATGTATGCCGTCTGTTGGGTTGAAGCTGCTATTCTGCTTGCCGCTTATAATCTCAAGAACTAACACACCAAAGCTATAGACATCTGATTTCATTGAGTACTGACCATGCATTGCATACTCGGGAGACATGTAACCACTGCGACTCACAACAAAAACAATGTCGGCAAAAAAGAAAACCTCTAACATATGAGAAGTTAAAGAGGAAGACTTACTAAGTACCAACTATTCTGTTAGTGTTTTGTTGGGTTTGGTCTAATCCAAAGATCCTAGCCATTCCAAAATCTGCAATTTTTGGATTCATATTCACATCCAAGAGAATGTTACTCGCTTTGAGGTCACGGTGTATGATTGTGAGTCGTGAATCTTGATGAAGATACAGAATCCCTCGAGCAACTCCACTTATAATATTGTATCGTCGAGTCCAATGAAGCTGACATTGCTTTGCAGGGTCTGTGAACATCCATATATTACAGTTAGCTCTAACGATTTGCATCCCCAAGTCTCAAGAATCATTGAAAAAAGCACTAAAATGCAACTAACCAAAGAGAACGTAATCAAGGCTTTTGTTGGGCACATATTCGTAGACTAGTACTCTTTCTTCTCCTTGTAGACAAAATCCGAGAAGTTTAACCAAATTTCTGTGCTGTAGCTTTGCAACAAGGACTACCTCGTTCTTGAACTCTGATTCGCCTTGACCTGATGACTTTGACAGTTTCTTCACCGCAATTTCAGTCCCATCCAATAATGTACCCTGCCGTTTTCATCAGCATCGTCATCCCATTATCTAAACGTGTTGGCAAAATTTGAAAACAAACACAAACTAGGACAGTTATACCTTGTAAACCTCACCAAATCCACCTTGACCAATCATATTACCCTCTGAAAAATCAGCTGTAGCAGTTTGAATTGATCTGTAGTCAATCTGTAGTGACTCTGCGGTTGTTATCTTATCTCCTGTTGCACCATGAAACTCTTAGATGCTAGGATTGATACAACTCAAAGTTCAAACCCAAAAAAAATGTTTATACATGAAATCTTTACCATCAAATGCAGTTGATTTTGGAGACGCCTTCTTTGCAAAGAAACAATAACCAGCTATGAGAAGCAGAACAACCACTGTAATAGCCACAACAATGGCTAACACAGTTGATTTCCCACCTTTCCCTGCTTTCCAAACATTTTTTTGCATAAGATCAGATAATGGGAGATCAATAACAAATCGAAATTGTGTTAGAAGGTGGAATCTTTCTATCTTGGTACTGTTTTTCGAGAAATTAGGGACAAAAGGTGAGGCAGAAGATGGATTAGAAATCTTTAATTGACGTGAGATGAAGAAATAAGCACAATATGAAGTTAATCTTTAATTGATGAGATTTACAATTAGTGTCATTGATTTTTTTTTGTATTTTAAATTTTCATTAAGTAAAATATCAAATTGATTATATATACATATCTTATTCTAATATAACAAAAACTAATAATTTTAATAACTATTTTATAACTAATAAATTAAATTTGAATCTAATATTTAAATTTAATAATAAATTACTATTGTTAAATTTTAAATCAATAGAAAATTCATGATGTTTTATTAATTATATAAGTATAATTAATAATTAAATTAAATAATAAGTACAAACAAATAACTTAATTTATTAATTATTTTTATAAAGTAAATTAAATATACACATAAATCAACAAATCATATTTTTAAATAGCAATATTTTTATATTCTATCAACAAAACTATTAAATGAAATGATAAACATAACAAAATAAGGTGATATTTTTTTATAGATTCGAAAATTTTATTTCAGTAAGTGTGCACATAAGACAACATATATTTATGTTTTTCAAATAATCATAATTATTAAGTAAATATTATAAATAGAATATTTAAATTAGTATTAGTTAAATGTTAATTTTATACAATGTAATATTTTAAAGTTAAAAAATTCTAATTTAGATCAAATATGATAAATATATTGTGATTTACAGCTTGATACAATGTAATATACAACTTGATACAATGTAAAATACAACTTGATAAATATAAATATTTAATTATTAAAATTTATATTATTTTTACGATTATATGAATCGAGATACAATCGATATTCATATGATTCTGATTTGCAGCGGGTTTGTACAACATACAAGATGTTTAAATCAATATGTAACAAGTTAAAAGTAATTATTTTTTAATTGCAAAAAATAAATAAAAATTGAAAAATATCACCTCATTTCAGTTAAAGACATCGAAAAATAAAAATTAAATGAGAAAACATAGATGGATTGTCTTTTTTTTTTTAAAAAAAAATAGTTTTATTTAATTATAATACTTAGATATTACAATAAGATAAATATCATTAAAACGATAAAGAAAAAAAGGTTCGGAAATATAAGTATCTAAATTCACTCTCGATTTGTCTTAAAAGCTTTTTTTATCTTTATCTTTATCTTTTATACTCTTAAGCCTTATTGCAATAATCCAACAGAATCACCTTCTTTTATCCGATGTTCCATTTGTAATCAATTGAGAATATGAGTGAAATATGTTGTGTTCAGAAAGAAAAACCGGTCATTCTAGTGTTGCAAATATTTTTCATTGTAATTGTTTATTGGTATTCATAAATTGAGGTTGCCGTCACAAATCTGTGTTTTTATTTGTTTAATAAAACGTTAAAATGTTTGAGAACCTGTTTTTTTTGGTAGTTTTTTTCATATTAGGTAGGTCTGGATATTTTATTTAGATTCGAAACTTCGAATAAGAATCAGTCCAAAAAATATAATTTAAAACCGAACCAAAAATTTACAGGTACTTATGAGATGTTAGTGGGAGCTATACTTATAATGATTTTAAGAATTTTCAAATTCTAAAATTATTGGTTAATGGATTGTATGATTCTTATTAAATCAAGCGTTATTGGTTTAATGATTCTCTAATGACATATTATACAATCAAATGTTATTTAAAAAGCTTAGATTTTAATAATTCTATAATTCTATCAAAATCTAATGTTACTAAGATTTGAATTCTTAATATTTAACTGATGAATTAAAAATTTCACAATATTGTATATCTTCAAAATTCTTAAAATCATTGTAGAAGAATAGTTTCATAAACTTTTTAAATATGAAAAATTCATTAAAATTCTTTATAAATTTAACAAATCTCTTGATTTTTAAAATCAATCAACTCTACCTAAATTTATCTCCACTAACCTCCTCTTAGTTAGGTCTAAAAGTCTTTTATTCAAAAATACTAGAACTAGAAAGAATCGATTCGAATAAATATGGATTAAAAAAATCCTTTCTGACCCAATCTGATAAAGTCTAATTTATACCTGATCTAAAACATGATATCCAAAATTATGGCTTCATTTATTTTATTTTTTTACATTTTAATTTATAACTCAGTTCCAATATCTTTTTGTTTGCAATAGTTACTATTATTGTTTTTAACCTTTTCAAGTAATAGAATATTTTAAAAGTCAAATCATAGTTTTAAAGGTGTTCAATATTAGTTATTAATGGTTTATTTTGGTTATTTTGCGAAATTTTAGAAAATATTCTAAATTTTGCCTAAATTTTGATAAGGTATGCGTACTTGGGTTTTTAAGACTTAAATATCCAAGCCGATCTATACCCATTACATACCTAAAAATCACAAATATTTTACATGTATTTTAATTATAGATTTGAACTGATAGAGCAAAAAAACGATTCAACCAGAACAAAAAAATTCTAAATACATAACTGAGCCCAAATGTCTAGAGGATCTGAAAGAAACGGACCCGAATCTGATCAGAAGACTCATGTTTAATATAAGTTTTGCAAGTTCTATTTTTTTCACATTAATATTTCGAGAAATTATTGCACGAGAAATTATTGCACTTTCTGAAACATGAATAAAACAGAGGAAGACACACAGAGCACTAACCAGGTCGCGGAGGGGTAGAAACCGCCGGTGGTGGCGGCGGCTTAGTAGTGGCCGATTCGTTGTAAAATAGGTAAAGCTCGTATCTTGTAGAACAGCTAGGCACAACAAATCTTGCCCCAGTTTGGTCAGTGGATATCTGATTGATGCTTTGTTGAAGGCAACTCAAACACTCTTCTCTCGTCAGATCTTGAGTGCACTGAACCAATCCGTACAAAGTCTGGGATGCAGTCCAATTGGCTTTTGCCACTGCGAATTTTCTTGAACTGCTCGCGGCTTCAGTGGCGGCTGGGTTAAGCGTCGACAAGACCAAGTCTCTGAACCTGTCTTTTTCGTTAAATGTAACGTTTTTGGTGTTCTTCATCACAAAATATCCATTGGTGTTTAGGGTCGAGAGAATGTTCTCGTTAGAGTATCTGACCATGCACTGCTCGTAATAGAGAACGACCTCTTTCTCCTTGGGACACCGTTTTAACGTGTCTTCCACGCCATAGGCTACGCAGTTACGGCAAACTTCCTCCGAGACGTCTCCACGGCAAAGGAAAAGTCCGGTGACCCTGTCCGGGTCTTCCCCGGCGGTGGCGTTTTGGAATCCGGTGGAGTAAGAGGCATCGGGGGAAGAGAGAGAAGACAAAACGGTTTCAAGATTGGTGAAGAAAGTGCTGTCATTGGTATAAGTTAATGCTGTGTCTGTACCGAAGCACCTTAGGAAACCAGGATCTTCAGCAGAAGCTGTAAAGCCAGTGAGAAACGAGAAAAGAAAAAGGAAGATGAAAGAAGCGGAAGAAGACATAATTGAGTTTCCTCGGTTTACGTTTCTCTTCAAGCTTTGGGGGACAGTTCATTTATATAGTACTTGCGAAAAAGTTGATTTTTATTTTCTCTGTCTCTTGACGGGAAAGAGATAATGCTTTTGTTACTAAAAGTCAAGGTCCAAAAGCAAACGCAGCTCGTCTTGACATTAAACGAGTAAGTGTGTTTTTTATTTATCTGTAAAAACAGTTGAAAATTAATTATCGTCCTACCCTCTTTTACGTAGACCATTTATACAACCACCAACATTTACCTTTGCATGAAAAACTATTCACAGCATTCATAGTTTTTTTTTAAAAAAATCTGTTATGAATGTATCCAAAATTAGATTTATATACTTGCAAAAAAAAGTTGATTTTTATTTTCTCTCTATTGGCGGGAAATAGATAATGCTTTTGTGGCCACTGCCGATTGGCGAGTGACGACGCATTGACGATTGACGACCAAAAGTCAAGGTCCAAAAGTAAACGCAGCTTGTCTTGAGCTACTAACATTAAGAAAATTCCACAAAAACCTATCCTATCACATGTAGTTTTTGTTCCCCAACTTCTATTCAGAAAATTTTAAATTCCACAATTTTTATTCAGCAACTTAATATATTTTTCGCCATTCCACAATTACTCAAATGTTACCAATCGAAACCATAGTAAAAGAAAATTAAAAATATACTTGTGCATCGATCTATGAGAAAGAATGTGAAAATTTGATGTACAAATGGATGAGTTTTTCTTTCTTCGCGCATTTGTCTATAAGTGTATATTTGTTAGATAGATAGTACAAAATTATCTATTCATGGGAAAGATGAAAAAATAGAAAGAAGAAGAGAGGAAGAAAATGAGGAGAAACCAAGAGTTCTTGGTTCAGTGGTAATGAAACTCCAGCTAGAGTGTCCGCCCCTGGGTTCGAGTCGCCTTGGCCACCTTCCCGACTATAACCGTGCGTGCCCGGATGGAAAGTCTCGTGGGAATTAGTCTGGACTTACCGTCTGGGATCTCCCACGGTCATCAAATAAATAAAAAATAAGGAGAAAACAAATGGAGAGGAGTAGAAAAGAAAGAAGGAAAAAGAAAAAAAAGGAAATCAAAGATTTTTTTATATTAAAATCTTAGAACATTTTCTTAAATTTAGAAAAGAGATTGAGAACTAAATTTCTATTTTACAGTTTTCAAATAGAATAAATTAAAACAAAATACTGCATTTTAATGCGAAGTGTTTATTTTCTCCGGAAATAAATGACTCGAACACCATTCACACCCATCAGCCACTTGTCTTGCGTAAACCCGAACCATCCTTAGTCTGCCACATTTAATGAGGCATAAGCCATTTAAAACATTGCTTAGTGAGACTAATCATTCTGCCTACACGGTTAACATGATAATGATCCTAAATCTTTTATACGACGACATCATCCTGACCCAATCGATCAAATATAACACTCGGACTCATGGTCTTGGTCCGCTAGGTATGGTTAATTTCCAAGGGAAGGACTTGGCGAATTCATCCCATCCGTCGGCTGCCTTAACCAATCGCCTAGTACTACATGGGACCCAATGGTCCATTAACCAACAGCAGCAGTGTAAGAGACACTCAGATGTTGGTCACAACCATTTAGACGGGAAACTTCTCAACTCTGTCACGTTGCTCTTCTTTTGAGGTTGGATTCCTGCAAAATCCACAAGTTGACCTATCGCATAATGCCTTTACGGGAACCTAATTACCCGTTAGATGTCTTCGTGTGTATGGCCCTCAAGGAGACTTCTGAACTGAAGTATAATGGAAGACAATACCTATTACCAAGACTCAGTGGCCCTTGATGAATAAAGTAGTAGAGATGGAACTTGGTCTTTCACGAAACAGTCTCAAGTGGAGAAATCCCTGGATCAATTGCTCTAGTGAAAGCTCTTATGGTGCTAAATCTATCAAAGATGGCAACATTCCTTCATCTTTGGCGAATCTGATTCAGCTCGAGACACTAAGCCATATTCCTCCTGAACTCGCGCACCTAACCAGTCTATTTATCATAAGGGTTTCAACACTTCTCAGATGTCCCATTGTTGTTTATTCATCACAGAATGCACTAATTCAGATTTGCGTATTAAAAGATACTCTGCACTGTTTATGATTTCGTCATCACCAACCCCTAACGCCATTTGCATTCATGTGGTGAAAAGCTCGAGAAAAATGAAATCAAAGTTGGATGCTTTATTATGCATATATATAACTGAAACAGTGAATTGTGCAAAGCAAATGGAAAACAGTCCAAGGAGAGAAAAAACGATTCTAAACAACTTTTTTTTTTTGTAACTTTGCTTCTCACTTCTTTTGCTGAGCCTTGAGTTCTTTTACCCTCTCTTCCGTAGCTTTCAGTGCTTCTCCGTAGATAGTTATCAACTACAAATATAACAACACCCCCGATGAGTCAATGACGTAGAAAAACAAAAAGAGAGTTCCAAGGGAACCGGTCACAAGATTTTCTAGGCAGACAAAATGTCTCAAGAATCGTAAATTCACCTCATCGATCTCTTCAGGTGAGATAATGAGCGGTGGAGACATCATTATGCTATCACCTGCAACGCGGACTAGCATCCCACGCTTCTGGCACTCGGCTCCAAAGTATGCGCCAACACCTGTAAACATCAATTGAGAATGGTGTAAGAACTTAGTAAGGTAATGACTTTATGAAGACTTTTTTGTTTTTGCGTTTTTTTTTACCCCATTCTGGTGGAAATAGTTCGTTTGGTGATTTGTTGTCTGTAAATTCAGTCCCAAGAATCAAACCCGTTCCTCTTATCTGAAAACCATCACAAAATGCCCCAACTGTTCAATCAAATACTTCAAAAGAAAAGCTAATGAGTAATTAACTAACCAAGAGAGACTATACCTCTCCAATAATAGGACTAGTCTTGGCAAAAGCTTTAAGGCCATCTTGAAACCTTGGGGAAACTCTGGCCACATGCTCTGGTGTGTTCCTCTCCCTGTAATATGAATATTAATGTCAACAAAACTGCTGATAAGAAAAGACAAACGAGAAACCAAATCACCTGTATATGAGACAGATTTTGAGCTTTTGGTAAATTACAGTTTTAAACTCAGCACACTTGAAAGCAAAGTGACACACTTACTTGTATATCTTTAACGCTTCAATCGCAACAGCACATGAAACTGGATGACCAGAATAAGTAAATCCATGCGAGAAAGCACCTGAAATACCAAAAATCATAAATGGTTTTTTAAGATCAGAACATTGGATTATAACTACGTTGAGGATAACTAAAAAACGTACCTAGCTTGTTGCTTTGAGAATAAATGACATCTGCTACTTCTTGACTCATAAGAATAGCTCCAATCGGCATATATGCTGATGACAGTGCCTGCATATGTATTTAAACATTTACCAGACGTCCGTGGACACTCGTAAACAGAGATAAAAGGCTATTAATCACTCTGCAAAAATCTCACCTTAGCTAATGATACAAGATCTGGCTTGATGTTGTATTTGTCACAGCCAAACATTGTCCCGAGCCTACCAAATGCACATATCACCTTAAAGGCCAAACAAAATACAAATCGTTAACGACATCTTCTCTTCTTGATCGATTTTGGAGTCATGGTAGTCAACATGGTTCAGTTAAATATGCACATACTTCATCAGCAATGAACAGGATATCATACTTCTTAACAACAGCTTGAATCTGCAGTACAGAAAAAGAGACCAATATACTTGGTACTTAGTTCCACAAAACAGCATAATCATTGCTAGTACCAACAAAGTTTTCGAATATGACCTTTTCAAAGTAAGTAGCAGGTGGAGGTATCACACCACCAGCACCCATGACTGGTTCAGCGATAAAAGCACCAATCTAGTAAGAAAACATTTGTGTTAAACATTATCTTTAATGCATAAAGATGGCAATTTCAGTAAGTAATCAATAGAATGTTTACTGTTTCTGGTCCCTCTTTAATGATGAGATCCTCCAAGTTCTTGGCTAATCTGGTTGAGAACTCCTCTTCCGTTTCACCTGGACAAACGATTTCAAGGTTAGGATCAAAGATTACTTTTACTTAAGTGGAAGTGAGAATCACTCGTACCTGGAAGATGAAAACGCCAGTAGTGAGGGCAATCTGTGTGTAGCACAAATGGTGCAGGTAAATCAAAGTTTTGGTGCAGTGCTGGAAGGCTGAAAAAAAGGATTACATTTGTTACAAAAAAGAGAGAATCTTTGGCATTTCTTCTAAAGAGAAACTATATTTGATCTTACCCAGACAAACTTGCTGATATTAGAGTGGAGCCATGGTACCTGCAACACCGCAGTTATAAGCACTTTTGAGATTTTATAAACACAGACAAAATGACATGCATATATCCTTTTCTCACGATTTCTTTCTGGCGATAAATTTTTTCTTCTCAGGCCTTCCAAGTGCGTTATTGTAGTACCAGACCAGCTTGACCTGCATATACATACATGAGATTTATGAGCAAATCTTATAGGTCGCCTTCTTAGGAAATACGGGGATCAAGGTATGGTGTACTAGTTATGGAAACCTGAGTATCATTGGCCTCTGATCCACTGTTTGTAAAAAAAGCTTTGGCCATTTTATTAGCCGTGAACATGTCTAGGAGATCCTTAGCTAGATCCTGTTTTGCAGGGAAAAAAACATCACAGTGATCAAATTCTCTTTGATTACCCATCAAGTATACTGCCCTGAGTATATAGGCTGTAGAAAACACATTATAATGATGACACCAAAAAGAAAGGTCTTGAGTACCAGAGAAGGCTTAGTAGTACGGTTCCAAAAGGAGTGATAAAAGGGCAAGGTTTTCAACTGCTCCATGGCAGCAGAAACAAGCCGTGGCTCATTTCCTCCTGCAAGAATTTGGGTACCAATCACATAGATCCATGAATGTACAAACAGAAACATAAAGTCATATATTCAGAAGGAAAATGAGGAATAAATACCTAAGGCAGTACACCATAGACCAGCGAGAGAATCAAGATACTTATTGCCATGGTCATCATACACATAACTTCCCTGTAAGAAGAACGAAAGCAAAAGATGTCACATTCAACACTGACGAACGTATCAAAAAAAAAGAAGAAGAAGAAGAAGAAGAAGGGTGACCTCGGATTTAGCAATAATCAAGGGATGCAAATCAGCACTCTGCCACCCAGCCGTAAAAGGTGCCAGCATATCATGCCCCTTAGACCTGCATAGAAACATAGCTCATCTCCACTATTCATAACAAGCTCTCATGAAGCCCTTTAGTGCTTTAACAGAAATCATGACAATAAAACTGACCCAACTATGGTTTGCTTCTGGGGTGATGCCTCTGTAGTAAAGATCCTCGAACCAGACATGTATTGTGAAGAAGAGGCAGCAGCATACCTGCTCTGCAAAGTAACCTGCCATATCAGAGAGAGAGGAGAGATATAGATTATCAATAAGGAGTTTGAGCTAATGAAAGATGAATCAAAATCAGTTTTTGAGTCAAGTCTATAAAATAAGATTCCTTCAAAATCACTATTTGGGTTATTTATTATTATATAAATAAATAAAAAGGTTCCCTGATTACTAGAGAATCCACCCCCAAAAGAATACTCACTTTTTTTCATCAAGATCCATGTCAAAGATGGGAATATCAATTTGGTGATTTTAGAATCAATAAAAATCGACTTTTCAAACATTCATCTGAATCCTGAACTACTAAGCACTTAGTGTGACGAGTGGCCACGAGAGAACACATGATTACTGGTTAAATTCGTGATAAAAAAAAAAAAAACTAAGAGGTTCTGATGATGCAGATAGAAAACCAATCGAAGATCATCTATGTAGAAAATACTAAGGAAGATCATCGAAAGGAGCAAGTAAAGAGAAGTCGATGTTATCGAGAGAAGAGAACCTGAGAGGAACGAGCCATCCGTCGGATGAGGCTGTTGATTACTGCCATTTTCTCCGTAAGGTAAGACGAAGAAACAAAGAGATGATGATCAAAGAAGATGAACCTGTTGAATTGAATGAGAGTGAGCGTTTTTTTTTTTTGAGATTGGTTTTCAAAAACAGAGGAGGATCAACATCATATCAACGTATTATAATCTCTTCGAGTTCCATTTGATTTTGAACTATGACGTGTCATTGAGTCATTATCTATCTATACTAATAAAGTATGCTTTTTTATCTCCTTGGGGAAAAAAATGCCATGTGGCATTTTCTTTTTAATAATTAAAATATTTTCTCAATTTAAATTTAATGAATTTTGGTATTAATTGTGAAATAAATTGGGGGTTTTAATTTTTTCTTCATACAAGTCCAAACGTTTATAAGAGTGTTTTGAATCTGATCCGGATCCGTAGTTGAACCGATAAATCCGGTGACCCAATATAAATCGAATTTGGATTTTGTGAAAAACCCATAAAACACACAAAAACTCACTAAAACCCGATACATGTTGCAGCACTGGTTGAACCAATATATAATTTTTTTTTTTACTATTTTTAGTTCAAGTTATGTTTTAAAATTATTTTTTATATTCTAAATTTCTAATTAAAAATTTTAAATTTTCAGTTTTATTGTCGCTTCCTTTTCTTCTACACTATAATTTACGTTTGCAAGAAAGGTGAGTCATGATTGTGCTTGAGCCGCACGTCCGTAAAACAGACTAAAGCACGATGAGGCTTATTATTCCTCTACACTACAATTTACGTTTGCAAGAAAGGTGAATAAATTATTTTTTATTTAACTTAGTTTATAACAAATCATTACATTTTTTAATTTACAGATCAAAAAGAATAAAATCATATGATCATGTGAATTACAAAACAGAGTTTTGGATTGTTGAAGAAGAAAAACCTGGCGAGCTTGATTATAATAAATTAGAGAATGCTCTTGCTGAAGAATAGCCCAAAGATGATGAAGTGACAAATTTATAAAATTTTGTTGGTAAGTTTTAAAATTTAGAGAAAACCAAAATTAGTTGATGTGATCTGGTGTTAGTTTATTTTTGTTATTGATAATTTATTACAATGATGTTTTAATCTTGGTTTATTTTGGATTGGAAGTTTAATTTTATGTCTTGATTTTTTAGATGTCATAACTCTTATGTTACAATTTTTTTAAATAGTCTAAACTATTTCTTAATATTTTGTATGTACACTTAAAATACTTAACTTTAGTTTTTATATATATATATTTGTTTTCATAGCTAATTAATATATTATTATATAATAAAACTAATTCATTTATTAATCCGCGATTCATCCGCGGTTGATCCAATGATCCAGTGATCCGGTAAATCATCCGATTCAATGTCCGGATTAGGTTTCAAAACACTGGTTTATAGGAATTCTTTGTATTTGATGTTGACGATGGAGAATATAGCCTCTACAATTCTTCTTCTTTAACGCAATCGACGTAATTGTTCATATAATCAATCCAGAAATCTCACTCATCCCACTATCTCTTATTGAATGCTTCTTTAGTTCCTGCTTTCTCAGTTTCATTGTATATGTATAGACGGTGTGAGAGTTCGGACGATAATCTCTTTACTTTTTCCAATTCAATCATTGTCGAATTCTCGGTTTCATTGCTCGGAGTTGAAGATAAATCGGTGTAGAGATATTAAGACTAGGCTACAACAATTTTGGCAAGCCTCAAATATTAAGAAAGGGGTGAGATATTGGGGTTGATATGTTGTTGATTAACGGGAAGGTACACCGATTTCTTATTTCAGTTTACCAGTTAATGATTGCTTACTTTTACAGTAGTAGTTTTTTTATGCATCATTTCTTTTCTCGGGTGGTGCTTTTACATGCGTTAATCAACTTTCTCAGGTTTAACACCTTCAAACATTTCTTGAAAGAAAGCTCAGTCTATGACATGAGTATTTAAGATTCCAACTAAATTAACTTTTCTACGACTATCGATTTTTATTCTATTTTTATTAATCGATTAGTAACAACTACTTATACTATTCTACTTTGAACTAAACAACTTCAAACAAAATAATATACTACGATCGCAAACCACTATAAAAAGATCAGAAAATATTATTTTTTACATATTTTTATTTAACATATTTTCTTTACTAAGAACATATAATAAATTATAAATTTAAGTAAGAATACAACATATGAATCCGGCGCGTAGCGCCGGAATATCACTAGTTTACATTATTTTAGTGTTTTTATTCACACAAAAATTAATTTGGCAGCCATCATAAAACGCACCAACTAGGCCAAGTTAGGTCTGGGCATCCGGGTCTTCGGGTCGGGTTCGGATCGGGTTTTGTCGGGTCCGGGTCCTTCGGATCCTGGAAATTTAGACTCATTTAGGTACCCATAATTTTTCGGGTCGGTTCCAGGTCGGGTCTTGTCGGGTTCGGATCGGTTCGGGTAATACCCATAATTTTCGGATTCGGGTCGGGTTCGGGTCGGGTTCGGGTCGGGTTCGGGTCGGGTTCGGGTATTTAGGATATAAAAAGGAAATAAAATATTCAAATTCTATCAAATTTAGTCAAAATTTATCATATATATCTAAATTTTTACAAAATAACTTAAAATAAACTATTAATAGTTAAAATAGAATATTTTTAATTCTATATTTTACATTTCAAACTTCATGTTACTTAGAAATGTTACAAAATAATGACAAAGATTGTTAATAAAAAGATATTTTAAAGTTTTTAAGTCGGGTTTGAATCGGGTCTATTCGGATCGGGTCTATTCGGGTCGGGTTCTTTTCGGGTCCGGGTCCTTTTCGGGTCGGTTCTTTTCGGGTCCTGGTCCATTCGAGTAGAAAATTTTTGGACCCAATAGATACTTGTAAATTTTCGGTTCGGTTCCGGGTCGGGTATTTTCGGGTCGGTTTCGGGTTGGGTTTTCAGGTCCAGGTTAAAATGCCCAGGGCTAGGCCAAGTGGTAGATAACAAAAACAAAATATTTCAAATTTGGTTACCTTATAAACTAAAGTTAGTACGAGAAAGTTAAATTAGGATTTATTTTGTAAGATTTCTTAGCATAAAAACATACGGTGGTAAGTAATGGTAAGGCTAAGATAAAAGATGACTGCTATAAACTGTAGTGATTGGTTACCTTATTTTACCTGTGCACCAAAAGATTACGGATTAAACTATAATTACTACTTTCATGACAAATCAGTCGCATTCGTATCATAGATGACAACAAAACGTCACATCAGATAAAACACTTTTGTCATTCAATTATTATTGTTTATTATAGTATAAATGCATGCATTACACAATACAAAAATGAAATAAACAAATATCTGAAAAGTAAACTGCTTGCCGTTTTACAGCATAATAAACGCTGACAAGTTCAGGTTACCACGGCGCAATGTAGCACCTGACGACGGCTTGCAATCATTCATTCATTCATTCGTATTTGAGGAGAGGAGAGGGAAAACGATAAAAAAGAATCAATTTTTATAACAAGTTAAACCAAGTCAAGTCCTATCTGTAATAATCCTTCACATATTTATAGAGATAGAAGATCAGTGTCTGAAGAAAGATCACTCACTCAATTCTCCTGTAATAATCCTTCGCCGCCTGTAAAGTTTCTAACTTTGCTTCTTCTCCTCTTCTGGAGTTTCCAAGTCTTCTCCTTTTTCTCAATTCTCCTCTTTTGATTACAAAGCTTGCTCAATTTAGTTCGTTGTTTGTGTATACGTCCTTATAATTTTGCTTAACTGATCAAACCCAGAAAGAAAGTTTGTTTCTTTTTGAGTAATTCAGTTGCTAAATGCAATCCTGCAGGCTGTTGCTGTCATCGTGGTGATCGTTGAAAGTTTTTGATACAATGGGTGCTTCTGGGAGATGGATTAAAGCATTGGTTGGTTTAAAGATTGTATACAATCTTCACTTTGTTGGTTTTTTGGTATTTGCATAAAATGTTTGTTCAATTGGTTAAGGTGAAGGTTGCAAGCAAGAGCCGGTTTAGGAGAAAACATTCAGTTGATTTTGACGTTGAGAAGCTTCAAGATGGATTTGAAGATTCATATGCGCATAATGTGATAGATGATACTGGAGTCTCTACTCCAACTTCACTACAACCCTATGAAGACCAAAGTAAGGAACATTATGCTGCAACACGCATTCAGACAGCTTTTCGAGGCTTTCTGGTATGTGTTTTCGCCTTGTTTGTGTTCTTCATTTGCAATTTGTTCGAGTCTATGGCTTTTTGACTGGACTGACAAAGAGATGGTACGTTTTCTCAGGCTAGAAGGGCTTTACGAGCGTTGAAGGGATTGGTTAGACTTCAAGCTCTTGTTAGAGGACACGCTGTGAGGAAACAAGCAGCTGTGACGCTCCGGTGCATGCAAGCTTTAGTAAGAATCCAGGCTCGTGTACGTGCAAGACGTGTTCGCCTCGCCTTGGAGATTGAAACAGGCCAGCAACTACAGCAACAGCTAGCAGATGAAGCCCGAGTTCGAGAAATAGAGGTGACATGTCACTTGTATAAGTTATTATCAACTTCTTATATTCTTCTTGAGAGAACTACGGTCATGTTAACTATGTGTTTATCATCTCTCAGGAAGGTTGGTGCGATAGCATTGGATCTGTTGAACAGATCCAAGCCAAGCTGATAAAGAGGCAGGAAGCTGCATCTAAGCGTGAGAGGGCCATGGCATATGCTTTGACTCACCAGGTTACTCACAACCTCTATCCTAGTTAAGAAGTCATTGTTTTTGCCTATGCTAATAGTCTCATCTCACCCCTGTTAATAGTTTCATGTGCTTCTGTTTCTTTGTGGCTTTAAAAAGAATCTTTCTTTCTTTCTCTTACATTTAGATTGCTCTCTTGTAGTGGCAAGCAGGGACAAGGCAGTTATCTGCGCACAATGGATTTCAACCTGACAAAAACAACTGGGGATGGAACTGGTTGGAAAGATGGATGGCTGTTCGTCCTTGGGAGAACCGGTTTCTTGACAGTTACCTCATGGAAGATGCCAAATTAGGTGAAAACAACTTGGAGCAGTCTGAGAATGTGCCTAAAACGCAGATGAAAAATGCAAGCAAGATGATGCTAAACACTTCAAATCTTGTCTCCAGTCAGAAGGCAACAGGGCCATCTCTGTCTGATGGTGATTCATCTTCTCCTGCAATATCTTCAAGCATGCCAGTGGTGGTGTCCAAGGCTAGCTCAAAGAAAGACGATCTTTCTGTAGAAGTTAACTCAAGACCTGTCGCTGGTTCAAGATCGCACAGCAGTCCAAAAGAAAGATCAAGAAAGAAGGAACGGTTGTCTCTGCCAAACAGTGGTCAGATCTCTTTCTGTCCTTTTCTTTTCTTTTGCCTTTTTTTTAATGATTGCGAATATTCTTGAGCAGGAAAGTCCTTAGGATCTCAGTCAGCTAAAGCCAACCGAGCAGGAAAACTCACGCCAACATCTCAAAATATAGCAGTTGAAGACAACTCCACCCAAAACCGTAGAAGACACAACTCCGAGCCAATAAAACAGAGGCTTGCATAGAGTCTCTGAGACGCGTTAGTCCAAAATCTAAATCCCTCTCACATCGTCACTGTACATACACAGCTTCTGTTAAAAGGAAAAATAAGGAAGACAAAATCATGGGAGGACACACTGGGTTTCATTCAGACTCTTGGGATGCTTGGTTCACAGATCAAGAAGAGAAACAGTTTTTTGTCAGGAAAACAAACTCATGTTGCTCAGGCTCTCCCCAATGTGATTACTGTATATAGTACGTTGTTTTGTATTAAGTATTGATTTTTAAAAAGAGTGATTATTAAGTATTGATTTTTAAAAAGAGTGATTATATTACACTATCATAATAATATATTACATAGCTAATGATCTCTTTGAAACGGCAAAGTTGTTAATCAAAGTGAAAGATACATCAAAGTGCAGGGGCAAACACTGGAAGCTGGTGTGAGGTTGAATCTCTTCTATATCTTGCATCTTGATGAAGTGTTGATGCCAATCTTTCTTGTCCCTCTCTTACTAAGCCCCCGTCACTCCTCGGGTTATTTCTTGTCGGGATATTAACCAGAGGTCCTCCAAAGAAGATAGAGTCACCTGTATATATCAGTCTTCTCTCGTCTTGCTGCAGAGGAAGAGGAGCCTTTAGCGCTGATGATACAGAAGATGAACCTTGAGGTGGAAGAATGGGGGGTCTTTGATTCCTGTTGCGGACTTCATGCATTGTCGTTACAGGAGGAGCTGATGATACGTATCTCCCAGCGTCAGGATCCCAAACAACTGATGTCTTCCTCACATCTCTCAGAAGAGAAGTTGAAGGAGCAGAGAGAAACAGTGGCTCAGCGTTGTTTCCTCTGTGCATGTGATGGGTTGTTGTTGCAGAGAAGCGATGGCCATTTATTGTAGAATATTGAGGGAGAGGAGCAAGTGTGACTGACTCGTCGTGAACATGTCTTGGACTGCTGGCGTTGCTCATGCCATGGTTCCCGGTGTCATTCTCATCCCGGCTACTTTTTCTTGGTGCAGCAAACAAGTTTCTAGAAAGAGATGGCTTCAGCACATTGTTCCGTAACTCTTTCCTTGCGGCCACATTTGCATCTGTGCTTACACTACTGATGATACTAACCGTGCCAATGGAACTAAGTTCATTATCAGGGAAATGGGGATTGTGTATCGGTCTCATGACAGATGAAGATGCTCTAGCTCTAGCAGCTGCTCTTGCAGCTTCATTTGCGTCCAGCTTCGCTAGCTTCCATGCACTGCGTTTAACAGATCTTTTTGGAGCCTTGGTGCCTCTCTCTGCTGCATCTGGATCTACGGTGGACGGAACCATGTGAGACTCTAGCTGCGGAATGACTTCATCCTGAAGGTTACATATAGGGATTGGTAACAACACATTCAGATGATATAATAGAACACAAGTATATTGCAAACAATATACTCTTTTGGAGTTTACCTGATTATCAAACACTCTAGGTGGAGTGCACCAGACTCCCTTTTTGTATGATGGCTCAAGAGAGCTTCCACCACTAAAGCCGGTTGTGCCAGACCCAGTGGGAGAGTAAAGCACACTCTGAATCTCCTCCTCAGCAGCTGGAGCCTCGCTCATGGCTCTCATCGCCAGAAGATAATCATACGTTGTAAGTCCCTACCGATTAAGACAAGCTCACGCACGTTGATTATATTGGAACATGCCATCAGCAAACTATAAAACAACATAATAAAACGTAGTAAGAGCTTCTAAAAAACTAAGAGAACCTTTTTAATGAGCAACGTGTGGAAAAAGAGAAGTTGGCTCAGATGATAACATGCCGGAATGGTAACAACAGTGCAAAGGCCCTAACAGAACTTGCAGAGACAGACATTAGGAATATAGGAGCTTTGTTATATCAATGCCAAAGCAACAGTCATCAAGAATTGCTTACAACAACTGCCGCAAGAGGTGCCAGAGAGAAGCTACTTCCGAGTCTATCGACAATTTCTGTCTCCATTCTCTTCTTATCAGCAAATACACGAACAATAACTGCAATTCCAACTGCTGCTTCAATAATGAGCTGAGGTAGAAAGTGGAAACTATTATTAGGGGTTGTGAAAAAAAAAAAGTTCAGTAGGAATCATATTTACATACCCAAAGAAGGCAGGCAGTCATCAGAGATACAAAACTCATGTAGTTTTTGCGGCCGACACAATTGTTAAGCCACTGTATCATCCATTCAATTCCAAGTCAAATATCCCAAGATAAGTGTAACTAATTGCAAGAAAAACATGTACCTTGCAATGGTGATCGATACCAACAACACATTTGTCACAGCTCCTACAATGCTTGCTGGACTTATGTACCTGTGAAACATACATAACTCAGTACAAAAAAATAGGCTAGCAAATTTATTTAGGAAACAAACGCTAAAGTTAGTTGTATCATGCATGATTGTCTTTTATATTACAGAGCATATATATGTACAAGAATAGAGACTTGATGCAGCTTTCTGAATCTTGGAAACCATGTTATTTTAATACCTCAGAATTGCACAACATGCAATATAGACCCACTCTGCTATCTCCCTGTTGTTCTTCCTGTTTCCAGCAGTCTTCAAGAACAAACACACAACAGAAGATAGCAAGAGGATTATGGCAAGATTTTCTAGGAACAGAGTCCGCTCTTTCATCATCTCCTACAGAACCTCTGACACTAGAGTTTGCTGCTAAAGTAGAACTCATTGAGACAACTGAAGGACAAGACTGCAACTGACTGCCAGTTTCATTAATGTCCCTGGAGATATCTCTGGCTGATAAAGGATGAGGCAAGTCAAATATCGACATGATTCTTGGATCCGCAGGATTAATAGCAGAACACCTAACATACAGAACGAATACAAGAAGAGCCTGCAAACACACATAATCCATCAACACACAAGAAGAGCCTTATGGAAGTATAAAGCTTGAACATACCACCGGAGAGTAAACACCGATCAAAACGTATTCCCAAACGCGTCCTCCGGCGAAAGGAGCCAAGAAAGCATAGTAAGCGACCACCAACAAGCAAAACACCGTCACCGCAATCACCTGACAACGAAAAACGTCAAACTAGTAAACTGTTGTCGATCGAAACATGCAGAACAGAGTTCGAATTCATTACACAATGAAGTACTCTACTACCTGAAGAGTGTCAGCGGGAAGTTGCCAGCCGTGTCTCCTCACCATAGCTTCTGTAGCAAGCGACAAGAACCAGAGACCCAACCCTTAATTCACGACGGACAAGATAGCAGTTTTTCTCTGACTGTGGCAGGTTTTAGTCATAATTAAGTCTTGACAAAATTCTACTATATGAAGAGATAAAGGACAAATCTCGTGGACTTACTTATATTACAAAATGACTCCCATGGTTTTTATATCTTAAATTAGTTACTTTTTCAAAAGAATTTTATAATTTTTGTGGAGAAAATTGCCAATTGTGACTCAAAACATGATTTCAAATACAATAGTAAACCCAAACTTGAATCAATAGCAAAAGTAACCTAAAAGGTTATTGAAATTACAACTAACCTCTTGTGAACAAACAAAAAAACCGAATATTTGTTACGCTTCTACCCCACGTAAGTCGTCTGTACAGACGACTTTAAACTAAGTCGTCCAGACGACTTAAAACTAAGTCGTCTGGCTCTGTTGAGCTTAAAAATAATTTATAAATTAAAAAAAAAATGTTTGGACAAGTGAAAAATAAAAATCATGTAATTATTAACAGTTTTAAATGATGTAAATTAACATATAATAAAAATGAATAGTTTTCAACATAGATGAGTGAAAGTAGTTAATCATGATATTCTTTGGTTTTGAGGGTTTGAAAACATATGTTGTAGTATTGTATGTATTCTTAGGGTTAGATTTTGGAAAGCTTGGATTTTTTCTAAAATATATATTTTTTACTTATATGTCTTTATTTCTGTGTATAGTTAACACTTTTTAAGTTTAATTTGATTTTTTAAAGTGTCTAGTTAGTTAATTAAGTTTAGGGGTTATGTTTAGGGAAAAGACGACTTAACTATAAGTCGTCTGTTGAATAATTAATGTAGACGACTTACATTTAAGTCGTCCAAACCGTACCGAACCTATAATTTAACAAAGTAATTTAAGCCTAACCGAATAATTTACCGGACATATAAATACATTTTTTTCCCTTTTTCACAAATTTTGGAAACCCTAGCGCCGTTTCTCTCCTTAGGCGACAACGAAGGCGAAATCCATCTTCTCTGATTCTTTCCTTCTTCTTTTCTCGTCGATATTTGCAGATCTGTAACCGCTGGTGTCGTTATCTTCTCATACCGTAAGTCATTCATCCATCCATCTTGTAATAAGAGTCCTTAGAAGACTTACTGGAAGTCGTGACGACTTAAGACTTCTTGGAAGTCGTCTTGGAAGTCGTCTGAGCAGTCTTCTCACTATATTTTACATGCAGTATTTGTATTTAGAATAGTTTGCTTGTTCTGATGCTTGTATTTGATTGTATTTGATTGTTTTGCAAGGAAAAATGGATTTACCAGAACTCCCGCGGAGGATATATACGTTTGGGAAAGAACCCACTGCAATGAAGAGCATTTCGTATCATACTGATAACTCGAAGTTGTTTGCTGCTCTAAGTGAAGGTCTAAGAGCTGACGAATACGAGGAGCTGAAGGAGTCGAAGTTGGGAGTGTTCATCAAGTTCAAGGAGCTGAATTTTAATTGGGCTTCAAGGCTGGTGCATTATATACTCGGTTTCCAGCTTAAGATCAAGAAGAAATATGAGCTCTAGTCTCTCGTTGGTGTAGAACCGATGAGGTTTTCACTGATAGAGTTTGAACACCTCACTGGTCTGAACTGCGCGGACATGAAGGACCTCGAAAATCCAAGGTGTGAGGTTACGAAGGAGATGGCTGCTTTCTGGGACAAGATGGGTGTTCATATCGAGGCTGGGCCAAATGTTGATCAGATAATAGGAGCATTTAAGAGATGCCAAGAGTGGTCACGGGAAGATCGCATACGGCTCGGATACCTTGCTATCTTAGCCGGATTCATTGAAGGGAGAAAGTTCTCAACCCCTATACGTGCTAGTCTTGCAAAGCTAGTGATGGATTTAGAAAAATTTGAGAATTATCCTTGGGGGAGAGTGGCGTTCAAGGTGCTGATAGCTTCTGTGAAGGCAGCAAATTTGGAAGCAAATTCATACACTGTTGATGGCTTTATTCAAGTTCTTCAGGTGTGGGTGTACAACTTCCTGCCAGATTTAGGTGCAAATTTTGGGAATCCCCAACCAAACAGGCCGACTCCACCGTTGCTGGCTTACAAGGGTGGCAAAGGACGCCGATGTTTTAAAGAGGCCATCTTGAGGCAGGTATATAAACTTCAGTCCCTAAAACTTCGCAGACGACTTAAATTTAAGTCGGCTGGAAAGTCGTCCAGAAAATGCTTACTTTAATTTAAGTCGGTTATCCAGAAAATGCTTCACAGACGACTTTAATTTAAGTCGGCTGGAAAGTCGTCCAGAAAATGCTTCACAGACGACTTAAATTTAAGTCGTCCAGAAAAGTCGTCTAGAAAAGACTTCACAGACGACTTTTCTGGACGACTTAAATTTTAGTTGTCTGTGATTTTCTGGACGACTTTCCAGCCGACTTAAATTAAAGTCGTCTGTGAAGTAGTAGGGACTGAAGTTTATGCATTTTTGCAGACTAAGGTGATCAACTTTATTGAGAAGGACTTTGGTGAAATGTTTCCACGTTGGGAGTTTGATGCAGAGGACTCGGCCGCGGATAACATAATCAAAGTTATGTTTAATTCGAATCCTAAATGGAAGTGGACCATGGATTGCTGGGAAGTCAATCAGATGAATGAAGTGATTGCAGCGGAGACTTTGAGTGGTTTGAAGGAAGATAGTGGAAGGCCTCGGAAAAAAGCTTGTAAAGGGGGTCTCAAGGAGGCTTGCAAGGAGGCTCCTGTAGAGGCACCTAAAGATGAGACTGAAAAAAGCTGTTCTGGGATGTGCCTTAAGGAGATTAAGTTGCTGAGTGATAGGTTGGAAGCTGTAGAGAAGATGGTTGGAATCACCAAAAACCGAACTTCTGGCTCGCCGAAACCACCTTTGCACGAACAAGGGGTTAGTACCATAACCTCTTCCAAAATCACAGAGCAGAGAGTCACTAGGCAAAGTGATATGAATAAGAACTGATGTGCTTTGTTTGTTGTGTGTGCTTGGTTGAACCTTTGTTGATTTGTTTCTTTTTTTATGTATGTATGGATTTTGTTTGATTTGTTTGATTTGTTTGATTTGTATGTATGGATTTGGTCAATGATTTTTAAACCCGTCTTGTACATCCAAATTTCAGAGTGAAAGTGTGAATGGAGCGAACGAGTCAACCCGTCTTGAGGCTCCAAAGGCGAAAGCTCCACAGAAGTATGCGATTCCACAGCTGCATGATTCTCCAGCAACGAGTGAACTTAGCGTTCTTGTATTGGACAAACGAGTACCCACTGCTTCAGACATAAGGCAGAATCTCAGAAGGCAGACAAAGAAGGATAAAATGATTGCACAGGTCCATGAAAAGATTGACCGAGAGAGGAAACTTGCTCCTTCACAGCAAACTCCTTTTAAGGGAAACAGCACTGTCAAACATATCATTCGAAACAAAAAGGTTGGACAAGCATATGATCCTTTTGCCTTCGCTAACAAGAAGATGTCGGAGGTGCTCACAGCCTGGTTGAAACATGATCCGTAAGTGAGAAAATGTCCCATAATAGCTTGCTTTGTGCTATAAAATGATTGCGCTTATCTACATTATGTGTGTGCAGTTATTTCAAAACACGTTTGGATAAGAAACCACGTCTATGTCCAAGTCGGTTCTATTCCACACTCCGAACCTCCTTAGCATGGCTGGACGACAGAGTAAGTTTTCTGCTATTTACTTTAGAGAGCTAATGGACAACTTAACAGACGACTTAATTATAAGTCGTCTGTTAGGTCATCTATACAGACGACCTAACAGACGACTTATGTTTTAGTCGTCTTTAAGTCATCTGTTTAGATGACCTAACAGACGACTTAATTATAAGTCGTCCTATAAGTCATCTGTTTAGATGACCTAACAGACGACTTAATGATAAGTCGTCCTATAGGTCATCTACCTAACAGACGACTTATCTTTAACTCGTCCGTAATGTCTTCTATCACTGACTTGTCTTGTTTTATATGCAGCATATGGATGCTTTTATTTATTTACTGAGGCAACGGTACCAAAAAAATCCATCGCATTTCAGGAGCGACAGAATGTGCTTTCTTGACCATACTTTTGCTCAGCATTGGACGTACAAGTACCCGGAATTTAAGGCAGGCAAGCCCAATGTCAATGGTTTAGGAAGAAAGCTTCCTGGTGGGGCGTTGGATTATTATGGAGGCAACTTACCATCATGGTGCAAATCTGGGAAGGTTTGGGGGACTGATGTGGATGATATTTATGCGCCACTCAACTACAAAAACAACCATTGGGTTGCTATGTGGATATCGATCCCAAAGAGGCACATAGTCGTGTGGGACAGCATTGTCGGACATATCAGAGATCGAGAACTCGAAGTGTTAGTGGAGCCTTTTGTCAACATGATCCCTTACCTGCTTGTTAAGTACGCTGCCTCGGATGAAGAACGTTTCAAGTTGTCTCTGGAGCCATACACATATGAGAGTCCAACCGTTGGAGTACCTCAGTGCCGAGGTGGTGATTGTGGTTTGTTCACTCTCAAGTACATTGAATGTCATGCTCTTGGGTTTCAATTTCGTCCAGATTTGTTGTGTCATAAGAACTCAAAGGCGATCAGGGAGAAGATGGCGGTGGAGATATCTAAGGAGCTTCCTAATTTCCATTCTACAGAGAACGAAGACATTTTCCACCTTTGATGATGATGTACTTGACTCAGGATAGAATGTAGTATTTTTGTATAAGGAAACGTAACAGGGTCAGGATAGGAGGTAGTATTTTTTGTAACCTATCCTCCTACCAAACAATTATGCTTTTGTATAAGGAAACGTAACTTGCCTTTTTCATGCTTGTCCTTTTCATACCATACTATCTGGACTTCTGGACGACTTAACAGAAGGTCGTCTGGACTTCTGGACGACTTAACTTGAAGGTCGTCTGGACTTCTGGACGACTTATAGTTTTGAGTCTTCTTAAAGAAAAAACTCTGGACGACTAAATGGACGACCTTCGGGACGACTTAAATGAAGGTCGTCTGGAAGTCTAAACAGTGGACGACTTAAAACAGTTACCAATGTTAGCACCTCTTTCTTAACCAATCACATTTAATTGCACCACACACGCGAAGAGTTGCCTTCGTTGGAAACTGATCTCACGCGTAAGGTCGCAATCATTCTCTGACAACTTCTTGGGACGGTTGCGATACTATCTATAAATAACCATCAACCCTCGCCTCAATACAGTAAGGAAGACTAAAGGCTGAAGAAGAAGAAGAAGAAATTCCTCTCAAACTCCGAAAGTAAGAAATCTCGACCTATTATACGACTTTAGTTATCATCATTACGCCATACTTGTTCTGATGTGATTTATGCTGCTAGGTTTAAAATGTCTGGATCGATCGACCTCAAGAGGAAGCGTCCGATGGAGGAAGACTACGGCAAAACCCCGGAAGAGGGTTACGCTCAAGGAGAGGCTGCTGCAACGGAACGGTACCGGGCGATCCTCCGCTTGGTTAGGGATGAGCAAACCGCGACGGCCAAAAAGAACTCTGCCGAAGTCGAACGCAACTCTCTCTCCGATCAGATCGCTTTGCTCGAGGAGATGCTCCACAAGGGGGACCGGTTTGACATCCGGGCGGAGAAAACCAGACTCAAAGCCGAACTCAGACGTGCGAAAGAGGAGGTGAAGGCTATCAAGGTCCCTTTCGTTGATTGGGAGAAGCTTGGCGAGGGCTGGTTTTGGTCTCGGCCTTGAGCGGCCTTCTCCAAATAAAATATAATTTTAATTATGTTATTTGTAATTTTTTTTTTTAAATTTGAACAATGAATTTCTGGTTTTAAGGAAATAATTTTAATAATGTTATTCCTATGTCTAACTACTAACTTGAAGACTTAACAGAAGGTCTGAATGGAGTTCTGGACGATTTAACAGAAGGTCGTCTGGACTTCTGGACGACTTAACAGAAGGTCGTCTGGAGAGACGACTTTATACTAAGTCGTCTGTTTCTGTGCAGCTTAAAAATAATTTATAAATTAAAAAAAAAATGTTTGGACAAGTGAAAAATAAAATAAAAATCATGTAACTTGAAGACTTAACAGAAGGTCGTCTGGACTTCTGGACGACTTAACAAAAGGTCGTCTGGACTTCTGGACGACTTAAAAATAAATCGTCTGGTTCTGTGCAGCTTAAAAATAATTTATAAATTAAAAAAAAAATGTTTGGACAAGTGAAAAATAAAATAAAAATCATGTAACTTGAAGACTTAACAGAAGGTCGTTTGGACTTCTGGACGACTTAACAAAAGGTCGTCTGGACTTCTGGACGACTTAAAAATAAGTCGTCTGGTTCTGTGCAGCTTAAAAATAATTTATAAATTAAAAAAAAATGTTTGGACAAGTGAAAAATAAAAATCATGTAACTTGAAGACTTAACAGAAGGTCGTTTGGACTTCTGGACGACTTAACAAAAGGTCGTCTGGACTTCTGGACGACTTAAAAATAAGTCGTCTGGTTCTGTGCAGCTTAAAAATAATTTATAAATTAAAAAAAAAATGTTTGGACAAGTGAAAAATAAAAATCATGTAATTATTAATAGATGAGTGAGTGAAAAATAAAAATCATGTAATAAAAATCATGTAAATTAACATATAGTAAAAATGAATAGTTTTCAACATAGATGAGTGAAAGTAGTTAATCATGATATTCTTTGGTTTTGAGGGTTTGAAAACATATGTTGTAGTATTGTATGTATTCTTAGGGTTAGATTTTGGAAAGCTTGGATTTTTTCTAAAATATATATTTTTTACTTATATGTCTTTATTTCTGTGTATAGTTAACACTTTTTAAGTTTAATTTGATTTTTTAAAGTGTCTAGTTAGTTAATTAAGTTTAGGGGTTATGTTTAGGGGTTATGTTTTTTAAAGTGTCTAGTTTTTAATGTAGACGACTTACATTTAAGTCGTCCAAACCGTACCGAACCTCGAAATTTACAATGTCCTTTTAACCTAACCGGATTATTTACCGGTTATATATAATGTATATTTTTTTTTTACTCAGTTTTTGGCGGAATTCAGAAAAAAACCAACCGTCGTTTCTCTCAAAGGCGAGTTCGAAGGCGATTTCCGTCGAGTCTCTCCAATCCATCGTTCTCACCGTCGATTCTCTCTAATCCGACGTTATCACCGTCGTTCTCAACACCGCTTCCTTTTTTTTAAGTTCTGAGAGGAAACCCTAGCCGCGCATTCTCAGCCGTCTCGTTGAACTCCGCCGCCGTTAAGTTATATCTCTTACTGTTTCATTCAGGTCTGCTATAAAATGGTCTGGGACGACTTATAATTTAGGGTCTGGGACGACTTATAATTTAGGGTCTGGGACGACTTCTAATTAAGTCGTCTGGAAAGTAATCCATCTGGACGACTTTACGGACGACTTATTATTTCAGATCTGCCAGATTGTCTGTTTGAGTCGAAGTTTACGGACGTCTGTTTGTCTGTTTGACATTGGTTGTCTTTGATTGTTTTGCAGAAAAAAATGGATTTGCCGCGTAGGATACATACACTAGGTGAAGAGCTCGAACCAAAAAATAGCATTTCGATTCATCCAGCCTCGAAGTTGCATTCTGCTCTACGTGAGGCTCTTCATGATGACGAATACGAAGAGCTGAAGGAGTCGAAGTTGGGAGTTTTCATCAAGTTTGGAGAGCTGCAATTTGAATGGGCTTCAAGGCTGGTTCACTTCATGCTCGGTTTCCAGCTGGACATAAAGAAGAAGTATGAGCTTTGGTGTCTCGTTGGTGCAGAACCTGTGAGATTTTCGCTGTTAGAGTTTGAAAACCTCACTAGGCTAAACTGCGAGTACATTGACGACCTTGAGAGACCTCAATGTGTTGTTACTAATGAGATGACTTCTTTCTGGGGGTTGTTGAGAGTTCATGTCGAAGCTGGGCCAACTACTCAGGAGATAATAGAAACACTTCAGAGATGCGCAGGGTGGTCTCCGGATGATCGCAAGCGGCTCGCGTACCTTGCCATCTTCACTGGATACATTGAAGGGAGAAAGTTTTCAACCCCTACACGGGTTAGTCTGGCTAGGCTAGTGATGGACCTAGAACGGTTCGAGAATTATCCATGGGGGAGAGTCGCGTTTAAGGTGTTGATGGACTCTGTGAAGGGCAGAGATATTTCAGGTTGTTACACAATTAATGGGTTTGCGGCAGCTCTCCAGGTCTGGGTGTACACAGCTCTGCCGGAATTGGGTGCTACTTATGGTCACCCTCTCCCAAACAATCCGTCTCCACCGATACTGGCTTTCAAGGGTGGCAAGGGACGCAGAGCCTTTAAAGAGGCTATCCTCAGACAGGTATCTACTTCAAACCAGACGTAATCCAGCTGGACGACTTAATAGACGACTTATAACGTTCCAGACGACTTAATTATAAGTCGTCTAGAAAGTAATCCAGCTGGACGACTTAATAGACGACTTATAACGTTCCAGACGACTTATTTTTTTTACATCTTATCTTCTATTTACTGCAGACTAGGGTGATCAACTTTGTTCAGAAGGCCACCGTTAAAGAAATGATTCCAAAATGGGAGTCTGATGTTGAGGATGTCGCCGCGGACAACATTATTAAAGTCATGTTTGTGAAGAAAACGTGGAAGTGGACCAAGAATTGCTGGCAAGTCACTGGTACTCAAGTCAAGAGACAGCCAGCGAGGAAGAAAGATACCGTGAAGGATGAGAGACCAAGACCTCTGAAGAAAGCTAGAATAGAGGCTATTGAAGAGGCACCTAAACAGGCGAGTGAAGAGGAACCTGCAGAGGCGAGTGATGAGGAACCTGCAGAGGCGAGTGAAGAGGAACCTGCAGAGGCTCGTTCAAAAGTGACTACGACTGTTGATGGGTTGACCAGAGAGGAAATTGAAGCCATGTTCAAGGTCATCCTTGATTCCATGAGGGAAGGGTTTGGGACGTGCATTCGAGAGATCAAGGATCTCTCGAAAAGGGTGGAAGCATTGGAGAAGAAGGTTGGTCTCACCACAAAACGGAAACGGAAAGGGACACCAACAGGGACAAAGGCACCCGGGGTTAGTAAACAAAGTTGATCACCTTATATTTAAGTCGTCTAGAAAGTAATCCAGCTGGACGACTTAATAGACGACTTATAAATAAGTCGTCTGGAAAGTTTTCCAAACGACTTACTTATAAGTCGTCTATTAAGTCGTCCAGCTGGATTACTTTCTAGACGACTTATAATTAAGTAGTAGAACACTTATAATTTTGTACATTGCAGAGTGAAAGTCTTCCAGATGGTAGTTCCTTGCCGGAGGAGAAAGGGACTGGTGTGCATACAGATGGTAGTTCCTTGCAGAAGGAGAAAGGGACTGATGTGCCTACAGATGCTCGTACCTTGCCGGAGGAGAAAGGGCCTGCTGTGCCTGCAGTTGCTGCAGTTGCTAGTACCTTGCCGGAGGAGAAAGGGCCTGCTGTGTCTACAGTTGCTAGTTCCTTGCCCGTGGAGCAAGGGACTGGTGTGCCTACAGATGGTAGTTCCTTGCCGGAGGAGAAAGGGACTGATGTGCATACAGATGGTAGTTCCTTGCAGAAGGAGAAAGCTAGACCTGAAGAAAACAGGGACGCTGCTATGATCCTTGGCCGTGCAAAGAGTGATCGAAGAAGGAAACTTGCTGCTTCACAGCAATCTCCTTATGCGGGCAACACGACGGCCAGGGCCATCATTCAGCAGTATCCAGGCTATCATCCTTTTGCACCAAATAACAAGGATAAATTGAAAGAGCTCGCTACTTGGTTGCAAGAGTGTCCGTAAGTGTTTGCTTTTCCCATAATAGCTTGCTTTAGTCTACAAAAACTGATCGCTTTTAAACATTTTGTGTTTGCAGTCAATATAGAACACCATACGAAAAAAAACCACAGAATTGTCGCACTTGGTGGTATCAGACCCTCCGGAGAGACTTAGAATGGCTGACGGACTGTGTAAGTCTTCTGCTATGACTTAGTTCAATTACTTGTAAGTCGTCTGGACAGTCGTCTACGTAGACAACTTACCAGATGACTTACCAATAAGTCGTCTGATAAGTCGTCTGTTCGTAGATGACTGTCCAGACGACTTACCTTTAAGTCGTCTGTTCGTAGATGACTGTACAGACGACTTACCCTTAAGTCGTCTGATTCGTAGATGACTTTCATCACTAACTTACAGTTACTAGCTAAGTCGTCTGATATCTTATATGCAGCATATTGATGCTTGGATGAATGTGCTGAGGAAGAGGTACACGGATAACCCACATCATTTCAGGAGCGACAAGTTATGCTTCCTTGATCATCTCTTTGCTCATCATTGGAGTTTTAACTACAAGGAGTTTAAGGATTCCGAGCCCGATAGGAATGGTTTAGGAAGAAGACTACCTGGTGGGGCGTTGAATTATTATAATGGCACTATACCATCATTTTGCAGATCAAACAGGATTTGGGGCCTTGATATCACAGATGTCTATGCGCCACTGAACCACAACGACAGTCATTGGATTGCTATGTGGATCCAAATCCCTAAGAGGCACATTGTCGTCTTTGACAGCATCTGTACATGTATCTCCCCAGAAAAACTCGATGAGGTGATGGAGCCTTTTCTCCACATGATCCCTTATATGCTTGTTGAGTGTGCTCCCAATGACGTGGTACGTGCCGAATACAGCCTGGCGCCATTCACTTATGAGAGACTAGAGGATTTACCTCAGGCCAGAGCTGGTGATTGTGGTGTGTACGCTGTAAAGTACATTGAATGTCATGCTCTTGGGATGCCATTTAGTAAAAAAGAGTTTGCTAAGAACAAGGGGAAGGCTATTAGGGATAAGTTGGCGGTGGATATATTTGAAGAGTTGCCTGACGTGCATCTGTGGGAAAACAGGGATGGCGATGAAAACTATGGTGCATATGGTGATGACAGATAGATCAGGCTGTAGCCAATGTATTTGTAACCTTTTGTATATAAACTTGATATTTTGTGCAGTAACCTTTTGTATTTGTAAACTTTTTGTAATCTTATGTGCAGTTCCCTTTTGTTATCATTTGTTTCATACTCTCGTCTGTTTAATCTACAACCATCTCAACTCAACTAATATAAAACACTAATAATAGATTTTTTGACACATAAGTTCATTACATGAAGACCATGAAGACCTTACGGACGACCTTCGGGACGACTTAAATGAAGGTCGTCTAGAAGACTAAACACTGGACGACTAACTTGAAGGTCTTCTTGAATAAAAACAACTCTAGACGACTAAATGGACGACCTTCGGGACGACTTAAATGAAGGTCGTCTAGAAGACTAAACACTGGACGACTAACTTGAAGGTCTTCTTGAATAAAAAACTCTGGACGACTAAATGGACGACCTTCTGGACGACTTAAATGAAGGTCGTCTGGAAGACTAAACCTCGTCATTCTTACATTGTGGTTTCGTATGGCCAGGTTCCTTGCACACAGAGCATCTATAAGCTCTGTGTTGCTTCCTGGGTTTACGTCCTCTCATCCTGGATAGCTCCAACCAGGATTGCCATCTTGATTTCTTCTGTCTTCCCCGACCACGCTTTACTTCCGGAGGAAGGCATGTGCGTTCCTCAACTTGTTGTCCATTACAAGGATATATATTCTCTGAGTATCCTGCAAACAGAAAATCCTTTGAGTACACTGGAGATACAAGTGTGTTGATATGCAAACCGACAGATTCTCCAGCAGCTATAGCATGAGAGCAAGGTATTTTCTCCACTGCATAGACACCACAATCACATTTCCCATGTTCCAAATCAACCACACAGTCCATTCTGCCACCTTTCACAAAGAATTGCCATCCGCCAATTGGTTGTACCGTCATCGTATCTGCTATCTCCGATCGAACAGCAAGCAAGTGTTCAACACCCCGACTATGTTGAGTAGTGAGACTCAAAGCATCTTCTCTCCTTTTCCAAAACCACTTTCCTAGCTTCTCCCTTATGAACTCCAACAGGAACTGAATCGGAAATCCTCTAGCTCGCTTCAGTGCGGAATTAATAGATTCAGCGATGTTGCTTGTTTTTATGTTGTACCTGTCCCCCTGGCAATGAACCCTTGACCATAGGCTGACGTCGGCATCCTCCAAATATGTTGCAAGGTCCGGATTTGCACTCCGTATCTCATCCATGTACCGGTCAAAATCTGAAACCGTATGAGCATAAGCAGCACCTTTCACCAAGTACAAGAGATGTTTCCCTTTAAATTTTTTGACAATGTTTTCTTGAAGGTGATAATAACATATTCCTCGGGTTGCCCAAGGAAACACCTTGTCACACGCATTTTTAATGGCCAAGTGCCGGTCGGAGACTATCACTAGAGGCTGGTCATCAGATACACAAATAGCCAATTTTGTGAAAAACCATTCCCAAGAAGGTGCATCTTCAGCATCTACGATCCCAAAAGCCAATGGAAATATCTGAAAATTCCCATCTTGTGCGGTTGCAACTAGCATAACACCTCCATACTTCCCACTTAGGTGAGTCCCATCCACCACAATGACCCTTCTCTGATATCTAAAACCTTTGATAGAAGCTCCAAAAGAGAGAAATAGATACTTAAATCTATTCATAGAATCAAGTTCTATAGCCGTGATAGAATCGGGATTTGCTAAGGAGATTTGCTCGAGATATGATGGCAGACGCGAATACCCATCTTCTGCTGTTCCTCTCACCAATGTTTGTGCATATAAAAGTGCTCTGTATGAAGTGGTGTAATCAAGATTCATGCTAAACATCTTCTTCATTGCAATAGTGATATGCTGCGGATTCAACCCATCAATGATTCCAACACGATCAATGAAAAGCCTACCAACATACTTAGGAGTACAGTGTCTCCGCTGAGCGATTCGATCTCCCACTGAACATGTATGTTTTTCCACATACTTTGTTACCCAAAACGTTTCTGTCCCATCTTTCACACTTGCTCTGACCTTCCATTCACAACCACTAACCGGACATGTTGTCACAAGGAGAGTTTTCGTTGACTTGTATATTCTGAAGGTGAACTTAAGCCTCACTGCTGTCAACCTCAGTTCTGAAAGCAGTGCATCCTTGCTACCAAAACTCTGGTTGACATAGATATTGTTACCATTCGATCTTCCACCTTCCTGTTTTAATTCTTCAAAACATATATCATCTTCTTCATCCTCATCTTCAACCTTTCCATAAACACTGTAATCCTCACCATTCTTGTCCGCTTCAGTTTTAATAGAGATATCACCATCCTCCTCCCCATCATCCTCCTCCCCATCGTCATCCTGCCCATCATCCTCCCCATCATCCTCCCCATCATCCTCCTCCCCATCATGATTTTCATCTTCAACCAAATTATCATCATCCTCTTCAAAACATTCATCAGCTTCATCATCTGAAACCATTTGCACCTTGCTACGGCTTGATACACAAAGCCGTACACTATGCGTTTTGGTTATCTCGAGCAAGTTTCTAACTTGTCTATCACTTGTAACATGAATAGGAAGGGTGTCTGGAGCCATCATCATTTCTGCTGGTAATGAGTAGGTTATCTCCACAGATTCTGTACTCATGTCCAGGTTAAAATCTTCTAGAGCCATTGCAAGAAGTTCCGCATGCGTCGAACCTTCACTCAAAAAAAACATTCTCGCTCCTTTTGCATTATCAACCACAAAATCCCAACAGCAATCTTTTAACAACCATTCCCCATACACTGCATGTAACTGACGCATCATCTGCAAAAATTCAAAATAAAACACATTAGTAAACATAGAAGACGACTAAACAGTAAGTGACGACTAGACGACTAAACATTAAGGCAGACGACTAAACAGTAAGTCGTCTAGACGACTAACAGTAAGTCGTCTAGACGACTAAACAGTAAGTTGTCTAGACAACTAAACAGTAAGTCGTCCAAACAGGTCATTTTTGCAATTGAATTTTAATTAGGACGACTTACCATTAAGTCGTCGTAAGTCGTCTAAACAGTAAGTCGTCCAAGGAAGTCGTCTAGGATAAACGGGTTAGGTTTGCATTTGAACTAATTGTGTCAGATATTTGACTTTTCCTGGACGACTTACGGGTAAGTCGTCTCTGGGTAAACAAAAATTACAATATTTAATTGAAGCTAGACGACTTAATTGTAGGTCTTCTACGGTTAGTTAACTTTACCCAGACGACTTTACGAAAGTCGTCCTGGCAGATGACTTAGGAGAAAGTCGTCCAAGATAACCAAGGTTTGACCAGATGACTTGGGACGACTTACCAGTAAATCTGGACGACTTTGCTTATCTTGGAAGACTTTCAACTAAGTCGTCTTCCAGGACGACTTCCCCGTAAGTCGTCTGAGATAAGTTAAATATTTAAGTTTTATTTTCCAATTGCAAAAGTAACCAAGGACGACGTACAGTTAAGTCGTCTAGATTTAATAAAATTTGAAATTTTTGTTTTCCTTGGGACGACTTACCATTAAGTCGTCCAGAAAAAGTCAAATATCTGACACAATTCGGTCAAATGCAAAATTAACCCGTTTATTCTAGACGACTTACTGGTAAGTCGTCTAGGGTATTCTCACGATTTTTTTTTAAAGAACAAAGCCGGACGACTTTAGTTAAGTCGTCCGTTGGACCAGAAGACTTACGGGTAAGTCTTCTACGCGAACAGTTCTGGAAAAAAATTCAATTTCTTACCTTAAACTAGTGAGATGACTTCCTTAGCACACAGAGTCTTCTCCAACCACCCAGAACCTCAAACGAAAGTAACCCACGTTGAATAGTATGCTTCAATAGCTCTATCAACCATAAAAAGTTTTGAATCAAAAGCTTGAGTTTTTTGGATGAATATTGAGGCAAAGTGAGAGAGAAGTTGTTTTTAGTTCATAACAATTGAGAAAGAGAGAGTGTAAATCGTACTAGGTGCATTAAGGGGGGCATTAAGAGCTCCAAATTGGTAGTTTGTTGTGGTTGGTGTATTGATGGCAATGGCAATCAAGTAAATTTGTGAAGGTGATGAGGTTGAGAGAGTAAAAGAGCCATTTTCGAAAAAAAAAAAAAACATAAATTAATGGCATTTTCGTGAATAATGTGAACAAGTAGGGTTGAATATAGCTAACCATTTCCAACAAAGAAGGAGGGGTTAGTTTTGTGTTTGACTTTGAGTTGTGAGTTACTTTTGCAACAACCCCATTTTTGTGAGTGGAGGTCTGTCGAGAAATTTTAGCAGTAAACTTTTGACATTGATAAAAGTTATAGATTGTACATAATAATTATAATATTTTATTAAAATAATAATTTTACCAAAAAAACATATTGTAAATATATGTTTTCTATATGGATATATTTTGAAAAACTCGAAACTATAAACTAAATTTTGTTAGTTACATAGTTCTTTTTAAGAAAAAGCATATTGTAAACTAAATTTCAATACATTTTTGTAATTTTTTTTTATAAATTACCATAATTCTCACATAGATAGTAGAGTTCTCAAATTCTCTGAATACTGTAAGTTTTTGAGTTTCTTAATTTTATTTCATTCTTAGACTGACACAAATTGTTTTTTAATGGGGGAATGTATGAGTTTTTTCCTCAAACTCATTGATAAACTGCTAAAAACGCAGAAATATAATTTCGCTTATACTGTTTTAAAGAATTATATGCAATACAAACTAAAATATATGATTTTTTTTTATCAAACTAAAATATATATGATATTAAAAGTGTACAAATGCCCCTAAGAAAATTTGATTAGGAAATCCATATTTTGTTTTTGTTGTTTAAATAATTTAAACAAAATGTATAATCTTAATCGTTAGTGGACCAACCATAGCTAAGTCTGTTAGACTATATTTCTCATAATTTATTCAAAAGATGCATTAGTCACACGCTTCATCTAAATTACCAAGGAAGTATTGGCACGCGCGACGCGTGCGCCGCTGGGAATAATAATGGAACACAGAAGAAGAAAATGTGTTTTTTTTCCCACTAGATATTATAAAGCTTGAATGTTTGGTGCAGAACTAGTTAATCTATTTTCATTTTAATAAATAAAGATTTCGGTGTACAGATTGTTGAGGTTTTGTGATATTTTACATTCGTCAAAATTAATTTAAAACCAGTCAGATTTTTACTTTAATATTTTTCTTAGAGAGTTATACAGCTTTCAACCATATTGGTGTACAGACTGTTGAGGTTTTATGATATTTTACATTCATCAAAATTAATTTCAAACCAATCAGATTTTTACTTTAATATTTTTTTAAGATTTATACAGCTTTCAACCGTCAACTGTTTAGTATTTTCTCTTTAAAAATTTGTTTGTTCTAAAATAGATAAATTTTTACACGCATTGCATAATAAATTGTTTCTATAAAAAATAGACACATATTATTATATCTACTAGATGTCAAACAATATTCAATATTACTTATTTTATATCAATCGTCTTTATTACATAATATACGTCTTTTTTTACAAACCACATCTACTTTATTAATTTAGAAGTACACTTAGAAAATACCCCTTAATTTTTCAATTTATTTACATTCCTATGCCACTGAAAATTAAATTAAATTTCCTATTTTAATGTTTGTCTTTTTTAGTTGAGTTAATGTGTTGTCCTAATCTAAATTAAATTACCTATTTTAATGTTTGTCTTTTTCAGTTGAGTTAATGTGTTGTCCTAATATAAAATTTAACTTTCCTTCTCTACTAAATCAATTTCGAAATTATTTATAGTTTCCTAATTCTAAATTTACCACATTTAATGATAATAAACCCATATATAAAATCGTGTACTAATCCCATATATAATATACCATTATTACAAAGAAAAAATTTAAAATGAAAGAAAATATTTATACAATCATGGATCAAGCTCTAGAAATAAACAACAACAACGCTAAATTATTTTATAACAAATTTATTTTAATAGAAATTATAGTTCCAAATATGTTTATATATTTTATGTATTTATAAATTTATTTTATTTGGGATGCTAAGATTTTGGAATTGGAAAAAATTATACTCTACCTCTATATTATTTTAATTAAGAAATTTAAATTTTATATCAGAATAATTTATTAAGCTTTTAATTTTAATTTTTATTATAACTACAAAAATAATTTTTCAAACTGGATTTATGTGTAAATATTACAAATTCATCATTTAATATAAATAAAAAGTTAAAAACAGAAAATAAATACCCGTCCGGTCGGACGGGTCAAGATCTAGTTTAAATGATACCGTATTATCTAATCCGTTTATCCGCACCCCTAATAATGTTATAGACAAACCAGACCCACCAAACATGGTGCTGCCGCTAGACAGAGAGAAACCCTAGAAAACCAAAACCAAAGAAAAGAAGAAAGCAATCGTGCCTCCTCCTTCTCCGACCACTCGCTTCCTCAGATCGCGTGAACATCACTCGATTTCTCTCTTCTCTCCCTTATCATTCGCAGATCCAAACCCCAACTCGCACCGCTCAGCGCGTGCGTGCCTCCTCCTCCTCCCTCCTCTTCCTCCTCGCTACGAGATTACAGATTGACGGTTCCGATTCTCCGCCTTGATCTCCAATCTCCGTACGAGGTAACTCAATCTCATCTTCTTACAGCGAACTTACTCTCGTCGTCCTCGATCAGTTCCGCAATTAGATTCTGTAATAACAAGAACACGCCTTTGATGTAATAATAACGAATCACTACTCTTTTTTTTTTTAGAAACAAATGTAATTTTAACCGAAATGTTTGCAGTAGCTTGGTCATGGACATAGATCTTCACCTACACTCAGGTGACCTCTGCAAACAAGGCGATGATGATGACAGCAACAACGTCTTGCACAATTCAGACATAGACATTGGTAAGATGGAGGAGGATGATGTCACCGTCAATGACATGGTCGAGTACACAGAAAGTGTGAGCCTTGAGCCGCTCAACGGCATGGAGTTCGACTCGCACGGCGAAGCTTACGCCTTCTACCAGGAGTACTCGCGAGCCATAGGGTTCAGCACCGCGATACAGAACAGTCGCAGGTCTAAGACCACGAGGGAGTTTATCGACGCTAAGTTCGCTTGCTCTAGGTACGGTACTAAGAGAGAGTATGATAACAAGTCTTTTAACAGGCCGCCGCGTGCTAGACAGAGCAAGCAGGAGAATAATAATGTGGCTGGTGGTGGTGGTGGTGGTAGGAGGACTTGTGCGAAGACTGATTGTAAAGCGAGCATGCATGTGAAGAGACGGTCTAATGGGAAATGGGTGATTCACAGCTTTGTGAGGGAGCATAACCACGAGCTTGTGCCTGCGCAAGCTGTGACTGAGCAGGCGAGGAGGATATACGCCGCTATGGCTAAGCAGTTCGCTGAGTACAAACTATGTGATGCGAAGAGTTCTCATGAGAAAGGTCGGGGTTTGTCGTCGGTGGAGACAGGGGATTTCAAGATTCTGCTTGAGTTCTTGTCGCGGATGCAGGTTTTGAGTTCGAACTTCTTCTACGCGGTGGATCTTGGAGAGGATCAGCGTGTGAAGAATGTGTTTTGGGTGGATGCGAGGAGCAGGTGCAGCTATGTTAGTTTCTGTGATGTTGTTTCTCTAGACGCCACGTATGTGAGAAACAAGTACAAGATGCCGCTTGCTGTTTTCGTTGGTGTGAATCAGCATTATCAGTATATGGTCCTTGGTTGTGCGTTACTATCTGATGAGAGTGCAGGTACGTTCTCTTGGTTGATGGAGACTTGGCTGAAAGCGATGGGGGGACAGGCTCCGAAGGTTTTGATCACCGATCAAGACGTTGTAATGAACTCCATTGTTCCTGTTATCTTCCCCAACACTCGGCATTGTGTTTTTCTTTGGCATGTGTTGAGTAAGGTCTCTGAGAATCTTGGTCACAAAGAAGATTTTACAAGAAAGTTCGAGAAGTGCATTTATAAGTCATGGAAGGAGGAAGACTTTGCGAGGAGATGGTGGAAGATTCTTGCTAAATTCGGCCTCAAAGAAGATCAGTGGATGCAGTCTTTATACGAAGACCGCAGGAAATGGGCACCGACCTACATGAGCGATGTTCTTTTGGCGGGGATGTCTACACCTCAGAGAGCTGACAGTGTTAACGCTTTCTTCGACAAGTACTTGCACAAGAAGACTAGTGTACAAGAATTCGTGAAAGTATATGATACGATTCTGCAAGATAGATTCGAGGAAGAAGCCAAAGCTGATTCCGAAACGTGGAACAAGCAGCCGACAATGAAGTCTCCATCGCCGTTTGAGAAGAGCGTTTCGGAAGTCTACACTCCTGCCGTGTTCAAGAAGTTCCAGGTTGAAGTTTTAGGTGCGATTGCGTGTAGTCCAAGGGAGGAGAGCCGAGACGCAACATGCTCTACTTTTAGAGTTCAGGATTTCGAAAACAGCCAGGAGTTTGTGGTGACGTGGAACCAAGCCAAGGCTGAAGTCTCTTGCATCTGTCGGTTGTTTGAGTATAAAGGCTACCTCTGCAGACACACGCTGAATGTTCTTCAGTGTTGTCATCTCTCTTCCGTCCCCTCGCAGTACATATTGAAACGGTGGACTAAAGACGCGAAAAGCCGACAGTTTTCAGGAGAGCCTCCGCAGTTGCAGACAAGGCTGCAGCGGTACAACGACTTATGTCAGAGAGCGTTGAAGCTGAGTGAAGAGGCGTCCTGCTCTCAGGAGAGTTACAACATTGCGTTCCTTGCCGTTGAAGAGGCTTTGAGAAATTGTACTTCCGGCAGAAGTCTTCCAGATGTGGTCAGCTCACCAACTCAAGGTCTGGTTTCTGTGGAGGAGGATAACCAGAGCAGAAATGGATGCAAGACGAGCAAGAAAAAGAATCCAACCAAAAAAAGAAAAGTAACTTCCTTGTTTAAAATCTCTGCTTGCATACAACTTGAGTTTTTTGTTCTTAGCTTATCCCGACTACGTTGCAGGCGAACTCAGAGCAGGAGGTTATGCCGCCAGTTACAGCGCCAGAAAGCTTGCAACAGATGGTCTGTCCTTTTGTTGATATGACGTATCAATCATCTGTTAAACCAGAGTCCCCCAAGTATTTAATCATTTGTATTTACAGGATAAGTTGATTCCAAGGACAGTTGGCATAGAAAGTTATTACGGAACACAGCAGAGCGTGCAAAATATGGTAAATTATGCACACAAAACACATGCTGTTATTCTCTTATAAATTTGAACTTGTGTATGCAGTGTGGTCTGATTATGTGTGATTACAGGTTCAGCTGGACTTAATGGGTGGGCCAAATCGCGATAACTTCTATGGGAATCAACAAACAATTCAAGGATTGGTATGAAAATCGACCATCAACATCTATCTGTGTAACTAGCTTCTACTGTTTTTTTAGTATCATTAACTTTGGATTACAAAAAAAAAAAAAATCCCAACTGGTTTTCTGTAGCGACAGTTGAATTCAATAGCACCAAGCTATGACAGTTACTACGCTGCTCAGCAAGGCATCCATGGACAGGTACCTTACTTATTCTCGTATCTTTCAAGAGCATTGTTCAAATCTTTTTACCAATTTAAATTTGATCATTCTCTACTTTGTTCTTTCTAGGGAGTAGATTTCTTCCGACCTCCAAACTTTTCTTACGATATCCGGGTAAATTTTCATTTCTAATAACATATGTATCTCTCTTTTTAATGTTTGCATCTACTGGTCAGTCTTTGTTCATGGAAACACATGTTCATTACTGTGACAGGATGATCCTAATGTGAGGGCCAGCCAGTTGCATGAGGACGCGCCTAGACACTCATAAACCAAACTGTACCCCAAGGGCGATCAAGTCTTGAAGAGTTGAAATCTCTGCAGAACAAAAGCCAGCGTGTACTAGAAGAAGCTCATTTGGCAATCAGTTTTTTGAACAGAACAGAAAGCATGCTCTGTTTTATGGGATCAAGTGTTAAATATCAGATGTTGTATTGTTAATACTGTTTGTGTTTATATTAGTCCTTGATGATCCCCAAGCTTGATCATTGAATATTGGATTTAGAGGAGAGAAAACAGTGTTTAGAGGAGAGAAAATATTGTCAATTCTTCTGATCAAGTTTCTTAATTTTGTATCATATTAGTTCTGATCTTGAACCACCTACAAAATGGTTATTATTGTTCGTTATTTGATAACACTGCACATACTCATTAGCTTTCACGTGCTAATATGTTCAATGCGATGAATGTTTCGGTTCAGAACGTGACTATTAAAAAAATTGATGACATTTATCACTTGCTCATCTACTAGATATTAAGTTGTTTATTATGAGAAAATAATAGCTTTATAATAATTTTAACTGAAGTTGAAAATTTAGTTTCTACCCCCACAATTTAGTTCATTATAAACACTTAAGATGTGTGTAGGATGGAAGCTTTGTCGGATATTTATTCTCTACTTCGGTCGGAATCGCGATCGAGTGTTAATGGAAACTTTCCAAAACTCTTTTCCAAGATGATTTCAAAAATATATTTTTTAAAAACTGTGTTGAAACATTATGTTTCTGTTTTGGACCAAATTTGTTATGAATTGTCTACTAAATATTTTCTTTTGGTTATCAGAAATATAAATATTTTAAACTATTTATAAGGTTTTATATATATATATATTTGTTTGTTTATAAAATTAATTGAATTAAAAAAAAATAAAAATTGAGCCTTTCATATTTTGAACTTTGGTGGTTGCACTTCTCTCGTTCCCTACCTGAGCCGCCCTGAGTACATATAGCAAATATGGAAAGGAAAATTCAAAAACATCTACTACACATTTGATTGATACAAAATTATAACAAAAAAAAGAACTACTATTATGTATTTTCCCTATTGCCTATCACACGTCAGGATCAGAAAGTAGTTTCTTTTGAAAATTCTCACTCGTTTTCTGTTTCCTCTTCGGTCGTCGTCTTGTTTATTATTATTATTATTTTTTTTTTTTTTTTTTTTTTGAGAAAGGGTTAGTCTTGTTTATTATTCATTCAGAGTTACCAACCCCATCAATTAATTTATATGTCCCCTTCTTCCTAGCAAACTACGTAAATCATATATAACTATATCAATAATGAAAATACCAGTGGTAATTTATCCCTCTTAGGTTATTATTACCACAATGCATTTCAGTAATCATAATTTTAGTTAATCAATATAGTATGCAAGAGCAAAGAAAGTATCAATTCTGAAATTTCTGAGGAAGTTAGGATTACAGACAGTTTCCTATACATAATGGTTAAATTACTCATTCTTAGCTGCATGTTGGGGGAAAAATCTTGAATATTTCTGCTGTTGGTGTTATAATGCTATAATGTTCTTACGTACCATTTACGAAAAGTATTTCTTTTTGTAAATGTTTTTAGTGGATAATTGACTAATCGTTTTCGCTGATTAAAACAGCCTACGGTCCTCTCATTAGGCTATAAGTTGAACAAAGTTGTGGTGTTTTATATTCTATTACGTACCTAAGATATATTTAAAATGATATACTACTACTAGTATATATATAACAAATCTCATCATTATTAATTTATTAGTGCTACATAGCAAACGGCTACTTCACTAAGCAGGCAACATAATATGAATATATTAACGTTTGGTTAGGAAGAAGATCACAGAGGAAATGTGTCGTCAGCTTTGTGACGATTATGTAAAGTGAGGGACTTAATTATTTACTATGATAATTAATAAAAGAATCACGCAGTTAAACGGGCCAATTTCGTCAACTTGTAACTTCGTGTGGTCCTTTATTTTATTATTCTTTCCTAAATCATGATAATATCGAATCAGATTAAATCATATTATCAAAGTACTGCAAATTTAAAAACGTTTGTTTTTTTCAACTTGGAAAGAATTGCAAACTACGTTTCCAAAAATCAACGGTCATGATTGATTTAGAATAGTCTTCCTTTTGACCAAGTCGAATCACTAAAACCCAAATAAATAAACAACTAACGAAGGCAAATGCTTTTCTTCTTTCTTACAATCTCACACAGTCCTCTTCAGACACAAACACAAAATGGCTAACCCAAACGATTGGTCTCAGTTCTACAACAACAACCAAAATTACTTCACAACTTCCACCATCACTTCAACCGCAGTCACAACCACCACAACCGCTTTTCCCTCCGGTGAAGCCACCTCCATGGACTCTCGTCTGAGTCCTGAAACCGGTCGTGTAGCCAAACCGGCACGTAAAAGATCAAGAGCCTCACGTAGAACACCAACAACACTTCTCAACACCGACACATCCAACTTCCGTGCCATGGTTCAGCAGTTCACGGGCGGTCCATCCGCTATGGCTTTCGGGTCCGGTAATACTACTTCCGGTTTTAGCCTCACCGCTTCGTCGGATCCATCAGCTGGATCTTCCCAACAAGTTCCTTGGCAATATAGTTACCACCCACACGCGCCGCCTCCACCGCAACGGCCTTATATGTTCTCGTTGAGTAACGTGAATCCTGTTGTTGGTTATAGTAACGTGAACAACCCTAATTATACGGCTGTTCCCGGTGTGTTTGGGACGGGGGATGGTGGAGCAGGAGGTTCTGCTCCGTCGTCCAAGGAAGCGACGAATAGTAACACGTCTTCTTCGAGGCTGCAATGAGAAAACGATTGGATTCTTTTTTTTTGGTCTTTCTTTTTTCGCATAATGGCAGAAATGTTAGGTACTGACTTTCTTTGTCATAGAATGAAAACTTTGACTTTTGTATATTTATTTTTTTCGTTTACATATTTAAGCTTTTTGTTTAGGGTTTTTAGCATAAGTTTATGGCGTTATCATGGTCCTAGTCTAGATAGGCAAATATTCAATGACCGAAGTGCCTACTTGCTTGCATTCAAAATAGGCAAATTGGAAATAAATAAAATAAATAATACTTTGGGTGATCTTCTCATATGACCATAAATAAGTTTTTTTTAGCATAGGAGTCCACAAGAAAATGACCAAAAAAATTTTTATAGAGAGAGAAAAAAATCTCTCTGCCTTACTTTATACATATATAAATAATTATTTAAAAATAATAATTTTTTTATAAATTTCGAATTATACATTTTTAAATTCAAATTTTATATATTTTCGATTTTTTCTTTAAGAGTTTCATTTTGAAATTCGAAATGTTTTTCTGAAACTATTTTTAAAAATTATTTTAAATTTTAGATATTTATTTATTTAAAAAAAAAATCTTAAACCTCAAATCAAAGTGTCATCCTAGAGAATTTTTCTAATACTTTCCGGTAGATGATATCTTGTACGAATATAAAAGATCATTATGAATTTTGGAGTTCTGTAATGCTTTATATAGATTAAAACAATTTTTCTGATACTAACATTTCACATATATAAGCGCTTAATGCAAAAAATATTCACGTGAAGTTCTCAATTACATTTGAAAAGTTATAATTCTCAAATATTAGTCACATAGATATATAACGTGCAAAGAATGGATGAAATATGGATCAACTAGCATAGATTTAGTTTTTGTATTCTTTCTTTTTTATCAATCAAGATTTTAAAGTTCAATCTCCACTGGTGGGCTTATTGTTCATACATTTTTTGTATTCTTTTTGGATTGTAAACATTTCAAACATGAAAGTAGTGTGAATGGCACTTTGGCTGCTTTACCAAATTAGCTCGACAAGATAGAGAATATGAATATTTGTGCTATAACTTTATAATCTCTTTTGTAAAACGTGCATAGAATGGAGGATACACGAGGCAAATAGCTTGCATCCAACTTTTGTATTCTGATTGGATTGTAGATATTCTCAAAACATGAACTTAATGTGAAAGTAGCTTTATCAAATTAGCACGGTAAGAGAGAATAAGAATGTAAGTTAAAACTTTATAATCTTTTTTTCCTATGGCATAATAGTTATCAGACTGTATTATCGTTTGACTTGTAGACAGAAAATTGTGATTGGCCTTTTCTATTTCACAATTGAATTTGGCTTTGTTTTTCTTAATTTGTCTTCAATGATTCACTTTTTAAGATTATTGACATATTGAAGGCGAATTTTCTTAAAGACCAGAATAATCATATAACAATATAAAATATGGAGATATGACTATTGGATCATAAACACCAAACTTGCCGTTCGTTCGGAAACAGAGGAAGCTTTTTGGTGCAGGTGGGCTACCAACGTGAACAATGAACATGACTAGATTCTTACGTTATCGTTTAATTTCAGTTCCTCCCGCTCATATTTATTATGATTTTAGACCGAGATGGGTCTTTGACGTAGATTGATGTTAATATATTTTAGAGTTTGGCTAATATACCAAAACCAAACACTGGTAGAATGTCTTTAATTTTGTTGTTGTTTTCTTTTGCATTTTCATTACATTTTAGATTCTTACAATAAATCCATAAATTAATGAAAGGGAATAATTCTATATTGTACTAGTTTTGTTTCCATTGGACAAATAAGATAATATAAAATGATTTAATAATGAAGAGTTTTAGAAGAAGAAAAAACATTGAAGAAATGACAAAAGTGAGTGAGAAATGGGATGGGAAGAGGGGATGAATCTAGCGATATTATGGGTCCTACTAACCTTGCACTTGGCTTTTTCCTAATATCAATATGCATTTTGAGTTCAGTCACCAATCACAATTCTACTCAGTTACAGAAATATCTAAAGACTCTCAATATATATACTTTTAATGTTGACAAAAAAATATATATTTTCTTTAATTTTTTTATGATTAAAATATTAATTATTCCTACCGGATATCAAAACCATAAGGATATTCGTGTTAAATATGGTATCATTAATTCTGCATAAATTAAAATATTATAGACTAAAAGGTGAAGTAAACACACATGAAAGGATTGAACTGGAACATAATTTTGAATGTTCGTTCACCTAAAAGTTTTTGAAGTATTATTTTAAAATGCATATAGTTGTTTTTAACACCACGTATATAGTTGTATATAAATATACTTTATGAATTTATTTAGTGGTGGACTAGTGGTTGGGTTGAATTTTTTAGCTGGTCATGTAATTATCAAACTCCATGTGTATGATACTTGTAAACTAAATTAAAAACTTATTAAATTCCACCTCATTAGAAATGTACATAAATAAAAGAAATTAAAGATATAGCTACCAAAAAACAATGAGAAAACTTACTATTCTAATATCAAAAACGTTTTAACCTCATCTACGAGTGATAACGCATTGTGTACATTCTATAATTTTGTAAATCTATCAATTACTAATAATAGACTATATATGCAGAAATAAAATTACTATATTGAATGGTATAACGTTTTAAAGAACTTAGCTGGTTCTTAAAACTTAGCTGGTTCAGTGTCAGAGAAAAAGATAATACAAAATGATAAAAGAAAATTCATTAATACCTTAAGTGTATTATGGAAGACATTATTAACCCTCCTTAAACATTAATAATATTTAATTATTTTAGGAGATTATAAACTCAATCCCACTCCCTAAAATACTAAACACTAAACAATAGGTCATTAATTAAACCATAAAACCAAATGTTATGATATTTTGATTGAGTATATTTTTGAAATATAATATCCAATTTAGTGTATTTCAAGCAATTTTTTAGCATTTATATATAAATTAGATGTGTTTCAAAAAAAAAATTAGATTTCTTATACTATTATTCAAAGAATTTACTAGACAAGTTATGTAATTTGCTAGACAAGTTATGTAATTTGTAAAGTAAAGCCTACAGAGCTAGTAAATAAACTGAGAGAGACTATAATACTTGGGAGATTTCCTTCAACCTTACTATGGTATCATTACTTTCGATCTTATTAATCCTCATAGATTATGGATTTCTATCGATATATATTTTTTTGACCTTGTTCTTTCAAATCATGAAAATTTCTTAAGATTATTTACATATTAGTTTCTGATTTTGATTACGTCTAAAAAAATTGAACGTTGTAAGGGTTACGTGCTTTAAGGTTTCATCTCATGATGAAGTTTACGTAATGTTTTATTTGAGTAGTTTTATATTATATTTTTATTTTTTATAAAAAAGAATTAGTGATTTGTTTTATTTTTCGATGGTTTTTGTTTAAGAAAAAAAGAGACGATTTTTTTTTACAAACTGAGTTTCTTATTTTCTAGATTTATATTATTACTTTTGTCGAATAGAACAATGTTTCTTCAGGGAACAAGGTATGGTATTTGTTATTGTCCTGACTTTGTGCAACCAGGTTATTATTATATTTACTAGATTTATATATTATATACTGGTGACTTGGACATGATTGGTTGTGATGATGACTAATGGATATCATACTGATGAGATCTTCATGTGGTTATTCATCAACTACATATTCCATGTAGCAACGAGATGATGGTTCCAACAGATGTATACGGATCCAATGGAATGATGACTTGATGATTGTCGTGGACTCTTAGTATATGAATCAGATGGGTTCGTTCAGTTCACAAGGTGGCATAAGACGATGAAGAATACACAACTATTATAATATTCTTTCTTCACTGTATCGATCATGATTGGCGAGGCAAAACCTCCATTGATGATTTTGACGACTTTGACGAGGCATAAATGCTATTGGTAATTTTGGCGAGGTATGACCACCATGGATGGCCCTATAGTGGAGGTATAAACACCATGAAGATGATTTCATGATTGTCCCATACATCTCATACGTATAACGTATTAACATATGAGTTTTCAGGAAAGTATTAGAAGATTTCAGAAATTACAAGATCTCGTAATATATATATATATATATATATATATATATATATATATATATATATATTTTTTTTTTTTTTTTGGTAGTTATAGGAAAGTTAGATTCGTGTATAAAAATGTATATGTTAGATTTTCTATTCTATTATTTAAACTAGGTAAGGAACCCGTGCGATGTCGCACGGAAACTCATATTATAAAAATAAAAATATCATATTTAATAAAGTAATTCTACAAAATCAGTATATATATTTTATAGGAAAATAAAATAAGATGAAACCATAATAAATTGCAAACTTACATTTATGAAATATATTATTAAGTAAAACATGTTATAGTTTCCATAAATTCGTGTGGAAAATCATTTTGTATAAATAAATTTACCACTTTATAACTTATATTTTTATAGAAAAACTTTTTAATTTTACTTATTTTGAATATTAAATTTTTAATATTACCTTAAAAAAGGTTCTCATTTCAAAAGTAGAATGTATGTGTTTATATTTATTTATATAAAATATTAAAATGTATGTTTTTAGTTTTAGATTACAACTAAAATATAAATATGTCAATACCAATTAAAATATATTTCTTCTATTAGTTTAGGTAAGTTATTCTGAAATTTTAAATACTACTTAGTATTTTTTTCAAAACTAACTACAAATAAATATATGTGTCTTTTCGTTTTTACTTTGCTCATATCCATTTATTAATACTTCACATAAATATTTACAAATGTTTAGTCAGTGTTAATATGAAAAATTGTATCTCTTAAGTTTTTTTACACGAAAAGTTACATTTATTAGTTTTGAGATGAAAATTTGTATCTTTTTATTTTTACTTTGCTCATATCTATTTTTAATACTTCAAAAATATTTCCAGTTGTTTTATATCTAAAATTTACATTTATTAGTTTTCACAAATTTAGATATAAATACTATCAGCTATAATAAAAATGATTAATCCCTTTTATATTATTTATACTATATTCAGTGATCATTTTTTGGATTATCTCCAAGAGCATAGAAAATAAAATAACTAATCATTAAACTTTAATATAATTTATAGCATCTACTTAATCAAGATCAATCATACTATCATTAATTTAAATATTTATAAGTAAATGACAAAGTCACTTTGGTGACTAACATGTTATAAACTATATAAACATAAACATTTTAATTGGTAAAATATCTTAATATTATGTTAATATTTCATAGGTTGCATAACACAATTTACTTATTATCAAATGCATCGGAAGCATTTTAAAATTAAACACTATGTATAAAAATTTAAATTAGTAAAATATTTTATAACTAAATGTGTTCTTAAAACTATAGGAAACACTTAAGAATATAATTAATTATTACTTAATTATCTGAATCCTTCATAAACTATAAAATTAATCAAATAATTAAGAATTGTTATCATATGACCATTCTTATATTTGTCACCTTTGGACATTTCAAATGGTGACTTTCCATAAAAAATACGTAGTAACCTTTCACAATAATAATTGTGACTTTTCACTAACAAATTGATAACCGTTTTCACCAAAAAAAATTGGTAACCGTCACAAAAGATTCATTTTCCGGGCTCTTATATGTATGCTCATAACTACAACCAAATTCTAAAATTCTGATAGTTAAAAGGGAACCCGAACAAACATATATACACGCTTGATCTATGAGTCCTGACACAAATTGTATACATGCTTTGATCCATGCGCCATTTGCCTGCGCATGTCACTGTCCATGACACAAATCATTTATACGTGCTATCATTCCATGGACACATTCACATTAACTATTGTGATCTTTATTTATGAAATCACTCCTTTATCGTTTACAGTCTGTTCTTTAATGATACCAATTTGCACACGTTCATTAAAATTCAAGAATTTATGGATTGAAGATACGCTTCAATGCATGCAACCTTCCGTAACGCATTTTTAAACGAACGATCATTATGTTCACTTTCACCGCAAACGACTACTTCATAAGCTTTAACATTCCTTCCATGATGGCAAAAATTAAGTCTGTCCAGATTTTCTAATGTATAAAAGGTTAAACCCCATCTTGGATATCTACATTAAAATCATGAGAAAAAAATTTGCATTATATAGAATCGATAACTATGGAAGAACAGAAAGATTCAAAAACTTTAAATTTTAGTATACGCATGGAAGAAACACTAAAATAGAAAATTGGATGGTTTTGCTTTGCTAAAAATCCACTCAAACTAAAAGTGCAGAATGATGAACTAAGAATTCTAGCTAGCAATTTTTACTGAATATAATGACATATGTTAACTAATGCCTTCATCAACATTTCTTAGATAATCTAAGCGTATAAATAGATAAGAAATGAATCATGTGTTCATGGAACATACATGATCAGAAATGCAATTTTGTTAAAAAGAAAAGCACACCTTTTCATCTAGTATAAGAAAATTAAAACTAATAATTTAGTTTAATTCTTTTTTTTCTTTGCTATCCAAACACAAATCATGACTCTTCCCACTATCCTCTGTTAACAATGTTTCATTTGAAAAAAGTTTCATGATTATGATCTGGTATATTTATAGTTTTTCAAAGTTATATACGAAGAGTCATAACTTTTCAGATTATAGGTACTTATTTTAAAATGGTATCTTTACAATATATTTTGAAAAGACACGTTATTACAACAAAATATTCAAATTATAATTTTATTAAAATATATAATATAAAAATATATTCATATGAAAACACATCAAAACACTTAATAACCACTTGTAATGGTTACATATTGAAAAACCACAACCTTTCACATTAAATAAATTTTTAATATATTTTAAAAATGAAAAGACATATCTAAACATTTTTCTTCAATTTTTCTCAATAGTTTGATTATTCACAAGATACAACCTTTCATCATCAATTGTTTTTCAATAGTTACTTAATTGAAAAGACACAACCTTTGGAATTAATTGGGATTGCTATTATTAATAGATAATTTGCTAAACAAGTTATGTACTTTATACAAATAAAGCCTACAAAACTAGTGAATAAATTGAAAAAAAAAACTATTATACTTATGAGATTTCCTCCAAACTATCATAAGTCATGTTCCTAACCGTGGTGTTGACCTTCTACAATTAATGCAGGCGATCATCTTAGTTCAGTCCACAAAATAGATCCTCGATTGCCAAACAAGAAGAGTCAACATCCTATCAGCTAAAAAAAAAAAAAAAAAAAAAAAAAACATCCTATCAGCTTTTCTAGCAGAGAATAATTGTTACTTAAGTTCCAGTCCCTTATCAAAATAATATAGTTAGCGCTGTTCCAGATTCTCCCTAAAAAGATACAAGAATCTACAAAAATATGCCTGTTAAGGAAAGTATCACAGACCCTTTTATTTTATTTTTGTGATCTAGTGATCAAATATTTTGGTGCTTTAACAAAGTCCAGTTTCAATCATCTAATCACACTTTGGTGTGTACACAATATTTTTTACTTTAAAACAATATACTGTATTTTAAATATTTTTCTATAAAAGGGTGCACACAAAACCCTCAATTTAGAAAAAATGGGGTCTCTCACACAGAACATATCTTTTCTCATTCTCATATTCCTCGGCGTCCTTGGCCTCTCCTTCGTTTGCGACTGTATCCCTCCTAAACCATCACCGGATCCCCACAATCCGCCAAAACATCCCGTCAAACCGCCTCAGCCACCTGCTGTCAAACCGCCAAAACCACCCACTGTTAAACCACCTTCGTCAACCCCTAAACCACCCATGGAACCGCCAACCATTAAACCACCGACCCACAAGCCTCCACCTGTGGTAACGTCGCCAACACCGTGCCCACCACCAACACTGTGCCCACAACCATCACCGTGCCCACCATCAACACCGTGCCCACCAACTCCACCTGTCGTAACGCCGCCAACACCGCCAAAACCAACTCCACCAGAACCAGAGACTTGCCCAATCGACACCCTGAAACTAGGCGCTTGTGTGGACATTCTTGGAGGTTGCATTCACATGGGAATTGGTAAAAGCTACGCTAAGGAAACGTGTTGCCCGGTTTTGGGAGGTTTATTTAGCATGGACGCAGCCATTTGCCTATGTACTACCATTGAAGCCAAATTTTTCAATATGGACCTCATCATTCCCATTGCTATGGAGATTCTTCTCGACTGCGGAAAGCCTCCACCTCCTGGCTTCAAATGTAAGTTTGATGATATTTTGGGGTAATGGAGGTTAATTTTCGTGTTGAAACATTTACTCACTTTTCTCGTTTGATACGATAAATGGGTTTGTTTGGGTTTTCACGCTGTACTTTTAAGTTTATATTTGTGTACGCTTTTATTTATTTTTATGTACATACGTACGTAGTAGGCTGTGGAGTAAAGAAATGTGATTTTCATAGTCATGCACATTGTACTGGTGGTCATGTGATATGCGTTTAACATTTTGACCCAAAAAAAAAGACATGTAATATGCGCCCTACACCGTAGGCATGCGTATAAATTTCATTGTATATACACATCTACACCAATAAATATATCATATACTGTATTCTCGAAAAGGTTGATTAAAAAGATCTTCTTAAACAAAGTATATATCTCAATCAATTGATGATTACATCATTTGATATATGTTTTAGGAAATTAAAGGAAAATAAGTCTTAAACGGTAGAGAATACCTTTTTAGTCAACGTTTTCTAAGCACATCTGCATCGGTATTTTCTTTTAGAATATCTCAGTTTTTAAAAAAATTAAAAACACATGAGAGACGATTTTGTAGGCATTTTTCAAAAAAGTTGGAAACCTCATTTATTTGTTGTTATTTTTATTGGTTTAGTTTTATTTTATCATTTGGATATTTAGATAAATAAGATGAAAGATCCTTTTGGGTATTTCAGCAATAATGATGTTTTAACTATGCATATATATATACATATATATGTATATATATACTGACAATGTTTAATACTTATATCTGAAACAAATTTTATCGGATTTATTATGAAAACAATGTCCACCAGAAAGACTCAAAATGTAAAAAACGATCTAGAGACCAGAAAAAAAAAATGATGTTGTTCTACTGAGAATTTTTCAGAATATATGGATATAATATATTTGGTATCAAAATATATCTCTGAAATCATTATTTGAATTATGGAGGAGGCATCAACACATAATAGGAATCGTAGTCTTTTTATTGTATAGGGGAGGAATATCTATACAATCATTGAAAACTGATTTTTTTTTTTCAATATTTATTGCTTACCGTAAATCAATACATTATATTCTAACCGAAGATTATATAAATTTAAATCGTATTAAAGCCAACATTATACAACACAAGGAAATAATTTGCGTCAAAAAATAAAAGATCACAAAGAAATCAATGGAGTTGATACTCTATTAACAAATACCTCTCAAAGGAAATCATTTCTGCATGTATCTAGTGTTTTCCTCATCATTTTACATATGTTATTTCCTCAAAGGAAATCATTTCTGCATGTATCTAGTGTTTTCCTCATCATTTTACATATGTTATTTCCTCAAAGGAAAACATCCTTTTGACGTGAATTGATCAGATAAGTTTAGTTGACTTCAATCCCCTTCAAACCAGATGTTCGATCCACCCCAAGCTCCACATTTGTTGTAAGGCATAAAAAAAGCACTAGCTTCCGCTTCCAAACTTTGATGAAACTCCCCTGATTTTTGCCATTCCTGATGCTAAGTGAGAGAACCGTTATCATCTCTAACAATCCAACCCAAACCTGGAAACTCAAGGTCGTGACAGTAAACTCGCACTCTCCTCCTCATCTGAGTATTATCATTCTGCATTAGACAAAAAAAACGAGTTTGACCTACTATTGGGCCTTTTCTTACAAATTTGGGCTTCATTCTGTGCAACAGAAAGGCCCGATCGAAACAAAAACCTTTCATCTGTCTTGTCCAACAAACAAAGTTCACATCTCAAAGACTCACGCCCATCGCCCTTTTGGTCGAGCAAGCAAGAAACGAAGCAGAGGCGATCAGAGATTTTGAAAGCAATTCCTTCCTCTAAGGTAAAATCTTTTTTTTTTGTTTTCTGGGTTTCGGAATCATCTTGAGTGTCCTCGTTTTTGAGTCGCTAGATCTGTCTTTTGCTATGGAACTAGATGAGATTCTTGGTGTGATGTAGTTACTCTCAGTGCTTTCGATTCTGAATGTTTCTATCGATCTGAAAGCAGCAGAACTTGATTAAACCCCAATTGCTCCGTTTCCATTGTATAAACGATTAAGCCTGTGAGAGTCTATCGCTGTGATTTTGAATTTTGAATCTTGAATCCCTAATTTTTGAAGAATTTAGCTCAAAGTTGCAGTTTTTATTGATTCTTGTTTCTTTTGAGACCAAAGCTTTAATCTTTAATCTATTAAAGACCGAAGCTTTTTGTTGTTTTAGGTTGTTGTTAGAAGAGATGTCTCGGAGATACGATAGCCGCACCACAATCTTCTCCCCAGAAGGCCGTCTCTACCAAGTCGAGTACGCCATGGAAGCCATCGGCAACGCCGGCTCCGCAATCGGCATCCTATCCAAAGACGGCGTCGTCCTGATCGGCGAGAAGAAAGTCACCTCCAAGCTCCTCCAGACCTCCACCTCCTCCGAGAAAATGTACAAGATCGACGACCACGTCGCCTGCGCCGTCGCCGGCATCATGTCCGACGCCAACATCCTCATCAACACCGCCAGAGTCCAGGCCCAGCGCTACACCTTCATGTACCAGGAGCCCATGCCTGTGGAGCAGCTCGTCCAGTCTCTCTGCGACACCAAGCAAGGGTACACTCAGTTTGGTGGTCTTCGTCCTTTTGGAGTTTCGTTTCTCTTTGCGGGGTGGGACAAGAACCATGGGTTCCAGCTGTATATGAGTGACCCGAGTGGGAACTACGGTGGGTGGAAAGCTGCTGCTGTGGGGGCTAACAACCAGGCGGCGCAGTCTATTCTGAAACAGGACTACAAGGATGATGCGACTAGAGAAGAGGCTGTGGAGCTTGCGTTGAAGGTTCTGAGCAAGACGATGGACAGCACTAGCTTGACATCTGAGAAGCTTGAGCTTGCTGAGGTGTTTTTGACTCCGTCGGGGAGTGTTAAGTACCATGTTCACTCTCCTGACTCGCTCACCAAGCTGTTGCTGAAGCATGGTGTGACTCAACCCGCTGCTGAATAATCATCCTGAGCAGAAAACTAGTTGCCGAGTCTTGAACACTGCTTGGTACTGTGTGTTCTTTATCTATCTTGTTAGTTCTCTGTTTTTACATTAGACTATGGTGATGAAACTTTAATTTCACAATGTTATGAGAATTTTATTTGAAAGTTACTTTGAGTTGAATTCTATCGTTAATGTACAAATATCACTGTAAGCCTCAGGTTTTCAGCAACACTGATCAAGAACAGAGCTTAGGAAGCGATCTGTTGCTTCCTCTGCTCGTGCTCTTGGACCTCTTCTTGATAACTTCCATCTGATTCTGCATCTTCAAACATGCTCTCTCCAACTCTATTACCCTCCACTGAATCCCTTGTATATGTTCTTTCAACTTCTCATTGTCTCCTGAAACCTCAACCTTCTCCACTCGGAGTATGAGCTGCTTCTGTTGCTGTTGTTGCACATCTGGTGTCTGAATCGCTTGAAACTTTGTGTTACGCGAAATGTGTGCTCTTGATTCGGCTGAAAGCTTCTCGTAGCTTAAAGTTCTGGTCAAGTTGAGTTTTTCACCATTGGTTAATCCTGCATGAGCCTGAACGAGAGCCAAAGAAACTTGGATGAAGATCAAAAACATTCTTTTACTTTTTGAAGTTGAGATGATTCTTGAAATGTACCTCGAGATACATATCGATAGCACGATAGATATCTTCGTGAGACTCTCTTGCTGAATCTGGAATGAGAGTGAGGAGAGACAGAAACTTTGAAGGTTTCAAGAAAGGATCAGGTGCGACTTCAGCTATGTACTGATCAACCAAGCTCGCCACTTTCTTCACTTGTGATCCTCTCTTTGCTTCGTTGAGGAAAGCTTTTGCGAATCTAAGAACAAGATTCACGTGGTACAAGTGACTAGACTTCAGTGGAGATGGAACAAGAAGATTGTCAAGTGTTGCTTGATCCAGTTGGTGACCGATCATAAGCTCCAGTTTGTTCATAACACTTTTGTTTATGTTTAATCCAAGAGCAAGCCTCAACACCCCGAAGAGATTCTTGTAAGGAACACAGCTTCGATCTAACACGTAAAGAGTATCAATGGTGGTTTCAAGAATCTCTCTTTTCTCATTACAAGACGCGGAACAGAACTTAACCTTCTGGTAACAGAACAAGAACCTGCTTATGGTAAGATTATCGAACTTTCGCGCTATCATCAGCTTCAAGAACGTTGGAAACAAACCGGGATTTAGAACAAGAACCTCATCAAACCACCATGGTATCCGAGAAGAGCCATTCTTGAAACTCGATGTGCTCTTACTGTCGCAAGAAAACCGAAACAAGCTGCTATCTGGTGAAGGTGAACAAGCAGAAGCAGCACTAGAGAGACTCGCTTCAATGGCTAAACACAGTTTCTCCACGAGCGCATCCATCAGTTTCGCAGCCAAAGAATCAGTGTCAGAGGACGTTTCAAGTTCTTGACACTGTTTTAGACCGAGAAGAACCTCTGACCAAGCCCAAGACCGAATCTCTTCCACACACTTCTCTGTTTGTTCCAGGACTTTAGTGACTTCCATAAACTTAGCAGCACAATGGAACAAGACTACATTCGAAGGCACCACAGTGAATTGACCGTTGTTGTAGCAGAATCTCGTTACAAGCTCAAAACATTCAGCTCCACCAGGAAAATCATTAAAGATCACCTTGAGATTACCATTGGAAGAACAAGTAGATTTCCCAAGAAGTTTCCTCAATGTTCCAGAATACTTGCATATGATTTTCTGAAAGCAAACAATAATCAAACTCAGAAGGCATATGATTAGAGAGCTTAGTAAAGGGAATCTTGAAAGACCCACAAGTAAAAAAAGTTCAAACTGTAAAGCCATTTTACTGTTTGTGAAGGAATAAAGTTCAAAAAAACAAAATGATGAACATTTATTACAAGAGAGGAGAGACTAAAATATCAACTACAAAAGGATATGTGTGTCTCTTCAGCCATGTGAATCTCATAAGTCAAACAAAGTGAGAACAAAAGGGAAGTGAATAGTGTCCTAGCTAGTAGCATAAGATAGCAACTTCTTAACCTCTTCCTCTTAATGGGCAAAACTTTGTCTATTTGTAGAGAGAAGAATGAGAGAAAGTCAGAGGAGAGGTAAGAACAAAAAATATGCAATAATAAATGGTGATGGAGACATCTGCTTCATTCTCTACAACAAAGATTAATGAGACTCGGACACAATCAGTTACAGATTTTCCGACTTCCTGATTGGTTTCACAGGACAGAAAAAAAAACTGTGAACTTAAAGACTCATTTTAAGGTAACTCGGTGATAGAACATTAAAATGCTGAAAGTAGCAGAGTCACACACACATAATATGCAGGAATTAAAGAACTCGCATGAACTTACTTTTACAAGTTAAGATAAGAACAAGTGAAACTGTCACTGAGAAATGGTTAAAGTGCGGACTTTTTAGTGGTGTCTTTTTATGATATTAGAGGAAGAAGAGAAAAGGAGTAAGAGTTATTTACCTTATTGAGAAAGATAGTTTCTTCTCCATTGATGTCCACTTGAAGATCAGAGCAAGTTTCCATAGCCAAAAAACAGAGAAAAAAAAAACGAAACTACAACGCCCAAAATTTTAAAACAAATATATAGTCAGAACCCACCTCGATAGCAAGATTCTCTCTTGTGTTTTCTCCAAAAGGAAAAGAGAAAAAGAAAATGTGGTAGCAGAGGGGGGAGTAGTAGAGAGAAGATGTGGGATTTTATGCTGAGAAGAGAAAGAAGACAAAGAGCAAAAGAGCAAGAAACTTTTGTTGGTTTTCTTTATCAGTCAGAGTAGACTCTCTCTTTCTCTTTTGGTGTCTGTTTAGTCAATTGGTGAAGCACCCACAAATATTAGTAGTGGGTTTTTACTTGTTCTTGAAAAATAAAGATGGAAAAAGAGACCAAACAAACGTCACTCTACTCAGTACTCACTCTCTATTATTTTTAAGATTATGAAATTTTGGACCGTGGAATTTAGGTCTGTGTTTAATATTTAGTGATTGGATTGCAACTCATCATTGTTAATTTTGTAGAAATATTTTATATAGATAGTCTCTGACTATTGCCAAAATCAAGGGGTATTGTCATTTCATCTCCTACATTTTGCTTGAATTTGTTATTGGATGGATTCCTGATTTTGTTCCTTCATATTTTAAGTATATTACTGAAACGTAGGGACGATCACTGATAAACATATTTGAAAAAAAAAATTAAAACACTCTCGCCAACTTATATGTTAAACGTACATATAGTATATTAGATAACACTAACTAAAACAACAAAATTATTATATTTCACTAGTACTTATTTTTGTAAACAACTTAGTTGTAAGAAGAAAATATACTTCTTTAAACTGTTTTGGTCTGAGGTTTTGCATTTTTTTCTGTTGAACATGGAAAATTCAATTTAGAGAACACATTTTTCAAATGTGAAATGTCAATAAAGAAGTTTTGAAAGATTATCATCGTCGAGTTCAGATGATAATATGATATATTACCAACTTTTTTTACAAAGTGGACCGGATCATGCATTTTAATAAGGTCCCATCATTTTCTAGTGGAATCGCGTTGACCCTTTTGTGACTGCTTCACCTTCCCTTGCACATTGTTTCTTCATATAAGATTTGATGATTTCACATAACTATTTTATTGGGTTAACTACAAGGTTCAATAAGGCCCACACACCTTTTGGGCTTGTAGTCCAACATGTTAAATTTGATTAATTCAGCCCGTTACTATTTCTCTCTATATATATAATCAAAACAAGGTACAAGCTCTCTAGGGTTCGAGAACCAGTATAGTGTTCGAAAGAAGTAAAAGATCATAGTTTGGTACAAGAATGATGTACCAAATAGTGATGAAGATGACTAGTTGACTATGATTAGAAAAAGAAGTGATCTTCATTTTCTTCGTCAAAACTAAATATATTTGTAATCTCTAAAGGCGCCTAAGAACTAAATTGAATTTTTTTTTAAACTCTGCCTAGAGGATCTGACAGCGCCCTGTTTGATGGAGTCCTCAGTAAACAAGATATGAATTTGTTACCGGTAGTTAAAAGAAACAATCAATCCATAAGGTGACTATCACACGAGTAAAGTGATGAAATGAAAACATTTTCAAATTTTTATTTACAAATAAAAAGATTGGGCACTTGGCAGTCGCGGTTGTACACGAACAAAAAATCAGAATTTGTTTTACTACCCAACAAAAAAATCCGGTCTCCTCGATCAGTATCATCTGATCTAAGAGATGATCCAACGGTCCATATTAAATGAGTACAAACCCTGAAACCGCCTGCTGAGAGACAAACAGTCGACAATAAAGCTTTCGTATAACAGAATCACCTTCGTTCCTCGTGCAGACGCTTTTCCTCTCTCTTCACCCAATCGGAAGAACCCACGTGTCAACCTTTCTTTTTTTATGGTCGTCATTTCTCACCCAATCATCAAAAACCACGTGGCTTTCTATTTCTTTCTTTAAATCCTCTCCTTTTCGCTTCTTCATTTTCATTCTCTGTTTCTTCTTCTTTAAAAAAAAAATCCCCTATAGAGTCTTGCTTGTTTCTTGTTCTTCTTATCTGTCTCTCTCTGGTCATGATGGAGTCTTGTTACTAAATTGACTTTTTAAAAAAATCCCCCTATAGAGGATTTGGAATCGCCATGTCCGATGCAGTCCTCACTTCAGTAAACGGTTTCACCAGATATGGATTTGTTATAGTAGTTAAAGAAACAAGCAATCCATACGGTAACTATCACACTAGTAAAGTGATGAAACAAAGACGTTCAAAATCTTATTTACGAACACGTGGAAAGCAGCACGCCCTCGAACAACTTTTACGATGACCAAAACCGTAAATCAGAATTTGTTCTACTACCCAACAAAAAAAACCCTGTCTCCAGGATCGGTATCATCTGATCAAAGAAATGATCCAACGGTCCAGATTTAGTGAGTACAAACCCTGAAACTGCCTGGAGAGAGACAAACAGTCGACCATAAAGGTTCGTATAACAGAATCACCTTCGTTCCTCGTGCAGCCCCTTTTCCTCTCTCTCTTCACCCAATCAGACAAATCCACGTGTCGACAATTCTTTTTGATATGTTCGTCATTTCTCTTCGCCCAATCATCGAAAACCACGTGGCTTTATATTTCTTTCGTTTATTTTCTTCCTTTTAATCCTTCTCCTTCTCGCTGCTTCGTTTTCATTCTCTGTTTCTTCTTCTCTGTCTTTCTCTGATAATGGAGTCAGGTTACGAGTTCGACTCGTTCTCCGAGTTACCCCCGCTTCCACAAGTGTACCATCCCATGGAGTATTCCACAAGCTACCCCTACTCTGACGCCATTACTCCTCTCGAATCGTTACCTCCGTTTCCTTACTCCGATTTCACTACCTACGGCGGCGGCTTCGCCTTCTCCGACCAACACGGTGCAGACTCTTACTCCCTCGACTCGTCTCTTTCACTCCTCAAGAACGACTTACTCACCGAGTCGACTCGTCTCGAGAATCTCTTCTCCCTCGACTCGTCCCTTTCCCTCCCCACTCGCGACTTACTCACCGAGTCGACTCAGTCGGAGAACCTCTTCCCCCGCGTCGACGTAGCACCCACGCCGTTCCTCCACTTGCCAGATCTCCAGTCCATAGAACACTCAACCGCCGCCGAGGTCACGAAGTCGCCGCGTCTCTCTCTCGCTCCACCTCTTCCCGTGACCACCAAACACGACGCTGACGTGAAACTACGTCGTCTCGGAAACAACTTCACCGTCTCACCGTCCTCTTCCTCGAAATCTCGATCTCCGACTCGTTATTCGTCGTCGTACGGTGTTAGCAGCAGTCGGAGGAAGATCACAGAGAAAATCAGGTCGCTGGAGAAACTCATGCCGTGGGAGACGAAGATGAACTTGGCTACGATACTCGAGGAGACGCGCAAGTACATCGCGTTTCTCCAGTCTCAGATCGCTTCGCTACGTTGGATGCCTCTCGAATCCGTCTACCCAGCCAAACCCGGAGAAGAAGTCAAAGAAAGAAACAATCCGCTCGTGTCTCTGACGAGACAACAGATTCTTCAGGTGATTGCGAATTCCCCAGGTTCACGTAACGTGCTCTACACGCGCGGTGTTTGTGTCTTCTCGTATGAACAGCTTCTCTCTGTCAAGATGATGGCTGAATCCACCAGAAACCTCTGAAACAAAAAGATAAAACAAAACATCTTATGTTTTTCTCTTTCGTTTTTGCTCTGTTTTTTTTTTGTTTCTGCTAAACGGTCATGGAAGAAAGCAAACATAGCGTTTTAATGGCTGGTGAAATCAAAAATTGATCTAATTATAGTATGAAGCCATTGCCTTTCATTTTCAGGTTTCATTCATCTTTTCGCAATGTTATTCAACTATATGAACTTGAATATGGTTTATGAATGATTGTTGCTCTGTTCCATAGTAAGTCCAACACCAGACGAAAACCAAAAACCATTCGATGACAAGCAAACCAACAATAACATAGAAAAAGGTTCACACAGATTTTTAAAAACAAACCGGAATCAAATCATATAGTTCCCTTGAAATCATTTTCTGGATAACATTGTGAAGATCACTGAAGAAAAGAGTTCACACTTCTTCCTGAAAATCTCTAGCTCCATGAGAAACAGAGCCTTGACTTCTTCATTCAACTCTTTCGCCTCCTCATCTCTAAGGAGCTTGCCTCTTTCATAAGCAACGTCTTCAGGAATCAAACCTTGAGAAACAATGGTGCCGATAATACTCTTCAGATAAGGATACCGAACCCAACACTCATCTTCCTCGCTATGATTAGTCTCAGTTTCTGTATCAGCAGTAAAATAAAAAACAATAACCAAACTAAACCGAAACCTGAACCAAGGCTCAACAAAAGGCTTCTTTTTGATGGCTTTTTCTTTTGTTTGAAAATAAAACCAAAGCTAAGATAAAAAATAAAATTAAATGATAATGAGAGCTAAATGGTTTGTTGTAGATCTTTATGGAGAGTACTACTTGGTGGTAAAGACACAAAATCATGCTAACCCAAGCCTGAGAATAAGGCTGACTAGATGCGGTTGATAAGATTTACGTGCGGAGAGGCATCAACTTCACAAGGAAACGTATGTACTAATTAAATCACTAATTATTTAACTATTTCTTAAATTCATTTGGGGAATTAAAATTCTTAGATGCTGACGAGGTTTGAAATTATGATTCTCGACTTACTGTGAAACTGATTCTAACAATCTAACTCGTTTTAAGTCTAAACTAATGTGCTTAGTTACTGTTCTTGTAGTTAACCATTGTTACAAGAAGACGGAAGCATCACAGGGTTTTGGGAGCTAAACATGGGGAGGCTTACTTGAACAAAGTTAGATCTTTGAAACTGGGGTCGAATTTGAGGTTGTAAGTTGTAACTACCACCAAATACACTCCCTCATGATCACAAGCTCTACCTTTGGAGAAATTAATATTCAATTTCCTACGAGTACAATGAAATCCAAAATACAATGCATTGTTTCCTTAAAAAGATTTATGGTTATCTTTTGACTTATAAAAGTTTTGTATTCAAGTCACACAATATTTTAAACTTTTAGATAGCTAAGATAGGGCTGGGCAAATAAACCGAACCCGAAAATCCGAACCCAACCCGATCCGATAAAATTGAACCCGAACCGATGCGAATCCGACATAAATATCCAATGGATCTTGTTTTACGGTATTTTGGGTTATGGGTATTATCCGAACCGAACCCGAACTTAAATGGATATCCGATAGAACCTGAAATATTTAAATTGCAAAACTTGTACCAAACATGATCTTTAATATTTATCTAAAATACATTAAGATATTACTAAACATCTAAAATAATTATCTATCACATGAAGGTTAGTGATTATATTATACGAAGGTTGATGGTTAAAGATGGCCGTTGAAACTTTGAAATTTTTAGATTTTAGTTTTGTTTCAATTGAAAAATGTTTCTAATTTAGTTTTCGTTTAAAACTTTTAGTTGTTTGGTCTTCTTTCTATCAATAACTATGTTTACTTTTCGCTTGATTTTGAATGATCATGTTTGATGTTTCTTTCTAATTTTTGAATCGATTTTACTTATATTTTAGTTATAAAATAGGTACAAATCAGGTACTTTTAAACCGAAGAAACCCAATTTTACTTATATTTTGGTTATAAAGTAGGTACAAATCATGTATTTTTAAACCTAAGAACCGATTGGGATCTGAACCCGAAAGTACATAGGGTTGTACCGGTTCTTTGAAGATTTACTAACCCCGACCCGAACCCGATAGAACCCGAACCGGTCTCGAATCGAATTTTCATATAATCCGAATGGGACTGATTTTGTCAAACCCGAAAAATCAAAACCCGATTGGATAAAACCGAAACTCGATTGGGACCCCGAATGCCAAGGCGTAAGCTAAGATCTATAGCTTCTTCTTCCCTCTGTTTAACTTACAAGCTATTTTACCAGTTTTAAGTGCATATTTAATCACATATCTCCCAAATCTTTCTTTATTGGTTAATTATATTTATCCAACAATTTTCTAATAAAATATTGGCATGTATGGCAACCGTTTTTCCCCTAAGAAATGTAATAAAACTATACCGCCCTTGCAAAATATTTGAAGAAAAAAAATCCAGGTCACACGTGACCCAAGTTTCTTTGTGGGTTTCAGCCCAAACTTACTAAGCCAAACCATAAGATATTTGCTTATTCCTTGGCCCAAATCGTCGAGAAGAAAGAGAGTTGCCTTTGAAGATATACTACTAGAGTTAGGGTTTACTTGTCTCGAATCTGCCTTTGTCTCACTCTCACCGCTTCAGGTTTGTCAACTGTAGCCCTTAATCCGAGACTGCCTTGATCTTATTTTCTTTTCGCTCTATTTGGTTTAACACTCCTAACCTTTCTGCTGTTTTTGGTTGACTTGATCATTAAGGATGGTCGTTACAGTTTCTGTTGAAGAAACATCTTCGTTGTGTTCCTTCACATCAGAGTCAACAACTTCGCAAACCTACTGGACAGAACGTCCTCCTGGTTCTTACTCCCTCAAAATCCAGAATTTCGCACAACTCATCGGTGAAAAATACCAAACCCGTCGTTTCTTAGTATATGACTACAATTGGTACTTATTTTTCTATTCCAGTATTGGTGATTAATCTTAGTCGTGAAGCTTATATATGTCTATTTTGATGATACAAGTCCTTTGATGATTTTATTATTTATCTATTGACATGGCTGACCCTGTGGATTAATACTTTTCTCAAAGAAATTATATAACTTTTAATCTTTTATATATATTATTTAGGTTAAATTCGAGGAAAGAATATCATGGAAATACACTTCACGTCTACTTTTTAAATTCCTAGAAAGTGTAAATGTGTGTTGGAGGTAGATTTAGAAACAGAAACGTTACGGTTTTCAATGTTGATATACTCTCTTGTATAAAAGTGTTTCTGTGTTACAAAAAAAAATTTGTTTCTGAAATACCAGGAGATTAATCATTTATCCCAAAGGGAATGAAAAGGACAATGGAAGTGGATATATCTCGATGTACGTTGAAATGGACAGCACAAGCGAGGTGTTTGCATATCTCACCTTCTTTGTCTATAACAGGAAAGTAAACAAATACTTATGTATCCAAGGTATGTAAAATTCAGTTGCCCACTGCTCTATCTAGTTTTTACTACATATATTTCATATATACTCTGCCATTGCCATTGATATATAATGCCACCTTTATTTTGTTACTTTATTCACGTACAAACACACACTCGTACAGATACACAAGTGAAGCGTTTTAATGCACTGAAGAAGGTGTGGGGATGTTCTCAAATGCTTCCACTTGAGTTATTCAATGATCCTAAAAATGGATATATATTTGAGGAAGATCATTGCGAATTTGGAGTTGATGTGGCGATTGATTCAAACCTTACCAACTGGGAAATCGTCTCTTTTAATGAGAATTTCTGTTTTTCCAAATTCTTCCTTCATGTGAAGAATTTCACGATGATGGAAGAACATCTTTATTACATGTCTAATTCATTTTCAGTGGGAGGAAAGACATGGTGAGTTTATAAATATCTACCTATGTGTTCGTGTGTGTGTGCACGAGTATGATATATAACATGAGCTTAATATTCTTTTCTAGGGTACTAAGGTTATATCGCAAGTGCTTCTCTACGTTAGACGACAAATGGATCTCCATTTTTCTGCATCTGGCCGACAATGAAAGATTATTACCGGATGAGAGGATTTACACGCGTGGTCATTTCCGAGTTCTAGACCCATGTGGATCTAATCACATCACAGAGAAATGTATGTGAACCTATTGTCTTGTTATTATTTATATGTATAGCAAAAAAAAGATATATATATATATATATATATATATATGTATAGCTTTCTTAAGTTACTTTATACGAATGGATGAGATAAGTCTATCTATAGACTTAGATATTCATTTTGCTCCTTAGATAGATATATGTATAGCTTTCTTAAGTTACTTTAATAATATGCGTACTTATGGATATTCTTTTCTTGCAGTTAACTGCTGGCACGATCAATCGAACTCAGGTTGTGGTCACGACAAAGTGGTGTCAATGGCTAAGCTTCAGGAGGTTTACTTGGACGAGGAAGACACTATGAGCGTAGAGATTGAATTTGAAGTCATCTCTGCGACCAGTTACTCTCCCATTATCTAAGCTCCCGCACTTCCCCCTTTCCCCAAATGCATTTGTTGTTCCTCGTTCTGTCTCGTTAATTTGCAAAAACAAAAATGGCTCATTTACGTTGGGTTTTCGTTATGCAATGGAATTTTTATTTTTCATGATATTCTTTTCGAAATTTCTCTTGATTCAGTTGGGATTGATATTCAGTATATATTGCAGAATTTTCAAAGCTATTGATTGAATAATTAGAATTAGAACATAGCTCTTTGTAAGGATCCAAAGCAAATATATATGATTTTTAATAGAAAGATTTGCTAAAAAGGGACGAAAAAAATAAACATCTCCGTCCTGTTATACCTTCCCGACAAAGCTTTGTCCTGATAATAGTGATGATTCTGTTTTACCCTTATAAACCAAAAACGAGAACACAACAAAACAATCTGACGTTAAGCTGAAATCCAAATTGAACACTCCTAATTGCATTTCCACCCGCAACCACTCAACAAGTTCGGTTCTTCTTGGGGAACTTCACTTCAAGTTAGGGCATGCTTATCGCGGTCCCGTAGCCCGTCCCGTAACATTGTTATGGGTCGAAAATAATTGAAAAACAAAATGAAAATGGGTGGGACGGGCCTAAACAAAGGGCTCTATGGGCTCGTCCCGTAGCGACGTGGCGGCACGGGAGTGGGCGATGAGGTCGGTGTGTTCGGCTTTGTTTCTCGTCGAAAAATCAGAAATCGAAATCAAAAAAGAAAATCAAAAGCTCGGTTGCGATGGCGATGGCGATGGCGATTGCGAAGCGTTGATCTCCAAATCTGTCTCTTCAAATCGAAATCCAAACCTGCGTTTTCTCTCTTTCACTGGAGTGGGAGATCTCTTTATCTCCCTTGGCGAGGTGGAAGCTTTGGTCGTCGTTTGATCCCGAGATCTTTATCTCCCTCCGAAGCTCATTCGACATCGGTTCACTTCTCTTCCCATACGACGAGAACCAATCCTCCCCAAAATCTCTGCGAATCGTCCCAATTTTAACACGGTTAGTTTTTCATCTCCGATTAAGTTGCAATAAAGAGATAGATGCATTTGTTTTAGAACGATTGTATAGATTTGTAAAGCTATACGGTTCGGCAACATATTATAGTTTGTATAGATTTGTAAAGCTTTCTATGGTGTGATTATTTCGTTGGTGAACAGTATAGATCTGTAAAGCTTGAAATTCTAACTAACTAAGATCATTCTCAAATTTATGTTTTAGACTTAAAGAGATGACGTTTCCTCATCCTCCCTGGTTAATTTATGTTTTCTCGTTAAGGTAGATTAGCTTTGTGGTCATGTGTATCTAAATTTAGTTTATAAAAATGATATATAAAGGGAAAGAACATGACTAGTTTTGGAGTTGGAGAATGAACTGGTTTTGGAGTTTGATATGTAACATGTCTTGATTAGATTTGATCATGAGGGTTTGCTTTAGCCAAGTTTCGATGTTTATAGATTAATGTTTATTCATACAACTGATTGTTTCTCTGCCTTGTGTATTACATTTTGTGGTTGGAAAGAATAAATGTTAGATTTATATTTATGTTTCTGATGTTGTTGGTAAGATAGGTTTGATTTAAACTAAAGACGTTGCTGCTTAGTTAGGGTTGTGAACCTTTACTTTAGTTAGTTTTTAAAGAAAGACAATAGGTTTTTTATTCGGAATTAGACAAAAGGCTGAGTGTAGGCTGAGTGTAGTTAGTTTTAAACAAAGTTGGTAGCTATTTACTTGTGTAATAAGTTCGGATAAGACAGTTCTTGTTCGGAGTTTGCCAATAAATATGGTGATGTACTTTACTTTATAATCTTCACTTCCTCCTATTTAAATCTGTTATTAGGTTTTCTCTCTGTTATCATCTCAGTAGTCTTTCTAATTGCTCTATCTTACATTTTCTTACTGTTATGGATCCACGAGATCTTCGTAGCCAGTCCTCTAGCTACACTGGACTGCTTCACAGTCAACAAGGTAGCGTTTTCCATGAAAACTTTCCTTATGGAAGTTTTCATGGAAGTGTTAACTTCGGAGAGTCTCAGACTTTTCCGGCTTTCAGTTCACAACAAAGTGAAGAAGAAGCAGTAGAGACACCACCTCCCCGCGTGGCAAGACGCAAATGGAATCCAGCAGATGACGAGGTGTTGATCAGTGCTTGGCTTAACACTTCCAAGGACGCCATTGTTGCAAATGAGCAGAGGTCGGGGGCGTTCTGGAAACGGGTTGCGGCTTACTATTCTGAGAGTCCTCATGGAAGAGAGGATGGTGAGAGAGAGCATGGTTGTTGCAAGAAGAGGTGGCACAGAATTAACGATGATGTAAACAAGTTCTGTGCCTCATACGCGGCAGCAGAGCGTCAAATTAGCAGTGGTGAGAGTGACACGGACGTTCTGAAGAAGGCGCATGATATTTTCTTCTCTGATCAAAAGCACAAGTTCACACTTGAACATGCTTGGTGTTTGTTGAGGTTTGAACAGAAGTGGCTCAGCCTTAACACACCCGAGGCTACTGGCGTTTCGAAAAGGAAGAATGTGGAGATGAATTCCCAAACTAGTACCACTGAAGGCTTTGTTGATGTTGAGAGGAGGCCCGAAGGTGTCAAAGCTGCAAAAGCTTCAAGATTCAGTGGTAAAGGGAAGTCTATTGCTGAGATTGCGACCGTTTATGAAATGAAGAAGGACGATTTGGTGAGGAAGGAGAGGCTGTCGAGGCTTGCAATTCTAGACACTCTCCTTGCCAAGGCTCAGCCATTGAGTGAGGCGGAAGAAACTGTGAAGAATAAGCTCCTAGCCGAGTTATTCTAAAATTAAACTAAGAAGAAGAAGTCTGTTTAGCTCTATGTTCTTGTTTGCTCTATCTTTGTGTTTGCTTTATGTTCTTGTTACGTCTATGTAGTTCCGGAACCCTTAAAATGGGTTGTTATAAATGAATCAGAGACCTTTAATGTGTTTGCTCTATCTTTCTGTATAGCTCTTTGTAATTGAAGTTGTGTATCTAATATAAATATCGACACTGTATGCAGGTTAAGTACAAATGGGACGTTACAGCTACTCGCAGCCATCACAGGAGTCGTCATTGTTTGGAAACAATGACGAAAATGACTACAGCGAGACGGAGGATCTCATTCGACGTGACCAAGCTGAGTTGAGCTTGGAACGTAGTTCACAGGTTCACTACCCTCCACAACCGGAGGTTGAGTTTGGTTTCCCACAGGTTTGCTATTGTGGTGCTAAGCCACTGCTAAAAACGTCTACCCGTAGCCACGATCAAGGTATATGCTATGTACTGCTCTTCTTTAGCTTTGCTTTCCGTATGTGCTATTTTGCTTATGTAGGTTGTTTGCGTATGTGGCCCAGGGAGAAGACTTTACACCTGTGCTAACAAAGACGACGGCGAATGTCATATCTACAAATGGTGGGATGACGCGCTGATGGAAGAGATGAGAGCCAGAGACCTACACGTGCTTCAGCTCGATGAGAAGGTAGAGAGCCTAACCCTTTTGTCTGACTATGACACTGTGGAGAAGATACGCAAACTAGAGAAGATTGTGGGTCAAATGGCTAAGGACAAATCTTCTTTTAGTTATGGGTTTGAGTCCTTTGTAATAGGACTATTGGCTCTTGTTGTTGTAATAGGGTTAGTCGTAATGTTTAGATAATTTGCTCGGATGTAGTTGTAATGGGATGTATGTATAATCTCGGATGTAGTTGTAATGGGATGTATGTATAATCTCGGATTTGAACATCTAATTGTAATTGGATGGAGTTAGAGTTAAAAAATCTCGTACAATATTAGTCACATGATTTACCAATAACTCACACCATCCAAACAACTCTTCTTTGTGGTAAAAGCATGTATATTCATCGCCAAAAAATTTCTTCTTTGTACCAATAAGTCACATGATCCAAAGGCACATGTTTATTTTGCTTTCTACCAATAAGTCACAAGATGTACTATAGAGTTTATACCAATATTCATTCACGGGAGGATTCATAGACACTTCTTCTTTGTCATATAAGTATTGAGATGTCTTCTCTCATTACAAATGTGGAAAGTCTCATCTTCTTTCACATTTTTTTTCTTCTAAAAATTGTCAATGGCTTCTTCTTCCCATTATCATTACCACAAAGAAGATGATGATGATTTAGATGACGTATTTGAAGAATTTTTCGAACAAATTGATTTCAATCCAAAACCAAAAGAGCGAAAAAAACGAGTTTTTATCGAGAGATACAGAGAGGAAGGCCATCAGAGGCTTTGGAATGATTATTTTAGCGAAACTCCGACATATCCGCACAGTGTATTCCGGCGACGGTTTCGAATGAGTAAGGCATTATTCTTGCGTATTGTGCTCCGTCTCTCTACAGAAGTTGAATATTTTCAACCGCGAGTTGATGCAACCGGACGGCCTAGTCTATCTCCGCTTCAAAAATGTACCGCAGCAATACGTCAGTTGGCGTATGGTGGTGGGTCTGATACAGTTGACGAATATCTCCGAATTGGTGAAACAACAGCTCGAAGATGTTTGCACAATTTTACCGCCGGAATAATCCACTTGTTCGGCGATGAATACCTAAGACGTCCCACACCGGAGGATCTGCAAAGACTACTACATAATGGAGAAGAACGTGGGTTTCCAGGAATGGTTGGAAGCATCGATTGTATGCATTGGGAGTGGAAGAATTGCCCCACCGCTTGGAAAGGAATGTATTCACGAGGAACCGAGAAACCAACTATTGTCTTGGAGGCGGTAGCTTCATATGACCTCTGGATATGGCACGCGTTTTTTGGAGCTCCAGGTACTATGAACGATCTTAATATTCTCGATCGATCACCCGTTTTTGATGACATTATTAACGGAATAGCGCCACAAGTTAACTTCTATGTTAATGGTAATCCATACCATTTGGCATATTATCTCACGGATGGTATTTATCCGAAATGGGCTACTTTTATTCAATCTATCCGACTACCGCAAGGTCAAAAGCATTCATTATTTGCTCAAAAACAAGAATCTGTGCGAAAAGATGTCGAGCGTGCTTTCGGAGTCCTACAAGCTAGGTTTGCCGTTGTAAGAAATCCATCAAATATTTGGTCGAAAGAATTAATAGGAAATATTATGAGAGCATGTATCATACTCCATAATATGATTGTCGAAGATGAACGATTATTAGGAACTGGGGACAACGTTGATGAATTTGAACAAACAGAAGAGGGGGCTACATTTTCCGTCAATATGGAGTCACCTATCATGAGTACAATTGATCGTCGAACGAGCGTTCGGAATAGACAAGTCCATCAACTTTTAAAAAATGATTTGATCGAAAATATATGGGCTAAATTTGGACATCTTCCAAATAACATATAATTTGTAAATTTCTATTTGTATTGGAATAAATGTTTGTGTGTGTGTTTTTTTCAATTATGATGTTTGGTATTTTTTTTTTCAACTTAGTTATTTTCTTAAGATTTCAATTTTAATGTTAAACTTCTATTTCATATGTTTTATTCTAAACTTCTTTTTATATGTTATTTTTTTTAAAAAATAAATAAATTAAATAATAACCTAAGGGACCATCAAAGTCCCACTAATAATCATCCAAATTTATTAATGTCCTTAGCTTAGGTCCCTTAACATATAACCTAATTAAAAAATGCTAAGGACTTGTGGGTAAGTCCCACCAATACCATTGCCCTTAGGACTGGCCTTCGGGCCAAACGGGCCATGTATAGACTTGTGAGTTTTCTTTTTCGGCCTTTTTCTTGTATTAAAATAAAAATTTCTTTATTGGCCATACATAATTTTTTAAAACATAATGTTTAAACTTTCAGTATAATCAAAATTTAATGCAACTGAAAATATTTAAACAATAATTTTAATATATTTTTGATTTTTACGTGTTTTGATGACGTTTTTGATTCAAAAAAAACAAAATCTCAAAAAAAAAATAGATAAAATTCTAAATTATAGCAATTTTCATAACTCACAAAAATACTCCAAAAACTCATTAAAGCTCCAATCATTCCAAATCATTTTAGATTGTAGATATTTTTATTTAATAAATTTCAATGAATTAAAAATATCATACTTATATAAATAAATACTTTTTTTCTTTGCTTAACAACTCAAACGAACTTTGCATCTGTAAAATCATTTAAACTGTTGTTTTGCAGTTTAAATGTATATTGTCCATATGATGTATGCAGAGTCTTAAAACCCCTAAATCTATCTCAAGTGCAAGACAAAATTATAATAGTTAAGGTCAAGATCACAAGAATGCTAGATAGTGCCTAAGTTACTGGGAGAGCTGATACACATATGCTAGAGAAACAACAATTCCGTCCCATATCAATATCTCTCGCACATGCTACTCTGCCCCGTTTTAATGCTATTTTTTTTTAAGCTATTGTGCATTGATCAAAAAAGTTTACAAGTTACAGGTTCTTTTTTTCGAGTAAACTTTACAGTTCCAATATTGTTTATATAGACAAGAAAACAAACAAAGGCAAAACAATTTAATAATTGACGTCCCAATGTTGGCTTTCACGTGGCCATCCTAGCTAGCGTTTGTTTACTCCCACCACCGTATGTTTTCATTATCTCTCTCGTTTCCAACTCAAGTTAAAAAAGAAAAAGAAAAGACCTCTCTTCAACCAAAAAGAAAAAAAGAACTAAAATAAAAGTCGCTGCGAAAATAAAAGAAGATCCGAATCCAATCTCATCTGATTCACTCTCAGTCTCAGACAATGCTCTGCTATGTCGGAAAAGCCACCAAGATTTTTATCTTCATCGTCACCGTTGCTGTCGTCATCGGTCTCGTCGTAGGCTTGGGTGTCCTCCGTCGTCACTCACACCACTGCTCCGGCGATTATTGCTCCGATTCTTCTTCGTCTTCCTCCTCTTCCTCTGCATCCCCTTTCATAACTCCGTTTCCTAATCCTACCCCGAACCCGAACCCGCCTGAGCTCGGATCTTCCCCACCGGCCCCACCCGGCTCATCATCACCAAACCCATCTCTTCCAATCACCCCGAATCCGCCGGCGCCGATCTTAAACCCGAATTCGCCTCCGCCTCCGTCTACTCTGAATCCTCCGCCGCAGTTTTCACCTCCTCCGCCGGATTCAGATACAACCACCGCACCTCCTCCACCTGCATCGCAGTCAACAATCGCGCCGCCACCTCCAGCTGAAGAATCGGCATCACCGCCGCTAAATCCGCCGAGCTCCGTGGTCAATACTCCCGCACCAGTGCATGCGAAGCTGGTCAAGGACTGAAGTAGACCAATAGATTTGTAAATTCGACATCTTTCTATCACTTTTTCCAGTTCTTGAACTCGATTCGTTCGTTTGTTTGTTTGTTTTGATTAATTAGATCAAATGTTCTAATCTTTAAAATCGAGGTGAAACTTCATTTTCATACTCATTCCAATGGTCTCGTGGAGTGTGAGTTGTTGAAACATCTTTATCATAGGATTTATAACAACAAAGAAATTTTAATTTTGTATTAGTTGAGTAGTAGTATCTGTCTGTGTTAACTAAAGCCCTTAAGTAATCTCTCTTTTTTTTTTTTGGCTTGCGACTGATATAATTATATTGTTGACATTACTTTATTTTGATTGAAATAATTTAAAGGTGTGCAACTGTGAAAACAGAAGACAAGAGGTGGGTCGATGGATTAAGAATCCCATGTAATTTGTCTGACTAATTTTTTTGACCACTTCATTTTTACAAATTTCTAACTATTTCCATTAAATTAATAAACACAATAAATTAATATTTTTTATGGTTTCCAATTTAATCGGTCCAAAATATAATATAAATCAATAATTTAGTTTTCACTCTACATTAGTAAAAATAGATTACTCAATTTTTTTGAGTGATTTGCATGAAAAATACTCAATAACTGCAAAATTTGCAACAATAGAAAAACACAAAAAAACATGTGTGTCAGTAGTTTTTATCGGAAGTATTTTACCATATACCTCTTTTCTTAAGTAGGTAATCTAAATTATTATAGAGAACAAATATACAGTATTATTTATATATACACGCACATAATATCTTCATTTCCAACATCGAACTTGGTTCTCTGTCACTGTGCCTTCTTCCGATCACCGGTGTTCTACAATCCGGGTTGTCATCTCATCTCGTCTGAATCTCCATCCCACAGCCGTGAGCGTAGTTTAGCCGCACCGGAGCGCTGTCGTGCATGCATCTTCCCTTCTCGTCGCCACTGTCTGAGCACGGGGTGAGGTTTAGACCGAGAAGATTGAATCGAGCTGGACGGCCTTCAGTAAGCGACCGATTCGTCCATCTCGGACTGGATCGAGTGCCGCGTTCAAGCATGATGAATCAAATTGTTGGGTCTTTTTAGTTCAAGCGATGCAAGCTCACGACAGCTGAGGATCCATCTTTTATTGTTTTTGCAAAATTAATCCCTACTCTTTTGCATATTTTTGCTTTTAACCTCTATCTTTACAATAGTGCAAGTTTCACATTGTTTTTGGCCTAAAATTTATGATTGTATATTCCAAACCCACGTGTATGTAAAATGTAACAACTCCTAATGATGCCTAAATGTAATATTTAAACACTTAAAATGACTAAACAAATGCTTAATCATATACAAAAACACTATATACCTCTAACATTACGTACAACAATATTGTCAAAGATAAATACAGAAATAGTCATATAATAATAATATTTTCCAGCTAACAAAACTATTATCCAGTTTCTACAATGTTTGTCAAGTATAAATATAGAAGTAGTCATACAGTAATAATATTATCCAGTTAACATAACTATTATCCAGTACAAAAATGCATATCATCGGCTAAACTAAATATTAGCTATGATACAAATAACTGTTAGCTGGATAAAAAAGTTCAAGAATAGCTAATAATTTTATTAGATGTTATTTGAAATTATACAAATTGAAATTTTTTCGAAAACATGCTAATATAGCTTGTTAACAGAGCTTAATTACACATCCTGTCTGATAATTTTTAAACTGTTTAATACATTTGGTGTTCGTATGGCTTGCTAACAAAATATGTAACCGCTAACAAAATATGTAACTGTATATCGGAGTTGATTCAAGAGGATGTTTAATAAATTTAAAACATTTGGGGATAAACTAACAAGAACCAGAACGTCAAGGACCAGTCGTGCAAAAACATAAAAGGTCGCCATTGGAGAGATCAACCTTTCCCTTCGCCAAATCTGGAGCTTGATGACGACGGCAAGGATGAGCATGACAGTGAGGCTCAATTCCGAGTATGACGACGTCGGTAGAGCAAGGCGACTGAAGATCCTGTAACGGAGGACTACGCCGTGTGAATCTCGTAACGGTTTTGATCTTGACGCAAACAGAGGTGAAAGGTGAAGCACGGCCGTGAAATTAAAAGTTCTTGATGTTGAAATCAGAACTGGAATCAGATGAACCATGGTGAGAGAAAATTGAATCCATCTCCATTTTGGGGTCAAATATATCTGAACCCATCATCTTCCTTTTTCGAAACATTATTTTCGTCTTCTCACCGGTGAAAACCCGAGTACACAGATTTAGCGATTCAAAAAAAATTTCTAATGAAAATTGTACGCAGGAGTTTTAATAGTAAGGAAAGAGAGAGAGTATATATTGCTTAATTTTCTGAAAGAGGTGATATATTGATGTATAATTTGAATAGATACAGGTCTTGTATAAATCAGGTAGGGGCAAAATGGCAATTAAAAAATAACAGCTCAACATAAAAGTGATTTTTCCATCCGTGCAAATTATGCACAGCTCAACATAAAAGTGATTTTTCCATCCGTGCAAATTATGCACTTATGTTTGTATATGGAGTGCAAATACACATTTTTTTATTCATTATCATTTTTTTATTTCAGAAGGAAACAGAATTCAAGTAAAACTTTAGTTATTCTGTTTAAATAGAAAATGAGTTTTACATAAGAGATTCTCTAAAAACCATTTGGCAAAGCACTTTCTTTACTCATTAACTGGGGGCTAGTGGTTAGTATAGTCTATTGTAATTGACCACCAAACTCTTTGAAATTCTTTCTCTTTGTTTGACTTCTTCTTTGATATATTTTTGGACTTTAAAATGATTTATTAGCTCTCAAAACTCCAAAATAACTTGATAAAGATGCTTAAATGCATGCTAAAAGGCTAAAATTAATTAACAAAACACACACCAAATTTCAGCAAAAAGAAGGCCGAGAAAATGTAAAAGTTTGTAACTTAGCTCAGACGATTTGTAGTGGAACATGAAACGAAGGAAATGCCCATTCCGAACAATTACAAGATTTATTGGCATTTTTGTAAATCATGATAGCTAGGATCCATCTCCATATTGGTACACTCATGCGCACCACTAAAATTATTAGGAATACACTCATTCATCCAATTTATAAGCTTTGTGCACCCAGTAAATTCGCCACTAGGTACGCTCTGATAAGATTCCAACTGAACTATATATATAGTTTCTCGTTTTCTATAAATGTTATGGTTTGTATGTTTCTAGATAAAAAAAATAATGATAAACTGTTTTGAAACAAGGTCAATGAGAAGAGTTTACCCGAAAACAAAAGATCAGCGAGAAGAGGAGAGAATCAATAATGGTTTGCATATTATACAAAGATGACCAAACCCATCGGAAAATATGTATCGTCAGAATGTCAAGAGAAACCTCGACATATAAACACTTTCATAAGACTCGGATTTCTGAACGGTGTATGGGATATTGGACAGAAGATAAGAGTGTAGAATAATCAATACAGATTAGTGCATTGTTTTTTTGGGCAATTACTGCATTGATTTTATATTGTTTTTCTTTTTAATCTAAGTCTTCTGTTTCTTATAACAATTTGAAAATAACCAAAACCCGCCTCAATCTTGGGACATGCTATCTTTCCCTTCTTTATTCTCAAAGAAAGGATGAGTCCCATGGGTCAGACGGTGATAGTATTATGATAATTATTTAGGGCTCAGTGTGTATCCACATTAGTCAGGAGTCGATTCATGAAAACTAAATTATCGCTGTTTGGTCGGGTATGAATTTGGATTTCAGCCAAAGTGATTAATATGATGGGACGCAACAGACGAATGGTTCACTTCCTAACATCTAGAAAAGTATTTAAACTCGGGTCAGGTAGAATAGACACTTTCGAGATAATCCACTTTATCAAGATCGACCGAAAAGTTGGTAGGATTTATCAAAAGAAAAAGAAACAATCTAAAATAATTTTATTAGAAGTATACCGAAAAAAATTGCAAGAAAATTTAAAATAACTTCATAGAATATAGTCTATAACTAGGAGTATAGATTTATTTAAACTACATCATACATTTTGTCTAAATAAAATAATAAATACAAAGATATCAGTATAAAATAAAATTTAAAATTTTCTTAAAGAAAAGATCCGAATACTTTTTCTATAAATAGCTTTTTAAGGCTTCAAATATTTAGGACCGGCCTGAGGAAAAATGAAAGGATAAAACTCATACCTAAAACTACAGCTTTTACCCAAAACTCTGGCTCCTCGTTTATCGTAAAAACATCTTCTAAAATAGAAATTATTTCGTTCTAAACACTTCCTACAGTTTCTTTGCGACATGTCGAAGGAGCACTGAACCATTCCATATATCGTTTCCTTCCCCACCCTCTTCTCCTCCGCAATGTAGTACGGCGCTTTTGGGTTAGCTTCACGAGTGGCATTTAGTATCATATCGTCGACGAAATACCGCGGTCTGCGTTCGTTAAATACCTCGTCGCTTACCATCTTTGTATTGGACATACAGAAATTGTTGTCGTAATCGACCATCCCCAAAGAATCGATCGTAGAAAGATATAAAGAGCATTGGTCGTACCATATTATTCCACCTTTATATCTTGGACATCTCTTAAGAAACTGTCATATACATTTTAAATTATTTGATGCCATAATCAATAACAACATTGCATGGACGGTATGTAACCAAAACTGATACATATCAATATTAGTACAGTGAGTTTACCTCGGGTTTGGCGGTAGCATAGCAAGAGCGGCACTTGGGCCCGTGGGTGTCTCCGCGGCACTGAAACAACATGACTATGAAATCAGGACTTTCACCAAGGTGCGTAGAGTTGTAACCTCTCTTAAAACTTTCAGAAGAGACTTCATTGATGATACGTTGTAGGTTTTTCTCATACTGACTTCCCGGTTTGTATTTCCCTTGACTGCCAAAGCATTTGTGGTGTAGATACGTATTTGTCATGTTCGCTGACGAAGCAGCGCGTACAACTAGAAGTTGTATGGCCACCACGGCCAAGATAGGGACCAAAAGGAGGCGTTTTGGTACAGACGGTGAAATATACATTGTTGTGGGTACTTTTTTGCTCTTCTTTGATACTTGATTCTCTGTAAAATAAGCGTTATAAGACTGTGATATGTTTGTGTAGAAGGGAGGGATATGGATACTGAATGAAAGGTGACTTCTTATATATATATATATAAAGTTTTTGGTTAGCTGATTAATACAAGAGAGGAGTCGGGAGCTAATTAAGACTTAGTACTTCCGGCGAAAAAGGTGTGAGTTCTACCTTTTACAATCACACGATCTGTATGGTGCCACTCGAATGAAGGAATTGTTATTTATTTCTATAATTACGAGATTCTTTGTTTTTTTGTTTTTTCCAGTGTTCTATAAAGCGACCGTCTAGGCGGCGCTTAGACGCCAAGTGTTACAAGACCGTGGCGATTACCTTTTAAACCATCTAGATAATTACAATATTATAATAATAATATATAAGTTATTATTCATAAATTATAATAATTAATATATTATAACATAGATTCTTATGAAAAATAATTTTTATCATATATAATAATAATATTTACTATTATTTAGTATAAAATATTACATATATTTAATATATTGCTATAATTTATAAAAACCCAAGCCGATTAGCTTATAATTTAGATGTCCGTTAATCGTTCTAGATGCTAGGCGTTAGGTCACCGTCCGTTTAGCGCATAGCGCTTTCCTGAACACTGGTTTTTTCTCATTAATCGACTATGATAAGATACCAACTTTCAGTTTCATCTGCAATTAGCACCATATGTACAATAAATATTGTGTACTATCAACGTCGCATGTGCATGTGATAAATAAAAATTATTAATATAAGAAACACAATCTCGTTATACAGAGGCAACCAAAATCAACGTGAACGAATATTGTTGAATAAAATTGCCTATTATCAACGTCACATTTGTATGTCAGTATGTACATATATATACACACATATATCATTAAAATTCTTGAAATTTACTTTGAAGAAAGATTCTCAGATGGCATTTTGAAATTTATAAATGCAAAATTACTTTTATATCTACACCAATCAAACCTACAATTTATTGAATTATTTATATATAGTAGTTTTCTTACCACCTTTAGTTATATTGAAAATAGTAATCAAGTAGGATTGTAGAAATCGAAACGTATGCATTATAAAATAATAAATACAAAGATATCAGTATAAAATAAAATTTTCTTAAAGAAAAGATCCGAATACTTTTTCTATACATAGCTTTTTAAGGCTTCAAGTATTTAGGACCCGCCTTAGGAAAAATGAAAGGATAAAACTCATACCTAAAACTACAGCTTTTACCCAAAACTCTGGCTCCTCGTTTATTGTAAAAACATCTTCTAAAATAGAAATTATTTCGTTCTAAACACTTCCTACAGTTTCTTTGCGACATGTCGAAGGAGCACTCAACCATTCCATATATCGTTTCCTTCCCCACCCTCTTCTCCTCCGCAATGTAGTACGGCGCTTTTGGGTTAGCTTCACGAGTGGCATTTTGTATCATATCGTCGACGAAATACCGCGGTTTGAGATCGTCAAATACCTCGTCGCTTACCTTCTTTGTATTGGACATACAGAAATTGTTGTCGTAATCGACCATCCCTACAGAATCGATCGTAGACAAATATAAAGAGCATTGGTCGTACCATATTATTCCACCTTTATATCTTGGGCATCTTTTAAGAAACTGTCATATACATTTTAAATTATTTGATGCCGTAATCAATAACAACATTGCATGGACGGGATGTAACCAAAACTGATACATATCAATATTAGTACAGTGAGTTTACCTCAGGTTTGGCGGTAGCATAGCAAGAACGGCATTTGGGCCCGTGGGTGTCTCCGCGGCATTGAAACAACATGACTATGAGATCAGGACTTTCACCAAGGTGCGTAGAGTTGTAACCTCTCTTAAAACTTTCTGAAGAGACTTCATTGATGATACGTTGTAGGTTTTTCTCATACTGACTTCCCGGTTTGTATTTCCCTTGACTGCCAAAGCATTTGTGGTGTAGATACGTATTTGTCATGTTCGCTGACGAAGCAGCGCGTACAACTAGAAGTTGTATGGCCACCACGGCCAAGATAGGGACCAAAAGGAGGCGTTTTGATACAGACGGTGAAATATACATTGTTGTGGGTACTTTTTTGCTATTGATACTTGATTCTCTGTAAAATAAGCGTTATAAGACTGTGATGTTTGTGTAGAAGGGAGGGATATGGATACTGAATGAAAGGTGACTTCTTATATATATATAAAGTTTTTGGTTAGCTGATTAATACAAGAGAGGAGTCGGGAGCTAACTAAGACTTAGTACTTCCGGCGAAAAAGGTGTGAGTTCTACCTTTTACAATCACACGATCTGTATGGTGCCACTCGAATGAAGGAATTGTTATTTATTTCTATAATTACGAGATTCTTTGTTTTTTCACACTAATCGACTATGATAAGATACCAACTTTCAGTTTCATCTACAATTAGCACCATATGTACAATAAATATTGTGTACTATCAACGTCGCATGTGCATGTGATAAAATAAAATTTATTAATATAAGAAAAACACAATCTCGTTATACAGAGGCAACCAAAATCAACGTGAAAGAATTATTGTTGAATATATATATTGTGTATTGAAATTACCATTGATACTTAGTTACATAGCAGGAATCACTTTAAAATCGCATATGCATGACAGTCGTGTACATACAATAGAAGAAACCAAAGAATGTGAAAAAATGAATTGCAACATGTCAGCGATGGACCAGGACGCTTTGGTCCAAGTGATAAAGGGATTCAGCTGGAACTACCACCACCTGGGTTTGACTTAGATACTAGTTACAATGCTTGGGTATCCAAGAAATAGGTGAAACCACCTTCTTTTTTACCAAAAAAACTATGCGATGGATTTCCAGATACAATTGGTAATATGAAATAAAAATGACTTAAAAATGAGAATATAATAAATAACATTGTAAACTGCATAGATCTGTGAATTATTATTGACATAATAAATACACAGCGTTAAGCTTTAATAACTTAGGAAGAAAATAATGGAAAAAAAAAACTTCAAAAGAAAGTTATATATATATATATATATATTTTTTTTAATATATATTCCAAGAAATGGTAAGGAAAAATACATATAAATATATATATATATGCTCCTAAAGATGCTAAAACCTAAAATGCGCTCAAAATGTGGTTAAGTTTTGTTTAAAAAACATTACACTAAAATATTTTTAGAATATAATTTTCGACAAGGAATTTAGATTTATTTAATTACATCATACATTTTGTCTAAACAAAATAATAAATTCAAATATTTCAATACAAAAAATATTTAAAGTTTATGAAAAAAACACATTGTTACAAACTACTTTCTAAATTTCCAAATATTTATGACCGCTGTTCTCAAGAAGGAAAGGGTAAAATTCATACCTAAAGCTACAACTTTTACCTAAAACTCTCGCTCCTTGTCTATTAAACAAACAATCTTCATAATGCTTGATATTATGTCTCAGACACTTCTCGCAATCCCTTGACGACAAGTAAAAAGAACACTGCACCATTGCATATATGTTATCAATTCCGAGCCTCGTCTCCCCCGCTGCGTAGTACATCCCTTTTGAATTGCCTTGACGAATGGCTTTAGTTGTCAGATTGTGGATGAGATCCAGCCAATCCGAGTTGGAATAATAATGGGCCATAATTTTCTTTGCATTCGACATACATAAATTGTTGCTGTAGTCGATCTTATCTAAAGAATCAATCGTAGATATCTCCAGAATGCATTGGTCGTACCATATCATTCGTCCTTTGTAACTAGGACACCTTCTGCGAAGCTGTCATATACATTTTGCAATATTGGTGCCATAAATATAATCAATAACAGCATTGCATGCACGGATGTAACCAAATCTGATACATATATGTGTGCTCAAGTCTATGCATGTAAATATGTGACCGGTTTTAACATTGGCCTATGTCTTTCAAACTTATGACGTAATATATATGAATATAGACCCACAAAAATACTACAAAAATATTTATTAAATATTTTTACAAATTGTCTATATATATCCCCTAAAGATATCTGGACTGGCCATATATGTGACAACTACAGCAATAATATATATTGAAGTGAGTTTACCGCGGAAAGGGCAGTAGCATAGCAAGAACGGCATCTAGGCCCACTGGTATCGCCACGGCACTGAAGGGTGAAGGATATTAAATCAGGACCTTCACCAATCATTTCCATTTTGGTACCTCTTTCAAAACTCTCACTCGTTACAGGGATTGGATCGATGATACGGTTTAGGTTTTCCTCATACTCACTTCCCGGCTCGTATTTCCCTTGATCGACAAAGCATTTGTGGTGTAGATATGTATTTGTCATGTTCACTGACGAAACAGTGCGTACAAAGAGAAATTGTATGGCCATCATGGCCAAGATACGGAGCAAAAGCAGGCGTTTTGATACACGCATGGCCATCATGGCCATCATTGTTGTTGATAATTATTTTGATCTTCTTTGTTACTTGTTTCTCTGCGAAATAAGCGTTAAGAATTTGATGTTTGTGTAGAAGACTCGGAGGGATATGGATATTGAATAAAAGGTGACTTCTTATATATATTAATATAAAGTTTTTGGTTGCCTGATTGATAAAAAGAGAGGAGTGTGGAGCTTAGACTAATTATTTGCGGCGAAAAAAAGGTGTGACTTATTTCTACCTCTTTACGATCACACGATTTGTATGGTTCCACTGCTAACCTCGAATGAAGGAATCGTAACATATTTCTATAATTACGAGATTACTTATTTTTTTTCTATAATCGAATTTATGATAATCTACCAACTTTTAGTTTCTCCTAGAATAAGCAGTGTGTATATATATAGGAGTATATATGTAATAAAACTTGTCTACTATCAAGGTCACATTTGTATGTAAAAAAAAATCAAAATTATTTGTATATTATAAGAAAAAACAGTCTCGACCTTTACTTAAGCAAGATTGAGATATACAAGGTAGCGCTGAGCCTTATTATATGAGATCCTGATTCGATTCGAGATCCATTTCGGATCCGTTTCAAAAAAAAAAGATATCCAAAATATCTGGATCCGATTTCGGATGGTAAAATATCGAATCCGTCAAATCTGGATCGGATATCTTGATTTTCAGCTGAGTTGGTGATTCATAGTTAGAATCCCGCTGACAGAGCCAGATAATTTATTTTGTGGTTTTTTAATGATTCAGGAGTCTAAAGGTAAAGCTCGATTATTTGAAATGTTGAAGTTCACGTGTATTTAGATTTTGGGACTAGTTGGCCCTAATTAGTTATGGTTGTTTGGCTAATGTCAATTCCGACCAACTTGAAAAAGGTTAAATTTTCGGTTTAATTTGGAGCTGCACACTTTTCAAGCGGAACTATCGAATCATTTAGACTACGAAAATATATTGTAATTTCGTGTATAAATCTGTTTGACTCGTAAAGAATGATCATTCAAGATTTAAACAATTAACTATGGGTCTAACTGGTGACCATCATAGAAACATTATGAATGAATAGAGAAAAACGTAGAGGAATTAAATTATAGGAATGAAGAGGAATATTATTCTTTATCAATTTTGGTGAGGAACAAATTTGTTCTCTATTCCTCTAGAATAAAAAGAATGACAAGGAATTGAAAGGAAAAACATTTCCTTATAAATGATAAAATAAATTGGGAATAGTAAGGAATGCAATATTTCATTTCATTCATTGGTCACCAGTTAGACCCTATTTCTAATGGAATAGACTTGGATGGACGTTTGAGATGGACTAGATAGTGACGAAACACCCCTGACACCTCCTTTTGAAAAATTATTTTCATCTTTTTTGTGATTGAGTTTTATATGTTTTTACTCTATATTCTTCTGCCAAACTTGTGAATCGTTTATTCATCCACGCTGTTTTAGGTTGAAAACAAAGATATTTCTAAGTTCACACTGCCTTCTCTCATTTTTTTAAAAAAAAGAGAAAAAGTTTTGTTGATTAAGCATTTAGTTGTTAGTGCACCCACGTTAAAAAAAAAACTAATTCTCTCTCGAACAAACTTCCCTTTGACAGCATGTTCTCTTCCGGCGTTCGGTGAATTCTCCCGGCGTCGAAGGCTCTCTCATCTCAAGCCTTGTTTTGCTTTTGCCCTCTCAGATGGTTCACACTCCTTAACGATATGCTCGGCGCTCTGAAGATCTAGTTAGCTTACGGTGTCAAATCCAACCATTGCGGTGCTGATGCGGCCGGTGGATAATGGGTCTATGGAGTTCTGGCGAGTTGAGTGAAGAGAAGCCTCTGAGTAGGGTCGGCGCTTTAGGGTCAGTGGGTTTCGTCGGTTATTTTCCCCTTTAGATCTGACGGGAGTCAACTTGTAGGAGGAGGCAAGAGGCCCTGTTTTGTTCCTTTCATCGCAAAACTGGTAGTTGATATTGAAATCGACTTGCTTTTCAGATCTGCAAGGTGGAGGGGGTGTTGAGGTATAGTGTCCGAGATGTTCGACGACTTCCCCAAATCTGGTATGCATCCTCATGGCTCGGTGACCAATGGTTGGTCAGGAGTTGAAACCCGTCTTTACTAATCTTTGTGGTCGGTTGTCCTTTTTTCGCTCAAATCTGGGTATCAATATCTCTACGCTTGGAGTTTGACATTGATTTAGCAGACTTTCTTCCAATGGTGGTGAGTGCAGTGATTGCTTGTCGTCCATTTCTTTTTCCGTGAATGCGTCCGATAAGTTTCGGTTGGTAAGGCTTCGTCTTCGTGGTGTTTTGGTTGAGCTTCTATCTAGGATTAAATGGACGATTATGATTGTGTCGCATCCGTATCTGAAGGTAGTGTTGATCGAGTATCGATCCCTCTTGTCGGGTTATGAAGTCTCAGATTCTTGGGTGTTATCGTTTGGCGTGCGTAGGCAGCAGCGATAAGTCGTGGTGTGGGTGTAAGAAGCGGAAGTTATCGTGTGGCGGGGCTATGTGCAGCTACGGCAAAACCCGATCATTGGCATGTGCTTATTTCTTATGTCTGATGAGTCGATATGTTTCAATGTCGAGTGTAGTAGTTATTCGTTGTCTTGGGTTTAGTTGCGGTTCTAGTTTTATGTTGTGTTTCAGTAAGTTGTCCCAGAGTGGATTCTAGTTACCGCTTTCTATGGATTCTTGTTTCTGGGGTTATCCTGTTAAACCGCCAGTTTATGCTTATGTATGAACTCTTGTATTTCACCTTGGTATAAATATCTAAACTATTGACGGAAAAAAAAGCATTTAGTTGTTATATGATGCATTAACTCTTAGAGCACCCTCACTCATGGGTCTTTTAAACAGAGTCTCTTAATAATATTCAATATTTTAAGTTGTTTTATTATGCAATAAATTTTAATCACTGAAAATGAATTGGTATTAAATGTGAACATGTGGTAGAGGATATCTCATTTTTGGCTGAAAGTTATTTTGTACCAGAAACGTTTCTTTAAAAAAAATTCAAATTTTTCTCACTTGTTTTTCATTTTTTATTGTTATTTTATGTAAGAAATCTTTTGAAAACCCATCAATTTTTAATGGCTTTAGATTTTTGTGAGTTAGGTAGGTTATTAGTGAAGACTTGATTAAGAGGAGTTTGAAACTTAGTAAAAATAGAGAAAACTTGATTAAGAGGAGTTTGATGTACGTGGAATGTGAATTTAGTGATCTTAAGTTATAAAACTTAGTAAAAATAGAGAAAACTGTTAAAACTAAATTTGAGGTTGAACACAAGCAGAAGTTACGTGGAGATATGCTAATCAAATTTGGAATGAAAATAAATCAAAAAAATTAAATTTATTAAGATTGAAGAAAATTTGCTAAAGATAATAAAAATGGTCGAGTTATAGAGTTTTGCCATATATGTTTCAAAGAGAGCAGCCACAAAAATAAATTTGTGTGAGGTTAAACAAGGGCTTTGTGAACGAGTCGGAAAATTTGATCGTAGGATTCATATTGGATAGATTTGAAATTAGTCAGTCTTGATTCACATATCGAGTCAATCTGATTAAACAAAAATATATATAACTTGTTTTAAAAATAATATAAAAACAACTAATTTAAAAAAATTGTGCATTAATTCTTATTTTCAACTAGTTTTTTTTGTTCTTAATTTCTCCAGTTGGAGTCTGGGGCGAATTTAGAAAAAAAAAGAGGACTAGATACACATGTATCGTTTTCTGAATTTTAATATTTTTCTAAGGTAAAGTTATGTAAATTAGTTAGATAATTGTGAAAATTCATTTTAGTGTACACAATAAATATTTTTTTTACTTCATGCTCCCATAATAATTTACTTCTTGATTAGCTCCTGATTATAACATACCATAACTCTATTACTTCGGGCATTTATATTGAGGTTTCAAGTTTGAATCTTTTATAATTGAATATAATAGTAAATTATATTAATATTTAACTATAAAATTCTCAGAAAGCTTTATATCCAAAAAATATCATTTGAAATTGACATGAATTTTCTATTTTTAAATTATATATTAATAATTTTGAAAATCTATGAAGTTATTGATAATAATGATCTTGTACAGTTGTATGTGTTAAGAGACAATACGTGCAATATATTATAGGGACATTGCACTTAGTAACATTAAAAGAAAACCAAAATTCACAAATTAATCAAAAACACATTCTCTCTCTCTTCTTTTCTCTTTCTAGTTTCTACCATCTCTTTAAGAAACTAATTTTGTTTTTGTTTTGTTATTTAACAAATAACCCTTATATTATACCTGTTTTTACTTTTTTCTAACAAAAATAACCCAGACTGCCAATCAGAGGCGGACCCACATGGAAGAAAGGTGGGTCAGCTGACACAGGTTAAATATACAAATATGATTTGTAAGGTAATGTGCGTAATGAAAATCAGCTCAGATGGTTACATTGTCCGTTGCCTGACACCCCTATCCTAAGTTCGAGCTGTTCCTGCTCCTGTTTATGTCGTTTTTTTATTCTAATAGTAATCAGTTTGGGCTTTATTCTTATAGTCTGGGCCTACCATACAAATTATGACCCAGGTTAAAGATTTTCCTGGGTCCGCCACTGCTGCCAATAAATGTATGCTTCAGATAAAGACATCATATCACCGACCGAGTTAACTTCGGACATTTCTCTTCAACATCGATCGAAACTATTAAAAATATATTTTATGTACCATCTAGATTAGTGCTTACGCGTATAAATGTGATTTTATGTCCTACCAACTAACTATATTATAAATTTAATACAAAATATCGTAATAATAAAACTCCAAAAATGTAATGGTCACATACATTTTGGAAAGATTGGACGGCCAAGGAGTTGTACCAACAGGCAGCAATAAACAACAGACAGAAAAATCTGAGGACAAAATGAGAAAAGAAAAAAGCTTTGAACTTTGAATTAATAGGATCCACACAAGTGGACTTAAGCATCAACACTGACTCAACTTGTGGACAACAACTTCTCTTTTCCTTCCACAACGTATCAAACACTAAACTATAATACTAATATTCTTCGCGTCACTATTAGTGCAATCAGTCTAATCAGTGCGCGTATTTTCGATCAGTCGATACCACCAACTCTTTTCTTAAATTTCGTTTATGAATGTTTGATCTGACATCCATAAAATTTTCTTGATCCGATGAACTCACGATCTTGAAAATGATCACATTTACCTTAAACACATGAGAGATGACTATATTAAGATAAATGTCTTAGGTTAATTTTTTTTTTAAAAACAGCCTAGTGTATATATACCTTTTATAGACTTTGTATTTAATAATGACGGTTTTGTCAGAGGGTTTGTTGTGAAAATGAAAAAAGAAGTAAAAAACGATATAAACAATTTTGTTTCATCGGTTAAGTAAGATTATATTCTAAAATTATCTTAACTAAGTTAATGAAGTTATATTAGTTGAGTTGTATAAGTCTCAAGGGTTTGTTGGGCCCAAATAATCTTCAAAACTAACCTTACGTTCTGGAAGAATCAAAATAAGATTAAATATTCAAGATATTTGTGATTTTTATATACATTTAATTATCTTTATATTCACGTGTATTGTCGTTAACATGCATTCTTGCGTTGTTATAAAAAAAATATGCATTCTTGCTAATAACATACTCCTCTGTCCCATTTTAAGTGTTTTTATTTTGTCCCAAAATAATTGATATTTTCAGTAATCTAGAGAAAATTAAATGTCAGTTTAAATATGTGACCAATTTCAAAATATTGTATCTTTTTAATTGGTTGAATAAGTTTTATTTAATGCTATTTTATGCAATCAAGATAAATTATATAGAATTTTGTATTTTCTTAATCCTTGTGAAAAAACTTTAAATAATTAAAGTATGTTGAACTTTGTATTTAATTAATGAACTTTGCATGTTGCTAATGACGAAAAATTAATAGGGATTCAAACGAGTAATCTTCAAAATAAGTACTTTATTTTGTCCAGTTGAATTAGATATTATCATGTCTTACGAACTGTAGTAAGTATTTGATTTTTTTAGAATGAAGAATAGATCAGTTGTAATCTTGTTACATAACTGATAAGAAGTAACATAGGTACACTTGTATGGTTCACATTCAAAGCTTTTTTTTATGGTTGCGACGTTTTCTAGCCTGCTTTTGAAGGTTTTTCTTTTCTTTCTGTCATCTATAACTCATATTCAGATACACACACGTCTACATTTGACTCCATGTTGCGACACAACAACAATACTAATATAAATTACCAAGTTACAAACTTACAAACTCCATTCATGAATAATGCAGTGTTAGCCAAAATAAAATATTGTGAGGTTATAATGCTTTCCCATTAGTAAGCAATCACACGCAATGTATCGCACTTCTAAATTTTATTAGTCAAACCTTATAAAATAACTGATATTATTCGTAATTCGTGGGGTAGCTTTCATTAAAAACAAAACATATAGATGTTAAAAGAAAAATAAACCAAAAAATCTTTAAATGTGAGCCATATCATCTTTGCTTGTTGTGATAGTAAGCTTATATAATTAAATAAAACTTGACTGATTAACCACCACACAATGGGCCAAAGACAACTATTAACAAAGATGTTGATCTCACCCTAAATTCTAGCCATTTCTTATGCTTACCCCTACTTTCCTCCACTAATTACTTGTTAGTATGATATATTTTTCTACCTCTTATTCTTTTTAGACAATTCTGTCAGAACTCTCAGTAGAAAATAAATCTTTAAAAATAAGGTTTGCCAGGAAATGGATGCTTATATATATCGGATTTTTATTCGGTGATATGATTTTTGATAAATGATATTTCTCGCTGGTCTCTATACAAATGAAAAACACAATCTTTCATGATTACAATTTTGTAACTTTCGGTGTTTCTATTAAAAAAAATTATGAAATCTTAATTGATTTGTTCTCATCGTACATCGTAATCATGTTACAGATTACAGACACAATATACAATTAGCATCATATCTCACCCCTCAAAGAAATGATGATGTGGTTGGCGATGTAAACAAAAGAGTCAGTACTATGGAGTTTTTGTTTCTGAATGAAAAAGGTCGTGCACCCACGAAAGATCGCTTGGAGGAAAAAAATTACACAACATTGACGATTTCACCCTCTCAAGGGCATTTACATCAAATAATAGGGAAATATTCATCCACGTGTATAACACAACACACACATCATTATTAATTAAAAAATCTTTTCATTTGCATTTAACAAACAATAATATTCCTATATAAATGTGTAACGTTTCTCCCAGCTTACAAATCTTCTTAATTTCCTCGAAACATCATCACAACAGAGAGAGAGATAGAGAAAATGTGTAGAGGTGTGAATGAAGAAGAGAACCGAAGCGTCCACGGAGGTTGCCGGAGTCTCTGCACGAGACCACTTGTTCCGGTTAGGTGTGAGCTCTGTGGTCGCGACGCCTCCGTGTTTTGTGAGGCGGACACGGCTTTCCTCTGTAGGAAATGCGACCGGTGGGTTCATGGAGCTAATTTTCTAGCTTGGAGACATGTGAGGCGTGTGCTATGCACCGCATGTCAGAAGCTCACACGCAAGTGCCTCGTCGGAGACAACTACCACGTTGTATTACCGTCGGCGACGGCAGGAGAAGCCGCCGTGGAGGATATAACGATACGGAGTGAGCAAGATAGTAACGATGACGAGGTTCCGTTTGTGTTTCTCTGATTTAGTTTTGTTTTTTTTTTTTTGGTGTAAGATATTAATTATTTCCTAGGGTTTTATGCATTTTTCTATTAAGAAAAGTAACTGGGAATTTAAATTATAAAGCTCGTAATTAGAATATTATGAAATGAGTAGTGTCTAAAAATAGCAAAAAGAAAAATTCTGCAACTAAAAGGAAAGGAAGAAGGTTTTTCTTAGAATCAGAAACCATATTCTACTCTTCAGTATGTTAGAAACTGAAAAAATATTCTGAAAACAAAACTAATAAGTTTTAGCAAAAAAAAAAAAAAAACTAATAAATAAAAGGTCATCACCAAAACTCAATGGTCAAGCAAAGAACCAATTGAACTGTGGAGCCTCCTGATACAAGGGGAATAAAGAGTTTGCTAGATGGTTTATTTTCTTTTTCTTTTTGTTTATCTTTTTTTTTCTTTTTGTTTATCTTTCATACTTTTTATACTTATCATTTTTTTTGGTGAAATACTTATCCTTTTCCTCAATGATATATAAGAGATCCTAGTAAACTTTTCACATGCGAAACAGTTTTTTTTTTTCAAAAAGTTCTAGGCCGAAATTCATAATTTTCTTGTGTCAGAGACAACAATTGGTTGTTAAATGTCCTATCTAAGCTGTTGAGACTCGAATCTGGTACTTCTATTTTTCAAGTAAGAAGGTTTTACCAGTAAAGTTAAACCTGCGAGTAAAAACATATTCTTCGTGCAATGTTAATTGTTAGTGTATGGCTCGTTCAAGCTAACTCAAAAATGAAGAAAATCTAGGAAACATAATTACTCTGTAAGACAAAGATGAACTAGTTTCTATCCGAGAGCTTAATAGTTTATCAACTGGTCCACTACCTGAGCACTAAGGGGCATTCATCCCAAGTCACGAAGACTAATAGATATGACTTGTTCTGATCTTTGGTCCGAAAACTTTATGGGCAAAAGTGAAAAGACTCGACAGTTCTTATTACAACTTGCAAACAAAAGAACTAGTCTCTTTAATAATCCTAAGACACGTTAACCGCGTCCTCTGTAACAACTAGTTTATGGAGAAAGACAGAGTACTTTATTTGTCAAAAAAGCTAGAGAATTTATTGGTAAACATTAAAAAAAAACGAAAGAGTTCCTGTAAAAAAAACGAAGCAAAATTACTATATTTTCACCCATTTTGGCTTTCCACCCAATTCGTCTAAAGCATTCTTCTGGATTTCTCCAACGTTCCCATGCCGCAACATGTTTGATTTCCTCGATTCAGAAAAAAAACTGTAGGCAAAAGATAAAGAGTTTTGCCTTACTTTTCCGACAAGAAACTATTTTACCACGTATAAGAGTACTCATATATCATCATCATCATGAGAAGAAGACATACATTGTTTTAGGGAAAAGAAAATTCATTGATTCGTAGTTGGTGATGATGGGTCATAGTCATAATTGTCGCCAGCTTTCACGAATCTTCCTTTCACTCTTTTTCTCGTGTCAGCTCTCGCTTTGCGAGATGCATATCGAATCTGTTTCCCAAAACTACAATTCAAACAATTAATCTTGAATCAAAATTTTGGTAAAACTCTGTTTTGTAACGATTTTAATAAGAAAAGAAAAAAAAAAAAACTCACGTGCGCTTGAGTTTCTTCTCTTTGTATCTTAACTTAGCTTCATTTCTTGCTTGTGGAGAACCAACTTCAAGATTTGATTCCCATGGCGATTCACTCATTATAAACCCTGTAGACATACCACAATCCTGGTAATCAGCTGCAGTGCTTTCTTGACCTTTGATGTTCGGATTGATCTGTCCGAACAAGATAGGGGATGTAGGAAGAGGAAGCCCAATGTTGATGTTCATTTGCAACGGACCTAACTGATGATAACTTGTGCAATCTTGCTGTCCTGGTGACGTTGCCTGAAAAGAGATTATGCTGAGTTTATCGCAATTATATTTAGATTGGATACAAAAGGAACCAAAAGAAGTAAAAGTAACCTCTAAAGGGTTGTCCGTAGTAAAGTTTGAGTCGGTAACAGATATGATGTTCTTGTAAGCCAATAGACCATTTGGTAATGTTTGATCAGATTCTATGTGTTCTTGTGGCGAGCAGCCAATGATATCATCTCCTACATCAAAGTTTAACGGCGCATTGTCCAAGTTGAGCCCTTCACATAGATCTTCTTCGCCTTCTTCAAGTTTTAGAATCAAATCAGGACATCCCTGACAAACACACACAAAAGAGAATGACTTAGCTCATCAAAAACTTAAGAAACATGTCTGGTTAGGTCCTCCATTTAATAGTACCTTAGAATCCGCAGAAAAGAAAGATGATTGATCACTGAGATTCTGAATGTAAGTGGTGTTTTGTGACATCATTGAATAAGAGGAACCAATCAAATCGTCTAACTCGTTGATTTTTGACATCTCGAACATGTCATTGTTGGGATCAACCGAGGGCAAAGAACCAATGGACGGATTAATTAAACTGGAAACAGAAGGTTCAAGAATTGAAGACCACATTCTGGACAATTCCGTTGGAGAAGGACAACCGGAGAATGGAACCAGACTTTGAAGTCTATGTCCTAAAGCAGAGCAGTTTCTTACATGCCATTGGCATCCTTGGCAATATGAAACCTTCTGGTCGAGACAGTGGATTATGCCTGGCTGTGAGAAGCATTTCTGGCAGATCAGAGAACGTGTGTGTCTGCGAGACAGAGGATTCGGAGAGTGTACATGGACGTCGCAGTTTAGGCATAGTTTAGCCAAATCGTATTTGCAGTAAATTATTGCTTGTCTGGTTGCACAATAATCACATTTCGGCTCCATATTTTGAGATATGATAAAACAAAAGTATTCTTTTTAATAAAAATTCGAATCTGTGAGATTTCTAATCAAATTTAGTGTCACGCTTTTTGTTATTACTCGGTCAAGAAACACACTTAAGGTCCTGCAAAACAGAGATTCATGAATATTTTAGAGCTATCTCAGAAGAAATCATGATTTTGGAATTTCAGATCGTAGCAATTTGGATGCACGATGGGGTTTGTGAAGAAATATATTAAATCGGGACAAAATATGGTAATTTTTTACGTTTCAAATAAGAAAACATATATCAAACTGTCTTTGAAAGCTTATATAGAGGAAGAAACACTTACGTATTAGTCCGATTCACAACCTTCACGTAAAGTAGAGAAACTCAAAACTTGTTGACAGAGGATTTACAGAGTATCAATAAAAACATATTACAAGCTAAAACAAAATATTTTCTTTTGAATCGAGTGAAAGCTAAGAACGAAAGAGAGAGTTTTTACAGTGGTGTAAATCACGCAGAAAAGGGGAAAAGAAAAGAGTGATAGAGGTAGGGCTGCTATGTTTTTATACCGTGTGAAAACGTTCGCCCACGTGGTTAAAACTCAAGTGAAATTCCACGTGGCGTAATCAAGTAGAAGAAGAAGTGAAACGAAAACTTAAGAGAGGTTAAAGGTTGCTTGATATGTTTTATAACTAGTGAAAACGCGGTCCCACAAAAATCTGACGTGAAAATCCCCATGGCATGCATCGTACACAGTTAACGTGTACGTTATTTTCTCACATTGGAAAGAATCTAACAATACTAAATTTAGTATTTGCATCGAGATATTATAGGAATATGCAGCAAAGTACGTGGAAAAAGTTGTTTAGTAACTGATTATTTGCTGAAAGTACAACAAAAAAATATCGGAACCCTCTCTTCTTACAGAGTGACACATGTCATATGACTCATATCCACTTCACGATCTGCTCAAAAGTCAGACGAAACATAAAAAACATCTCCGCGTAAGGGTAAGACTCATGGTATCTCCACCAGCCACCTACAACTATACATGCTAAGGCATAACCAAAACGAACGACACAACATGGCCCTTTACGAGAGAACCCACTAATCACCATGCTAGCCTCAGCAGGAGACGTACCATGGGCTGGACTCGGTCATGGAACATGAAACGGAGCCGCCACTCCAAGCTGCTGACTATAATCTCCCACGTGGAGAAGCTCGTCGCACGAAACGAGTGGTTAGCTAAGAGTTTGGAGGGGTTTCACGGCGTGAGAGATTATAGCAAATTACCTTGAGAGGATATATATAAATACAAAATGTAGCCCATCGTACGTGTTTCGTGGTCGGGTATACAATGCGGTACATAGACCGGTTGGCTCATAACCAATTTAGAAAAAGAAATATACTTTCTATATGTAGCCAATTTAAAATGAGGATTAGCTTTATAACTAACGTCATGATCAAGTTCTTGATTTCGATGTCTCAAGTTTTGTAAAAAATAAAACTGATTTAAAATTTACAGGCACTACAACAGTGAGTTCCACGCTCGGGTTGGAGGTGTGAGCACCATGGACTTGAACAAAATGAAGTTGGAGCTTCTCTTCCTACTTGATTTGATTTTAGGGTTACAATGAGTTCCAGAGCTTTTGAAAGTTATTCTTTGCACCTCGAGAAAGGAGATGTTATAAAAAGGTGACACTCTATCCCTCCAGCAAGAGAATCTCTTGGCTGAAATGTTTTTGTCATCTTTACACGTATAACATACAAATTTTTATATCGGTTAACTGTACACACGTTTGATTGGCGAAAAAAGTTTATCAACTGATAGTTAAATCTTAAAATTTCAATTTTTAGAGAATTTACTTTAAACTTACGTGATAAAAATTAATCAATATCACTCATCTATGTATAATAGACCAGGATTATGGTTTATAATTTGAATAACTGTAATTTTCAACCAAAGTTTTTTTTTTCCCAACATTTTCGTCATGTGGTTTTTGTTCTACAAAGTCAACCATCTGCTTCCTTCTTTTCACATGTAAAATCATACTCCATGATAGCTGAAGTAACAAACAACCAAAATGAAAACAAAACTCGCCTCTGAATCTTTCTTAGTCTTGGGATTGTATTGTGTTTATCATGTAAGAAAACATCTCAAACTCAGATGACAAAATAAAATAAAAAACGCAACATTTTTTTTTTTGCTGGAGATCACATCCATCGCACCCCACGGAATAAACCGTGGTCTCACACGCTTTCCTATTGCCACGTGTAAACATAGACACGTGCTAGTATCAAAGGGTTGGTTCTGCGAAAAGTAGAGTTCTTCCTCTAAAGTCTCTGCTGGCTTGAGACCAGTGCCGAAAGCTAAGAATCTGATTGTTGTTACGTGTTAAACGACGACGCTTTTGGAATAATGGCGGAATCATCGTCGTCGTCTTCATCACCTACTGAAGAGATCGTTCGATTGATCAAACGATTAAGCGGTTACGTTGCTTTCAAGATGTCTAGCCTCTTCTCTACACCTTTTCGCAATCTGGTTCTCTCTCTCTCTCCCTTTCTCTCCATTTTCCGTTTACCCTTTACACGGTTCTCTGTAATTGGATCGAGAAAGTCGTAAGCTTTTGATTAGTACCGGAGATTTCCAGAATTGAGCTTAAAGTTGAATTGATTCAGTTCAGAGCTAGCTTTGATAGTAAGAGAGAACAGAAAGATCCAAACTTTATTGAGAATTTGATTCGTTATTGCTGGCTTTATGATTAGGATTCAAGATCTGTTGGTGCTATTGCGGGGCTTGCAATCGCTGTGATTTTCACATGGAGAGCGATAAGAACACAATCAGGGGAGCCTCAAAGAAGGCGGCCGAAACGGAGAATGCAATCAGCTGAATCCTCTAGTGCTGCTGCTTCCATCCCTCCTGATGTTTCTTCGCCTCATGAGGATAATGGAGTGCAAGATGTTGTTGATCAGTTTTTTCAGGCTGGAAAAGTACCATTCTGTTTCTATTGCTCTATAGAGTTATAGACTTGATTCTGTTGTATGGAAATAAAGTTTTTTTTTTTTTTTTTGCAGCCTACACTGGGGCAGATAGTTAGGCAGAGACTTAGTGAAGGAAGGAAGGTAATTACATGTGTCTACATTGATTGAGAATGTTGTAATCACTTGAAATTTGCCCATATGGTCCTTGGTGTTCCATGGTTTGGTGGTACACTTAATGCTCTTCTTATGTGTTTTCTCAGAGCTACAGATAAATTCTAGCCATATTAAATCGTCTGACAGCTTTGTTTTATTCCGAGACTTAAGTCTTATGTTTAAGCATTATTGTCTTGAGTTTCACCCTTGTCTAATGTGCATTTGTAGGTAACATGCCGTCTTCTTGGTGTCATTCTTGAGGAATCAAGTCCAGAAGAACTCCAAGTAGTAAACATTTCCTATTGATAATTCATGTGAATATTTGCATTTTATGCGTCTGTAACCTGACCCGAGCAAATTTGTATGCAGAAACAAGCAACAGTGAGGCCATCCGTTGTGGAAGTTCTCCTAGAGATTACAAAGTGTTGTGATTTGTATCTCATGGAAAGAGTTCTTGACGACGAAAGCGAAGTGAGAGCAACAACTTCTTTTCCATTAATTCTTCCCTCGCTTTCATGTTAGGCCTTAACATGTCACATCAAATTAGTTGTGACTCTCATCATTAAACATGAATAGCTTAAAAGCCCGAGCACTGTGTCATTTCATAACATGGAGAGTTTTCTAGATTAGAGTTGAATGTTTGATAAGAAGAGTTCGTAAGCACATGTGTTGACATTGTTAGATGAAGAAGCCTAGTTCATTAGTGCAACTTAATATCTTGGGATCTGTTTTGCTGCTGACTAAGCAAGCATGTTTATGATCAGTGGTTCTGAAACTCACGTTTTGAGCACTAATATGCAGGCCAGAGTTCTACAGGCTCTAGAGACTGCAGGCGTTTTCACATCTGAAGGTTTGGTCAAAGATAAGGTATACACTCAATCAGTTTTATCAAAGCAAACAAGACGAATTGGTATCTATCTTTCGACAATGTGAAGACTTTCAATAATTGTGATATGAAAAAATTTGCAGGTACTGTTTTGTAGTACAGAGATCGGAAGAACTTCCTTTGTTAGACAACTAGAACCTGACTGGCACATTGATACAAATCCAGAAATCAGCACACAACTAGCTGTAAAGTCTTTTCCACAGTTTAAGCTAAATCGATTTTTTTTTCGCTCTCTCTCTTAATTGTTTTGTGTTGTCCTACTGGCAGAGGTTCATAAAATTTCAGCTTCAGGTCTCTGCGGCGAAACCAGAGCGAACGTCTCCTAACGTGTTCACCTCACAGTCAATAGAACAGTTCTTCGGATGTGCTTGAAGCCAAATAGGTGAAAAGATAACGCAACAAACTTATCAGACTTGTATGCCATATGCTAGCGATAAACTTCGCATTGAGAGAAGCTTGTAGTATATCTTTTTGTTTTGTTTACGCCCATACTAGCAGATCAAGTGGTTTTTAGTATATCTAGTGCTGAAAAAAACTGTAAAAGACATTATTGTTGATTGATCTTTACCATCAATGCATTCAACTTTATAACTTTCCAGTCTTTTGTAGTGATTGAACCAAAAATTTATAATTTTCCCTATTACCATCTTCACTTTTAAGCCAATTTCTTTAGAATTGTTATGAGACATGATTTAATTTTATTTGCATCGAAAGTTTTATTGAACCAAAATAGTCAAAATTTATATTAGTCCAAAGAAAATGAAAAGGTTTATAATGTTATAATATTAGTCACTAGTCCAAAGAAAATGAAAAGGTTTCATAATGTTATAATATTAGTCCAAAAGGCTAAAGGTTTAACCTAAAGAACCTCTATGTAATACTACAATTCCAAAAGATATTATTATAGTCTTGATGATTGAAGAAGATCATGTATTGCTTGCTTTTTTTCTTCTATATTTCTGAATGTGATTCAAATGAAATATGGTTTCCATACAACAAGTCAAGAACAGACTTCTCTTGTGATATATAATTTATGTACAACTCTAATGCTTTTTTGGGGAGTAGGTGGTGGGACTGACTGTATCACATTGCCAGATGATATTGATCCGTCTTATGAAGGTGCCTTCGGAGTGCAAATAAAGGATCTTGCATGTACGGTATGTGTTTCATTTGTATGTATATATTGTTTGACGGTTGAGTTTGCTTGCCAGCCATTTTTTATGTAGAGATCACACTCTCAGTCTCACTAGTTTCCATGAAACAAGTCAAGAACAGACTTCTCCTTTGATATGCATACGTGGAGTATAATATAATGTTTGAGCTGAATAACCTGTAAGAGTCGCCAACTTCGTCTCTACGTACAAAAAAAATAAAACTCAGAGACTTGGTGGTCGCATCATCAGTAGAGGACTTTTTCTTGTATTTCGATGATCTTCCAGACGCTGAAAAGGTCGCTTCCGAACCATTGTTTTTGTTGTTGGTTCCTTGAACCAAACCTTAACCATAGACTTTTGTTCTTGTTTCATAGGAAGAAGCTGAGCAAATCACAAGACCGCTTCTAGATACTCTAGGCAGGGAGTGTTCAGACTGTTGCCAAGGTTAGAAATGATGTTGAGCATTGTGGCCGTAAACAAAAGAGAGGAGTTATGTAACTTGTAACCACGGGTTTGACATATTACGGCTTTCTTCCCTCTGCAGAGCTGTATGAATCATTCATGTTTCCCTAATGCAAAAGCCTTCAAAAGAGAACAAGTCACTTTCTCTTACAATCTTCTCCTCTTTATGGGTTACACACCTCAAAGGATTTGCAGTTGCAATGTTTCTACTTGGCCACTTAGATTCCTCCATGTGGGTCTCTTTTATTGCAGAACATAGACGGACAAGCAGTTATTATTGCGTTATGACCTATCAGCAATAACGAAGAGGTACCCTCACCTTGTCTTCTCTGTTACCATTGTAACTGAATGGTTCTTATACAAACATAGTTTAAGTTTTTTTTTAGTTCAGATATGAAAATAGGTGACGATTTCATATATAGACGAGGTGCTTGCATACAAAGAGAGACAATCATTACTTGCACATTACGGTTTCCCCTAAATGTCTGGAAGATTCATCAGTCGCCTAACTTGAACCCATACGAGCATAATATATTCAATTTTGCCTACTTAACATACTAGTTCCCCAGCTTGTAATGGCTGTTTTCGTTTTAATATCTAGCCTTAGTTCTCCTGGATCTTAAAGACAAAAACTCTTACATATGAAATAATCTTTATCCATAAACGAAGATTCAATATATATTTAAAGATATTAATGTACCGATTCTAAACTTTGTTTCAAGTATTCCACAGAACAAAATGTAAAGCTTCCCTAACATATATTACTTAGTCTAGAAAGTTTAGCGGTTATGCATTCAGATTACGGTCAGACTGAATCAACATCATCGGCTTTCCTCTGTTCAATCACATCCACTTTTGCCTCCTCCTCGTCTCCCTGGATACACACAACACAAACATCAGAACACAAGTGAGGATCACTCGTCACCAAACAATTATGTATTTTCTTGGCGAATTTCAGTTCACTCCGATGATGCTTACATGAAAATGGGCATCTCTGAAAGGTGGGGGTGGAGGAAGAGATATGAGAGGAGTGCCTTTTGCTGCTTGAGCATATTCTTCATCAAACTCTGCAACTTCATCAGATAGCCGAGCTGCCATGCTCGTAGACGACATCACCTGCAGCACCGTAACCAAGTCTATTATCTCTGCTTTTAACCTAGTTATTCCGATGAACACATCTTTCTCGTGAAAGAATAAGCTTTAAGAATCAATCAACTCGATCCCCCCCCCCCCCCCTCCCACAGTTAAAAGTGAACACCATTATAAGGAAGAAGAAAGTGTCTATGGACAGGAAGAGATTATTTTGTTTACGATATTCATTCCAAGTCAGTACATGCTTTGAAGGGAGAGAAACAAGCTCAAACATGGTGATAAAATACTTCATATTGTTGCATTGAAGAAGATGATTGAGAAAGGAGTTAGAAACAAGCTGAGTATATTGAGATCAAAGGGGGTGAAAGGTATGGAGAGAAGTCTCCAGTTTTGGTTCGAAACTAGAATGTAATTTCCGGTTTTAGTTTGTATAGAATCATAAAAGTTTATACAAGTTAGTAGAGGAAGCACTTGATGTAAACAGGTTTTTTTGGTGAATAAAATCTAACATTCATTCAAAAAAAAAAAGAAGAAAGTGAAACAAAAAAAAAAGATGTATTACCTTATTGCTAGAAGAGGTGCCAGAAGAAAGCCTTCTTCTTCTTTTCCAAGTGTCTTCCTTCGATGAGGACTTGTTCATTGCGTCTTCCTCGTTCCGCACTCTACTTTCCTCTTCGGAAAATGTTTTCGAAGGAGCCCTATTCCAACGAGAAGGACTCTTGCCATTCTCCAATTTATCTTCTTCACGTCTTCCTATCAAGGCTGAAACTGATGGACAAACTTCATTGCGTCTGTAACATCTGATTTTATAAAAACTAGTTTAAACAAAGACGTATAAGTACAGATTAGCTTACCATCTTGAACAGATTCTTTGGTAGTATAATGTTCCACATAAAGCCTTTTCCTGGACACTGAAGAAGTATTCTGCATCTCATTTTGCAAATCAGAAGCTGTTCTCAGACTCCGACCATTTTTCTCTTCATCGCTCACAATCTCGATGTATGTTTCCTTGTCATTGCCTTCATTTCCAAGAAGAGACGTACTAAGTTGGGTTCCTAGCTTCTGAAGACGAGCTTCTGACCTACAGATATTTCAAAGCATCGTTTATTGAATGAAACCTTTGCATTGAATACTTTTTAAATAAACAGAAAAAGGGATGGTGCCCTGCCTCTTTACATCATCTTGTGCCCGCAAGAAACGATTATATTCTTTCACAAATTTCTTCGTGCTTGAAGTAATCCTGTGACATACAAAAGGATTGAACAACACTCGTCAGCAGAAGATCCAGTTTAGACTTTGCCAAATTACATTACTTTGGAGTATAACGGATCTGAATTAACTTCAAGCAAACATCAAGAAGGAAATACCCATATTACCTCTTACATTCCTCTTTCTCTCTATCCAACTGGGTCCTAAGCTCCTGGATCCTTGAAGTAAGACGGTCTGCTTCCCGTGCCTTCGTTTCAACAGCAGCCTTTATACAAAAGCAGTGTGCCAATCATATATGTCAAGTTAATTCGTATGAAAAAATGCAATAAGATTTAACTGTGGAATGGAGAGGTTTACCTCCAATCGTAATTTGTCATCAGTTAGCATCTTAACATCCAGCTCTACATCTTTTAACTGCATATAAGTCCCCAGAGGAAAGGTTAGATCAATAAATAAAAAGAGAACCATGTCCTTAAATAACGAAAAGATCAAAGTTTCAAACCTGCTCTTCCAGAACATTATTGTAACCCAGAAACTTATTTCTTTCATCTCTTTCCCTAACTTCAATCCTACTTCCAGCTTTCAAACCACCAGCATAATCACTTCGTTCATCATATCTGTGGTTCTCCCTGTAGTCTACATCTCTGTGATAATAGAAGATATAAAGCCACAGTTTAAAGCATGGAGAAACCATCAAACGACCGAGCGAAGGAGAAGGCATACCTTGTCCTCTCAAAGGACCTGGGATTTCCATGTCCTACAAATTTGAATCCCATCGATAATAATCAGAATAAATAAATCCAGAACGAGAAGTTGATATAGTTTTGTGATTGTGCCTAGCCAACAATCAACAGAACTCCAAAAAACCAAAGCTGCAGATCTTACCATTAAATCTTTGTACTCTCCTTCCGCTTCTGTCCAAAGAAGGTCTCCGCTCTGGAGAAAACTGTCTACCAAGTTTTTCTCTTAAGTCACAATCAAGATTGTGGCGTCTGCCTGCAGTAAAACGAAACAGACTTTGTAGTAAACCATAACTTGTATTACAGATGTGAACTCCGAATCAGAATCATGCCAGTCAACAACGACTGGATAAGAAGACTACGAGTAACCCCAAGAAAAAAAAAAAGCTATGATGCTTACTTGCCAGCTCAAAGAGACCACAAAAAAATGTTCTCTTCTTACCAGGAGTGGGAGAAAGCCACAAATGGGCACTAAATAAAGTGAAAGTCACTATATCTCATCCATAAATAACAACCAATCTTGAAGAAGCATTCAACTACACAGAAAAGGATAATGCTTCAGCATCATGTTGGACGAGAGAAAATACTTGAAGATCCATTCAATAATACAACCACAATCCACCAAAATGAGAAATCCAATTCCTAGAGATAATGGTCCCAGAAACTGCTTGTGAGACGATTGAATATATAACAACCATGAGAATATCATGTTCTGTAGTCTGTACACCTCAGAATCAAAGAAGCCAAGAACAAGGAATTCCCAAAGACAAAACTGGCACTGGCAGCATGAAAAATGGCAGAAATCACAACAACATGCACTGATCGGCCACCAAATCTCGGGGCCAGAGAACCATGATTCTGGAAGAATAAATACCCCAAAAAATCCATGACTGATGATTATCTTCAAAAAGAATGTGCTTTCAGATCAATAAAGAAAACCAATATATAAATTTGAGCAAGAAAGACCAGCAGAATCCACTCCTATAATACTAAAAGCCCTTTTCAGTTGCTATCTTTCTGCAAATGGAACAGCCATATTCCAGAAAGTCAGTATAAAAAACCGGTAAATAATAACCAAGTCCAAATAAAACTCTAAAGTGCATTGAACCACAAAACTGCAGGAGAATAACTTAAAAACATGATTATGGAATCAAATAGCGTATGGAAAAAAGGCAGAAACGAGATTCCTTTACCTGTGAAGGAAGAAGATTCACCAGGATGACGGAGCTCAGCAACTCCATGTGCAAAAGTGCAATTAGGCTTCGAACAGTGACCATTATTCTTGTACAGATTACAAAGCTTAGTCTTATACAAAGCTGACCCAGACATAATCAAAACCAATTACAACAACGCAACGAAACTCTTCTTCAGATCAAAAACTCACAAAAGCATCACCGTCTTCGTTCCTAAAACAAGATAACAGAAGCAATCGCCTCAGAGAAATTACGTAATACGAAAGAGCCTGGGAGAAAATCGAAAAACCTACCCGAAGGGGATTCTACGCGGTTCACACGACGCGACGGAGAGACGAGACAAGTCAGACGAACCGAGAATCCGAAGTCTCCGGCGAAATGAAAAGTCTTTAGGGAGGATTATATGTATAGATTGTTAGAGCAGCTCCAGTTTACTATTTTGCCCTTCTAACAGAATCTACACATTTGATTAAGAAAGAAATCAAGGCAAAATTCACAAACAAAACTAAAATTATATTTTTTTTAGTAACTGTGGCAAACATTCATATGATGTATGTGTATCTTAATATATACTGAATCTTATAACTTTAATTTACAAACTATTTCTTTCTCAAAAGTATTATATAGTACTAATTATACATAAAAATTTATTTCCACAAATTTCAAAATTTTTGGTTCCCTTAACAAACTATTTATATATTTTCTCAAAAAAAGAGTTTTAAAATTGAAATGAAATTTCCTTTGATGTATTCATCTATAATAGAAAACAACATTTCTTATTATATTTATAAAGAATGTTATATTCTATAAAAAGTAGAAAATAGAACAAATATAATATGCATCAGTTGGATTTGAAAAGAAGAAACCTTATTAATAAGGATTTATTTTTATTTTTATTTTTTTGAAAAAGTAAGAATTTTTTTTGTATTTATGTAAGAAAATTAGGATTCAAGGGAATGTTTATTGAAAAATTAAGTTTATTGAAAAGTTAACTAGATATTATTTTAATAAGTTATGGATCTCTTTTAGTCGTGTTGTAGTTAATTTTATTTAAAAGGTTTATAAGGTTTTATTGTATTACTCGGTCTTTGATGTGAGCATCCACACGGGTTATTTTCATATATTTTAAAATATCTATGTTTGTATTCCAAAAAATTATGATTAAATTGTAAATATTTTGATATTATATATTTTCTTACTCCAAATATTTATGTTTATGTAATTTATTTAACACTATTTCTACAAAATGTCTTTGATACATAAATTATTATATATCTTACTTAGGGGTGTTCATCTGGTAAAACCGAACCGAACCAAAATAGAGAAAGTAGTTTGGATTGAATAGTACCGAATTAACCGAATGGATGTTATTTTTAAGAAACTGTTGTATATGCATATGGTTTGGTATATAAACCAAAGAAACCAATTAATTAAAAATATAGTAAACTTATATGTAACTTTATAATAATATTAATAATATATACATAATTTATTTTATTAATATGAAATTCATAATAAAAACATTGATTTTTTTTAAAAGTTAAAATGGTTATATTGTTTTTCTCATTTTCATCAAATTAGTTAAAAATATATTTCTATTGTTATTGATAAGTCCTTGTGCTAAAATATAACTATATAATAATATTTTGATATTATTATTTTCTTACTCTAATTTTAATATTTATACTAAGGAATATATATATATATATATATGTTTTAATAATCTGATTTCTGTTTATATAATCTAAAATTTGTTATAAAAATATAGTTATGATTTTTTGGTAAATAAACACAAAATTGATGGTATATAAACCGAACCAAATCAAAATTAGATATGGTTCCAATATGGTAGCTAAATTTCATAATTGAATTACCAAAAAACTAAAAAAAAACAAACCGAAACCGTACAAAAGTCCGGACTGAACAGACCTAATCTTACTCCAAGTCATTGGACAAAAATATAAAAATCTAAATATTAGGATAAACGTGTTAAGAGATGCGAGTGTGAGTGTTTCATAGCTTTAATTGAAAGTATATATATTATATATATATATATAGTTTTCATTTATTTTATGAATATATGATGATAAACTTTAAGTTGTTAGATCAATACTATTAAAACCAAAGTGTCTTTTTTGAGTAACCCTTGGAGTTCAGCAGTATTTACACCTCTCTGCCACTATATTTATTTTAGTCTATGATTTTGAATAAATGTTTATTTAAAAATAGAAAATCATTGTTTTTCAGTTGCCTAAATCGATGTTTTTAATTAAATTTGAATTATCTTCACAAAATCATTTATTTTAAACAAGCAGTATATTCACGATAATCTTTTACTTTAAACAAGAAATATATTTGCAAATCTTTTTCAAATCAGTAACAAACAATAGAAACTATAAAATAAAAATTCATAAACAATATTTACAATATCAGCTATTGTAGTTGCAATTTGCAAACACGTATATATATTTCAAAGTTATAAAGTACAATGTAATTCTAAGAACTATATTTTGTGAAACCACTTATCAAACATGCTTTAACTCATATAAAAATGTTACTAACATAATGATATCATTTTTTATGTTAGTAACATTTTTATATAAGCTAAAGCATGTTTGAATTTTGATAAGTGGTTTTGACTTTTTCAAAAAAAAAAACATAATGGTATTGACAGATCTCAAGTTCATCGTTGATTAATTTATATAATTTCCTTTAACTTATATATAAATGTAATCGCTAACAAATTATGTATTTATAAACAATCAATTATACAATAAACGATATATATATGGATCACATATCAATACATCAATAAATTATAATATATAGTTATATATGAATAAAATATCCTTAACAATTAAAAAACGTAAAATAATATCAAAATTTATGTTTTATTTACAAAATATAACTAACTATTTCAATTTTTACTTTAACTTCAGTTTTTATTTGTGATAAAATTTATTTGACAAATCTTTAATATTGAACTAGAACTTTGGCAACATGTTAAGATAATAAATAACTAAACAAAAATTATTATAAATTAAATTTAAAATCAAAAGTAAATAAGAAATACAAACTTATAATAGATTATTAATAAAAGTAGATAAACTAATGATGCTATATCAATAAATTTTAGGTTTCTCTATTATTATTTTCTTCGTTTCTTCGAATGACATAATAAAAATTCAACCAAAGTTTAAAAATGACAAATTAATTGATTTATTAAACTTTATACAAAAATTAAAAAGTATATGAGAAGTTTATTCGAAAACTAAAAATCTTATCAAATTTTTTGGTAATTTACCGGGTCAACCAGTGTCTGGTGACGGAATAATAGTGGGTTTTTGGGGTTTTACGAAATTTTATCAGGCTTTAACTAACGGGTTTTCATGAAATCTGAACTATATATACAGAATACGGGTTTATTGCTTTGATCATAGATCTGGATCGGACCTAAAAACACTGAATAAATTAAAAAATGACAATTCTGATGTTTATTTCTCATATAATTTTCAAATATTCAATAAATACTTTAGTGTGTAGCAAAAATTATAATTTCTTGAAAAATCCAAAATTTGAGCACACATACCAAAATAGTTGAAATAAATCATGTACATGAGTTTAACAAGAAATGATATACAATATAGAAATTATTACATTATTTTCTTCAACCAAAAAATAATCACACGTTTTCAAGAAATAGATAAAAATCTGAACGGATTTAAAAAAAGAAACGATACACAACACATAATTAACCGGGTACTTGAATATTGAACGGGTATGAGTATTTGAATACTGAATAGGCACCCGGATATTTAAAATATAATACAATATTAATGTATATATAATTTAATTTATAAATAAAATTATCCAAAATCCAGAATTACATGAATTACCTGATTTTTTGGGTTTTCGGATTTAACTCGGGTTTTAGGTGTTTTTCTGGATTTTTGTCTTTTTATAGGGATTTATGTCTTTAAACCTGAATTATCCAAACTATTTTAAATTCGGTTCACTTCGGTTTTATAGCAAAATAAAAACTCGACTCGAACCCAACATTAACAGAACCGTTTGATCCGGAAAATATATGGTTCATAAACGGGTCAGAAACACCCAACCCTAATAACTTGAAAAGCAAATAACCCAAACCTGAAACCCGAATGCCTATCGCAATGAGATCTCGAAATAAATTACTCTCATTATAGAAGTTAAAACTCAAATATTAAAATTTCAATAAAAAAAATAACTTATAAATAAAATTTTTTAACCAAACAAGTTATCCCGCGCTTTCAAAGCGCGGATCAAAATCTAGTTTTCTTTTATGATTACAGTTAACAAGAAATATATTCTTCTGTTATATGCTTAGAATATCTAGATAACAAAAAAAATTCTAGCTATAGAATAAACTGATCGGTTGTGAATACTTTTTAAAAAACTATAAAACAATTTTTATTAGATATTTCCTAGTTTTAGGAGTTCTAAATATATTTTGTTTCCAATAATTATTATTCGGTTCGTTTGTATCATTTAGAAGCAGTATACTAATTATAGATGATTTGATGATTGTTTTTTTTCTTCCAACATAGAAAGAAACCGGTCTTACGAATATTTTGATATAGATTGCATAAAAATTGATTTTTATATTTTGATTTCCCCACATATATTCTAACCGATAAATTTGGTTCAAATATTTAATGAACCAGTCCTTTTAATCTAGGATCCTATATAACATAAGAAGGGTTGATTCTAAAAATGATTGAGAAGTTGTACCAAGTTTCCCATTAACATCCATGAAAAACGAATGATTGACATGAAAGCTCATCAAATTCATCATCTTATAAATGTTATCTCATACGAACTATAATGTTTTCTGCTTTTTATTAGAAAATATAACGGCCTGTTGAATTACTAAATTTGGTATCTTACGTTATTTATGATATATGAATGTTTGAGAAAATACAATAATTGGTTTACAATTTGGCTTAACAAATTAAATGAAGCAATCGATTTAAATGTCATAAACGGAGCATGTTACTGAACAACTGCTTTCAAGCACATAAAATAATATTTAAGTTTGGTTGTGTGAAAACTAGAGTGAATAATATAATGAATAAATCTTTAAATTATATTATAATATTTCAAGTTTAAGTTTTGTGTAATATATCTTGTTTATATTTAAGTTTAATTAATTAAGAAATTATTGTTAGGATATTACTAGGTAAATAAAACATATTTTTAATATATTTTTTACGAGATTGTCTAAATTAAAAAAAACACACATGAAAAGTCATCATTTTATTTTAATAGATGAAATAATAATTAAGAGAATGATCTTATATGAAATTATGCCAGCATTGTCACTGGTCCGCTTTCAATTTTCTTCCTTTTTATTCTCTTGTTTTCTCTTTTCCTCATCGACCCTGAACTGTTTTTGTCGACATTCTTCGATACAGAAAGGAGTGTCACTGTATTTATGATACAACAACACAATCTTTAATTCAACAACTGTAAAGCCATTAATAAAAAATGAAAATACATACTTGTACATGTAGATGTCATCAGTCTTTTCATTTATCTTTTTCTTGCAAAAACCACATTGATTTGTGAAATAGCTTATGTAATATATATCTGTCGGAGGATCCATATGAATGTATTGTAAACGATTTAACTGAAGATAGATGGGGACAAAGATGTTTCAATCATTAGATTGTATCTTATATACTAGAACAAAGCTTCTGAACTATATCATTTTCAAACTTATCTAATAATAAATGCTAATGTATTTTTTTAGATTTGTTTCTTAAATAAGTATATTAGTTTAGGTAATATTAAATATTTTTTCTAATGAAGATTATAAACAACGAATAAAATATTCCTATATGTATTATTTTTATGGCTCAGCATGACAAAATTTTATCCAATTAATATCATATCTATATATAAAGTAAAATTTCATTTTTCTCATGTTGCCAACTCATCAAAAAGCTGTCTAAAACTTGACACTTAAACATAAATTTTGTAAGCTTAAGAATTTATCACACATTTTCATATTTTAATATTTAAACCAAACTTATTAAGAAAATATATAATAACCCACTAAGAGCATGCGCACTGTCTGAAAATAAGAGTCTTTTTTTTCCTCAAAGTTTTTAATATTTAAAAGCAAAGGTCAGGTCCAGAAAAATTACAAAACCCAGTCCAAACCAACTGGGCCAAAGAAGCTACTCAATTGGACCTCTGACCTACGGCCCAACTTGAGAAAACCCTAGACTCAACGCACCAAGACTGCTGCCGCCTCGCAAATCTATCTGATTGTTGCGGAGACACGTGTTGCCATCTTCACCGTCGAGGGTACACGTGTCGCGAGGCCATCACGACGCCAATCTTCTAGTCTCTTCTTCGCCGGAGACCCAAACTTCAGATCACCGGACCACATCGGAGCATCATATCTCCGTCTATCTTCACCGCGAGCATATTTACAGCCATGGATCTCTGAAACCGGAACGGATCAATCGCCGCCGTGACGAGATCCCCTCCACCATCAATTACCGCACACACCCAGGAGATAGCTCCGCATGCAACATCACCCTTACCGCCGGATAGCTTCCTCCTCCTCCGACGATAACACAAACCAAGGAACCAAAACACAAAACAAGAAATTAACAAGAGACAATACTAAACCCTAAAGAACTAAGGGCCATAAGCTGGCAACTTAAGGTTGTGTAAACCTTCACCTTCCGGAAACTAGAACCGACCACGGCGGAACTGAAGGAGCTTCCCCGTCACGTCGACAAAAAACCGGCGGCGACGGAGCTGTGGGAGCCTTCGTCTTCCGTAGAGGAAACTCAATCTACTAACATCTTCACCGCGTCATCCTTCCCACAAACGCGTCGTGACTCCACGAACAGAAACACCTCTCTTGGTGACTGACCAGAGCTCCGACAGGCGGAAACTGGGGGAGACGGAAAGGAGACAAGGGCCGATGATTTTGCTGCAAGAAAGACAGGCTCCGGCGATGGCACGGACGCTCACGCGCCGGCCTATCGCCGGAACCAAACTTCGATCTACTTTCTCTCTGTTCTCTCTCCAGGCTCGTTTTCTTTTCACAAGATATTAGTTTTTGGTCTGAAAATAAGAGTCTCTGAACAGAAATAATATCAGAAAAAGAAAAGTATGAGAGAGGGAGTAGAAAGAGAGAGGGACATCTCCTCCAGAAAAAACGCTCCCCAAACTTTGAGAGACTATAATGACATTTGTCATTATTTTATTAGTTCAATTTTATTTTCAACATTAAAATTATCACATAATAAAACTATTTGAAATATTAATATAATAGTGGGAATGTACTCTTCGAGTAGGGATAGAGATGGCAATTGGGCTCTCCCGTCCCGTCCCGTCCCGTACCGCAGCGGGTTCGTCGTCGAGCGGGTCATGGTGGACCTGTCCCGCGCGGGCTGCGGTCTTCCGAATGGCTGCCCAATCCCGTACCGCATAATTTATAAGCCTTCGCGGGTCGTTCCGCGGGACACCTCCTTCAGCTTCCTTCATGAATGTTAAAGTAGAAGAGTTGTGTAAGGGAGTTGAAGAGCGCTCAACAACATCGATCGCAACAACATCCAATGTGATCACTCGCCGGTTTAATGGTCTTGAAGAGTGAGAACCATTTGGACAGTGAAATTCAACTTTTTCAACTATACTCCTTGTTTGATTCTTTGTAAAGCAACGTCTCCATATAGCAACAGTAACTTAATATTAATGGTTTCTTCTTCTCCTTCAACCAAATTGTTGAGCTTAGAGTGTAGAAACAAGATTATGCAGTAACTCAAACTCTCGATTCGAGCCATTTAAAGAACAAGCAGTAGCTCTTCAACAAGCAGTAGCTCTTTAACAACATCATTGTAACCAATTTTTTTTTAAAACACCACTTGACAATACTGAAAACAAAACCCATCAACTTAAACAAAAAAAACCCACATAGTAATAAAGCAATTTATAGTACTGAAAACAAAAGCAAGTAGAAATAGGGACTTATGGTTGCGGGTCTTCCAAATCCCGCAGGTTAACCTGTCCCGCATTCGGCCCGTCCTGCATTCGGCCCGTCCCGCATTCAGCCCGTCCCGCGAGGCCCACAATTTTGCGGGCTTATCAAGTGAAGGCCCAATTCCATCCTGCAACAAGCCTTTACGGATCAGGTCCGCGGTCCAGATCCTTGATTGCCATCTCATCTAGAAGTCATCCTAGATGTTCTACCATCTACCATCATCCAGAGGATTATGAGAATCCTTGTGCACTCCAACTTGCCTTATTCGGACCTAACCGACATTATTAGCAAACGACTCTTTCCTAACTAGTTCATGGACATATGGTGTGATCTAAATAAAAATTAATTTTGTTATATATTCTCATAATTTCAGCTAATGGGATAGATATTATTGCGGTATATGGTTAGAATATCTAGATAGCAACCAATTCAGAAAATAAACCAATTGGTTGTAAATTCTTTTCTTTATAACTATTTTGAATTACATATTTCGTGATTTTAGGCGTCATAAATATATTATGTTTTTTATAATTATTATTCGTTTCATTTGTTTTGTTTAGAAGCAATATAGAAGTTATATATGATTTAATGGTTACTAGAGTTTGACCCGCCCTTTCAAAGGGCGGGCAAGATTTTATTTTTGTCATCATCTTATGTATTGATCTTCCTCGTTTGTTAAATGTTTGAAATTAGTTTAGTCAACAAATTTATTAACCCGTATTTTTGTTCACCAATATGTTTAAATATAATGTTTGGTTTTCGGTTTTTGTTTTAGGTTGTCTTTCTTTTTAGATTTCGGTTTCAGTTTGATTATAGTTTTTTCTTTTTTGGTTCAAGATATATATAAACCGTCCAGTTATTTATGAAATAACTTAATATAATTATACTTGTGTTTACCCGACCCAGATCTATGGGATTAGTTTTTTTCCAAAAATTTATTTACTGAAAATTAGAAATTTCATACATGTATTTTTATTTAAAAAATGTTTTTATAGATACCTAAATTAAAATTAATAAATATAATTTTTTGAAAGTAAGATAATTCATTTATAAAACCCGTCATTATTTACTTATATTTAAAACTGTAAATTATAGTAAAAAATATTTTTAATTTTTATATTGGTCAAAATTTATTTTATTATTATATAAATAAAACATCTTCATTCAACCCGTATCATACTATATCGAATTATTTTTAATTCTCAAATTTAAATATGTAATTATTTATTATTTTATATATATTACTTTAATATTTTATTTTAATACGTTGAAGTATGTGGTAAAATTCATGAATGTATCTAATTCTTTAATTTTATGATTTATAAAATATTTAATAAATGAATTAAGTTACTTTATATTTATTAGTTGATGTATTAATTTAATTATGAATATAAATATTATGGGAATATTATTTCTTATTCTATTATGAAAGAATTAATATTCGTTAATAATTTATTTAATATTAATTACGAATTTTATTATTTAAAAATAAATATTAAAAATAATTTATGTTTACATCTTAAATAAAAAGATATTAAAAGATATTTTTATAATAAAATCTTAGAAAAGAATACTTGACAATATCTTTTTAGATATCTTATTTTGAAAATATTATTAAGTTAGTTGTAAGAGAAAAAATAGGAGGTTAAATTAATTCTATTTTACAAATCTTGAAATATTAATAGATATTTGTTAGATTAGAAAAACATTATATGATAATAACTAATGAAATTATTTTAGTTGGACTGTTATGATTTTTTTGATAGTCCAAAACATAGTCTATAAAAAGTTCTCCTGTTTTAATAGTATTGATTTCCGCCTCAAATATGGAAAGCCACCGATCTTACGGATATTTGATATAGATTTCATAAAATACTGGATTTTTATATTTGATTGCCCCCACATAATAACCGATAAATTTTGTTCAAATATTTAACAAATCGGTTCTTTTAATCTAGGATTATATAGACCATGCGAAGGGTTGATTGTAAAAAGATTGAGAGATTTTGTCATTACGAAGGATTGCCATGGAAGCTTATTAGATTCATAATTTTATAAATTTTATCTCATGTGAATTATAATGTTCTCAGTTTATAATTAGGAAATGTAATGTCCGGTTAAAATACTAATTTTTATATCTTACTTTATGTATGATGGATTTTGAGAAGATACAATAATTGATTTACAATTCGGCTTAAAAAATTAACTGAAGCAGTCGCTCTAGCTGTCATTAACAGAGTATATGTTAATGAATAAAGGCTTTAATGCACATAAAATAATATTCATGTTTTGTTACGTGAAAACTATAGTGGATAATATATTGAACAAATCTTTAAATTAATGTTGTAATAGTTCAAGTTTAAGTTTTGTGTAATATACTTATATTTAAATTTAGTTAAACAAAAATTTATTGTTTGGATATTACTAGGTAAATAAAACATAAATTTTCTAAATTTTCTATGATATGATTCAAACAAAAAATTCACACATATAGGAAGTCATAATTTTTATATTAATGTATCCCCTATATATTGCCAATCCTATTATGGCATGTGGGTTAAATTTAAAAAAAAAAAAATCAATTAAAAACATCATGATAAAAATCGAACAGTTAGATAACTGTATAAAATTTCTATAGCAAAATTTCTCTTACGATCCTTAATTTTCTTACACCACTATTACCACGTTCAAAGTGAATCATGTCATATGTGTAACTCCCAAATCATGCAACAATTTTAAACTGTTCACCTTCTATATATTTCAAACAGCTAATTTGTCTCTTTTATTTTTTTCTCTCTTTTGTTTTTACTACGTCGTCGTCAATCAATTATTTTTGGGTCTTTGAGTGTAGTCAAGTCGATTCAGATTTATAACAACTCTTTATCCAGGTTCGCTATCTCCTCTTCTAAACTTGCATGAGTTACACTGAAGATGTCAATTGGGTTTCCTCCTGTTGCAGTGCTTGATTCTTCAAAAACGAAGATAAAATAAAAGCGTTGCAAGTGAGGTAATAGTAAGTATATATGGTTCTACTATATACTAGAACAAAGTTTGTGAATTATATCATTTTAAAACTTATCCAATAATAAATGTTATATTGTCTTTAAGATTTGTTTCTTAAATAGGTATATTAGTTTAAATGTTTATTTAGACAAGGAACTTAAGAAGTATATAAATCAATGTCTGAGGCATTTCCAGGATCAAATAACATAGAATAAAAGTAAAGATGATCAGGATATACCACAACTTAATCAATCTTGCGTCAATGCCATTATACCTAAAGGAACAGATTTTTATCCCTCAGAATTGGTAAAAGACGCCTTTACTAATCAATACATTAAAAGAAAACTAATATTTGCTCAGTGGAAGGAGAAGTCGTTTAATTAAGAGAGCTCACGGCAAAACATATTCTGTTCTGTCCACTGCCCTTCATGCACCTCCGTGCTGTTTTATCATCATCGCATCGAAACAAACAATCATAAAACAAAAATATAAATAGCCTCAGTGTGTGTAACAATTCAGATCATAGATTTAAAACCTCACTGAAATCCGCTAAGATAATTGTTTTTATCCTCATCGGCTATATATACAAATAAACAAGAAGAATAAATAACGTGTTAAAAAAAAGCTACGATTAAGGTGGTGGACGTAAAGAGAGATACTCAGACAGCCAAGGGTTGTATCTTCAACTACTGGGTGAAGAGCCCAGATCTGAAACTCTAGTCCACGAAATTATTCGTTTCATCACCATATCCTCTTTTACGCCCCACCACTCAACGATAACGAACCAATAACATAAAAACCCTAACGTTTATCGTAAAACAAAACATTAAGTATAACGACAGAGAGAAGAAGCTCTTGTGTTTTGAATTTGTTTAAGAAGACGAACCCTTTATATACTGACGTACATATAGGGTTTTTCTTTATTGCCTTGCGGCTACATCATCCTCATTGGTTTTCATTTAGGGTTTTGTTTTTTAAGATAGCCCAATAATTGGAATCTAGCCTTTTATTATGAAGCCCCATTACAGCCCACACGGTTGTCGGTTACGTAATGAGAAAACTATGTGGAGGGATCTCAAAACCGATTTCACCACAACCAAACATTTTAAAATGTAGTCTACATAAGGAAAAAAAAACACAACAACCATAGGGTACAATAAATATATACAAGAAAAACTCTATAAATGATAATTTATTAATTTATAGAGTTCAAATTTAAAAATAATTTTCTTTTTAAAATATTTTTTTAAAAAAGAAAAAAGACTAATTTCACGATATTGATTGTTCATTACATTTTATAGATTTTAATTAATCTATTTTATCAGATTATATAATATATTTTATATGTCTTGAATATATCCCATAAAACACAAATGCATTTTTATATGTATTCGAAAAATTGAACACTAAAATATTAAAATGAAAAATAAATTAGAGAAGAAATTTATTATAAAGAAAAATTAAATATCAAATATGTGTTTATGTTTATGTGATTTATAAATATTAATTATTAATTTAATATTTTAATGATATTATATATTTATCTAAGATTTTCTAAAAATTATTTTCTTATCAAATTATTCTATATTTTACACTAAACTAATTTAAGAACAAAGAAATTTATTAATTTATCATGTTTATTAATTTATCAAGTATTTTTTTACATAATTTATATTGTATATCAATTTAATCACAAATGTTATTGTACTATTTAAGATAGCATATGAATCAGAAAAAAAAACATTGGGTAAGAAAAACATGTACGTTAATGGTTTTTCCGAGAGTGAGTGTCTCATATCTAAGAGACAAATGAAAAATAAATAAAAAATACATATAGAAAGAGTGAAGAGGGAAAAGGATAGAGAATCAAAGACTCCTAATTATGTGAGAAATTCTAAGACATTTATCAATCTATTAATGGTTAAAATTATTAAAACGTTGACTTAATTCTGAGAAACAATAGTCTCTAGACCAATGTTGATGGCTTGAGATACCTGTGAGTTGTGACCACATGTTTATATGTTTTCCATGCTCTCTTCACCTAGATAATACAGAAATTAGTCCCAATACACCTAAACATTCATGTATCTAACGATATACCCTGAGTTAAGAAACACTTTTTCATTGGACATTTTTGCCCCTGCCAGTTGCCAACCTGCAACAAGTTGCCCTGCGTCGCGTGGGGTTATGTGTCAGGTAGACTATTTTCACTCATTGGTCAATACAATGGTTCATGCTTTTTCATACTCTGTCGGTTTGGAAACTCAAATGGTTGCATTTATTTTCATTCCCCCAACCACTACTTCTTCTCTTTTACACAGATTTTCTCCATAATTCCGACAATTCATTTCACAGCCTCTCTTGTTTCACCCCCTTGCGAGAACCCTAATTTTCCTAGAGTATTTTTTACCAAATCGTTGAGGTGGAGGAATTTCAAGTTGTGTTGAATCTAGATCTCAAACAAAACAGATTTTTAGGGAAAGATTATTAATTTTTAACATTTTTTGGATTAATTTTAAAATGTTCTTGTGGATCTTTAGTTTTATCAGATCTTTTTGTTCTTGTGAGTTTCTATGTTGGATAAGTTAATTTTTATATGATAAATGATTTTCACATGTTACATGTTTTGTTAGCTGACACATAGTTTGATACTGAAGAATTCACAACTGTTTAACATGATGTTACAAAAGACTTGACGTTAACTGGTACATGATTTGTTTAGCCGATAAATGGTTTGCTAGTTCGTACATCATTTGATACTTAGTTTATTAGCAGACAAATAGGTAGATACATCTTTTTACCAAATCGTTGAGATGGAGGAATTTCAAGTTGTGTTGAATCTAAAACTCAAACAAAACAGATTTTTTGGTGAGAGATTATTAATTTTAACACTTTTTGGATTAATTTTAAAATGTTCTTCTGGATCTTCAGTTTTATCAGATTTTTGGTGTTCTTGTGAGTTAATATGTTGGATAAATTAATTTTTATATGATAAATAATTTCTTACATGTTACATGTTTTGTTAGCTGACACATAGTTTAATATTGAAGAATTCATAACTGTTTAACATGTTGTTATAAAAGACTTGACGTTAACTGGTACATGATTTGTTTAGCTGATAAATGGTTTGCTAGTTCGTACATCGTTTGATACTTAGTTTATTAGCTGACAAATAGGTTGATACATGTCTGTGAATTAATATGTTACTTGATAAGTTGGTTGCTATCCGATAAACGATTTGTTACTTGGTACATATATTGTTAGCTGATATATAATATGATATCAAAGAATTGATAATTGGTTTGTATGATATTACAAGAGACCTGACGCTGATTTCTTCTGTTCGACAGTAAACTTGGAGAAACATCGAGTCACCGCCTGGCCACCCTCTTCAGACCCTTTTCGCCACGGTGGCCAAACGACCAGCGCTAATCCGGCCTACAACTTGGTTAATGCGGTGCGTTTTTGAACACAGTTATAATCTCATTAATAGAAAAACTTTTGATATTTTGAGCATATCTTGTAAATTCTATTTATTGGAAAGTGGTAACATTTTTATTGGCCGTTATCTATGCATGTAACCTCCTAATATGTAACTTAATGTCACTGGTAATATTTTCATTGACCGTGATTGATGTATGTAGCCTGCTAACATATGAGTTAACATATGTAAATTTCTGACTGCGAGACTTAGCTTTCACACTAAACACTATATCAATTAACTAACCATCTATCAAAAATGTATCAGTTAACTAAACATTTATCAGCTAAATAATTATACATAGAACAAACAAGGTTATTTAGATGAATGGATCATTGTCTCGGATGAGTTCTTGAAACACGTTGAAGGTTTTCAAATCCTCCACGTGGTTGTTATGGTTAGGAAATCAATGATCATGATATATGTGTTAGCTGCTACTAATTTTATTAGATGATAGAAGTTTTGTTAACTACAACAAAATATTACATAAGGTTACGAATTAAATGTCGCTAACCGATAAATGGTTTATTAACCGATATATGGTTTGTTAACTGTTAAAAACTTGGCTATAAAGTAGTTGGAATTAGATTTACCCTATATTCTCGATCTGACATAAGACATGAATTGAAGGTGTAGAGGACGATGTAAATAGTTGTTCTTAGCTGATAACTGATTTTTTATTTGATACAGTTTGTCATATGTAGAGATTTTTTTATTATCACATTTTACTTGATGCATACTTCGAAAAATATGCTAATTCAATCAGTAAAAAATACTACATGTAAACAAAAAAAAACGATAAATATCATACTCTTATGATCCATAAACATCTTAGTAAAGATGCTTGTATTGTCTATGATAACAGTCAGCCCATAATTTAACGTTCCTTTTATCTGTAGCATCTAACTATGTATGTTAACCGCTAAACAAATTTTTGAACAAATTCAAAAGGTGTTACACACCAATGCTAATTGTGTGCATTCCAAGTTTAATTTTGGAAGTCCAAACGTACAGTGGTTTATTCTAGACACTATATTTGTAATATGTTAATGAACAAATTTTAACTCCTAATGTTAACCAATTGATTCATTCAAAAAAAATGTTAACCGATTGAAATTCTCCAGCAAAAAAGTCATGTTACCAATTACATCACATGTTAAAATTATTATTATATAAAAGAGACAATTAGCTCTATATACCTAATTTGAGCCAAAATTAGGAAACTACCACAACAGTCTGGAAACTAAAATTCTATGTAACAAAAATGTCATAAACTGACTATTTTACCCTTTCTAGTTAAACACGTAAGAAAGATAAAGCTTCCATCTTCTTCTCTATTAACTGTCTACTCTTTCATCTTCAACACCATTATTCTATCGATCCTTCGTCAATGATGATATTTTCTCTTCAATCTAGTCAGACTATTTTTTTTTCTAAACCTTCCAAACCACCACTAGTTCGTTTTCATTGCAAATCCCTCACCGACCTTCTTCTCATTAATTTGTCTTCGCCACTGTCACTATACTTCCGTCAACGCTTAATGCACACTGTATGCCAATGAATGTTGGATCCAAAGAAAGATATGTCTCCCGAAAAGCTTTCCAAATTGTGGAACATTGAATCCAAATGCACCAAAAGATTTTCCTTAATTTATGCATCATCTTATTATGTTTAGAGAATTTAAAATCAATGAAAGAATTAGGAATCACGATTGATTGTACAACCTTAACGAATTGACAAAACTGCAGCTTGTTCCAAGGAGAGGAAAAGACCGTACATTTAACAAAATTGGGTGTAAATTACAAATATGTTAACAAAAATGTTGAATGCTAAACATTAATGTAGAGTACAATATAAATTGTTAGTGGATAAGTTGCTAAGTCGAAGGTATGATCCCATCGAATCTATCAGTTTATATTAACATCCAACATGTTTGTTGGCGAGTAACGTTTACATGTAAAGCCTAAAAGAATTAATAACATAGTAATACTCATTATATTTTATCAATATAATATATTATATTTGCCATGTAAACATAATGTTAGATGTAATATATTAGTTTATACACGATACGATAACTATTAACAGTTAAGAACGTATAAGTTTAATAGGTAATGATTGTGTTATCATGGTAATCTATTTTGTAGCATCCAACATATCATTTATCAACTAACCAAAGCTATTTTAAAATTATTACCAATTATTTTCAAAATCGGTAACATACTTTGTAACAGCTAATCAAGCATCTATCAACTAACTTCTTATAACATCTACCCAATTATTTATCAATTAGCGGCAACATCAGTTTGGGAACATATAAGTAAACACGTATCAGCTCACAGTATCATGTAGCAATTAACCAAATGTTTAACAGTTAAAATTTGTGAGATTCATGTCGTTGTTTCAGTCTCACTCACTCTGGTACGCTAATATATCGCTTTGAAACCTCCTTTTTGTTCTAAAATTTGAGCAGACCTCCGGAGTGATTAGCCTCGTCGAGAGAGACATACATGCTAGAGCTATACAATGAGTTTGGTGGAACATATCTAGCAAAAAATATTCACAGCGGTGGAATGTCAGTGATGAGCCTTGTCTTGGCACGGCGAGACTTGACTACTGTTTTGATTTGATCGAGGTAATTTCGTTTTCATCTGTGGTTTTGGAGAAACTATAAGAGACAACGACAACAACAAAAGAGAAACAAGGCAACGATGGATTAAATTTTGTTTATGGCTACAAAAGATGAAGATGCATTTATTAGAAAAAAAAAGAGAATGGATGATGCTGAGAATTTCAAAGAAATCGTAGGAGAAGAGGAAAAGAGAGAGAGAAGAGAGAACATAAATGAAAGGGTAAAATGGGATTATCAAATTGTCTACAGTGCCAAAAACAATGAAGCGGTATTTTCTTAATTATGGTTTTTTGTGGGTATATGAGACCTAAATTCTCTATATAAAATGTGTAAGGACAAAGGTATAGTTTATTTTTTAAAAATATTAAAAAGAAGAGAAAGGTATGGTTTATTTTAAAAAATATTAAAAAGAAAAAATAAAATAAAAAGCGAAAAAAAGAAATGAAACTGATAAAAGGTTGTCTAAGTAAAAAAATGGTTTACGTCGAGTGTATCACCAAACTTGTTCTGTTGTGTCAGTACTGCTGCAGTCATGTGCTGCTCGGTTATGTCACGTCTTGGGCAAGGTTATGTCACGTCATGGGCTAGAAAACGGACACATCCTTTATCCAGAGCCCAGTCGATAATTTCTCGAAGAACTAAAACTTGATAAGATTGGTAAAACTTACTATTAATCAAATCTCGTAAATCTATATAACAAAACACACAGACAAAAAAAGAAACACAAACAGAGAAGGAGAAGAAGGAGAAGAAAAAAACATGAAGTTCGAGCTTGTCTTCATACCGTATCCTAGCATCAGCCACCTCAGATCAACAGTAGAGATGGCAAAGCTACTAGTCGAGCAAGAAAACCTCCTCACTATCTCCGTTCTCATCCTTCCTTTCCTCTCCGGAAACGCAGCCGCTGCTTCCCCTTACGTGGAAGCTCTCTCCGCCGCTTCCAACGACCGCCTCCGCTACGAAGTGATCTCCGCCGAAGACCAACCAACATCTGAGCCCGAGCCTACGACGCTTGACATGCATATCGAGACTCAGATCCCAACTGTGAGACGCGCCGTCGCGAAGCTCTTCGACCACTACTCCATACTACCAAACTCCCCGAGGATCGCTGGTTTCGTCCTCGACATGTTCTGTACTTCGTTGATCGACGTGGCGAACGAGTTTGACGTCCCGAGTTATCTTTTCTACACGTCAAACGCGGGGGTACTCGCACTAGGGTTTCACGTTCAGCAACTATACGATGATGGTAACTACCACGTTAGAGAAAGTGATTTCGAAGACTCGGAAGCCGAGTTAGTGGTTCCGGGTTTGACTCGTCCTTATCCGGTGAAATGTCTCCCACACGGCCTTGCATCGGAACTGTGGCTCCCCATCTATGTGAACCACTCCAGAAGATTCAAAGAGATGAAGGGTATTCTTGTAAATACTGTCGCTGAGTTGGAACCTTACGTGTTGGAATATTTCTGGAGTGGTGGTGATGATACTAATATTATCACTCCTCGAGTTTACTCGGTTGGACCACTTTTGCATCTCGAGCACCAAGTGGACGAGACACAAGTGGAGATTCTAAAGTGGCTAGACAAGCAACCGGCTAGATCAGTAGTGTTTCTATGCTTTGGGAGCATGGGAGGCTTCAGTGAGGAACAAGTAAGAGAGATCGCAATGGCACTTGAACGAAGTGGCCACAGTTTCTTATGGTCTCTACGTCGCTCTTCTCCCAATATACTAAATGAACATCCTGAAGAGTTTAAGAATCTTGAGGATGTTCTCCCGAGAGGGTTCTTGGAACGGACGCAAGAGAGAGGGAGAGTGATTGGATGGGCTCCGCAGGTGGCTATTCTCGCGAGTCCAGCGATCGGAGGTTTTGTCACTCACTGTGGGTGGAACTCGGTGCTCGAGAGTCTTTGGTTCGGTGTTCCGACAGCTGCGTGGCCGTTATACGCGGAGCAAAAGTTCAACGCGTTTGAGATGGTGGAGGAGCTTGGACTGGCTGTGGAGATTAAAAGGTATTGGAGAGGCGATTATTTGGGTGGTGTGGCGGCGGTGGAGTTGGTGACGGCGGAGGAGATTGAGAGAGCAGTGAGGTGTCTGATGAATAAGGATGGTGAGGTGAGGAAGAGAGTGAAGGAGATGAGCAAGAAATGTCATGCAGCTTTAGTGGTTGGTGGATCGTCGCGTATTGCTATGCGAAAGTTCATCCAAGACGTTGTGAAGAATATCGCACTAGCATGCTCTTAAATTATATAGGCCCAAAAGAACAAGCACAATAAAGTTCAATTACCATATTCCTCAATGCGATCGTAGTAGTACGTACGTACTACTTTGAAGTATACTTTGATTGTCTCGACGATTAGGGTAACGCACTCATGTTCGCACTAACTAAAGAGAGTATTTGATTAGGGAAGAATCAATCCACTCATTGGTCAATAGTTTTGAATTAAAACCCATATTAAACTCGAATTTATCGTGGTATCAAAACCAGCAGATGTTTTGTCTTGTGGATTTTATTCACATGGTTGCCCACGTTCATCGGTGAAGGTAAAAACAATCTTTTGTTGACCAGTGTTTTGTAAGAAGATCGCTCAAAATTGTTTTACCAACAAATTGATTGGGGAACAATCTTCTCACGCAATACAAACTATCTTCCTCTGAGGTACGTTCTATATATGAAGGGAAAGAAATGAAAGAAGACATGGTGTTTCACGAACTATATCTGTATTGATTGCAAAGATGATAGAGAAACATGTACGAAGTGTACTAGTGTCCGTTCGAGCGGATGAGAGATCATAAATCCGATGCAAATTTACAGTTGTAGTTCGCCATATGGTGGGTGCTAAGCTCTGTTTTTCAAAGATGCTTACTATAATCTAAAATTCTAGAACTCTAAAACAGTCCCACTTATTGTAAAAGGAGTATTTTTAGGCTTGAATAAAATTTACATTATATTGAAGAAACAATGCAAAGTTTGATAGCAGATTATAACGTAGTGTTTATAAGTTGTAAGAAGACACCAAAGTATTTTCTAACACATAAGTTATACTTCAATACCTTCCATTGCAGTTATTGTAAATTTCAAATTTTATTATGATTCATATTTTAATAGAACCACAAACATAGATTTTGGGTGCATTAACCCAAATGAGACAACATCAAAATCAAATTAGCAACACTTTTACCCCCAATATTCAAAACAAACAACAGTGCACAATTTTTTTTTTTTTAAAAACAGAATATAACATTACACCATTTTTCCGATCAGGCTAACTAACTTCCGGCAACGGAACAACGTGTCCTGATCACACCGGCTGAGCCCGTCTTCACTTTAACTCTCCCCATCTTCTCCATTGACTTAGCGAAAGCCTTGTAGAACTTCTTTTCAGACCCGTTGACCAAATCGTTGATCATCTTCAACGTCGCTGAGTTCTTTGTCAAAGCAGAATCAGACTGAAAGAGACCTCTCCTTTTCAAGACAAGCCTGTAGTAACTGAGATCGAAGCTTCTGCTGCTACCGGGGTCCATCTCAAGGATGGTGGTGTTGTCGCTGAGGCTCTTACATTTATTGGCCTTTATGTTCGCTGCGTACTCGCTGTCCAGAGATGGATCTTGTTTAACTGTCGTCGAGAAGTTGTAGAGACGTTCACTCATGGAAGAACAATGCGAGACGCCAATCGTGTGAGCCCCTGAAAACAAAAACAATAAAAAAAAAGTTAAACCAATCTTGCAGATGTTCATTTTGGATATCAACGATAATAACCAATGTTCAAAAAAGTGCTAGGCACGAACGCTGATTTAATGCGTAGCGTTTAAAACTTTTAATCAGAAATATAAAAAAATGTTACTTAGAAGTTTGAACGTTTAACTAAATAGCATAAGCATTTATAGTTATATATATATATTAATATCATATTATTTATTAGATACCGTTATTTATTATTGTAATATCATACTATTTTTCAGGCAATAGAGTTTAGGCTAAACCGCAGGTTAGAACATTTTTTTTATCACCCTGATAACGGTAAGTGTCGGGGCTACATGCAATCCAAAACCAGTTTGGTTATCTCCGGTTATTGAAACTTACCGGAGAGTAGAACAAGGTCTTTGAGATTAAGGCCTTGGTTAGCGAAACGTTGTTGTAACATTGTGAAGTTACTCGTCGGTCCGGGAATGTTGTTGGAAGCCTCAGCCAACTTTGAGATCCTACCGTCTCTTCTTCCGGTTGGAACTCTCCACCAAGGACCTCCCTGTAGAAAGTATTCAGAGTAAAACTTCATTTTTGTTTAATTGGCAATCCTTAGCTGAATTTTTTTTTTCAAGTTGTTTACTTACGGTAGCAACAACGGAGTCTCGAGCGGTCAAAGCGATGATATCAGCGCATGAAACAGTCTTAGGACACTCTGCTTCAAGAAGAGTTTTAATCCTCTCTACGAAACCGAATCCTCTGAGTGTTAGATTTGGTGGTGCATCTCTCTCTGCGTTTCCAGATGTTGAATTTATCAACACTGATCCATCGCATCCCTTCGTATTTTCAAAAATTCAATGTCAGTGTTAACGAAAATTCAATAATCTCAAATATTCTGCTCTAGCTCAAATTTACCATTTTATCTAATATATAAATACTTTTTTAAAATACATATAAATACATCTTCTAGGTAAAGTGATAAAATACCCTGACGAAGCAATCATGGAAGTGCATTCTGATGAGGGGAGCTGCAAGAGAAGGACCATTATGGATATGCTTTTGAATATGATCTGAAATTATTTTCTCAGCGTTTGGACAGCTTTTGGCGTAGAAATTCATTTGAAGCTGAGCATCGGATGATTCAAACATTCCCATAAGAACCGTAGCTGCAACCGCAACAATGACATTGAAGCGATTCGTCGTCTTCATTAGATGCGTTCCTCGATCTTGTTTCTCAATTTTCTTTCTTTGGTTTTGTGTCACTGAAGAGAGACAAGGTATAGATCAATAATGGAGTGGATCCTATTTATAATAGGAGTGATCGATATGGTAAAAAGTAAACATATAATTTAAGTAAGCCGGAACTAACCAAAGAACTTGTGAAGAAAAACTAAATTTAATCACATTATTTTCCCTTGTATAAAAATAAACTCATATTACGTAAAACACACAAAATAAACGAATAAAATATAAGTTTTTAAATAAAATTATGCATACTAACTATTACTAAAAAACAATTAAACCAAAAGCGTAAAGTGACACTCGAATAAAACCCCTATTTTGTAGTATTACCCTTAGAGCATGTTTATAGGCGTTCCTTACTAGAGTTGCTTAAGCTAATTATGATTTAAAAAAAGAAGAAAAGTACCTTTTAACATAAGATACGTCGCTTAATTAAGGGAAGGAAGAGGCGTTGCTTAAGTACACGCGTCACACATTCAAGTCTCTCTCTCATCTCAACCTCTCTCGCGTATGAAATCACTGGGTTTCGATTCCGAAACTTCGTATTGATCTCTCCTGGACGGATGAATCTCTCCCTCGGTGGCTCTGGTCGGCCTGTTCTTCCTGTGTCCAAATCGAAACCGGCGACGCAAAAAGAAGAGGAGAGATGACGATGTCGAGTTCGTGGAGACTATCTACCCAGAAGGTAAGCATGATGATAATGTAGGTTCAGCATCAGTGATTGCTCCTAGTTTAGAATCCAAATCGCCGGATCGAGATAGGAACTGTGCTGATACTGTGGATGATGTGAATTCGATTGACGAGGAGAAAACTCACGATGATGATTGCAGTGTCGATTGTGATATGGATGTGGATGATACTGATTCGAGGGATGAGGAGAAGGTTTCGGAGACGGATTAGGTTTTGACTCTAAGCTCTAGTTCTGAAGAAGAACTGAAGTTTGTGGTGAAGATGACTATAGTGATGAGAAAGATGTTGAGTCTGACTCGTCTGATTACATGGAGGAAAGCTCAGATTCTACTTATACAGGGTGGTTTTGATTGTTCTGATTCTGATGATGATAAGGTTGGTGGTGATGCCAGAAACACTGTGAGGAACAAGGGCCCAAGTGAAAGAGTATATAAGAAGAGGGAGAGGCAGAGAAATTATTATAAGAAGAATGATTTGGATGTATTTAAGCTTCTAGCAAAATCTGTTTGGGAGAGAACAAAGATTTTCGACCAAGACATCTGCTACTGTCTCTCCGTCGAGATCAGAGTCGTCTCTCCTACTATGGTAACATTCTTTGTGTTAAAAATTGTACTATACTTATTACATGTTGATATTGTTTTCAGTTCTTTCCTCTGCGTTTGTGCAGGACAAGTATCGTGCTAATATTAATGACAAGAAGTCATGCAGTGACAAAAAGGGTAGCACTTTACTTGACAGTCTTGATTTTGAAGCTTCAGACCGCAGCAGAGATATGGAGTCATTGAAAAATACACAAGGGACTGTCTTGGAATACATCCCTGGCATCAAAAATACTCTGTACCCACACCAACAAGAAGGTTTTAAACTTATGTGGAAGAACTTAGCAGGGACAACAAAACTGGACGAGCTGGAGAGCTTAGTGGGAAAAGAAAGCGGCGGATGCATTATCTCTCACTCGCTAGACCAAGATCAAGACCCCATGCATTCGGACTGGTGCCTTTCACAACAATGGGTACAAAGGCTTTTACTTTTGGGAAAACCATGGAGAACAGAGACCAAGATTTCGAGTATGAAGTGGTTGACGATGATGATGAGTATGATGACAACACACCTGAGTAACTCCCACTCTCGTCCAAGCCGTTCTCATATCATTTAAATTTTTTCGATACAATAGGATTTGTATCTTATTTCTCATAACTTTGAAAGTTCTAGGCATGACTGATTAGTATCATTGCGTCTCATTCCAAACATTACTCTGTAAGATTTTTATTTTAAAATCTATGTTTAAAATGTTATGTTTGATTTTGCTTTATTTAATAAATAAAATTAATCTTTTTTAAAAAAATTATGATTAAAAGTAAGTTTAACATTTTTTTATTGTTAAGAACCTTAATTAAAAAAATACCATTGAACCATTATAGCTAAGTGTCTCTTAACAAAGTCTCTTAGCTTAATTTTAATAGTTAAAAAATCACTAAGAACCACTTAAGGGTTTTACCAATAAACATGTTCTTATATGTTCCGTGAGTAGCTGTACTGGAATGTTAATTATTAAGACCAACTAAATGAAGTAAAGAACCTAGATATGTATTGTTTATTTGTATTTGAGAAAAGCAAGAGGATATAATTGCTGAGAGAGAGAGAGAGAGAGAGAGAGAGAGAGAGAGAGAGAGAGAGAGAGAGAGCATCATGTCACTGACTAGAAATAGCAGGTTTAAATAATTAATATCACATGTGAATACTGAATAGAGCATTTTTATTTTAAAGAAGGCTGTTACATAAAAACTACTTATGAAACTATGTCTTTATAAAAAAAACGTTAATTACTTTTTAGATGCACGCAACAAGGTATCACATACATATAATTTTTTTTTTGAAAATCATATACATATAATTATGTGTCCCTTTTTTATAAGAGAACGGTAAAGTAGTTTACATCTTTCAAAAGAAAAATATTACGAATGTTTAATTGTCTATCTAGAGTTTTTTTTAGATTCTTTTTGATAAAGAACATGAAAAATATTTTATTTTTTTGAGAAATTGTATCTAGAGTTAATATATACAATGTTTTCTATTAGGGAAAACCTAGTAAAAAAGAAGTCAATGAATTTCAGTTAAACTGCATAGGAGAAACATAAAATCTATGTTACACATATTATTTTAAAATATAATTACAAACGTATATTATAATATAAATGTAAACCAAAACAAAGCTAATTTATGGTTGTTCTAGTCATATATGAATTCTCTCGGTACGATTTTAATTGTAGTTGCTAATTTAGACACTTTCTTTTTTTTTTTTGTCAGAAGACACTTTCTCTTTATCACCAAAATTTGCTGGAACTAAAACATAGTGGTGGATAGATCCCAACAATGGCGAGTGAATTAAGGAAGTAAAGGAATAGCAGCTATTGTACGACGACCTTCAATTAAAATAGGATTGCACAAAAAAAATTAATAAAATAACTCAACCAATTTGAATTAAATTATTAATCCCTAGTGGACTGGATAAAACTTTTGTTAATTAAATTCGGTTTTTCTTACAACAATTAAATTCGGTTTATTTCTCTTCCTAATTCTCTCTACTCTCAGTTACAAAAATAAAAATCCAAATTAAGAAAGTGACCAAAATTCTATTCTTTCTCTTCCTAACTCTCTTTACTCTCTTTCTAGAATTTTAATTCTTTTATTATATCAATTCTCCTTTATATTTGAAATGTGCATTTTTAATTTCAAATAATAATTTTAAAAATAGTATGGAAAAAATTTGAAGAGTTTTAAAGAAAATTCAGAAAATTTGAATATTTTTGGAAAAATCAAAAAGTTTACTTATAAAAGTTTTTTCGAAAATAAAAATAGTATTTTTATTTATTTATTTTTATTTTTATCAAATTTTTATTTATTTGTTTATATTTATATATCTTTAAATTAAGGATAGAAGGTCTTACCTCTTTAATGAAAATATTTCTAGTAGTTTTCTTCTTTGTTTGTTCTTTTTATAAAAAAAAACTCAATTTTATGGTATTTGGGAGATTTTGTGTATAGATTTGCTCTATAATTTTTATATAATATGATATTTTAAAAAAAATGTATATATTTTGGCAAGAAAAGCTAATACAACTAAATCATCCGATACTAAAAATTGTTTTTCTTGCGCGGAAGATCATCCTGCTAGCCAGGCACTCAGTTAATTGAGCAGCATTTGCACATTTTGATAAAAAAAAAAATTTCATTTTTGATAATTTAAGAACATGATTTATATAGACATATAGATCCATGGATGATCTCTAAGTTATTCCAAACCATGTCCCCAATTAACTGAGTGCCTGGCTAGCAGGATGATCTTCCGCGCAAGAAAAACAAATGTTGTACTATAATTCTCTTTGCAAATGTTGTACTATAATTCTCTTTTTTCTTTTTTTTTTCCTTATTTTTTCTTGCTGCCATGGGCCATGCCCTTACGCGAGGGTATATTAGAGATTACACTATCTCTCTCTTTGAAAACCGTGAAATTACTCTGCCAAGTTATATGTGAGCTGTAAGAAGCAAACGATCAATCGGAACATTTCAAACAGCGTTGATATTATAAATTTCCAGAAAAGACACTTTTTCACTATGATTGAAGGAACAATACAAGTGGCCAAATAAACAAGGAACTGTGAAAAGGAAAGATACCGACGATAATCACCAAATCCCACTATCACATTTTTCTCTTCCATTTACACAAATAAGTTTCAAATTCCTAATAATCGAATGTAAATGTATGGCGTATGGAATATACCCCATGGCAAAATTAGGTCTAAAAATACTTGTAAATATAGGTACTCGTTTTTTTCAATCCAGGCCCCCGTTTTAAAACATTTCGACTCGACGAATTAAACTTAGAAGCTTTATTAAGGTTAACAAAAAGAAAAATTGGTAACGAGGTCTATAAGATTTGAACTTCTACCTCTTTAAATCATTTTTCAGACATTAGCCAATTGAATTACTATAGATTTTTATAAAAATAACGGTCAACAGTCAATACTATTTAAACAGAAGCATTTTTTATCTACTTGCAAATAGTCTACGTAGGACCATAATATTTATTTAAGTTCCTATTATTCCTCCTACTTAGTTATAATTAAATATATACCATATTTAGCCTATTGAATTAATATTTTCAAGATATCCAAAAATATATTCTTAAGTATCTTTTTCTAAGATTGCATTTTAATAATATATTTTAATATCTTTTTTAAAAAAAATTTAAACATACATCTCTTTCTAATATTTACTTGAAATAGTGAAATCAAAATTAATATTAACTATAATGATATACGAATATTTATTCACTTTTATTTGTAGAATAAGAAATAACATTTCTATAATATTAATATACATAATTTATATTCGTAATTAAATTAATACCAATTAATAAATATAAAGTAACTAAATCCATTTGTCTACTTATACTTAACTTAATTATTATTAAATATATACTCTGGCCTAAAGTTAAGGAACTAAATAACTAAATAATTATTTTAAGAATAATGAATTCAATTTGTATTAACACTAAATTGAAATAAATAATCAATTATATTTTATTTAGTGATACAAAAATTATGAATACCTACTAATTCGAATATATATATATATATATGTACTTTAATCCAAATGCATGAAATACATAATAATTTAGTTCTTATATATAGAGTATTAAAATTAGATTTATATATATATTTATATTTGTTAAAATAAATATTAATAGTTAGTTATTATTAATATTTAATTATATGATGGAACATGTTATTATAGATATTATTATGAGTATAATTTTACTGGTTACTTTAATAAATAGGTAAAACAATTATCAAATATATAATAAGCGAAGAAAACAGAAAACATACTTTAAGTTAGGGTTGGATATTCATGTACATGTTAGATCGGGTTCGGATATAATACATCAGTTTTAATTTTAATTTGTATCAAATCCTAAAACCCATAAAATAATCATATATCATTTGGATTTGGATTATATTAGTCCGGTTCAGATATATCTGAAGTTAAATCCAAAATTTAAAAGTAACACATGAGAACTAAATACTTTTGTATATATTTAGATATTAAAAATTTAAATACTTATTTTTAGAGATCATTTAAAATAAATAGAGAATTGAATATTTGAAGTACATTTTTATGTTTCAAATATTTATATTTGTGATTAATTTGGATATTCAGATTGGTTTTCCGGATTTTTGTTTTTACCCACTCGGTTTCGGCTAATAACACTTTGGGTTTAGATATGTTTTGTACTATCCTGCAAGACCCATTCTGATATTTATTATATTTTTTGTATCGGGTACGAATCGGGTTTTTTAGTTTGGGTTCGGTACGGACTTCGGGTTACGGATTTTATGTCCAATTTAAACAAACAGAAAATAAGAGTATTTAAAGTTTTCATCGTGGATCAAAATCTAGGGTAGTCAAACAAATCTATTTCTATTTTTAGTATGCATCTTCTCAAATGTTGATCCATTACGGTAACTACAAGATGAAAAATTAGTTTGATTAAAAATTTGTAAATCTAACTTTTATAATATTGGAGCATCGCTTTCAAAAAATATATACCATTTATCTAAACATTCATGAATTAGAAAATTGTAAATATAACAATTTAAGTTAAATCAGATTACATATTGGGTCATCCATCAGTTTAATCGGTAGCCGGATCCCGGATCCCGGATTTCAGCTATATTTTATGGTTTTATAGGATTTTAAAATAACAAGTTTTTCTTGAAAATCAAACGGATTACATATCGGGTCATCGGTTTTGCTGGTATAACTGCGGGTTCGGATCTGATTTCAAAACATTGAATATAACTCTTCATATATAACATTTAAATGTAGATACATAATCAAAAATGCAAATTTACATCATATAAATTTGGTTTATTTCGGAAATAATCTCGCACGGATCAAAATCTAGTGTATATATTTAAAACAGAATTAGAAGCACATGATTCTCTTACTTCCATTTACGACCGACACTATCCACATCTTTAAAATACCATTACGGACTCCAGATTTCGAAGCCATAGATCGAACGTCAACAAATATTCATGCAGATTAGTTTATTCTTATAGTATGAAAATATAATCAGCTAATTGATGTCAAAAAAATAAACCTCCGTTTCAGATTACTCGTCGTTGTAGAGTAGAAATTTTGTTTCAAAATAAATGTCGTTTTTGATTTTCAATGCAAAATTTATTGACATTATTCTCTACTCTATTTTTCTATTGGTTTAAATATGATTATGTGTATTGGTAATCACGTTTTTATTTTAAAAATATGTAAAATTAAATGTTTTCTTAATCTGTGTGCATAAACCTAGAACGACAATTAAAATGAAACGGAGGGATTATTACTTAACTGTTAATACACAATTAACTAACCTGATACTCCCTCCGTTTTATATTATTTGTCGTTCTAGACTTCTACACACAGATTAAGAAAACACTTAATTTTGTTTATTTTCAATATAAAAACATCATTCTCTATACACCTAACTATATTTTAACCAACAGAAAAAAAGATAAAAGATTAAAAGTAATAAATTTTTCCTAGAAACTATAAAACGACACTTATTTTGTGACAAATTTTTTTCTCTACAACGACAAATAATTTGAAACGGAGGAAATACCTTTTATTAAAATTTAAAAAACGTTTTATGAGATTTCATAATATTGAAATGAGTCCAATAATTGCTTATACATTTATAGTAATTATAACAGAGCCTTACCTTTTAACTTAAATACGAAGACAATAAATTATTAAGAGAACCTATGAGTCCTTTTATCATAATATCTCCACCTTGAAAAACATTTTCACCCTCCTATGAAGGATGCCCAACCTTTGAAAGACCCGAACACTCGCCATTACCCCAGATTGTGAACGTCCATTTCCTTCTTTATATAAACACTAAACTGCATGTTCTTTTAAGTATTTATCGAAAAAAATTGATCAAAGCATCTTCAAAAAGAAACCTCATTTTGAGGGTGAAGAATCCTTAAAATAAGGGTTTGAGGGTGGTATACTCCAAAAAGAAACCTCAAATTTATTTTTGAAACTTTATATAATTTGCATCTTAGTCCTTAACTTTAATATAAATTAATTACAATCTTTAAACTTTATATAGATAAATAATATATACACATTAAAAATATGAAACATTATATTTATAAATACAATTTATTATAACACAGAAATATATAAAATAATAACATAAAATCTATATTAATTCATAAAAAAAAAACAAATCATTCACTATTGTTATTTCCATAGTGTTATATATATGATCAATTAATCTATTTTGAAGTAAAAAATGAGTTTTTTGATTTTTTATCTGAAGATTACGAGTTAAAAACTCTTCAAATCGAATATCTATATAAGATTTAGTTGAATACTAAAGTGAAATATAGTTATAAGGCTTAAAGTGATAAAAAAATAATACTAATACAATTATATATAAGTTACAAATTATAAGGAGTAAACTGAAAAATAAATAGTGTTTTGAGGATCTGAATATTGAAATTTCAAATTTGAGGGTTCACTATTCAAATTCTTAAAATTTGAGGGTTTGAAATCTTTTGGAGAAACAAAAACCTCAAAATTTGAGGGTTTGAAGACCTTTTGGAGATGCTCTTAGTATATCTATATATAATATACACAATACATATGATATGTATGAAAGAAGTGTCCATCCATTCGGCAAAAGTTGAATGCACAAGGATGAAATAGCTTTAAGGAATGAGAAATTAATCTAAGCAATTCAGAGTTAGTTAAATCCTCTAAAATAGCATATAAATTGACAAAAGAACATATAAATTTATATGTTGACAAAAACATATGAATTCTATATTATGTAACATATTATTCTCTGAATTTTCAGGTTATCAAATTTAGCGACGTTACAGTTTAATCATATTAAAAATACATTATTATATTTGTAAAAAAGTATAAAAATGCATATGCCACAAAAAAGTTTGTTCATATATCTTTTTTTTGTTCATATATCTTTTGTTGTCATGTTTAATTGCCAAAACCTCCTCATCTCTGTTATTTCTTGTCTTCCTCTTTAAATTTTGACATTGTCATTTTTTAAGAAATCTGTAGATTTTTTTTTTAACAAAAAAAGAAACAAACGAGAATACTAGGAAGATTGTTAATAAATCGAAAAGATTGAATCGTACAAGAAACCAGTAAGTAACGAAGTATGATTGTTTGGAAGTCACTTTAACATGTTCTGGGGATATTTTTTAGAACTTGGAAAATAAAAAGTCGTCCTGCAGTAGCTTAGACACAATACCCAATGGCTTATACTTTATATATGCATTTTTTGACCAAATTCTTTTTAAATATGCATTTTGGTTTACGATTTATATAATTTTGATTGGTCAAGAAAATGTAAGAGTGTTAGAGCAATTTGACCCAATATAATTCCAAATAAAGCTTCCATATCTTTACCTTCTTGTTTGGCAGCAGATAGTTGTTGGCAGGTCGGTCACCTTTACAAGCTTACGAAATTGGTTTGTTCCCTTCAACATGGTTTACTTTTTAGTATAAACCTTTGTTGCAATTTATCTCCTTACTTAATAAAACCCTTTACCACAAAAAGCAATAGTTTCAAATTAAAAAGCATTCAGTATTATTTATGGATCATTTAATTTTTAGTAGAAACTTTGCTGGAATTTATTTCATTAACTAAGAAAACCAAGACTTTATATGTTTGAGTTAAGATTTTATTTGATATAACAAAAAGGTCCATTCAAAATAGTAATTCACGAACGTGAACGAAATCATCATCCAGATAAAACCTATGAAAATGTGTAAAAGCTCCCTGAAGATGTCTTAACAACTGTGCTTTCACCAATTTTTCACGGGTGTTGGCGTAGAAATGATCTTTTGCTTGCCTTGACAGTCTTGTGAGACTGTCTTTATCTTTTGCATTTTAAACTATTAGCTATCTTTTAGCATATAAAAAGAAAAAGAAAACGTTTTAAACTATTTTTCTTCAATATAAAATAAAACAAAAGTGCACAATTATAGCTAAAAGCCTAAAACTACTAACTTCCCCACTAAGTATGAAATACTGTTACTATTTCAAATTTAAAGTTCACACTTAGGTCTGGGCAATCAGGTCTTCGGGTCGGATTCGGATCGGGTCCTTTCGGATTCGGGTCTTAGAGTTTAGGATCCAATAGGATAATTTGAAATTCTCGGTTTGGGATCGGTTCGGGCCTTGTCGGGTTTGGGTCAGGTCGGGTCGGGTCTTAAATAGTTAGACCCAATAGGGTAATTAAAATTTATCGGTTCGGGTTTGGGTCAGGTTCGGTTCGGATCTTGTCCAAAAATAGCCAAAAACACAAAAATATTTGAAACTTTTTAAATATCTGAAATCCAAAATTTTACCCAAAATCTAATCCGGAGACATAAAAAATACCTGAGATTTTTATCTTATTATCCAAATTATATATTTGAAAATCTAAAATTTTAATCTAAACCAAAAACTATTTTCTGAGAACTCAAATTTAGAACTTAAAAAATACTCATAATACCATCAATATATTAAAACACCCATATATAACTAATATATATACTAAAAGTTTCGGGTATTTCGGGTATTTTGGTTACCCGTCGTGTTCTCGGGTTTGGGCCGGGTCGGATATAAGACCCGCGGGTCCTCCACAACAAGACCCAGTAGCGTAAAAACATCGGTTCGGTTCCTTCCTGGTTCAGTTTTTAAAGATCGGTTTCGGGTCAGGTCATCGGTTTCGGGTCAGATCCTCGGGTCCGGGTAAAATGCCCAGGTCGTCGGCCTTTATCACATTCCGAAAATCAAAATTTCAAAGACCTAACATATATACTCGAATGGTTCTTAAAGTGTTATATCCAAAAACCAGTATCAAATTCATTCCGCACCGAAAATCGAACAAACTTTTGAAAAAATAAATTTTAATGTATTCTGTTAAATATATATATATATATATATATATATATATATATATATATGTTAATATGGTCTTCAATAATTTTTTAAATAAAATCACATTTAATAAATAGTTTTTTAACAAATAGTCTATTTAAAACCCGTTAAACTAAATGAGTTTATATGAAAATTTATTTCTATTAAAAGTTCAGTTAAACCTAAATTTTATATTGATAATATATATACAGACTTGTATATTCTGTAGGTGTTGTTTTATACAGTATAGTGTTATCGGGTATGAAGAAAAAACAACACTCCTAATAGTGAAAATGTTTGCCGTCAATGATTTTTTCAAGAATAATGTGATTAATTTTAGATGTAGTTGTAATATAGATTTTAGTCGAATTTATATATTATATATGTGAATGTTATTTAGTATACATGAGAGTAGCGGGTCCCTAAATTGTAGGAAGTCAGGAGAAGTTATATCGCGTATATTTATATGTGACTAATATCAGTTAATTAGTGAAAGGTGAGAAATATAATTGGACATAATATTGATCAATTGGTCATGATCCTCTTTTAATAGTACTGATACTTTGACGACCGAAAGATATTCTTCTACAACTTTTTACTAGGATCTGGCTTGGCTGCATCAGTTACAGAATACTTGGCCAGACCAATCTGCAACAACGTGCTTCGATCTTCTACGACAACAGCAGACATCATATGTACCAGGAATCAAAGCTCCAACCGCACATTACATCGCCGTTGATTTGAGTTTCTAGCCATCTGATCGACCCTCTTAAGTGCAAAGGCTTTAGCACTTCTCAAAATCTGTATCAAATCAGACTGCCAAGTGCTCGTCGCAGCAATCTCTTCGAAGTTTCCACCGAGGGATATCTACGGAATCTATCAGAATATCAAGACTCTATCATTTTTATTTTAGGTTTTAGCTTTTGATTTTATCCTGAGAACCAGCAATCAGATGATTGATGCCCTGACTAAAGTTTCTCTATGTAATGATTCCTTCGTAACCAACTAGTTTGGCAGACTCTTTTATTTAATCAAGTTGGTGTTTAAAAAAAGCTTTAAAACATTTGTTTTAAAATAGTATATAAGGAGAAAAGTTTACAAAATATAACTAGTTAATTTTTTATTTGGTTTGAGTTTAGTGATTAGGGTTAGGATAAAAAGTTAAGTTTAGGATAATTTATTTCACCTTTTAATTAATTTATTTTGGCAATTTTTAATGTTATTTTTCATAAAAAATTTGATACCTAAGATAGTTGCCGTTTAAATGAATCGTTTGTCTAATATGATTAGTGATTAGTGGTGGTTTTACAGGCCGAATTTTTCTGATTGATTAACTACTAAATTAGAGTTTTTGACGAAAATGAATTGATCGGGCTTGGGATTACTGCGGCTTACTTTCAATTAACTTTAGAAAGGTCAGTTACGCAAATGGTACGTTGTTTAACAGTTTCATTGTTTAGAATGGTAGCCAAGTAAGAATTCAAAGGTTCACTTGTTCAATACTTAACAAAAAAAAAAAGGTTCACTTGTTCAACGTCTAGAACATACCATGTTGTTATGTCAATGTAGTGGGTATGGATGGTTAGTAACCTTAAAACCGTTCGACTTTGTAGCAGTTGGAAAAACGGTAAACGCAGCTATAGGTAAAAGCTGTATGAAAAAACAAAGGCGGTAAAAACAAATTCAAGTGCATTGTTCAGTTTTGTAAAGCTTTTGGTTCTGCATTTATACTGATAGCTATTTAAGCGATATAAAATACCTTAGAGCAACATTATTGCAAAGGATGGTAAACTAGGGTTCAGACATAAAAATCCTTCTATATATTAATTGAGAAGTCATTTCAGTGAATTTTGCTTATTTGTCACTTAGATGTGAAGTTTAGAATTAATTCTCTTAACTTAATTTGTTGTTGGTATTTGAATTTTCATTTACTTAATTAAAATTTTAAAAAGGAAACTAACCCTAGAATTACCAAATCTATAATATATAATACCAAACAAACAACTAAACATCTTAAATATGATGAATTAGCATAATTTATTTATATAAACAATTAAATATCATAGATTACATTATAGAAAATATTAATTCACATAAATACATATGATATTATAGAAATAATTATATAAATGATTTTAAAAAATATTTATGAATAGTGGATACAGTAAATCATAAATGCAGAAAACTAATTAACCTAAACCTAATAATATTTTTTAATACTCACTCACTATATATATATATATATCATAAATTATGTAATAAAAGGACTTTAGGAAATCTAGATTAAAATTTATAGATTTATCACTATATCTCAAAATTCTTCTTAGATTATATAATACCAGAAATTTTTATTTTAAAATTATTTAAAGTTAAAAGGTTCTTTTTAATAGTTATGATTACTATTTTAAAATTAAAAATTAAAAACATCCTCCAATATATTAAATGAGAAGTCACTTAAGTGACTTTTGCATGTATTAATCGTATAAAAAGTTTAAGAATTTTTTTTATAATTTGATTGGTGGAAATATTTTCAATTTTAGTTATTTTAGTTAGATCTAAAATAAATGGTAAATCTAGAACAAATTAATATGACTTACCAAATTAATATAAATAACTAGATTTTGATCCGCCGTTTCGAAATCGTGGGTAATTTTAAATATAAATATAGTTTAATATGAATAAGTATTTTGAAATTGTTATATATTTATGTTACAAAGTCGTATTATATTAAAAAAAGTGAATATGTTTCAACCTATATAATTTATGAATTATTATATTTAAGATTTTTATATATACATTCTTATGTGACTATTTTTAGGTATGTCATATTATCCGGATCCAAGAAACAAAACCAAATTGACTTGAAATTACAGATTTGATTTGAATCGGGTCTAGGGTATTGATTATTTTTTGGACCCGCGGGTCTCGGTTCGAATCTGGGTCGGATCTCAGTTCGAGTCTGTGTTGGATCTCAGTTTGAGTCTGCGTCCTGCTCGAGACCCGATTGGGTACCTAAAATACCTAAAATATTTTGTGTATAATAGGCCATGTTCAAAATTACGCTAGGCTTAACGCGTGCGGTGAGGTAGCGCCTAGCGCCGAATCTATTATTCGGAAATTATACGGGAATTAATCGGGGAGTAATTTTAGGGCTTTTATCTAATTTCACTTAATATAAATTAAATACGTGTAATAGTTAGCAGTTTATACGTGGTCCAGTTGTTAGTGACCGCTTGATTAATGCATCGGACCATGGTTCAAATAGAGCTGGAGCCGTTTTGGACATTTTTTTTTGTTTTTAGGTTTAGTGAGGTCAAATGACTAAACTGTCCTCGTCTTCAACAATTCGCTTGCAAATTCCAGAGCCGTTTTCCTCCTTTTTTTGCGATTTCTCTGCTTATTCTTCTTAATATTGTTAGTTTTAATTGAAATATAACAGATCTGCAATGGAACATGTGATTTTGAGCTTCAAATATACAAAATGATGAACTCTAAAAATTTTGACCGATTAAGTAACCGACTAGCATCAAATCGCCACACTCGGTGGCCGTGGAGCGTTTATCCGGCGAGTATACGGCCCTCGGCGGCGCGTTTTCGAACATGGATAATAGGTATTAAGTATTTCGAATATGTATTCTGCATTACAAATACTTTTTATAGCTTCGGGCTTGTTTTAGGTATAGTTCAGATTTTGGATAAAATATCAAAATTTTAAAATATATTTTTGGTATTCGGGTAAAATTTTGAATTTGTTTTTTTGTTCCTCTGTTAGATTTTGGGTAAATTTTTTTGGGGGGAAGGGCAGGTTTTCGAATTTGAATATTTTCTAGATTTTATTTGGTTTTAAATGTCTAGGACCTAAAAGATCCGGAACCGAAAGGGACCAGCCCGTATTCGACTCCAAGACATAAAAGCACATGTCTCTCTCTCAATTATATTTTGTTTGCACATTTTATAAGAGTTATTTTTGTTGAGTTGGTGAGATTTAAGATTTATCTGGCAGATTTTTGGCTGATTTAATGATATAGATTTATATAATTTTTAATGGTTTTAATTTTTTTGTTAAATATCAATTTTGCTTATTATAAATACTCTTTATAAAAATCAATTTAAAATATTTAGATATGAAGTATGTCACATGAAATGAGGAGTAATATGATTCAATTAACAGTATTTAAAATATTATATAGTTAAATTATTTAATGATATGACCAAAAATAATTATGCATGTAACTATCGAACAATATATGTGTCTATGTGATATGGCGTGGAAAATATATGTATAATTATATTGGTGATTAATTGAATAACAGAGAAAATTATAATTAATTTGAATGATTACAAAATTAGTTTGTTAGATACCTAAATTGTAGGAGTAAATATTAGGAAAGATTATGTTTTATTTAATATTGATATCTTTTTAATGATCAAGGTAGATTTTTTAGAACTCCTTCTCTTTTAAAATTATTGATATTACAAATAGTAATTCATGGTAACTAATTGTCAAAATTATAGAAAATGTAATAATGTTTGATCAATTCTTTTATATATTCTTCAAGCTAATAGGATATTAATTTGTCAAATTTTCTAATTGTCAAAATTATAAAAAGTGTCATAAGTGTAAGTAAGTTTAATATATTCTTCAAACTAAAAATTAAATAGTCTAAGTGGTGTAGTAGGATTGTTTATCAAATGAATGAAATGGATATGTCTTTTTAAAGCCGTTAATTAGTTCCATAAGGATATGTTTGATATATCAACAGCCTAAAACAAGCTTCGCTAACCATCTATGTGTTGTTGAAGTTTCACAATCTCTTTAGTATGTTTTAAGATACTATTTAGAGAGAAAAATAAATATTTGGAGAAAGATATGTAAAAAAATTAGGAAAACATTAGCAAAATTTAATTAAAAAAATGAAATGATATCGAGAAAAGTAAAAAGAGGCAGAAGAAGATATATAATACGTGTTGGTGAACATATATAATTTCACAAGCATTTGTTATTACTAATATGAAAATTACATATATAATTCCACAAGCATATTAAATATTTTTATCCGGGAATTCGAGAACAATCACCTAGTAATAAATTATTACAATATATATATTTAAGTAAATCAAAATGTTTGGAAAAATTTAATTAACTTTTAAGTTGACATGTGTTTTTGTAGTATCTAAGAGGATACAAAAGCATGTGATAATGTGATATGAGAAGTTTTCTCTTCTCTTTCTCCTAACTCTTTCCTATTTTCCTTTTTTTTTTCTTTTATCTACTCTATTAAAAGGGAAAGATTTTAAATAAATCTACCTATAAAAATTGTTTTGGACCCTTTCATTTAACTAAAGATACATTGGTCTACCAATTATTTCGGCTAACCTATTTGTTTCCATATATTACTCTAACAATAATTTATATTCCTTTTACCTCTACAGATGTCGCATATTGTTAACAATAATTATATTCCTTTCAACCTCTATATAAAATCGTGGTATATTATTGTCGGACATATATATAATAACAATTACAGCTTTGATAACAAATATGCTTATAGAGAATATGTATATATGCGAACCATTATAACTATATCTTCTTTTGGGGCATCATCGTTCATGGGATTATATACACTACTTATGTCGATTCCATTTTTACCACACACGACATAACCCATCGAAGAAACGTCCTGCATCTTCCGCTTAACAATTATTGATCTGAGCATGCAAAAAATGATTTGATATGTCCTTAACTTTTTCTTTTTAACACTGGTAGCAAACATTATACATCAGATAATTTCTAAATCTATTACATATGATGATCACTACCTCCAAAATATATAATATTGATGAACAACTTATATATACAATCAGGAAGCTAAATTAATTTATATAATAAAGCACAAGTCACTTAACGAATCAAAATCTGACATTTTGCAAAAAGAAATTAAGAAAATTTTGATTTCAAATATTTATGTAACTGCAAATAATTAAATCTCTGTTTTTCCCAAACTACCATCATCACACGTTCGATGATGAATTCAATAACTCCTGATACCAACTCTCCATCTCCAATATAACATCCTTCAATTAACTATATTTATCTTCTTCTTTTTTCTTCTTCTAAGCAGTTTCACTTTTTGTGTTTCAAGTGGGTTTTGAATGTAGCATATATCTTATTCAAATCCAATCATTTTTTTTCTGAAAACAGTTTCTTATGATTCGTTTTACATGATTCACATAAAAAGTTATCATTACATACTGTTATTTTATAATTTATTTTTTCATAAAAAGGGTGAAAATCCGTCATAGAATACTATTATCAGAAACATAAAGTTATATTTTATTCTCAACGTGAATAGTTACTCTTAAAAAAAACACATTACATTAAAGATTATAGTTATCTAAGAGAGTATGTTTTAATAGATGAAACTCAGCTTTATCAACATTTCTTATGCAACAGGGAAAATATAATTCAAGCTTATATGAAACGAAAATGATTAAGGAAAAGAGAGTAAGAGATCATTTGAAAAAGAGAGTGTGGTTAATTTTTATTAGACCATATGTGAAGCTCTATGGTGAGATCGGATTTCAATTTACTTTGAATCAGAATTTTTAAAACCTAGCCTATTTAAAATCTAATGGAATTGATTTTAACTTAGACAACCAATAGAACCTCCTTAGTGTTTATATATATATATATTGTTTTAATCCCGACATTCTCATTCATAGTTTGTTGATTTTACTAATCTATCAATGTAATTTCTTCGAGATGCATATTTAAATATGAAAATATGTGCGAATAAATATTCAGTTAAGAGATTTAATAACATTTTATAAGTGTTATCTAGATTTAGAAAATATATGGTTTAAATAATAATTTATTTTGATATTTTGAGTCACTATAATATATGATCAAAAAATTTTGGAAGATAATGAAAATAATCCGTGCATAGGAGAGCACGGGAGACAATACCAGTTAAGACTACGGCCTTGATTGGTAGAGCATTAGTATTATCATTATGCTCTACATTATCCAATCAACATTTGTTACAAAAGCATTTAAAAAAGCATAAACTAAATGCTAATGCTCTCGAAATGTTCTCTGGCAAATGCTCTCATATGAAGCTTTTGGAAGAGCATTTGCATTTATAATTTATAAATTTAAGAATAATATAATTAGTTCATTTATTTGATTTAATAATATCATAAAATTATTTTTATATCCAGAAAATAAAATTTTGATTTCTAAAATAAATTTACCATATAAATATTTTTTTCTAAATATTATTTCACATTTAAAATATAATTTAATTATATTTAATTAAATTAGTTATATAAATTATATTCTAAAATAATTATATAAATTATATAAAATAATTATATAAATTAATTATATTAATTATATTTAAATTAATTATATAAATTAAATTAAATTATGTTTTATAATATAATTAAATTAATCATATAAATTAAATTATATTTTAAATCCGAAATATTATTTTTAAAATAGATATTTTAATTGTAAAATTTATTTTTTAAAATAAAATTTTCGATACAAACATAATTTTTGAAATTAGTAAATAAAATAAAATATTTATATATCTTTTATATATAAAATAAAATAAATAAATATATATATATATTAGAATTATATTCATTATAAATAAATACATTATATATTATATACTAATTTTAATAATAATTTTAAATAGCATGTCCATACTGCTCTATCAATCAATATATTAAACAGTTTAGTAAAAGCATACATCTTCTGCAGTATACTGTTTTTATAGCATACTGCTACTGTTTTCTCATCTGCTTTGCCAATCAGGACCTACGTACATCTTTAACTAGCCCTTTACAAATTATGCATAGAATTTTCCATATCCAATTTGTACCTTTGGGGAACTCAATTACGCAGAACGGGTAACATACGACGTATTAGAATGGTAGCCAAATTTCACTTGCTCAACATTTAAAGATATAGAATACTAGGGTCGGATCCGCCCTGCAGGCGGGTAAGCAAATGAACGGAATAATACAAACATATTTAAAATTTAAAGAAAAGTTTAGTTTATTTTTATTATAATTTTAATTTAGTTTTTTGTCCTTGTAATTTTATCTCTCACAAATATTTCACATTTAAAAAAACTTAATTTCAATCAGTGTTAGTTCATAAGCTTCATATAAATAACAAACGGTTAATATTATTTTAATAAAACTATATTTTATCAAATGATCATATATGAAAAGATTACAAAATAAGTATATTTAATAATTTGATTTTTTGTATATAGTTCACGAATTAGTATCTATTTATTCTAATATAAAATCAACACTGTTTGTAAAAGAAAATTATTTATGTTTTTATATGAATTTCATATTCTTTGAAAACTCAATTAAACTTTTCTTGTCAGCAAAAAACTGCATTTTTTAAGTTTTTTCCATATACTACTAATTTTGTTAAACGCAATTCTACTTTTTCATAGGTTACTAATCAAAAATATGGATTTTATGTTTTGGTATTGGAGAATAACATTTTGGGCAAATTTTAATTTTACAATGTTCCCTCGAATATCTTATTTCTATTTTCCCAACCCAAAATGAAAATACAAAGTGCTTACTGATGTCTTGCATATTTACATGTTTTTAGTTATCATATCTTATGCATTTTTGCTCATTTAGATTAGGCTTTAGGCATCTTTAGGTTCATTATGCATTCATAAGTCCCTATTAGGTGTTGGAGCACACTTTGGAGATATTGAAGATGTTTGGGAGTTTTGTGATGAAAAAGAAGGGTTTAAAGATGGACATGGACAGAGGCCTTAGGAATACCTTCTGATGCTAATATTTGGTGGAGACATGGCATTCTGAGTTAGCTTTCCAATGGAAGTGGTTTCAAGACATTTGGAGCCATATTGGAGGAGTTATGATCAATTGAGTGGAAGCATGTCAAGCAACCCGGGTGAGCGCACCCGAGTCCAACCATCAAACCTTGCCTGGACAAGCTCAGGACGCGGCCAGGACGACCCGGGGACAAGCACCCGCACGTCCTGATTGTGCTGAACGCCTAGAACGGACGCGGTCCATTCCACCCGAGCACAAGCACCCGCACGGGACGGACGGACTGGACGCGAGCTCAGGACGCACCCGACCTTGCCTCACCCGCGTGCCAGCAGACACCCGACAGCACCTGCCCGACCTGGACGACCCGCACGTTCTGATGCTAGACGAAGCTTCGGACGCGTCCAGCACCACCCGGACCAGGACACTCGGACGTCCCACAACTCCTCCTACCCGCGTACCAGCCTGCACCCGACTAGCACCACCCGGCCACGCACACCCGCACGTCCTGCTAGCTGCTGGACACCCACCACGCGGCCGAACACACCCGGCCTAGAAAGGCCGCACGGCCTGGACGCCGGACGAGCAAGCCATACCCGACCTGGGCATACCCGGCCTGGACAGGCACTAGCTGACCCGGGTGGCTGAGTTTCTTCCTTTCTCCTTGTTTCTCATTGGTCGAAAATCACTTGGCCAAGGGCTTTTTAGACTTTCTCCTTTTATGTGTTTAGGGCTTTTAAGCCTACTATAAGTACTCTCATTAACCCAAGTTTGGGACTTATGTTATTTATGATCTAAGAACAAAACCTTTGAGTAAAAACTTCATCTTTGAATTATTAATCTCATCTCATCTTGTGTTCTTGATTGTTTATCTCATCTCCTTTCTTTCTCTATATGTTTATGCTTGAATCTCTCATGGGTTTAAGAATAAGCATGTGGATTAGTGAGTAGATTCTTCTAAGATCCATGGGTTAGGGTGATAGAGAGTGATTAAGTTAGATCCAAGGTGTCTATTGTTAGATCTATCATTTCCTTGCATAGATTTGGTGTTTTTAAAGCTATATTTGAGTTGGCCTCTCAAACATAGAGCTATAGGCATTTCATGCCCGGAAGGTGTTCTATGAAATGCCTGAACCAACTCATCTATGCTTTTAGCTAGCTTTGCCTAAGGGATTAGTTGTCTTAGAGGCTAGAATTGCTATTAGACTCATTCTCATTGTTTGCTTTGATCATTACAGCCAAAGGGATTTGGTGTACTTGGGTGATCATAGCAAAAGAGCATTCATCTAGGGATAGAGCTTGCTTAGTTTAGTTGTCTAGGCATAAGGATTAGATTGATTGAAAAGTTAGCATCTTGGATTGAAGCTTAATCATTTGATATCAAGTCCCTACACCCATGGGTTTTGCTCTCCTCATAAGAAAGAAAGTTTGCTTTTTGTTGTGTTTTACTCATTGTTCTAGTTTAATCATCATTCTCTCTAATGGTTGCATTTAGATTGAGCATAGGCTTGCATTCCCTCTGTTTCATTGTCACTTAGGACTGGTTCGACAATCTTTTATACTACATCATTTGATTAGAATCTGAAAAGTTCTATCATCACTTACAAAACTAAAAATGGGACACAAAACTCTCTCTTGATTTGGTTCTATTCTATATTTTTCATTTTACATCAACGACATAAGGAGTGAAAACAAAATCCAAACTGGAGACTAAACAAAAAAAAAAAACAAAGAAGCTCAAATGTTAAAAAAATTATGGGATTCTAAAAACCTCGTTCTAAAACTCACTCCACAGTCATTTCATGTCCCTATGTGTAGTTATGTCAAATCTCGAAGCTAGAAGCAATTCCTGCAACAATACAGCCCATCATGTTGTTTCAATGATCAAGAGCAAAGGCTGTCTTTAGTTCTTACCTGTGTTGCTCATGTATCCAAAACGGCGTTTACCTCCTCCACTCAACATTCCCCAACCCAAGCAGCTCATATGAACAACTCCTCCTCCTCCTCTTGAAGATCTTAGACCTATTCCATTGTTTCTACCATAATTAAAACTTTTACCAAGTATTCTCGACTTCTCTCCTATGCTTCCTCCTCCATAGTTCCCATTGAACCCTCCATTTAATTCAGCTTTTGATAAGTAACTCATACCACCATTATTCACCTATAGTTGATTTTGGTTGACAGAACCATTCCCTTAGCAACCGTACCGTGCTGGACCAGGGGGTCCATGGAGGCTACTGTCACTTTTGTTCAATGACGTGTCATCATCTCTTGAAACTGCCTTCTTTGCTTCTGCTCGAACACACCAATAAGATTAACAATTCTTAAACACAACAAATTTTCTTTGACTACCCCTAACTTGAGTGGAATCTAAACGAAGCTGACAAAGATGTGATCATCAATAAACTCTGAGAACGATAGGTAGCTGCAATTAATTCAGTGAAAGGCCAATAAAGTGCTTTACTTTTCTTTGACTTGTTGATCTTATGTCCTAGAAAATGAACAGCAATCGAAGGAGAAGCACAAAGGAGATTATCAAAGGGAGAGGAATTTAAAAAAAAAAACAATAAAAGAATAAACTGAAACAAAATCAACCATCAAAATCGAAATCTAAATTTTCAACTAAAAAATTTACGAAGCTTTTTAACTAAACAAAAGAAGCATAGGAGAGAAATCAAAACAAAATAAATGAAGCTTTTTAACTAAAAAATCGATAACCAATACATGGATAAATTTAACAGAATCCACATACAAAATCAAAAACGAAATCATCTCCCATAAACTAAAGCTTTTGAAAAAGTTTGATCATTATGAATATTAGAGCCAATATACGTATACGGATTAGGGTAAGCGTGAAGTGTGCCTAGCCGGGCCGACAGCAATTAAGCCCAACAGCATATACAAACACAATACGATCAAAAGACAACGTGATAATAAACTTTAATGAAACGATGCGTTTTTGTTCAGGGAGACGTGTCAACACGCGGATGTACAAATTGATGACGTGACATCCGACGTGGACTACCAGGAGTGAAACAAAGCCTTTTTTATAATAATATATAGATGTATGTCACAAAGTGGTACTAACGTCAAAAATGGGGGTTCTTAACTTCTTATAGTAACTTACTATCAACGACATGGAAAATTCAACTAGCCATGGATATTATTGTCCCTATTGATGGTTCATGAGATACTACGAGTACAAAAGAATGTGACATGACTATTATAATATCCATGGTGTATGATGAGATATTACGAGTATAAAAAAAAATTAAACTCATCAATATACATTATCTTAGCCGTTCATATTTTCGGTCAATCAAAGTATCATTTTAAGAGGAATCAACTAATAGTAGTATGATGGAAAACCATGAGGGCATCTTTGATCAATTAACCCTCACCATACGGCTTGGAAAGTATGTGAGCTTCGTTAAAAAAAAAAAAAAATCAAAGGAATCTTCAGAGACTGCAGAGCGTTTCACCGATTAACCCACACCCTACGGCAGAGAAAGTTGCATTTGTGGCTCTGTATAATTCGTAAAATCAATGTTCACATTGTGGACCCATTCATCAATGAAGTCTTCGCAGTAGACTTAACAAGTCAAGCTTTAATTTCGTTCACTCATGTAAGAGGCAAGGAGTCGCTACTCATCGACAATTCAACATCACTCGTTTTACAGGGAAAAAAAAAACAGAGGAAAAGTGATGCTTTTTTGCGGTGAGAGGAAGATAGGGATGATATGGAGCTTGTGTTTAATATTCTCCATCTCTAACTCAATACTTGTTTTGGCTTCTCATGCTAGGCAATTGTGTCGTCCAGACCAGAGGGATGCTCTTTGGGAGTTTAAGAGCGAGTTCTATGTCCGACGATTTAGTAATACACATCGCGAGTACACTAGTGCAAGGACAGAGGAGTGGGTGAAGAACACTGACTGCTGTTCTTGGATGGGCATCTCTTGTGATCCTAAAACGGGTAATGTCGTTGAGTTAGCTCTCGCTGATAGTTATCTCAACGGCCCTTTGAGATCTAATAGTAGCCTATTTAAACTGCAACATCTTGAGAATCTGGATCTTGCCTGGAATAATCTTTCTGGTATTCTACCAGATTCCATCGGCAAGCTCAAGTACTTGAGGGATTTGAGTCTTGATGATTGCTATCTTTATGGAAAGATTCCTTCTTCACTAGGAAATCTTTCTTATCTCACTGAGCTTAATCTTTGTCGTAATGATCTTACCGGTAAACTGCCGGATTTGATGTCCAACTTAAGCCGACTAACAGATTTGGAACTTCAGGATAACAAACTCAGTGGGAACTTACCTCCTTCGCTACTCATTTTGAGCCATCTCACAAACATCAACCTTCATTCTAACAAGTTCGAGGGTATGCTCCCATCCAACATGAGTAGCCTCTCCAAACTGGAGTATTTTGTTCTCGGTAACAATTCCTTTTCTGGATTTATCCCGTCGTCTCTCTTCATGATCCCTTCCTTGATCTGCCTTGACCTGGGAATGAACGACTTCAGCGGTCCTCTTGAGATTGGTAATGTATCGAAATTCGTCAGCCTCGAGACACTTGACCTCTCCTTCTATAATATTGGGAGAGGCATTGTTGATTTGAGTTTTTTCTCACATCTCATGTCACTTGATTATTTGGATCTTTCTGGGAATAATCTAAAGATGAGTTCAACTCTCCATCTTCCTTCATCCATCACGTCACTGGCTCTATTATCATGCAATATTTCTGAGTTTCCTCGGTTTCTCGAAACACAAACGAGTTTGGAATATTTAGACCTTTCTGCCAATCAAATCAAAGGCCAAGTACCAGAGTGGTTATGGAGATTGCCAGCACTGAAATATGTAAACATTTCTCAGAATGCCATGAGTGGGTTTGAAGGATCAGCTGACGTCATTCAAAGAAGTGCAATATACATGCTTGATATAAGTTCAAACGCTTTCCATGATCCATTTCCTTTGTTACCAAGCGATATGAACATCTTTATAGGCTCCAATAATCGGTTTTCTGGAGAGATTCCAAGAAAAATATGTGAAGCGGTTGGTCTTTTTACACTCGATTTATCCAACAACAACTTCAGCGCTTCTATTCCTAGATGTTTTGAGAATCTCCACCTTCTATCCGTCTTGCATCTTCAGAGTAATAGTCTCTCTGGCGATTTTCCAGAGCAGTCTATCAGTTTTCACTTGATATCACTTGATGTTGGTCACAACCAGTTATCAGGAGAACTTCCCAAATCTCTGATCAATTGCAGTTACCTCCAGTTTTTAAATGTTGAAGACAACAAATTCAATGACATGTTTCCATTTTGGTTGAGATTATTGCCTGGTTTGCAGATTCTCATCCTTCGTTCTAACGAGTTCCACGGACCAATATCTTCTCCTGAAGAATCTTTGAGCTTCCCAAAGATGCGAATCTTTGACATTTCAAAAAATCGCTTCAGTGGAGTTTTGCCATCAGATTACTTTGCTGGTTGGAGTGCAATGTCATCACCGGTTGTATACTTTGAAGGTCAAGGACGATCTTTCATATCGTATCAACGTATGAGTTTCAAACGCCTTTCCAGCTATCATAATTCTGTGGGTCTAACAAACAAAGGGTTGGATATGGAGCTGATTGGGAGTGGTTTCACAATCTACAAAACTTTCGATATCTCTGGAAACAGACTTCAAGGAAGTATCCCCAATTCCATCGGTTTACTAAAGGAACTGATTGTGCTCAACATGTCAAACAACGCTTTCACAGGTCGAATTCCACCATCTTTGTTGAACTTGACCAAACTCGAGTCACTTGATCTATCCCAAAACAGATTATTTGGAGAAATCCCACCAGCCCTCGGGAAACTAACATTTCTTGCACGGATGAACTTTTCTCACAACATGCTTGATGGTCCAATACCACAAGGCACTCAGATTCAAAGCCAAGATAGTTCTTCATTTGCCGACAATCCCATGCTATGCGGTGTTCCTCTCCAGAAAACCTGCGGCGGAAAAGAAGAAGCAAGAAAGCAAGAGCAAGATGAAGAAAAGGAAGAAAAAGATCAAGTATTTAACTGGACTGCAGCTGCTATAGGCTATGTTCCTGGTGTGTTATGTGGATTCACCATCGGCTTCATTCTGACACCATATGCATAATCTCGTAGCGATAGATGACATCAAGTAAGTGTTCCACTTTTATCCTCAGTAACGCTGAAAAGGAGCCACAAATGTGTCTTCTCTTTCCTTGTATCGTTTTGCAACTCTAGAATATGTGTGTTTTTGGTTTATTTAATTTCCTCTCTGCCTTGATATATATACTGTGGCGCTGAAACAGTCTTGTAACCCTTTCATACATTTGAGTACTGCTTTCTTGCACTTTGCAGTGTTAGTTTTTGTTTCCTGGTTGTGGTCCAACTCTTTATCAGTTGATTGGTTTGTTTTCTGATATGCTTTGATTCGAGTCCTGTTTGCGACTTAAAAGAAGTTTCCTCAATTTATCAAGATCTTATGCTCTGTGTTTCATATTAATTAAAAACTTTAAAAGAGTCTGAGAAGAGCTTTTTCTCAAACTTTAAACTGTTACTAAATGTTTGATTCAAAGAGTTCACCATAGCAATCATGAATTCCGGTTAAGATAGACTGCAACTTTATGCGCAATCAGTGGAATCAGTTGATATCTTTAACATCTTTAATTAACCCTTTGCAAATTTGCATAAAATTCAACACAAAAAGCTGATAGTAGTACCTTTTAGAAAAAACTCAATTACGCAAACTAGACTAGTAGCCAAATAAGACCCGTAACCGTTCAAAGTTCAAAATCTAGATAGAGAATATAATGTAATGCATATATACAAACAAAGTGTTAATTAGTAAAGTCAAGAGTAGCGTTCTTATAATAACTTATTATGAACGTCATGGAAAATTCAACCCTAGCCATGGATATTGCCATCCTGGAGACTAGTACAATGGGTTTATTTTTTTCGGAACGTTCACCATATCGCCAACATTCAAGAGATATTACGAGTAACGTCTTGAATAAACTTTACAATAGCAGCGTGCGACGATCCACCGTCCATTACTGCCATGCGGCTCTTCTCACTCATCTTTCTCACCCTATCCCTCACATCGCTATCCTTCTCCATCATCAAACACCGAACTCCTCTCTCTATCTCCTCTGCCGTCATCGGTTCTGTCTCCGTCTCCGCGGCCATATATGCTCCTTGAAAATGATTCCGTATCTCCACCCCTAGCCCCAGCTCCTCCACCATCTCGAACGCGTTAAGCTGTTGCTCCGCATAAAGCGGCCACGTGGCTATGGGAACTCCGAACCATAGACTTTCAAGTATCGAGTTCCAACCACAGTGCGAAACAAACCCTCCAACGGCTGGACTCGCCAGCACTGCCCTCTGTGGGGCCCAACCTATTATCTTACCAATATCTGATGTCCGGTCTAGAAACCCTTCCGGAAGAATCTCTTCAAGATTCGTGAATTCCTCTGGAGGTCCCATCGGTGCAGCACGGCGAAGACACCAGATGAATCGATGGCCACTTCGTTCAAGTGCTATGGCAATCTCTTTGGCTTGATCCTCACTGAAACCTCCCATGCTCCCGAAACAGAGGAACACAACAGATCTATCCGGCTGGTCATCCAGCCACCGTAGGATCTCTGTTTCTTTATCCTCTACCGAGTCTAGACCATTGTTCTTGACACTCAAAACCGGTCCCACCGCGTACACGGTAGGAAGATTATTTTCTCCGCTGGAGAGGAAATTCATAGCTTGTGGCTCAAGTTCAGCAAACGTGTTCACCAAGAAACCTTTTGTTTCGTGGAATCTTCTGGCTTGTCTCAGAAAAACAGGTAACCACTCCTTGTTTAACAACACGGAGGGGAAGCACTTCGCTGGTAAAGAGCGAGTAAGACAAGGTACTTCCAACTCAGTGTCGGAATCTTTCAACTCGCTGATGAGGTCGTACTTCTCCACATCGCAAAGATACTGCACATGGATCTGCAATCCAAAAAACGTGGCGTTGGAAGGATAGAACAAATATGTCGGAACGCCAAAGTCATTAGCAACATCGATCATCGTCGTGCAGAAAATGTCCATCACGAAGCCAGCAAGCCGACTTGATTCAGATCGAGCAGAGTTGTCAGTGAGTTTAGCCACCGTGGCTTTCACCACCGGTTTATAACTCTCCATGTGGGAGATGAAATTCAGCTTCGCGTCAGGAGAGTTTGGTCTATCGGCAGAGGATATGAAGCTGAAGCGGAGGCGGTCTTTGGGGGTTGTGGAGAGAGAAGCGATGTAGGAGGAATAGCTTGTGGTTTGGAAGCCGTGCATGGAAGGGATGATGATGACGGTGATGGAGAGATGGTCATCGTTGTTGAGGAGGAGCTTAGCAACCTCCACTAATGGCCGGAGGTGGCCGTCACCAGTTGATGGTACGAGGATTAGCTCTAGTTTCATTTAGTTGTTTTTGAAAAAGTAAAGTTCTATTCTTGAAATACTTTTCTTCACAGTTAGATAGGTGTACAAGCATATGGGTTCTTAAATACAACATTCTACCCGTCAACGAAAACATTGTGATTCAATTACCAGTTGCCATCTGTCTAATATCATCATTTGGCACGCCAATAGAATTTTCTTTTCTTCCCTTTGAGGGCTGCAGCTTGACTCCGTTGCTATATAGAAATTGTTTTGCAGAGACGACGAATCACACTTTGATGACGTGATGACCTTTCTGATATCTAGATTTTTGGCATATGATGTTATTTGCATGATTGCATGGTTTGATGTTTTCTGGCTGAAAGTTAAAAACCAAATGCAAAATCCTCTTTTATGAGTTTTTCTTCTTGGCAGCTTTTATCATATTTGGATTATTTTATTTCATAAAATCCTGATCTCTACTCTTGAATTAAATTATTTTAATTAGATTTGATATAAACCACAAAAAAATCTAGATTTGGCATGTAAATCTGCAATAATGGGAAATTCATCAAAATTAGAAAAAGACATCAATGCTAAAGAACAATATAGCAACAAAACATTATACTTTACAGATAGTAGTTTCGCCTTTATATTTAAGCTTGCAAAAAATCTTAAAAATTTACACTCTGGCAAAGGAGGATACTTGATACGGCATTGCGACACCCGTCTAGACGAATAGGTTTCAGGTTACATGAATTGACCAAACTTATGAACTCCAAATATATTTTTGTACAATTTTAGATCATTCAATAGCCCATTGGGCTCCAATAGTTTGTGTATGTGTAAGTTCACTTTTACATGGAGACAACCAGCCTACTTTGTGGCCATAATGGACATAGTCGTTTTGAACAAAAAAAAAAATGGACATAGTCGTTAAAGCTGTGAAGTTGAAATTTAAAGCCATTGGCCGATTTTGAATCTGGTTGTATTTTTGTCCACCATTAACTTGTAACTATAAGATACTATCTTCAGCAGGCAACATTTTTGATCCCAAAAAGGTAGCAACATAAAATGATCATACGACCTTTGCAAAAGATAGATGTCTAAACAAAAAAATTTTAAGAACATATAATACTTAAGTTAAAAGTATTTGAAATTTGTTCCTAATCTCGTGGAGTATTTGAATCAATGTATTCAACTGATATATATGTATTGGCTTGAGGTCCCTCGAATGGCTAAATCCGAATGTCTCACCGAGCTAATATCATCTAGAGTTATAATCCTAAGCCCATACCGTGGCACACCTTCCAATGTCCAAGTTTCAATATAAAATCCAATAATATTTGATCAGTTTATCTGTTTATAGTGACGTAGTTTCCCGCCGCGTCCAAGTAGCTTCCTGATTTCGTCAACGACCGGTGGCTAAGAAACACCCTCTTTTGTCCGTATTCGCCTAAAAACTTCAATCGCACTAACATATTACCTCTTCCCATCATCAGATGTGATGGTTTAGAGTACCGATGTCATTAACTTTCTCTGTCTAGTAAGTTGGTTTTGGCACGGAAGTTGACTTCTTTGTTAACGATGTCATTAATTTTCTTTTTTTCTTTAATTTTCTTTTTCTAGTAATAATACTTTTTATGTTACAAACTAGATAATATTTTTAATTTTCTGCGTAAAATTTATTAACAATAAATACTATATAACCAATGATATAATAATTTTTATTTTATTATTGATTAACTTTGATTAAATAAGTAACTAACAATATTTTTGGAAAAAATGAATTTTTTAAAAATCTATATGCATATTAAAAAATTGTGAGAGTATTAGAGATTCTCTCCATTTTAAAATATATGATGTGTTATGCTCATCTTTTTGTTTCAAATTACGTGATTCAATTTTTAAATAAAATTTATTAATAATTAATGTTATATAACTAATGATACTGTATAACATATTTTTATTCTATTACTGGTTAAATTTTCGTTATGTAAATAATTTAAAATGCTTTAGTTTAAAACATTTAAATTAAATATTTCTTAATTTATGTATATAATTATAAAATACCATTTATTAAAAACGGAGGAGTATGTATGTATCTAATAAAAATGCATTCGTATAGTTTGACTAAAACAGCCATCACTTATTTTTAGATTAGAAAAATCATACTAAAATACAGTATAAAGTTAGATATAATTTTATTTTAACTATTATTATCTTATAATTAACCAAATACCAGAAAAGGCCAACATCCAAATTGATTTTCTCGACTAGGCTAAAAGTTATTTTTATAATTTGTCCACCAGTACATATGGGCCCATAAAATAACCAAAAAAAAAAAAGAAATGATGAAAATAAGAAAATAAAAAAGTACAGAAGTTAATGTATTTAAGACTAAAAAAGAAAGGAAACCGACGGCAACAAAATGGAAAGATAGGATTGCCAAGTGCATGCAATATGCGGAATCCATTCAAAGCAAGATAGGGTTTATCTATTTGCCTCGCGATACATAACCATTTGTTTTTTATTTGTTTTGAAACTTTTTTTGAACTTATTTGTTATGAAACTTTTCCCTCGTTAAAGATACAATATTAAAAACTTTAACGATTTATACAGCATCAAATACCTATTGTCAAAAAAAAAAAAAAATCCCAAGATCATCTTAAATTTTGAAAAAAGTAAAAATAAAAAATAAAATCCTAAGATACAATAAGATACAACGTAGAAAAAACTAAGCGAACGAGATGGTTTCGGGTTCATTTTCAGGCACCACTATCAGATTTACTGAGCCCTTGCAATATATGTTACTATTAGGCTATTAGCAATGGCTAGTGCTAGTCGTGCATGTATCCTAGATTGAACTTTTGGATATCCATTAAATGTAAGGTAATGTGTGTATCACGAAAAACGAAAGAGCTCTTTCTGTTTCGATTTTGGAACTAGCTTAACATCACCACTAAAGAATTTGTATATAAAATAGCACGCTAAGACCATCCACAACGATGGTTTGTGTGCAGTCCTTAGTGACTAATCTTAAAATAAATGAAATATAATAATAATATTTTACCTAACATAAGTATGGATCAGTCCTTAGAGAAGGGTTACAAGGACTTGATCCTTAATACACGTGTTTCTTTATCCTCTTTTTTCTTTCTCGCTCTCTCTGAATCTCTCCTCCCTCGCTCTGTCTCAATCTCTCTTCCCTCGATCATCTGGCTCCTCTGACCAACGCGTCTCCTTACCCTTCTCTTTCTCTCGCCGCCGCAACGCCGCGTCGTTGATGACCAAACTCAGATCTCTCCCTCGCTGCCCCCTCCTCGTTCACGCCGCAGCCGTCGAGACCCTCGAAACGATTCGTCGATCGTCGACCACTACACGTAATTGTAATTACATCGCTTCTGTTTAATCATTCTTGTTTTTGTAATAGGCTCCTGATCTGATGTTGTTTGTATATTGATTGTTGTAGATATGTGATCCTTGGAGATGGTTGTCAGATGGAGGGTATTTCGACGAAGCCGCCTCTCTAGCTGGTCACTTGGGACTTGACAATCACATTACGATGACAATCACATTTCAAAAGCTCTCTTTTTCTTTGTTCATGGTTTCCTCCATTGCAGGTACGAAGTTGACAATCAATCCGTTGTTGATTTTTGTTATCGTCCATATGAATTTTTTTGTTCTTCTGTTGGTTGATTGCTTTACGGTTGATGTAGTTGATTGTGATTGTTCTGTTTTTTTTCTCAATATTGTAAAATTTTTAAGCTTTGAGTTCGAGTTTATTGCAAAGATTCTGTCTTTGATCATGTATTGTCGCCGCAAGCAGAAGATATTGTCTGAATTCCTTGGATTGTCTTTCTGTTTGGAACATTCGATCTTGTCTTGTTGATTGTGTTTATGTCTCTGTAGTTGAGAGCTATTGGCCTCAGAAATTTACAGTTCGTTTCTTGTTTTGTTTTTGCAGTTTATGGTGACTCCAAAAAGACGTAGTTAGAAGAACCCAAGGAATCAGTATCTGCTAGTACTAAAAGATACTTTCTACCATTCTTTTGGCTTTTTCTTATAATTTTGTTCTATTTTGATATCTAATCATTTGTTTATGTCAAAATCTAGACATGCCATCTTTTCTGAGAAGAGCATCTGAAGCTTTTAATGGAGGCAGTGGAAGTGATCTGAGCATGTTCCCCACCTCATTGCCCACATTTTCTCATGAAAAGCGTATGTTCCAGCTTCTTCTAGTAATCATTTTTAACTTGAAAACAGTTTGCTACTACTCAAAGTTGCTACAAGTGTTTTTATTCTTAAGAACTACAAATTGGAGAACACCATTGGCTTAACCATTTTACTTAGAGTCCTTAACTATTCAAAAAAATAAAATAAAATAAATTTAATGCTTTAATAATGCTAAGGACTCTAGTTAGAATAACACCATTGCATATGCTCTAATGACGCGTAGTATCGGATCCGATCTTACGCATTTCATTTGTCAAAAAAATATCAAATACATACAAAAATAACGGATTTAATGTTCCGCTAAGTGTAAGGCTACCTCTTCGGAAAATACTGGTAACTTCATTTTTTTTGTAATTTCTCAATGTATGATGCATATATCTGCTTATGTAATAATTTGTTTTTGGAAAATTCTTTTTTTTAACAACTTTTGGAAAATTCTTATATTCACTTTATTATCTCTAATATTTATTAATGAAATTTGTCGTTTGCCGTAAAAAACATATGACAAGGTAAAATTATTTCGCTTTCATGATACTGCGAAGTTTTTTGTATGAATGAGTAAATGTGTATGACAAATACTTAAGCCAAGTTAAATGTATAGTAAAAAAATTAAATAATAAATGTTTAGTTTTTCCAAAACTATTTATCTTTAATGATTTATTATTTATATATAAGCCTATAACGCAATTGCTCATGTAGGGTAATGACTATCAACAGAGAAATAGTCCAGATTAGTCACGTGTTTCCATTTGTCGGTCCTCTTTTTCTGGCGATGTCGAAATGTTAATTCTCCAGTGACTGGGATTCGATCCCATGTGATGGAACTCACAGTCGTGAACCCTTTACCACCATAGCTACAAACCCCAGTTGTACAGAAATATCTCGAAGACTATATAACGTAAGAAATCCTTGTTTTCTTAATAACTAGGCCTAGGCATCTGGGTCCTCGAGCCGGGTTCGGGTTGGGTCTTGTCGGTCTGGATCCTTCGGATCCTGGAAATTTAGACCCATTTAGATACCCATAATTATTCGGATCGGTTCTGGGTCGGGTCTTGTCGAGTCCGGGTCGGTTCGGGTTTATAATTAAAATATCCATAATTTTCAGATTCGGGTCGGATCCGGGTATTTAGGATATTAAAAAAAAATGAAATATTCAAATTCCATCGAATTTAGTTAAAATTTATCATATATATCTAAAATTTTACAAAATAACTTAAAATAAACTATTAATAGTTAAAATAGAATATTTTTAATTCTATATTTTACATTTCAAACTTCATATTACTTAAAAATGTTACAAAATAATGACAAAGATTGTTAATAAAAAGATTTTTTAAAGTTTTTAAGTCGGGTTTGAATCGGTTCTTATCGGATCGGGTCTATTCGGGTCGGGTTCTTTTCGGGTCCGGATCTATTCGGGTCGGTTCTTTTCGGGTCCGGATCCATTCGGGTAGATGAATTTTGGACCTAATAGGTACTTGTAAATTTTTGGTTCGGTTTCGGATCGAATATTTTCGGATCGATTCCGGTTCGGATTTTCGGATCCAGGTTAAAATGCCCAGGCCTATTAATAACACCCACATTGCCTACACATATACGCATTCCGATGAAGTCTGGCCTGGGACTATTACTTAACTGACTAATTATATATCATGACGATCTCACGCCATGCATACTTACATGGACCAGGACATATATCTGGCTGTATTCATTAGGAGCCATAAATCTTGTGCAGCCGTAGTTGTTTGTACCAATACACCCCGGATTTATTTTTCTAGAATTAGATCTAAAGACAGAGACAATAAAGGATGTGAAATGACTATTCGGCTCTTCTGCCATAATTCTCTCGTACGTGTCAATCATAATTATCTCACTTTCAAGAAAAAAAGAATTAAGGCCAATTACTAAGGAAAAAAATTATATATATATCAACACAAGTAATTTTCAGTAAATAATATTTTAAATACTTTATTTCAAAATTCATCTATGTTTTTATATTCTCATAAAATAATAACTTACCAAGAAATTAGTATATAAGGAGAAGAGAGGCAAGAAGAGCAACATGCTTGAACCTTCTCTAGTTTCATAAGTCCTTACAAAGCAAAATCATTTCCGATTCATAAAAGTTGAAGCCATGGCTGCATCTTTCTCTGTCCACCCTATGGTACAACTACAACATTAAATCATATCATTAGTGTTCTTTTAATCTCTTTTAGTTATTTAATTATGTTGGTTACAACATAGACCACGTCACTAGAAATGATCGTTTAACATGCGAATGATAAATTAGATAATGGAAGAAGAAAGGAGATTCGAGGCGGAAGTTGCGGATGTGGAGACTTGGTGGAGCTCAGAGAGGTTCAAGCTAACAAGGCGTCCATACACGGCCCGCGACGTGGTCGCTTTACGTGGCCATCTCAAGCAAGGTTATGCTTCGAACGAGATGGCTAAGAAGCTGTGGAGAACGCTCAAGAGTCACCAAGCCAACGGCACGGCGTCTCGTACGTTCGGTGCGTTGGACCCTGTTCAGGTGACCATGATGGCTAAACATTTGGACACCATTTATGTCTCTGGTTGGCAGTGCTCGTCTACTCACACCTCCACTAACGAGCCTGGTCCGGATCTTGCTGACTACCCTTACGATACCGTTCCTAACAAGGTTGAACATCTCTTCTTCGCTCAGCAGTACCATGACAGGTAAATTATTGAACTGCAATTATACGTTGGCTAGTGGTACTATTTTATTTTATATTGTTACTAAAACCTTCATATCGGCTGCATGCTATGAAAGTAAGTTCTGAGCTAGGCAAAACAGTGTGAAACATTTATTTCTTGGGTTCTAATACAGTGTGAACTATGGTCGCGAGTACCTCGTGTCATAACTAGTAAAGTAATTATATTTAATGGCTGTTATCGGTGATCTTGATTATGAAATTGCATCGTTCGAGGTTTGACGTTGCCACGTCTTAAGATAATTTGATAGTCTGTCAAACCTCTAGTTCTACACGTTCTAAATAAGACAAATTTCCATACCGTGAATTCTCCGGGGAAAAAATCATGATAAGATCCTTCTCTTAAGTTAATTATTTTTTGGAACAATCCGACTATTTAGGCTCCAAAATTTATAGTTTAGAGACCATTAACTAAATCGGTTACGGGTAATGTGAGAAACTTCCATGGTTAGGTTTGTAATGTTGCATGGATCTGGCTTAATCTCCTACGTTTTTAGACCACTAAAGCCGATCATGGATTATGTGAGACATGTTAATTATGGTTTTATTAATGCAAGAATAAACCCTTAGCCTTTCTAAAAAAGAATAATAACCCTTAATTATCTAATTACAACCATCGATATGTCTCTCGCAGAAAGCAGAGGGAGGCGAGAATGAGCATGAGCAGAGAAGAAAGAACCAAAACTCCGTTCGTGGACTACCTGAAGCCCATCATCGCCGACGGAGACACCGGTTTCGGTGGCACCACTGCCACCGTCAAACTCTGCAAGCTCTTCGTCGAAAGAGGTGCCGCTGGGGTCCACATCGAGGACCAGTCCTCCGTCACCAAGAAGTGTGGCCACATGGCCGGAAAAGTCCTCGTGGCAGTCAGTGAACACATCAACCGCCTTGTTGCGGCTCGGCTTCAGTTCGATGTGATGGGCACAGAGACCGTTCTGGTCGCTAGAACGGACGCGGTGGCTGCTACTTTGATCCAGTCGAACATTGACTCGAGAGACCATCAGTTCATCCTCGGTGTCACCAATCCGAGCCTTAGAGGTAAGAGTTTGTCCTCGCTTCTAGCCGAGGGAATGGCTGTTGGTAAGAACGGTCCAGCGTTGCAAGCCATTGAGGATCAATGGCTTAGCTCGGCCCGTCTCATGACTTTCTCGGACGCTGTCGTGGAGGCTCTCAAGCGCATGGATCTCAGTGAGAATGAGAAGAGCCGGAGAGTGAACGAGTGGCTTAACCATGCAAGGTAATGTTAAAGTACTTTAGTAATACATTGTCCGAAAATATAGTATATATTTGGTTAACTATTGTTAGTTAGAACAATTTCTCAATAAAAATAATTAGTTTTCTTTCTTACCCAAATTTAAATCATTGTTTTATAGGGTTTAATTATGTTAAATGATAACTAAACATTTACAAATACGGTAGATATATTCTCATTTTATGTACAATCTTGGTGAGAAGTAAGCATTTATTGTTAATAAAACATAGCCCGAAATATCATATATATTTGGTTAAGTATTGTTAGTTAGTTAGAAATTTCAAAAAAGAAGTATTGTTAGTTAGAACAACTTATCAAAAAAAAAAACTTAACTCTCTTTCTTACCCAAATTTAAATTTTAATTTTATAGGGTGTAAGTTATATGATAATTAGACATTTATAAATGGGTGTATTTTCATCTTTCTATACAAAATCTTGGCAAGATGTAGCAAACATTTGGTGTGCTAGTTTCAAGTTGCAACAATTATTTTGAAAGTGATATTTTTATATTTTAGGTTTGAGCCACTGACTATTAGGTTCTTTTCAAATAATATTCCTACCTAATTTGAAAATTAAATTCCTAAGTATTTTAACTAAAAACCTTTACAGTATTTACTGGTATTATCTATAATGCTTCAGTTTTACACTTACAATTGTATATAACTTGTTGGATTAACAGGTATGAGAACTGTCTTTCAAACGAGCAAGGCCGCGAATTAGCAGCAAAACTCGGAGTGGCTGAACTTTTCTGGGACTGGGACTTGCCAAGAACCAGAGAAGGATTCTACCGGTTCCAAGGCTCGGTCACAGCCGCTGTGGTCCGTGGCTGGGCCTTTGCACAGATTTCTGACATCATCTGGATGGAAACTGCAAGCCCTGACCTCAAAGAATGCACCCAATTTGCGGAAGGGGTCAAGTCCAAGACACCAGAGGCCATGCTTGCCTACAACCTCTCGCCGTCATTCAATTGGGATGCTTCCGGTATGACGGATCAGCAGATGATGGAGTTCATTCCGCGGATCGCTAGGCTCGGTTATTGCTGGCAGTTCATAACCCTTGCGGGTTTCCATGCGGATGCTCTTGTGGTTGATACTTTTGCAAAGGATTACGCGAGGAGAGGGATGCTGGCTTATGTGGAGAGGATACAGAGAGAAGAAAGGAGCAATGGGGTTGACACATTGGCTCATCAGAAATGGTCAGGTGCTAATTATTATGATCGTTATCTTAAGACCGTCCAAGGTGGAATCTCCTCCACTGCAGCCATGGGCAAAGGTAAACTTACTTTTCGTGTTATTTGCATACACGCACAATAACACTAGTAAAAATTAGAATGTGTTATGTAGTATATACATTTATATAGCTTTTGCAGAATCTACATGGGAGATAGAAATTCTGAAGATCAGTTTTTGATAGTCTTAAGATCTCCCACTTATTAGAACAATGAAAAGAAGTTTATACGTCAAATTTTTATATCAACCAAACCAACCATAATGGTTTATTTGTTGAAGTTTTGTCCGATTGGTCTAGACAAGTAATCAAGTCCTTCTAATTGAAATGCCTTAAGCAGTAAGACATCCGGCATTTTACGTACGTATATAACACTATACTATAAATGCATACAGTTACCTTCGATCGCTCCATTATGTATCCAACTTTACTATTTTTTGGCATAAAGGTGTTACTGAGGAGCAGTTCAAAGAGAGCTGGACGAGGCCGGGAGCTGCCGGAATGGGTGAAGGGACTAGCCTTGTGGTCGCCAAGTCAAGAATGTAAGACAGACGTTCATTGCGGCGTTGCCGCCAAATCTGTTCGGCGTCTTCGCTGAAAAACTTGGAAACAACACTACCTTTAGTATATCCTTGGACAACCAAGTAAATGAAAAAATAAAAAGGAAAAAGACAGAAAGAAATGTATCTTTGTTATTGTGTTTGTTTTTATTCAACGTACGTTAGCGCATTTTCAGCCGTTACGGTTTGAATTTTTCAGTTTTAATATTAAATTTTCAATAAAAATTTACAATATTTTTAAATAAAAATGTACTATATAGCTTTACGAACTTTATAATTTACTGTAACACATAACATTAATTAGCTAGAATATGGCTTGTACTTATATAATAATGCGTACCAACCGATGATACTGTTACCAAAAATAATTTAAAATATATAATTAAATTTCCTTAGTAGATTATGGACATAAACTTTAATTTTTATTAGTAAATTTTAGGGAAGATGAATTAGTAAAAGAGAGAGTTGTTGAACTTAGAGAGAGAGAAAGAAACAGCTGGGTCCGGTGAACGGTCTGCGTGTGAGCGTGTGTGCTGTCGTCGGAGTCTCTTTGGTGACCGTAAAAGTTCTGGTCTTCGCTTCTATCATGTCTCCTCTCCTCTCCGCTTTGCCCGAGCTCTGGAGTCAGCCTTTCGTGGCGTTTCTGAACCTGGAGCAATGGCGCGGATGCGGTGGGGTTTGTCGCGGTGAAGCTTCTCGTCTGCGTGTTGGTGTTTTGTCTCCGAGAGGCGGAGGTTCCTACAGCTTCGTCGCCGTCGGTTCTCGTGTCCGGGAGGTGGAGGCTTCGTTAGCTCCGCCGTCGTCGATTTTGTCACCGGAGAGTTAAGGCTTTTCAGTCTTGCGCTGTCGGTTCTAGTTGGTCCGTCTTTGTTGGATCTGTGTGAAGGGCGTCGGTGGCCCGTCTCTGATTTTTCGGTTCTCGGTTCGTGTGTTATTGGGATCATCGGGTTGTTTACTCGGATGAAGTTCTCGATTAAAGCGATGAAGCTCTCTGGTGAACGATGATGAAGCTCGGAAGAAAAGTGTTGGTTTCGTCGGAGGCTAGCCGGTCTCATGAGCTCCGACGGGAAGAGGTGTGCGGTGGAGTAGTTCCGGCGACGGTTCCAAGAGTTGTCGGTCGAGTTGAGATGGAAGCGACGCGTGTCGTCCTGACGGGCCCAGATCTTTACACGTGTCCGGTTTCCTCGACGATTTGATATGCGGAATCGCCCGGTTTAGTCTGGTTTGGTTTTCAGACCCATCGGTTTAGTCTTGGTTTGACCCGTCTTTTTGGTTTGTTTGAGTTACTGTATGTTGGACCTATGTTGTATGGTTTCCTTCTTGTAATTGGGTTGGGCCCGTTTTTATATTTAATATTAAAAATTCTGAGGACAAAAAAAAAGAATTAGTTTCTTTTAGATCTGTGGGGTTTTCGACGAAACCCACTTTATTCACTGCGACGGATAGTAGTGAAGGATAGAGCTTTTACAGACTCGTGCACTGAGAGGTGTCAATATTTTGGGCTGTCAGAATCGAGAATGGGGAGTAAGAAGGTACAGTTTGTGACGGCTAATTGAAGTTGCTATTTCCGATTTGATTTTGACGACAAATATTGCATGAGGAAATTTTACGGAGGTTAGTTGCTTTGGTACTTTTTAGATTCTCATAATCTGCATTCATATGTCACTGCATGTCACAATTGATGTTAGGAAACGAAGGTAACTGAATTAGATTTTATTACAATATTTAAAAAATCAAAAATAAAGATGCTAATGATTGGACTGAAATTTGTGACAAAATTTAGTGGGGTTTGCTTCTATGTATGAAAATTTGGTATTATTGAATTTGATTACATATTAATGATTTTTTCTTATTATTTGGAGCTCTTATGTTCTAAGGGTGAAGATATCAGTTTCAAGTCTCAGTAACTGCGGGAAGGTATTAGCAACTGCCTCTTATTCTTGGCCTAAAAATATTATGAACTTCCGCACGAAACTTTTTGCAATTAAAACTTTGGCAATAAAGCAAGGAGTTGGCACTTTGCACATGGATTAACTAACATAATTATAAAGATTAGGAACATTGATCAACTTTACATTTTAAATTGTGAAGCAGTGGATCCCATATACTGGATTATTTTAATCCCACATAAATTCGTCGGCGGGCAATCATTCGTTTTATTCTTTTTCTGATTTTAGTTTTTTTTTTTTAATTTTTATTAATTATTTTTCGATTATATTAGGTTCATGCATTGTGCTATAGTGAGCAAGATGAATCCAGCTCTCATTTTTGACCTTACAGTGATAAGAATTTGAATGCAGATATTTAAATACATCTAAGTCATTACTACTAAAGGCCTGATCGCATTGGTTACGGATGCGGTTGTATGAGTTTACAGATGCGGGTGGTTGCGGTTTTAAATGTTTTCTAGAGATTTGTACGATTGGTACAGCGGTTAGAAATTGGTGCGTTTGCGAGACTTTTATGACTGGTAAACTATCAAATGCAAAAGCTGTTAAATAATAAATTAATAATATTTACATTTTATGTAATTATAAAATTATTAAAATCATCATATTATAATAAAAATTATATTTATAAATAATAATATTAATTTTTAAAAATTATAGAATTTTTTTTTGTTTTAAAGTTTTATAATATAACTATATTATTTCAATTTAAAATTTTTATTGAATATTTTTAGTTTAATTTTTATTTTTTTAAGAAAAAAATTTACCTTCCCGCAAACGCAAACGCTAGCTGAAACTAGTTTTTGATTTTAAGAAGTTCGGAGCGGTTTAAAGCGATTTGTAGCATTTTCTGTGATTGTTTCAAAACGCCAACAACCGCTATCAACCACAAAAATTGCGTTTGCGGATGGTAACGGAGAAACCAGTCAAACCCTAAATAGTAACTACATAGGTTTTCTTCGTAGATCCCAACTTTGTCCCAGTTCCATGTTACATATTTATGAAATTGTAACAGTGGCATATATACAGTTTTCTATACTAAACTCATTTTTTCTCATCATATGACCATGTTAATTGGAGAATATATTTCCTATGTTATTAGTGTGTTATTAGAGTGTATGATATTGAATATTATAACTATAATAATCACTAGCCGTGATCGATCAATCTTTTATTTTTTATGTTAAATTACCAGTCCAAGTTTATTTTACTCATGGTTACGAAAGAGAAAAAGTTAACATTCTACATATATTACATAATGTTGGAACCAAATTTGGGCTGAATAAAATGTGAAGAATAATGTGGAAATATTTCACTTAAATGAAATTCAAGGGCAAAATTTCATTTCATATTATATACAACAAAAAAAGATTTTTGTAGCAAAAATGGCATTCCCTTAACAGTATGTGGGTATATTATGTAGAAGAAGTGAGAAAGGTTATTATGAAAATCATAAATACACATCACCCGTTGGCGCGGGACCGGGCTATAGAATAAAAGATAAAATGAAATTGAAATATTTAAATAAAGTGTAATTGGAATATTTTCACTAAACTTCATTTTAAGTAAAATATGAAGTGAGTTGGATATTTTCTTAGTGCTATCAAAAATTCATATACTGTAGATATCAATAAGTATCTTTAAACATGAAGCCGGCAAGTTAATAACGTGTCTTCAAATATGCAACATGATTGTCATTGACAAGGGAGATTGCGTCCGAGAAGCAACTTCTCCAAATGTTATTGGATGAAAATTAATTCAAAGCATATTCATTATAAAAATCATGGATCTTTCTAATATTATCATACTTATAATATTTTCTAATATTAACATGTATATATACGGATTCACACTAATAGTTAAGCTTTCTCTAAGATAATTTTCATGGAATTAAGCAAGCTACATCTCCCGTCAAAATCCCTAAATGCCGAACATAAATCATTTTATCATGATGACAAAAAATGATTTTATCATTTAAGACAAAAAATGAGTGAATCGTTGATGAGATTCTCAAAGGATCTGATTTGACATTATAGATATTTTAAGGTTGTTCGGTCCAATATTTGTTTGTAAATATTTTCTCGGAAGTGTGGGAATCTCTAATTATCATACAGCCTCTAATAATTGATCGGTTACCTTTAGTATTATTTTGAACTAATTTTAAGTAATGTATTATCGACTTTGCAACAATATAGCGAGCTCTTGAACCATGTTAAGGACCTGGGTTTTGCCAAAATAAAAAATTAAATTAAAAAATGTGAAGGAGCTGGGAAATTATTGAATATTGAACATTGTTTTGCTGTACTTGATGAAAAAAACGAAAAGGTTAGTTCTCTTAACCGATGCCCATTTTAATATGCAAAACTATGAAGCTTCTTAATTAAAACTGAAACGAACTAATTAAATATATGAATTCATTTTAAACAGCATTTAGTATTACGTCTATTTTAACCAATTTGATTAGCGTTTCATCTTACACGTTTCATATATTGTAGTGGATGTTGTTTTAGGTTTCAAATGTCTTATATTAGTTTATTGTTAAGAATTATTTGAGGACTTGATCGATCACCTAACACGAAGGTTTGGCTAATGGATGCACAAAATATATTCAAAAAAAAAAAAAAAACTGAAATGACCTCAAAATATAGAGATGCTTTTAACCTGTATATATAGTGTTTTTTAAACACAAAAAATTCTGATCCGAAACTTATAATTTGTTTGGACCAAAAACAAGAGTCGGTTGCTAAATCTTTTCATGTACAATTGGTGAAACACGAGCTTGGTATCTTTACCCTTAGAATAAAACCAGTAAAGGTAACCTATATGTATAAGTTGGAAAATTTTTATTGGAAAAAAAAAGAAAGTCTATCACTTTTCCAACCATCTTAAGGAATATATACACACATATGACGTATGAAATATGTGTACATAATATATATATATATATACATTTGGATAATGTAATTTAATCTGGTTATGAATTACTCTGCAGCATGTATATTAAGTTATTACGTTTGAAAAAAAGGTTATTAAGTTTGGAGCTCGGACGGCTAACAGTTCATATAATTTATTAATATAGTTTGTCAAACATTTGGTCAGTTTTTTATTAATATGTAAAACCATAAATACAATTTTGAATATGTAATGTAAGTATCATTTAATAAATTAGTGAGATTGATGAATTCTATATTGGCCCCGAACTTTCAATTTTTTTTTTAAACGAAATTGTACCATATAATCTGCCATAAGGTATACGCATAGTCTACATATATAACAGCTCAAAACTTTTTAAAGATTATTAGCAAAAAGTGTCTTTTTAATAAAGATAGATAATCGTAGGTCTATTTTCGCAAAGCTTTCTTTTGTAAGCTTTATGAGATGGTAGCTCTTAGAAATGTTTACAAACATATACGTTGTAGAATTTACAAAAAATCCCACCGATATGCACTTATAATTAATATATGTGTATATATATTTTATCACATACACACCAAGATGTACACACATCAAGCAAATATATTCAAGATGGGTACCGGGTACATATATAAACACCACCGAATTTACAAGGATGTTTTATTAGAGATGATTTTCATTCAGAAGCGACCCTGAAAGTTTGCCAACATGGAAATAGGAACGACACATAATCCTTTACTCCTTAAGTCGATATTGTTGTTGTTTCCTTCTCTGGGATTCCTCATCATCGTCATATTTTGTTCATCCCCTTCTTGGATTTGGATCTGATTATCCGCCATGCCTCTCCTAGTTCTCTACAATACCATATCGAAAACATATTTACGTGTTATATCCGTTAGATATAATGTAAAGTTTGTTAATATGGAAAGCGCATGAACTTTACTTTCAATCAGACAAACAAATATATACTGAGTTTATCTAATAATAAAGGACCCATTCTGTCTTAATAAAGTATTGTGCAATATGAAATTTCTTTATCTTTTCCGTATGTGTTATAAATAAATGTAAATTCAAATTAATCAGTGTATATATATATGAATATGAAAGGAGAGTGGAGAGGCTACCATAACGAAACTAGAACAGACATAGTCCTCATTCTTTCTAGGAGGCGTCTGAATATGTTCAACCTGACTGACCTGTTCAATATCAATACCATTCATATAATATTGTAATTGCTCTAAGGCGTAAGTAGTTATTTTAGGTATATCATATATGTGTCAAGATAATCAATCATATTTTACAATCTTAATTAAAACTTATAAAGAGTCAATAGATTTGCACCGAAAGAAAATATAAAATAAATTCATGGATTAAAATTTCAACCATGGATCATGTTTAATTGGATTAGGTTACCTTAGGGCTATTAACCGGAGAGCTAGCCGTGTCCTCTAGAGAATCATCTTCACAAATCTTCTTGGTTCTTGCTTTCCCAAACTTCAACTTCACCGGAAAATTAACTGGAAACCCCTGTCCGGAAAAGGCGTCAGTAGCAGCGTCTGAGACCAAAGAAGGGGAGATGCCAAGAAGCGAACAAGAACTCTTGTCTTGATGATCACTATCCTCCTGATGAGTTCTGTATTGATTTGAAAAATCGTCAAGATAAGTTGTCCATCCACTCTCTTCTTGATAATCACCAGCATGATGATGATCATGATCATCAATATCAACAACATCATCGCGATGGTCGGAAGGGGCGTGATTTTGTTCATAAGTATTACAAGAGAATGTATCCATCATGTGGAGAAAGGAGGAATAATCCAAATTAAAATGGAATAGTTCTTTAAGTGGTTGCGTTGGGTATATATATAGAGGTCGTTAAATTTTCATGGTATTTTAAAAAGGCAAAATAAAATTAATTGGAGAGATAACAATCGGAATCTGGATGTAGTCATCACATGGGCCCCAAAGCGTTGATCAAAATTAGTTATGAAGAACCAAAAGCCAACGACGGACTTCTGAAGAAGTGTGACAATAAGGTATATATTTAGAAAATATGTTCAACATAACTCATAATTTTCTTTACCAAAAAAAAACATATCTCATAATTTTTGTGAAAAGTGATATATAAGTCGATTTTTATTGTTTGAAAAACAAAAATATTTGCATATGTATACAAAAATATGGAATTAGAATCTTTGACCGATCGATGAAAGTTGATAACAATGTAATCATATAAGCAGGACAAAAAAACTTTTACATTCTTTGTTGGAAAATTAGAAAATTATTAAACTAAGATTTGTATGATTTTATTCTTCTCAATTATGTCTTTTAATTTATCAATCGTTTTGACCATTTAATAAGGTAGATGAGATTTGGCCCAACTTACGTTGATTTGTATAGCCATTTATATATTATTAGTTAAGACATTGGTTTCTACCAAATTCATTTCCAAGTTAAAAATGTTAAGTCGTAAAATGATTGTATGATGATCAAACAAAACGTAGACAAAACCAACATCAACCACCACAAGGATTACAAAAAAAAACGAATTTTCTAAATAAAAATAAACTCTTAAAAGGGTTGGTCAGTGTGAAAAGTAATACAAACACTCAAATCTTCCTGATGTGGCCATTCGATTTGTAGTTCTTTTTGCTACTTCAAATAATAATTAAATAATTAAACCCAACTTGTTAAAGGGAAACTTTTATTAAATTTGTAACCGAATACAAACCAAAATAAAAGAGGGGAGGAGGAATGTTATGTTCGTTGAACTTGACTACTTTTGATGTTGCGTGAGAATGGCAACGCCAGAGAAAGTAGACTTTTTTTTGGTTTTATCGTGTGGCCGTTACAGTATGATGACACTTGAAACAGTTTGGATTTGGATGTGATGTGCACAAACATGTGAAAATGGAATTCGATGACGGAATGTTTGTTTCCTTAAAATTATGGATCACTTTTATAGAGGAGACTTGTGTAATAACCGTTTTAGTGTGTTGAGAAAAAAAAAACATTTGTAGAGGTGAAATTAGTGATGTAGCTTTGTAACTTTTTGTGGTTAGCAAACTGACATAATAGTTAGGCAATTGGACGAAATAAAGACCTGAAATTTGAGATACAACTGGAAAAACAAAATAAGAAATGAAAACATAAGTTTACGTGATCAACATTTTTTTTTTGAATATAAAAGGTGATCAACATATTTTTGTAAGAATATAAAACTATACGTGATTGAATTTTCTTATAAAGAATGTTATGAGAAAAAAATATCCACATTGTTTGAGAAGTGATTTGTTATGTGTCCATCATCAAATTGATTTTTTTTAAATGATGATATGATATACTAACAAAGATGACATGGTTTGAAGTTTAATTGTGACACGAATATTTACATTTAGTTTTTGGTAATTTTTTAGAATATTTTAATAACTAATAGAAGATCATTAATATAACAATAAATAATATAATAGTGAATCGAAATATAATAATAATTTACATTTTTGAAATATTATTTAATTCTATTTTTTTAATTGTAATTTTCTTATCCCCATACCAATAGCTTCTTTTTAATATTTAAATTATTTATAAAATATAATTTAGTTTTACGTTTTGATTATTATATACCTAATTTTTTTAAATTTTATATAAATTTGATTTAATATATTTTAACCAAAATATATAAATAAAAAAATTTCCAGGGTTATAGTTTTAAATATATACATATATATATTATAAATTTAAATTTGAATAAAAATATTTATTTAATTTTAAATTTTTACATATAATTAGGTTAAAAATTAAAATTAATTTTAAGAAAACTTTAAAATCTAAAAATTAACAAAAATTTATTTTTAAATATAGTATAAATGTTAACACTTGTATTTACACATATGGTGGATGAAAACATCTAGTATATAAATATAACAGCAGAGTGTTCATCTTTGAGAAATTTCTTAAATTACCACAATCTTAATACTATTTTTCATGTTTATATTAACTATATTTACTCTTATATTTAAAGAGATAGATAGACACATAACTTTAGGGTTAACTAATCTAGATTGAAAGTTTAGATTTGAATGGTGTAATTTTGGAAGGTGGAGTTTAGGATTTTAATAAATATATTTAAAATAAAATTCAAAACCTAGTTTAAAAAAATTGAATTTCGAAAAGAAAATTTGAAAATCTCAAATTTTGAAAAAAATCAAAAAAATATAAAAAGTTTGAATTTGAAAATGTATAATTTGAAAACTAAAAAAACAATTTATTGGTTTAAATAATTATTTATATCTATAAAGCAAGAATATAAAATCTTTTAGCTTTTTAATAAAAAAATTATTTGTAAAAATGTTTCTTTAATGAAGACAAAAATAATTAATGGTACCAAAAGTGAGGTAAAAATGAAATTTCCCCTTCTTCTTTTGTGGTTTCATATCTGGTGATTTGTGGAGCAAACCATCTGCCTTTCGGGTCTTCAAACTCTTAGATCCCTGCTCTTAGAATGGAATTATGGAAGTGACGCAGTTCCTTATAGGGGTGGGCGTTCGGGTACCCATTCGGATTCGGTTCGGGTCTATTCGGGTTTTGGGTTTTCGGGGTCAAAGATTTCAGCCCCATTCGGGTATTTCTAAATTTCGGTTCGGATCTTTGCGGGTTCGGTTCGAATTCGGATAACCCATTTAAATTATTTTAAAAAATTTAAAATTCATTATATACTTTAAATTTCTCAAAATCTATAAATAAAATAATATATTACAAATGAATTTAAATAACATATGTCAAAATACCTAAACTTAACATATAAATTAGTTTGATTTGAACATTTGAATAGAGAATCAGTAGATTGTATAAGTATTTTTGGTGTTTTGAGTATACTTTAGCTATTTTAGACATTTACTTTTGACTATTTGTATATATTTTCAAGTATTTTGAAAAATTTAAAAGTATCTTATATATTTTGGATGTTTTTAATATATATTAAATCTAAAAATAGTTAATATATTTAGATATATAAATCTATTTCGGATACATTTGGGTATCCGAAATACTTCGGTTCGGATCGGGTTCGGTTTCGGTTCTAAAAATACCAAAATTTTGAACCCGTTCAGATATTTAATGGATTTTGGTTCGGATGCGGTACTACTTTTTCGGATCGGATTCGGTTCGGTTTTTCGGATCCGGATTTTTTGCCCAGCCCTAGTTCCTTATATTTTGTCCCCGAGTTTGATTAGGACAGATGTTATTTGAGCAGAGGTTCGCTATGTCTCCTTCTGTTCTTTTCCAGAAATGATCAAAATATTTTCCCACATTTGTATCGACTATGAATTTATAACTAGCGATATTAGTTTCTTTTAGAAAACTCCTCGCAATATTTTCATTTAGATATTAAAAATTGGAGAGTTCTGATTTTTTTTTTTTCGTTTTGAAACCCTCTCATCCTAGAATAAATTGATATAACACCTCAAAGTCAAAGAAACTCTCATCCTTGAGAGCTTGAGCTCTTTAGTTTACAGATGTGAGTAGTCAGGTTATAAAAATCAAAACCAAAAAGCGAAATAGTATTTACTATTACTGGAACCAAAATTCTCCAGTGGTGATGGAAAGCGGAAACATTACAAAAAAAAAAAGAATAAGAAAAACTTCACGATCTCCTCTCTTTTTATCCCTGCTACGTTTCTCTCAACACCATTTTTCTCTGTTTTCTTTCTTTTTTCTTGTTATTTAAAAGAAAAATATTGAAGAAAGTGGGCGAAATCTCCGCCGCATCATCTCTCCATTTCGCTTTAAAGACGGCTAGAAACGGTGCTCCGACCATTTACTTCTTATATATATATATTTATATATATATCTACAAATACTTTGTGGAATATGCTAGAAGTCGATGAGTGGTTCTCCGATGGTGAGATTCCGCTCCACTGTCCATGGTAAGTCGAAGAGCTTCGCCGTCACAAACTTGAAGATCTTATTTACGTTTATGTTGTATGAAGCACTCGAGAAGAAGAGCGTTGCGTTTAACGCCTTCGCGTAGGTTCTCGCCTGGCTAGCGATCGTCCATTGAAGATCAATAGGAAGCTGAATAAACTCATCAAACTTGGTTCCTACCATTACTGGAATCGCCGTCTGCATAAAAAGATATATAGTAAGAAAATAAGTGTTTTATAATTCCATTCGGATTCAAAACTTTATATTTTAAACCTATTTTTAAGAATTTAAAAATCTCTTTTTCAAAACAAAAAAAAAACAATTTAAAATTCCTTTATAACAAGGGTAACTATAAAGAGACCAAATTGGTAAAACTCTCTCACCTGATTGAACTTTCTAGCTTGTTGATACCAGCTAATCACACTGCATTAATGATAAAAGATAACTTTAGCTTCGAATAACTTTTTATCAAAACTTTTGCATGTTCTGAAGCCTAAATAGTAGTACTATTATTAACCTGTTAAGAGTGCAACGACTGGTGAGATCGAACATGAAGAGAATAGCTACAGAGTCCTTGCAAGCCATGGGGATCTGATCCCGTGATCTCTCAGCTCCTGCAAAATGATAATTAACTTTCTAATTAAGCTAACTAATCCTCCAATGACTAATGGTATTAACATTAGAGTGACATTATTTAATCTATTGTTACCTTCTAAGTCCCAGATGTTGTAGGAAATGCGAGCACCTCCCATGGATAACATCTTGTCCGTACAAGTGATCCCTTCCTCCAACTCTCTCATTTCAACTTCCTTCTCTTCCCCAACGTATTTCGCCTTCATAATCAAAACCACTCATTAATATTTTGATATATTTATAAGATAGTGAAACTCATCTTTGAAAATTTCGATTTAAAAATAAATAACATTGAGTTCGGTCTGAACCGGACACAACAACTAAACTCCTTTACCATTTTGTTTCTGATTTATGACTTTCTTTTTTTTTGGAACATGATTTATGACTTTTGTATGATTATAAATTTATGACTTAAAATACGAAATTGAAAGAGACGTTAATGTTTTATTTTTTTAAAAAATCTTTGTTTATGTGTAAACTAACCAGGAAGCAAGTTTTTCCGATCTCGGGATCTCCTAAGAGGCTGATCTTGAGAGAGACCAGATCAGAATCCGTTCTCCGGTGGCTTTTATCGTGTTCGTGCACCGACGTGCGGCGTACGACAGGGATGGGAGGAGGCTGAGGACGAGAGACAGACGGAGACGGAGTGGCGGCGCGTGACAGCAACGAATACCTCCCTGATTTTTTGGGAGAGAAAGCGACGATTCTGCTCCAGATAAGTCGCGTGAATCGACGGAGGATCAAAATACGACGGTTCACTCTGTTCCTGAGATTGTTGAGTCGAACGATCTTAAGGCAGGACTGAGCCATTCTTTGAGACTGGATTATAAGAATCTAACGGAGAAATAACGAAAGAAAAATGAAACGAGAAGAAGAAGAAAGCTTCAAGAAGATGTGATGATGGCCAGAGAGAAGCTGGTTGGTTCCATTTTGGCCATAAGAAATAGAAGGAGAGAGAGAAGGAATATACGTGAGAGCTTCTTTAGGTTTCTGTGTTTCCTCATTTTTTCCCGGAAGGGACGACGAACCACTTTAAAAGCTTTTTTAATTAATTATTAAATAACATTTTAATTGAAAATTACTCTAATTAAATTAATCATTGGGGGTGATTTGAAAATTTTTGTGGGCAACGAACTTTTCTGGTGTGATGAGAGAGGGAGGTGGGGGATTTTTCGGATGTGACGACCACATACATTAGATTATTTTGGGCCTATGTTGACCTTTTTAATTTTTTTTTTTGATTAAAGACTTTTTAAATTATGTTAACGAAAAAGACGTAAACTCAGCCATACCTTACGTGCTTTGCATATACTCTATGCTGTTTTTTCTACATCTATTTAATTAGCCTCACTTTTTGACAAATTGAAAAACTACAACATTATTTGTTTCTCAAATTAATATAGTATTTCATGTAGAATTTTTATTAATAAATTTAAAGTCTTCTTGCGAGCAAAATATAATATTGTATAGGTTATGGTGTTTCTAGTAATTGAGCTAATGATTTAGAAAATAACATTCTATATTTCTTTTCTTTTATCAAGAACATTATTTGTTATTAAAAATAATTTTAAACATTGATTTTTATTAGTTTTTATCAAGCATTTAATGATTTAGAGAACGGTTTTAGATTTAAAAATACCAAAACTCAATTTTGTAAGATGAATTTTTTTTTCCATTCATCTAAAAGCCATCAAAGTTATCCAATGATCTTTTTAAAAATCATTTTGAAATTAAATTAATGTAATGGGTTCATTTCAGATTTAGCAACAAAGCATGCAATGATGATGTGTGTCTTCCTGTACCCACCACATGTGAGCCATGTTTTTGTATGATTACACAAATATGGGTTTCTTCCTATAGTTTCGATATAATGAATCACAAGTTGAAGTTATTAAGAAAAACAAGTTAAAAGATTCTCTAGACATAATCAAATATTACAAGAATAAACAAACCATATGATATTGGCGAATCAAAGGCTGTTGATTTAATTCGGTTTAAGAGATGTTGGTTCAAATAATGAACTTTAGGATAATAATTGAGATCCACGTGAATTAAAGAAACACGTAATGAGCAAAAGAGCCAACTCAAAAACATGTCTCCGACCACTGTGGCATTGTTTTAATTTATTAAATCCAAAATGCACTATCGTCTAGTGGCTGCTAACTTTTTCGTTTCTGAATGTAACTAAAGTTGGAGGATTATTACATTACAAAAAATGGAGGATACCAAATCAAAGAATTGCACCCTTCCACCATCATTGCCAACGTTTGCTACTTGCTAGCATAATGAGTTCCATTTATTTGTTGTTATCCTTTAAACATAGAATAGGGAGTAAATTTATCATCAGAATGCAATTTCTTATACCGCGGGTTGTTCTTGGATGAAAATATTGAATATCCGATGTTGCCATTGTTTTAGTACATAACTATGTATTAGTATTATTTAAATTGTTTTACAGAACGCTTGCCTGACTGTGTCTGAGAGTCTTTGTCAAAAAATTGTATTGAGTCAACAAAACAAATAATAAGTCGTAATTGGTTGAGAAAAAAGGACGCCAGTGTAACGTGGCGGCCATTATTGGCTTTTCCAGCTATTTGCTATATTTATAGTTTTTTGGTGATTTAAATTCTTTTTCTATATTTGATTTTTTTGGTGATTCTGATCCTTTTTGTGTGTTAATTTCTCTCCTTTCACATGAAACAAAAAGATATTTATTTGGTCAAGTAACAAGCATTTTTCTGTCATAAAGTGTTTCAAAATTCTTAATGGTTTGTTATATCTCTATTAAACACGATGTGTAGGGATTTTAATATTTTCCATTAATTATAGCAAGAGAATAAAAGACGCCTTGCTGATTTTGACAAAAAAAAAAACATTACTATGTGGAGAGAAGAAAACTAGCATGTCTGCTGAAGTATAACAACTCCAGATTTTAGTCTCTCAACGCAAATAGACTGGCCTCATCTTTTATATACGAGTACTTTTCAATAAAATTTTTGTTTTTTAGGCCCATGATATATGGCCCAGTTTTGACCCTGACCATTTTATGGAAGGTAGTTCCTCTTTCTTTTTTTTTCTTTCTTTTTTTAATTTTCTAGTCTCTTCTTTCTTAAAACCTGAATCAGTCTACCCTAGAGTATTAAAAAAGACACAAACTCTATAGAAAACCCTAACCACCAGAAGCTTCCTTTTTTGGTTTTCTCCTCCTCTGCCATGGATTCCAGTCAGTTGGATTATGGTCATTTGATGTCATCTGACCCTCCAGTCACCAGGACCTCCCAACCTACCCTCATCTCTCGTTGTCTCATAGCTTGTCATTTTAGTTGTAGCTTCATGTACGGGTTGCTCGACCCTTATCGCCACCTTCTACTCCTTACTCTCCCAATAATTCAAGTTGTATCTTTGAGATTTTCAAACTTAATCATCTGTGTTGTGTTGATTTATTTGGAGTGTTATGTTGGACTCTCTGGTAGTCCGTATCTCGCTTTAGTACGGCCATTTACTCCAATATGCAATCCCATTACTGCTCTATGCAGTTCTGCCTTTGTTATCTTCAAACTCTTTTGTATTCTGTTGTGGTTGCAGCTTGATGGATTTATGTTTGACATGTCCATTCCTCCCGTTAATGGGGTCTTGTTGGTCGACATTTACAGTTCGTTTTCCTCCTTTATAGAGTTTGTTCCCTCCCAATTTCAATTACTGAAGTTCTAACCAAAAGCCCATTAAAATGGTGTTTTAGTCGCTTATGTGTGTGTAATCTTTTCAAGAATTGTTAATTGTGCACTTGTTTCTGTTACAATCTCGAAAATTATATCACTAATTCCCAAGGGTTCGTTTCACTTTGCAGCTTGGTTGTTGAAACTACAGGACGTCTCCTCGCCATAGTTATTTAAGTATTTTGTATGCTTTTTTTTGTGTTTTCTTCGCTTAATTGTAATAGTTGTTTGCTTAGCCAGGTAAAATTTGTTATCATGTTTTGTGAACACTTTCTCCTTTGGTGAAGAGTAAGAAAATATAAAACTGATGTTTGTCTGAGAAAAAAAAATCACTTCTTTCTTTTTTTACATTCAAAGCTTGGTAATTCTGAAAAAAAACTTTAAAGGACTACAATTTGGCATACAAAACACATTACCTACTTTTATTTACTTCAAGTTAGCAAAGTACATAGATTAATTAAACCATCTTATGAAATATGGTGGCACATACACCCATAAATATTGTAATACTTATAATTTTGTAGGTACAAACACTAATATTTTGGTGGACCAGATGGTAAAAGTCGCCTTGTACAGTCATAATAACCTAAGTTTAAGTTATTTGTATTTTTATTATCAATAATGCACCTAGTAAAAATGTTTTAGATCATCCTTGAATGTACTCAGTAAATAAATATTTTACATTCGCCCCTGAATGTACCCAGCTCACGGATTATCTTGAGAATTTGCATCAGTTTCCCATTCAACCAATGAATTCAGTTTGTTCACTGGATACCCAACTTACATCTACTTGCATTATTCGGGGGACCACAAATGATCCATGTCCGTATGTAAAATCAACAAATTAAAATGCCTTGATCAACCATTAAATGGTTAATTAACAAGATGAAGTGAAAAAAGTAATGAAGCGTATTGCATTGGCATCGAAGTTAAAGTAAAATCCAAAGATAATCCCAGTAGGAAATTTGAGAATGTAGTACCATCCGACATTAACTTTCGCAAAAAGCATGACATTTCGAAAAATTAATGGTTAGAATGTAACTGAAAACCATAGGCGGTGGATTGTCGGTTATAGGGTCTTCTGGTGTAACTCCAGCGGTTGCGCTTGCGGTTACGAGAGTTTGCGGATGCAGGTGGTTGCGGTTTTAAACATTTTCTAGAGATTTGTACGACTGATACAGCATTAGAAATTGGTGCGTTTGCGAGACTTTTATGACTGGTAAACTACCAAACGCAACAGCTGTTAAATAATAAATTAACAATATTTACATTTTATATAATTATAAAAGTATTAAAAATCATAATTATAATAAATATAAAAGTTATATTTATAAAATCATAATATTAAATTTTAAAAAATTATAGAATTTTTTTAAAAAAAAATTATAATATAAATTAAAATATAATATGTATACATTTAACAATTTCTATTATTTCAGTTTAAAATTTTTATTGAATATTTTTAGGTTTGTTTTTTATTTTTTTAAGAAAAAAATTTAACTTCCTGCAACCGCAAACGTTAGCTGAAACCAGTTTTTGATTTCAAGAGGTTGGGAGCGGTTTAAAGCGATTTATAGATTTTCTATGATTGTTTCAAAACGCCAACAACCGCTACGAACCGCAAAAGGTGCGTTTGCGGGTGGTAGCGGGAAAACCAGTCAAGCCTTATGTGTTAAGAGGGTATGGGGGAGCGTCTGTGTGTACAAAGGAAAATATACTTGTTTCACAAAATCAACACGGCTCAATTCTACATGTAACTCATATATTAAATTCATGTATTTTCTGACGCTGAGATAATAATGCAAATTGCTTTTTTCCTAACACAATGTCGAATGATGAGATGGATTGATACGTTTGCTCTTCACTAGTATCTGATTTTATTTGCTTTCGCCTGTTATTGTTTTAAACACCTTCGAACTCTATCAAAACAACCTATACTCTTAACGTACTTGATTAAAAATAAAATACTCCATAAAACATGATGTAATAAAAATATTGTTTAGACCCGTGATAGAAACACATTAGTATTTTTGCTTAACAAATAAATATCAGGTCAATCATCTTTTAACTCAGTACTAGATTTTGATCCGCGCTTTCCAAGCGCGGATTTGTTTTTCAAATTGTTTTTTTAATGAATTTCTATATAAAATAGTGTATAGGTTCGGACACATATATTCGAAACTAAGAACCGACTGTACCAAACTGGAGGAAAAAAACAAAAATTGAACGGAATTTCATAAATATCCGAGCATATCATATATCTCTTGCATCAAAAATTAAAATCGAATCGAGAACTAAATGAATACTTGAATTTTTAAAATACATATTTACAAATATCAAGTATATTCAATTTTTAAATAACCCAGTATCCTAAAAATACTATTTATAAACCGAATTACGCAAAAAAAAAGAAGTTACCTGATTATTTCCTTTTGAAAAATATTTAATAGTATTTGTGTTATCTATAAATCTGTAATTAACGGAAAACTCAGAATCAAACCGAAACTAAGTTAGACCATTCTTTTTTTCATATTATTCGGTTCCCAACATTTCTACTGAACCGAACCAAAAACCAAAATAACCTCCAGACCAAAATTTGTAAATAATTGAGCCGTTCCTAAATTTCTAGAACTAAAACACCAATAAACAAAATACACGAACCGAAGCCGAATGATGAGGACTAATAGTACATATACATTTAAATGATGCGAAGAAAATATTCTATTATTTATTATTTAACTCTTTTTAGTGGAAGTAGATATATAGTTTATAGACAAAATAAGATATAAACACTGTTTTTATATATGATTCGGATCCACAGTTGAACATGTAAACCTAGTGGCCGTATATAATTAGGATCTGCTTATGTTTTTATGTAGCATTCTATGAGAGATTCTAACAACTGATATGTTTACAAAATTTAAGATTTAATGAAAACCTATTAATTAAAAATTCGATAAAACTCAAAAATCTGCTATTAACTTGTGAAAAGACATTGGTAGATCCGGTAAAAACCCAGAAAATATTATAATATTTTTAAATTTTTTTTATTAAACTTCTAATATAATTTGTCATATATAGTAAATGCATTGTATTTATGGTATGCATTTCAAACTACAAGTTTTGTAGTGATTAATATTATTACAATTTTAATATAGATAAGAAGTATACGACGTGTTTAGACATATTAATAAATTAAAATTTATGATTGCTGAAATGAATGACTTTTTTTAATGGGTCATAGATACAATGAATTAAATTAATCGATAGATATAGTTTAAGTCTAGAAACCAAAAGATAAAATTGACATTAATGAAAATTTAATTTTCTTTTGATATTTAGGGATATTGTGGAAAAATTGACATTTTCATTAAAAAAACAGAAATATTTTATAATAGTACATATATTGTTATAAAAGGGTAACTAATAGGGGGCGGGGGTTATTAGGAGATGAATTTGTATAGAATTTGTAAATTTTAATAGTTGATAGGTTTTTAAAATTATATACATTTTCACAATCAACATAATTTTTAAAATCTATCAACTCTTAAAATTTACAAAATGTATATACATTGACTTATAAATTTGATCATAATTTCTTCAGATTTGTATAGATTTTCATCAATTTGGCTTACCAAAATAGTTTTCATTAAAGAAGAAAACTTGCTTTTTATATTCGAACTTTTTATTAAAAAATCAATTTTTCAATTTTCTTTTTAAATTTTTCTTTCTGAAATTTGAAAATGATTTTTCAAACTATTTTAATTTTTTTTCAAAATTTTAATATTTATAAATATAATTATATATTCAAAATGATAAAACAATATAACTATAATTATATATTCAAAAATGTAAAGATATATAAAATGTAATGAATTATAGTTTTGGACATATATTTTGGATTTAAGGTGCAATAGATATTTGCCAAGGATTTTTTAAAATCGCTTGGATACATATGATATTTTGAAAGTTGAGTCTTATGAGTAAAAACGAATATAATTTATCTCTCAATAACATTAAATTTAGAATCAGAGAATCAATAATAACAAGACTTTTTGAATAACAAACGATTTGAATGGAGTTTAAAATTTTTTAAACCAATAACAATGGATTCTATTAAGATTTTAGAATCCAAGAACCAATTAAATTGAAATCTCAAAATTTTCAAAGTTTATGAAAATTCACTTACCAATAACCCTCTTTAGTGTTTCAATATATTAAAATTTAGATGTAAATTTGTTTTGATATGCGAGATGATATTTTTATATATTATGTTAAATATAAGAATGTTTTTTAAAACTTAAATATAAGAATGTTGTTGATTAACTTTTTCTACGTTTATATGAAGAATAAAGTTTAACATATGTATTTTATGATATTTTGGTTTATACATGGATAATGACTGATGAAATAAATTTATATCTGGGTACGTTTTGATCGTAAGTGATTAAATATATCATACTAAAAAGGTGATTAAATATATGGTTCGTCGGTTATTAGTTATTTCTTTCATATATTATGTTAGATAAATAAATGTTGTTGTATGATTTTTCAAAGTTGATTAGTAATAAGGTTAACATATGTATTTTCTCTTCTTTTGGTTCATTCGTGTATTTAAGGGGTTGGGAGCTGTAACTTCTTTTTTGGTAAAAGGAGAGCTGTAACTTAATTATTAATGATTGATTAAGAAGAAAAAAAGAGTGATCGATTTAATTTATGTAAGGATCCCACAAATTGTGTTGTTATAATAATGATTAATTAGAATATTTGGTTGGTTATAATAGGTTAGATTTTTTTTTTTTTTTTTTTTTTTTTTATCACAATATGGAGTACAAAGATAATCTTAGTACAAATCCGCGAAGGACGAATTGCTAGTATCTATCCAGTGTGGCACCGCCGTGTTGACATATGAGAAAACACGATTTCTTGTTCGAGCTTGTCTTGCCAGGAAGTCCGCTTGAACATTACTGGATCTAGGTTGATAAACCACTTTACCATCCTGGTAGGACTCCCATAGGGATTTAAACTCATTAAGTTCCGCTGCAAAAGCTGGCCAGTCCTCAGGTGTAGATATCATTTTGACTAGTTCTTGAGAATCAGTAACAAAATAATCACAGAACCGCTGGTGGCGAGATAAGCATTTCAAAGCCCATATTAAGCTCTTGAGTTCCGTATGTAGTGGTGAAATTTGCTTATGACAACCATGTAGGCCGAGTAGATCTATTGATCCATCTTGAAGCTGTAAAATCCATCCCACTCCACTCGTTGCACCATCATTCTTCCATGATCCGTCCACACGACAAATAAAGATAGGGAGGTCTGGGGGGTCCACCGGTATGGGATCAGTAACACTTACACATGGATCGATCTCCTCATTGGCCAGAAACCAAGCATTACATTCCCGTACTGCTAGTTCCGTTGTGTCCCTTGGTGCTAGATCGCGTCCATTATAAAGTTTTTCATTCCGCGCTTTCCATATATACCAGATGAGCCAAGGAAAGACCTTGGTTAATTCCTCCATGGTTCCACCAATATTTATCCTTGAGAGAAGGTAATTTATATTGGTGTACAGATTTGGTGAAGGAAAAATTCCTGGAGCCGATGGAATGGTTGAGAGAGCCCAGCATTGCGTAGCTGGAGGGCATGTAAAAACCATATGATTAATTGTTTCCTCCGCATGACCACACCTTGGACAGCTAGGATCGTTCCCAATATGTCTCTTAAAGAGCCTTTCGTTAACTGCTACTGCGTCCGATAAAATCTGCCATAAAAAATGACTAAATTTGTTCCCCGTTTTGATTTTCCAAATTTTTTCCTTCAGTGGGTTGAGAGAAGGCAGCTGGTTCCGAAATACCGTTTCATTATCTGGTTTTGATCTTGCGAGCATATAGCCTGACTTGACCGAGTATTTTCCAGAAATAGATAGGTTCCAACAATAACCATCCGGTTTGGGATTCCTGCTAATATGTAAACTACGAACCAATGAAATGTCATCGGGGTGCAGCAGGTTTCTTAGTTTGGTAATGTCCCACTCCTTTCTCACGGGATCGATCAGGTCAGCCACTCTAAGGGTGGGATCAAAGTTGTTGACTATCATAGGAGGTCTGGCCTTCTCGTCCGGTAACCACGGATCTTCCCAAACAAGTGTGTGTTCCCCTGTACCAATCGTACGCCGGAGGCCTTGGTTGACTAGATTCTTCGCAGCCATAATACTTCTCCATCCATAGGATGGTCTTGAAGCCTTTGGTGCTTTGAAAGGGTGGTAGTTCCTGAAATACCTTCCTTTAAGGACTCTCGTCAGTAAGGAATTTGGATTTTGCTCCAATCGCCAAAGTTGTTTAGCCAATAAGGCTAGATTAAATTCTTCAAGTGATCGGAACCCAATTCCTCCTTCTCTTTTAGGAAGACATACTTTGTCCCATGCTATCCAATGCATACCTTTTGGATTAGAGCCAGAGCTCCACCAGAAATTTGATATTGCACTAGCTATTTTTTTACACAGTCCTTTTGGGAGAAGGTAACACGACATCGGGAATGTCGGAATAGCCAATGCTACCGATTTGATCATGACTTCTTTACCGGCTTTAGATAGATGTTTTGCAGTCCACCCATTAACCTTCTGGTGTAGGTTGTCTTGGACATAAGCAAACACCTGAGTTTTAGAACCTTGAAGTTGTTCTGGTATGCCTAGGTACTTGCCATTACCGCTTTCAGTGGAGATCCCTAGAATATTCTTCAAATTTTCCATATTTCCTGGAGGCACTTTTTTCCCGAACGTGATAGCTGACTTGTCAAAATTAATCCTTTGTCCAGAGGCATTTCCATATGAATCGAGGACGTTTAGCAAGCTGCTACATTGCTCTGGAGCTGCTTTGCAGAAAAAAAGACTGTCATCTGCAAATAAGAGATGGGATATCGGGGGACTTGCTTGGGCCACTTTGAGGCCATTAATTTGACCTGAGCTTTCCGCCTTTCTTATGTTTGCTATAAGGACCTCTGTACACAGAATAAATAGATACGGCGAGAGTGGATCCCCCTGGCGCAAACCTCTGGTAGGAGTTATAAGGCCCGTAGGGTTACCATTAATCAGTACGCTATAGGACACTGACCTTACACATCTCATTATCCATTGGATCCATTTATCCCTAAAACCCATTTTCCTCATCATAGCTTCCAGGAAGTCCCATTCCACTCTGTCGTAAGCTTTGCTCATGTCTGTTTTGATAGCCATGAACTCATTCTTACATTTATTGTTGGTTCTTAGAGCATGAAATGCTTCCTGTGCTAGGAGAATGTTATCTGCGATAGCGCGTCCTGCCACAAAGGCAGACTGTGTTTCCGAAATAAACTTTGGCAAAAACCGTCGTAATCTCTGACATAACACTTTAGATATAATTTTGTAGCACACATTACAGAGACTAATGGGACGGAAATTAGTCATGTCTCTTGGCCGCTCGGTTTTTGGAATCAGACAAATGTTTGTTTCGTTCAGTTGCGGATCGAAAGAATCAGAATTGAAAAATTCTTGGACCATTTCGATTACCTGGGGTCCAATGGTGTTCCAGTATTTCTGGTAAAAAAGCGCTGTCATTCCATCCGGTCCTGGAGCTTTCTCAGGGTGTATTGAAAAGACTGCCTTTTTAATTTCGGCAGGTGATATATCCTTAGATTATAGGTTAGATTAAAAATGAAAAGGTTCAAACAACCTTCATAAGTAGATTTTTTCAGAAAGTTTCTGTTTTAATAGTGTAGATTTTCTGTTTACCAAGTTTTATTAACTAAAAACACATTAACTAATATATATATATATATATATTCTGGTATAGTGTAATCATCGGTTCAACAAGTCACAATAAAATGTAACCACTTTATTAAATTTGTATGTTTTATCATTCATATATCTTGTTATTATGAATATCATGCTAACTATAGGTTGAATCATTAATATTAGAGAAATTAACAATTAAAATTTGACATACAAGATACATCACCTAATTGTTATTTATTTTAAGCAAGCACATAAATTAATGAAAGCTTAGATAGAATTGTAGAGGTCTGAGGGATAATATCGTCCTATTGTACCAGCTCACCGGTTAACTTGAGCATTGGGACCGGTTATCCAATCGGTTCATTCTGGACCACTTCTAGTTTCTTGTTGCTCCATTTGTCCAACCTTTTAGAAGCCTCTTCCACCTAAAGCAAACATTATATCCGATTATTCCTGAAGCGTATCAAATCCATGAAGTATAGATGCAGATACGTAAGAAAACACAAACTTACTTCTTTTGTCCAGTCTGTTCGAAACGTAACCCATGCTAAAATAACCGTTTGTATAAGAGTTCCACATATCATTCCCGTCCATATACCCTAAAACATTAACAAATTAAACTTTATAATTAGTCTCACTAATAATAGTATTGAATAAATATGAATGGTAAGTATTTGAAGTTTGAATCGAAAGGTATGAGGACTATCTTGCCTTGGCATCGAACTTAAAGTAAAACCCAAAGAGAGCCCCAAGAGGAATCCCGATAATGTAGTAACATCCAACGTTAACTTTCGCCACAAACGTTTGCCAACCGCATCCAACCGCCACACCTTCAATAGATTTGCCGACTTGTTTTTTAAGAAAACAAAATTTTCTCTATTTCGGTTTGTGAAAGTGTGGTGTTATAAAACAAAAGGACTTTACCGGAAAGGACGGGTTGGATACCATTGAGGACAAGCGTTAAGGCAAGAAGCGGGCAGAGATCAGAAACTGCGGCCGAAACTTCTTCACCCTCGGTAAAAGCATAGCTCAAGACGTCACGGAACGCCAAAATCACAATGGCTAAGATCACACATGTGATTAACGAATAAATGTTGACGATGATAACAGAAAACGATGCTGATTTAGGGTTTCCAGCTCCAAGTTCATTGCTCACTCTTACACTGGATCAACATCAATAGCATTGATTTTGACAGACAAATTTAATTGGAAAAAGTAGAGATCAGAGCTCAGTGTTATTTAACATATTTAAGTTAGTGTAAAATGTAAGATATATCCTTTTAGAGGAATAAATAGCATTGATTTTGACAGACAAATTTAATTGGAAAAAGTAGAGATCAGAGCTCAGTGTTATTTAACATATTTAAGTTAGTGTAAAATGTAAGATATGTCCTTTTAGAGGAATAAATTGGATAAGAGGCATTCTCAATTTTATATAATTTAAAACTTGAGACCACATACCTTATCGCTGCATTGAATCCAACAGATATCATGAACACCCATCCTGAAATCGTCATGCTGAAACACACAAAAAAAAAAAACAAATGTTATAATATCGTAAGAAATGAACAAGAATATAGTAATTCAAAAAATTGTAGCTAGTGTCGTCATACAACATTAAAATATTTCAAGGTTTCACTTATATCGGTATACATCCAAACTCGAAACATTCTATTAGTGCAAACTATAAAGGAAGAGAATTTTATCTTGATTTGGTGCAAGTACCTAAGTTTGGTGGCTTCATGTGTTCGGTGAGAAAACAGAACTTTAGGACACTATACAATCAAGTACGGGTCCCGATATGCGCTAGTTTTATTATTTGAATAACCTATCTAATTAGTGAAAGGAGCATGTTCAACAAAATAAAGGAGATGGTGCAGAGTTATTTTATCCAGTTAATTGGACGAAAATGATGTTTTGTTCGATTTAAATGCTCACATAGGAATTCTAAAAGTAAAATACTACTAATATACAAGTAGGAAACAAAAGGATAGGCAATGTGATGATGTGACTATAGATTATATTGTGCCAGAAGAAGAGTCAAAAGTTGTTCGCCACTAATATAGCTTTCATAGGTACAACCAAACTTCGTTTTGAACTCCTACACAATGTTTTTGTTCTGTTTCATATCGAATGACTATACTAAAAATGTTAATCGAATAATTTTAGAAATCATTCATCAGAAAAGTATATAACCATACGTTTTTGGAAACTAAAGATAAATAAAAAAAACTATCTATTTATTAAAATTATTTTGCCTTTTATGAGACTAAATAAACAATGAGATAAATTTTGCATATCTATTTGTCTAAGACTTTCACTTCTATTTTTCTTTTTATATTTTTCGAATTTTTTTTAAAAAAAAATCTTTACTAAAGAGAAACTCTATTAAAAGTATATATTGGAGCAAAATTACTTTTATAATAGAGATCTCTTGAACAGAAGAAAATATATAAATACTTTAAAGATGCTTTAAGATAATTTTTTTTTTTTTCTTTATGTTTATGTATGTAAACTGTATAAAGAAGTAAAAATAGAAACTAGAATATGTAAATTACGTCAACGAAATTAATGAGTCAAATATTTGTTTTAAGGAAACATATATTTTTAGGAAATACTTACCAAATGGAGAGAGAATCAAGAGCAAGCTCTGGATTCTCGAGAAGTCCGGCGAGAAGAACGAGAATCTGAAAATACCAAGTCTCAAGGCAGAGCATCACGGCAGAGGCGGCGGAGAGTTTGAAAAAACTCGGTAATCCCGAGAACGCCTGCACACTAAACCCTCTCCACGTCTCACGACACCGATCACTCGTCACGATGTAAACAAACTGAGCCACCACTATAATCCACCACGAGAGGCTGAGCACGAGCGACGCTCCAAGAAGCCCCATGCCAAGCTTGTATACAGCGAGCCAGCTTAAGAGAAGGTGAACGAAGAGCGTGGCCGTTGAGATGTAAGCACTCGGAGCAACGATGCTTTGAGACTGTAGGAACTTTTGGATCGGGAAGTTCACGGCGTACGCAAAGATTTGAGGTATCAGGCCGTAGACAAAGATAGAAGCGGCGGAAGCTATCTCCGGTGACTCTCCGAGGAAAAGCAAAATGGGTTTGGAGAAGACGTAAATTAACGTTAGGAGAACGCCGGTGAGAGTGAGCAACACGGTGGATCTCTGGAGATATATGCCAAGCATCTCGTATTTTCTACCTCCAAACGCTTGACCACACAACGTTTCTACCGCACTACCCATTCCTAACTAAGAATATCCAAAAAAAAAAAATCATCACAAAAAGACATACACATGCAAGACAGAACATAAAGACATATATAGATGAGGACATCTATGTTATGGAGTTTTGTTTTACCATGAGACCGTAGGCGAAGATTTGTATCCCGGTGTTACCGAGAGAAGCTGCAGCGAGTTCTAGGTTTCCTAGATGGCCGGAGAAGATTTGAGTGGACATGGACATGAGGTAGTTTATCATGTAGACGATGACCGCAGGCGCAGCAAGTTTGAAGAGCAGCTTGGATTCAATCATCGTGGCCTTACGAAGGCGGTGAAATAACGGAGTTTCAACGTCGGAAAGCACTCTCTCTAGCTCGCCGTTGCTAGACTCCGTCGATGGAGAAAGCGGCACCGTTCCGTCAGCCGGAGGGTGAAGAAGCGGTTGGTATACGCCATCGCTTTGAGACGAGTCCATGAAGAAGCTCTCTCTCTCTCTCTCTCTCTCTCTCTCTCTCTCTCTCTCTTTTGGGGTGGTTCTGTTATTAGATTATCGCCTCAGGATGTGTGTCTTGTACTCTTGTGTAGGTCTTTTGCGAGGGTGGCGAGTGGCGGCTCAAGACAATCTACAAATAGGTTTATGTAATCCACGTCATTTTTCCTTTTACTTCATTATTATTTTTTGGATTCCCCTGTTTATTTCGAACTGAATAAAAACAGTTTTAGTTTCCATTCCATCGTATAGTTGGACAGAAGATAGTCAACAACTAGTGTATTAATGTATCGTTATTTATAAAATTGTTTAATATATGCCGATTTTTAATAATGCGTACATGTAATATGTTGGGACAAAATAATACTTTTGTTTTGTTGGATACCAAGCTTAATTACATCATCAGAAATTATTTTCTGCCTTCTTGTTGCTCCATTTATCTAACCTTTTGGAAGCTTCTTCAACCTGAAACAAGCATAACATTTAACTATCTCCAAGTGTAATAAATCAATGAAATTTAGATCCAATGGTATTCAAACGTAAACGCGGTACGTAGCTTGAATGGTTAGAATGCTTACTTCTTTTGTCCAGTCTGTTCTAAATATAACCCAGACCAAAATGACCGTTTGTATAAGCGTACCACCAATCATTCCCGTCCATATACCCTGAAACAATTACAAATGTTATCATTAGTCTTTGGTTACTACTCTCCTAGCTAATACAAGAATTGTATATTAAAACAATCAACTGTTAGCGATTTGAAAAGAAAGTAAAAGTAAGAGAAGTATCTTGCCTTGGCATCGTACTTGAAGTAAAACCCAAAAAGAGCCCCAATAGGAATACCGATAATGTAGTAGCATCCAACGTTAACTTTCGCCACAAAAGTTTGCCAACCGCATCCAACCGCCACACCTTAAAAAAAAATCCAATTGTAAGAACTAAGAAAAGAGTCATTTATATATTTTGGTTTGCAGTGATAGAAACTGTAATATGTATTTACCAGACAGTACAGGTTGGATTCCATTGAGAACAAGCGTTACGGCCAAAAACGGGCAAAGATCAGAAACCGCAGCTGAGACTTTTTCACCTTTGGTGAACGCGTAGCTCAGAATGTCACGGCACAGCCAAACTATAATGGCTAAGATCACACTTGTGATGAACGAATATATGTTGACGATGATTACAGAAAACGCCGCAGATTTAGGGTTCCCAGCTCCTAGTTCATTACTCACTCTTACACTAGATAAACATTATAACATCAGAATTTATTTTAAACTTCGATAAATTTATTTAAAAATAGTAATTCAAAAATAATATTTAAGTATTTAAATGTACTTAAACGTCCATATATTTATTGGAGGATATACTGTAGTTGTAATTTTGTCGACAAGGAGATAAATTGGTTAAATATTCGATTTTATAGAATTGAAATTAAAGAAAGGAAATTGGGACAAAACAGACCTAATCGCTGCGTTGAATCCAACAGATATCATGAACGCCCAACCTGCAATCGTCAAGCTGAAACAGGAAATAATACGAATATTACTGTATATAATATCGTGTAAAGTTGAGCTTTAATCATCGTACACCATTGCTTGGAACATCTCCAAAAAGGTTCTCTGTTTTAGAGTTTGCAAAACTGAAATTTTAAGATGTTTTTTTCCAAAATAAAAATTTCAAAATTATTTGTATTTTACTCTATTATCCTTACAGTTATCATAATTGATATAAATCCATAAAAATTTATAAATAACTAATACATATATAAAAAATTTACAGAATCTTTAATCAATAAAAATTTACACTAAAATATAAAATTATAAATAGAAATACATAATGAAATATTAAACTACAAACAAAACACCACATTATTTCATAAAGTTATTTTCGTATTGCTCCATCTATTATTACACAAAATTTGTTTGAACAATATTTTGGAGGTTTCAAAGCAAATTTACCATACTATTAGTACTATTATAATATTTAAATTTATATAATAATTGTGTCTTCATGTACTCTTCTACAATTTTTTTTTATTAAGTTTATTTTGTAAATATTCATGTTGTCTGATTCTAATTTTAAACAAATCTGAAATAATTATGAGATTTAAAAAATTTCCAGGGAGAGATCTACTCGTGGGAAGTTTCCCACCTGAGTAAAGCTATTGGCGATTGAAACTCTACTAGAGTTTGGAAAGATCGCTGGATTCTACCGGGGGAAGTTGGTACACCTTTGGACCACCGAAAGAAATCGACCAAGATCTTATGGTGGGGGACCTTCTGAACCGAGGCACAGGAGAGTGGAACTCAGACAAGATAAAATCTCTCTTCCCGCTAATTGAGAAAGAGATTCTCAGTATCCTTCCTAGTAAACTTGGAGCCTTTTTGTTTGGCCTCTAAACAAGGATGGTGTCTACTCCACAAAGTCTGGCTATTATGTAGCTTCTCAGGTGAAAGCAACTCTCGGCAGAGGTTCTGAACCTTTACTCGAGTTGGAATGGACAAGGAAACTATGGGCATCTCCCTGCCTCCCCAAAATCAAACTTTTTATGTGGAAACTGTTTCAAGGAGCTCTTCCACTAGGTGCTAACCTTGAGAAACGGGGATGTGGTTCTGCTGTCTTATGTAAACGTTGTGGTGAACAAGAAACAGCCCAACACCTGATTCTCGAATGCGGCTTTGCTCAAGAAGTTTGGGATTTATCCCCCTTCTCCAAGGATTTTGATCCCACGAGCTTCCCCTCTTTGAACGAAGCGGTCATTACAGGCTTAAAGTTACTCTGCCTCCCTCCCATGGGAGTTGCTGTTCCTCTGTTTATATGGATTTGTTGGGGTCTCTGGACTGCTAGAAACAAACTGGTCTTTGAAAGCAAGACTTCCTCAGCTTCTGAAGTTTTGTCAACAGCAATCAAAGGTGCGAAGGAGTGGAACTCTGCTCAACCACAGAATAACAACAGTAGTATAGGTCGAGCTCCTATTCCTGCACAAACCAGACAAAGAGAAAATGCTGTATCCATCTTCACTAATGCTGCACGAAGACCCTCTGACGGGGCGACGGGATGTGGTTGGATCATTCGAGGTCCAGAACTAGAGGGTACTCAGCATGGATCAAAATGCTTTGACTTTACACCCTCTGCACTGATCATGGAAGCAATAACGGTTCGCCTGGACCTCACTCACGCATTGTCATCTGGTTACACTAGAGTCTGTATTCATTCAGATTGTCAGTTGCTCATCAAAGCAATCTTTTCGAAATCCTCACCGGTCGAGCTCTACGGAATCACCCGAGACATTGAATTACTATCTTCTATGTTTGATTTCCTGTCTTTTTCCTTTATCTCTAGATCTCTGAACTCGGAAACGGATTTACTAGCTAAATCAGCTCTCTGTAATGGTGTATCCTCTGTAGGATAACACTCGGCTATCTTCTTTTTAAATAAGTTGTCTGTGTTTCAAAAAAAAAAGTAGCTAATCAAAATAGTTTTTCTTTTATTTGAAATTCATATTTTAAAAGTTTCACATATATTAATAGAAATGAAAAAACTATATTTTCTTATCCATTGACTGTTTCTTCCCTATATTTTGCCAACCAGATTAATAATGTAACTAGAATAGGTGAATTTATATTTCTAAGTAAATCAACATTTATTTTGAAGGAAATGTTTTTGGTCAAAGACTTACCAAATGGAGAGAGAATCAAGAGCAAGCTCCGGATTCTCAAGGAGTCCGGCAAGAAGAACCAAGATCTGAAAATACCAAGTCTCAAGGCAAAGCATCACGGCGGAGGCGGCGGACAGTTTGAAGAAACTCGGTAGCCCCGAGAACGCTTGCACACTAAACCCTCCCCACGTCTCACGACACCGTTCACTCGTCACAATGTAAACAAACTGAGCCGCCACTATAATCCACCACGAGAGGCTGAGCACGAGCGACGCTCCAAGAAGCCCAATCCCAAGCTTGTATATAGCGAGCCAGCTTAAGAGAATGTGAACGAAGAGAGTGGCCGCTGAGATGTAAGCACTCGGTGCAACGATGCTTTGCGACTGGAGGAACTTCTGGATAGGGAAGTTTACTGCGTAGGCAAAGATTTGAGGGATGAGACCGTAGACGAAGAGAGACGCGGCGGACGCTATTTCCGGTGACTGTCCGAGGAAAAGCAAAATGTATTCAGAGAAGACGTAGATTAGAGTTAGAAGAACGCCGGTGAGAGTGAGCAACACGGTGGATCTCTGGAGATAAACGCCGAGCATCTCGTATTTTCTACCTCCAAACGCTTGTCCACATAGCGTCTCAACCGCACTCCCCATTCCAAGCTACAGATTTTCAAACATCAAAGTTATTACAAAAACATCCCAAAACCCATAACGGCAAAAGACATGTGCCGGTTTTGGGACAATCAGATGAAACATATTTTTAGCACTCAAATTTCAAATGCTTAATATATATGGATCATTAGACGTTAATATTATCCGAAACATATGTATGTATGGATCATCCAGTTTTTTCAATCTTAATTGTTTCAAACCCATAAATACCCATAAATTTCAGCCGGGTCACAAAACATAAAAAACAGTATCATTTTGTTACCATGAGTCCGTAGGCAAAGACTTGTATTCCACGGTTTCCGAGAGAAGCGGCAGCAAGTTCTAGGTTTCCTAGATGGCCGGAGAAGATTTGAGTGGACATGGACATGAGGTAGTTTATCATGTAGACGATGACCGCAGGCGCAGCAAGCTTGAAAAGAAGCTTGGATTCAATCATCGTGGCTTTACGCAGGCGAAGAAACAGGGGAGTTTCAACATCGGATAGCACTGTCTCTAACTCGCCGTTGTTCGACTCTGTCGACGGAGTAAACTGATCAGGCTGGAGAAGGGGTTGGTATACGCCATCATCCTGAGACGAGTCCATGAGATTTTGCTCCGCTTAAGGATATATTTTGTTGGGTTGCGGTTGGCGGCTAATATGTACACTCGTGATTATCACTTTGAGTATGTGTGTTTTAGATAAGATTCTTGTGTAAGCCCACGTCAATTCTTTTCATTACATATCATTATGTTTTTTCACAGGACATACAATTAAGGCTCTACATGTTCAAATGTTTTTTTCCCTAGATATTTTCTTTCAATTGATGAAAACAATACGTGATCTATAATCAAACTTAATTATATTGGAAAATATGATTCTAACTTGTTCTACTAGCAAAATCACAAGACTTCAACAATTTTGAAAACGGAACAGCCTAATAGCACTTTTTGAAAGAAAAAAACTGGTTATACAAATGGTGAGAAAATTTTATCGGAAGTAAATGTTGGTCCAGCAAGAGAAAGATACTTGTTAATGTCGACATACAAGCACATCCTTTTATTTTTGTATTTAATTGATATGGGCGAGTGATTTCGTATCGCTAAAGATATGTTTTGTTATTTTAAACAAGGAAATAAATCACCTCACGCATCAACCATATCACCATTTCACTTGGTCACCCATAAACGTTTTAAAAGGTTAAAAATATTCGGATGATTCTATTGTAACAAAAACTTACTCGGTTCATTTTGACATAACTAAGTTTTATTTCTATGTAAGGTCTATAAAATATTTCATTTATTGACATAACTAAGTTTGATTTGTATGTTACGTCTAAAAACATTACGTAATTTCAATGAATATATGCTTGTAAGTTGGCCAAAGAATTGATAGCCATCAAACGGTATGCTTTTACACTGACCGTAAATAATTACCAAACGAACCTAACATTTTGGGGGTGATTGGTAAGTGTTTGCTTTCCACAGCCCTTTTACTTTCCATATTTTCATGGAAATGTGTTCAAAACGGGTCTGAGATATATAGTATAACAAATGGGTGAATCTCCAAGGAGTCCTTATAAACAAGACAACTGCTTAACTAAAAGTTGTAATACTTTGGGTTATATCAGCATGGGTATAATTAATCGGTAGAATACGCTAAATATTTCATAATATAGTACTAGATTTTGACCCGTGCGGATGCATCCGCACGGGTGTTTACTTTCTCTTTTAAATAAATATATATATTTTGTTGTAAGCCGTGTTTTGAAATCTGCTCCGGATCCACGTTGAACCGGTAAATCCGGTGACCCAAGATAAATTCGGTTTGGGTTCTGTGAAAAAACCAGAATTTAAAAACCCAATAAAATCCTCAAAAAACCACTAACCCAGAACCTGGTACCGGTTGAAAAAATGGTTTAACCAATATATAACTCTTTTTTTAGTTTTTAATTATGTTTAAGAATCTGTAATATATATATTCTAAAATTTTTTTAAACATTGGTTGTAAGTAGACAGTGTTATATTATTATTTTGTATTAAATGTTATTTTGTTTTTCTTATAAATATAATATAATATTACACATATTATCTTTCAAAAATATATTGCTATTTATTTATCATGTCACTATTATATATCATATATGTGTCATCATATAATTAATTGTATTTTATATGTACCATCATATAATTATTAGTATTTTATGCGTACCATGATATATATTATATTATTAAAATTAATGTAAAATATAAAACCATAATTTAAGTTTGTGTTTGAAATTGGGGTTTGAATTGCATTTTTCTATATATATTTAAAATATTTTTATAATGGTTATTGGAAAATATTTTAGTAAAACTCAAATTTTTAATATTTGTATATTTTAATCAAATTTTTGATATAAATCAATTTTAAATTAATATTTTGATATATATAATTTAAATTTTGTTTTATAATTATTTTAGACAAAGCATGTTAGATTAGATCATTTTTTGTATATTTTAAATCTGTCCCAGATATATAGTTTCTCATAATATAATGGACTTTCAATTTTTCTTAATAACATAAGCCCATTACTTTTTTAATATACTGCTATCTATGTTTCCAAACAACATAAATATTCTTTTTTACTGCTATTCATGTTTCCAAACAAATCTAAAATGTACTTCTACTTTAATAAGATAGATACACACAAAAAATTGGGCTACATCATCATAATGTTAGTTTCTGTGAGTAAAGGATCCCCCTTCAAGTCTTGTTAATTCTACAACTACCACTTACATAAATATATAGTGTTTCCATTAATCAACCACACAAATTAATGGAATTGTGGACAGCCTTGATTTGATGGAAAATTTTAAATGAAACTATTAAATCCCAACCAACAAAGTGGTGGGTGCAATTTATGATTTCAGAATAACCATTATATTCCTATTCTGGGAGAGTTTATACGAATACATATAAGCCAAATATCCAAATGTTTATGAACTTGTGCTGTTGAATTTTTTTTCATTTGGTCAATTGAGCGACAGAAATCTGTTTCAAAGCTCAGATACGGGGAGTATTTAAACTTACACTTCTTCTAACAAAAGCTAAACGGGAGACAATCATTAAATTTACACTTCTTCTAACAAAAGCTAAACGTGAGACAATCATATGTGTATTGAAAAAGTTAAAATTGTTAAAAATTAAAAGTAACGTAGGATAACTAACACAAAACCAAAAGAAAAACTCAACTTCTAAAAGCATCTGCATTAATGAACACAATCTTGGGGTTCAAGTTTATAATTTTTTATTATTAATTTTTTTTCTGTTTGATTTTTTTTTTAAAATTATAATCGAACCAATCGCAGGCCACCACGTGTCGTGGGACCCACGAAACAATGATGAACTCGTCCGACGCAGGTTCACTAGGGAGAGCTAGGGAAAGACAGATTCATCACTGTATATTGTTTTAATATTTTTTTAGGAATATGTGTGAACCCTCCATAAGTTCATTGATGGGGATGCCCTAATATATTGGAATTTGTTTGATGTTGAATGGCAGTTGAGTTATCAATTAAAAAAAAAGAGAATAATTCAAAATCGTACCTCAAAGATAACATTATATTTTTAAAAAATAGCAACGGCCAATAATCTATCTGCATTCAGTGTGTTAGAGCATTTCCAATGTATTACTTTATATTTTACTCCAGAATGGTGCAACTCCAAAATGGAGTAAGGTTTTACTCCAATATATTACTTTATTTTTTACTCCAAAAATAACTAATAATTGTTATATTACCTTATACTTATAAAAATTTACCAATTAACTCTAACTATTTTATGTTTACAAAAATGCCTTAAAATATAATTTATTTAAATTAAACATTTATTATTAAAACGTACAAGAAATCATAAAAATACAATAAAACACAATATATAAGTTGGTTCAATAATGAGTATTATAATATTTTCCCACAAATGATAACTAATTCTTTTCGTAATGAAAAATGAGCTTTTTTATTTTTGATATTCCTAAACCGAGCAAGAAAATTTTGAAATCGGACAAGACCCAAATGTTTGTGCGCATATTCAAAACTCAAAAAATGCAAATAATATTAAAACGAAATGCTGAGTCGCAAAATCAACAAGCTCTTTCTCAATCTTCTCCAATTAGGCAAATACTTTACCGGTCCTAATGGATGTGGAAAAGATTTTCCAAATTATTAAATCACTTATTTTATATTTTTTAATTATGTTATGCATTTAATGTCAAATTATTAAATAATAAAATATCTTGTTTTTCATATTATTGTATCATTTAAAATATTATTTAAGTAAGAAATAAAAATACTAAAGATTTAAAGGACCATTTAATAAATAAAAAAGTTCTCAACTCCAAAATGGAGTAATGTGTAAGATTACTCCATAAATGGAATAACTCTGACCATTACTCCATTTTGGAGTTAAGCATAAAGTGGGATTGGAGAGAATTATACTCTATAATTATGTTTTGAGTAGAAAATGAAGTAGGGTTGGAGATGCCCTTACTTTTAAATATTTTGGTATTCGTAATGTTCTTTTGAGAAAAGTTACAAACAAAAAACTGTTTAAAGTTTTAAAAGCTAAAATTTCAGGCGACAACAAAAAGCGATGAAAACAAGTTGGAAAGTTTAAAAGCCATTTGATCAAAAAAAAAAAAAAGTTTAAAAGCCATTTTCAGGTGAAATCAAAAAGCTGAACTAGTTATTACCAGTTGGTGCCTCGTATCCTGCTTTTAGTAAAAGAGGACTAAAAGACTCCCACTTTTTGGAGTCTCCCTCAATAGACTTTATATAAAGTCAGTGCCTTTATAATGTTCGGTAAGCCAGGGACTTATTATCCGAGATCCGGGTTCAAGCTGAGATCCAATCCGAATCCGTTTTGAAAATCCGGATATCCGAAGGAGTTGAATCTAAAACCGAATAGTAAAATATTGGATCCGTCAAAATCGAATCCAGTTCCAGATATTTTGATTTTTAGTCCGGATATTCAGATCTGTAATTTTATTAATAATTATTTCAATAATAGTAATATATATATATATAAACTAATTTTATTACTTATGTTTTCAATTTTATAATAGTATATATAAGTTTTATATAAATTTTGTGATATTATACATATACATAATTAAAAGCATTATATACATTTTTATTTTTAAATTATTGTTAATATTTTATATATATATTATATTATTTTTTATTTATTTTAAGAATCTAAATCGGGATCCGGATATCCGCCGGATACTACAATTTTTAGAAGTATCTCCGACACTTGGATATCCGAGAACTCCGGATTCGGATAAAAATAATAAAATCATGGATCTACCGGATAAGGATCCGGATCCGGATACCTTAAAATTTTCCAGATACCCGATCCGTCTCAGACCTAATATTCGGTCCCTCTCAAAATAAATGGCAAAGGGATGTTGATTTAATACTGACTTTTATTTTTTTAAATTTTTTTTTTTAGTTTTTCAGTATTATTATTAATTAATTAGAACTTAATTTTTCATAAATTAATAATACATACCGCTTAAAAATATTAAAATAATATATATTTTTAAATGTATTAGGTGATAAAATGTGACCATAAATAATAAATAAGATCTAATAAATGTTAAAAAGCTGTTATTAAATATATATAATTATAAAATAAAAAGAAAAATTGTTGTTCGAAGATGTATTATTCACTTCTTTAAGATATAAAGGATATATATTGTTAAAAAATAAATGTCTATGGGAGATGTAATGCTAGGTCTGGCGTTTGTATATCCGTTGAATTTTGGGTCAGGTATTTAATATTTCGCTTCAAATTTGTGTCAAACTCTATATTCAGTTCTATAAATTTTAAATACATGTCGAATTCTGATATAAGAGATCGATTGCAATTCATATCACATCCTAAAGGACCTAAACCCCATATTATATCAGTTTGGTTTGTATATAGCCAAAATAAAATAAAAAATTGAAAATAAAAAATGAAAGAATAAATACTTATTTATATAAAATTGATTATTTAAGGTATTTATTTAAATTTTAAATACTCATTTTAGATATCATTTGAAAAGAAATATAAATTTGAAATACATATTTATGTTTCAAATAGTTATATTGCATATTAATTTAAGCATTCATAATTGTTTCTTCGATTTTTTTTTTTAAAAAGTTTTTCACTTCTCAGGTTTTTCGGATTACTCATTCGGATTCTATCAATATAATTCTGATTTAAATATGTTTTATAACACTCTTTAAGTCGTATTTAAATATTTTTACATTTTAGATCGAGTATAGATCAAGTTTTCAGTTTGAGTTTTGTTTGAATTTCGGATTATAGATTTTATGCCAAGGTATATGCATAATGCATAATTCTGGATTATGTGAAGCAATATACACTACCTCGTCTGTCTACACGATCTTTTTAAAGCCCATCTCGTCTCCCCCACGTTCTCTAAAATAGACGAAATCATCTGTCAGGCCCAAGTAAAGTCTCAAATCTCATCTATCGATCTTTTTTTTTTTTTTTTTTTTTTCATCTATCGATCTTCTTTTTGCAGAAATGTTAAAAGTTTATTATCCTATAGAAGAGAATATTTACAAGTACTCAAGAAGTCAGAAAGCTAAAAATGATACTTATCCAATCTACCTTGGGTTTGAAATATATAACTTGTGTTGCACAAGTTGTCATGTCCACATGTATAATTATTGTTTTGCTAAATTTAATTTTATCCAAATATAAAAGCTACTAAAGTATTTTTTTGCCTACTAAACTTTCATAAAGTAAATCAAGATTACAAAGTCGTAAACAAAGCCATACAAACAGATTATTACATAAGCTGTTTATTATGCCCATTTTTTTCATCAGTTTATTATGCCCATTTATTGATTCTGTTACACACATATCTCATTATGTTATGCACGATGACTTATGATAATAAGTTAATAAAGTTAATTAAGATGACAAAACGAAATTAGTTTGTTTAGTCTTCATAAATTTTAAATTTTACATTGTTTAATTATAGGTTTAGAATATTATATAGTACCTTAGCTCTTATCTAATTCTTCAGAAAATATTATTGCATCCTCGGCGATAATAAAGGAGAAAATGATAAAAAAAAAACTTGAACTTTCAAATTTAAGCCAAAAAAATCTTGAACTTGTATTTGAGCGAAAAATACCCTAGTTTTTAAATAATGGCCATTTTAAATTTCATATTTTGTTGTCTGAGCCAAATTAAAAACCCAGAATAGTCAACAGTTAAAATCATAAATGTCTGTTAAGTAGCTAAACGACGTCGTTTCAAAAATTGATTCAAAGTTAATGAAACTAAGTCGTTTATATTTCTTCCTCTTTTTGTTTTTCATCTGTTCTTCTCCTCTTTCACGACGAAAGAAAACCAGGAGCCTCCAAATTATAAACCCTAATTCTCTTTATCTAATGAATTCAAGTTGGTGCTAAAATTGTATCAGCGCCTAACTCTATTCACCTGAACTGAACTAGACATATTTAGAAAGTATATTCATCTGAACCATGTTGCTAAAATTTTCTACAATTATTCGTTTGTGCTATATATCAATTTAGTTATACGTTAGGAAATACACGAGCTTCTGCCTATAACAAAAACAAAAGACACTATTGACTATAAAAATTCTCCACTTAATATCATGCAGCATCAAAATGGTAGACTTGAGTGGTGACGACCACTTGGCCACATAGGAGTTAAAGAAGAGGATAATTCATCGAAGTAAGGCAGAAACGAGGCCTTGAATGTCTTTACCAGTGTCCTAATATTTCTCCAACCTATGTGCAGAAAATTTTGAAAACGAGTATTGAAGATCGTATAACTTCACTTAACTTCCACTAGACAAGGGTTGAATCATAGAAAACAAACAAACTTTGACAACACATGTATGGTTCTTTTTAGAAAATCCTAGCCATTCTCTGCGTCGGCAATGACTCTGGGTTTCAGAGATTAGAGGATTGAGAGATTAGAGAATTATCTTTTTAAAAAAAAAATTCTCAGAAAAAAAAGAATTAGAGAATTAGGGTTTTATAATTTGGTGGCTCTGTTTTTTTTTTTTTTGCCGTGAAAAAGAAGAAGAAGATCCACAAATTGCTTTTTTGTCAAAAAAAAAGAAGAAGAGGAGATAATAATAAAAAGGAAGAAATACAAAATGATATAATTTTATTAATTTTGAATCAATTTTTAAAACAACATCGTTTAGCTACTTAATAGACGTTTATGAGTTTAACTGTTGACTATTCTGAGTTTCTAATTTGAATCAAGGTTTTTTGGCTTAAATTTTAAAATTCAGAGTTTTTTTGGCCGAGTAAAATAATTTTTTTGCTCAATTACTCTGATTTCATCCAATCATGAGAAAAATGTTTCAACCCAATTACTCAAAAATAGTGCAATATATTACTCTGTTTTAACCAAAAGTGACATTTTACACTCATTCCTGCTATTCTCTTTCCTCCATTTTCAATCAGTTATTTCCCATAAATTTACTCCAGCAATCATTAATCAAACCGTATGTATATACGTTACATTTTTCACATGCAATGAGCTAAGTGCCATGAAAATTATTGTGAAAATGACCTACTCCCATGTGGAAGACAGCCCTTTACAAATTGTCAGCTCTTTTCCGCGTCTAGGCCTCTATTTTACCGCGTCTCGGCCCATTTTCAAAACACAACACAATCAAAGTTCTTGACAAGAAAAAGTTAACAAATGCACATGGAGGTATTTGGTAGTTTTTTTGGTATGATATTTGGTAGTTTTGGAGTTTAAGTATGTTTATTCACTTTAATACTTTTAAGTGCATGACATTTGAGATCATTCATTAATTAAAAGGGGTCTATTATGGAAAGGGAGATCGGTGGTTAGAATTGGATTTGATTTGGTCTTTCTTGAAAATGATTCGATTTGGTCTTAAAATCATAAATTTAGACAAAATTCAATTTTATTTGAAGAACGTACGTAAGACCATACACCACAAACCAAAATATTGTTAACTCTACTCGTTATAGAGAAGACTACTTCAGTTATGCCGGACCTAGATTTGTTGTGATGTTATGGGAGAGAGAGAGAGAGAGAGAGAGAGAGAGAGAGAGAGAGAGAGAGAGAGAGAGAGAGAGAGAGACTCTCTCTCGCTCGCTCATGATGCTCTCTCTGGCTCTCTCGTCTCGATCTTCCCTCTCTCTCTCGCTCTCTCTCTCTCTCTCTCTCTCTCTCTCCTCTCTCGCTCTCTTCTCTCTCCTCTCCTCTCCTCTCCTCCTCTTCTCTTCTCCTAGCTTCTCTCTCCTCTCTCTCTCTCCTCTATCGAGCTTCTCTCTCATTCGTCTCTTTCTCGCCCTCTCCTTACGCTTTTTCGTCCAAAAAAAAGAAGATATTTTTACCCAAAAAAGAAAGAAAGAAGAAGATATGATTAAAGCCTTCATATGTATTATTATCTATGGTTAATCTGATATATTTATATAAATATACATCCAATGTTCGTAACCTTTCAAATGGTGGCAGCTTCCGTCTAGATTTTAAATTCTCAAAATATGGATAGTGGATTTGGACAACTGGATTATTAAAGGCCAATACGACTTATTATGAATTGCATTAAAATTTACTAGTTCTCGTAATTTTCATTGATTTCGTTTGGTCCCAAAATTCATGAATTGGAAAATAATTATTCTTGTGTTTCAAAAAACGGTGTTTCAAAAAAAAGGAAAATAATTATTCATAAAAGAATTGTGAGCTTGCAAGAAGCTACCTAACCCGTACTACGTTCACATGTCTATAGGTTCATCAATACCTAAATATATCAACTAATTAACTAATAATAGTACTATAGTATAAGCAACGATAGTTAATTTTAAATTATGACAGCGAAAGTTGGAATTTGAACTAGTTAGAGATTACAAGATGGCCATTAAACTAGCTTCAATAATGTTGACTGGAATAAAAAAAGAAACCTAGTGGGCTGGTTATTTATGCTGAGGCAAGCATGACGCACCTTTTGGTGATTGGGAAAACTAGTTAGTATTAGACTATCTCTAACTGTTTCCTTCATTTTTTTTACAAAATAAAATAAACTCAAAATAAGATTGTGATTTGCTCCAATAGATCTCCTCATTTTTTTCCTCAATTATTATTATATTCATTCTTCTTCTTCTTATTTATTGCAAATAACATCTTTTATTTCATAAGATTTTAGATTATATTCACTTATTTTTAAATTCTATAATTTAACCAAACTATCTACCACATTCGGTCAATATTTTAATGATCTTGGTGGATCCTGAAATAATCTACCTGAATATTAAGTTATTTTAATCAATATTATATTAAGTTTGTCTTATGTTTAGAGTTGTTACATGTTGTATTAAGTTTGTTCTGTTTTTTATTAACTTTGTATTAGTTATGTATCTCAATGGTATTGTTTTCTATTTTATTTTCTTTTAATTATATATTATAATACAAAATTATAAATTATATTTAATAAATAATTATTGGTAATTATATTTTAAGAAGTTTAATCAGTATATACATATTGGATATAAAGTTATAAAAGTTATGTTTAGTGTTAATATTTTATTTATGCATAAAATAAAGATTGTCAAAAAGTAAAAGACCATTATGTAAATTTAAAAAAAAATTGACATCAAAATGAGGTTATGAATAGTGTTTTCTCAGATTTGAAAGAATACTATTAATATCTTCATTTTTCCCTCAAAATAAAGTACCTTTGGAAATAGATTTCCCTTATTTTGATGCATCATTGGAGATGTCTTTAGAAACTATCGAAATTTTTTCATTGCAAGAAATTCCGGGAAGCGCATAATTATTTTGGGCCAGAGATAAGAACCGGTTATTGGTAGTTGCTAAATTATTTCTCTCCAGTTGTTAAGATTTGAACCTAACAATGCACCTCTACCATTACAGCATGACTTTTATCAGTAGAAATAACAGATCCAGGTAAATTATACATGCATCAGTACCAGTACCCCTAGGGAAGAAGTCATTTTGTTATGTTAAAACTAGTATGGGAACTATAAATTTACGTTGGAGCTCCATTATAACAATTCAAAGCAATTTACTTTATTCTTATATAAAACGTATTTTAAAATCGACCTATAACTTTATTATGAACTAAAAATGATATGTCGATCGATCCATCAAAAACAAGTCTTAGAAAATTTTCAAAAAGGAAAAGAAAGAAGAATGCGATTAAAAGAGAATAGAACCTCAACTTCAGGTGCCTTTGTATAGTCAAATTGATTCCAGTTAAATCATACAAGCTATTTCAAAGTAAGACGATATTTATTTACAAATATTCTGTTCTCACACAAGGCAACCGTGGAAAGACAAAACACATGCAAAGGAACCATCCGCCTATGTGATTATGTAGTTTGCATACTTGTATAAGATATAAACCGTGTTTTGACAACATCTAAAATAATAATTACGACACACATAAAAATAAAAATTCAGACGATACTTATCATTGCTAATGCTCCGGCGCATAAATCGCTTTTCTGCATGTGCTCTCTCTCTCTCTCTCCTTCACATTTGTATATATACACAAACCTACATAGTTTCATGTCTCCCTCTTTTTATATATACAATATACATTGAAGCCATATCATGGGGAACTGCCTGCGACACGACAATGGCTTTGCTGGAAAAGATCTCGAACCCGAGCTCCCGGTTGAGATATTGGAGGAAGGTAAACTGAGTAGCGATGAGGAAGGAGGAAGTGAAACATCAACACAAAAAGAGTCTAAGGTGGTGAGGATCAAAGTAGTGGTGACAAAAGGAGAACTTAGACAAATCTTGGGTCACAAGAAAGGTATCAATTCCATTCAACACTTAGCTCATGTTCTCAAAGATAGTGGCAGAAACATCTCCAGGGCTTATGAAGAAGAAGAAGAAGATGAAAACTGGAGGCCTACGTTAGAAAGTATTCCTGAGAATAATTATTGAAACTAATCATATCTATATATTCAACTAAGATTCCAGTTTCTCCTCTAGTTTTTTCTTACCTTTTCCAAGACGGCTGTTTATTTTGTTGTCTATGATTGCTCCTTTTTAACCAATGTTGTCTCTAACATTAATTGGTTTTCTATTACTTTCCTTGTTTTTTCCCCAGGATGTTTGGTGCTTTCTGTTTTTGTTAGAGCACTAATTAACTATTACATGTCATCATGTGTTGTCTTATATAGTTAATGAAATGTGGCATTTTTTTATATGTGGTCGAAAGATCAGTCTTTTACGTACAAAGAAGCTTTAAAGTTATTTTTATCAGTGGATTCAGATCCTACTATGAGAAGATCATAATAGCTTCACAACCTTTCCTCAAGGATACAAATACATAAGGCCCATTGTTGTATAGAGACAAAATGGGCTTTTCAGTGCACCATGGTAATATAATCATTTTGCGACTGAATATACCAAAAATAAACTTTTGTCAATTAATAAAAATCATAATACAGTGAAACCTCTATAAATTAATAATGTTGGGACTACACCAAAACTATAATTTTTATTAATTTATAGAATTTATTAATTTATCGATATACTAATTGATCCAAAAACTCAATTTGGAAATATAAAATTATATTATTTTATAGAGATTTTTAGTGTATATTAATTTATAGAATATTAATTTAAAGAGTTTATACTGTATGTCTTTTCAACAGCCATTGTGCTTTGTTGTTTTCTTTGAAATACACCATTTTTCTTTGTTTTGATATTTTTTTGTTTTTGTTATCTTAAACCATTTTTCTATTTATCTATTTTCATTTATAAATTTAATATAACAACATTTGAGCGGAAATTCTGAAATTGGGGTTAAATATACCTAAAATCATGCTAAGTATTTTGTACGGCACTGATACATATGTATTCCTTTTGTATACAACGTTTGGATGCATATATACATTAAGATATATGCATCCTAGAATGTTGAATGCATAGATTAAGATATAAATTAAGATATATGATTCTCAGATTCTCATCAATTCTAAGGGAAAACATTTAGAGATCGCAGTTCTCCTCACCGACATTCAACTACTATCTACTCAATTTACTGCTATTGAATTTAAGGGGGTGTATTCAATCTAACATTTGAGATGATTTGATTTTTAATGGAGTTTTAGATGATTTCAATAAGTTGCAGAGATCTAGTTGATCTTTGTTAAAACACTCTAGAATATCATCTAAAACCATGAGATTTGAATTTTAATTTTTTTAACTAAGAAACTCCACCCAAATACCTTAAAATCACCTGAAAACTTTAAAACTCCATAACTTAAATTATGTTCAACAACAGTGGATTTCAGAGAGTATACTTTACGAAATATCAAGTTCAATAACAGTGGATTTTAAATGAGTTTTTAAAATTCATGTTTGAATAAGAGTGAATTTGTCATTTTAATACAAATCAGCTAAAACTCTCAGTTGAATACATCCCTCTAAATTTATTCCTAGAATTGACTGTATTATTTTTTTTGACTTAAATGAACTTGTTTGACAGGCTCATTTTGAAATTAATTGGTAACCGATGCAATCTACATGTACATTTTTCATAGTGTTAGCCAAAAATTTAGATGGTCAAACATGTAGCTACAGATTTTCAATCGGTCTTCAAACTGGTGTAAATGTTAACTTTTCTATCAAATTTTAGATTTTTGGTAGAATACATGCGTGAGTTGTTGAGTCAGTTTTCTTGTATTCGTAAAACCTTCAAAAATTATCTTATGGGTTTCCTCTAGTTAGCTGGATTTTTTTTGTATTTTGAACTTCATGAGAAGGCTCGTCACATTTTTTCTTAGAAAATAGAAAGCTTAAATGTTTATTTGGAAGGGACTGTGTTGTATAATGAATTTGGAGTCAGAATTAGAAATGTTTTTTTCTTGACAAATAACGTCAGAGATGTTTATTGTGAGAAACCAGGCAAAATTTTTAAATACTGATAAATCACATGCTTAGAGAGAGATATAAAGGATGGGCGCGAATGTGTATCAAAATATCATCCAAGATTTTCATATCGTCGTTTCATTATGTATTTTCTATTTTATTTTGGAACAAAACTTAGGTACACCCCCCTTGGGGTGAACCTTTAAATCTACCTCTCATTCCATAATCAATCAAAGTGCCACGTAGATAATTAAATAAAAAATATTAAATTTTATTTTTAAATAGGTAGAAAAAGAATAACGCCAATTTTATCGATGCTGACGCCGCCAACTAAACCGTAAATTTTAAATTCTAAGCTTTAAGCCTTATATTCTAAACCCAAACCCTATACCCTAAATCCAAATTCTAAACCCTAAACTCTAAACCCAAATCCTATACTCTAAACCCAAATTCTAGACTCTAAACCCAAACTGTAAACCTTAATTCCAAACCCTATACCCTAAACCAAACCCTAGATCCTAAATAGAAATCCTAAACCCTAAACCCAAACCCTAGACCCTAAACCCAAACCATAAACCTTAAATCCAAACCCTAAAACTAGACGCTATAGGATTTACGATTTGGGTTTAAGGTCTAGGGTTTGGGTTTAGGATATAGGGTTTGGATTTAAGATTTACGGTTTGGGTTTAGGGTCTAGGATTTGGGTTTAGGGTATAGAATTTGGGTTTAGGATATAGAATTTGGGTTTAGGGTTTAGAATTTGGGTTTAGGGTTTAGAATTTGGCTTATGGTATAGGGTTTTGGTTTAGAATTTAAGGTTTAGGGTTTAGAATTTAAAATTTACGGTTTAGTTGGTGGCGTCAGCATCGTTAAAATTAATGTTATTCATTTTTAGTTATTTTAAAATAAATTTAATAGTTTTTATTTCATTATCTACATGGCATTTTTATTGGTTAGGAGAGAAAGGGTGAATTTAAAGGTTCACCCCAAGGAGTGTACCTAAGTTTTGTTTTTTATTTTGGGAATGAAATGTGACTCGTCCAAAGTTGACAATGGCCTAGATTTCCAAAACAATCATCCTTTTGTGTCTTTGTTGTTGTTATTGTTTCTATATCAAATTGATGATGAAATCTCTCAGTTTCTAGTTTTCACGGTAATACTTAACTTAACTTTTTCTAAAATGTCATGTATCACATTTGTTTTTCATATTAATTTTCTGTAATGTCTTTTTTTTACTAAACTTTCTGTAGTGTCATATTACCGCATTTATATAGCTAAGCATGTATTTTTTTAATTGAAGACTTCAATGGTCTATTACGGATAAACTTATCACAGCCATTTTGATTTGATCTACAAAGTAATTCAGTTTCGAATTCTTATATTTTTAGAGAAATTAGGTAAAAGAAAAACGAAACCAAATTAATCAAGTAATAATCTTTTTGTTGACAAAAAGTACTATGTTTGACAGAAGCTCAATGTGATTATTATCATCACTAACCCTTAATCAAGTAATAATCAATTAACCAAGTAATAATCTTTTTGTTCAAGAAAAACGAAACCAAATTAATCAAGTAATAATCAATTAATCAAGTAATAATCTTTTTGTTGACAAGAAATTGATTCATTATTATGTCACGTCCATATCTACGGTTTAAATGATTGGATTTACTAATATCTCTTATGTATTAGGTTATAGTTGATGATAAATTCCTAACATATATATAGCAAACATATAATATAATTGTTTGGCAAAGGAAAATATCAAACTTTAGAATATTCTTTCGAGTTAGTACTTATAACATATCCCCTAGCTTAGGTTTACGAGTTGAATTGCTATAATCTTTGCTATCTAAGTAGTGGGATTGACCCACATAAAATACAAATAATTAAATCTTGATTAGAATCATCACTAACCCTTTTTCCAAAATGTTGGAGAAAGTGTAGAAACGTTGGAAAGACTAAACCCTAAATCATCTCCATTACCTATCCAACCCAACAAAACTAGAATCAGATATCAAAATAACAATAGAATACTACAATCTTCTTATGGGTAAAAATAGTATAAGCTTTTGCGTTCGAGAATCTATAATAAGACCATGGAACCAAAAATTCACTCTTTGGAGTCTCATGTTCTCGAATTTGAATCTCATGGCGGCGGAAAAATGTGTAAATGAATTGAATCTATAGCCTAAAGAATTTGGCATCCTTTGGTTTATAGAAAATAATTAAGCTTGAAAACAATCGAAAAAGCTGACCCATTTTATTATATATCTTAACATATAGTAATCATTAGTATTGATGTGGATGCATTAATAATTTAGTAGGACCAATGCTAAAGTTTATAAAGAAAGAATCCTATAGTCCGGTGAAAAAACATAATGATGTTTACAAAGAGAAGGCAACTTGTAGGAGTATTGAACCTTAAACCTTACTTTACCTTAACCATTGGATCAACTTTATATTTATTTTTTTACTTTTATGTATTCCGAGTCTTTTGACTAATGTTGCTAACATCATTGAGGGATCAACTCATCAACATGTGCAGCTTTAATCAGGGCCCCTATCTAGATAAATTATTTTCGTCTATGGGGACTTTTTAGCTTCGAGTCACTTTCGAATATAGCTTTTTGTTACTTATAAGGGGGAAATGGTTTTACTTTTTACTTCTCGCTTTGCTTTTTGATGAATCTTAGGTGAACCTGAAATCTTTTCTTTCTTAAGAGTTAGAACACAAGCTTATTGTAGATCTTTCTTTTTGAAAGTATCTTATTGTAGATCTTACTCGTAGAAACACTAGAAACTGAAAATCAAGCCTATGTGATGCCGCATTCCAAATGATTCAACATTTTGTTACATTAAACACACGAGTGCTGGTTAGGACTATTGTTATCAGTTGATTCATTGAGTCCGAAACCGACTTAACAATGTTTTGATTATCATTTGTGGCGCAGAAGGAGCTGCCAACCATCAAACAACATTGAATTTTTGGGTTGAGCTGCTGATTAACTTTTATATTGGCTGTAGCTTTTTTAGTCGAGTACAAATTGGTTCATGAAATTTTGGTCCATAATAACATCTCTAGTTAATCAACGAAGAATACCGACTAATCATTGAACATGGGAAAGTAACTATGGTCCAAATACTAAAGAACATGCCCTTGACACATTGTGTGCATTCAGCAAAATAAAATAAAAAAGATCAGGTCGTCGATCAATAGTCCACAATTACACACACACATAACATATTGATATGTTTACAAGTGTAAAAAAACTATAAGCAATTGGAATGGGTAGGTACTTGTCTGAATATTTGGTTTTGTAAGAAATTTGTTGAAGGAAAGGAAGACATGGGCGATTACAAAATAAGGTAAAACCTCTTGCAACCACAAGAAAAGATTATAAAGGGACAAAACAGAGTAATTGAGGGGTCTTGGGGAATAACAAAGGAGGTGAAAACCTTGCAACCACATGAAATACACAAATGTCATTGTCACAAAGATAATGAGACCACACTATTGTCTTCTACGTCTGTTTTTGTTTTGATCTGATCATCGACAAAGAACCACACATAAAGCAAATGCACATTTTAAATAGACCCAATCAGTCCCCATCTCTCTTCACATGCCCATCGAATCGAATCTCCTCTCATTTCTTCCTTTGCTTTGTTGGACTTAGATAGAATCAAAGAACACACAAAAGTGTTAAAACCCTTATCGCTATAACCTCTACCATCTTCATCATCTCTCCTTATAAAACACTCTAGTACTCTCTCAATCTCTAAGCTCTTTATAAGAAATGGTGAGTTTTAGTTCACTGCTTTTGTGTTGACTCTATTTTCTCTGTCTTAACGGTTTTGATTGTCTTTAAAGGTTCATGTGTCATCGCATGGAGCAAAAGATGGCTCGGAAGAAGCCTTCGTTTACAGAGGAAATCCACCGGATAAGTCCAAAACCGGTTGATGGTTAGGCGCCGGTTTAATCTTAGGTACAATTTCCTATTTCCCTATCACACAAAAACCCAAACATCCTCTGTTTCTTCTTTTAACTAAAATATTTCCTCTGTTTTTAAGCTCCTCTATTTTTATTTAACTAAACATTTCCTCTGTTTCTAAGCTTCTGTGTTCAGTTTCTTTTAACCAAATGTGAAGGGAGTGAGCTATCGGAGAGAATATGCGCGATGGGCATATCAATGAACCTAGTGACATACCTAGTCGGATATTTACACATCTCATTAGCCAAGTCAGCGACCATAGTCAAAAATTTCATGGGAACACTCAACCTCTTAGGACTTCTTGGTGGATTCTTGGCTGATGCTAAACTCGGTCGGTACAAGATGGTCGCAATAGCGGCCTCTGTCAAAGCTCTGGTAAAACCCTAAAACATGGCGTTGTAGCTTGTAAACTCTTTACCTCTGATTCTTTATTTATGTGAAAAAAAACAGGGAGTGTTGCTATAGAAAGTGGTTACAACCATCCCAAGCATGAGACCACCACCATGCGACGATTTCAGAAGACTTCACCATCAGCGCGTAGAAGCAAACGGTCATCAGTTAGCTCTTCTCTACGTCGCTCTCTACACCATAGCTCTAGGTGGAGGAAGAATCAAATCCAACGTCTCGGGGTTCGGGTCTGACCAGTTCGACACGAGTGATCCGAAAGAAGAGAAGCAGATGATCTTCTTCTTCAATAGATTCTATTTTTCAATCAGTCTCGAATATCCCTTCGCCGTGATTGCTCTGGTCTACGTCCAGGACAACATGGGGAGAGGCTGGGGTTACGGGATTTCGGCCGCGACTATGGTAGTTGCGGCCGTGGTTTTGCTCTGCGGAACGAAACTGTACCGTTTCAAGAAACCGAGAGGAAGCCCTTTTACTATTATATGGAGGGTTGGTTACTTGGTGTGGAAGAAAAGAAACGAGAGTTACCCTTCGCATTCGAGTCTTTTAAACGGTTACGACAACACAACGGTTCCCCACACAGAGAAGCTAAAGTGTTTAGACAAAGCAGCGGTTGTCACAAGCGAGAAGGATTCGTGGAGCGTGTAATTGACGATTTACTCACAGATGACGACATTCACCGTGGAACAAGCCACGTTCTTGAGATGACGATAAGGGTAAGGATAGCGAGAAAGAAAAGTCTGAGTTTGAGCTTTAAGGACATTCCATAAAAAGATAGACTTTTCTACGAGTTTCTTGATCACTTCCTTGTAATTTGCTTTGAATATTTTCACTTTGTTTTCGTAATTTTAAGTATAGTGTTTGTTTTGCCACATTCAAGAATCTATATTATACTCGCTCTGTTTCATATTATAAATAGTTTTAAAAAAAATTATTTGTTTCAAAATATAAATAGTTTTCATTATTCTATGTATATTGGGTATAGTGTAACCAATTGACTAATATAGACTTATTTATGATTAGTTTAACTATACTTAATTTATATATCAAATGTTATTTTTAAAAATAAAAATATTTTTCTTCATCTTTGTGCATTCAACTAAAACTATTTACATAAAAAATAGAGGGAGTATAAAGGACTTCTCTCTCCTATTTAAGTCACTAACATGTATTTTTAGTGGATGTTAGCATTATGGGTAAACAATCTATTTGTTCACAGAAATATAGTATACTAATAGTTCTAAAAAAATTTCATGTTCGTCCTAATTGCACACACTTTAAGTATATAAATCTATTTACCTCTATTGAAATCCGAAACCACTGATATCATACCCGAAACCATGATCGTCCAATTTTTTATATCATTGCTTACAACCTCAATCAACCAACTGAATAACTACCTTTTTACCCTGTTTTGCTTTATTTATTGCTTTAATTAGATTTGCCTAGCTTAATCATTGATTCATTTGAGTTTATTGTATACATACGCTTCCTGAAGATTCGATCTCTAAATACTATAACTGAACCTCTTATTTGAGAGAGGAAAGTCACTCCTTATGGTAATTTGAGTGATCAAAACCCGAGACCACTGATATCATACCTGAAACCATGATCGTCCAGTTTCTGATATCATTGTTTACAATCTTAATCAACCAACTGAACAACTACCTTTTTCACCATGTTTTGTTTTATTTATTGATTTAATCATATTTGCCTAGCTTAATTATTGACTCCTTTGAGTTTATTGTGTGTCCACGCTCCCTGTAGATTCGATCCCTAAATACTACAACTGAATATCTTATTTGAGAAAGTAAAGTCATTCCTTGGATAATTTGGGTTATATCAGCACACAGACAAAAATTTAGCTTGGTTTTACTAGTTTAGATTCTAAACCGGTATCAAATCATTTAAACCGATCAAACCAGCTGGTATCGAACTGAAACAAAACACCGACCCGGCCTGATATCCAAATAGAACCTGACCCAACATCCTACTAAAGAGTTGGGTCGGGTACTATTTGAATATCAAGTTGGGTCGGGTTTTGATTTCAGTTCGATACCAACTGGTTTGATCGTTTAATTGGTTTACATTTATGGTAATATTTATGTATGTAATTTAAATTTATGGTAATAATCATACCAAAAACCAAAACTTTCACCATTAAATTGATACATGTAATAATAAGATGGAACTGGAAACTATGTCACATTTTTCTAAGTCATGTTATCAATTTTTAAAATAATCATATAAATGATATGATAACTTGATTACTCATCAGTTTACTCTGATTAATAAATCTAAATAAATCTTAAATATTTGAATGTTCATAAAATTTTGAATTTTAATCGAAATTGTTTGCTAAGATACATTTATAATTAGTTTTTACAAAAATATAAGTGGCTAACTTTTTATCCTAAGTTGATAATAAGAATTATTATGTTTACAATTTTATTGATTATATATATGATTTACATTTATGATATATAATCAAAAAAATTATACCTTAACTTGTTTTAATAATTTTTTCAAAATATCAAATATTTATCCTTAATTTATACATGCCATATTAAAATAGAAATAATATCACATTTTCCAATTAAGAAATGTATTGATCTTTTAAAAAATCATGTATATGGTATGTATTTATAGCATGAAGCCAAATTTTGTTCTTACCTATTTTAAAAAATTGCAAAAAAATTATTATTAAATTTATACATATCATAATAAGATAACCCATATAGTAATAACATCTTATAGTTGATGGAGTTTCAACTTGACAATTATTTTTGTCAAATAATATAAATATTTCAGATAAAAATATTCAGATAATTTTATTATTTTTGATAATTTACATAAAAATAAATATTTCATATATAAAATATTAGGATAATTAGGCTTTTCCTTGACATTAATTAAGATAAAATATAAAAATCAAATATAAATAAAAAGAAACAGAAGAGGCTGATGACTAAAAAAACAGAAGAGGCCAAACAAACCCGCGCCTATGCGGGATGGGATGATTCCGTATTCTATAAATACTTGTTTTCTAGAGGATACACGAAAGAAAAGTTGGTGGAAGAGACTCTCTAGCCATGGATGTTCATAACAAGTTTAATGTATAGTGGGACCAGTATCTTTCACGGAACCGAGGAAAGTGATAACTTTGCTGAAGTGACTGAGACAGTACGAGGACATATCGAGTCCATCAAAAATGCTTTAACCAAGATAAAGCATAGTCCTTTGGCAATATCTCTTGTGACAGAAGATATATTAATGCTTTTATTATCTTGATATGGCTCTTGGCTATGGCAGTCTTCTAATGTTGTTGAATATAACTCGTTTTCCTCTTTTGTGTATACAACTATCATATTGACCTACTTTGGTATAAAAGAAGAAAATCAACTACCAACGTCCGATCAATTTACTTGTTCAGTTTCATACTCATGAATGTGAATCATTTGACTTCTTCACTTTCACACATTATATTCTAGAGTCATAGATTTTGTAGATATATGGATCAGACATGTTTATGTTATTTTATATAGTAGAAACTAACATGATGTATACAATGATTGTGAGAACAATTTATACATTGTTTTGAACAAAATCTGTGCCCATTGTTCAAAAGATTGATTCTATTTCTTGATTTTGGATTAAATATATACACATCATTTGTATAATTCATAGACTATATCATGTACTGGCTTGTTCTATAATTATATGAAAATTTTTAGATGTAATGATGTGGCTAGATATGTCTGCTTTACATTTCTAACTAGATATATAAGAAATAGTAGATAAATGTTATCAATTAGTTATATTTTAATTAGTTACCTTTAAAATCTATCAACCTTAAATATGTCACATTTCATAATATCAAAAGTTTAAATTTCACAACATAACATTTTACATTCATATGTTGTCTAGTCCAAAATTATCAAATTCACAAATAAACCCTCCCACAAAAAGTATTATTTAGGTGCCATTTTATTTTTAACATACAATACATGAAATAATTTTGATCAATAAAACTATACAGACTCTAATGGCAAACATAAGTGGTCTTTTACGGGTTAATTCACTACTAGACTTGATAAAGATAAATTTTAATCTCATATTCACTACTATATTGCAAGTCCAGACATGTTATTGTAGCATTAAGAGTGATAATCTGTACTTACATATGTTTAAAGCACCAAGAATACAAATTTATTATTTAATCAAAGAAAATGTGATGCTTCAAGAAATTAATTTGCAATTCAAAGCAAATTCAAATAAACAAGTTCCAATTCAACAAGAAACAAAAGAAATAACAATTTTAGGTAAATTGCTTAAGGAGAAACTCATGGATATAGGTAATCAATTTCACATGACTAAGTTCCAACCCAAGATGCTAAACCAATCAATCAATCAAGTTCCATATGTAAAAGATCACACAAGTAAAATCTATTTCCCCGATTTAACATTATCTTAATAATGCACCTAACATCAATTTTTATTGGCTAATCATAATAAAGATTACATTAATCACAAATCTAAACAAACACCAAGCACCATGAACGTCATTTCTATTAGCTAAGCACCTAAAGCACAATATTCATTCAAGCATTTTCTTTACACACATTGTACATGCAGTGAAATAACATATTATCTTAATCAATTTTATCAAGACTAATCTATCATTAAGAACATCTCATAAACTAGTAAACATGTAAACTAAGCATTAAGCATCATAGTTCTTCATTTAACCATCTTAATCTACCTAACGCATAGGTTCATGACAGACTACTCACTAATCATCTTGATAACACTTAACCAATCTTAAGCATAATCATAATCAAGATTGAAAGCAAAATAATCAAAAAACATGAGATTTAAAAGAAAAATAGCATAAACAAAGGAAATGCCCAAGAAGTTTTAGGTTTACACAAAAGATAATAGGATATATTTCTCTTTAGGTTTAAGTTCTATTTATAGTATAAGTCTATTAATTTGGTGTCAACATGGTCAAAGTGACTATGGCGGTCTCCGATCACCCACTATGTGAACCGCCGCATGCACTCCACCATTGCGGTCAGGCCTCAACCGCTTTGTAGACTGCCATGAGCTCTTCGTTGTATAGATGGTCGATTCATGACAATTAGTGGTGGTCGGGATTGAACCTTAATGGTGACTGCGATGCGTTCTGGCCTTGTTATGACAGCAGCTACACTGGCTGCTATCATCGTTTTTCCACATCGCTCTCGGTTAGGACGCTATCTGGCTTTGCCATGCGCCTTGTCAGTTCTCTTTTTCTAACCTCCATGGTGGCTTGGTCTTGGCCTAGACGTAAACTTCCATCAGCTCATTTCCAATTCCATAGTGGTCAAGGCTGGACAGCTACACGCCTTGCTTTGTTTGATGTTGCCTCAATGCATTTTGATTCGTTTTTGCATTCCAAACCACTCAAAAAGCTCAGGTAACTTCTCAAAAACATGTAACACACAAATGCACATATATATAAGCTGAATAAACTCAACATGAATGGTTAAAAGTGGTAAAAACACAAGATATCAAGAATTAATACTCCATATTCCACAACCGACATCATAAATTGCTTTGTGATATAACCTATTAAAGGCACAAAACCTCTTCTACAACGTGACCACTTATTCTCGTTTCAGGTACACAAGGAACTTCTCGGTAACACTAGCTTGCTCATAGTACTCTAAACTAATCAACCACAAATCTCTTCAAACTCACTCAGTAAAATCTTGTAAAACCTTGTGTGATGTTCGATAAAAAGAGACAAAAGCAGACGAAAACAATATCTCTCATATTATTCTATAAAAGAAAGGCTTAGTTTCTTCTCATTCCATGAATGCTCACTTCCATAAACAACATCAATCTTGAACTCTACCGACAACTCAGCCTCTCGTTGTTTGCATGGTGTTGATTCACTACTGGCTTCTTCTCTAAGAATTCAAACTTGGGCCTATGCGATGAATAGTATGTGCATCTTAGCCATGTATATAAGTATTGGTCCTCAACTTGTAAGTTAGAGGTCGCTCTTTTTTTTTGGGGGGGGGGGGGGGGGGGGGGGGGGGGTTGCTGCATGTTTGACACAATTTCCATACATATCTATGTTTAAATTTAACACAATGAGCTTACGTTGTTCTTGTGTCGAGTGACTTCGAAATAACCAGGGAGGAAATCGCTCAATGTTGCTTTGTGGTTTGTGAAAAAATTTAGGGCGAGACAGAGATCATTAGATCAAGTAGACTATCAATGAGAATTTTTGTCTCTCTCTTATTCTATGATGTTGCCCCTATATACACCAAAACAAACTCTACTTCAAAGAAAATACTGAGTTTAATTTCCAAATATCATGAATCTTTTTTAAATTTCATTTTGTTAACTACATGTGTAACTGTTTAATTAATTATCTTTTCCAAACCGTCCTTTGTAGAATTTGATTAACGAAAATGTATTAAACTAACTTTGTTCTATTTTAGAATATTTTATAATGTTATTGTTAAACACGAACAGAGCCAATCCCCCCTACCACACCCAAAACACACACACATTTTGTAAAACGAAAAACTGACATACAAACAAACTAAATTTAAAATTTAAAAATAATAGAATTAGAAGAAACAAAAAAAAAAGTTGGATGCTTGGAGGTTCCAGATTCGTCGTTACGAGGAAACGAAGGTGAGACAGAGAAGCCAAATAATTTTCTCCCTCCTCCCACCATTTTTATCAAATCTCTTCATCTTCTCTATTTATAAAACCTAATTTTCCATTTCAGACAACAACATAAACTCACTAATCATTTACAAACATAAACTTGAGCAGGAACCGAAGAAAAGGACAGTTATACCCTTTTCTTCTTCCTCTCTTTCCTTCCCACCACCACCATCTCTTCTCCCTCTCCAAGAACGTTAATTCAAGACTCGCCTTTTCTAGTCTTAATAACAATGGGAACCGAAGTCATCAGGCCTCAGAACTGTCTGGTTAACCGGATGAGAGATTCTCCGGCGACCATTTTTCACCATCCCCGGAGAAACCATTCTCACCGGAAGCCGCCTCTCCGACCTGACCAAAGGAGACGGTTCGGATCCGTCGACTTCAGAACGACGGCGAAGGACGTCGTCAGGAGAAGAGGAGAGTCTTTCGATTCGTTTTCGAACATCAAGACTCGGAGATCCGACGCACCGGAAGTCTCCGCCGGCGATATCTACGCCGGGTCTTCCATTTTCGTCGTCTCTCCGGCGCCGAGTTCGCTGCCTTTGCCGTCGTTCTCGAGGAGGAATGTTAATAGCCAGGTCGTTGTTGTTTCCGTCGATGATTCGGCGTCCCAGGATCTCCGGCGACTTCTCCGGCTTGAATTTTGAGTTAACGCGGGAAACTTAACGGGATCGTCAGCTATGTAACGGTTCTCTTATGTATTTGAATCTGGGAATCGTTTCCGTTGTTGTTTTACTAATCTGTCCTTCCTCGGAATCATTTGTTTCTAGAAAGGGCTGGGTCTGAAAATCGTATAAAAAAGTACAGGGTCAGATTTATAAACAGATGTTACATATTAGCTGACTTTTCAGTTTTATGTGGTTCTTCTTCGTGCGATATGGATTTAAAAGAAAAATAATTTTCGAGTTCGGAATGTTAATTAATTACACAATATGGGTAAACCCTTATATTAATAGTTAATAAAACTATTAGCTAAATTTTAGCAAAAAAAAAACTATTACTCCCTCCGTTTCAGATTAATTGTCATTCTGGAGAAAACTTTTTGTTTCAAAATAAATGTCATTTTAGAATTTCGATGCAAAATTTATTAATAAGATTCTTCAATCTATTTTTCTATTGGTTAAATTATGGTTAGGTGTATAAGTAATTGTATTTTTATCTTGAAAATATATATAATTATATGTTTTCTTAATATGTGTGCATAAGTCTAAAACGACAATTAAAATAAAATGGAGGGAGTAACTTTTTTGTCGGCTAATAATAATTATTAAACTAGCTAAGTTTTGGATAAAATTTGAGAGGCAGTGGTGACATTGTCTATTTCAACGAATATGCGCATTCCTCAAAGCTCTATTTTTTGACAATCTTCAAACACCTTTGAAACGAGAAGTGGGGATCAGTATGATATGGTTCAAGAAAATCTTTATTTTTACAGACATTTGGAATTCTGAGAAATAAACATTTAAAAATCATCAACCTGTAATAATATATTTTACAATATTTCACAGTTCTTTTTAAAAAATATGTCATAATTCTCTTTAAAATATGATATAATTATTTTTTTAATATGTCATAATCGATATATTGAGAACCATAATGTAAAAATTCTAAAAATCTGTACAATTTCACTTACCAACAATTAACGTGACGGTTTTGGTAGGAGCATGTACGTACTTTAATAAATCGATTGTGGCGTAATTTTTTGCCGACCTACCACATCTTTTTCGCCACACATCTTACTTACCACCAAGAGGGAGCTAGTATTCTAGAAACCGAATATGTCGTAAGTTTTGCCTACCTACCACATTTTCTTTCTGCCACATACTTAACCTACCACTACATCCCCACTTGGGTATCTCTCTTAGTATGACTTCGGTTTGGAACGTTTGGTCTGGTCTACCAATCGATTAATTAGTCTTTTTGAGGCAATCATTCAAAATATCAAAACGCCTACGGTACTAAATGCACAACGACACTAGCTAAACCATATGTTTAGCTTGACGGCGACACGTATATTTTCGTTGTAGCGAATGAACAGTGCAATGTTTCAACTGTTATAGCCTTGAATATAACAGTGGTACACAGGTCGATATACATTGGGTCTTTAATACCAAAGTATACTGAATATTATGTAAAACATATACTGAGTGAGTCAAAAAGCTGTATGCACTTTATTTTTAATCAGTGTGTTACGGACATATTACGAACTTACACTGTGTAATCTATTGATAGATATGATTCTTCACATGTTAGAAAATAGAAAATCTTAGTATCCTCATCAGTATCTATTTTAAAAGAAAGTAGTTATTTTTATTTTGTTTTTGCTTAATGAGAAAGTGGTTAATTGGTTAACAATCTAGCTACAAGCATACAACTGTTTAAAAAAAAATACAACAAATTATAATTACACACACGATATACAGTTTAAAAACTAGCATATATTAAAAAAAATAGCATATGTTATCAGGACATATATACTTTAGTCCCATGCAGATACTATCCAACACGTGTTTCTGTCAGTCTGTTATTAATTTCAAAAGATTCGAGACGTCTATGATACATACTGACAATCCTGGTTATATGAGATTCCGAGGTTCAATGTTTTTTTTTAAGGTTCAAAGTTGTGAACTGCGGAAGTAATAAATTAATAGAAATCTACATGCAAAACCAATATTTGATTATTTTTATTTTTTCTTCGTTTTATCAGTGTTTTGTAATCTCCAATCGGATTATTGATAAACGTATTAATAGTACTACATAATATCATTATACCATTAACTCTCTTTAATTTACTTATAGCATCTCTAACTCAATTTTATATTTTACTGCAAAATGAATAAAAAATGGAATAGTGAACAATAAAAAAGTGATTACTCCGTAAACGAAGTAATGCTATTTTTTTTTCCTCGATCCATTTTCTATTCCATTATACTTTTAGAGCACCTTCAACGCGTATATAGTTGAGGTTTTAAGGGGGTATTTTAAGGAATGGAGACCATAAAAGGGGTGAAACCGAGAGAGAGGGTAGCTAAAGAAGAGACGGTTGAGCAAGGTTTTCAGCACTGTTTGCGGGCCCCACTAACACATGGCGACCCACAATTGGTGCAATTTTTTTTTTAATCAGAAAAATAAAAAAAAAAAGTAAAAACCCAAATGAGTTTTAGCGTTGCTGATGCTCTTAGTAGCTAGATCGATCTTTTATGTCGGCGAAATGGTAACTAGTGTCGAATATGACTAGGATTTAGCATTTTCGGTTTTGCATGGTACAGATTACACCACGTTATATACAAACTCTTTTACTGATTTAGCAACAAAACAAGATAATTAATCCTAATATTAGATAACATGTGAACTAAACATTATTCCCACAAAAAAATCATTATTCCAGAAGGATAACAATTATTCCCATGCAAGAAAACAAAAAACAAAGAACGATGAGGAGCATACATACAAACACACATTAAGGATTGACAGAAACAAACACAAATAGAAAACAAAACACCTTTATGACTTTTCCAATTTTTGAAGACTTCCGTTTTGATTAAGACTTCCATTTTGTTTAGCCACTGGTTTCGCACCCAACTTTTCCACAAACTCTTCAAGATTCCGATCCGACGAACCACCGCGAGCCACCGCCGCTTCCGCCTCCTCCTTCCATTTCAAAGCATTCTTCTTCAGCTCCGTTGCCTTCTCTCCTTTAGTAACTTCTCTCAGCCTCTCGGCCACTTCCTCCCTAGGCACCACCCTCTCCTCCGTCTCTCCACGGCCGAGTCTAACTCCCGTCTTTGTAACGTCGATCATGTAAACCGCGTCGGTGACTTGATCTCCCCACTGAGGAAAACAAACCGTTGGGACTCCACTAGATATAGCTTCCATCGTTGAGTTCCATCCACAATGAGTCACGAAACAAACCACGGAAGGATGAGCCAAGACCTTCTCTTGCTGACACCATTCCACGACCTTCCCTTGTTTCTTGACTTCTTCAGGCAAAACATGTCGCGCCTTGTTTAGACCTAACTCTTGTTGTCTAATCACCCACAAGAACGAAACGCCGGCGTTTAACACACCGAACGCAATCTCGTTGATCTGTTCTTGTTTTATGTAAGCGACGGTTCCGAATGAGATGTAAACAACGGAGGAGACAGGCTGTGAGTCTAGCCACTCCATGCAATGATCCGTTGTCTCGGACATATCTCCTTTGATGTCATCACAAATTAACGTTTTCGCCATTTTGTAAAGCGGTCCGAGCGGTTTGATAGCGCCGGGGAGAGAGAGACTTGACATGTGGCCGATGATATCTTGCTCCAAGGAGTAGAAAGTGTCGACGAGAACAGCGAATGGCTTGTGAAGACGTTTGATCTGATCTATGATCACTTCTCGCAAAGCGGAATAGGGAGTGAAAGGATGAATGAAAGAAGGTATCTCGTCGTGCTTCAAGAGAGGCATGCCAGGGATCTGGACATCGATCTCGGGATCAGTTTTGGTCGGGAAGTCAACAAGCTTGTGGTGGTAATAGTAATACGAGGCTAAGCAAGCACAAGACTGGACCCAGAGAACAGCACAAGGGATTTGGAGATCTTCCGCTACGTCACAGATCCATGAGACGAATGGGTTGCTGATGAGACACGTCACGGGCTGTTTCGTCACTTCCTCGTAATGTTTTACGAGGTTTTTGATCTCTCGTTGTCCGACCAGCTCGAGGTGTGGTCGGAAGATGGTGAAATCGTGTCTGCTCACGTCGTCGTCGGGGAGACCGTCGTTGAAGAAATCGAACCGGAGGTAACCTTCACCAATCGGTTTGAGGGTACGGTCTTGGATTTTGTTGGCGGTTCGCATCTTTTTGCCCCATGATTCTGTGGTGACGAAAGTGACGAGTAAACCCTTTGAAGCTAAGAGCTTCCCGAGACGAAGAAGTGGATTAACGTGGCCTTGTCCCGGGAAAGATACAAGCATTACATGAGGATGTAAAGGAGAAGATTCTAGTTCCATCCTTAGAAAAATGGTATCTCTTTTTTTTGTGGGCTTTTTTTTTCTTTGTTAAGCTACTCTGTTACATGTTGGAAGACAAGAGTGAGATGCGCTTAAATACAAGACAAAGAAGGTGAACAAATTTTCTTTTTAAGATTAATAATTACGGATATCTCAGTATTTCTCAATTTTATTAAATGTATAAAACCCTTAAATTGACTAGAAAGATATGACACTCAAAAAGGTGACTTGGTTCAGTGGGGTGACGTAGTTATATAACGTATCACTCGTATGTTTCTGGGGTGTTATTTCCATTTTGAAAACCCAAAGAAGATATTTTTTATATTAGCCAAAATCAAGAAGAGATACAAGTACAAGTAAACATTAACTTTTCCATATGGCTTTATGGAATATTCGAATAACTATATGATCATATTTAGGTCCAAAACGTTCAAATTTCATGGTTAACTTGTCGTTTAAACCTTTCTCACGGCAAGAGCATCCCCATTGGTGGGAAGGCTGATTTGAGGTTTTCAATAAAAAAAAAAGTTAATATTTTAATGTGTTTGTGTATTTAATTTAATTGTTTTAGTTAAGTATTGATTAATGGAAGAGAAACGTATGTCATTAAAGTTTTAACAGGTTTTTAAAGTATCTGTTCTGATAATCGTGGCCATATCTCTTTCCTACGTTTCTATATTTTTAGTTGGTTAGATATTCTTCTAGAAGCTCATGCCATTTTTTTTTTGGACAACTGAGAAGCTCGTACACTTGGAAAGATAAAATTGTGGAAATAATGTATTTTACTGATTAAACCAGGAAATTGTAACTACCTCTATGCAATAATAATAAGAGTAGCAGACGTAAATTAAATGCGCTGTACCAACTGAATCGATAAAATTAATTCTAAAGGTGATGATTAATACACTTACAAATTTTGACCACCGTGAATAAATATTTATCTTTTGGCATCATAAAAACTTCTCTTAATATCTACAAAAAGTTATATGCTTTCAGTTAATTCATATTTAAGAAACAATGGGAGTCAATAATGCATAGCAAGCCCAGTGAACCAGCCACCATTCACCAATATGTAGTGTCGTGTTCAAATTCAAGTCTAGCAAAACCCTTATAATATCTGCTTCTTCTAACCGGTTAAAGTGATACTGACCCTAGCTAGTTGACGAATGGGATATATATATTTTTGGACAGGGATAGTCCGTTAATGGACATTATTATCAAACAAGAAAGTACATAATAAAAAGATTAGAAACGGCGTGGCAAAATTAAATACTGTTTCTAAAAGATACATGTTTTAGATTTTTCATATTTATTAAGAGAAAACATAAAATTTTATTTACCAATGCATTGTTTTTCTTAATTAACAATTCCCCATAACTTTAAACCAATAAAATTTTAATAAACACAATTATATTTTTTGGAAATGTACAATTTTCATTAATTAATATATTGAAAATGTAAAAAATGTATCTTTTTAAAACATATTTTTTTTCTATGGATCTTTTAGAAACAGAGAAAGTACCTCTAGTTATTGTATTTTTCCGTCAGTAGAATCATCCGAAGTCTAGGAAACTAAAACTCTGTTCTATCATTAGTTCCACAAAACTAAAAAGTGACGTGTTAGGATTCTGTTGGTTAGCTAATCAAGTGGTCGAGAGTCATTTCCACCTAGTTTCGTTCAAGTAGTTTTTGTTTTTTGTTTTCCACCATTCACCAATATGTTTCGTTCAAGTAGTTACAAGTAACAACTCTACTGTCCTACAAACAGTAAAGATACAAATGGGTTTTGTCTTTGTTTCACACTGCATTACTATTGTCACATGCATGTATTTATCTTTCACAAGCTGCCATTTCAATACGTTTGTATATATATTTAAAATATAAATTCTAATAAATTTTTTGTTTATTTTTTGTACACCAAATATTTCACTAAAGAACATGGTGCAAATTAATTTGGTCAGACGTGGATCTTTATAGGACGGTTCAGGTGATGCAGTTACGCGTAGATCTCATAAGACAGGTAGTATTGTCAGTTGTCGAATCGTTTATATAATCTTTCCCATATCATAATAAATCAGTCTTATAAAGAAAAAACAAGTTATCAGGAGTTCATAACAATGTTAAGAAGAGAATGGGCTAAGGCCCGTTTAGCTAGATAATCGATCTCTCAATTTCGACAACAAGAAATATAAGAAAAAAGGATGTTGGAGAAAACAAAGGAGATGTGATGAATGTCCATTAGGATTCCAAAAATCTCTTTTATCTGCATATTCTCGTTTATAGCTCGGACAAACGTTAGATTATAGGAGGCCAGTTTGAGATCCAAGAAATCAAGAGTCGTTGCCGTGATGAGGACGGATCTGATCTTGAGAGCTTTTATCATTAGAGGAGAGTTGACTAAATTTTTGGTAACAAATCCTTGGTGGTAGTTTGTGGAGACTTGTAAAATATTTATAATATATTAAACTTGTAAAATATTTATAATATATTAAACTAGTAAAAATAAATTTGTTATTTAACCTAATGAATCAGTAAATTTAAATAAAAATTAATCAATAAAAATCAAATTTTTAGTATTACTTTGGTTTTATAATTTTTGATTCACACTTACAATTAATTTTTATAAAACATATAGATTTATACAAAATATGATATCTATATATAAGTTGATGTAAAAATAGTATTTGTAATTATATTGAGTTTATTTTTTATTTATATGATATATATATTAATTTAATGTGATATATGAATTATTAGTTATTAATATATTTCAATAGTCTTAATTACCAATTACATTAATAGTGATATAGAAATCAATAGACATTACCCTATTTTTAAAAAATTGGCAAAAGTTATAAATTTTTATAAGAAAAAATTATATGTGTTCCAATTATATTGATTTCATGTTTTATCTTTCAAAATCCATATTATTATTTTTTGAGATTTAAGTGTAATGATGACACACAAACGCCAATTGTTTCACATGTTTATAAGATATTAGTAGCAAGGGCAAAATAATTGTCAAAATAAATATGTAAAACACTATGTTAATTATATACTCCTTCTGTCCCACTATAAGTGGATTTTAAGGTTTTTGCACATGGATTAAGAAAGTACACATTTTTATGTAATTGATCTTGGTAATATAAAAATATCATTAAATGAAATTAGTTCAACCAATAAGAAAATGATACAATATCTTTTAATTGGTCACAAAATTGAAATGATATTAAATTCTATCTAGATTTGTGAGAATATCATTTAAAATGAGACAAAATAAAAAACCTAAAATATCACTTAAAATAGGACAGAGGGAGTAAATATATATATATATATATATATATATATATATATTATAGAAGACTGCATAGAGTAAAAAAAGTACAGATTTGTAATGGGATCGAACTACGTGAAACATGAACTAATAATATAAATATGAACTACGTGTTTTCTCACACCCTGAAACAAAAGATAGTACAAACATAAACGCTTTGTAGAAAATAGAGACAAATATTAAAAATTATATGTAAACGCTTGTAGTTGTAGAGAATAGAGAACATGAATATACATGTACATCAAAACGATGCAAAATAAATATTGTTTTGAAAAATCACACTTTTGCATTCTTAACGACAACAACGATGCACAGATTTCATAATAAGCATGGAAATAAAATACAGTATCAAACATGAATAGAAATTGTATGTGACAAAAATAGTTATACCTTTTTATAGTATGAGAACATAAGATGCTTTTGCGATGGTCGTTACTCGTTAGTGTATTAGTGTGTTAGACATTGAGTAAAACTGCATGTCATTATTCACACACAACAAAGAAGATTAAAAAGTCTTCAAACTAATGTATAAAAATTGAAATTTTTCTTTAAACATTTTAAAAGAGAAAAAGTGGATACCTTGTATGGTATCTCCTTAATGTTGACCAAAACTTGCCAAAAATTTTGAACTCTTATGCGACGAACCTTCATTTACAACACTGAAATTTTCTGAGGACCGTTGATTACTACCATTTGGATGAGTGTGCAGATGCACACCTTGAACGGATTTGAGAGACACATTCGGCGGAGCTTACATGAGCGGTGTGTTAGAAATTTGATCGCCATGATTGTTAAACTTTGAGGTGTTGGATTGTTCTTGCTCTTTGTCTTTATCTTTATCTGGTGTTTACGTATTGTAAATTTGGATTTTTTACTTTTAAACAAATATATGTGTGGAGTTAAAAGCAAAAGAAGTGGAGATCGTGGAAGTAGAAATAGTGGCAGTTATTATGAAAGATATTTTAGATAAACAAATGTGATAGAATCTTTTTTAAAAAAATTAAACAAATTCCATGTGTCAGTATTTTATTCGCCAGGCAACTTGCAATCTATATATATAAAGAAGAAGAGCTCTTCTTAAGGAGCCACGTAAGTAATTCCTTTCATCATATGCTGACATCTGTCCCTCTCCCCCTAAACTCACCGTATCATTTTCTTTGTCTTGGGTTTTTGGAGATGATTTTGGGCTTTTTCACGCATAAAGGCCCGTCGAAATATATCAAGCTAAACGTCGCGTTTTAGGAGTTCGCCGTCTCGCCTCTCGCATCTCTCACATTCATACTTCGAGCGATCTTTCGTCTTCTTCGTCGGGTGTGAGATAAGGATGTAACTGATTCACCCTCATAAAGCTCATGTTAATGAATCACACACGATTTCCATTCAATGGTCTTTGGAGAGGGAGAGGGGGAGGCGGTGGAAGCTCTGCTATAAAAAGGTACGAATCGATACTTTCATAATCACAGTAGAGAAAAAGTTTGAGACATGGCTAACAATCTGGTCTTCCTCTCCGATTTACAGGATGGCCATTCTTTCTCCTCCGTTCAGGTCCGCCCTGCTCCGATTTTGGGAAGCCAGAAACGTCCGGCGTGGTGGAGAGCTTATGGGAGTCCACATGCTCCTCCTTGATTCTCAGGTAATCTATTAAACTCTAATATTTGTTCATAGTTTAAATAATATTTTCTGTTAAATTCCAGACACATCTCCTCCTTCTTGATTCTAAATTTTTATTTTCCATCGTGTTTAGGAGTTTCTGCTGTAGTTTTTTGGTGTTTTAATGTTTGATATCTTCTTTTCGTAATGTTCGTATTTTACGGCTGTGAGAATTATCCGTTTCTGACTATTAGTTTATGAGCTTTTGATGTTTGATATCTTCTTTTCATAATATTCATATTTTTACGGCTGTGATAATTCTCCGTTTCTGGCTATATGTTCCACCGTGTTAGATCCTTATTACAAACATCTTTCGTAATTATTTTCTGTTTCTAAAAACTGAGAAATTCTCAACTTTGACCTGTCTAGCCGTGTTGTGACCTTGTGGTACCGCCACCTGAGCTTCTGCTCGGTTCCACTGACTATGGAGCGACGACTGATCTTTGGAGCGCAGGATGTATACTTGCTGAGCTCTTTACTGGAAAGCCTCTCCTTCCCGGAAGAACAGAGGTGTTGTTTCCCACTATTGAATCAATTTAAAATATTGTGTCGGAGCAGAAAATGGATATTAAAAGAGAGAATTTTGTTTTCTGGTATGAACAGGTAGAACAAATGCACAAGATCTTTAAACTCTGTGGATCACCTTCTGAGGAGTATTGGATAAGATCGAGATTGCGGCATGCAACCATCTTTAAACTTCAACATCAGCACAAGCGATGTTTGGCTGATACGTATAAGGATCTTATCCCTTCTTCAGCTTTGGCTCTTCTTGATGTTCTTCTAGCTGTAGAGCCAAAAGCACGTGGAACCACATCCTCTGCCCTTCAAAGCGAGGTTCTGACTTATGAACTATTCTAGATTCAGGCTTCAATACTTTACTGGAATATTTTTTACCGAGATATCAGCCAAGGAAAGAATTTGATATCAGGCTTCGAGAAGAGGAAGCAAGACGGGAAGATTCAGATCATTTTAACCCTTCTGGGTTGTTTATCTCAGTGAACACTTAATGAATCCGAAATTTTCTCATGAGCAGAAGGAAAGGTGCGAGCAGTAAACAGAATGAACGAAAACGGTTTTCAAAAGAGTCAAGAGCTGTACCTGCTCCTGGTGCCAGTGCAGAGTTAGTGACATCAATACAGGTATCTTTCCACTACTCTCAGGATCTATTATTCAACGCATCTCCCATTACTTCCTTGAATCGTTTTTGGGAATCTTTGATTATAGATAGGTAAGTCCATATCCCTTGAAATTCATCAGTACGATCCTCTCAAGCTTAGCTTTTCTAAACTATCAGCAATAATAATGTCTTACTCTTCTCTCTTCCTAGCCGATTTGTACGTGGTTGAATCTAAATGTGATCATGATTGATTCTGTTTAATGAGTGCATCAATAATTAGTTTTTATGTATATAGTCTATATTGATTCCCTTGGTACGTGTGTTAGTCTAAACATGATCATCTTTGATGCAATATGATGAATGCATCAAGGTATAGTTTTTATGTGTATTAGTCTATAGTGAGCTGCTTGGCACGAGGATTAGCCTAAATTTTATCTGTTTGGGACAGTATGAGTGAAAGTATCAAGGATTATGATAACGTTGTTAAAAGAGGTAGAAAGCTTATGTAGATTACTAGATGGTACCTAAAGCTTTGACTATGAAGGGAACACTCTGCTGAAGATGGCAAAAGTCTCGCTCAAGAGATTATGAATATGTGGCCGACACTTACCAGAAAGCCCTTTTGGGGAGCGTCATAACCCAGACACGTTGAAGAGCCTGAATGAGGCTGAGTGAGTCAAGGAGTTGGAGCATAAAGAGTATTTTCATGCCATATTTGTGAGGCGGAGCGTGAGAAAGGTATTTTGGTTTTGCAATTATATCTTTGTAAAACGAGTTATACTTACATGTAATGAGTTATTCAGCAGGAGTATCATGATGCTGTCAGACATTACACTGAAGCAATACAATGAAATCCAAAAGACCCAAGAGTAAGTCCATTCTAATATACCTTTTGTGCATCACTATTGTGAACAACGGCTTCACTGTTATGTTTTCCTTTTTGGGCTTACAGAGAACCAGTGAGCTAAGCATATTTTTTCCCTTCTTCCACGCTATGCCTAGGGTAATGCAAGACCTGCGATCTAGAACATACTCACAAATAATGTAATGGGACAGGTAATGAAACAAACTTCGATTTTCTAGATGTCTTCACTATTAACAAATCAATGTTTGGCTAAGATTTGCTGCAGCAATTCATGTTTATGTTAATGATCTCTCACCGAAATCCAACATTTTTTTGAACAGATTATGTCTGATTCCAAGAGAATCCACCAGTAAACAAAAACACATGTGGACCCAGATGAACATAAACAAATCCAAAAGCATATAAACCTAAACCCAGAGTTTTTACTTTTTGTAGCTCTCGAACCAAAATAAGATTGTTTCAGGGTAATCTGATGTAGCATTGTCTTTTTTTTTTATCAATTTTGTTTTTGTAAGACAGAGATTTGAAATGCTTACACTACTGCATAGCTCCAAAAAACTGCCAAAAAAAGTTTCAGTACTGGGGTTAGTTCTGAACAAGAAAAACAAAATTTCTTAAGCAGCAAGTTACTTCACCCTTGGATGAATGACTAGGTGTGGTGCATTCTCTTTATGTTTTGTTGAATGTTCAATGAGGACTTAAGCGGGTGATGAAGCTCCGGAGGATGAGATGGCTCAGGTTCCTTGGAGCCGGGGTTTAGAGAAGAGAAGGAGAAGAGGAAACATAAGCTTACATTGAGATCTTTGAAGGCAAAGATCATTCTTTCTACGACCATGATTCAAGGGCTTTGGAAGCGAGTTTACGTACCTGAGGCTCGGTTCGCCAATAGTATACTCATTCCAATTGGTAGAAACTGAGTTAAACTACTTCAACTACTGTTTTCATAGCGAGTAAGTAGTCACTGTAGGATTTAATATTTGGCTTCTTGGAAAAGAAAAGAATATAAAAAAAAAAATTAATATAGAAAAATATATGGATCAGTAATATTTATTTCAAAATTCTAATCAATTATGTTGATATATAATAACACCTATAAGATACATGTATATGTATAAATAGAAATGATATTTTCATATGATCAATTTATCTATCTTAAAATATTTATATTTATAATCAAGAAGTTACTTCTTTTATATCGTATATCATTAGTTTTAAGAAACAATGTATAAAAATGTGAAGAATGAAAACCTCTTTTGGCAGAATCTTCTCGCATTTTGATAAATAAGAATAATCTTTTTTTTTTGTGTTTTATATGATGTGATTATATTTAAAAACCTTTCGGTGAACAAATGTGATTTGTTTGGAGTTATAACATATAATATAACTTTAAACATGATATACTGTATATATATATATATATATTTACTTATATATTAAAAATATTAGATACTTTAAAAAGGTAAAACAATTTTGCTAAATTTGTTAAATAAAAAATAGTTTATTTGTATACAAATTAACCAATATAAAATAGTATACAAAAAATAATAGAATGAAAATAACAAAATCAACAATTAATTATAATCTGAAAAAATAAATAAAAAGATATCTTAAAAAACTAATCAGTGTGGATAATATGTTTATTTGATAAATATTTCAAGTAAATATGCATACTTTTAAGTATTACCTGTCAATATTATTGTTTGTACTATCTAACTAATTAAAAAGTATAATGAATTAATTATTATTTTCTATAATATCTAAATCAATATGTTTACAAGAAAATCTATAAGAGAAACTAAATGTCTCAATGGATTCGGAAGAAAAAGTATAAAAGGTAGAAATAATTTATAATTGAATTCTCAACTACAACATCGAGTAAATAAATGTATTTCAATTACTGATTATAATAAATTAGTATAAAGTATATTTTGAAAAATGTGAAATATTAAATAATGACATATGTGTTATAATTTTTTTAAATTAAACAAGCTTTTACCAAGTTCAACAATATTTTAAAAATATTCAATATAATCTAACTTAAATATAGAGTAAATTAATTATTTTAAATTATTTTACCAATTAATATATTTTAAGTAGTTTTTTATTTGCTTAGCCGCCCGTAGGGCGGGTTTGACCCTAGTTTAGTATATAAAGGAAGTGCAAGTCAATCGGAACCTGAAGCAAATCGTCTTTTGGTTTCAGGTCAAACCGGTCAGATTATAGATAATTGGTTTATCTTCTTCTATATTTGAAATAAAAGATAACAAATTAAAATAATAATATATACTTCTAAAAATATCAGAATTATAATTTTGTTGCCGTAGTGATCGGTTTGGCTCAACCGAGCAATCTGGTCGGATTTAAAACAATGCCTAACCAACGCAAGTAGCTCCTTCACTCCTTCAGTAACGTGGGAATTATTATTTTCTACCAAACCCTATATATAATTTTTTTTTTGAACTTTAAACCCTATATTTTCTTTATATATATATGCTGTAACCAGCTGCTCAAAAAAAAAAAGAATATTGGTTGTGACCGGTTGGGATGTAACTACAAAATTTTTGTTATAAAATTTAGTTTTTAGAGTTTTAAGCTTTAACTGTACTTTTGTAGCTGTGAAAATTTAATGAGAAAAATGTGATTGAATGGTTGAACTATAGCTACAGATTCTTACTGTAAAATTTTATGTGTAGCAATATTAGTTGAACCCCTACGATTTTTATTTAGCTATTTTGAAATTAGAACATCAATGCCAATAGTTATTTATTTGGTAAAATTTTACAAGTTAGTATCAATTAAATATAATTTAATCATAATTATAATTTTAAAATTTGTCTAACGTAAAATTTTATGTGTAGCAATATTAGTTGAACCCCTATAATCCAACCAATTACCCCTACTTTTCATTATATATGTGTGACATATATGTTAGGCTACATATTCACATATAAGTTATTTTTACAACGTAGATTTGAGGAAAAAGATATGAAAAATTCTAGTCGCTTTGCTATCGGGTTTGCAAATCGAGGAAACCCTTGAAATCTATCATTCTAGTGCCGACGAAGCCGACTCACGTCGGCGCTGGGATATCTCAACAGCCCTCGGTCTCCTCTTCATATCTACCTCTACTACTCTTTGTCCTCTCGTGTCCAAATTAGATCTAGTTTTGATGTTGGTTAGTATGACCACCGCCGTCCTGTCTGCGATGTTGAATTCACCAGAGTTGCTCCCTTAACTGAGAGCTCCCGGAAATCGTGCTCAGTCATCACTGCTTCACCCTTCATCGCTTCACCCGTCGACAATCATCCGAGTTCTTTCCCTCCTCTCTCCTGGTCAGTAACCTCTACACGTCGCCATAATTCAGCCTCGCTGAATTGGAACGCTAGTACATCTAGCGACGACACCTCAACACCCTCTAAAGGTTCTGCGCACGCCCTGAGGTTGAAGCCACACCATATCCCCTCTCCACCAGATCGGAATCTGCAACCGCCACCTCTCCCCTGCACCATTGTTTTGCCGCCAACCAGCCACCACAACTCCTCCACTACATGTACAATCCCTCATCTGCTCTCCACAAAGATATTTTCTATAGAGGATGTTGTTTCGGCTACACCACCGTCTTTGCTACAAACCTCCACCACCATCTTCTCTGCCCCTCCAATTGGTTGCCGCTACTCCTCCACCGTCGACACAATCTCCTCTCCTCAAACCACCATTAATCTCCGCCGGATCCCTACACATTTGATCTCTATGTGAGTTATGTGTAGATTGGACTCGGCCTAAATTTAGTAACCAAAAATCCCACCATCACCTAAACTATCTCAAACTGTAGGGTCCAAACAGTCGATTCACCTAGTCAACATTACGACTCACCTAGTTGATTTCTTTTTGGTGTACATCTGCACTCCAAGTTACTGAGCCTAGAACAGACACAGTGAATATTATTCGTCCGGAAATGATATTTATTATCCCATCCGACGAGTATTCTAGAACCGGAGGTCTTGATTATATTCTCTTTCACCAAGGAATTTTAGGGGAAGGTCAATCAACTCTTTTCTCTTTAGCAATACATGCATCTTTAGAGACGGTTTACGACTTCTCTTAAAACCCATTGATTTGTTATTTCAGCGTTGATCTTGACTATATTGCATTCCTTCGAATGCAGGCTTTATGACTACAAATGAAGATTTTCTATGAATCTTTTTTCTCTTTTGCAACTTCTATTTGTTATCATGTTTTAGTTGTTTTCTCTTATAAGTACCATCGAGCATTTCTCCGGTTGTCCAATTTAATCCATTAGATTTTTAATTTAATACAAACTTTCAGTGTTAAAAAAAAAATATGTTTTACATAACTAAACAGATTAACTGCCACCAAAACAATCTATTTCCCTGTCATAACTTTCATATAGTATACTTTTACGTAAAGTTAAACCTTAGTTCTATGTCTATTTTTTTAAAGTTAAATACTAGTTTCCCACAGTAATAAAGTTTGAAACTTGTTTCCCCCAATTTGATGGTTTGGAATCAATTTTTCAACAAAAATAAATTTGCTTATTTTTTTTTCTAAATCTGGTAAAATATCAAGAAATTAACTTATCGACCCCCATAAAATGCAGCCATTGGATGCAATTATAAAATGCAGCCATTAGCCAATTATGTTAACCTTTTGAGTCAAATAAAAAAATAGGAATATAATAATATAGTACAAAGAAAAACATACTGAAAATAGTGATCATAAATACAAATCTTAAAATAGATTTTTTTCAAGTGGCAAAAAATAGATTTATTAAAAACATAGTTATATATACTCTGAAATAAAATTTACTCTGTTTCTTATATCTCTATAATATTATTTAAGAAGTCAGTTTTCTATGTGTCGCGCTCACATTAACTCTCACGATGGTTGATTACATTGATACCCTTAATGAATTAATAATATTACATTTAAATACTATTATTGAATTTTTTATTTAGTTTCCGTTTAAAAAAATTCCAAATAACATATATAATAAAAAAGAAACATTTATAAAAAAATTAAAACAAAAATATCTATATATATAATATAATTTCATTAAAAATAAAAAGTTCACAAAATAAAAATATTCCAAATTTAAAAGTTCACAATTTGTTTAAACTGCTTATTTTAAGAGATATTGAAGAAGACAATTAACAATTAACATCTTTTGATCAAATAATTACAAAATATTTAAAAATAACATAACACTATATACTTTTACGAGGTCGATTTATTATATTTTGTCATTATTAAAATTATTTGTTTTCGTGATATTAAACTTGATTTTAAATTTTATGTTTTTATTTTTGTGGAACTTAATATAACCATAATCAAAATACCAGCAAATCTAATTTCTAAGATTAGTTAAAATAAATTTCAGTTTATCATTTAATAAATCTAAGACATAAAATTATTTAGAATCTATAAAATATTTCTATTATTGTAAATATTGATATGTGTTCATAAGCTTCCAAAAATGTATTAGTTACTTATGTATGTAACTTCATATAGATCATCGCTTTATTTTTTATTTTGTTTTAAGAAACCAACATATAATTTGATAAATATTATGAAAATACTTGCACATTTAAACGATAAATAAAGTTAATTTGATTTTACTTAATTATAATAAAAAGTAATTATGCTTTAGTTTGATTTTGAAAGAATATATTTAACTCAATATACTCACAACATGAGTGACTCGACTAATCCAACTTGTATCTAAAATCATAGATTTAACTACAATAATAATATATAACTTTATAATAATAATAATTTCTTTTATAAATGTAAATTATAGAATGACTCAAAACCTATTAACAAATGATAATAAAATATTAACCAACTGTTACAATTTAGTTGTTTTGTAAAATTTATATATATGCATGAGACTGTAGAATATTATCGTTATATTAATTTATGTGATTTGAAATCAAACACTTTAGTTTATTTTTTATTTCATTCTAAACACAATATATTTTAAGTTATACATAATCTTTATCAAATATATTTACATATCTAAGACAACAACCAATGTAAATAAAAATAAGAAAATTATTTATAATTTTCATATATTTAAAATAAAAATAATATAGTTGAATTCAGAGAAATAGATACAAACCAATATATCCAAATGATAACTAAATCGACTATAAAAACAACAAAACCGACTAAATATAACATATCTAAAATCATATGTCTAATTAAAATAATATAATATTTTTAATATAAATTTTGCATACAAATTATAAATCAATTTAAAGTTAAAATTAAATAAAATAAATTATTATTGTATATTTATTTTATAAATATTTATACCCGTGCATGAACACGAGAAAATCACGTAGTCAATAATAAAATGTATCTCTTAGAATTTAAAAGAAATTTATTATCGTCAGAGTTGGATTTATATAACTTAACATACTATATAAAATAAGGTCAGATAAAAGTAATTACATATGTGTTCCGTTCTAAAACAGAGTTATTTCCGGCAATTTATATACTTTGTGGCACTGCCACACATACTCATAACGTTTTGGACTAGACGATATGCGTGACATCAACTGGAATGGAGCAATAAAATTACTTCACGCTTTAAATATCTAAATGGGACACTCTAATCCCGAAGCCACGTTTTCTAGTAGTAGCCGAAAATACTAAAAAGGGAAACAAAAGTAAAAATTAATTATAATCAAAGACCCCCACCATTTGAAAAGAGTACAAGCAACACCAAACCCTTTTTTACGTAGAAGCAATCTCTCTCTCACCCTATAAACACTCGATAAAAATACGTTCATCAAACCATATTCAAGAAGAACCAACAACTAAAAAGCTAGATTTACCTGAAGAATATCCAAATGTCAACAACATTCAAATCGATAAGAGACCGGACATATTCAGGTGTAGGAGACCTTATCAGGCTCCTCCCGACAGGAACAGTCTTCTTGTTCCAGTTCCTGAACCCTGTCCTAACCAACAATGGACATTGCCTCCTTATCAACAAATACTTAACCGGAGCTCTTATCGTTATCTGCGCCTTCTCTTGCTGCTTCACTTGCTTCACCGATAGTTACCGAACAAGGGACGGCTACGTTCACTATGGAGTCGCCACCATGAAGGGTCTCTGGCCAGATTCATCTTCGAAAGATTTGTCTTCGTATCGGCTTAGAGTTGGAGATTTCGTTCATGCTTTCTTTACTCTTATTGTTTTCAGTGTTATTTCGTTGTTGGATTCTAATACTGTTAACTGTTTCTATCCTGGCTTTGGTTCCACCGGGAAGATTTTTCTTATGGTTTTGCCTCCGGTGATCGGAGTTATCTCCGGCATTGTATTCACCGTGTTCCCTAGTAAACGTCACGGAATTGGGAACCCCTCGGAGAACAACGACGACAATGATTCCAAGATAGAGAAGTGATATGATCTCCACTATATATAATGTGCATAATAAAATGAAATGACCAATATTAAGGTTGTGTAAGTTATACATGAATGGTCATATATTGTAATGTTTTATCTATTTATTTTCTTGTGATTTGTTATTTATATTTGTGAGTACTGAATTACTGATCATATGTTCTGTGTTTTTTATATATAGGATTTTTTATCCAAATGTTTGTTGATGAAACTCAAAGTGCATTTAGCAAAAAAAAAAAAACTCAACGTAATAACATATCATAGACCAGGATTATCGGGGGAGATATTAGAGGGTTTTTAGTGGTATGGGTCTCACTTTTTTTGTAAAAACCGGTCACACAAACCGGGGAAGGTATTAGAGGGTTTTCTTCAATTTTTACACTGTTTGCGGATTCCACTGACATGTGGCAATTCGCGAATGATTCGTTTTTAATTTTTTTTTTAAATTAGACAAAAAAAAATCTCCAAATGGGATTTTAGCGTTAGTCATGCTCTTACAGCGACTATCTTTTTATTCTATTAGTGAACAAGCATCAGTTAATTAACAGACGTTTAGGAATTAGAAGACATGCATATGCAAGCACGCAATTCTAAACATCCTTAAATTTTAAAAGAAGGAAGTATAGGAAAACAATTGTGGATAATAAGAATATGTCTATACTCTATAGGAATGGTAATGGAGTAGAAAAGAGTGAATTTTAATATCTCGAAGTTTTATTCTAATTCTTATCTATTTTAAGGATATGATTATCAAAAATTAACCAGTAGATTTATATGAAACATGGATGGTGGATGTCGTGAACTAAAAAGCTAGCCTAACAGATTAATTAAAAATAAGACTAGTCTAACAGAAAGAACTTCTAACCGTTTCGTTCTTAGCATCAATAATTATATAATAGGACCGAGAAAACATTCTTTTTGTGTTCTAGAACAAGCTGATCCTACTGTTCCTAATGTTTCAATTCTTTTACAAGCCATTAAAGCAGCAGAAAAAATAAGCTCTTTCTCTAATGGTGGCAGTAGAGAGCCATCCGTGAATTCAGGTATCAAATTGATGAAATCAGGTTTAATTTAGCTCCAGTATTACCGACTACTGAGAATTTTTTTTTTCCTCCAAAATTTGATGTCGAATCTATAGGAAAAAAACTTCATGAGTAACTCTTTTTATTTTTTTTTGAAACACAACTTCCATTAAACATAACTTCAAAGACTACAAAGGCAAAGGCTAGAGGGAATTAAGCATCCTCTTGGAGACAAATCATAAACTACAAAGGGAATTAAAATCAAACAGGATAAGTCTTCATATGAAGATGACAGCGATTCAAAACAAAGTTTGTCTTCTGCTTTAGGTATGACGTACGTGTTTGCAGACGTTTGGGGTCTCAGTATGGGTATGTCATACTGTCAAAATGCCCCATAAAGAAGTAGAGTTCAGAGAATCGCCGATGCAGATGACTTCAGGTGATATAATGACAACTCGAAAAAGTATTGATTTTAACTTCAAGGTCATGAAACTACATATCTTAAAGATGGTCATTGCGTAAAATTAGATGTGCATATTTATTTCCCAAATTTATGCTCCAAGTTTGAAGAAATTTGAATTATATTCAGATTATAGAAGGCAGAGAAGATGCAGTTTCTTTATTCTGAAACACAGTTTTCTGTGTGTGGGCGACATTATTTTAATCAGAAATGTGTTGAAGGTTACTATAGAGGTCCCATGAGCTGGAGAGTAAACGTGTATTGTACTCGACTTGACCATCTAGGTAAGAACTGACTCGTATTCAGTTGTTTCTTCCAAGTTCCAAGAGTACTTCTGCTCACCATACAGTCAAAGGCGATTTAGTTATAACCAAAGTTCAATCTCGTGGTAGCTTCGTACATTCACCCCCCAAAAAGTAAATCACAAAAGATACATGGAAAAATTAGGAAATCTTATGTCTTCATAAAGTTCGGCTAATGAACTTAAAGATAGACACACACCAACTAAGGAACTCTACTTTATATGGTAACGTTTTATTCATACTAGAAGATGCCATGCATACACTATTCAGTGGTTACAAATAACTAAGTAAATGTTTTAAGCATACAATCGTTTTCTTTAGTTATATTCTACAACACATCTTGACCAAGATCACAACAATTTAGAAACAACGGAAGCAAAACGTCTCATGCAGAGTCAGAACCCTTCTTGGTCGTCTCCTCCTCAACAACTGGAGCGTACCCGATTCCATTCCGTTTACTCGGAAATATAGCGAAGATAGCGGCCGACGCAACGCCCACAGCCGGAGGCAAAGCCATGACCAACGTCTTCTGCGTTTCCCTAAACCGCGGATAAAAGCAGCTTGCGGTATTAGCATCAAGCAACACCAACGTCCCAAACACAGCCACCACGAAACCCGCGTGAACAAAATCCGCAATCATAAGCTTGTACTTAGACAAATCCACGGATCCTGGATCCGCGTAAGTCCAAAGACCCTTCTTGGTGACTATACCATACTTTCTTGATCCATCGGTGCCTTTGAAACTATCGGTGAAACATGAAAACACGCAAGAGAAGCTGCAAAGAGCGACGAGAATGCTTGACAAGACCTTATTAGCTGTGGAGCATTCACCGTCGTTTGTGAGGACAGGGTTGAGTAATAGGTAGATGAAGAGGGTTCCTGTTGGGAGAAGCTTTATGAGACTCTCGAGGCCTGTGAGGGATTTGTTTGCCATTGATTCAGATGAAACTGGAGAGTTTGTTTTGGGAATTAGCAAAGAAGAAGCTTCGGTCATGGGCTTGAATTTCGAGAGTTAGATATATATATGAAAATATTATCAAGTGTGGTCTTGGTTTAATGCGTATTTATAGAAGAACTAGCGATGGTATAACCCATTGATCCGGTCCGAGATGTTGGGTTTAGGACCGTAGAAAAAAAACTAGTAACGAACTTGACCAAGTCAAATTATTAGGTTTGTATATAAGTCTACACACGAAGACGCAATAATGCTGAAATAGTTGATTGTAATTTCCCAAAAAAGTAAAGTAGGGACGAAAGTAATTAAATTTTGGACCTAAAGGGAAGAAATTTTCAAGTTTGAAACACGTATGGTATTGACTGAATCTAAATAGAAGTTTCTTTTGTGTTCGAAAAGTTTGTAAGAGTCTATCGGGTTATAGCTTGAGCTCGATTTAACACGGTTAGCAAAAAGTCATCATGTGATTTACAACGAAATTGTTTTTTTTTTTTGGGGGGGGGGGGGGGGGGGGGGGGTGTCTGAATTATCTGTTTACTTAAATCTTTTTTTGCCAATTAGGATGCATCCCTTTATTTTTCTGCTATCAAACATGTACAATTCATAAACGTGAAACGCAAATGTACATGAGCTACATTAGGTCTTTCGTTTGCATCAACAATTCTATGCATGTTAAATTATGTGTATTTAAGTAATTTTATATGGAACTACTTCACTTGAGAGTTTTTTTTAAAGTATATATTTACAAAAAATTGAAAATGCATCCGTATGAAATATAGTATTTCCAAATTTAAGCAAAAAAAAAAAAAAAGAAATGTAGTATTTAATGCGTTAAAGTTTTTGTTAACAATTTGCAAATGATATTTGTCTTACCATAAATATATTGAAAATTTTGTACTACACGAAATCATAATTGGCTGCTTCTACGGCGACTTATATTTAGAATTCTACATTTTAAAATGGATTTTGGCTATTGCCGCTTTTATAATATTAAATTGTGTCACCTAGCCAATAGTCACATGCCACGTCATATTTAGATTTTGGAAAAAAATTAAAACTATAATTATCTATAAAATAAATAAAAGAAAAATAATAAAAAAGGAAAGCAAAAAAAATGTTAAAATTGTTTAACGCTCTAAATCTTAAATTCTAAACCCTAAACCCGAAATCTAAATCCATATTCTAAACTTTAAACCCTAAACCCAAATCCTAAACCTAAACTCTAAATCCAAACTCTAAAACCTAAATCCAAAACCCAAACTTAGACCCCAAACCCAAATCCAAAACCCAAACCCTATACCTTAAAGAATTGGGTTAATGTTGTTGTTGTTTCTTTAAAGTTTAAGATTTGGGTATACAGTCTAGGTTTGGGTTTAGGGTATAATATTTGGGTTTAGAGTTTATGTTTTACAGTTTAGATTTAGGGTATAGGGTTTGAACTTGGATTTAGAATTTGTGTTGACAAATTACGGTTTGGGTTTGAGTTTAGATGCAGGGTATAGAATTTAGGGTTTGAGTTTAGATAGTATGGTTTTGGGTTTAGGGTTTAGAATCTGGATTTAGATTTAGGGTTTAGGGCTAGTATCTATGATTTAGAGCATTTTTGACATCCGTTTTTGTTTTTTATTTTTATTATAGTTTTTATTTATTTTGTAAATAATAATGTTTCTGTTTTTTCTCTTTCTAAAATTTACATATGATGTGGCTAGTGACTATTGGTCAGATGAATCTATAGGTTTAACGTAGAAGATGAATCCAAGAATTAGTTTTAAATTGCTTGGAGATATGGGTGAGTGCATACTTCTTCTTGACTTTTTGCGTACAGTTAATTGCTAAAAAAAATAAATAGGAAACACAGTTTAACTTTTATACGGAAATAATGTAAGACAGCAAAGTAAGATTTTAATGGTCCATTAGTGATGGAGCAGCCCTCGTAGACAATGGAGTCAATGGACCCATGCATGCATTATCAAGAAAGATCCATTAATCATCTTGATTAGTTAGTATAATAAACTATGTGCCATTGGTTAACACATCGTATGTTCTTGTATGTCCCCATTGACCATGTGCGAGGCGTGTTGAAATGAAGATCTTTACACAAATGTTCAGAAATACAGTGATACTAATATACTATTGTTTAATTTGGCTTGACGTGTTGGAAGTGTCATTGAAAATATATATTATTTTAAGGAAGAATGCGACATTTACTATGCATGGGAGAATAGATAAGAATGGCGTGTGTGAGTATGGTTGTGAAAGTATTTGGTATAGATCTATATCTATATTTGGAGTGACGGAAAAACACAGAAACGTGACAAATAAATATGTAGTGGTTTAGAAGATGAGAATGGCGTGCTTAAGAGTTAAGATAGAGCAAAATATATTAAAAGTCTCACATAAAAGGTTTATACAGATTTGAGCCATTGCACCTACTCTTATAAGAACATGATTAATGGGAGATTCTTAGAGTGGAGTTTTTAGCGGAATATAATAAACTGTCTCTTAACTTTAACTAAAAAAATTAAAAACCGACTATTAAATAAGAGATTTAAAAACCGATTCTTAGCTTTTTTAGTTAAAAGTTAAAAGACGATTTCTTATATTCTGATAATAATCCATCCTAAGAACTTCGATTAATCATGCTAACTAAATACATGAATCTTGAAAACAAAAAGAGCCTGTGTGGTGGCCATCATCTTAAAAAGTATAATCAATGATCAGTTTTAGTTAGTAATATATGTTTTAGTTATTATTTGTATGGTTCATAACTAAAAATAACGATTAGATATTTATATATGTTTTTGTGAAATTGAAGAGGATAAAAGAAATTAAATTTCTTTTTAATTAGTTCTCCACCACATGATTGGATTAGATAGGCTATAGAAATTAGATATTGTATTTGGTTGGGCTCTGGACAACATTACAAAATGTTAGGCCTATATGGAGTTCAAAGTCACAAATGCACTTGATAAACTCATTACATTAAGATTTTGCAAGGCATCACTGTAGTTAAACTAAACAACCAATGTTTTATTCTAATAAAAAAATACTGGCCGGACAAGATCAACCGAGATCAATCAAATAAATATATAAAAATTCGCCCAAAGAGATGCTATTTTAAAGATACACTGAATGCAGTCAGTGCATATAATATATTCTTTCATCAGGTGTACAGTAAGTATAAATTCGATAAAACTTTTAAAAATAATAAGAAAAAGACAAAGAGAGAAGTATCAATGCTCTTGTCTTTATCACATCTGCGAAAAAGAGAACGAGGAGAAGCGGAAAATAAGAAAAAAAGAGAGGCTCGGATGGTTAGACAGTTGACAGCTCGACCAACTTCCATTTTTAAAGTTGATTTATCCAGTGGATTCTTCTCCCAACCAAAACTGAACAGTAAAATACAATTTAAAAAAAAATATAGTAAATGTTTTTTTTTCTGATACGGAGGATTTCGTTCTCATCTTTTAAGTACCAAGGATTTGGTAGACAATTTCATACTCCATTATTGGCAGAGAGAAACAGAGAACAAAAATATAAACACAAAGAAGATGGAGTTGGCTCAGATGCAGAAGAGTTTGCAAGATTACACTAAATCACTCTTCTTGGAAGTAAGTTTCTGTTGTAGCCATTTCTTGTTGGAAATATAATTTGAAGGTTGAAGAAAGTGTTTTAGGAGTTATTACGAAAATGAGAGTTTAGCGTTTAGGATTTACAATTTATCAATATCTTGAAACTAAAGAAAGCTTTTGCAGTTTCTTTGGTAAGTTAATCATGAGTGTAGCTTTCATTATGTAAATTTGGTTTCTAATTATGGCAAGTCTAATGGTTTTGTATAAAAGGGGGTTCTGGACAGCCAGTTCTTGCAGCTGCAACAACTACAAGATGAAAGCAATCCAGATTTTGTTTCACAAGTTGTCACTCTCTTTTTCCAAGATTCTGACAGGATCCTCAATGATCTCTCACTTTCCCTGTAATTAAATTGATTACACACTCTTCTCTCTTTTTACTCTTCTTCTTCTGTTCCTGTACAGCATTTGTGTTCTCACTCTTTTTATTGCTTTTGCAGAGATCAACAAGTTGTAGACTTCAAAAAAGTTGATCCTCATGTTCATCAACTCAAAGGTAGCAGCTCCAGGTAACAATCAGAAAATATCAACAATATTTGGCTAATCTATGCACATGTGTATATGCATTTTGAGATCTTGAAATATGTACAAGACTAAGCTTTTGACTGTGTGATTTGACAAAAACAGTATAGGAGCACAGAGAGTTAAGAATGCTTGTGTTGTCTTCCGCAGCTTCTGCGAACAACAAAACGTTGAAGCGTGAGTTTGATCGAATATGTTGGTTGGTCCATTCTTTTTTATATCTGATTAGGAAAATAAAATTGATGAAAGTTTTCAGATGTCATAGATGTTTGCAACAAGTAAAGCAAGAGTACTATCTTGTGAAGAACAGGCTCGAGACTCTGTTCAAGGTGAGGACTATATAACACACCCATGTAACTCTATCCAGTTTTTGCCATATTTGATCAACATTTGAAACTTATCTCGATTTAATTTTTGTTTCTCTCTGATCGAATATACGCAGCTTGAGCAACAGATTGTAGCCTCTGGTGGAATGATCCCAGCCATGGAACTCGGATTTTGAGTGGACTCATCATCACTTCATCTTTTATGGTTATAACAGTTTGGAGTTCTCTTCTTCTTTTGTGTTACTATTCAAAAAGATTGTGCTATGTGAACTTTTCCTAGTGTTGCTGGATAAATGAAACACCAAACAGTTTCTTATTCCACACCTAAACCCTACCTTTTGTATCATAAAATACTAATTATAAATAACGTTTTACATAATCAAAATTAGGCTTGTTCATTTCGGATGTAAGGCTGAATCAAATATAAACCTAAATATTACTTCTAAGTTCTAAGTAAAAGTAGAATAATTTCTATTACCCTTTCCCGAAGTGAAATAAAGTAATTACAATTCTAGTTTAATTACAAAGATTCTGGCCCTTTTTTCCGCTAATCAAGTGGAGTCAAAGCTGATATGACAAATCAAGTTGATCGTTATCGGAATTTGATTCTTTACCGTATGCTAGTTTCCAAATTCATTTGCAGCAAAACAAAAAGAAAATAGTGACTGAACATAGATGAAGGATGGGCTATACATTTATCAGCCCAAAATAAGCCCCCATAAGGCCATAACACATCTAGAGTTTCCTTCTCTAGTTCTCTTCGTCATAAGCATCGATAGTTTTTTCTTTTGTCAACATGACAACATTTACGACTCCTCTTGTTGTATGATTGCGAACTTCTGAAAAATTCAAGACATATAACGAAATCATATTATAATCGGTGATACAATACAAAAAATTTATAAACTCTATAATTAAGATTTGGTAAGTGAATAATCTTCTTAGTATTAAACTGTTTTGAACTATTTCTTATAATTCGTATTAAGATTATAAGTCAAGTTAAAATAAAATGCTTTGAATCTACTATAATTTAAAATCTTTTAAAATATTGATACTAATTAGTAATTATTGTAAGTATCTAAATTTATATATACATGCGAAAATTGTATTGTTTGCTGTTTCGTCAATTAATTATATATTTTATTGTTTAACAATATCCAAAATTATTCAATTAGGATATTTTTGGATCAATTTTGGTTTGGATTTTCCGGTCGGGATAATATAAAACCTAATTCTTGACAAGTATAATTTATTCCGAACATTACAAGAATTAGTAAGATGTAAGACATGGTACTCTATCATTCTCAGAATATCTAATTACTTATACCATTTATGTTTATATTTTATCCACATTAATATAAATTCAAATAATTATTACAGAACTTTGGTATTCTACCTATAGTTGAAATTTACATGCTTAGCCCTTTTAATACCTAAAATAGACACTTTACAAAAACTAGCATAAATTCTGTAAACTTAGTAAGAAAATTTACAAGTTAATATCAAAACTATGATTTTTAATTAATTTACTATTTTTAAATAAATTTAAATTTTATATTTATAATATTATCATTAGAATTTTCTTTTATTTTCAAGATTTTATAGATTTGCCTTTTGTTTTTCTTAATTTATTAATAAATAAGCTTTGAAATATTTGGTGTTATAATTTAGTAAAAGGTACATATTTAAGCGTGTGCGTGGAACTTATATATAGATTATATTGTTATGTTATTTTATATATACTTTTATTTAGGTTATTAGATAACAATTTTAGGTTGTAATTTTTTGTTCTTTGTATATTAGAGTAGTATTTTAATTTATCTTTTTGTTTTGTATATAATTTGGAAGTTTATGTAGTTAAATTAGGAAATTAGATTATAATTTTGTGTTATGTGTATATTTAAAACCTTTAGTTTTCGTTGTTAGATTAGAAATTTAGATTATGATTTTGTGTTATTTTTATATTAGATTAGAATTTGTTAGTTTAAAATTTGTTAATTTAGTTTCATCAAAAAATTTGTTAATTTAGGTTATTAAATTAGGAATTTAGATTATAAATGTGCGTTATTTTTAAAACTTTTTATTTTTATTATTAAAATGTTTTATAAATTTATTTCTATTTTGGTATATTTTTAGATAAATTTAAATTTAAAAAAAATTAAAAAAATATTTTAAAAACGTAATTTTTTTACAAATAAGTTCCAACTAGAATTATCAGTTAGGAATTTTTTTATCTGAAACTCTTCAACATTTAACTCAATAAAATTTATTCATTGGAAAATTTCGATCCGTTTCTATCAAAAAATTCACCAAGAAATAAAATTTCGAAGGTTTCCAATAATTTTTTTTATCAAAATAGATCTAAGGATATATTTTCATCAGGAATTGCCATTCTTGAAGATTTCATAGATCATATAAAAGTGGAAACTGGGTGAAATCTTTTTAAAATTATAAAAGTACTCTGCTATGTACCTTTGAATTTGGAGATAACTCTGGCTATTTTCCTCTCGCATTCATTGCAATGCATATATACTTTGGCTATTTAGTTTGTTTTATTAAATAAAAGCAAAACACAATATTATTAGGAAAATGTTTTGTGGGTATTGAACAATGGACGGAGATCACTGTCTCAAATTATTTTTGGCAAATCTATATTATTATTTGAGCAATAATTTTGTTGATTTATTATTTTCTCCATAATTTTAAAATAATTTGTATTAAGTATAATATTTGATGTTATTCAATTATTCTTTTAATTTAATTTTCAATATATATTGAATTTGTTAATGAACATTTTCTTGGTAATTTCTGATCTAAATTTTTTCAGTGAGGTTTTTTTGTTTTGAGTAATTTTACCATTGTCGATTATACTACATATATAATATAGAATAATTTCTTGTGAGCAATCAAAATTACTTATTGTGACGATTTGTCGAAACAATCAACAAAAAATTACTAAATATTAAAAAAACATTTTTAAAATCGTATTGTGTTTTATTAATGTATTACATTTATGTTATCTTTGTTAATCAGTTTTATATTCTAATATTTTTTAATTTTTATCCTAGACATTATTTGTCATGTTGTGAATGTTGAACCTCTCGATGAGATTGCAAAAGGAATATATTTAACTAAACAAGAGTTAACAATTTGTAAAATAAAATATATATTTTGAGTTTTCAAAAAAAAAAAAAAAATTTGTTGAGATTATAATTTTATATTCCATTTAAAATAATATGTGATCAATTAGTTAATGGATCATTGAATTATATATATATATATATATATATATGTCGTAAAATATAATTTTATATCTATGCTAAATATTTTATTTATTTTTGATATTAAAAAATTATATTCCTAACTAAAACAAACTATGCTAAATATTTTATTTATTTTGATATCAAACAATTATATTCCTAACTAAAATAAGCTAACTTGCATTTTATACATGACGAACAACAAATTATTTTTATCTGTAAAATAACAAACATTATAAAATAGTATATTTAAAATAAAAATAGTAAATAATATATAAATGACAAGATGAAAAATTATTAAAAATATAAGTAAACATGATAAACTAAAATAAAACATTAAATAACATACAAATAAATTGAGTAGTTGATAATATTAATGTTATATGAGTTGTAACCATTTCTAATATCTTCAAAATACCAGTGAGATTCTTATCAATCTAACTACGTTAATTGTTTAATTTCAAATATAAATTGTCTAATGATAATTTGGTTATCACTAGAGAAAATATGAAATAAAATAGAAGACCATAAATCAGTGGCGAATATGAAAATTGTTGTTAGATAATTATAATATTAATTTATTAATTTAATAACTTAAATTTAAATAAAATTAATATTAAAACAAAATTTGTTGGGTACATATATGATAGTCGATACAAAGTGCAGACTAATAAAAATATAATAATTAATTTAAATTTCCAACCAAAAATAGCAGACATAATGATCATATTTTGGATGTAAATTGTTAATAAAATTTAGAGTTTTATATTTAAATTACTAATAAAAATGAAATTTCATAAGTTTATTTCTGTAAAACTTAATAAAATAAATTCTGTTTTTTACATTAAAATTCAGGATATGAAAATAGTTATAAAATCTGACTGATTTAAATCTAACACAAAAAGTTCATGGATAGTAAAATGGGCTTTGTTCAAGTGGCTAATATATGGATACCAGGATGAAATTTGTTAAATTATATAATATGTTCTAGGTTATTATAGCCCCCTGTTCCCCTCAGGCCTCAATCTAATATCGTCTTCTCCCTCAGATAATATCTATGGAGCGTTTCGAAACGGCAGACACGGGCGTTTTCTGGGACGTGGAAGATTGCGAAATACAAGATGGTCTCAATGCTTTAATGGTTTCTCAAAACATGAGATCGGCTCTTGAAAGGTTGAATTATCGTGGAAAAGTGTTCATCTATGCTTATGGTGATTCCAACCAAATCTCGGATGACATCAATGCTCATGGAGATAGAAATGTGGTGGTTAAACAAACACCTAATAAATTTGATTATCGTGCTCGGATGACCTTGATTCAACACCTGCACTCATGCTCAATGACACATCAAGAGATTATAAAGATGATATGATTGGGCTGTTGATAATCCTGCACCAACAAATATTATACTAGTCCTGGGAGACAACATGTCAAGACGTCAGGAGGAGTTCAAAAATGCTCTTGGCCAAGTCAATATGCTAAGTTACAACATACACTTTGCATATCCTCAAAAATCAATATGCCCCTCTCTTCCCGCTGTTCGTGTCAACTGGCTATGGGAAAGTCTATCACTTGGAGGAAACCCCCTCAGCTCAGTTTGGGAGAAGGAGAAGGAGAAGTTTATTTAGTCTTGTTGAGTGTAATAACTCAGTTTCCTTTATTTTTTGCTTTTCAAATGATTCTAATTCATCTTCCTTTTATACATCATGATGTTTTTACAACTTTGGTCTCGTGAGTTTGTTTGGGTATCCAGTAGATAAAGAAACCAAAGCCGAATCTGAGATTTAAGAGACCATTAACATCTTTAGGTTAATAAAGAAATTTATTGATAATTTGGGGCTCATGCGACCTATGTATAATAGTTGATTCGGTTTCCATTCTTAAAGAAGTAAAGAGCACTAAAACCATAGGACCGGTTCTTATTCATGTTGTGACTGAGAAAGGTTGTGGATAGCTGATGACAAGTATCATGGTAAACGTAGATTTACAAATATAACATATCTTCCTTTAATTTTCTTAACCTAGCATTCTTTTGATTGATCAATCTCTCTTGTTGTTGTTTCAGGAGTTGTGAAATTCGATCCAGCTATGGGAGGTGGGACTGGTTTGAATCTCTTCCAACGCTGTTTCCCTACAAGATGTTTCGATGTCGGTATAGCGGAACAGCGGGCAATTACTTTCACAGCTGGTCTTCCATGCGAAGGTCTTAAACCTTTTTGTGCAATGTACACGTCTTTCATGCAACGAGCTTATGACCAAGTAACATCACTCATCTTTTCTTGCTCATTTTGGCAACATCTTTGCTTTGATTTAATGGTTCTGTTTTGTATGTTAATTTGTGTAGGTTGTACTTGATGTTGATATACAGAAACTACCTGTGAGATTTGCCATGGACAGAGCAGGACTTGTTGAAGCAGATGGTCCAACTCATTGTGGAGCATTTGATGTAACGTTTATGTCATATCTTCTATAACATGATAGTAAATGGAGGATTTTAATTCTGTAAAGATTTTCATTGATTCTAACAATATGTCTTTCCATATTTATATTCTTTTGTTTTGATTGGCTTTGATTTATTGGGATTTATGTTAACTTTTGCCTACTATTATTTATCTTTTTTCCATATAAATATTCAAAATAAGGTATGTTCAATTGTGTATAAAGAAAAGGAGCGTCCGAGAAGCCTTCTTTACTTTTTATTCATCATTTAGAGCTGGCCAAGTAATACAAACATTTAAAAATTGTTGATCAGAACATAATCAGATCATAATTGTTTTTTTCATTAACATACATCTCATTACAATGTTGAAAAACAGCTATACTTTTCTCTCAACAAGTTTAGACCTATGGAAAAAACAATTGTACTCTACCCTCGACAAGTTTAAACCAAGGAACATTTTAATCTGATGCCGATTTGAGTGGTGGACATGTTTTCTCATTGTATGCTAAAATTACGTTGAAATCCAATTTTTTTTGCTTCGCAAATGACACCCAGAAAATAAATATCTCATGAAGTAGCCAGTATATTTCCTGCCTCATTGTACTCAAGTAGGTGTTCTTCCATTCTCTTTCTCATTTCCACGATCAAACGTTTGTCAGTTGTGTCTTTATCATCAGCTGAAAAAGTTCAATTTTTGGTCATTTTTCTAAAAAAGGAGATGGCTATGGAAAAGCAGACTCGTGAGTTGATGAGCAAAGAAGAGGACTCGCAGAGAAAGAAATAAGAGAGAGAGAGAGAGAGAGAGAGAGAGAGAGAGAGAGAGAGAGAGAGAGAGAGAGAGAGAGAGAGAGAGAGAGAGAGAGAGAGAGAGAGAGAGAGAGAGAGAGAGAGAGAGAGAGAGAGAAACCAGCGGAAAATAAAAAAACGAAATCTGGAAAAGGACGGAAAACTGTCAATGAAAATCCTCGAGGGTCCCACCCTGTTTTCTTACTAAAATCTAGTGTTACTGATTTTATAATTGTTTAATGACTCACAAAATTCTTTGTTATTCAAAAGTTGAGTTTTTTAATTTCTATAATCTTATTAAACATAACTAACTGACAAACAATAATATCGGATGACGACATGCCAACAATAACGATTAATGTGTATCGTTAATATACGCGGCTTTCTAATTTTGTTTTCAAGTTCAACTATCGCGGAAAAGGAAATGTTGATAACTAGTAATTAATTAAATTATCAGATAAAAGTAGCGTGATAAACATAAGCATCAAACTCTAATGAACACAGAAAGAAGTAATGAATTCCTTTTTTTTTAAATTAAACGAACTACTTCTCCTTCTCCTTTCTTCTCTATTTATAGCTGCTATCAATTCGTATTTAATTCGTCCGTCCGATTGAATTGATTTTTAAAGGGCTGTTGACCTCTTTTTGACTCGTAATGGGACCTTTATTTTTGTAACGTTTGTTATCCCTTTAACAAGCCCGGATTTTCAAAGCGAGGGTTGGAAAAATAGTGGAACCCACATACAACAGATTTCACACCGCTTGTAATTTTAAAAAAGGGGGTGTTGAACGGCATGGTAGTTGCTATTACCAATAGATTTTTCTTTGTAACAATAATGTCCCTTTACCGTAGACCTAAACTTTGTAAATTAACTTTGACAGATTTCTATTGAGTTTATTTTGTTAGTTAGTTAAGACTTAAGAGTTAAGACTAAGACCAGACTATATAGTTTAAAATGTCTCGGTATATTAACATATCGGAGAGTAAAATTAAGACCTTTCAGTAAAACTTTTACTTCTTTATCTCCTTGCGTTAATAACGACCATTGGGGAAACTGACGGAGCTAAGATAGGCCATGTACGCGGATTGAGAGTAAGTATGGCCCATATTGGATTCCAGCTTAGCTAACTTCCAAAGTAAAAAACGAAATGTGTAAAAAATAAATATCTCACGAAGTAGCCAGTATATTTGCTGGCTCATTGTACTCAAGTAGGTGTTCTTCCATTCTCTTTCTCATTTCCACGATCAAACGTTTGTCAACTGTGTCTTTATCATCAGCTGAAAAAGTTCAATTATTGATCATTTTTTTAAAAGTCAGAAAGATTAGAGTTACTTGTTTTTCACCGGACACTCCTTTAATTACCAGCTTCTCGAGCTCACCCTCAAGTGCTGACTTCTTCTCATCATGGTATGCCTGCGAAGAATAGACAGAACATGTTAAGATAATTTCATGATGAAGAAGAATGTTATTTATCAGACTCTGGCTCACACACCTAGCAGATAATTTGGATGACAGAAGCAGCTTCTTCAGGTTTATGTTCTAGCAGAAAATCATGGGAGGGGAGATCAACGTTTCAAATAATAGCTGGACGTTTGAGTATTGCTCAGAACATGAGGATGATAGAAAGAAATGTTTTACCTCTGCACATGAAAAAGATGTGGAAAGAGTGTTTTGGGTGTAAGTCTCAGATCTTAGCTTATCAACATTCCATAACGGCTCTGTGTATCTTGATAACAATAACACAGTGGTCAGTGAGCATTTGGCATATAAGTACATGTGATATCTATAGTCTATATACAATGTGTTTATATTCGTAGGTCTGGTTCGGTTTGAGGATGCTACCAGTGAGAATCGACGAGGCAACTTACTTTAATTGGCAACAATGATTCGAATTATTTGGGGTCAAATTCGAATCAGATGTTTCGTTTCTTGTTTCTGATCTCGTAAGATCTTTGGTTAGAGTAGGGATGATACCAATGACTTGTAATTGAGAAGACATGTGTTTTCTGGAAATCTTGACATCAAATCATGTGGTTGACCACCAATGAATAATGTGAACATAGAGGACGGTCACAGACAAAAAAAACTGTAAAAAAGCACTTGTTTTTTTAGAAAAAAGTGAAAAATTACCATGGTCAAAAAACATGTAGATGATGTTAATGGTTGTGATTATGGAGGAGATGAAGAAAGTAAAGATAAGTAAACGCATCAAAACTGATTTAAGTTTAATCACATCAATAAAAGGACAGGTGAACACAAACCGTTCATTTTTGCAATTAGAATGGAAATGTATACAATGATGAAAAAAGAGAAAAAAAAAACTCAATTTTAAACTCTAAATGAGGTTTAACTAGAAGAAAAGGGGTGTTTGACTTCAAACTAAACAAGTAAGACTAGACATTTCAGATATCAGTTCAGTTTGGTTATTTCAGACAGTTCAAGTATTTAATATTTAAGATAATTTGGATAAAAATTTCGGATATTTACTTTGAATATTTCGGATAAAAATATTCAAATACTTTTAGATAATTGGGCTATTTTCGGATATTTCAGATATTTTTAATAGATTTCTAAATTATAAATATATATTTCGTTGTATTTTATGTACATCTAACTAATAATTTTATACATTCGGTTGGGTTATATAGTTCTTGAGAAGTGCCTTTTCATGTAAATTACAAATACAGAGTGTTGTAAATACTTTGAAAAATTGCAAATAAAAGTTTAACGGGCTTTGGCCCATATATAGATGCGAGGAAAGGATATCTTTTTTTTTTTCTATTTGAACGGGGCTCCTCATCTATCTATGGGACGTTTCGACAAGGCAGACACAGGCATTTTCTGGGACGTGGATGATTGCCCGATACCAGAAGGTCTCAATGCTTTGATGGTGTCTCAGAACATGAGATTGGCCCTTTCAAAGTTGAGTTATAGTGGTAAGGTGTTTATCCATGCTTATGGTGATTCCAATAAAATCTTGGATGACCTAAATCCATCAGGTGATTCTCCTTTTTCTTTCTTTTACTATACAAGTATGTGCAGAGCGCTTTTTTCTTCTTTTATCTCTGATCTAGATCTACTTTTTTTAGGAGATAAAACTCTAGACTTTGGCAAAGCATCCATCAGTGATACGAATCCAACTTTGGTTGTCAAAGAAACACCCGGTAATTTTGATTACCGTGGTACCAAATCTGTTTATGCTCAAGATGATCAATCAACACCTCTATTAATGCTCCATCACTCATCAGGTGAACATTTTAACTCTCCTTTCCTTGGTTTTAAATAACCATCGCTTTGCTCGCCATGGCGATTAGCAATTGCCATTGAACGCTTAACTAGTAGTTCTAAAGCGTCTCTTACGAAGCTTCATTGATTTTAGAGACAACCCAACTTGGTTTGTACAGATTTAGGTTTTTATACCGGGCTTCCTTTAACGTGAACCTTTGCCGTGTAAAATACTCTATATGATAATTCCCTAGAAGAACCATCCAATGATTTTTTTGTTTAAGTTCTGTTTACTGTGTTTTTGCTATTGCTTGCTTCACTCTTGGCAAGAGTCGAGCCCCTAATCGCTTTGGCTCGCTAAACGCCATTTAAAACCTAGCTCCTTTCTCTACGAAATTAATTATAATCTTCTTTTTTTTTTTTCTGGCAGGAGATAAAGAAAAGATGCTTGGGAGTATTTTAGTAGACTTTATGATGTGGGCAATTGATAATCCTGCACCAAAAAATATTATACTAGTCTTGGGAAGCAACATGTCAAGACGTCGGGAGGAGTTCGAAGATGCTGTTGCCCAAGTCAATATGCTAAGTTACAACATCCACTTTGCATATCCTCAAAACGCAACACGCCCCTCTCTTTCTTCTGTTCGTATCAATTGGCTTTGGGAAAGTATATCACTTGGAGGTAGCCCTGAGGAGGAGGAGGAGGAGGAGGAGGAGGAGGATGAGTAGTTTTTTAGTCTTGTTTGAGTGTAATAACTCTGTTTCCTTTATTTTTGTTTTTCCAATATTTCTAGTTCATCTTCCTTTATAGATCATGTTCAATCTCTAGTCATGTGATGAAATGAAACTGCAAACTTGGAAAACCTTTTACTATCTGTCATGTTCAAGAAGAACTAAACCCTTTCATTACCAATTTTCGTAGAATGGTAATGAAAACTGTAGGTGAAAACCATTATAACGATAAGCTGCTTGGTACATGTCTCGGTGGTGATAAGTGAACTAAAGCCACAGTCTAGGAAACATTTCCAAAGATCTCTTGTTAATAGATCTATAGAACGAACATAGCTGAAAACAAGGGAGAAGACAACATATTTTACATGTACAACCACTTTTTTTTTTTTTAAAGAACATACTACAACCAATTTCTAATCAAGTCTATTGAAACTGAATCTACAAAATGGAGGCTTTCATAAAAGGAGTAGTCTAATCACAAATCCTCGTTTACCCTCTACGGCATTGGTACTTTCCTTTGCCGTCTTTGATCCATATCTCTGAATGCGTTCTCCTAACAAAAAGGGGCAACAAACCAGCTAGAAGAAAAGGAGTTGAAACCAAAAGATCGTTTGTAGTACCTTTAGTAGCGGATTTTGCCGTGCACGAGTCAAAGAAACCCCCATGTTGAAACCCAACTCCTTCTTTTTCTTTGAGTATGTACTGATCCTCGTGTTGATTTGATCAATGCTTTCAAGCCATTGTGTTGTCACCACTGGCTTCCCTGAAGCAATTGCCTCAAGCATGTTCTTGGTGCGCATAAAGTTATCCGCTATAAAGTGAGTTGCCTCCTTCATGGAGGATGCTTCCGAGATATCAAACTTAGCCAAAATCTGCTTATAACAGATTGTTAGAAATTTTACTTTATACGTTTGTATAAAACGGGGAAAAAGGGTAGACCTTCTTCTGATGCTTGGTCACATCTTCATCAAGATGCTGGCTGAACAAGACAGGTATACTAGCCATATCTCTTCTCTTTCTCGTACTCTTTGTCTCAGGCATATATAGGTTCCACTAATGGTAATGCCAAGCTACGAAGTTTCTTTCTAGTGTTTGATGTACCACGGGAATCCTTGCAAGTAAGTCTATGATACTCATCTCCCACGCATATAGGCGATACATTCTTTAAAGGTGCCTTAGACTTTACTGGAGAATCAAAAGCAGGTGCCTCATTATCCTCATCTTGAGGAATACGAGCTGATCTTCTCTGCTTGGTGCGACTCAATACCTCTGCTTCACCTCCACCCGATTGCTTAAGTAGATCAGACTTACAACGTTTGTTTGATAATTCCCCTCCTCTCTTCTCCGTACTGAACACAGCAACTTCATCTGGCATATCAAGTTTCTCATTTTCTGAATAGCTATCCACATTCTTCTCACAAGACTTGGCAGGAATTGATTTGGCCTTCTTGGTTTTTGGTTTCAACGATTCAACATCATTATCCACATCATGAATACCTTTAAGTCTCTTGGATTTCCTGGTAAAAACTCCTTCCCTGGCGTCTCCAGAGTGCAGAGCATTGACCGCTTCAGCAGCCATTTGCGTATCAAGGCCTGCTTCTTCTGACTCTTCACGTGTATCAAACACTCTTGTATTACTTTCTTGGCAACTTTTATCCAACTCATCAACAAGATTCCTTTTGGTCTCTCGTGAAACAGCATAGACCTTTTTTCATCAATAAGATCGAACGTAATAATTCTAACTCTCGTGTTCTTTACGTTTTTAAGCGCCGTTTCATTAAATTTGATATGGAAATGGTAACTTCTTAATTTGATTCCAGATTCTTAGCGTTTTGTTTGAAAACCAAAATCATTTCTTTCCCTTTTTACCTTTTTTTTACGTTTGTTTCCTTTTTTGATATGGAAATGGTAACTACATATGTTTCCTTCTTTTCATTAAACATATATACTATAAATTATTATCTATTTATGATCACATTTATTATAACTTATATATACCACTATAGACAATTATGGTCAACTGGTCAAGCTTAAAACAATAATGATCCCAAATATTATAATTTAGTAGTTATTTTAATTATATGTTTCATGTATAACATTAAATATATACATATATATGTATATACTAAATATATGTATATATATAACAAAAATACTGAAAACCCGGTTGAACCGGTCCGATCAATAGCCCAGTAATTGTACCGAGTCAATGACCGGTCCGGTTTTCAAAACATTGGAATATATGTAAAATCATACTGGAAGACGGAAAGGAAATGGGCGTGTAAAGAGAAACTTAATGCAATATATTATAAAGATGCATCATGCATGTATATGACAACGATGTATGCTTGAGGAGGTCCCAAAGTTGTCCACTAGTTTTATGATGTTATTATTTGGACTGATCCTATTAGAATACAACTAATCATCAAAGGTTTCGGTTATATCCGTTTTAGTGATATCATCAGCATTAATTAGTTAATATGTGATACCCAGTAATAAAAAAAAACTAATTCATATATATGTACTATATTAAGTTGAACGAGATTATTACACATTTTCTCAATTATCAGATATAAATTTAATATATAATTTCATAAACAGAAAAATCAATTTGTATATGGAACAAAAAATTGTTGATATGTAAAACGATAATGGGGTTAGTGAAATCTTTTATACAATAAATGACATCAAACAATAGTGGATTAGCGAAGTTGTCGACACTGGTGCCATATATCCAAACCAAACCAAACTCATTCCTTATCCACTTTTTGTAGATATATTCGCTGACACTTTCAAGGACGTTCCACTTTCAACTACACTTTATAAGCATTCTTGGCAGTCACAAAGCGGTTCGTGACAATCAGGACGGTTTAATCATCATTTGCAAATTGGCTTTGTTCTTCTCAGCTGACAATATCAAAAACTGGAAAATTTCAAGTCGGATCCGCTATTTTATTATCCGAATCCAAGCATCCACAAAAAAAATCACATACCCAATCCAATACAAATTTTAATTCTCATAGTTATATTAATACAATGTTATATTAGTTTCACCATAGTTTCACACAACATGGTATTACTTAGTAATACCAGTAGTACGGAGTCAAATAAGAAATAACAATACCATTGTTTTAGAGTAGTACAGATCCAAACAACAACCATCAATAGTTTTAAAAAAGAAAAACAAGCAACATATTAACTAATGCCGTTATTCTCCTCACTGTTCAAATAGAGTAAAACACACACTATTTATTAATTTAGTTTTGATAAAAAAAATAATAATTTATTACTCTAGTTTTTATTTTTTAATAAGAGTAACACCATTTATTATGTTTCTTTTTCTTTTTCTACTTATTTATTTTCCTCTGATTTACTGTTTTGTAACTCTATCATATTGTCTCCCATTTACTCTAAGTCTATTCTCTCAATTACTCTGTTGGCGGGGTATGCAATTCAATTCAGTTATTGTATTCCTTTCTTATTAATAAAGAAGCACTTTTAAACAATAACCTTAGTTTAGTAAATTATTTACAAGTTTGCCATTTTCATTGACGTGGCATCACCACAGCTCTTCTCAGCTTTCAATTTTAAGAACCCTTAATTTACTAGAAAATTACAATATACAGTATGCTATTAGTATACATATAACATAGTTTGTTTAATAAAAGGATTATGCATATATCTTTTCGTTTTAACTGATCGTATAAATGTAAGATATTTGCACTCCATAGACACAACTTATCTAATATTTAGGTATATACACATTTAGGCTTTTCTTTGGTTTTGTCAAATTTTTTGTCACCTTTTTACCTCTATACATTTCTGAGAAAGCTACGGTTTGCCTTTTAACCAAATCTTCTTCTTATATTTCCCTTTTTAATAAACGAACTTAACACGAAACCTGTTATATCAGACAACTTATGTTATTATATTATTTTCAGAATCTTTCCCGTCATATAATTCTCTTCTCTCTCTCTTTTTAAAAAAATAAAAATAAAAATCCTCTTCTCTCGAAATCTCTTTTCAACTCCTCCTTTATAATTAAGTCTATATGTCTTCGTTGATTTCATTCTTAATTATCATAGTCCATTTCTTACTCCATTATTTCTTTACCATCCTTGATTCCCACAAACTTTCTTGTATCAGCAAAATTTCAAACGTTCTTGATGAAGATGAAGTCGCTATCATAAGAGAGTCTCGGTTCAGAAAACTCGTGGAAATTGCAGCGAAACCATCCCTCTTAGACAGTTGAAGGTTGTCAAGAAGTATGAAGCCTGGTTCCTATTTTCCAGGAACCTGTTAGGTTCCTATTTACCCGATAATAGGAAAGTTATCCGCCTCTGGCATTAAATAACCAGCTAAAACACTTTTTTCTTTTACCTAAAAATCAGCTGAATCACATTAACGTTGTTTCGTTTCTAAAGTAGACGTCAATCATTTAAGTTAGCCATTACTGTGACGTTTTGATTACGATTCTAGTCTCTTGATTGTTTATCCCGATCCAAGAATTGTTTTGTTTGTTACTTCTTTAATGTTTATAAAATTAGACTTGAATAACATATAATTGTCACTAACATTGAATGGAATTCCGGCTAGTTTATAGACATTACATGGAAATAAGAATGTTATCCATCTAAAAAAAGAATGTTATCCATCTTCTTTTTTTTTTGATTAACCAATGTTATCCATCTATAATATGTTATAACCAGCTAAAAAGATTTTTCAATTACATTAAAATCAATATCCATCTACAACATTTCTTAACCAGCTAAAAATCTCTTTTTTTTTTTTTTTGAATTATACAGAGGTATCCTGGCCCCACAGAAGTAGTCCAGACTAGTCACGTGTTGCCACGTGTCGGTCCTCTGTCCCTGGCGATGCCGAAATGTTAATTCCCCAGTGGCCGGGATTCGAACCCAGGTGGCGGAACTCACAGCTGTGAGCCCTTTACCACTAGAGCCAGAAGCTCCGGTTAAAAAAAATCGACAGAATCACATTTAGTTCACATGACTTATACACCAACAAAAATCTTAAAATCTAGTCATAGCCCTTCTTAGCCATGGACCTTCGAAACTAACAAGTGTTTGACATACTCAGTCCGGCTAACACTAATCAATGCGGCTAACATATTATTTATTTATCTAATATTTTTTTGTTACACCTATACTTTCCAATTACCATAATTTGTTAACTATCAAAGGAGTTGTTGCTGAAGGAGGAAGATGTGACACAACATCTGTTTTTTTTTGAACTTACTCAACATCTGTTTTTTCTCATAGTTATCACCATTCTCAATGTATCTCTCCCTGAACTTGTCATCTACAGTTCGAGGAGATGTGTCATTGTTGTTGGATACAACATGATCGACACATATCTCTTTGATTTCATAATGAAGCTAAATCATAATCTAATAACAACAACTTTATCACAGAAAATAGAACTAAAACGGGTTTATTTGCTGAATAACAAAAAAAAAGAAAAATTCGATTTTTAGAGAGAGAGTAGAGAGATAGAAAGAGAAATAAGGAGAGAGAGGATGTTTTTGGTTAGATAGTGGATTTGGGTTTTCTTTATGGTTATAGGGTGCAATTTCCCTTAAAAAAAGTCTAAAACTTTATTGAGTCCTCAACTTTATTCCGAGATATCAAGAACAATACAAATCAAGTACAAATGAACTTGCGATAAACAAAATAACTAAGATGTTAAAAGATTTTTTTTTTAAATAAATTATAAATTAAAATTCAACCGAGAAATCGGGATTCAGATCCGGTTACAAGCTCGTTTTGAACATCATCAAGGTCTAACTATTATAAGCCTAGCTTCGCCCACCCACTAAACCCAGCACAATCCGCTAGTTTATTTTTCGAATTTCCTTGATATCGGTAGCCGTTCTCAACCATTGACCTGATTCTCGGGAAAGTGAGGTTCTCCGAGTTGCCTCGGATGCCGGGAGTTCCTTTGACGTCTCCGGAGTAGCTAGTTCCCGATGAACTCCACGAAGCTTATACCTTTACTGTCTATGAAGCTCAAGACGACCATAGGAGATGTTTTCAGATACTTACCACAGCCTTGCAACATCAAAGCTGGCTTGTATGAACGCCACCGACGCTTGAAACCCATCCCAAATCGAGCAAGCGCCCGCTACCGTCGCCTACGAAACCTGCACAAAAGCGGACTGGAACCAACACCACTCACATCCTAGCTTGTCTCAGCACCTATAAGGAAAGCCTATCTCACCACCACTAAGCACGAGGAGCTAAGCGGTCCTGGGAAGTTATTAAAACCAAATGGAGACACCGAGGCGGGAATGACAACCCGAGCACCGCCTCACCATTTGTAACCTTTGAGAACCAAAGATCATTTCCAAACTGTTGAGACCCTTTTCCGGTGTCAATGGAGCAAGGCCGAGCAATCTAACACGAGACAAAGCTGCTGATAAGCTAATGTCAAACCAACAAACAGCTAGAACAGATCCGTGAGGAAGGAAACCGAAATGAAGTGTCCGAACAAGCTACCAACAAGCAGCCATAGACGACAGCTTGCTACAGACAACAAGCTCTTTCACGCGGGCCGGAACTGAGCAGTGCACCATCTCCGACAGCGTACAACTACCCAAGACTCGCCTCCAATCTGACGAAGCACTGGAGCTCACTTGACTACAGGAAAAGGGAGCCGGACCTCACCGACGCCGGAGAGACCCAAGTCACCAACCCCAAAGCCGAAGGAATCATCCGTCGAAACCCCATATGGAGCCTCTAGAAGCAAGACCAACCTTATCCTTCAACAACCACGAAGAGATCTGGAAAGATCGAAAAGGAAAATTGATCTACCACAAAGCCCTAAAATCCGACCACCCGACGCAAAACCCGCTTCTGAACCTCACCATGGAGCCACCCGTAGCAGAGACGTCGCCGGAATCAGAAACCTCGCGCGCGGCTTCACAACCAGAGAGAAACTGTACTGCAGATCCACGAGCATATCGGAAAAGGAGGCTGGGAACCGACGAGCAGCAAAGAGGAAACGAGGATTTAGGGAGTAGGGGGTCCTCCGGCGCCGGACGCGCGCTCATGCGCCGCCGGACGCCGGAGACTTTCTTCAATCTGCCTTTGGACGCGAGAGAGAGAGGAGAGAGAGGAGAGAGAGAGAGAGAGTGGAGTCCGATAGTCGTATAGATATATGTTAAAAGATATCAGATCCATAATCATGTCAAACTGCGACACACATAGCATCAATAAGAGGTGAAACCACTATTCCACGAAACCAAATAGACTCAAAACAAAACAAAAAAAACAAGCACTAAAATCAGATTCATTAACTGCATACCTTTGTTTTCAAAGAATTTTTCTCGCTCTCAACCTCTCTCTGAAAAATGGAAAGTGGAGCTCGAGTTAATAAAGGGAGCATATAAATAAAGAGAAAAGATGAATTATTGTCTCCATTTTTATGAAATCGTTAGAGAGATCTTTGTAAGTTTTTTGATGGGGAAGAGGAAAACAGATAATTAATATCGAATTTTTTATATTTTTATGATATCTTTTGAAATTAGACTGACAGCTACAATTGTACTAGACATATCATTACCTCGTTTACAAAGGACCGAATTGTAATTTTGCTTCATCACACAACACTGTGCACCCCATATTATTATCGCCGTAGGTAGATCGCTAATTATACATAAGTTTATGGATTTTGACCCAATTGACTCTAAATGTAATAGGCTGAGAATATCTCGCCGGAGATCTGAGTTCGACGACAAGTTAAGAGTTTAAGGTTGTAGAGTAGAGTAATCGAAAAAAGTTGGAAGGCTCGAGTCGTTGGTTAACCTTTGGGTATTGGACGTCTCCAACAACTCGACAAACCCGACGGAAACTCGCTGCCATCCCTACCGTCATGAACATTACAATCTACAAGATGTCATCGCGTCTTCTCAGATTGGAATAACGCTCAGATCACCTATCCTAAGGCACGTGCCCTAATTTCAGTCTGATTGGTTACCACACTGACGAAACACTGAACATTTTTTGAATTGTTAATTTGATTGCGTCATTGATGTTTAGGAGATTGTTTTTGCGTTCTATTGCACTTTCGACATGTTTTAAATGTCATATATTTTTCAAAGTTGAAAACTTGATCTACTGGGTAGTCTAATCTAATGGATGATAAAGTATATGTGGATTGGGTGCTGCGTGGAGTTTCTCTCGGAGCAAAAGAATGGGAGCTTTACATTGTTACTTTCTTCTAAAGACCTACCTTGTGGTTCCTTCTGTATGTGACATAAGACACTTTCTTCTTTGCAATTTTTCCAAAACAAAATGGCAGCAAAAGTCACTACAACAGATATAACTCTGATGCATGAATGGATTATTTCTTTTTGGTTGTGCCCTATGTTAAGATTTGTTTGAGTTTTGAACCATCAGTTGAAGTCAGCTTCTTGTGTGTTTGGACACAGTTAACTGCGGTTCTGTTAACTCTAATTTAAAGTGAATTTAGAATGCAGTCCATACTTTTCCTGATGACAGTGTTGCTTCCGCAGGTAAATGATTTTCTTCTGCTCAAGGGAATGAAAGAGCTGACTGACATAGTGGATCACCAACGCTGAGTTACCACATTATTATTGCTATGAAATTTGCTAAACCTCTCTTTGCATTTTATCCGTGACAGTGTTTGGTCTGCAAATATTGCTTTGTTTTCAAGATACATAATCAGTTATCTTTTTATTTTCTATATATAATGCATGCGTATATCTCCACCTAGTTAATGAATATGATTGAAAAAAGAATGTATAGAAGCCACATCGGACACAAAAACACTCGAAAGATTCTGCAATCGTAGAGTTGAGCAGAAATTAGATAGAAAGAGAAAAAAAAATAAAGAAATAGAAAAAAGGAAACTAGAGAGAGATCCGACGGCTGAGAATCTAACCCTAATTATCTCATCTGCATCGTGCCGCTATAAAAACCAAAGTTTCGATGAAAACTTCACTTTGGGTTTATCAGCAACCAACCAAGAGTAGTCTTATGTCTCCCTTCGCCGGTAAGATCTCGCCCTAAAAATTACTTTGTGTTTTCCTTTGTCCAAGAAACTCAGTAACACCTTCGTTCGTTGTTTTCGTTTTGCAGGTGCAACGACAGTCGTGTTGTGGGACACTTTTGATTGCCCCATCATCCCTGATGATGATTTCACTAAAGTATTTCTAATCACTAAATCGGCTCTTGAAGAAAGGGGTATTATTAGTAGTATTTATGGTGGCCTCCAATTCAGGGCTTTTATTGGCGACTTGACCGATTGTCCTGAATTTCCTCCTTTTTGGATAGACAAAAGTGAATTATCTTTGACCCTCTTTCATTTGATTTGCTTTTGTTTTTGTGTATATCTATTGATCTGTGTTAATTTTTTACATTATTTATATGCAAACAGCTAAGGGTAAAGATGCTAGACTTTGGAGCATCATTATATACTTACTTGCTTATGCGAATTATCTAAGTGAGGACGCATTCTTGAATTTGATGCTAGTCGTGGGAGACATATCTGAACACTTGGAATTTCAAAGAGCTATTCGCTTATTGAATTCTAGAACAAAATTCAATGTTCTTCTAGCACAGCCTCCTCCTCAGAACGCATCAGCATCATCATCAGGAGAGGAGGTTATTGATAAAGAATGGCTTTGCTCCCGTCTTGCAGCTGGAGAACAACTTATCAACAAGTTGGGCTTAGGGAAAACTTTTGATGAGGAAGAACCACCTTTGAATCAAATTCCGAAACCTCTTCCTTCTCATCAGGTTGCTAAGGTGCCAGTGCCATTTTCAATGCCAAAGGATGGTGACACATTATGCCTTAGTAGACATATGGGTAAGAATAACATCTCTTTTGCTTGTCTGTTAAGATGTATGTTCATATTTTTCTTGCTGACTTTTGAATTGATCCTCACTCTCGCAGCCCAGAGAACAAGAACATGTGTCTTCTGGGACACCAGGGCTTACCCACTCCCTCCTGGTCTCTATTCCCATGATGTTTGGCAAAACATTAATGATGCTCTTTCTGAAAGGGGTTATTATGGCCGTGTCTCACTCACGGCTTTTCTTGATGATCACCCCTCCCCCCCAGGCTTTACTGGATGTGACGACATCTCTTTCCTAAAAGATGGTGAGCTCTCCCTCTCTTGTTTTTTCTTTGTCTAGTTAATTTACTGTTTTTTGTTTGATCTTAGCTTACATATATATAATGTATTCATGGTCTCAGGAGATAGAGATGCTCGACTCTGGCAGATTACACTGCACTTGCTTGCTGCTGCTCGTCGCACTAGCATTGAACCAGTAAATCACATGCTACTCCTGGGAGACATCTCAGAACACATCGAGCTCTTAAGGACAATTTACCTGTTGAATTTAAGATTTTCCTACAATGTTATCTTAGCTCAGCCTCCTTCTCAAAGCGCATCATCAGGACAGCTACTTGGTAAGGACGGGATTTGCTCGAGCCTCTCAGCTGGAGACAAACTTCTAAGCCAAATCGAACAAAAATTAATCATGAGCAGAACTGAAAAACCTGGCTCCTAAAGGTTCTTCCTTTTGCTGTAGCATTATTATGTATCAAGCTGATGGTGTCTTTCTGTAGAAGTGTCGTTAGAATCTATTGTTGTCTTTCTGTAAAAATTAATCATGAAGACAAGTGTACCACCTTTGACTCCTTGGCAAGTACTTGCTGTTGCTGTTTGTAATCACGATTGCTTGCTTTGGTTGTACATCCTGTCATCTCCCTCTGCTCTATATGCCTCAGGAGCGATTAAAAGCTGCAAACTCGGTCGTTTGCTTTATTTATCTGCCTTTTATGTGTATATATATAGTTTCACCACATAAAGACGCTAGACGTGAGATGATGCGTGAGGAACTAAGCGTCTGGGCAGAGTTGGTAATGATGCTCCAGCAAATGTGATGGCTATCTTGCGAGACATCTCTGATGACAAGAGCAAATTTGCCCGTTATCTTGACGTATTGAGATCGATAGATTATAACGTTGTCAAAGCACGGCCTTAGAACGCATTAGGCCAGCTTTTCGATTTGGAATGCCTTTCCTCAAGACTTGGAGACAGATTTCTCCCTCAAACGAGAGGCGAATCTAAGTCCAATAGGTTGGTGGCAAGCGTCCCCCATGAAAATTTGAAATCCTTTGTAACGTGCCCAAATTTCAGCTGTTTTATTCTACTAAAAATTACATTTTAAACACCGTTTTTATATTTATGTGTGATTTGGCCCCTCAAAAGTCTTATGCTGCATCCCTACAAATTAGTTAGCTTTTCGATGCAGAATGGGTTTTTGCTCAACTTACTACTAATTCCCTCCAAATCAATCTTTTGTTTGTTCGGCTTGTTTTTTAAATTTGTAACTAAAGATAGTTAATTATTTGATGGAAAACGACAGTTGATTATATACGTATGGCACTATTATCAACCGTTTTTGGTATATTACAATTTATAGACTATCGAAGGATTATCTATTAGACACAGCTTAAAGAATTCATTACTGTTGTGATGTTACCTCGAACGGTTGTACGCACTCAACTCTAACAAAAAGCCGGCAAGTTTTCAAACTTCTGAACCAAGCAACGATCACTCATTCTCTTGATTAGTGACTTACGAGTTCTCTATTATCAACTGTTTAACGCTACAACTACTTACTCAATACGGTAAAACGGCCATGCGTTATCATTCAGTAACACTCAATCTCACTGTCATTAGGATTTACGTCAATAAGAAACTAGAGAGTCAAAACCGCTGCGGCTTATGTAATATAAATCAATCATCAGATCACAGACTGAAGACCACAAGTACAAATTCCAAACAATCACAACACGTATCAACACACCATGAACCGAAACAGAATGGGTATATTTCACACAAACAACTAACACCTAATAAAATTATATTATTAATGCAAAAAGAGATAGAGACGTGGGACCTAATTAAGTCAGAAACATAAACTGAATTGGCTTAGTTTGGGGACGGCAAAACGGTGATGAATTGCGACAAGTGGCGATCTATGTTTATCTTTGGGAGATTCGATCGCTTTATCAAAAATGGTCCATTCATGAATTGTCACGCTACTCTCAATATGTCATCTTATTCCAACATATAGAATCCAGGAATATATGCATGTATATATCATCGTTTGTTGTATTTCTTATATATGTATATGAAATAATTTGCTGGATATGCCAATTAATGCATCAGTGTTCAATTACTTGGAACATTTTGGAGCTATTCAGGACAATGATATGGATTTGTGTAAGAATGTAAAAGACTTCAGAAAATCCTGAACAACATATTGTTTCCAACGTTACAAAAAAAAAAAGCTCAGAAAAAGAAATATCTTCCTTAACCGACAACTGTTCACCTAGAGACTCGGGGATGCTGACCATAATTTTTGGAAAGGGATCAAATTCAAGTGTTTTTAACCTTGCTCCCAATACACAAGTGAATTTCAAATAGCAAAATGTCAACCCTAAAATTATACTCTCTCCATTTTTGAATAAATGTCATTTTGATATTTTTTCAGACAGATTAAGAAAATGGTTAAAATATATGTAAATTATTATTAATTACACCTTTTTGACCAATAGTATTTTAGATAAATAAAATTATTTATAAAATCAGTGCAGTTTACAATTAATTTTCAGCTGAAAATAAGTATAATTTGCATTGGAATTGTAAAATAACATTTTTTATAAAACAAGAAAAATGGTTAGAATGCTACCTATTATAAAACAAACAGAGGAAGTAGTATATAGTTTTATTTTTAAAAACAGTGAGAAGAAAATCATATAATTTTGAGTACGTGATCATTGAAGTGAGATCCTTTCTTTATTTGAAGGAATATATGTAAAATCATACAAGAAGACGGAAAGGCAATGGGCGTGTAAAGAGAAACTTAAGCAGTATATTATAGAGATGCGTCATGCATGTTGCGACAACGATATATGCTTGAGGAGGTCCAAAGTTCGTCCACCAGTTTTATGATGATATTATTTGGACTGATCCTATTAGAATATAACTAATCATCAACGGTTTCGGTTACATCCGTTTTAGTGATATCATCAGCATTAGTTTCGTTAAAAGCAATGATGAGTAAGCGAATTATCTAGTCCTTTAAGCCTATTAATCATCAATAGATCGTTACATCCAAATAAGTATCTGCTTCAGATAACTAGTTCTGCTCGAATCAAAGTGAGAATGTATAGTACATCAAATTATAAGAAATAATATAGTAGTACAAAAAGTAAAAAGTAATATTTCGATCTATCATCAAAACATATTTAGATTGTTAGTTTGTATTAGCTGTTAAGATGTGCTCGTCTAGACACATTAGAATAATCATTAATCTAATAAAACTAGAGGTAATTGGCCTAAAAACCAAAAAAGAATGCTGAAACTAGTGATATGCCTATGACAGGAAAAAGTGGGGTGCGTGGTGAGTAAATGAATGCTGAAATGACTATGGTAACCCGCAGTATTGACTTTCCTAATTCTTCTTTTGTTTCTATCGTACAAGAGAAGCTGCCACATAAATTTCATGGAGATATAAAAAAGATTTATACAGATTTTTCTTAGATTTTTTTTTTCTCGAGAGAAGTTAAATGTTACTGTAGCTAAGCGAGAATAAATCGGATCCACTAGTTTCTCTGATGCAAACGGTGGTACTTAATACAATTTTTTTGTAAGATTTACCTCTTCTACATACAGAAATGTGTGTAATTACAATTGTGCATAGTTACCGTGTGTGAAAAATGAAAACGTATATAAAACAAGGTAATATACGATTTTTACAGTCATATATTTACATACGGTTAGTTACATATATTACATATGAATCTTACAGCACAAAGTCATCAATTGACTTTCGATCGAAGCTACTGATATGCCTATGACAGGAAAAAGTGGGGTGCGTGGTGAGTAAATGAATGCTGAAATGACTATGGTAACCCTCAGTATTGACTTTTCTAATTCTTCTTTTGTTTCTATCGTACAAGAGAAGCTGCCACATAAATTTCATGGAGATATAAAAAAGATTTATACAGATTTTTCTTAGATTTTTTTTTCTCGAGGGAAGTTAAATGTTACTGTAGCTAAGCGAGAATAAATCGGATCCACTAGTTTCTCTGATGCAAATGGTGGTACTTAATACAATTTTTTTTTGTAAGATTTACCTCTTCTACATACAGAAATGTGTGTAATTACAATTGTGCATAGTTACCGTGTGTGAAAAATGAAAACGTATATAAAACAAGGTAATCTACGATTTTTACAGTCATATATTTACATACGGTTAGTTACTATATTACATATGAATCTTACAGTACAAAGTCATCAATTGACAATTAAGTGAAATATTTTGAAATTATTTAGTTATGTGCAGAGATAATATACCTATCACAGATACATAATAACAAAATTTTGGTGTATAGCCGGTTAAAACTTTATTTACTCTTACTAAACATATTATTAGTTTCAAAAAGATAAAATAAAAATGCTTGGAAATATTGTTAACCGGATAAAAATTTAAAGATCAGCTAAAAATAATGTTAGCCATAGAGAAGATGGATTAGTCGTCTAACAATGAAACTCAAGAATTAATTTAAAAATAAATATAAAAAAATTAATTAATTATTATATGTTATCAAATAAGTTAACCGGCTAACAATGGAACAAAAAGTACAAATTCAACATATACTTCGTGGAGATTAGCTAAAAATAATATTGGCTATCAATAAAATAAGTTAACTGTCTAACAATAAAATTCAAAAATTAATTCAAAAGATAAATATAAAATATGATTAATTATTATGTTATCAAATAAGTTAACTGGTTAACAATGAAACTAAAAGACTAGTTCTAACATGTTTAGCAAGTCGTCTTTTATATATATATGGTATACAGTATATATACTATACTTAAAGTTGTATCCATTTGTGAAATTACTTTAACTGTTATTGCTATATTGGCTATTTTAGATGACGAGTTTTCTACTCGGAAAGACTGGACAATAAAAATTTTGGAGTGTCCAATTTATATTGTATCGTATTATGAATAATATTATCAGATATTCATTAATATAGAAATAGCATACTATATACAAATCGTATTTTGTTTTGAAGTGATCAACTAATATATATCACAGCACAAAATACGAGTACAAAGTTTAACTTTCTATACAATTCAGTGCGTGTCTTCAGTTTAACACAATTTGTGTATATGATAATTTTGGTATCTGATACACCATTTATAAAATGACATAGTGCACTCGACAAGCCAAATCCAAGATCTCCATTGCCATTCTTCTGGTTCATCCTTCTTCTCCTCCTTAGCAGAAGCTGGAGCTGCATCTCCTCCACTAGCAGCAGGTACAGTGGTAGAAACAGGCGCACCACCTCAGAGAGAACGAGAGTCTGGAACTCGGAACAGCTATTCCTTAGGTTAGATATTTGATTCTCCATGCGTGCAAGATTTTGGTACCGGTACGGGAGGCGTTTGATCACCGATACTCTCCATTATCTACAAATCTAAGCAAGATTTTATGAGTGCTTTAATTGGAACACAGAAGGAAAGGAGATAAAGAAAAAGATAGGTGATAGATGGAAACGAAGATTTAAAATTTTGAAACAAATTAGGTAGATACAAGAAAGAGATTTATCGGTTTTACCGAAGAAATTTGCTTTAGTATAACATGTGAAGATTTGAGAAGAGACATTGGCAGTAAAAAAGATCTGGTAAATCACAAAATTAGATTGCATACGGTATCATAGATATAGGGTCAGCAGGGTCATATATAATTTATGTACAGGGAGTAATAGTGTAAATTGGTATTTACCTAATTATTGTATAATGCTTTGGTATGGAAGCTAATTTCTCATAAAACTACAGACTACTCATAGTTAAATTACAGGACCAATATAAGAAGAAATTGTTAGGATTATCCTCAGTAGCCACTAAAATCTATACAGCTAAAAAAAGGAAAAGAAATATATATAGCTAAATATATTCGCAACCTGATAGGCATAATATTCCTAGATACTTGCCAGTTGCAACGTTATTTTTCCATCGCTTAATGAAATATTCTTAGGGACAACTCACTTATTTATCTTAACTAAATTTTGAGATTAATATTTTGATTGATACTAACAGATTGCAAAGTTAATCATCAATGGTTGCAATCAAAATCAAAAAGAGATTCAAACAATGATGAAGAATTCGAATGTTACTATGTACCTAAAGTGAATGCGACACAACTAATAGTTGCAACTCGAGGAGTTTTGCAGATGACGCAGTTATGCCTAAAAATTAGTGGTGGACATAAAGCTGATATCCGGAGTTTTGATTTGATCTAATTGATCTGAATAATTAATTTTGTTTTGATCCAGTTTGCTCTGTGGCTAATTAGATGTTAGTATTTGTGATTTTTAATATTTTTTCTGATATCACATATGAATATTTGTTTTGTTTAGTAAAATTGTGAATATCCAATTTTTTATTTAATTTAAGACAGATAATAAATAGAATTAAATTTTACAAATATTTTGCCAATCCTTTAAAAACAACGGTCATGTCGCCACTTGCACGGTTGCTGATTATTCTATTTGGCTCCGTTCATATCCCAAGAGCCACAACGAATTTTTGTGCCCCGTTAAATTATTGTTAAGTCATGATCCTTTTTTGGGTTGATCTTTATGTAAAACGAACTTTAACTAAAAAGAAAAGCAAAAACATATTACGAACAGAAAACATCAATTAGAAAACCAGATGGATTGAAAGAAAAAAAAAACGTTAGCCCTAATTTTCTCTCTCGGGTCCGAGAATCGAGGCACCGTCAACCATCTCGATGCCGGTGAGGCCTCTGGCCGCCGGCGTCGGGATCTCTTGTTCAGCTCTTGCTTCTCACCATTGTCTGCTTGTTCTGTTGTGTTATCCTTTGACGTCTCTCTTCTCGGTGGCCCTCACGACGTTCTCTCTTGAGACTCTCTCTCTCCGTGAGAAGAGGAGGTTTGTGCTTCCGTTTCAGAGTCTTGACCACCGACTCCGTGACTTTCTGGGGGGTTCCCCACCGCCCCGCCATGCTTGTCAGTTTCAAACCCTGCGCTCCTCAGCCGTGCTGCAGCTTTTCTACGGGCCTATTGACCGTCAAAGTTTCAACGCCCGAGGTAGTCACATCTTACTCTTCCAGATCTATGTCTCTCCGACCAATCCTTCCGCCATCCCTACAGCCTCCGCCACTCCTAATACTCGGTCGTCACTCGATATCGCAACCGCTCTCCTCTCTCTTGGATCTCGGTGCTCTACAGCCATGTGTAAGTGGGGTTCCACTGTTGACCAAGGTTTCAGATCTGTACCGAGAGCTAAGGTTTTCTGGTGGGTTCTCCGGACTCCTTTTTGTACGAACAATATTGTATTCTGCTTGTGTGAAGTCTTTACCGATGATTTCATCGGGGCGGGTCCTATTTCGAGTTTCTTTCTCTTTTGGAGAGAAGTTTTTATCACCATACTCTTTTTCTATGGAAAGAGATGTTTCCTCGGCAACAATGTCGAGTGTCTGCTCCAGTTTCCTCATCAGTTTGTATTCTTGTGTAGCGGTCTCCACGGGACCTGAATATGCAATCGAGATCACTTTGGTGACTCTTGTTGATGAGGTCTGGACCTCAACGTCATATTACGTGACTATTTTCATGCTATTCGACTCTGTCGTGAAAGCTTCTTCGACGCATTCAAGCATCGTCTCGAATTCGCTGTCATCTTCGATTGAAGATTTATCTTGCTTTGTTTGTTTATCTGTTGTTGTAGTTTATGTTTACCGCCAAAGAGGATGTATCGCAGAAGATTAAGTATGAATGAAAGTAAGTTTGTATCAAAAGAAAAAAAACCAGATGGATTGACATAACTGAAACTTTCAAAATAAGCAATTTGATTTTTTTTTAGTAATGTATGTGTTACATGTGGATTTGCCGGAAGTTATTTCTCAAAAACTTTATATACACTATCAATAAAATAAAAACTGTATATACATTTATAAATATAAATAAACATAGATACATGTAATTAAAATCTGATCAATTTCTGTAAAAAAAATGAGTAAAAAGTGATCAACTTTCCGGGGGTTATTTAAGTGGACCTTCCAAGTATTGCTAGTAGCTAGTTTTGGACAATCTATCCTCGGTTCGGTTTCGGTTTTTTCGGTTCTAGAGATTTTGCATACGTTTAGGTATTTAGAAAATTCGGTTTGATTTTAGTTTTAATTTAGTTTCAGTTCAGTTATTTCAATTTTTGATTCAGGTAACAAAGTTGGGAACCGATTAATATCCTAAGTAACTTTAGATCTCATTCAATTTAGGTAACAAAGTTGGGAACTGATTAATATCCTAAATAACTTTAGACCTCATTTGATTCCGGTTTGGTTCATATTAATTTAGGTTAAAAATTAAAAAATGGGGGTTTAGATTAAATATCAGTTTTTGCTAGCTTTAGATAAACAGTTTGGATAATTTTAATGTTCTCGATAAAAGGTATTCTGGTGATTAGGTTTACTGAGTATTTCTATTTATAAATAGTATTTTTAAATTTAATTTTTGAATATTTTAAATTTCAATTTAGTAAATATTTATAAGTATAAAAACTATATTATTGAAATTTAGGTACTAATTCGGTTCTCGATTCATTTTTTATTTGATTTTAATTTTTTGGCTCGAGAGATATATGATCTATTCGAATAATTGTTATGATCCAAATTTTCCTTTGTTTTTTTTAGTTTGATTGGGTCCTTCGTTCTGGATAAATGTGCTCAGACCTAGTTGTAGCTAATGTATGTATTCATCGTTTATCATGAAGTTAAAGATGCATGCCGATGTATATTCTGCATAGGCAAGAAAGTGATGATCGAAGATAAAAAAAAAAAAAAAAAAGCAAAGCAAAGTTGACATTCCCTTAACACGTAATATTGATCCCCCATGATACTGGATTTTTTTCTCTTCATGCATATATCCATATCAATCCCTATAACTCGAGCATCATATCATTTACATCCCTTATCCACAATCTAACTTCCCAAAATAAGATCCTTCCTTTTAATTTTAACGTTGCCCATCATTAAACCAAGATACTTCTATATGCTCATCAAGATCATTTACATGTGTACAAACTAATTAAATACCTAAAATCATAAACCTTAACAGTAATGATTAAATTCTTGATCCTAATATATGAATAACATAATATTTCATAATTATAGTGCATAATTATCTATGATCTACTTATTAAAGTTAGTGCGAATTTTCTAAACTGGATAAAAGAAAGCCGGAGAAAAAGGGACGAATGACATATTTAAAAGAACATTTAAGTGGAGAAGTGGCAATGGTATCTATCGTTCATTTTCTATTTACCATTTTTAATACTTTACTTTGTCATTTTAATGTTTGCACATATACAATAGCTATCCGAACATCTCTTCACCAATTTAGTCGAGTATATTACTTTTTTTTCTCAACTGACCAATGCATGCATTGATAGCTGCAAATTTTCACCTAATTTTAGCTAGCTAGATAACTAGACTAAGAGTTCAACTTATTATAGTTTACAAAACGTAAGAAAAGATGTACAAAAATCAAGTAGAACATATTTTTTGGAATAAAATCAGATGTATGTATTCTCTTTCACTAAAACTAAATTTCATAAAATGAACACGGGGAAGCTTGAAAACAATAATATAAAATTTTGAGAATTGCTCGACGCTTATTTCATATTTTAGATAACTTAACTAGGTCAAAAAAAAACTGAAAAAGAAAACAAGGTATATAGTTAATTATATTGGGACTAAAAACTTACATTCGACGTATTCTGTGACATATGAACTGTTTTCAGTGATTGAGAATGAGACAAAGAGGGATCTCTGGAAAGCAATTCAATGGTGCGAAATCTACATATGAACAATTTATCAAATATAATATTTATATTTTACATATGTTATTATATTTGATGGTTTTTATAAGAGTTTACATGCGTCAAAGGGATTCTTCAGGTATATACTTTTTTGGCTCAAATCTTTACTTTTGAATTATTATTTTTTTTTTGTAACAAACTTTTGAAATTTACTCGATTGTTAGTTGTAAAACTCATTGAAAGATGATTCTAATGGAAGATGCTCAAACATGAGATACAAAAGGTTTAATTGTATAGAGAATGTATGGCTTGGAGTAGTTTATACCAGGTCAAGAGTCTAAGAAGAATGTAAGTTTGGCAATAAAACATAATCCTAGTTAAACAAAGGTTTAATGTTGTTGTGTATGTTCATCACGAGTCTAAAGAAAATATAAGGTGGTCGCCTTTTTAGGAGATTATTTAATTAGCCTTTATGCGGTTTTGGTCCTATAAATGCTTCTTTGTAGCTCATAACATAAGATGAGTAGCTACGTGATCGCCCTGCAGCATAAAAGTAATTATCAATGCGAATCAATGCAAAGTTGACATTCTCTTAACATGTAATATCGGAATTTTTATTCATGGATCATCACAAGTTACAATATGCATATTGATCTCTATGCTGTTGTACACTATCTTACTTAGACTTTTCAACTCTCGAGCATCTTATCATATGCTTCTCTTATCCACAGCCACAATCAAACTCGCCAAAAATAAGATTCTCCATATTTTGCATCGGCCCATCACTAATCGAAAATGCCTCTACTGTTCATTTAGAAAACATGTAGGTACTTGTATATATAGAGTTCCAGGACTCACTTCTCCAAAACAAACCATCAAAACAAAAATTCCAAACAATAATAAGAACATATATACAGAACTAAAGAATATTACTATACAAATGGATGTGGTAGCAAGACTGGCGTCACAAAGTGCAGTTGTGATATTTAGCAAGAGTACGTGCTGCATGTCTCATGCAATTAAACGGTTGTTTTATGAGCAAGGAGTAAGCCCTGCGATTGTCGAGATCGATCAGGAAATGTACGGTAAGGATATCGAATGGTCTTTGGCTCGGTTAGGATGCAGCCCTCCAGTTCCCGCAGTTTTTGTCGGAGGGAAATTCGTTGGTACGGCTAATACCGTCATGACTCTTCATCTTGATGGGTCATTGAAAAGGTTGCTCAAGGAAGCTGGTGCCCTGTGGCTTTAGTAGTGTAGTTCATCTCATGTGTTCTTGAGAGTATATATATATATATATCTTTACTTTGACCTTTAAAGCTTCTTCACTTATGCACGGTTAATTAAAGCATATGTGAAAGAACTGCTTTGTATTTTAATGTCTTTGCGGAAGTTGATTTAATGATTAACTATGACCCACTTTCGGTAGAATCTTAGTTTTATTTCCACTCTTACAAGCTGAAGGGTGATTTTAACAAGCAAAAACTGCAATTACGCTGAAATGGTAATTTTTATTTTTAACCGTTGTTTTCTTTCCTTAAATTGGTATTATGATAAGAAAAAGAAAAATTTACCAATGAATCTACGAGAAATAGTTGAAGGTGATAATTCTTTTGACCAGAAAACAAGAAGAAAAGATGAAGGTGATATTTCCAAATTTAATTAAAATAAATTTAAAAAAACTATACAATCTTTCTCAAAAAAAAAAAAAAACACTATACAAGCTCCTTCCTTGATACTTTTCGTGAGGAGAACAAAAAAAAAACTGAAACAGGATGGGAAAGGGAATGTACATTTGTAGAAGAATTATAAGTGGGGAAATGGCACTGCAGTCAGAATTCCAGTGAGGAGAATATGCATGAGCGGGTAAAGGAATGCATGCAAGAAATATCTCAAACTTTGTGCGAGACAGGCCATCCCTTATCCTCACCAATTTATAACATTAACAATTCACTAAAGCAGTAAAAGGTTGGTTTTTCTGACCTTCATGCCAGGCCTCATATTCTGCTTTTTTTATATACTATATTCTTTTGTGGAGGTTCATTTTTATGCATACTTGGACGAGCTGATTAAGTATCATACTTATCTAGGAGTTTAATGCGTTCTTAAATATAAATGGGTTTACATCTAACGTGCTCAGTCTCTTGGGGGTTTCTCTGTCTATAGTCTTCGACCATAATTGTACCGTAGGATCAGTCTACCCTAAGAAAGTACTTAGGAAGTTATTTAGATAATCAAACCTCTTACCAATCTTGTATAATTTGACCCAAAAAAAAAACAATCTTGTATAAAAATAGCGTGCATGTTCTATTACTGTTCTCGCTGAGACTATAGCTAATGTTATTCATCCTCCTTACTCGCATCCACTTTTATCTTGCAATGCCTTGTTTGGCATCTTACTACTGTCAATCTTAGCGATAGCTCAAAAAAATCACGATAAATATATTTAAATCATTCAAGTTTGCGTTAATTTTACAGTTCTAGAGTAATAGCATGGAAAATGGTAAACAGAGCTATACAGGTATGTCTATAACGAGTTGGCCTGTTGCGCCTCGTTACAATTTACTTTTCATTTGTTGCGTCTCTAAAGGCTAACCAACTTAACGATTTTGTGTCTGCATCTTTTACAGACATTGGCGTTACTAAGAAAAAACGAAAATAAGGTTGTAAAATGTTGAAGAAGTCATTGATTTTGTTAAAAACGAGCTCTCAGCAGATGAAACAGAAGGATCGTCAGTCCAGCACACGCAAGATGCCCAGGATCAGCGTCTTCCCTCTACACCAAACCTTGTTCCGTCTGAACTTGTTTCACGCTGTATAGCTACATTGCTCATGATTCAGGTGAGATCTTAAAAGTCCCATTCAGTGTTCTCTCTCCTCATACAGTTTTTGATACTAGAGGAAGTTAAGCCTTTGGTGTTGTTTTTTATGAAGAAGAAAAGGCTATTGCAACTAGGAAAGAGAATAAAGTTGGCACCATAGCTAGCTGTGAGAAACATGAAGTTGAGATTTTAGACAAAAAGATGAGAAACAAGAAATTAATATTTTCTAGATAATAAAAACTCACTTTTATCAAATATCTTTATATTGTTTCTTGTTTTTATTTGGAGTTTGTTTTTCTATAGGGATATATGACTTTATATTCAACATTACATATGCCGGGCAACAATTTGGTTAACCCTGGCTATTCTAACATAATCCAATCCAAAAATAAAATTCAGGTATAATTTTTTTTTTCAAAAACCCATTTAGATCAAATGATTCTATGAATTTGAGTTTAAACAGTTTAGATTAGTCTTTTGTTAATTAAAATTTCAAAGTGTGTCAATTATATCTATAAGATTAGTAATATACTATTAATTTTAAGATATATGTTTAATTAAACAAATTTATTAGTAACTTTAGTTGTAAATTAGATTATATATATTTTATTTTTTAAGTTGATTTTAAAATATTATTTTAAAATTTTTATCTTTAATTTTAAATAAAAATTTAATAACCAAGCCAAACTAAAAGTTAACAATAAAATTATATATTTGGATTTGTTTTGGTTAATTTTTTTACCATCCAGACAACCCAAACATGTCTATAACAAATATTTTATTTTTATCATCCAAACAACTTAAACATGATCTGAAGCTTAAATATTTTATTTTAAAAATTGGTCTAATATTTATGTACATAGGTATTTCAAAGTTAACCCAAAATTCAAAACCCCCTAATCCATAAATTATATTGGCCACCCCCACTGCTTCTAGATTGGAATCATAGTTCTGAGTAAAAACAATTTATCATTGGTCCAGTCAGGTCCCATCCGGATAGAAGATGTTTGGTTTGGCTCTGTCTAATTCCAGATCTGGTGTGATTTTTTGGGGTCTGATTTAGGGTTTTGTTGTATTTATTGACATATAAACAAAGAGTGAGTTGTTCAAGGACTTACAGTTAGTTTATAGTTTATACACATAGAGTGTGACTGGGAAAAAGCAGCTCAACTAGGTGAAAAAAAAAGGAGAAACTGAATGGAATACGAAATAAGAGAAAAATATAAAGGGAAAATTGTTTTTTAGGCAAAAAATGGTAACTATGTCTCATTAGGTTAATTTCTATTTTGTACCATTTTTTTCTCTAATGCCCTTTACATTTTTCGAAAATAAATAGTTTTACAAACAAAAAAAAAAAGAAAAAATAATAACTAGTGATGAAATATCTATATCAAGTTAGTGATATTTTCCCGGTTTTAAAAAATGTTTAAATCATAATTTCAGTTTCTGTTCTAGAAAAAATAAAAGTGACATTCTACAAAGTAGAAAACGAAATCTACTTTTTTCATTGAATCTACTACGTTTTGAATACGTGATCTACGTAAATAATGGTACTCTAAAAATATTTAGAATACACGTTCTGCGCCTAACCTATAACTCTAAAATCTATAGAAATCGAAATCTACACGTTACAAAAAATTCTAAAACCTGTTGAATTCGAAATCTACACATTACTATAAATCTAAAATTTGTAGAAATTGAGTTTCTGCACATTGCTATAAATCTAAAAACTTGTAGAAACCGATTTCTATAGATTTACTGAATTCTACGGATAAGGATAATCAGTTATGAAAATATGGGAAAAATATTTAGAAATATTTTGTTTCCATATAATATAAAATTGATTTAAAAAAACACAAAATAATATTTAGGATCAATATTGTATTTAAGGATCGATATATCCTTTTTTAATGTTTAGGATTTTTTATTTATATTCTCATATTTATTAATTATTTTGTTAATTTTAATTTTGTATTTATAATTGAAATTAAGGGTATTATTGCCATTATGAAAATAATGAGACATAAACTATATAAGATTAGCTTAATGGGATATAGTTACCATTTTTTGGCCTAAAAAACAATTTTCCCAAATATAAATTCAGAGTAAAACATTTACTCTAGTGATGACAAAAAAAAACATTTTCTCTAGAAAAAAAAGAAAAGGAAAACTTAACCACAAAAAACATAACATTTCCTTCATGTCAGCGTAATGTTTTCATATTGATTGGGGTTTATGCTGCCGTAACTTGGTGAAAACTATTTTTACTCTGCAAAAGTTACTCTAAAAGTGTTTTTCAGTCGGTGTATGACAGAAGATAACAAGACGAAAAGGTACAATCAACCGTAAAGTAAATTGGCAAATAATTGGGGGCAGGTGCAACAGATTTTTACGAAGGAGTGATAATTGAGATGTGACTATTCTAATTACCAACAAAGTGAACATTGTTGCTGCCTATAGGGAAGAGGAATTATTTTGGAAGCAAAAGAGCAAGATGCTGTGGCTCAGAAGAGGAGACAAAAATACCAAGTACTTCCATACCAAAACGAAGCAGAGACGTGCAAGGAACCGGATGACACGGTTGAAGAACTCCATGAACCAATGGGTAGAATCGGAGGAGGAGATAGAAAGTGTAGCAGCAGAGTATTTTCAAAACCTGTTTACTTCATCGAATCCTACTACAGTTGAAGATACTATCCGGTATATTACCGCAGCCGTAAGTAAAGACATGAACCAAAAACTTATTCAAATCTCTCAAGATGAAGAGATTAGAGAGACGATCTTTGCGATTAATCCTGAAAAAGCACCTGGTCCTGATGGCATGACAAACTTATTCTATCAAAGGTTCTGGAAGACTATTGAAAAAGATGTATGCGCGATGGTCAAAGAATTTTTTTGCCACATGAGAGTTGGATGAAAGAATGAATAAGACAAACATTTTCTTAATACCAAAGACGGACCGGCCAACATCTATGACGGAATTCCGACCTATCAGCCTCTGCAACGCCGGGTATAAGATAATCTCAAAGATCTTGTCCTCTAGACTGAAGCGCATACTCCCACAGATCATCTTGGAGACACAATCTGCCTTTGTGGCTGGCCGCTTGATTACAGATAACATTTTTGTTGCTCAAGAGATGTTCCATGCTCTCCGGATGAATCCAAGTTGCAAGGGGAAGTTTGTAGTTATAAAAACCGATACGAGCAAAGCTTATAAGAGGGTGGAATGGAGATTTATGGAGGTGAACTGCTAAAATTTGGTTTTGATGCGTGGTGGGTGCAACTCATCATGAAATGCATTACCTCAGTATCCTATCAAGTGCTGATTAATGGCGAGGCTAAAGGATATATCATCCCATCAAGGGGGCTGCGACAAGGAGATCCACTATCTCCATTTCTTTTTATCTTGTGTACAGAGGTCCTGATCTCTCACATAAAACATGCTGAGAGTACGAATCAGATTACAGGAATTAAGATAGCCAGAGAGAGCCCAGCTATATCTCATCTACTTTTTGCTCATGATAGCCTGTTCTTCTGCAAGGCGGAGCAATCCCAATGCGAAGAACTGGTTCGAATCATCGACGTCTATGGGGAAGCCTCATGACAACAACTGAATAAAAATAAAATTTCAGTTCTTTTCGGTTCTAAGGTCATAGCATCCACTAAAAACGACCTGCGAAGGTCACTTGGTATCACGAAAGAAGGTGGAATGGGAATGTATTTGGAAATGCCAGAAACGATTTGTGGATCAAAAAAGAAGGTCTTCTCCTATGTTCAAGAGAGACTGAACAATCGTATCAACGGGTGGTCAGGTAAACTACTGTCTAAGGAAGGAAAATAGGTTCAGATCAAGGCGGTAGCTCAAGCAATCCCAACGTATATGATGTGGTGCTATTTACTACGACAAGATATTTGTCAGAAACTTTCCGCCGCAGTGGCGCGTTTTTGGTGGGGTACACGGAATAATAACCGAGGTCTACACTGGGTAGCTTGGGATAAAATCTGTGTACCTTTGGAGGAAGGAGGCCTAGGATTTCGAAACTTTCGTGACTTTAACTTGGCTCTTCTGGCTAAGAAAGTCTGGCATTTGCTGGTTTACCCACAATCCCTTCTGGCTCGAGTGTTGAAAGACCGATATTATAGACATTCTAATCCTCTCATTACGGGTAAGGCTTACAATGCATTGCTTGGATGGAATAGCTTAATGTCTGCAAAACAGGTACTGCAGGATGGGCTTAGACGTACGATAGGCACGGGGGAAGACACAAAAGTCTGGGAGGATTTATGGGTCCCTACTGAAGTCGCCCGTCCAGCCATGCCAAGGAGTGGCATACATGACTCTGCGCTCCAAGTTCATCATCTTATAGATTTTGAGAGAAAGGCATGGAATGAAGTTTTATTCAATGAGTTTATCGCAGCACAATACATCCCCCGAGTCCTTACTCTAGAGATAAGTCTAACGGGACGAAAAGATAGCTACACTTGGGAGCATACTAAATCTGGAGCATATACAGTAAGATCAGGTTATAAAATCGCGTCTGAACATCGAATAGAAAACTTCAGGACATGGAGTTAAGTGAACCGAGTACGACAGGTCTGGAAAAAATGATTTGGAAGCTCAAGGCCCCGCGTAAGATCAAGCACTTTCTCTGGAGCACTCTGTCTGGTTTTGTGGCGTCTGCTAGCAAGCTGAAGGAAAGACACTGTGGGACGGACGAGACCTGTCAACAATGTGGAGAAGAGAAAGAAACAATCAATCACATACTATTTGAATGCCTCCCCAGCGATGCAATGCTGGGCGCTATCCTCGATACCGACGATTCCGGGCGTATTCCCATGTACTTCCATCTACGTGAACCTGGATACACTCTTTGGTTACTTAAAGGAACCTCGTATGCAGGATGTTAGTGTCTCAATGTTCCCATGGTTGGTATGGTACATTTGGAAAGCTCGCAACGAACTGTGCTTCAACGCCAAGAACGTTGCGAGTTTAGACACCGTACAACTTGCTCGACATGAAGCAGAAGCGTGGAAAGTAGCTCAAGTAGTGGATGAATGCATCGAAGAAGAAACGGGGGTGACGGAGAGGGTGACAAATACGAATCAGAGCGAGGACCATCCATCAGTAAGCAAATGGAAATGCCAGATTGATGCATCCTGGAAATTAACAACAGAAGGAGTTGGAGCTGGTTTTGTTCTTTTTGAAAACGGAAGAATGATCCTTTTTGGCTGTAGACAATACCTTCGAGTTTCATCCCCTCTGCAGGCGGAAGCCGAAGGTCTATGTTGGGCGATGAAAGAAATCATTCAACGCGGCTTCCCCCAAGTTAAGTTTGAGTCGGACTGTCAACAATTGGTACGGATTCTTCAAAACTCGGACCCGTGGCCAACTCTTGAGCCAGAACTAGACGAGATTAAATCCATTCGTTCAGAGTTCTCTGAGTTTTCGTTATCTTATATTTCACGTTCTGCAAACATCCGTACGGACTGCTTGGCAAAGGCAGCCCGATCACGTGTTAATTCCTTTTGTTTCGTCGATGTTAAGGCTCTCCAGTGGCTAACTCATGAAGCTTGTCTTTACGAACCTTTACAAGTTTAATGAATAAGCTATTTTGATGCAAAAAAAAAAAAACAAAGTGAACATTGTTGATTATACGAGAATGATTAAGTCGTAATCTTAGGTTAAATCATTTTGATATGATATTTTGTTATATCGTTTATGGTTCCCACCATTATGCTGACGTTTAACCACATCATCATCCGTCCGTTGTTTCCTTTTCTTTCCTATTTAGTAGAAGGGACAAAGAAATAAGAACCGACAATACCATTTTCATGTAATTATTACCGAGCCATTTATTAAGCAATATAATAAATGGAGCCTTTTGTTTCTCTATCTTGTTCTTTGACATATAATGGAGCCTTTTGTTTCTCTATCTTGTTCTTTGACATATAATGGAGCCTTTTGTTTGGTAAAACAAGTTAAATAATAATAAAGCCTATTGTCTTTATTTGTCTTGTTTCTTCTGAATTTTATCTTCCAAACTGCTCAAATAAATCTTTGAGCCTGCTGCTTCAAATCCTGTGAAGACAAAATATTATTTTAGATAACCATTTAGGAAGGTTCTTTCTTTTTCTCGGCACTAGGAAGATCATATTGGGAATATATATGCTTGATGATACAAACTAAAGAAAAATTGCATTGTATGCACAAATATAATCAACAAAAACAATTGATCGGATGTTATTTTTCTTATTCTTTTGTTCCTCGACATACATATAAACACACCCAACTCCACCCACACACATATATAATATAATACAGGTTGTATGTACATTGGGGAGTTCAATCATGACATTAAAACCCTTAGGTGGGGAACATTCCTATCATTATTATACACACTAAAGTTCCAGTAAATTTTATAAAAATAAAACAAATAAGTGGTAACTAGTTAATGGATGGTGAAAGGGTTGTGAAAGTAATATTAGTTAATTGAGAATCTTGGCAAAATCAAGGGACTTCTTGCCTTGGAGCTTGTTGGAGACATAGTGATAACTGTAGTCACCATGATTGTAACTTCTATACTTGCATGGGTTGGTTTCATCATCTACCAATTCACCCATTGGCTCTATATCAACCTCATAGTTTGGTGCATAGAATGTCACTATTGTAAGCCTCTCACTTTCTCTGTTTGTTACTGCCCTATGCTCCACACTCTTGTACTTCCCATTAGTTAGCACCTATATACGCACATATACAAAATATATATAATTAATAATTTTGGTGATCAACAAATTAACTCTGATTGAAATCTATGTAAAATAATACCTCAACTGTATCACCGATGTTGATGACAAGGGCATTGGGAAGAGGTACTACAGGGACCCAAGTGTTGTCCTTGAGGATCTGAAGCCCAACACAACTGTCCTTGCTCTGTTGAAGAACTGTTAGAGCACTTCCATCAGAATGTGGGCTAAGTCCCAAGACTAGATCAGGGCTTGAACATGGTGGGTAATAGTTCATCCTCACTGCTTGCACTGCTTCCCCAAACAATTCCTCAAATCTCTCTTCCTGTAGACCCAAGCTTATTGCTATGTACGTCAACAACCTCTTGCACAATTTTCTTATCTCCTTGGAGTAACCTTCAAGACTTTCACTATAGAAAAAGTAAAGTATTAGTCAAATATATTTTGTAGAAACAAGTGAATTAAATATCTTTTTTAAAAAGTGAATTAAATAATTGAAAAATATATCACTAAGATATGTCATGTAGTTTTGTATTATCTCATGATCCACTAGAAGTTTTTAAAATTAGAATCATGATTGGATACAGTGTATATGACATTTTCTAGTAAAAACTATTTTCATTTGCTTGCCATATGCTCACTAATTAATTACTCTATAGAATATGATGATCATGAAATAGTTTTTTTTTTTTTATCGTGAAATAGTTGCGTAAAGGAAAATAGGGGTTTTAGTTGAGAACCTGAACCGGGCCGGCTCAGAAGGCCAAAGTTTGGGGTTACGAATTGAAGGAGGATGAACACCAAGAGCAAACATGTTGCACCAATCAAGCTTCTGATCTTCGGAGAAAATGAAAGCTTGACCGTAACCTTGTACGGTCCCTGGCTCCATTGGATACTTCTTCTTCTCCTCCAATGGCATCTCGAAGAACTCTTTGGCCATTTTCTCTATATCATCCACCTCATCCACTTCAATCCCGTGATTTATAATCTATATGTAGTAGTTGGAATAACCATGATGAGATTTTTTTTGTTCAGCAGCCATGATGAGATTCGTATATAGCTTTTTAAACATGAGTCCAGTATAATGCAATAAAATTCATATTTATATATGATAAAATTCAAACATGTTAGTTGACCACGGTTTGGCTTAAGAAACCGAAAAATCTAAATAAAATAAGAATTGTCGAAATTAGCTATTTGGATATGACGACTTTGAGTAATAACAAAAAACAAAATCGAAATAAAATATCATAAAATTACCTGAAAAAATCCCCAGTCTTCACAAGCTTGTGAGAGCTTAAGAATCTCAAAGTGAAAATCATCATGAGTGTGACGTTTAGAGAGTTTAGAGAGATCAATAACAGGAATAGGTTGATGAAGGTGAGTCTTAAGTGACACTGAGACTCCTCTTTCATTGGTGTCTCTTATGAATCTCTCTGGAACTTTGTTTGGTTTTGATTTTATTAGTTCTTGAACATCCTCTATTTTACCAACTCTAATCGAAGAAATAGGTAGAGGAGCCATATTGAAGCAAGCAAACCGAGAAAGAGATTTCAGATTTGATTTATTTTCTGTTTTTTTTTTTGGAACTTAGTTAATACAAGTGGGATATTTGCTGTGTGAGTCGTGAGAGAGTCTATCTATACTTATAGAAGAAATACTTGGAGCTCAGTGATCTTTATTATTGTTTGCATGTTGTGGGCATAATTGGGTGTTGCGGGTTTGTGGAGAGTGGGGTCCATTTTGTACACTTTCGATTTTTTTTCTTTTGGTAAAAGAATTGTAAGCGTATGCCATATGATTGTGTTCAAAAAAAAGAAGAAAAGCGTATTGCTGTATGGCATAAGTTCAAATTAAATATCTTCAAATAAATACTGTTTCTCCGAAATTCTCTTCTCTGTTCGTTCATTTTGTTGACCATGGCTAATAAAGAAATCCTAAAAATAATTCTCAAATTACCCATTTTGTGCAGCATCAACCTCCATCTATTTAACATGCTTTGATTATATTTAGCCAATTAAAAGTTTGCAACATTAGTTGCCATGAGTTGCTATCATGTATATATGTGATACAACTACAAGTCTACAAGTATGTGTCTCTCATTTATGTTCATGAGGTTAAGGATTCGAAAATGAAAACATGAAGTCTGATTTAGTTGACTCGAAAATATTGTATAATCAGAAGAAATTTTGCGAGTGAATAAGCCATTTAGTCGATAGATGACTAACTGGTTAATTAATTTTTTATGACAATAATTTCAGATTCATGGAAAAATTTAAACTAATTCTTGGACGAAAATACTGTGTTCACAGATAGACTCTTCCTTAATATTTAACACTTCTTTAATATTTAAATGAGTTAAAATCAAAGATTCATATCCATCTGAGTGTCTATGAACAATGTAATTTAGTTGCACGTAGTAAATAGATCAAACTCACGTATAAACGTCCTAAACCCATCTCTTTACCACTTAGCTACAAGGTTCTAGACGCATTCATAAATCACGACAATCTTTTTATACTAAAAGAAATGAAATCTGATTTCCATAAAATGCAATTTCAAAAATTAAATCAAGCTTATAGGAAACATTTACTATGATGGGAATGTAATAATCAATTTAAAATGATAATATATTTGTTAATTGGTAAAAGCAATGAACGGAAAGTGAATAACACGAAATGTGAGGTGACTTTCGATCCATACTTTAGCCTCTCTATGTTCTGCTCTGCGTGTGTGAGTTTTGACTGTATGCACTGAATAATGAACATAAACCTTTCCATGTATTTTTTACCTTTATTACATTAAAATATAATAAAAAAGGAAGACTTATACTGTCTTAGGATCAGTGTTTTAAGAAAATCGAGCTTAAAGAGAGATTCATTAAGTTTACTTTGTTGACGTTTTAGAGAACGAGACAATGCTTACAAACCTAAAGTCAAGTTTCTTGAAAATTCTGTTTTCCTAAAATATGCTTTTTCTTTTTCTTCAAAAACTAAAAGCAAAGGTAGACCAATTAGAGTTGAAAATTCTCAGACAACATGCCAATTAGCTAATCAATAGACCCAAGTTACTGTATGTGATCATATTTCTGATGTATGATTAATGGGTTATCTAGCAATACATCTCGACACAATCTAATCATGGGATTGGTTTATGTTAGACCGATAAAAGATATTGTAGATTGAATATATTGGTTTGGTTTTGGGTTCGGTTATTAAATTAATACCAACTTCCACCTTAAAAAAGAATTGACGAGAAACAGATATCAGTGGATAACCTTTTATATATTGAAGTATTTAACCGATGTTTTAAGAAGTTATTTCTAGCAACAAGAATATGCATACGTTAATTGAAAGGGTCACTAAAAGTGTGATATAGTGCTGAAAAAAATTCTCAACTTGCAAACCAATGCCTTTGTATGGGAGTCTTTATCACATATTCGTTCGATATTAAGTTGTTAACTAAATAATAACTCGCACTATGAAACTTGTATACGTCTTTTTCTCTCTCGAACTCTCAACCACGAAGATTACAAAGAACAAATTAGACTTGCAACCCAATGAGAGAAAAAGTAGAAAAAAACTATTACAATATTTTTCAAAAACAGAAAAAGAAAAGAGCACACTAAATATGGAGAGGGTGAGTTCGAAGATAATAAAAGTTGTGGGGCTGAAAAAGAAGAAAAGTTGGTACGTAAAGGTAGGGGCCAAAGGGTTTGTGTATTTATGAGTTTCAGAGAGAAGCGATGTGCCGACCAAATCTAAGTGATCTTCTCGTCGAACTTCCTTCCCACATTGTGCCTTCTCTCCTTTTCTTTCCTATTGGTTATCTATTTTTATTTACTACTTTTCATATTCGTTTAACATTGTATAATAATTGACTCACCAACCACAAACTCAAAACTTAAAATGTCCTCTTTTTTTTTTTTTACCATAGTGCATTTAAATCAACACATGAGAGTGTCTAGTCGACAGACAATCTAGAAGTGTAGTGAAACAAATTCAAAAGAATCTTTTCTGCCTTTTGACGAAATGTTTAGAGGAATCTTATTCATTACAACTTGACCATAAAAGGTTACAATGTGTGGGAGAGAAAACAAAAGCTTTTCCGACGAAAGAGGAATATGTCTGCGAGCTATCATTATTATGTCTATCGACAAAACACACAATGGCCTATAGTACTAACTCATGCAACCATCTAAATTACAAGAAGTTAGTAAACACAATATGCAATATTTTTCTTTTGTGAATCTTAAATTTTTTGCTCAAGAGAGAAAAACTTATACAGCCCCATGTTTCACCATAATATCTTTTGATCAGAAAAGCTTGACAAGGTTCTAAAAGCTTCTATTACATTGACTAAACGTTCTTGCGTTTCATATCTTCATGGAAACCTTCCCAGAAACTTGAGATGATTCAAATTTCTGTACAAACGTTTAAGTTATCTGGAATCTAGAGTGTACATATAACCTGTTTACAACACAAATACTAAGGGAACTAAAAACTTTGAAAGATTTATAACGTTTGGGAACCAAACAGCCGTTACATTGGTCATGAATTCTTCAAAGCTGTAACAAATCCATAATGTAGACAATAAAAGCGACGAGGTGGGTGTAACATTCCGAGTTGTAATATATTGAAAGGTTTAAGATAATTGATTTGGCTATCTATGTCACTAAAGTGTGCTTACCTTTTCCGGTACACATCCGTTTGGAACTCTATAGTTAATCGTGCTTGAGCTGGAGTAGTGGAAGGATGGGTCACCTATCGTGAAGTGATTCGCGATAGCGTACGAGTGAGGTCAAAGCATGGGAAATATCATGTGGTGATTGCAGGTTCAGTAAACAATGATTTCGAGCTTCGAAAAATTAACGAACCGACCGTTGGAACGGGATGGGGTCCACAGACCGAGAAAAAGGGCGTAGACCGAGAAAAAGGGCGTGGATCGCCCATTAACTATGGACGGTCGGAGCATTACACCGGAATCAGCGGCGGAGCTACTTACAATGGAGAGGGGTCAAACTGACCCTTATAATTTATATATATTGTTGGTTTATATGTTAAGTTTGTAAGTATAAAATGAAAAATTTGGCTAATTCAGATGCAATTGACCCCCCTTGCTTAATGTTGAAATCTTAATTGTGCACCTCTTTTAATATTATTAGATAGATATATCGATATTGATCCCGGTGAACAAAACTTCTAGCTCCCCTACTGGCCGGGGTTATATCATCTTTATTGTCCATGTAAGCTTTGCACTAGAAAGCATTGATCTTTCCATCTAAAAGATTGGGTTTTTTTTTGTGCATAAGGGCATATTTTTTATTGGATATAACTTAAGAATAAGATGTGTCCGTTGCAAACCAGTACGGACTATACTGATTGGATATTTTGACAAGAATTAGTTGATTTAAATATGTATCATGGAATTTAGATAATTTCTATTTCTAAAGAATATTTATATAAGTCATGTATATATATGTATATATCTCTCATCTAATTCATTAAAGCACAACACAATAATAAAATCCAATAGTATTCTTATTCACTAATTTTATATGGTATCAAATCATTCTTTTATAGTGAATTGAAAGTAAATGCTTTTGTATAATAAAAACTCTTATCTTGCACTCAAACGAAATCTATATATACTATACTAAAAGGAGAATAAGATCTTCATTTAACATGTCCATGTAGGCACGGAAAATCAACCAATCAAAAGATCTGAAGTTGCCACGTCACCTCCGCTTGAGACAAGAAAAAAAAACAATGCGACAGAAAGGATCGAACTCGGGTTAGTATGACATAAATATAGGACAGTTACCACTAAGCCATTGAAACTTTCTTGGACACATATAAAAGGAGAATAAGATCTTCATTTAGCATGTCCATGTAGGCACGGAAAATCAACCAATCAAAAAATCTGAAGTTGCCACGTCACCTCCGCTTGAGACAAGAAAAAAAAACAATGCGACAGAAAGGATCGAACTCGGGTTAGTATGACATAAATATAGGACAGTTACCACTAAGCCATTGAAACTTTCTTGGACACATATACAAGAATCACTAATTATATATGTACGTATTTAAAAAATCCAAGATAAACCCAAAACTAGGCCCCGAGTAATCTCCACTTAATCCCCGATATTTAGGCCCAACCCGAGCGTACGTATAGCGCCTACCGAATTTTCGAACAGGAGCACTAACAATCAAACCTCCTCTTTACTCCCATCTTTAATGTCTTTCGCTTAAACTCCCTCTTTATCTATTTCTTATAAACCTCTTCACCATTTTTTGGTTCCAATCAAAATCCTCTCAAGAATTCGAACTCGCGATGTAACCCGATGGAAAATCTCCACTGATCAAAAACACCGGAAAAACCGGAGTCTCCTTCACCAACTCTGTCTCCGGCGATCCTATGTCGAAGAAACCAAACGGCAAGGCGGTTCTCCACTCCGACTCCTCCGCCAAAGCCGATGAAGTGTTGTTCTTCAGAGATGTTGAATTCGGACCACAAAAAGGCGAGTTAAGGTTTCATCTGATCCTATGTCGATTAGCTTGGTCTATTAATTAACTTAATATTTTTGTTTGTTTGTTTACCCTTAACCATTCTCTTTGTGGTGTAATTAGTGGATCAATAACTACGTTGAGAAAAGGAACTATACCACTTTCATATTCTAATGGTTTTCATCTTGCTTATGGTGTGTATTGCCTCTCTCTCTCTTTCAAATACTTGAAACATAAACCTTTAGCTCATTCAAGTCACGATATCAAGTTGCTCTCAAATAATCTGATGCAACTTCTCTTTGCTTATGAAGTTTATAATGTTTTTTTTTACAGGTTATATATATCAACTATGTGAAAGAAATAGAAGTTTAATATAGAAAAAAAAAATCTGAAGTTGCCACGTCACCTCCGCTTGAGACAAGAAAAAAAAACAATGCGACAGAAAGGATCGAACTCGGGTTAGTATGACATAAATATAGGACAGTTACCACTAAGCCATTGAAACTTTCTTGGACACATATACAAGAATCACTAATTATATATGTACGTATTTAAAAAATCCAAGATAAACCCAAAACTAGGCCCCGAGTAATCTCCACTTAATCCCCGATATTTAGGCCCAACCCGAGCGTACGTATAGCGCCTACCGAATTTTCGAACAGGAGCACTAACAATCAAACCTCCTCTTTACTCCCATCTTTAATGTCTTTCGCTTAAACTCCCTCTTTATCTATTTCTTATAAACCTCTTCACCATTTTTTGGTTCCAATCAAAATCCTCTCAAGAATTCGAACTCGCGATGTAACCCGATGGAAAATCTCCACTGATCAAAAACACCGGAAAAACCGGAGTCTCCTTCACCAACTCTGTCTCCGGCGATCCTATGTCGAAGAAACCAAACGGCAAGGCGGTTCTCCACTCCGACTCCTCCGCCAAAGCCGATGAAGTGTTGTTCTTCAGAGATGTTGAATTCGGACCACAAAAAGGCGAGTTAAGGTTTCATCTGATCCTATGTCGATTAGCTTGGTCTATTAATTAACTTAATATTTTTGTTTGTTTGTTTACCCTTAACCATTCTCTTTGTGGTGTAATTAGTGGATCAATAACTACGTTGAGAAAAGGAACTATACCACTTTCATATTCTAATGGTTTTCATCTTGCTTATGGTGTGTATTGCCTCTCTCTCTCTTTCAAATACTTGAAACATAAACCTTTAGCTCATTCAAGTCACGATATCAAGTTGCTCTCAAATAATCTGATGCAACTTCTCTTTGCTTATGAAGTTTATAATGTTTTTTTTTACAGGTTATATATATCAACTATGTGAAAGAAATAGAAGTTTAATATAGAAAAAAATCTTAAATACAGAAAATTCTAAAAATTAACAGAAAAACTAATAAAAATTAAACTATGATATCACTTGAAAGTTTCTTAGGCAATATTAATAAAATATTTAAGCGATAATTACACAAGTTTGATTTTTTTTTTGTCGGCCAAAAGTTTATTATTAATTAGCATCAGTTATTTCAAGACGTTTAAGAAAGGATGGACAAAAAAAAAAGACGGACATAAATGATATATCGAACTATGAGTAATACTTTGTAAATGTGACTTAGATAATACATCTGCACATCTATTTCCAGTCCTTTTTTATGCCTAAATTCAATTTCTTCAAAGCAGTTCTTCCACAAAGAGATCGTATGAGATATTATTTTGATATTCAGATTTGTTTCTTGATTGTTAAGAAGATTGATAACTGTAAGAATATCTCCTTCGAATATGATATGTCTATAACCGAGTTCCCAACATGAGACAAGTTTGTTTAAAAAGTAAGTAATTTCAGTTTTTTTATATTATATAATAAATATATATTATTTACTAATAATAAAAATATAGTTATTCATCTATCACAAATAGATATGCAAATATGTGAATCAAGTACAACAATCAAACAAGATAATGATATCCACAGAGAAAAATTTAAAAATATACTATTTATATAATCTTTTTTATATTCTTTAAATAATATAATACAGTATTATACATTACTTTTTAGAATTGAAAAATAAATATAATATCTTATCCGCGCTATGCACGGTTAAAAAATCTAGTCATAATAATGATTGTATATTAATGGTCGATTAAAATTCCCTTTTCAAAATTTAAAAGATTAATGGTTGACTTGGGAGTGTATAAAATACAAAGTTTCACGCTGGAGGTAAAAATCTTAGCTAATATGTTAGGAGTCATACATACTCTCTCTGTTCTTGTTTTTTTTTTTTTTTTTGCTAACTTTTGGTGTTACTCTCTCTATTCTTGAAGGATAACTTTTATAAACTTTTCGCAGACAGTACAAAAAAAGAAGGTCTGTGATCTCAGTTATTTTTAATTACCAAGTGACACAAATGTATTAACATCGTTATCATTTAGATAATTAATGGTTTCGATAGTGGCGATGCAATATAAAATGGGTAAATTGCCAGAAATGACTCCAAATTTGACCAGAATCACAGTATAAAAATTTAGAAGATTTCTAAAGAAGTTTTCTCTGTAAATCTTCTAATTAAATTTTTAAATTTTAGTTGTTAGCTGCAAAATTAATCTAGGCATATTTTTATCGATAGTGATACGATTTCCACCAATAGATGAGAGGTCGGAAGAGAGAAATCTTCTATAAAAAGATAAATTTTTGACACAATTCAATCAATTGAAAATCTAACATGTTTATTCGAAAGATTTCCAAGAAAATTTATTCATTTTTACTTTGTTAACAAAAAAGAGTTGGTGATTTTCAGTGAAATCTTCTATAAAAACACATAGAAAATCAATTGCAAAACTAACATATGCATTGACCAGAAGACTTCTACGGAAGTCTTCTCCGGCGAATAAATCTGAAAAAGTTCAAAAAATCTTTTTTTATTTTTAACTGATTTTTAATGTTTAGTTTCTCCAAACACATGTATAAAATAAGAAAAACACATGTATGAAAATAAGAAAAGAAGCGAAAGAGAAATAGTTTGATTGTGTAGAAAATAAGAATATAAACATATAGATGTTGATTTTAGAGGCATTTAAAATTTGAAATTGGTTGTTTATGGTAGTTTGTGTATTGATGATAATGACAATATAATGAATAAAAAAAATGGAGATGATTGAGTAAAACAAATACTTCTGATAAAAAGGAAAAAAAAAAAGTAATGACATTTTTGTGAATAATCTGAACTTTTAGATTGAATAAAACAAAAAAAAAATTCAAGAAAATTGTGAATTATTTTTACATTTAACGTTTTATTTGACTCATTTTGTAAAAGCTCCCTAAAATAGATCATTAATATAATTTATATTTAATATATATTACAAACTTAAATATATCTACATTATTTAAAAATAAAATAAAAATTATATATCTTATACTGATTCTATAGTCCAGTCTTATATATTATTCATTTACTGATCCATCAATCGATTTATCAAATACATTTATGCGAAAATACTATTTCTTATAGCATAATACAATTGTAATTGCTTGTCATCAGTTCTACCAACGCCAAAATCTAGCGTTAGGAATTGAAAAAATCCTGACTAATATTATAACAACCCATTAAGTTAATGCACGGTCCAATGATTGTGATAAGCAGAAGAAACGATGTGAATAAATGTTAAAATTGTTAAAAAAAAATACCATTTTTCAATAGCCAAAAACAGGATCGATGCGTCCAGAAAACCACTCAGTTCCTGTCTTTGCTTCTAGGTCAAGAATAGGCAGAAGAATATATGGGTGAAATACTCATGTATGGAATGGTTTATTCCTCAAGATTCCAGAAAAAAAATTCATATACCAAAAAAAAAAACAAATCTCATTAAGATTTTTCTTGTCGAATAAGATGAAAAGAAATGTGTGGCTTGCGTTTCCGGAGAGTGCATCTCATTTATTCTTTGAATGTCAATTCTCATCTGCTGTGTGGCTTGCGTTTTTCAACCATGCTGTTCTCTCTCCTCCAACAGATTTTAATGGTGTCCGCAATTGGTTACATTCACCATTTCCTAATGCAAAGCTGAGGGTGATTTGCTACCTTGTCTTTCAGGCAGTAATATATTTCCTTTGGCGCGAGCGGAATGGAAGATTGCATGGTACTGCCCCTTTGCAACCGGTTGCATTGGTGAAGCAGATCAAAATCATGCTTCGTGCTAAAATGGCTGCTCTCGACAAATGTCATCGGTCCGCTTTGATTACCTCATACCGCCAGCCTAATCCTTCATCCTCTATTGCTGGAGAATCCTTTATCTATCGTTGGTTTGAGTATTTCGAATAGGAAACATCCTTCTCCATATTGCTTTGCTTCACTTCTGCTTCTATAATTTTCTATATCTCCTCTCTGTTTCATCTTTCTGGTTTTCATTGTAAACTTTTAAATGATGCCCCTTTAGAAGGGAAAGAAAAGATGAATAAAGGAAGTTTAAGTAAAAAAAAAAAAAAAAAAAAAAAAAAAGAAATGGAATGTAATAAACACTCATGATTAAAAAAGCTTATGAATAAAAAAAAGCTTATGAATGAAGTGGAATAAGATATAATGAAATTCTAATTTTTTAATTCTATCTTATTCTATAACTTCCATCATTCACTTTTTTTTTTAAAGTTCATTTCATTCATAAACTTGACTACCCGTGTGTTCGTTTAGAAAGTTCTGTGGATGGAGTTGTTTGATTTCTAACTTTTAAAAGTTTCTCTTTAACTTTTTCTTGTTTAGTTTTGATTTTAGATTTATTTAATGCCAATACAAAACCATAATATGCTCCGCTGAACAATTTTTGAAATCTCAAAACATGGTTAAAAACTCGCACACGGAAACATACATCAAAACGTAGCCAAGTTTTTATACATCTTATAAACAGTGTTACAAACTTTATTACAACACAAGGAGACACTAAAACACACAAGCACACCAGTAAGTGGAAATACTTTATTCAAACCTTTTTCTTACCATATACACACGTACACTGACAATTTCTAAAGTAGAGCTTCTTTATAGACATATAGCTCATCTTTATTATATCGGGATATAAGAGACCTGCTAGATGAAGGGCTGGAGAAGTACGTGGATATACCTTATTCAAACCTTTTGCACCGGCAGCTGTACCATCTTAATGAGTGGCCGAAGGAGTACCACCAGCAGAAGAAGAACTCGAAGGAGCGAAATATGCTCCTAGAGCATGAAGAACTTCGCTTGCTCGTCCATGGAATCCAACAAGTTTTCCACCTCTATTGTCCTTGAGTTCATATTTCTGCGCACCCTCGAGTCCAAAGGGCGGTGAGGTTTTTCCCTTAGCTGTTTTGAAGATTAAGCAGGTGATAACATCTGTATTTTGCCCAAAGATCCTGTCGTATTGCACCTCGACTGATGTGATGTAGTCGTCTGGATCAACCTCAAACTATACAAAGATTTCAGATAGGTTATTGTTATTTAATTTTATTTTGAAACACTCAAATTAATAGGTTATTTATTCGAATTTCCTAATTATGAAAAATAAAATAAGCACAAACCACTTCTGCTCCGAGCAAGGTCTTCTTTCCGTATTCGCTTGTTTCCTTTTTACCGCTCTTCTCGTACTCGAATTTGACATAAGCGACACTAGACTCGCCCTGTCCAACGTACACTTTTCTTACATGGTCATGAACACCATCGTCCCATGATGTTCCTCCTTTCCCACCTTGAGCATCTACTTTGTTGGCTCGACTCAAACCCGACGATGTGGTTGAGGAATCAGACGGTAAGGGAGCAAAGTGGACGTCAATGGAGTTGAGAACATTACTGCTGACTCCTTGAAAACCAGCGATCTGGGTATCTTTGGGTGCCTGGATTGAGAACTGGTTCCCGGTTTTGTTTCCGTAAGGACCATATTCGGTTTTGTTGGTCTTAAAAGCCAACGCTGCTATAGCATCTTCGTTCCCCATAGTTTTGTAGTAGCCAGTAACATCTGTTATGTACTCGTCTGGGCTCAAGTTCACCTGCAAAAATTAAAAATATTACTACAAGTTATCAAAATAACACACTAAATAATCGCTATATACATATAACATATCCTGTAAGTACTAACGCCGTCAGATTTCTTGCCAGGAGTGCCATGACGCTTAGGATTTTTGTCATCGTCATACTCGGCCTCTATGGACTTGATAACATCTTCATATGTAACCTGTACTCTATTCACCCTCATGTGCTTCCCGTCATCCCAAGACATTGTTGCGGCCGCCATTGTTATATCTGGCCATTCAGTACCAAATGTTATTATTTTGTTATGTATATAAAAATACCTTGCGTTTTTTTACATATCAGATGGAACTTATATCGTTTTCATAATATTAGCAATTAACCAAACACATTGACATTTACGAGCATTTGAGAGAGAAAAATACCTCTGCTTTTATTTTTATTTGTTGAGAGAGCTGGTGTGGCACTGATGAAGATGAATGCAAGTGCGTTTTATATACACAGAGATGCACGTTTAGATAGGCGATAACTCAAAACCAAGCTTGTGGTCCTAAATATCACACGTTACTCTGTCTGACGATTGTTCCACTTGTTGAAATTCATGCAATATCCACTTATAACCCTTGAAACTCGAACACTTGGCTTAATAGCCACATGTACTTCTAAAGAATCACACACTTAACCCTAACAGGCCAGATGTAAGAAATATTGACATACACATACGAATCTTACGCCGGAGAACGAGAAGACAACAACAGACAAATGATCAATGTGGATGCAACAGTGAGACTGAAAAGAAACACTTCGCCTTCAAAAACTCAATTTGCATGTAACAGTGTAATAAAAAACATTGGCATCCACATGTGCTTCTAAAGAATCATACACTTAACCCTAACATCCAGATGTATTGAATATTTGACATACACCTACGAATCTTAAGACAGAGAACAAGAAAGAGGACAACAGACAGATGATCAATGTGCATGCAACAGTGGGAGTGAGAACGAGACACTTGGACTTTAAAAAAAATCCCAGTGTGCATGTAAACAGTGTAACTAAGACACTTTTTTTTTTTGTTAAAAGTAACTAAGACACTTGGCGGCCTACAAATACATTTTTCGGCTATGGATTTCATAACTCGATCGTTGCTACTTATATATATGTAGATAAAAACGAAGATTCCCCTTCTACATATCGATTCCATTATCCATAGTCTTCCACGGGTTTTAAAACGTTTATCAAGAAACACACTCGTGAGTTTGTACAAAGAGTCAAAAATGAAGTTTCCTCTCGTAGGGTTACTTTTGCTCGCAAGTCTTCTAGGTTCTACGACCAGGGCCGAAGAAGGACCTGTTTGCCCTGAGACTGAAACCCTTAGTCGTGCAAGTTTCCCGGAGGGCTTCATGTTTGGTACCGCAACGGCGTCCTATCAGGTATATATTATATACAGAAACCTTCTACAAGTCCATTAATTTTGTTTGTTACGAATTTGTTTTATAAGGTAGTGAAAGTGTCAACTTGAAATAAATACTTAATAATAAAGCAACACTTACTTTATAGTGGAGAGAGTCTTAACTAATGAAGTTATATATATTAGTTACTCTTCCGAAACACATGTACTTACTAAAGATGTATTGTATCTATGTGATGAAAACAGGTTGAAGGCGCAGTAAATGAAGGTTGCAGAGGGCCAAGCCTGTGGGATCTCTACACTAAGAAATTTCCACGTCTGTCTTTATCCTCTCTCCTTTACCATTTATTTTTACCACGAAGCATATGTGTCTCCTTCCTTTTTTTGGTGGCTATAAGAACCTTGTTGCTACACTAGGAACCTAGTTTTGAGATACTCAATTACAAACGGAAGCAAACAACAAAAATCTTATATTTTTGTATTTTAGAATATATATTTACTGAATTATAAAATATATACATATATATTATATAATATTCAGAGGTTTTCCAAAAACAAAGTATCCGAGCAAAACATAAATTATATAATATCCGAAAACGTCACCAATACCCCGATCCGTGCTCACTCCTGTTCTAAAGAACCACAAGTTTTCCAGGTCAACATGCCCATTTATGAGTTATTAATTTAAGAAGTGTTTGATTAAGCCTTTTCGTTCAAAGTGAAAAAGCATATACTATCAAGGCATCTAACAGTTTGCGTAGTAAGAATTTATTCTTATGAATTAAACATAGGCCATGTCGACATTGGCATCTAAGAAAACAAACAGAACTACACTTGAAAAAAGTTTCCTCGACCAATATTAGAAAGTTGATTCATTATCATTTCTTAATATGAAACTGCAGATAGAGTTAAGAATCACAATGCTGATGTGGCCGTCGATTTCTACCATCGTTTCAGGGTAATACCCCTCTCTCTGCCTCTCTCCAGTCGTAACTAAAACATAATTTGCAAACTTATGTTTAAAATTCAACAGGAGGATATCAAGTTGATGAAAAAGCTGAACACTGATGGTTTTAGACTATCCCTTGCGTGGCCAAGAATATTTCCTCGTAAGTTAAAAACATTTATGACTTTTCAATATATAAAACAGGGCGTAAAAATTTCCGAAATAGTTGTAATAACAGCTGGACATTGATTAATATAACAGATGGGAGGATGGAGAAAGGAATAAGCAAAGAAGGAGTTCAATTTTACCACGACCTTATAGACGAGCTCCTTAAAAATGGTCACATATGTTCTCACTATCTTCTTCATTTTATCGTACGAATGTATAGTGTAACTGAAAAAAACTAACTCTTCATTGTTGTTTCAGACCTAACACCACTAGTAACGGTTTTCCACTGGGACATGCCCGCCGATTTGGAAGATGAGTACGGTGGCTTTTTGAGCGAACGTGTAGTGTAAGCTTTCGTACTTGTCTCTCAATCATATTTATTAGTTTCTCTAGTGTACGCAAACAACATCAGTTACATATACTCTTCCTTAAACTACGAATATATACAGACCGGATTTCGTGGAGTTCGCAAACTTCACGTTCCACGAGTATGGGGGCAAAGTGAAAAACTGGATTACGTTCAACGAGCCATGGGTCTTTAGCCGTTCAGGCTACGACGTTGGGAAGAAAGCACCGGGACGTTGTTCTCCGTACATCAAAGACTACGGACATCTTTGCCAAGATGGACGGTCGGGATTTGAGGCTTATGTCGTAAGTCACAATCTACTCCTCAGTCATGCTGAAGCAGTTGATGCTTTCAGAAAGTGCGAAAAGGTAAAAGACAAAACAAAACACAAAGAAGAGAGAATTTGGTTTTTTTTTTTGTCACATTTTTTTGGTTTTTTGGTTCATTAAAGTGCAAAGGTGGTAAAATCGGGATCGCTCATAGCCCGGCTTGGTTTGAACCAGAAGACGTGGAGGGAGGTCAACGTACCGTAGACCGTGTACTTGACTTCATCATGGGCTGGTAAAGAAACAAAATCATCAGTTCCTGATTTTGTTTTTATTCTCGATATTTGTATTACATACATATGCGTATGATGCTCTTCAGGCACTTGGATCCTACGACTTATGGAGACTATCCTCAAAGTATGAAAGATGCGGTCGGAGCTCGATTACCCAAATTTACGAAAGCACAAAAGGCAAAACTGAAAGGCTCAGCTGACTTCGTGGGAATAAACTATTACAGTTCCTTCTATGCAAAGGCAAGCGAAAAGCCTGATTATCGGAACCCGTCTTGGGCTACAGATTCTCTTGTCGAGTATGAACGTAAGTTTCATTTATTATAAATGGATTGATATTTTATGCTATATACTATCAGCGGGTTAGGTAATATAAGTGGAACAACCGGTTGTTATAAGGCTACATAAACCTATATTTGTACTTATGATCATGGTATGCTCATATAATCAAGTCCAATGTTCATTCAAAATTAACTTTATGTTTGCTTGTTACATGTTTAGCCAAGACTGTTGATGGATCCGTTAAGATTGGTAGCCAGGTTACACAACTTCCTTCTGGATAACCTTTTAAATGTTATAAATAACGTTTTAATTGCTTTCGTCTTTCTTCTATATTTTGTAGCCCAGCACTGCTAAGATGGCTGTATACGCAGCGGGTTTGAGGAAGCTTGTGAAATACATAAAAGACAGATATGGCAATCCTGAGATCATAATTACTGAGAATGGTTTGTCAATATTTTAACTGGTTTTCTTATCATAGTATAATTTTTTTTTAATTACGTTTGTTGAATTTTCCTAATTATCATTTTTTATAGGTTACGGGGAGGACCTTGGCGAGAAAGATACAGATCATAGCGTTGCCCTTAATGACCACAACAGGAAGTACTATCTCCAGAGGCATCTTTTGGCCCTGCATCAGGCTATCTGGTGAGATCAATTAAATCATTAGTGGTAGCCAATGATGTTTAATTATACATGGCGTTTCCATTTACATTTGATATTGTTGTATCTTGCAGTGAAGACAAGGTGAATGTGACATCTTATTTTGTATGGTCGTTGATGGACAACTTCGAGTGGCAAGACGGGTACACAGCTAGGTTTGGTCTCTACTACATTGACTTCCAGAACAACTTGACTCGTATAGAGAAAGAATCTGCAAAATGGTACAGTGAATTCCTCAAGCCGGGCCTGAAACAAAAATCATCCAAGTCGACGTTCAGCGAGGAGCTCTAAAGTCAAGTTCTCTACAAGATCTCAAAGCTTTAGTCACGTGGGACAATAAAAGAAGGATGAGTTTGTGTTGGAGTTCTACTTATGTTGTTTAGTTTCTGGTGCAATGTAGTTAGTAGTCGTCTGCAATAAAGAAAAATGGGTTACTATACCCAAATATGTGTATACCGATATGTACAGCGGTTGGTCAAAATCCGAAATCCAAAACCTCTTTCATGCTTGCAAAAATATGTTGCTAGGGTACTACTGGTCGTGCCATTGTCAGTATTTCCTTGTTGATTATACACTGATACTCTAAGTTTTTTTTTTGCCAAAATGTGAATTTTCATATTAAATGACGCAGGATTGGAAAAATACAATAGGTTTTAAACATTCTAGAGTTAGCCTTGGCAAAAATAATAAAAACAAGGCTAGGTCTAGGCAAAACTTCCAAGTGCATAGAAGTTGTTGATGATGTTACTCAAAAGCGAGCCAATTTTGCATTAGGTCGCTGAATTTCCATTGGTGCTGATGTCCCAGAATGATATCTCGGACTTGGCGGTCTATTATCTTGAACACTTGGGCTGGATAGGAGTTACTGTTGTTGTGCAGCCTTCTGTTTCTTTCCATCCAGATGTTGTAAACAGTTGCTTGGGAGGCTAGGCGTTTGAGAAGCCTAGGGGAGTGGGAGGACCTGATGGTAAGCCATTCTGAAAACGCTGTCCATGTGTGAAAGGCAACTTGCCTAATTCCCAATCTTTGCAGAACCAAAGTCCAGAGATCCTCCGTCCATTTGCATCGCAGGAAAATATGATCTCTGTTTTCAACAAAAGAATTGCACAAGCAACAAGAAAGAGGAACCTGCAAGCCCCAACTTACCGGTCTTTCCCTTGTTGGAAGATGATCGTATTGAACAACCCAAAGTGTGAAAGCTTGACGCGGGACTGCTCCCTTGAACCAGACAGAAGAAGCCCAGCTCTTTTTCTCCTCACGAGGTCGAAGAACCTCCCAAGTTTCCTTTGTTGAGAACCCTTTGGTTTTTGACCCGTCAATCTCCCAGTAGAAAGAGTCTGCACCAACAGGGGCTTGTGAAGGAGAAAGCAAAGAGACGGTGGTGAGATGAAATTGGAGTTCCTCAACAGATGGAGATCTCGCTCCTCTCAAGCGCCAACCATCCTCAACAAAAACATCAGAGATAACTGCATTGATCGGGACAGAGAGTTCAAGCGGACCTCTAAGCCCAAATCTTTTAATCAAAGGCCCTAGCGGTGTCCAATGATCCCACCAGAAACTGATAGTCCTACCATCACCCAGTCCTACCATCACCCAGTTCACCATGCATCCACTTGGAAATCGAGCTTAAATCTGATAATTCTGATAATCAGCAAAGAAAGAAGAGATATCTACGTACTCACATATCATTGTAGTTTTTACTACCAGTGCAATTTATGGACTAGTATCAAACGTGAGCTAGTATGAATTATGGAAAAGCCAATGAAGATACCCTTAAGCTCAAGTTGTCTCCAGACTTATTGTGGGAAAACAAGGTGGATCCAACTTAGACAAACAACAATTTTGAATCTTCATTGCAGCCACAAAAGCTTGAGATTTAAGGATGATTACAACATGAGTGTTAAGTACCGAAACTGTGAGTTGGAAAATCAACATTTTTTACAAATGTGACATGTCCCAGGGCAATACTTACTGATCTGCTCGAGATATAAGATCCCCACAAGTTGAAAGAGAGTGTAGAGAGCGTGAACGTGTCTTTTGCGCGCACAGAGTCTCGTTGATGCAGGTGATATCATAGAAGGGAGACAAAGCGAAGTAGTCGAAGACGTAGTTAAGGTCAAGAGGGTACAAATTGATCCAGAGCTGATCTCTGAAGCATATACCAGTCATATCTTTTTTTTTTAGTACCAGTCATATCGGTGCCTGGTGGTTGCAGCGGAGGCGCAATCTGTGCAGCATCATTACCGTTGAATGTCTCGGCCGTAGCTGCGGGAAGGAGAGAGGAGTCGATGGAAATGGGTCGCTTCGCTTCGTCGTAAGCGAGAAGAGACAGAGAAAAAGTGTGGGCCTCTCTCTACTTTAGGCCCATTCAGATTTCGAGAAATGTTTAAAAGAATGATTAGGGTTGGGCATCATTAATTCGATACTAGCCTTATACTCGTGACTTACCCGTATTCGCCTTGAAAAATCGAGTACTCGCAATTAGTAACGCAAGTAACAAGTCAAAAAAAATTCACTACTCGTAAAGACAAGACAAATATCAATTATCGCTTCATTTTTTGTACTTGCCTCGTTACTCGTTATTTGTTACTCGTTCTATAAAATACTCGTTAGCTTAACTTCAGATGCTTATGAAAATTTAGTCCAATGAGTTGCTTAACTCTGGATGAAGAATAAAAGATTGGGATATATCTTGTCATTTTATATTGTCTTGTATTATCATTTTTGCTTCTAACCTTGTTACAGAGTGTGAACAAAAATTCACAGAAGAAGTGTCTTCTAATTGATTGGGCTGATGAAGAGCGAAACGTTGCTGAGGGGCGTATTCTCTCTTCAAACCCAGAAGATATTGTGAATGACAGTCGATTAGGCCCTACGAATGTCAAAGTCTTGGTGTATTCTGCTACTGAACCAGAAGCTTACCTCTGGAGACCTGCGCGAAACATGTGCACCATTAAGGAAGCTGTTGGTCATACCGTTGCATGGCCTAAGAAAAAATGTGTTGAACTAGGCCAGGGCCTCCAACCAGAAGACATTGTACCACTGGAAACGTTTTTTATTGTGTTATGTAAGTAGTTAATGTGGACATAAGATTATTGATTTGGCCTTTCATGATATAGTTTTCTCAATGTATGTGACAGGGCTCAAGAGCAAACTCTCTCAACAAATGCAAACTACTTGATTTATCCGATGATAGTGTAGTTGTTGGTTAAGAACGTTGGCAGACACAAGAACCAAAAGCATTGGTTAATGGCATTCCCCTCGGACCAAAAGCAGTTAAAGTCTTCCTGGATGTCATACTTGAACCTGATACATTTTTATGGAGGCCTACGTCGGACGTTTCATACCTTGAGGACTGCTTAATGAGTTTTATCTCATGGCCTGTTAGAAAAGTTGTCTTCGAAAACCCACCGGAGGGAACAAGAAAATCTCCTTCACATAACACTGCATCCTCAGTAGGAAACACAAGAGAAACAATTAAAAAGGTTCCATCCATCGGTTCTAAGCTTCCTACATCAACAACTCCTTCTGAGAAGTCTCCATCAAGCCGGGTAACATTTTGTTACAGTTTTAAAGATCATTGTTCTTATTACTGTCTGAGTTTGAAATGGTTATGTATGTTGAACATGACAGCAAAATCATGGATCTGAAGTTGTACGAGTGAATAAGAAGTGCAAACTGATGGACATTGGTGGAAGGAAACAGGTTGTTGCCGAAGGACGTGTGCATTCAACTGACCCAAATCAAATGGTACACTTTGTACGATTGGGTCCGAATGCAGCTAGGGTGTGGGTTGATGCAGTAATGGTAGATGATGCAGACGTTTGGAGGAAGTCTGATGAAATCGAGTCTTTGAAAGATGCACATGGTTCGTCTATTGCATGGCCAGTTGATAAATTGGTCATATTTTAATATGCACATGTAAGTCTACTTCTTTCTGATTTCAATCCTTCATATGCAATTCCTAAACTGATCAGAGTTTGATTGTTGCAGCATGCAGGGGATGAAGAACTTTTTTACATCGGCTGTAGCTAGTTTTTAGACTAGGCTATTATTTTTCCATCGGCTGTTAGCTTAAGTTTTCAATCGACTGTGTCTGTTTCTGTTTCTGGTACTTAAAACTTATGCCTTATGTATTATCACAATATGTTATGAATGTTGGTTGTTCTAAAGCAGAATGTTCTTTTGTTAACGAGTCTTTATTATGCAAAAATAACAATTGACAAAATAACAATAGCACATGAAACGATACAACAATAGCAAAAAAAAATGTTATTCTCTAATATAATAGCGTTTATAAATGGCTACGAACTAAACTACGATAACACACAATAAACCATAACAAAATTAATTATAGCAACTACATACAGCTATTGTAGAAGGACCTATAATAGCACGAAACATGACTCGTAATCAATATGTAACATAAAAATGCGTCTTATAATAACACTAAAGACAGCTACTTCGTATTGCTATCGTATCTGTACATTACATAGCGTCAAAAAAAAAGCTATGGTAGAGGGGATACTTATGATGGCTGCCGATGACATAGCATATCAGAAAACGCTATGAAAGGCCTACGATAGCGTTTATCGTGAGCTAAGAATGTACATATTTCTTGTAGTGTTGGTTTGCATTTAAGTACTTTCTTTTGCGGGAATAAAATGTTTTTTGATTTTGCAGGAGCAAAACATGATCACGAAGTAGAAAAAAATCTTTTTTGGAACACCGAATAAAATGGAAGAACAATGAGTTTCATATGGTTTTTCAATATTTTGAATGCTTATTTTTTTTGTCTCTACTTCTTTCTAAATTCATATGACTATTGGATGCTAAAAATTTAGAATATGTGTTTTTTGTATGTAATCAAAAGCCAATTACTTAGTTTATCACGTAACAAGGCAAGGCAAATTACTTGCAAGTATCATTTTTTTTTTCCAAATACTTGATCAAGCAAGTACTTGTTTGAAGCAAGTATCAAGTCGAAAAACAAATTACTCGGACAAATCAAGTCAAGTAGTAAGTAACCGAGAATTGGCAAGTAATTGCCTTGTGTCCACCCCTAAGAATGATTGTGTATTGGCTTAAGTCAATCTAACCGGGATTTGGGCTGGTTGTGTGCAGATTGGAATTTAGAAGGCCTGGTTCAGTTCCGGTTTGAAACTTAAATAAATTTTTTTTTTTTGAAGATTGGCTTTGATATTAAAGAGCAAAAAGAAAGGAAACTGTTTAGGAGTATCGTCTTCGTCTTTGTGTATGTATATATTATATATGCGTATATAATTATGGATTGGGGAGTCCTAGCATTGGGTTCTTAGAATATAAATTGTGTATGTATATATTATATATGTGTATATTAATCACGGAAACCCAAACCGAAAGTTCCTTAAATAAGGAACTTTCGGTTTGAGTTTCCGTGAAGTCCTTAAGCCACAATTATATACATATATATATAGTATATATATACATGTATTTTTTTTAAGAACCTTATATTAGGGACCTCCAATAATGATGGTCCTATGAGTCTTCGTCTTCGTTTATAACAGAATTCTTAGAAACTTATATATCGTAAATTATGATACAGAATTTATTATTTTGGTTTGATTAACCAAGAAGCTCCACGCCTAGGCCTATAATCTTCTCAAGTCAAAATACAATTTATTTGTTGTTCTCAACCATAATTGTATTTTTTAAAAAAGTTTATTAATATGCTTTCTGCTATATATGAAATTATGAATCGTGAGAAAGATTAATTGTAGATTGCACTTTCGATTGTTCATTCGAAGTTTGTGTTCGTGAGATCAGCATCGGCGTAAACGCCATGTTCTTAACCAATAAAAATAAATAAATGATTTGTCAAAAAGAAAAATGATGAATGTTGACTTCTTTTTTTTTTTTTGTTAATCTGGAAGTATTCCGGCGAGGCCAGACTAATCTCCAAGTTTTTTTTTTTTTTTTTTTGAAAATCTATATTAAAGCTACACACACCCAATATGACTTGGTTTCAACTATTGAAAGATGATAACATATCCACGAATGAAACTAAATACAAAGGTCAAAATCAACGACCATTTGAAAGGTTTTGTGTGTTGTTGTTTTTTTTTTTGAAAAAGGACATAGGTTTTGTGTGTTGTTGCATCCACGTCTTCTCCCTGGACCAGCGAAGCCAGTTGATACATTTGTTTTTTTTACATTTTAAGTTGTAATTTTGGGAGTTTGGGACCATTTCGATCTTCATAATTTTTGTGTCTTTTAAAATTGTGCAATATCACTCTTCCACGTTGTAAAATAACCCATCAGTTTAACCGCTAATCAAACAAAAACGAAATCTGAATTGAGATTTAATTACTTTTTTGAAAATCCAAAACTACAAATATAAAAAAAAACTTTCAAGATAAGTTATTAAGCATGGAGAAGTGTTGGAAAATCAAATTCCAATCAAAACTGAAGTATCAAACAGAGCGAACCCGTGTATATATAATCCAATTTGAATTTTATATAACCTAAAAGACAAAAAAGCGATACTCAAAGGACGAACCAGTACTGAGATGAAATCAAGAACCAAACCAAGAATTTGCTTTATCGACTTAAATAGTCCATACGTACGATACGAATACAACGTTAAAACCCTAACATTTGCATAAACTATACGGCGCTGGGGGATCAAGAGGATTGGATTGTTAAGTTTAAATATTTATAGAATGTCTTCATAGTTATCAGTTACGTTTAATTTTATTTTTGTTGCAGACAGCTGACTCTTTTTATTTACTTATTTCATAAGTTGACCTACAAAAACTACATCGTGCCTGTTTGCTTTCAACAAGTTCCGTTATTACGGAGATATCTCAAAAGCTATTTCTGTGTTTTCTTTTTGTAAATGTCCATCTCCTTTGCACCATAGAGGCATAGACGAATAATGGAGAAACATCCTCATGCACTTCGGTTATGTGCGTTTATATGCATCACTTTTTCCTCCCTTATACATCTCGTTGAAGCTCAGGACCAAAAAGGTATTTACATTCACGTTTCTACGTTTTCCTTACTAATTTTTTTTTATTTTTCTTATGTATTTGTTCTGATATATGTTGCTTATAAATGTTACTAGGATTCATCAGCTTGGACTGCGGGCTATCGCCTAACGAGCCTCCTTTCGACGATTCTAAAACCGGGTTAACATACTCAACGGACGACGGTTTTGTGCAAACAGGTAAAACCGGTAGAATCCAAAAGGAACTGGAGGCGAGTTACCGTAAGATATACTGGACGCTTAGGTACTTTCCAGAAGGAACCAGAAACTGCTACACCTTGAACGTCACGGAAGGCACAAGCTATCTTATAACAGCTCTATTCGTGTACGGTAATTACGATGGTCTTAACAAGTACCCCAGGTTCGACCTACACCTAGGTCCAAATTTTTGGGAAACGATTGATATGAGTATATGGACAAATGGCACATTCGAGGAGATCATCCACAAGACTACATCTAAGTCTCTCCAGGTCTGTCTAGTTAAGACAGGACAAAGTAATCCTCTGATTAGTACTTTAGAGCTACGACCACTTCACAACAATACTTACAATACTCAGAGCGGCTCGCTGCGGAATTATCGCCGGAATTATTTCAGCACTGCAAGCCGCAATATACGGTATAAATCATGCCCTTTTGAAGTTTTAATCCAATCAAGTTTTCAAGTTTTGTTTTTGTTTCTTTGGTTCGCTTCGGTTTTTTAGGATTGTGGGAAAAATCTCCCTACTAGAACCGATCGAGTTTGAATTTGTTTGCTTTAAAAATTTACATATAAGTTTTTGATCTCATTCTGTTACATTTTATATATTTGTGTATATATCTGCAATAAATTTCGAGCGGGGTTTAGGTTCTTTGTCTATACAGTAAAAAATCTTTACCATTCGACTTACTACAAAAATTCAGCTCGGTATGATCAGAGTTTTATATATGTGCATCCCAGTTTGTAATCTCTGACACATGATTAAAATATTTTTGTTAGGTACCCCAATGATGTAACTGATCGTGATTGGACACCCTATTTCAATGGAACACAGTGGACAGAAGTAACCAGTCTTAATGTAAAAATTTCTTCCAATGATTACAATCTACCACAATCTGTGATGGCGTCAGCCTCTACTCCTAAAAGTGCTTTTGCGCCGTGGAATTTCAGCTGGTCAATCTTCCCTTCTACGACCCAATTTTATATCTACATGCACTTTGCCGAGATTCAAACTTTACAGGCCAACGAAACCCGAGAATTTAGTGTATCTGTGAATGGTAAATTTGCGTATGAACGCTATAGTCCTACAAAGTTGTCTATGGAAACTATATTCTTATCCAAGCCGCAACAGTGTGAAGAAGGAAAGGGCATCGTAGAGTTATTAAGAACGTCAAATTCTACTCTTCCTCCTCTCATGAACGCTTTTGAGATTTACACTGTGATCGAATTTCCGCAATTGGAAACAAACCAAGATGATGGTATGTCAATATATTTTTTCCTCTATTTGACACCTTACATTTTTTATGCACGTACTGATATAACAAGAATTTTATACCAGTTCTTGCTATCAAGAGTATCCAAACTACTTATGACCTGAAAAGGATTAACTGGCAAGGAGATCCATGTGTTCCTAAAGAGTTCTTGTGGGATGGTTTAAACTGCGACAAATCAGAAACCGTAATGCCACCTATAGTCACTTTTTTGTAAGAACAATATTTACATTTTATATTGTGTTGATTATCTCACAATGTTTTGCAATTTTTATGTAATGTGCGCTGATGAATATATCTTAGGAATTTATCCTCAAGTAAATTAACGGGAAACATCGCGCCTGCCATTCGGAATCTAACCCATCTACAAGAATTGTAAGTATCTCGAATTTCTGTACTAAGTATAGTAAATACAACTTGTTTATCTTGATTATATCTTGTTTGTAGCATATTTTATACTTACAAATGTTTTAATCAGAGACTTATCAAATAACAATTTGACGGGCGGAGTACCCGAGTTTCTCGCGGACATTAAATCACTCCTGGTCATGTGAGTCTCTTTTGAGACAATACAATCCATCAGTTTACTCCATTACAAGATCGCTCATGTTCATAACTCTGTCTCTATCTTAACAGTAACTTAAGTGGGAACAATCTTAATGGCTCAATTCCTCAAGCCTTATTACAGAAGAAAGGACTAAACTTAATTACGTAATCTTTTATCATATATCATACTTTCTTTCTAAGTATATTAAACCATGTGATTTGTTTAGTTATCCTAAAGACCACTGACAATTAACTCACAGTCATGATGGAAACCCGGATCTTACTTGTGCGGGTAAACCATGTGTAAACAAGACCCTTGGTTCCAAGAAAAAGAACGTTGTAGTACTGGTTGTTGTGTCAGTCGTGTTCGTAGTTGTTCTTGGATCTGCATTGGCTTGCTTTTGTGTATTCAAAAAGAAAAACACATCAAACAGTCAAGGTATACAAAAAAGCCTTTTAAATTTGAAATAAAAATTGTAATATATTCACAATACATATGTGCAAAATCTCATGGGACTGATGTAATGTAACACTAGGTCCATCATCATATACGGAAGTATCAGATCCTAGAACAACTGGATCGTCAGAACCGGCAATAATAACTAAAAACAGAAGATTTACTTACTCTGAGGTTATAACGATGACAAATAACTTTGAAAGAGTCCTTGGTAAAGGAGGATTTGGAATGGTCTATCATGGGGCTGTAAATGGTACTGAACAAGTAGCAGTTAAATTGCTCTCACACTCTTCTTCTCAAGGGTATAAAGAATTTAAAGCAGAGGTAACTTTTAGCAAATTTCTTTACTAAAATATCGTAGAAAATATGTGCTTTAACAATGGCATGTCAATTTTTTAATTCATGGTTATTCTACTCTTCTAGGTGGAACTTCTTCTCAGAGTTCACCACAAAAATTTGGTTGCCCTTGTTGGATACTGTGATGAAGGAGAAAATTTGGCTCTGATATATGAATACATGGCTAATGGAGACTTGAGAGAACACATGTCGGGTAAGTAGTAAGTATGAACTGTTATGAATACTATATTTGTTTATGGTTTTTTCATATATTCATATAATGGTTCCAATTTAGGAAAACGAGGTGGATCTATCCTGAATTGGGAAACTAGACTAAAAATAGTTGTCGAATCTGCACAAGGTTTGATGTAAGCTTTGATATATAGCTTCTTGTTTTCTTCTATGTATACGCTTAAACATTTCTGAAAATGAAACTTGTTGCATAGGTTTGGAATACTTGCATAATGGATGCAAACCACCAATGGTTCATAGGGATGTCAAAACCACAAATATATTACTGAATGAACATTTTCAGGCCAAGTTAGCGGATTTCGGGCTTTCGAGATCGTTTCCGATCGAAGGAGAAACTCATGTGTCAACAGTAGTTGCTGGAACTCCTGGATATCTTGATCCAGAGTAAGTATTATGATGTTATAATTAATTTTTGCATATTTTATCTTTTCTAATGGCATGATTTTTTCTTTTTTGCAGATATTATCGAACCAATTGGTTGAATGAAAAAAGTGATGTTTATAGTTTCGGAATTGTACTATTAGAGATCATCACAAATCAATCCGTCATCAATCAAAGTCGTGAAAAACCGCATATAGCAGAATGGGTTGGGTTAATGCTTACAAAAGGAGACATTAAAACCATTGTGGATCCAAAACTCTATGGAGATTATGACTCTGGTTCTGTCTGGAGAGCAGTTGAACTAGCAATGTCGTGTCTAAATCCTTCTTCAGCTAGAAGGCCAACCATGTCTCAAGTTGTTATCGAACTAAACGAGTGCTTGGCATATGAAAATTCAAGGGGAGGAACGAGTCAAAACATGAACTCACAGAGTTCTATAGAAATGAGCATGAACTTTGATATTGGAGTTACCCCTGATGCTCGCTAGACTGCAAAAGTCATCTTAATTATATTTGTGTTTGGGTGAGTGAATTTTCGTTATTTGAAATAAGTTTGAATTTTTGTAATGACTTCCTGTCAGTGATGTGTGTTTTATATAGCAATCAAGATAGTAGGAAATACTCGATCTATTGTAAGAAGAAAAAAAAGATAATGATGTCGATGGAGCCATGGAGGAGTCTCGAGAGAAAATGGTTAACTATATTTCTTGCATTGCGTGTAAGCCAGTGCGCTCAAAAAACACATTAAAGAAAAATATTGTATGTGATTTCGCTGGAGCAGTCCCAACAGAGAGAGCATTCTAACTAGAATTTTTTTTTTTTGTAACACAAACTTTCATTAGAAAAGGGGTTAAGACCCAGGGTTGATTACAATAGATTCAGCAATTAGAGCTTTCTTAGCAAGGGCATCTGCCTCCCTGTTTTTGTTTCTTTGGATCCACGTAAAAGAAATAAACTCAAAGTCAGAAGAGATGCTGGAGATATCCGACACAATGCCGTAGAGTTCGGACGAAGGTGAATCTGATGTGATCGCTTTAATGAGCTGGAGCGAGTCAGAGACTACTTGGAGCGCTCGTAATCCTCTAGAATCACTTCTCGCGGAAGGCCTAGCATTCTAACTAGAATAAACCGTGAAACAGATATGTAACCCTTTATTTTGTAAAACCGTAAAAGTTGTTTTTTTTTTTACCTTAAAAGTTGTTGCTTTCTTATTTTTTGCACTTAACCGGTTTAACTGATAATGCATGTATATTTATTTGTTTCTGTAATTATATCGCACTGGACAAATTTGGTTTTCCGTTTTCATTTCGGCTATCTTTAACTCCCCTTCATGCTAATGAATAGGTCGTTAGACTCGTAACTATACCTGGTTTGGTTTAAAGTACCTAAGCTCTAAATAATAGGGCCGGGACAATTCATATCGTCTAAGAATATGCCAAATAAGATGAGAGTGACTTGTTCTACTATTTCAACATCTATGAAAATTTAAAGCGTGTATATTTATTGTGGGCCGAAAAAAGCTAACAGTGTTCATATATGGACATCCTCACTCATGTATTTTTTTTATAACACACTTTTTTAAAAACACTTTCATCTTTCCGAAACAAAGAAAATATTATCGAAATTAAAAAAACATGAAGTCGAGCTGGAAGAACAAATTCATAGAGAAATTGTAGAGATTGGAACTTAGGTTTACTTTGGTTAGAAGTTATCTTTTGACCTAGAACTAAACCGAAAGTAATGATACAATCAATTTAACGAGTTCTCGGTCTCTAACCGGTATGTCTCATGGGAGAATTCCTGCTCCCAAAATCCACAAGATCAAAGAGACTCTAGCAGCACCAAATTAGTATGCTAGATAATTTGTTTACAAAGAATCAAATACTCCAAGTTAGAGAATACAACAAAATCCTTAGATAAAATAGACTTAGACCTAAGCTATTTATCTTGTATTGTTGTCTCCTTCCTCTTGCTTATCAACCTGATTGATCTGATTCTTGTTGCCATAAACTCTGTGTTTTTTCTTATGCTTTCCTTAACCTAATCAACATACTCACATCATATATGTATGCTTTGTATGTGATCAGGTAATACAAGCTGGAGTGGGCTTTGTCTTGCTCGGCCCAGACGAAGTATTGTTATTGCTGGCCCATCAGACACTTCTGCAAAACCCAAACTCAACAGTAATTGATACCATATGCGGTCAAAACCTTCAACTCTAAAGCCAATTAAAATTTTATTCAAAAGATTAATAAAATGCTTTGTTGTGAAATTCCCTTGATCTAGTGATTTAATTAATACTAATTTAATAGTGTACTAGAAACTTTTGGGTTCAGTTTTATCAAACATGAATATTCATAAGACGGTTCACTATGGTGTACGTGAAATTCCGCGTACATATAGATCCTTATATGACAGCTAAAGTTTTCCGGTCAAATTTGTCACTGTGATAGTTCACATTTGTGATAAAATGATAAAATAATATAACAGCAAATGTTTTTGGCTCGTAGGGATTTGAATTTCAATTATATGGTTTGTTTTATTAATTTGGAGGTATTCTGAACCGTTTATATATTACAAAGGGCCCAACAAACTTTCAGTACAAGAATGAAGTTTTGAACGTTAACTTTGAGAAACCACGAGACGTTGACCTTCACGCGCATAAACGCGTGCCCAAATAAGCACATGCTGACCGAACACGCTTTGTTTTTTTTGCTAAAACATTCCGTCTCTGTCCGTCTAAACCGGGAAATAGCCACATTCCGACCGAACACGCTTCGTCTCTTCACTTTTGTGTCAGAAGATATTGCGATCAGAAACATATATTTCGCTAAAGATAGTCCCAATTTAGGATTTTTTTTTTTGGAGATGATGAAGTTTAAGTTAGCCACGATAGAGATTAAAAACATGTGGCTGTGTTGTGTAAAGAGACCGAGTCACACGAACATCTTCTTCCTTACGCCATTCTCCTACCACTCGGACCCAACAAACCAAAACTCGCCACGTTATCTGAAATGCGAGTTCCCGTGAGTTAGGAATCTTTACTTGAAGGAACCAGACATGCATGATCGCAGAGTCACACATACACACACAAACCTTTTAGAAGCTTTGTCGTCCCCCTCCTATAGAATCCATTGTGGGGCGACACAATATCTTCTTTTGTTTATATGCTCATCTTGATCCTCTGTCATAAGATTTGTTTCTTTCAGGTGGATTTAGCTTCCCATCTATTTATTATTTTTTTTTAAAAGGAAGTTGTAATCTTTTCGATCTAAAGTATTGTCTGATACTGAAATTTGGATTTGGAATTTGATTTCAGAAGGTGACCAATCTCCACACGTTCTTTCTTGAGGTTACGTGTAGGGGAAGGTATTAATATGGTTTGGTTGATCGTAGGGAGAAGAAGGCCAAGAAGAAGAGAATAAATGGGAGGAATGAAAGATGAGGCGAAGAGGATAACGATTCCTCCATTGTTCCCAAGGGTTCATGTGAATGATACTGAACACGCAGTCCTGTCTCAACCATTTGATGGTAAAACAATGTCTCTCTATAAACTTTCCAGTGTATCTTCTCCGACCAACAAGATCTCTGATTCTCCTTCCACTCTCTGTCTGTCTCTTCCACCTCCAGCTTACAACAACCATCTCGTGAGTTTGTTTGTTCTTCTTAATTCCCTCTCTTAATCTTTAGGTTCTTGATTTCGTGTGTCTCTATTGCATATATGCTCTTCAAAATACAATGGACAATGCAGACTTTGATCAATATCACTTTATGACCTTGTTATTACATTGTTTTGGTTTTAAACAGACTGATGGACCAGAAAAGAATCAGTTTTCACCAATCTACAACACTTCTCCAGCATCAAAGCTTGAAGGGAATGTGAATAAAAAAGGCATGAATTATCCATGTCCTAGAGGATCATCAGTTACTAATACTAAGACTAGTTCAATAAAACAAAATGAGTACCATTTCAAAAACCTTACCAACTTGGATTCTCTTAAGGTTCCTGTTTTTAGACTCCCGGAGACAGATCCAAAAGCAAACACAGATTTGTCACTACAGTTTCATAATAGCAGTACCAGTAAATCAAGAGGAGAAGCTGCTGATTCCAAACCTCTCCTGAACAATCTTCATATTCGAGAATTACTTTTACCAGAATGTTTGGAAGATGAAAGCAAGAATTGGCCTCTTAGTGTGATGAAAACTAAACTATATAGAAGAAGAGCCCTTGATGGATTTAACGTTGATATACAAAAGAAGCCCAAAACTGTGCCTCCACGTGAGCAAGATGCCTCAGACTGTTCTGCAATAGACTCTTTGTCTGGTATGAGTGCAGCTTCTAATGATGTTGCCAGAGTGATAGGTGAAAAGAGATTTTGGAAGATGAGAACTTATATGATCAGGTATATATCCTCTCACTTGCTATATCAATCTCTCTTTTTCTATGATTCCATATTCATAAATTTTTTACTGATATTTTCAGTCAGCAGAAGATCTTTGTCACTCAAGTCTTTGAGCTGCATAGGCTGATAATGGTAAAGCTGCTAATGACTAGATTGTTTCAATGCTTCCTAGTGCGTTTCAGCTTTCATGTGATCTCACCATGAATTTGAACAAAATGCAGGTCCAAAAAAAGGTTGCAAAGTCGCCAAACTTGGTTCTCAAAAGTAAGATCAGTGGTGGTAAACGTTGCACAATGAGGTCATCCCAATCCTATCTGCTGGAAATGGCTTCTTCAAAGGTTAAAAGACCAAACACTGAGATTCAAAAACCAGTAACCGAAGACTATCCAGAGCATATGAAACTAAAGCTTCCTTTACCTTTCACAAGCAAAGAGCTCGTGACCCCTGTTTGGCAACAACAGCTACTTCCTCCTCCTGGAAACCAATGGTTAGTTCCTGTAATGTCTCCTTCAGAAGGTCTGGTCTATAAACCATACGCAGGACCATGTCCTCCACCTCCTTCAGCTTTCATGGTTCCTATTTATGGACAAGATTCACTCGCCACAGCATCCAGGTTCCCTGCTTCTACTCAGTTTAGCCACAACTACTTCCCACCGAGGACAACAGTACTTGACCAGACAAACCCGTTTGGTCAGCTTCAAAGATGGTCAAGCGCATCTAGCCACATGACTCAAGCGATTTCATTTTCCTTGAAGAAGTCTGATCAGGAATCTAATGACAGTGAGGTACATGGAAGTACAGCTTCAAGTCCACCAGAGAAGCATAAATTTGATGTCCTTCCGCTTTTTCCTACAGAGCCTACTCATCACATTGATGAGTGGGAGCAGAAACAGCAACCTCCGCATCATGCCATTAAAGCCATTCCTCATAAATCAACATCTGCCTCTGAATCTGCTGCAAGAATTTTCCGTTCCATTCAGGAAGAAAGGAGGGACTCAGATCATATGATTAGTTAGTTTTTTCTACTTTCCACATTCTTTTGCTCTATAGTTGCCTCTTCATCTACTTTAGATTTCATACTATTTACCCTTCATATGACGATGTAAATCAATACTGTCACTATACATAAAGCATAGACACATCTTATACTGATATTGTATTGCCAAACAGCCAATAAATGATACTTTCTTTTGTTACATTAACAACATTCCAGTTTTGAAGGGTTGTGGAAATGCCAAAACATTATAACAAGAAGAATCTAATGCTCCTTTATACTTTCTAAGATTTTCTCGCTTGATTTAGAAGAATCTAAGATAAAAATTTCATTTCTCATATTGAAACGCCTAAGTTAATCACTTCTACGAAAATATATGTTTGTTATTTTTTATATAATCTAGTTTATTTTTTATTTATTAATATTGTATAATAATTTCATTAAATGATAATTTTTAATTTATTTAAAATTGCAATTGTGTTGGTTGTTAAAGCAAAATAGTTAGGATAAAAATTTTTAAAAAAAATTTAAAAATGAAATGTGTTATTAGTAATTAATGATAAAATGAAGATGTAATATATTTTAATTTTTCATAAAGAGAATGTAAAATAAACTATTGAACAAAATGTTGCTTCATTTTTTCATTCGTGGAAAAAATATAGTCAACTAGAAATATTCTAAGAAAATTTAATTTAAATTAGTTTTGGATTTTGCTCCAGGAGATGTACCTGGGTCTTCGGACCTAGAACCTCTAAACATTAAAAAATCTGAATCTATCTGCTAACCTTATCTTGACCTTTGCTTTTTTTAATCGGCTTGTCTCACATGACCGAAATATATGAGCTGAGCTGAGTATTGACTCACAAAGGCAGGAGCGCAGACTCTAGGCATCATGCTGCATGGGATAAGCAAGAGAGTGTTCAGTTTCATTATAACAATTAACACATACAAAACATTATTATATGTCAAAGCTCATACATTTTTGCTGTTTTATAACTTTAAAACACCTCTTAACACATGTTTAACAGATAAGTGAGCTCAATACCATGATGATAACACGAGCTTCAACGCAAAGAGGATATACTAAACTTTCTGGAGGAGGTGATTGACATTTTTTTTTGGTAGGAAGGAGGTGATTGACATATGGCATACATCATATTGTAAACTCTACTCTTCTCTTGATTTCCTTTTTTTTTTTCCTGAAGAAGATCTTCTCTTGATTTCATTTCCTCTTTATCTGATATTTCCTTCCTGGAAAATTTTACGTTATTTTTTTTGTTATCATTTACAATATTATAAGAAAAGAAAACTCAAAACCTTGTGTGTTTTTCAAAGTTTTTCTTCAGAGGTCCTAAATAGCGTGAACCCATCAATAAATCTCTTATATTAAAAGAGATAACAATAACAATAAGAATAACCGATCAACCGAACAGAACCCGGTCCGATTAAGCCGGTTTAGATCGGTTTCAGATCTTCATAATAAACCAAATGGTTCATGTTTTGTTGTGTAATGGGTGTCGGTTCGGTTCGGTTTAAAACCCGAGAATCGATTGATTACATCCGAAACCCGATCGAGACACAACCTTATGTCTAATCCTAACTCTCTTTTATGGTTTTTGTTGATGTAAACTCAATTCAGAAGAAACAAAGCTTGTAAGACTGTGAACAAATAAATAACATATCTCTTACATAATAATCTTGAAACAACAACAAAAAAACTAATAGATCTTTAGTACTTAACGGTTATAATTTGCGGTAAACCGATTACAAACTAGTGTTAAGGAACCGAACAACCGTCTAAGAACCGAAATCCGTATGTATTTTGGTTTTAGTTAAAGTTAGAAAATCCGAACCGAACCCGACGATACCCAAACCGAAACCGAACCGAATTTTTATTATTCCGAATGGGGTTGATTTCCATACACCCGAAAATCCGAAACCCGAATGGTTGAGAACCGAAACCCGAATGGACCTCCGATTGCCCAGACCTAGATAGGGATATCACATGTTGAACAGTGAGAGGAATTGCAGTTATTCCACTTGTAGTAATTTATCAGTATAATAATAAATATTCAAATTGATATCTGTTTTGTGAGTCAATCACGGATCGTGGTTAACAAAGAAAAATACATATACATAAATCAACGCTATTATATTTTTACAGGAACAACAAAAAAAGCATGTTAACTCCAATGTAAATAATATGATTACTACCCAAAAAAAAACTAATTACCTTTGTAATTTTCTCATTGACAATTTAAGAGATCAACCAAAACTTTCAAAAACATTTGTATAAAAAAACATGAATTGAGCAAGACAGCCCCACAAAAGACATGCGAAATTTGTCATATAATAAGAGCGGACAATTACCGAAACAAGCCATCAAAGCTATGAAAACGGTGAGGCGATCACAAGAGGAATTTCAGAAATGATAGCTTAACACATTTAGTTAAACATTGTCAATTCAACTTTAAACGAATATAATTCTTGATTATAAATCTTTTGCCCTAATTAGTTTGTAAGTAGTGGACCATTATTAATAATTCGGTATCTTAGCACTATCTAATATCTATAGACACATGGACCACCATTAAATTTGCCAACCCCTTCCATTTTGACATTTTTGTTATTAATTGTTCTGTATATTCAAAACTTGTTTCATGGTATAGGAAGAGCCATCAAGCTTAGAGCAACTCCATTGGTGAATCCCTTAAATGTGGTTCTTAGCATTTTGTTTTAATTATTTTAATTAATTTTGAAAAGTTAAGGACTTTCAAATTTTTGGATGTCCATTGGTGAACTCCAAAGTGAGAAGGCAACGTGTGGTCGGGAGAACGGAGGAGGCGACGGTTTAGAGCTCTGAACATCTAATCCAGGTTGGAATCTCTGTTTTTGTAGGCAGATCTAGTACTTGTTCTTGGAGTCTTTGTTTATTAATTCATTGTTTTACTAAACCCAAAGAAATTTCAATCTGTCTTACAGAATTCGGAATCAGCAAACATGGCACCGAGAAAGAATTCATCAAACATGGTTTGGGTACACACTCCTTCTCTCCCTCGAATTCCACCTTTTATCGAATTTCAGTAGCAGCAGAATCAACTTATTTTCCTTTCAGGTTGTGAAATCGAAACAACCAGCGGAAACGACAGAACCCGCAACGGAGAAGAAGACATGCCACGTCATTTAGGACTCACCCCTAAAAATCGTTAATTAAGAGACACTTCTAACCATCCCAGTTAATTATATTACTTTTTTAATCAAAATCGGGTAAGAGGCTGGACTATAAACCCCTTAAAAGCCAGCGACGGAGATGATCTTAGTATTTGGTGCTCTTTTCTATCACAAGCATGTTTACTATATATTTATATATGTTTCAAAATATATAATTTGTCTATTCTAATTGGATAAATAGTATTGTATTTTATATTTAAAAAGTACCTACTCTTATTCGTAGAGTTTGATTGGGTCTCTAGACCTAACTAATCAGTGCCTAAAATTTTAAACTTAGAGTTTAAATGTTTGATTAGATATGGTCTGTAAACCATCACTTGGTGCATTTGATCATAGGGTTTGATTGGACATTCCATGCAATCACGCCTGCGATGTCTTTCATTCACAATTTTGTAAAAACAAAATGTAAGTAAGCAAAAATTTATCCGGAAAAACAGGAGAAGAAGTAACAGAAAACGGTAAATAATTAACACAAAAAAAAATGCAACTTGTTGTTCTTTGTCTCCCCAGTCAAAAACAAATATCTCAAATCGGAAGAGCAAATCTTTGTAACCATATTAATTGGATCTCTCGTACATCTATCAATCTTCCTATTTCCAAAAACAAATTTATCGAACCACTAAAACCCAGAAGCTTGATGTATATTGTAGGATCATCAAAACACACTTCACCCGATATATAATCACCTTAAAATTTTACGACTATTATATCAATCCACTGGAAATTAAAACCATAGCATAAATGCATAATAGCCATTATCTATGACACATTCGTCAAAGACCACAATACTCATCACTCCTTATGAATGTAAATGACTTTCATGATTAGAAAAAATGTTGTTAGCGAGTAACAAAACGATGTTAAGTCGTAAAGATCAATAAATACAAAATAGCATGAGTACTTGGGTAATAAAATATTGGGGAAGAAATTATATTTTCCACTTCTTATAAAAATTAATATAAAATTGTTTCTTTCTTAACGACTTATACTTTTGTCTTCTTTATCTAAATAATTGACCTAAAATCATTTCATCACTATAATAAATTGTGACATGATAAACGCCATTTTGAACCCAAGAAAACTGGCGACTACTAGTATAGGTAGTCAGTTAGTATTTAATATCATGGTTCCATGAAACCTAGGTACCTAATAAACTGATTATAATATCTATAACTATGAATACGAATATCACATTCCGTAAGAATGTTGTTGATCTGTATCGGTTCATGAACAATTATTTATTCTAGTAGTATTCGAATAGCATAAGAAATAAGAACCTATTCTACTGCAAACATTAAAATGGGTTTCAACTTAAATAAACCCTTTTCAAACTTAATTATCAATAGCTAAATGACAGAGGCCAGGGAATGCAATAAAATCGTCGGTGAGAGACCTCACGGTTCAGGATAAAATAATAGTAATGTGATGACCAAAATTTCATTTCACGTCATGAGTTTTACTAACCTTTCTTCACCTTACTAATGTATTTAAATAAGAAAAATAGATCGCAGAAAATGAAAATGAAACTGAAAGTCTCCTTATATTACACACAAGATTAGAATTTTAAGAAACCTAAAAACAAAAGGACGTAGGAACTAGTAAAATATAGTTCAGTCACAAAAAAAAACACTGGTAAAAAAAGTTATTAACCAAAATGACATAACATGACCATTTCATCGAACCTGTTCATCGTCTACGTGATGACTCAAGTCACATAAAAAATCAGTTTTGCATCTTCATTGTAATTTACCAAAATACCCTTTACTTTCTTCCGTCATCATCTTCTTCAGTTTTCCTCCACTCTGTTCATAGCCAGATCAGTCCACGGGTTACCACCACCACCACCACCTCCTCCACCATTACCCGCTTCGCTCCTCCTCAAACCCATACCCGGATGATCCCAGCCCGAACCGTCAAGCATGATCCCACCAAGACCAAGCTGCATATTAGACGCCAAAAGCGAGCTAAAACTTCCATCCATACCTTTCACGTCCTGGTCTCCGATCGGGAACCCGTAAAGCATCCGGGTCGGATCCGTATCCGGTTTGGTCGCGGTTTGTGAATTAAGATCCGGATCGGTGTTCTTGGTCTTCTTGTTGTTGGAATAAGGAGAAGAAGTAGGGGACGAGGTCGATCGTTTTGCGTTCTTGCGGGTGCCACCACCGACGGGGACGTTACGGAGAGCTCCGCCTCTGGTCCAGTAACGACGGCAGCTTTTGCAAAAGTGACGGGGCTGTGACAGATTGTAGTTGTTGTAGTAACAGAATTTTGTGTTTGGTGAGTCACAGCGAGGACACTTTAGCTCTTCTTGAACCGGAAACTGATGTTCTTGTTGTTGTTGTTTCGCCATCATAGACTGGTAATAAGCTGCTGGATCCTGCATTTCTTTTTTTCCTAGAAAACTTCTTTTTTTTTTACCGGAAAGTTTTATCAAACTCCCAAAAAAGAAAAACAGTATTTGCAGTTACAAGAGTGGTTGAAGAGTTAGGGAAGAGAGAGTGATGGATTTTGAGGTTTTAAGAGAGAGGAAGTGATTCTTGACACAAAAATAAGACAAAAGTAACACTTTCCCTCTCTACAGAGAGAAGTGAAACAGAGCAGTGATAGGTAGAGGGAAGGAGAAGAGTGTTGGGATAAAGTCTAAACGACGAGAAGACAAGCTTTATGAGCTGTGGTGTGTGACCAGTCTTATAGGGCAACCCAAATACAAAGATTAGTGGGTTCTGTAATCTTTTTCCTTTTGATTATTGTTTTGTGGTTAATTATTAATTTGTATAATTGTATTCGGTTATAATTAGATGACAAGAGCGTGGTGTTGGAAAATCACGTTGACTTGTTCACTTCTTCTTTCTAACTATGCCATCATAGAGTTGTTTTTGTTTGATGTCATTTTGTCGGAGGGATCAAAGATAATTTGGATTTGTTTATGAGAATTGGCTAAAGATATAAACTGAAAACTCATTTGACCCATTAAACATTACATAATTAAAATTTATGACTTAAATTTATATAATATACATCATATTTTAACATTTTGAAAAAAATATTTATAATCTTCGAAAATATTTATTTCAAAACTTATTTTATTAATATTTATTTAAAAGTATTCATTTCATATTTTGTTTTAGAATCTATTGTTCTTTTATATTTTTAAATTCCACCAAATAAACGTGTTTTTAAGTAATTGCAATTTAACCTCATTTAATAGTTAGATAAATTTTATTTTCAAGTTATTTTTACTATGTACTCTCTCTTTTAAAAACATAATGTTTTAAAATACATTTTTCTTTAAAAAAAGACATGTTGTTTATCTCTTTATTTTAGTGAAAACATGTATAGTATTAACTATAAACTCTAGAAGATTCAAAGTCTTAAACATTATGAATTTGTAAAAGAAAATAATGTTGGAAAAATAGTTTTTGTATAAATCGAGGGGGTAATATCCTTTTCCAACATATTTGGATACGCCTGTCTTGGTGCCAAGATGGTTGCTTGGCTTTATATGTTTAGACGATATCGATTCTACGTATCCTTTTGTTTTCTTTTATTTGTTCTTACCTTTTACCCCCCAAAAATACAAACACTATTGCCTTTTCCTTTTGATGGCTAAAGGTCTCTCTACTCTTTTTCTATCTTGTGATCTTTACGATCTGCGGAGATTAATTCTTAGTCTATAGTGGATTCATAGCAAGCCCTTGTTGCTAAAATTGATGTTTAGCTTTGGCCTTGCGAAATTGACGATGAGATATTCAGTGAAAATGTTCTCATATTGTTTAACGGTTAAAGAAGAGTTTGTAACAATATTTTTTTTTTTAACTTCGTTTAATTTCAATATCTCCACGCCGATTTCAATAATTTTACTCTCAAACATTTTTCTTGTTAGAGAATTCACATTTTATTTGTTGATTTAGAACAATATATAATCAAGAATACGTCAAACAAAAGACAACAAAAACAGTTGTTCTCTCCCGCCCATTACCCAATGAGTTTTCTCATCCATGCACAGTCCTTACATATAGTAGATTGCATCTTAAATTCTTCTTTGCTATAAAATATAAATTAAATTAGAAGTAATTAACTAATCTAGTTAGCAGTAAATCAAAAGTGATTAGCATTTAATACTATTATACATTTATACTGAAAAAAACGACTAAAAGTGATTAGCATTTAATATTATTATACTGAAAAAAAAACTACTCCATCATTTGCTACTGCCATGGTTTGTAAAAAACCCACTCTGGCTCAAAAATCAGGAGACAAATAGGTAGTTCGCGTTCTTGTGAAGCAAGTATGTGCACTCGATGAAGAGAAAGAGATCATTACACTCAAAAGTTGAATCATAGCCGTTGATTTTACATTGTTTAGATCAATGAACCAAAGCTGTCCGTGTGTCGAGGAAACAGATTAAGGAGATTGTCGTAGCGTTAAGCTGCCGTAAGAGCTGACCATTTGGCTGTTCGTGTGTTCTGTTTCCCCAACACGTGGGACAAACACTCCACTTCCTTCTTGATTTCCCCATCATCGCGTCATTCCTACGGCTACGATTTGTGGCTGCGACTGGACGCATGGACGGCTTAGATTAAACGTGGCCCTTTCTTCGAACATTTACACCCAAAGTCATATGCTGGAGAGTGATGTGAAGACGCATGATAGTAAGTAGCTAAACCGAGTTATTGAATTTTCTAAATTTGTCAAGTTTCGTACATAAAAAGGAGTTTTGCTTGAGATATCAAAGTAAGAAAAACGTTTTTTTTTTCACATCATAGTAAGTAGCTAAACCGAGTTATTGAATTTTCTAAATTTGTCAAGTTTCGTACATAAAAAGGAGTTTTGCTTGAGATATCAAAGTAAGAAAAACGTTTTCTTTTAACCAAAATAAACGTTTTTGAATCTAAAAGATTTGTTTTAGAATTTGGGCATATACTAATAAAAATCAAATACACACTTTTATTTATTAATTTTTAGTTTTAAAACAAAATGCATTAATTAAAGTATCAAACATCAATTTTTCAAATACAAAAACAAAAGCTAATTAAATCATCCATTTGTGTACCAAGAGAATATTATTTAATGGTAAATATCCTAGTTGTTAGTTGATTTGAAGAGCCTTTTTTATTATGTGCCATTTTATAATAAATCAACAAAAATAATAAAATTCTTTAGAACGATTTAACTAACTAAACCGACAGAGGATCTTCTACCATGAACTATGGTTGATGAAAGATCCCGAACACTTCATAGTGTTAAGGGGGGCTTATTGAATTAGGGATTTGAGAAAGTTTTTAAGATTTTAAGATTTGGTAGAATTAGAGGGGTTTTCTGAATTCAAGGATTTTGATGGGGATTTAAAAAAGGAATTTGGTAGGATTTGGTAAGATCTTTTTTAAAAAATATATATATATTCTAATAATAATATTACCATTAATCTACAAAACTTAATATATTAATAGGATTCAAAACTGCATTCTCAGCTAGCTTGCAAGGAAATAACATCGAGAGCTTCAGCTAAAGACTTCACACAGAAACCTTCCATTCCATGGAGCACCTTAGCCCAAGCACCTAGCTGCCTTGAGAGCTCAATCTCTGGTGCACCACCTCCTGAAATCAAAAACCTCTTGCTCACCATACACATGACAACTCATAAAGCATCGTGTAGACTCCTCTCGGCTCTGATTGGAACCACGGACAAGCACAGAGGTTCTTCTCCCCATATCTTTGATTCCAATGATCTTCAAAATCTTTACATCTCCAAGTGAAACTTCTTCAACAAGATCAGCATGGCCAATGTTCCCAGCTCTGAAATGTTCAATATTAGCGATTGGCAAACAGTTCAATATCTTGGTGACAAACTCAATCTCATCCTTCTCAACATCCTCGATCACCGTAATCTTAGCTTTAGCCAAATAATGAAAGAGAAAGATCAGTTACAGCCAGTGCCGGTCGGCAATGACCACAAGCAATTTTTCAAAAGCTTGGCCTATTCTATAAACGTGTAACTAAAGTAACATTAATATACAATGATTTGTTCTTAAAAAAAGGCTGATTTTTTCAAGCTTTAATGATTTTTTCAGCTCCTGAAATAACCTACAGCTGTGCAAGTGATTTCTAGAACCAAATATTCAAATCAATTTTTTTGAGCTTTCCATAAAATCTACAACAATAAAAATTAAAGCCAAAACAAAAATTCTACAGCTTTTTTTTAACAGCAAAAATTTTAAAACTACAGTCATTACCAATCACACCCTATATTTGTAAGAAAGTATCAACGACAATATTTCTCGAAAAGCAAAAGAAGAATGATATGGTCAAAGTAATTAGTTTTGATGTTTTTGTTTTTGAAGTCAGTATCTACAAACAAGGAGAAAGTTTTACATTAAAAATTAGCAAACAAAACTTAATAAAAGATGAATATGTATGATGATATTAAATTTAATTTTAAAATAGTTCCAAGAATATATCCAAAATAAACAACTCTCACAACAAGTCATGCGAGAGAAAAACTACAATCACGATTTTTCTTCTAATCGGATTCCCCTTCATCTGGTTCTTGTCCAACATTTTTAACTTAATCCAGAAAGAACACAAGTAAAAACTTCTAAGAGAAAAATGGCGACTAGCTTTAGCTCTTGTGTAATGAAGAAAAGAAAACTATGTCCAGCCATTTCCTCAAAAAAAAAAGAGAGAGTCGAAGATGATACAAACAAAAGAGAGAGAGAGCATATAAAGGAGCTTAGTTGTGATATGAAGATGCTGATGATGTTGTCATCTCTGATCATTCAGTTTCACTAGTAGCCAAAGCTTCTTTCTCCATTTGAGTATTGTTCTCTTTTTTCTTCAAGCATAGTACATGTACAAACTGTTGGCCGCAGCGCAAGCTATTGAGTTCTCTGTTGGATGCCATGCGAGATGCAGCAACTTGGTTGTATGGTCAAAAGAGTTACCATTCCCATCGGCTCCGGGACTCTCTGCTCCTCCTGTTTTCCAAATTTTGGAAAGTATTCATTTACCTCTCTCTCTATATGCTCAATTCATTCCCACTGGGATAAAAATCACTTACCTCTTCTAACCACGCGTGTTATACTGCTTAACGATGGTCTTGATGGCCTCGCCGGAGTTGTGACTTGTCTCCTGTAAGTTTTAACCACATATTCTATCTGATCAACACTTTGATTAATGAAAAATGAGAGAGAAGGAAGATTCATGTTGAGAGCACCAGTTTGTTACCTCATTGGGTTTCTGCTTGCTTCCAAGGTTGTAGTTTCAGTACTTCCCGGGGAAACACCAAACACACGGAAGAGATTGCTGGAAAACAAAGTTTAAAGTGGGGGCAAGCTTATTCCAGAACAATCTTAACTACAATAAAATCATAAGAAACGATGTGGGTTCCAAACATACCTGTAAGAACCTGTAGCCACTCGCAACCCGTCCCCACTTAGACAACACTCGAACTTATCGAAGATGGAATCATTTTCATATAAATCACAGAGCTGTAGATGGTCAAAAAAAGGTAGTCATCAGTTTATGCTGATGCAATGCTTTCAAAGTACAAGAAACTGACCTTTGGTCTTAAATGTTCGTGAACCTGGAACGTTGATACTGGACCCGAGTCCATGTTGATGTCCCATAACTGACATGTAAAACATAACCATAATATGAGTAAGCGCATGGCACATACCAATGCCAAGATAACATATGTCGTCAAATGCACCAATCAAATTCTAAAACGTATGGAGTATGGACCTTAAGTGTCATATAGTCACGGCTAAGTATATATCTTCCTCCTTTTGCAAATTTAATGTCTGAAACTGAAGCAATAATCTCCGTGAAAAATGATCTAGAAGTTGGTGTCGCTGTGTCCTCAAACCTACAAAAGCAAGTAACGTTAGACCTGACAGTTGCAACAAGTCATAAAAACCTTAGTAGGACCAACAGTCTCAAGACTTACAATTTGGAATGTGAGTCACATAAAGCTGACTGTCGCAGATCAATCAGGCGAATTGAACCTTTCGAACTGCTATACGCTAAGGTATTGCAATGAGTAGGATGAAACTCGGCTGATGTGATAACCTCTGCAACAACGAATAGGGTAAACGTTGCAACTCTAGTAACCAAGTTTGATAATCCATTTCAAAAGAGAAAAAAAAATGCAGCTTACCAGTTAGATCTTCCATATTCGCAGGCTTGACGTCAACAATGTTAAAACTTTGATTGCTTATCTCCAGGTTCCAGAGATTAATTCGCAAATCATCAGCAGATATAAATGTCTCCCCGTCACTTGAAATTTGGTACAGCAAAATCACCAGGAGAAGAACATGGTCAATGCAAATAAGAGGAAGGAAAGCAACTATGTGACCAGATGAACAGAACAACTACCTATTGTTTGAGATTGAATTGATATGATAATCATGAGCATGAGTGTACACTCTTCTACATCTAGCCACAGGGCTAGTCTCGAGGCTAGTAGTTACCTGTAAGTTGTAAATGCTTAGACATCATGCATTCAGGTTGAAGTTCTTACCTAGGCAAACCACAAACGGTAAACAGAGAACAAAAAAGTAGTCCAGAGTCAATTCTACCGCAGGTAACTGCAGCGACGGGATGCCTCCAGGCGGAAATGAGTAGTCATGAGTTATATAGTTGTTAACTTTGTCAGGTAATCCTCCGTTAGTGAGACATGAATCTGTAACGTTTGAATTACTTGAGCCATTTCCTAGAGTTCTTGAAGAATCCGTATTAATGTCACAAATTTTCTTAATCTTCTTCTCTTGAACCTGTTTAAACCCCCACATAAACAAAAGAAAAGAACCGTCTTTAGATATTCAAAAGCAATATCAAAAGATAAAATCATAGAGTAAGACCGAGCTACATTGACCTCTCAGATTTCTTCAACATAACATTCATCTAATCGTTACATTCAGGATGTATAACCATTTAAATATGATAAGAAAGTACAACCAATATTCTAAAAGACTGTTCGTGAAAGGCCAAGATACATAAACAATGCAGTGTCGACAAACAGATCCTATCAAATCATTCAGAGGCCAAGTCAAGATAAGAAAGGAAACTCTCACCTTCCAAAACTTGATGGTTTTATCATTCGTTGAAAGGAGAAAAAGAGCACCATTGGCCGTCTGAGACCATCTAATTTTGTTGATTTTCTCCTCTATCTCCAAACTCTTGAGGTAATCAAACTGGTAAACAAAGTTTCAGAATCATGAAAAGCCAAAACCAAAGGTAGTATAACCTATTGTTGTAGGGACATAGCAAAAGAAAGTGAAAACACTTACCTCAGGTTCATGACTTTGGAACTCAGTTTTATAACGAAACTCCGGGTGTCTCACTGGAGAGTCTGTTCCTTCTAGATCCTTTCTACCTCCACTGGCCTGTGAACAGCATCACAACATTAAAAAAATAACATAACAATCTCATCTTTGCATATAGTAAAGAGTGATGATTGCAAAGGGCATATACATTTTTGGAATCAGTCCTCTCGAACAGAACAACACGCCCTCCACGGTCCCCAGTAGCAAGATGGTCACCCGATTTATCAAACTCAATCGCTGAGATTATATCAACTGCAGAGTGAAACAAAACCAGCTTCAGTTTACAATGGACCCACAAATCAAAGCCTTGCGATCCAAGAAGCCTAATAGATCTACAAGCACAGAGTCGAATCCTAATCACAAGATCCAAGGGGGGAGATTAAAAGAGAATACCTTCTTGAACTTCTTCGCCAGCGCTGCGTTCACCGAAAACCTGAGAGAATCTCCAATCCAAAGGCCCTGACGAAGCTCCGACATCACCACCACCACCACCATTCATCTTCTCCTCTCAGACACTCTCTTCTCAGTGATTAACATGAGCAATCAAATCAGATCAAGAAGATTGATTTCTTCTCTCCTCCGAAGAAGCATTCGATCAAATCAAGTCTCAGAACAAAGATTCCCACACACACTCCTCTCTCTCTGTGAAGGGTATAATCGTGATTTCCACGACCGAGCAAAAAAATAATATATAATTCTTACCGCTGGCTTGTCGTTTTTACACGAGTTCGGGAGTCTATGCTAGAGTCACGTGCGGTTACCTGGAGATCTATCAAAGTTGATGACTATTGGACTGTCTGACTGACTCTTGCAGATGAATATACGTTATATGATTCATTAACCTCAACGTTATAAAATGATGTAATTATTATGTTTTATATTGATCATGTTCGAAGGCATGTGGAAGGGAAAAGTAATGAAAAAGAGAGTATAAGGCAAAATGTCTTGTGGAAATAAACGGTTACGAGTTTGTGATTGTGATTTGTAAAACTTTAGAATAATTTAAGAAAAAATAATTTAACAAAGATAAATAAGCTCATTTTATTTCAAAACACTTTTGTTAATCATTTATAGAAGAAACATATATAATATTTTTATACCTAAGAACATGAATAAATTTCATTTCTAAGAATTTCTAATTCGATTAAGAAAAACAAAGATAAAGAAGCTCATTTTTTTAATTTTAAAAACATTTTCGTTAATCACATATAGAAGAAAAGTATATAAGGTGTTTCTTTAAAAATAAAATATTCCTTGTTTGTCTACTTATGTTATGTATTAGTTTTATTAGATAATAATAATAATGTTCAATTAGTAGTAATTGTGCTGAATTATTGTTATAACAAAATAATTGAGTAATATTAGTAAATATGAAAAAGTGGAATTTGTTATTTAATAGAGATGGGATCTGTTTAGAATATTGTTTTTACAAAGAAAAAAATAAAATAACTCATTGGAATAAATGCTGATTTTTTTGTACATGATTTTTTGAAGATAAATATTAAACCAATCATTAGAGGAGATCAAAACTGTAAATGGAAAATCAACTACCTTTTTTGTTTGTTTTCCTAATATTTAAGAGATGTCAGCATAGGACAAGTTCTTTTGTGATTGGTCAGAAACTCAGACGACAGTCTTTTTTTTTTTTTGATCAAAAACTCAGACGACAGTCTTTGCACAACTCTATTCAAAAAAATTTGTAGTTGCCTTATTTTAAGGTTGTCTACATCTAAAGAACCGTTGACAAAAAAAAATAACCGTAATTTTAGATGAGCTAGAAGGCTCTCCCTTGCATGCCTTGCAACTTTGTTTTTCTGGTGTAACATGCATGCCTTGCAACCTACGACCTACAAGTACAAGCAGAACCCTAGACTAACTATTTATAATTTATCATTATTTTTAACTAACTAGTTGATTTCAAAATTCAACTAGTTAATCAATAATCTCGTGTCAAATTTTTTTCTTTTCATTTACCTCTTTTCTTCAATACATCCGGATCTAATCTTTTGCATGGATAATCTAGTAAGTCGCTAGCTAGATTAGATGATCATGTACGTAGATTCATAATTCCATACGATAAGCTATCCACAGAGATGTATAAGAAAATATTCATATATGTATATATACATGTATGTGTCGTCAGATTGATTACAAGTAAGACTAATTTGTCTGAGTTGCTGCCCCCAATTATGTTACAGGGAATTGATTAGTGTTATATATATGTTGGACAACCATGAGATATTGAGATATTCTTAGAGCTTCTCCAAACTCTTACGATAAAAATACGAAAAGAAAGAAGAAATAAAGAAATTCATCCCGTATATCTCTTTTTTTTTATTTTTTTATTTTTATTTTTTATTTTTTGTAAGCTGGCTTTATATTGGTTTAACTAGGTGTTTTCCTGATGTGCAGTAGTAAATTTTTAGAATTTAATTTATATTTAAAATAAAATTTTATTGTTATTTTAGATTTTATTATTTTCTTACCCATATTTTAATCTAAATTTTGATTTAATTGAACATAAGTTAATATAAATTAACAATTATGTTTATTTAAAATTATATTTAAGAATAGATATGTTTATATTTTTAATTATAATGTTAGATAGATTTTTTATCTACCTCTGGATAAAATATATTAAATCAACTTGTATAAATTAATAAAATAAATTGATATAAAATTTGTATAATTATGAAAAACTAAAACTAAATAGTATTTCTAAAATTTGTAAATATCTAAGAAACTAATAATATTACGATTAATTTTTTTTCAAAAACAAAATGTAAAAATAACTGAAAAATATTTTTAGTAATAAAATTGTATAATTGTAAAATAGAAATAAATAAGATTTTAAAATTTGTAAATTTAATTATATTTCTATTATTATATTATTTAATGTAATATTTGAATATACTTATTTTAATGATAATGTATAATTTATTATCATATTCCAAAAAATACCAAAAATATAAATAAACATTAAATGTATTATATTTAGCAATAAGCATTGTCATCTTTTCTAGTATGTCATGTCATATTTATTTAGTGAGAGTGATTGTAGAAATGATATGTGACAAAATCACGTTAGTTTGCACATAATATCAAGGGGATTTGAAGGATTTTTTAAGGTTTATATAAATCTTATTAAATATTAATCTTTTTTATTATGAACTCTTACCATGTTATGAAGAGATAATGAGTTTCTAACCATTGTTAGATGATGTTATAAATACACATGTGACGAGGCAATAAGAGATGGATACGTGTTAAATAGAGCCTCGATACTTCACATTATTCCTTGATCTATCCGTACTGATTTCTAACTTATCTTAATTTTATAATTGTCTGGCTCCCTTCTTCCAGGAGGTAGAAAATATAAAAATCTAAAGATGGCGATGGATAAACTGTAAACAATACGATAGCTAGCTTAAAAATGAATAAAGTACCGATGAATTATTAGTGATTGGGATATTTGAATTACTTAGAGAACCAAGAATCATGTTCATTACATGTTTTTTTTTTGATCATGTTCATTACATGTATTTTTGCGAATTCTTAATCTTACGAGTAGTTTAGTAAGCTAATCCTAAAATGTACAAAAACTCAATCAGAGCGATGGATAAATTTCAACTAACATTAGTTTAGACCGGGCAACGTGGTTTGGAACGATTACCTCCCACGATTAATTAATTTAGTGCTCAACTGAAAACTTTAGAACATTCAATCCACCTCGACACAAGAGAGAAAGGTGGATATCTGTGCCCATGCATACGAGTAATGTACGTACATACGCAATTAAATACAAATGCGCGCGAAAGCAAATGAACTCACCTGAATGCATAGTTACTCACACAACGCGTTCTAGGCTGGTCATGGACATCCTGAATATTCAGGATCAGACTCCTAATCCAATGTTCATGGCTTAAATCACATTGTGGTGGTCTAATGATTTCTATTAAAGGAGGAGTTCTTTGTTGATCCAAACCAGAGATTGATTTTTGAAGGTAATATAGAGTAAGAAGAGAAAAGAGATAAACTTTAAAATGCTTTTTATTATTTCACTTTCTTAACGTTCATTGATACAATGCTTCATATATATAGAGATAAGAGGAAGGATCTAGACACTAGCCAGCTGTGACACCAGTAGCTGGCAACCACGGTCAAGGGAGCGTATTTGTTACGCAGGGAGACGAGCTGCTTTGCCGTACTCTTGGAACAGCTCATCGCTGTTCTGTTTGCTACCGTTGTTGCAGGTTTGTCTTGTTGCTGGCTGGGCTTCAAGTGTAGATCATCTGTAGTGGGCTTTGTAGCTGAGTTGGGCTTATACTCCCGCGCAAACTCGTGGTGGGGGAACACACAACACCGAGTTTGTTACGCAAAGAGTAGAAAGCTGCTTGAGGAAGCGACTTCGTAAAGATGTCAGCTAACTGCACAGTTGCAGGAACATGTTGCACAATCAGGCTCCCTTTAGCAACGAGCTCACGCGCATAATGATAATGCGTAGCAAAGTGCTTCGATTTCTTGTGAAGCACGGGATTTGCCGTGAGATGAACCGCGGAAAGATTGTCACAGTAGGCTGTTGCAGGTTTGTCTTGTGGATAGCCAAGCTCTTTGAGAAGGTCAGATAACCACGAAAGCTCTGCAGCTGTATCAGAGAGACACCTGTACTCAGCCTCAGTCGAAGACCTTGAAACAGAGTCTTGTCTTGTTGCTGACCAAGAGATCAAATTAGCACCAAGAAAAGTGCAAATGCCACCCGTGGATCTCCTTGTTTTGCTGCATCCTGCCCAATCACTATCACAAAACGCTTTAAGCGTTGAGTCAGAGTGAGCGTAGAAGTAGAGACCCATGTCTAATGTGCCTTTGATGTAGCGAAGAACACGTTTCAGTATATGAAAATCCGCCATTGTAGGCTTGTGCATATGCTGACACACCAAGTTGACCGCAAACTGTAGGTCCGGTCTAGTTAATGTGAGGTATTGAAGCTTGCCAGCTAGGCTTCTGAAGTAGGTTGGATCACTGCAGAACTCATCTTGATGAGGTACACGGTCCAACTGTAATGGTAGTGGTGTTGGCATTGGAGCGCAATCACTCATTCCTGCAATTTCCAATAGATCAGCTGCATATTTCTCTTGATTGAGAAAGAGTCCTGTCGGTGTATACTTTATCTGCACACCAAGAAAATAACTTAGAGGACCCATGTCCTTCATTCGAAACTCTTTACTTAGAGCCGCCAGCAGTTTCTTCAACATAGCAGGATTGTTTCCAGTCAAGACCATATCGTCAACATAGAGAAGAAGGAAGATAGTGGTTTGACCCTGATGAAAGATGAACAACGAGGGATCTTTGACACTGCACTTGAACCCAAAATCAAGAAGAAACGAGCTGAACTTGTCAAACCAAGCCCGTGGGGCTTGCTTCAGGCCATAAATGGCTTTATGCAGCAGACATACATAATCCGGATGTTCTACACTTGCAAACCCCGGTGGCTGACGCATGTAGACTACTTCAGACAAGTCTCCATGTAAGAAGGCATTTTTGACATCAAGTTGCTTGATGTCCCATCTGTTAACCGTAGCAGTGTGAAGCACCATTCTCACCGTTGCAGTTCGGACTACAGGGCTGTATGTTTCAAGAAAATCGACACCCTCTTCTTGTTCATTTCCTTTCGCGACAATCCGTGATCTCAGCTTTCCAACCGTTCCATCAGCATTCAGCTTTATTTTATGAACCCAGCGACATCCAAGAACATGAGCATCTGCAGGTCTTGGAACTAAGCTCCAAGTTCTTGTTTCATGACACGTATCCACTTCCTCTGTCATAGAGCCATTCCAACCAGGGTGTTGTAAAGCTTCAGCAATGGAACGAGGTTCTTTGAGTACACCTTTGACTGTGTGAAGGACGTATCTTGGATTAGGCTTGCGAATGCCTTCCTTGCCTCTTGTTACCATTTTATGTTGATTTTCTGGCTGATCTTGAACGACTACAGAAGCTTGTTCAGGTTGAGCCGCTGGAGGGGAAGCTGCAGGAGATGAAGCTGCAGGAGAAGGTAATGGAGGAAACTCCTCTGGTATATAAGCAAACTGAGCAGGAGCTTGCAGAGGAGCTTATGGAGGAACCGGATGCTGACGCTTGTGAGAGGTCACATGTTCTTCTGCAGGTGTTTCTGCTACAGACGGTTCAGGAGTGATGTTAAGGCCTCTGTACCAGGCAGTCAGAAGAGGAGTGTGTGGCATCTGGAGAAGGTGTTTGTAGACATCACAATAGGGGAATCTTTCTTCATCAAAAAGAACATGTCGACTGATGTATACACGACCAGTTGGAGGATGAAGACACCTATATCCTTTATGTTTTTCAGTGTAACCAAGAAACACACAAAGCAAGCTTTTAGGATCGAACTTGTTGTGCGCATAAGGTCGAAGATAAGGATAACATGCGCAGCCAAACACACGCAGTGCCGTATAAACAGGATCATTGCCATTAAGTTTGAAGAAGGGTGTGGTGGACTTGTCATGAACCGAAGTAGGCAGCAGGTTTGTCAGAAAGTTTGCTGTAACCAAGGCCTCAACCCAGAGATGATGAGGCAGACGGGCTTCAAACAGCATCGACATACCAAGTTCAACCAAATGGCGATGTTTACGCTCCGCTAAACCGTTTTGTTGAGGTGTATGCGGGCAAGAGAGAAAGTGTTTAATACCACAGTCTGATAAGTGTTGTAAGAACTGTGTATTAACAAATTCTCCTCCTCCATCACTTTGAAATATCTGAATCTTCTGGTTAAACTGTGTTTCCACCAAGCGTTGAAACGATTTGAAAACACAGAAAACATCGGACTTGAGCTTAAGCGGATAGAACCAAGAAAATCTTGTAAAGTTGTCGATAAAAATGACGTAGTATTTAAACCCTTGAACTGAAGTTACAGGTGCAGGACCCCATACATCACAGTGGATCCTTTCAAGAGGTTTCTTAGAAGCATAAACAGAACTAGAAAAAGGAAGCTTGCAAGTCTTCCCCAGCTGACAAGATTCACACATAGTCTTCAAGACTTTATTGATGGAGATAGCTTTAGATGCAGATAGAAGTTGAAGAACTTGTTGATGAGGATGTCCCAACCTCTTGTGCCAAACCACATCACTGGTACTCTGTTGCCTTGATGAGTAGAACGCAAGAAATTGTGGATTCTCTAACCGGTACAAGCCTTCAAGTTTGCTTCCTCGACTGAGAAGCTGTTTGCTCTTTTTGTCCTTAATGAGAACAGTATGGGAATCAAACGTGAATTCACATGGATAGTCATCGGTTAATTTTGACACAGACAGCAGAGATTTTGTGATAGAAGGACACACAAGCACTTCATTGAGAGGTAATGTACCTGATAGAGTTGGAATTGCGATAGATCCGACGTGTGTAATGGGAAGGAAGTCCCCATTTCCAACCATCACACCATCATGTCCAGAGTAAGGGTCTGCAGACTGCAAGTGCTGAGTAGAGCTGGTGATGTGATGAGTAGCTGCCGTATCAGGGTACCACTCATTTCCATCAAAGTATGTGTCTTCAGCTGTTCGTATTGCAGCCATGGCCTGAGGACCATCAGTTGTAGAGTAGTTCTGATCAAAGCGGAAATGACACTTGTAGGCAGCATGACCAAACTTTCCACATATCTGACAAGTCGGACGCGAAGATTTTTGAGCACCACGACCACTAGACTGTCCAAACTGTTGATAGAAACCTCTGCCTTGAGTTGTGTAGCCACGTCCTCTGGATCCTCCTCGAGACTGTCCACGACCACGACCTGAGTAGCCACCTCTGTTAGTATAGAACGCCTGATGAGGAACAACTTCAGTTGCAGCTGAGTATGTTTGAAGTTTATCATCAAACGAAATGAGCTTGGACATAACATCTTCAAGACTTGGAGGAGTGAGTGAGTCCATAGAGTTTTCAATCACTGCTGACACCGGCTCATAATCCCTTCCAAGGCCATTCAGAAGACCATAAATCTTCTCACTTTCGGGAATAGCAGCACCAATGGAGTCAAGCTGATCGCACACCGTCTTCCATTCAGCCAAGTAAGCAGACATCGTCTTGTTCCCTTTTGACATTGTCTGAATCTTTCTTTGGAGTGCTAGCTTCCTTGTGGCTGAGACTCAATTGTATTTCTGACCAAGCGCGTGCCAGACCTCTTGAGATGTGTGAAGACCATAGACAGAACGCAAAGCATTCTCAGAGAGAGTACCATACATCCATGCCATGATAAGTTGATCTTTCTGAACCCATTTGTGAAACTCAGGGTTTGCTGTCTCTACAACCCGGTCACCTTCCCGAGTTGTCACCGTTTGAGCAGGACGAGGATGAGTTCCAGTAACGTATCCAAGAAGCAGCTGAGAAGATAAAAACTGCTCAAACTGAAGTTTCCAGAGCAAATAGTTATCATCTTTCAATTTGAGAGTCACACACTGAGTGATAGTAAGATTAGAAGCGGAAATAGGATCAGGATTTGTCTCCATGATCTACTTGCTGTGCTCTGATACCATGAAGGTAATACAGAGTAAGAAGAGAAAAGAGATAAACTTTAAAATGCTTTTTATTATTTCACTTTCTTAACGTTCATTGATACAATGCTTCATATATATAGAGATAAGAGGAAGGATCTAGACACTAGCCAGCTGTGACATCAGTAGCTGGCAACCACGGTCAAGGGAGCGTATTTTTTACGCAGGGAGACGAGCTGCTTTGCCGTACTCTTGGAACAGCTCATCGCTGTTCTGTTTGCTACCGTTGTTGCAGGTTTGTCTTGTTGCTGGCTGGGCTTCAAGTGTAGATCATCTGTAGTGGGCTTTGGTAGCTGAGTTGGGCTTATAATTTTCCTCTAACTATTAGTTTTACATGTGGCCACGTAGATATGGATCATTGCTTACGGTCCATTTGAATAGCCGAAGAAAATGTTCATCTGTGGGCTGCACATTCCCTTGGAGATTAGTCCAGACTCTTATATAGATATGTGATACCTTCAGATTAATTAAAAAAATATTCATGACTTAAGAAGATCATTAGCAGCGGTACATTTTAGATAGAGTTTCTCAGCAGTTTTTATGAATTATCAGAGATAATTTAGTTGAGTAATTAAAACTTAAAAGTAAAAACTGGATTTGTACAATGAACAAATGACATATGGACTCATAATTTCTCAAACTATTCCTTTTAAAAAAAGGTAAACTTTTGTACACAATATAGCCTCAGCTAAAATTAAAGCTTTATTTCTAGCAACCACTAGTAACTGTAAACACAAGAATTACACAAAGTTAAATCCATGAAAATATTATATATAGTACGTGTTTGGGGGTAAACACGTCATTAAAAATTAGGAAAATCACTTAACCACATATAATTAGCTTAACTGTATCTCTTTTTTGAAACACGAACTTAACTGAATCATTTAATTAGGCTTTGTTTTAGCTTAATTACAAGTGTTTAATTAAATTCGACCATATATACAAAGGTACATATAGAACAATTAGATGGATAAATACCACTTTCTGTACCAAGGATATTACGTAAGGTTACGCTACCTTGAGCATAAGGCACTCACGGATGAACTGTTCAGGATCCAGGCCAGTTTCAACTCCGATTTTGCAAAGGCATGCATAGCCGCAAATGCATTGATGATAGACATCTATTTTGGAATATATACCAGTCAAATAGGCTGTTTAATTATGTTGTATTGTTAACGGATGATGCAGGCATATATATGTATTCTGTATTTGTGTATAAGTATTATGTATGCATGGATAATGAACGCTGCCATACAAGAATATATACGATATATATAGATGGGTAGTTTCGATTAATGAAGAAAGTAAGTTAAGAACAAAAAAAAAAGTGAGAACAAAAATATTGGAGAAAGTGAAAAGATTCTTTTGGTCGTCTTTGCATGCCTTACCGATAGACCTGAACACGGATCGGATATCCGGGTTTTTGAAGGTATTTGTAATTTACTTCGAATGCCATGGATATCTAATTTTTCGATTTGCTTTACTTCGGAAAAATATGGATATTCGGAAAATAAATAAATATTTGTGAATATTTATGAATACTTACGGATATCTAATATATTTTGATTAATACAAATAACCTTAAAAATTTGATACAAGTTTGTTTTATAAAATATTTTTTTGCATGATATATAAAATAAAAATTAAAAAAATAGTGAATCTACATATTTTTTAAACTTAATTAACAATTATAATAACACAAAACTTAAGAAAAAAATAATTATCATAAATTTTTCTCTTCTTTTTATGTAATACTTTTATATAATTAATAATGTGAATATAATTTGTCAAATCATATATTAGAATAATAATTATATACTTTTATACATTTAAAACTTTAAAATATAATCAAAATATACATGTATTTATATATTGTCGGATCGGATCGGATATTCTTTTTTCAAAATTTAAATATTTGTGATTTGCTTTGATTTTAACGGCTATTGATTTTTAGTATTTGCTTTGCTTCAAAAGTTTACAAATATTCGGAATTTTCGGATCGAATCAAACCGAATAACGAATCGAATCAAATTTAACGGATAAAATGTCAAGCCCTGCTTACCGATATACATGCAAGTACATGAAGCGGAACCCTAGAACAATTTGTATAAGTTTTTTAGTTAACTACTTGTTTTCAAGTTTCAACTGGTATTTAATCAACAGTTTGTATCAAATTTGAATTTAATTTCGCCGGCTTGACTTCTGAGAAAATTTTCTAATAAGCCATTTTCAAATTGAGTGCTAGTTATAAGTATATATATACTCCAAAAATTCATCTATTACAAAATATAAACCCTAAAACTTCATTTACCTCTTTTCTTCAAAAACTATCCAATTCTTTTGCATGAATAATCTCCAGACACTAGATAAAATGATCATGTATATATACATATTCCATAATATCTATTCCATAATTAGCTATCAAGAAAAGTTGTATAAAAAAGAATCTCTAATCCATATGGATGACAGGTAGTTATAAGAACATGCGTATGTATACGTATTATGGCTGCTTATATACAAGATAAGATATAAGACAACCTTGGGCGGATATGCAAAGAGAAGATAATAGGTGTACATGTATGTTTTATTTTAATTCTTTTGTACAGTAAAATAAGAGAAAAACAAACGTAGAGAAAATGGAAAATCATTTCGTTGCATCCAGTTATATTTCTAAACTCGCCCAACCTCATATATAATTTGGATTGATCAGGCCGGAAATGTGTTACAGCCTTACAGGGCGTTGGTAAGTTAGTTATATCCAAAAAAAAAAGTTAGTTTATATCCCTGTTTAATCGACAAAGATGAGTTTATATCTTTTTTTTTTTTGATAAAATGAAATGATTCAATAGGAGTTGGATACGTGTTACATTACAGCCTGATGCTTCACATATAACTAACAATACTTAAATGTTGGTAAACCGTCCAAACATTTAAAAAATCAAGAATTAAATGTAAAGAATCTTGTCTATTCACACTATATAAAATTAGAAGCGGCATGGTAAGCTTGTGGTATATATCTGGCAATATTCGTAAAAGTAAAATATTTTCTTGATCTATTCAAACTTCTTTCTAACTTATCTTATTTCTATAGTTGTCTTACTCCCTTCTTCTAGGAGATTAAAAAAGAAGAAGAGTAGAAGAATATCTGATCAACACGATGGAGAAACTACTTTAAATTAAATGACAGGTTATCAGGAGGATAGTATATGATGTCCTTTTCTCGCAGATACAACGTAGATTAGATTCATCATAATTCCCACAGCTAAATGGTCTAGTTCACACCTAAAAGACCCAAAGCGACGGTTTTCACCTCGACGCAAAGGACGAATTATTACTCCCACCTCTGATACTGATCTCCGGAAGGAAGCATATGGTTCCTAAAACACTCCAGGCACCTTACAGTAACATATCCCCTTTTTTGTCAAGAGGTCTACTTCCTTTTATTTTCCACCAAGTCTAGTCATCAAAAGTCCTGCTCTCTCTTTTAGCTTGTTATACAAATTCTGAGATAAGGGTTGGATAGTCTTTTTTTTAAGGGATGGATAGTCTATTTGTACATTTTTGGAAGTTTAGGTTTTACAAATTGATTAACCTATCCAATTGGTCCTATGCTAAAAATGGAAGAAAAAAATAATCAGTGCACCAACATGACCTTAAGCTGTAAAGCTCACCATGTCGAAATGCATCGGGTTTTTTTTTTTTTAAACACCTGATATGTATCAGTATATATCTTGAAATCCTGAAGAAAAAAAGTTCAGACAAAGCAAAGAACGGACTAACAAATTTGAGAGTCTGATAATCACCAACTCCATCAAATGGAAGTTGATTTACTGGTAGCTAGACATAGCCTTCATTCTGAGAGCATCAACACTGATGAGTTTATGTAAATATGAGTTCTCAATATTAAAATATTAATATTAAAAACAATTTATTATGTGACTAAAATTAGTGGTGAAAAAATAAATCTATCAAACATAGAAGTACAAGTGACTTATGAGTCTCTTATCATTTTTAGTGTTTTTCAAATGATAAACTTTTTTTGAGAGTTTCTCAACTTTTTATCTTCTTTTTTTCCATACTTTTTACTATTTTATGACTATTTTTTGTGAGAAAATATTTTGAAAGACTACCAATGTGAATGATCTAAGTAACTTTAAAAATAAAAACAAATGATGATTTTTTCGATGAAAAGTTTAAAAGGGGTTTTTGTTAAAATGACAAATCATTTGCTATTCTAATATTATTTATAAATTAAAAATCTTTTACTTGTTATTAAATTTTTTATTTTCAATATGTTATAAGGCCATTGTTTTTAAAATAATTTAAATAATGATTATAGAAGAATTTAAATTATTTTTCAAAGTTAGAGCATACTCAACAGTCATTTTTATTTGAGTCTCTCCAAATAATAAATACAATGAAAAAATAAGTGTAACTAAAAATGGCTTTTCCCCAAAAACCTTTTAAAAATCTAAGAAAATTAAGTTCCACTTGGTTTTCAACTAATGCATGGTTCATCTGATTTAAAAGATAAATAAAATACTATGTATTTATAATTCATGTGGTTTTCTATATATCGCTGGTGGTGTTCTTAGTTGAATTTCTTAGTCAAGAGAATCTAAGTTTTATGAATTTATATGAAATTTTAGAATTTCTTAACTAAAATCATACTCCCTCCGTTTCAATATAAGTGTCACTTAGACACATTTTACGCAGATTAAGAAATTGATAAAATATACTAATGTATCCTTATTAAATGTATAGTTATTTAAATAAAAATGATTTATATAATTATCTATTGGTTAATTGAAAGGATAAGAAAAAAATTATGTATGGAAAATATCATTGGAAATGTAGAATGACACTTATTTTAAAAGAAGGAAAAAATACTAGAATGACACTTATTAAAAAACAGAGGGAGTAGTAAGTTTCTCTTTTTAATAAAATAAAAATATCATCATGGTAAGTTTCTTAATTAATTTTTCTAAAATCATCTAAAAGTTTAGTAAAAAAAAAAAAATTTACTCAAATCTTCTCAAATACTAAACTTTATACAAACTCGTATATCACCTACCGAACAAAACACAGAATCAGCACTAATACAGAATTATGCTATACATACACACCGAGTTTTAAGATTTTCACGTCTCTTGCTCCATTTTAGAAGATTTTGCCCCTATAATTATATCGATCATCTGTAAAGTTTTTTCCACATATAGTAACTTTGTAAACTTAAACTTCACGAAACACAAACTTTTAAAAGTTAAATCCATGAAAAAATAGTTACATATGCACGTTGGGCATTACAAAACTCATCTGGGATTTAGATCGATACCTCTAACAACATGTCTATTAATTTATAACGTATTAATTATCATCGCTAAGTACGACAAAATAATAAGATCATTATAACATTATTCTATTTTTAGAATCTACATCGTGATTGGACACCCTATTGTCTGGATACTGGATAGGAACTAAAGTAGACCATATTCGGAGGACTTTGTAATTGGTACACTATAATATATAAACATTAAGTGAACAAGACTTAAAATAGTACTCTTATATACCACAAATAATAATTGTATGATTGTATCTAACACTAAATGGCTAAATCATCTGTTGGCTAATAGATTAAAATTCATAAACGGCGTGCTTGGCTTAGCCATGTTAAATTTATTGTACAAAAGGATTATTAGCATTCATGAATCGGGATGTGATGAGAAGGCGTTGAAATCATGCGAACCATATACTTAAATTACAAAAATGTAATTATTATATATTGTATAGATTAAATTTAAGGCAAACGCAAAAATATTCGTCCCGGTAATAGTTGGGAGTGCCTCACCAACCAGCATGCTCGACAGATTCTAGACAACGTCAATTAATCCATTTAACAAAGAAACCGTTCAATTTATGCTACTATCTTGTTTATAACCAGACGACGACATCCATGTTCTCTTTCATTTTATCAATACATACTTGATATCTTTATGGTTTTGCTTCTTATCTTGATGTTGTCTTTGATATATGTTCATATTTCACTACCCTTTAGCCCAATTCAAAAAAACCTCAATTAGGTTAAAACATTATAATAAGTGCAAGGAAAATTAATTAACATGCTAACTAGCAGATCGATTAAAAACTTAAATAAATTAAGATAATCTAAGAAAACTAAATAAAATGATAAAGTTATGTCTAATTAGGACGTTTGACCTTCGAATTAAAATCCTTATACTGCCCCACTTTCTCCATGTACATTGCACACAAAACAACATGGTGACACGTGTAGTGTCTGTATGTGTATAGCCGTATAGGTATGTGTCTATGTGAATACTTGTATTTGATAATGTATTTATAAATTATTATTATTTCTCTAAATTTATACATTCTTATTTTAGAATTTAGATTGTAAGATATTCATTCTAGTATATCTTCAATATTTTATTAATATTTATAGAATATTTAAACTTTATAAATTATAAAAATCTAACTCTCTATATGGAAACATGTGTTTGAAAAGTATCTAGAGAATTTTATAAGTTCTTCAAAAGAGAAATTAAATCTATTTCATCATTTGATGAAATTTCTATTTAAAAATAATAATGATAAAGCTCTTATCTATCATGCTATCGTTTGGACTTCTGCAGGTCCTAGGCTTCTAGATACTCCTTCGTAGAAGTAAGCTTCATTTAGACTTATATTTAATCATTTTTTATTTATAAGCTTGGTTATCTCAAATTCATTTAAGAAATAGTCCGGAATCTAAAATAAAATAAAGGAAAGACTCAATAGCCGGAATTATAAATAGCCTGATTCCCGGGTGTTCGTTTAGCAGAGGCATATACACACACAACACACACGCACATATACTCGAGAATCAAGAGAAAAATTATCAAAAGATGAAAAGAAAGAGATGTGAGATGGAAGAGGCAACGAAAGAAAAGAAGATAACAGAGATTGGATCAGCCATCGAAGAACTCTCTGTTCTTTCTATAGGCAAGACCACAATAGTTACCACCAAAACAGAAGCCACCACCAACAACACCAATCTACCATTAAAGCCTCTCCTCTCATTTTGCAAATTAATCATCCAAGTTCTTGGTATACATTCAAGAATATGTATTACTAAATGTTATGCAGTTTTTGTTTCTTTTCCATATTTGTTTTTTTTTTTTTTTGGGGGGGGGGGGGGGGGGTGATTATAATTTAATACGCTTAAATCAAAAGCATAACTAGATCCTCCAATGGCTGTCCCCTTAATCTTTGTTGATTATTGCTGCAGATAAGATTGGCCCGACAATGGCTGTTCTCCGACAAGACATTGATCAAAATATTCAAGTAAGTAGTAGTATGTAATACGCATCATTTTCAATGCTCGTAATCACTTGCGTAATCAGTTATAAGTTTTGTTATTTTCATTATTATGTTCTTTTGTTTTACTGAAACGCACACAAAGTATTTTATGCATTAGATAGTGTAAAAAACAATTCAACGTATAACTATTTAATATTGAAAACCAGCTTTCAAACAAAAAAACAACTAATTAATTAGCATGATTAAAAATGATATTTCGACTCGACGGCATATGGACGCGTCTACACCTTTACGTTGCTTTCAGGGCTATTTTAGTCCTTTCTCTCGAATGAACGGACCTCATTTTTTCGCCATCCTCGTCTTTATATTCTTATTGATTTTATATCACGTTATTTATTGAGTTGGTGTAGAGATTAGAGGAGATGTGGGAATCTGATCCTATTGTGTACTCAAATTTGGTTGAGATAATGAGAAAAGAAGCCAATGAAGGATCCTCTAAGAAGCCTAAAAGCTGTAGCAGAGCTGCTCTTTGGCTAACCAGGTACGTACTCATATTTTTTTGCAGCATTTAAAATATAATCCAATCCGGTTGGTTAGGACCATATAGATATATATATATATATATAAACCACCCAATTCTTGTACTCCCAAAACATTTTAGAGCGATGGATTTTACATTGGCACTATTGCAACGGCTGGTCAAAGACATGTCACAAAACATGGAACAAGCCGTAGAAGAAAGTTATAATTTGACTATAAAACCATGGCATGGATGGATCTCCTGTGCTGCTTTCAAGGTATTGTTTTATGTTAGTGTTATGATTATAAATCGAGACGAAAAAGAATTATAAAACGCAAGCACAAATTTTATTTATTAACTAAACAACTTCTTTGAATGTGTTTGTGCTTTTGTCTTAAGGTGGCTCTTAAGCTGGTACCAAACAATAACACATTCATTGATGTGCTTGCGGGTAAAGACGAGAGTCACCAGATGGTTCAAGATGATGTAAGAAGTCTAATTTCTTTGCTCATTCCACTTCTAAGTCAACTCCATTCTATTTTGGTAAGCTTTTTTTTTTTGTCAAAAGAGAAATAGTTATTAAAAGATAGTAATACAGTACTATAGCTTGTGTATTAATTTCTTTGTGATTAGTTTTGATTTTTTCTAATCTTTTGGTTGCGGTAGGAACTGTACGAAGTGCACAAACTAAAGTCAACGTGAGAAAGACAAACGGAGGACTTTTAAGGGTATAGTTTGGTTGAAACACAGTCTAACTTGTAGCATCACTTTTCTATGGGTTTATCGAATTTTTCTTCGAATGAGTTATTTTATCTCGCATGCAATGATTATTTTCTTTTTGGTACATTAGCTTTTGTTTATTTTACTGAAGTATACACACACAGCCGTCGTAATCATTGTTCAATGGCGCGATCCTAAACTGTAAAAAAAATTATTAAAATTTGCAATGGGGTATAAATACCATAAATCTTAGGGCCGGTTCTAAAAGAATATATGAGTTTGTTTGAAAAAAAAAAAAAAAAAATATATATATATATATATATATATATATATATATATATATATGCTCATGAATGCACATAATCAGTTTCATGGTGATAACACAATTTGAGTCCATTACTTTTTGTGATACTACGTGAAACTAAAATCCACCAATCCCCTCTCGTAAACAAAAAAAAAAAAAGAAAAAAGATTACTCTCTGTAAGCATCAGAACCTAGCTACGTGAGGCGGATCTAATTAGATGTTAGAATCTGATTCCCATTAGGCCATTAACCATCGCGCATACGATAACACCATTGAGCTTAACCAATAATGAGACGAAATCATTCTCGGCCTAATGGTTAGCCTAGGAATAAAGCATTAAGATTTTCATTTTTGAAATATAAAGTTAAAAATTCTTGGATATGTAAAACATCTGATGTCGTGGTTTTGTTGTAGATAATCCTTTCATAATAATCTCGCAAATATCTGAATTTCTTCTAAAAAAAATTAGTAAGAAAAATCGGAACCCATGACTATATTACTGGCCCAATTATCTGTTGATGTGGATTTGATTGCCCAAACTTATATCGGTTTCTTTTTTCGTGGCGTTATTTAGCAACATTTTCTCAAAGTTATTTACCTTATTAAAAATCCTCTACAATATTATTGAGGCCACAATAATTTATTCTTTTACAAAATAGTAACTAATTGATAGATTCACAGTTTCTTTTTGGATTGCGAACTTATACTTTTATTGAATAGTACACAAGTTGGACTTTAAACATAGGGGGTCTTTCTCAAACAAAAGTACGTCTTGAGTTTCGAAATAACTTTACGTTTTGTACGTACTTCAAATTCAGTTAACAACCTTTTGTTATCAAACGAAATGTCTTTTGAGTTAATTGGTTGAGGACATACTTAGTTGAAAGAGTGATATAATCCTGAAACCAGTTTTTTTTTTTTTTAGAAAAAGAGAGATATATATAATCCGCCATAGAACAAAACATCTTTTGAAACAAAACATTTATAAGTACAAAGAAGATTTTTAAGCTTTGGTTACAGTTACAGATTTTAAAAGTAACTTACAAATTTTTAATATAAAGAGATAAAACTTCCATATTGTTGGATAAGCAAATGTGAAAATCTGTGCATTTCTCTATGGAAAGAAAGAAACATTCATACATAAACTGCGATTCTTCAATAAGATAGACTCGTTATCAATACCATTATACCGATACTGAAAATGATAGAGAATACATTCCACATTAGGATTTAAGATAGCGACCCATCAACGTCCCTCTCATCATTGCATAGAAAGACAAAGGTGCAAATCAAATATTGCAATCACATTCAAAGCCAAATATCACAACAACGCTATTTCACCAACCTAGATTGTCTTATTTCTTATCAGGTGATCATGTTCAGTGCCGGACTAAAATTTTATACTGGCCCAATCAAAATTTTAAAATTATGCCCATATACAAATTTTATAAACATCGAAAAACATTATAAAAAACTTAAATTTTCATTAAAAGGTCAAAAACCAAAGTCTGTTTATCAAAAAAAAAAAAACCCAGAGATAGTAAAAACACTTATAGTTGAAATATAAATCTTACATTTTTTTCCTACAAAATCATTTATTAAATTTATATAGTCAAATGTTTCAATCATAACCGTTACAATTCATAAAATATCTCACCTATTTAACATTTCTTGTGACATGGTAGACCGTAAATAATTCTTTATCAGTTCCAACTTCAAAAAACTTCTTTCATCTATGGTGACAGACATCGAAATAGTCAACAATGTGAGATATACAATTTTTGTGTGTTTGATAACAATCCTCTATTTTTTTCAAAAGTCAAGAATTTTGACAAGCTTTCGAATTTTTCGGGTGTTGATTCTCGAAGAATCTTTAGTTCCATACACAAATCATCACCAACTATGTCCGAATGCATACCATTCATTCAAGAAAGTTCTATATTCAAAAATAATACCCTCAATGTATTCCCACTTGCATCTGTTAGCATACTTTTAGAATTGTTCAAATTGGATTTAAAGGAAATTAGAGCAAGATCCATAAGTGTGTTAAAATAATCATTTTTGAAATTTTTTCTACAAAAATTTGTTTGTTTATGGATACTAATAATTTTTTTTTCAAAAATATACCTCATTAATTTAGATGTCCTAATTGACGGTTTGGGTGGCTTGCCCTCTGGGCCGGTCCTGATCATGTTCCGACTCTATATCAGTCAAAACTATATCTACTTTTGTTTGCACCACTCTTCGTATGATGGATGTCGCAAGATCAATCGGGATATTAGCACAGTGTATCTGATACTTCCACTTATTGGACTTTTTTTTTTTGAAATGGCCAATTTTTCCTTTTAATTAAAAACCGTAATCTGTATTCGTAGACTGCATAAAAGGATCAAATTATTTGAAAGTATACAATCAAACAACTCCATCAAATTATAATCCATTTACTTTGTCATTTATATCAGAGTTCATTACAAGTGGTTGAGCTATTTGTTTTTTAAAAGATAACTAAGCTCACATTTCTTTACATTTTTACCAAAAAAAAAAACTAAGCTCACATTTATAGAAAAAAATTACTGTTTCAAAACAATTGAAATTTCAATTTTCAACGTAAAATTTAATCTCATTTGACATTAAGACCAGTTACATAATACTCCATTCGTTTTAAAAAGATCAATCTTTAGAAAAAAATATAGTTTCAAAAAGATATATTTTTTACAATTTCAATGAATTTATTTATGGTAAATTGTAAATTTCAAAAACCATAATTTTGTTTATTAAAATTTTATTGGTTAAAATTTGTGAAAAATAGTTAATTACGTAAAAAGATATTGGTAACTAAAATTTGATATGTTTTCTTAATGCATATTTTATCTTTTGTAACTTGGTTTACACATTTGTTTAGTTGTTCTCACTCAGTTTAGTTAAAAGTATCTCTTTAATGATTTAAGGTTAATGAAAAATAAAAATGATTTAAATAATAGAAATGTAGAATGACAATCTTTTTGAAACAAAAAAATAATAATTGTAGAATGACATTTTTATGAAATAGAAGAAATATAACATTTGTACATTTTTACTATGTGCATAACCTTAAACCTCAAACGAAGAATAGAAATTAACAAAAAAATTATGTCATTAATGTGCTAATTACCGTTAAGTACTTCAATCTATTACTACATTAATGTCACTTCATATAGTCTCTAAGATTTACAAGAAAAAAATGGAGAAGAAAATATAACATTCCCCTATAAAAAAAACATATTGGAGCAAAATCTCCTTTTCCATTTTTTTCTCTATAATAGAGATCATTAAGATAGAAATAGATTAGAAATGGTATAAGTTCAACTAAGTTCAAGATCCCAAGTTAATGATATTATGTCTACAATAATCAACTTATTCCAAAACTTCTTCATAAAATTTAGATGTCCAAATCATCATGTATGATGTATCCATAACATCTTTTGTTTAAATATGTATATTAGACACATTAATGTCATAAATGATGAAAGAAATTGTTTGTCCACGAAAAGCTTATTTTGTTCATGACGACAGTTTAAAATTTTAAAATGATTTATGATTTATTTTGTGACTGAAGCTAAATTAATGGCTGTTGTGTAGGCCTATGACTTATTATTCGGGATCTGGATTCGATCCGAAATTCGTTCTGGATCCGCTCCGAGATCCGTTCTGGATCCACTCTAAAAATAGGATATTTGGGGCACCATGATCCGAATCCGGATAGTAAAATCAAGGATCCGTCAAAATCAAATCCGAATCCGGATATCTTAATTTTTAGGTCCGGATATCCAGATCCGTACTTTTAAAATATATTAATTTTTAATTTTTTTAATAATTATATTTGATATATTAATATTTATTCATAAAATTAGTTTTAGAATACTATATTTTAATTTTAAATATTATATTCATATTTATATTTATAGATCTTGTATAAATATTTAATTTATGTATTATTTTAAAATTTTAATATTTTAAAATATTATTTTTTATTTTATTAATTATTTTTACGAATTCGAATTTGGATCTGGATATCCGCGAATAGTATGATAACTAGACGGATATCCGGAAGCCCCGAATCCGGATCCGGACACTAAATCCACGGATCTGACGAATCCGAATCCAGATCCGAATACTCCAAATTTCCCAGATATCCGTATCCGTCCCACCCGTACTGTTGCGTAATATAACTATTGTTTCTTTTTTCGACCAAAAAAGACTCTTGTTTCTTTTTCTTTCCGACGATCTGCTCCGGCCAATCAAATTCCAATAAGTCTCTCTGTCCCACTGTCACAATTTTTCAAGAGTAAAAGGATATCCTCGTATGCATTCACAGTGAAGTGGTGATCAACATATGAATCTGATTGCGTCAGCAACTACGCATCACGTGGTTGGTAGAGAGGGACAAAGTTAACTCAGTAAAGACCAAAAAAAAAACTAAAGGAAACAGCAGCTAGTGCGATCCTTTCATTTGCTCGAAAAATAAGACAATGATGTGCACTTGCATAAGTCTTTTAGCTTTGTCAGTGAGAATCTACCTCACCTTTGATAGAGGCAAAGCGTTTGCTCCTTATTCTTTTTTGTTTCTAATTGATTCAGCTCTGTTGCTGCTTCTACAATGGCCGTCTCCACTGGTAAGATCAACCCTTTTTCATTTAACACTCTCCATTGCTTTCTTCAATGCTTAGTTTTCATGTTCTTGGCATTCTTGGATTGTGTGTGTAGCCTCTGAGGTTCTTGTAGACAAAAAAAAAAATCAAGGCATTGAGAGTATGCACGTGTAATCATTGATACGATTGTTAATGGTGCAGGGAGCCTACCATGGTGTGACGTTGAACAGAATCTAGCCTCTTCTTGCTTCCAGAGGAGCGTCATATATCTCATAAATCTACTGTTCCTCGGCATCTTCTACTTGCTCTTGGCAGCTAGTTGTGTTTCCAAACAGTTCACTGTCAGGAGCCGCGACAAAGGATGTACCTCTGTGGCTGCAGCCATTTGCTGTCTTGTTACTAGCATCACTTTCCTTGCTGCTGGTTCAAAACTTCTGATTGATGGTGCTAATGACGTCTTTTGGGTTGCTTGCTTTGTTCAAGGGATCATTTGTCTCTCACTCGCGGTTTCCCTGTTTGTTAACGGCTCAAAATGGATTAACATCGTTACATCTATTTGGTGGGTGTCTTTTGCTTTGTTGGATACAGCTGAAAAGATTAAGATACTTTCACAGGGAGAAGGCATCAGAGTATACGACTTTATAACATTGCCGATGAGCCTTATGCTTCTCCTTTGCTCCTTCACATCACTCAAAGCCTATGCAGCTCCTCAAGATTGCAGTGAAACTGGTCTTTCTGATCCTCTATTAACTGACAAACATAGAAACTTGTCCACAGCTGGTTTTTTCAGCATCTTGACGTTCTCTTGGATGAATCCTCTACTCATGGCTGGTTTCAAGAAACCATTATCCCCAGAAGACATCCCTAGTCTAGTCCCAGAGGATGAGGCTGAGTTAGCTTACACTAAATTCTCTCAAGCATGGGATACTCTTCTTGCAGAGGGAAGCTTAACTAATGAAAGAAACTTGGTGTTTAGAGCCATTGCAAAAGTGTACATCAAGGAGAACATATTCATAGCAGTTTGTGCCTTCTTCAGAACCGTTGCTGTTGTATCTCTTCCACTAATGCTATACGTCTTTGTGGATTATGCAAACAGTGACCACCGTGATCTCCGCATTGGTTTCTTTAACTTAGCTTGTCTAGTTACGCTGAAGATTGTTGAGTCCTTATCAATGAGACACTGGTACTTTGCGGCAAGAAGATCAGGGATGAGGATCAGGTCAGCACTAATGGTTGCAGCCTACAAGAAGCAGCTAAAGCTATCAAGCTCCGGGAGGAAAATGCATTCATCTGGAGAGATTGTGAACTACATTGCGGTGGATGCATACCGTATGGGAGAGTTCTTGTGGTGGTTCCACTCAGGATGGAGCGTTACACTGCAGCTTTTGCTATCCACACTTGTGCTCTTTGGAGTGGTTGGAGCAGGAGCCTTTCCAGGTTTGATCCTTCTTCTCCTCTGTGGTCTACTTAACCTACCGTTTGCAAAGATGCTTAAGAACAGCCAGACACACTTCATGATGGCACAGGATAAACGTCTGAGGTCAACCTCAGAGATTCTGAACAGTATGAAAGTCATTAAGCTACAGTCATGGGAAGAGGAGTTCAAGAGACAGATAGAATATTTCCGTGCTGATGAGTTCAAATGGTTGGCTAAGGCTCAGCTGACAAAGGCCTTTGGTACTTTCCTGTATTGGTTGTCTCCAACAATAGTCTCTGCTGTTATTTTTGTGGCGTGTGCTTTACTGAACAGCGCTCCACTGAACGCAAGCACCATCTTCACGGTTTTAGCTACACTGAGAGTTATGTCAGAGCCTGTTAGACTTATACCTGAAGCCATTTCTTCTATCATTCAAGTCAATGTCTCTTTTGACAGGATAAACAAATTTTTGCTTGGTGATGAGCTGAAGACTGATGGGATTGAAAGAAGTGTTCTGGAGAAAACTGGAACTGTAGTAGACATACAAGCCGGTAACTTCAGCTGGGATCCAGAGATGATAAAGATCCCAACTCTAATGAACATAAACTTGGACATAACGTATGGACAAACAGTTGCGGTTTGTGGACCAGTTGGTGCAGGAAAATCTTCATTGTTGCATGCATTACTCGGAGAGATACCTAAAGTTTCTGGAACTGTAAGCAACGCAACAACCAAGACTTGCAGCTTAGCTCATTTTGTATAATTAATGTTTTCTTTATGTTGTTTAACTGAAACAGGTAAAGGTCTCTGGGTCCATAGCTTATGTTTCTCAGACCTCTTGGATCCAAAGTGGTACCATAAGGGACAACATCCTCTACGGAAAGCCAATGGAAGCCAGACGATACAATGCTGCTATTGAAGCATGTGTGTTGGGTAAGGACATAAATGATTTAGGACATGGTGATCTCACAGAGATAGGACAAAGAGGGCTTAACTTGAGTGGAGGACAAAAGCAAAGGATCCAGTTGGCCCGTGCCGTCTATGCAGACGCTGATGTTTACCTACTTGATGATCCTTTTAGTGCTGTGGATGCACATACTGCTGGAGTTCTTTTTCATGTAAGTGAGAACATTGCTTTTCACTAAACTTTCTTCAAGGCTGCTTCTTAATATATTTAGTTATATGACTGCAGAAATGTGTTGAAGACTCGCTGAGGGAGAAAACTGTCATTCTTGTCACTCACCAAGTTGAATTCCTCTCAAAAGTTGATCAAATTCTGGTAAAAACTTGAGTAGTAGCTGATAAAAAAAACACTGCATATGTCTTAACTTATTGATGATTGATGATCTTGATCAGGTTATGGAAGAAGGAAGAATCACTCAATCAGGTAAGTATGAGGATCTCTTACAGATGGGGACTGCATTTCACCAGCTGGTGAATGCTCATAATGAAAGCCTGGGAGATCTTAGGCAAGTAGGTATAAACAGAGAGATGGGAGACATCGATGTTGTCGATAAAGTAAAAGAAGAAATCACAACAATGGATATAAGAGGGATCCAACTTACGCAAGAAGAAGAAAAAGAGTCAGGTTATGTTGGGTTGAAACCTTTCTTGGACTACTTCCGTGTCTCCCAAGGATGGTTTCTTCTATCAGCAACCGTATTGGGACAGGTTGGTTTTGTTGTTTTCCAGGCTGCATCAACATACTGGCTTGCATTTGCTATTGGGATTCCTAAACTCTCAACTACAATGGTTTTTGGCGTCTACAGCGTTATCTCCACACTTAGTGCTGGTTTTGTATACTCCAGAGCTGTTACAACTGTCTATCTTGGGCTAAAAGCTTCCAAAGCTTTCTTCTCCGGTTTCACAAATGCAGTCTTCAAAGCCCCCATGCTTTTCTTTGATTCTACTCCAGTTGGACGTATTCTCACCCGAGTAAGATCACGTTTGCTTACATGTATATGAGTAACACTACATCCCAAGTATGATATAACTGATATGTGAAATTTGCAGGCTTCATCTGATATGAACATCTTGGACTTTGACATTCCATCAGCGTTCATACTTGTTGTAGCACCCGCTGTTGAGCTCACTGCTGCTCTTATCGTCATGACATATGTTACATGGCAAGTGATTATCATAGCTCTTCTTGCTTTGGCAGCCACCAAAGTTGTTCAGGTACCTATTTTGATTCTTACTCCTTTTTTGTAGTTGGCTTATGCAGCAAAAAAGTATATTAACAACATCCGCATCTTCTTTGTAAAAAGGATTACTATCTAGCGTCTGCAAGGGAGCTGATCAGGATCAACGGAACAACTAAAGCTCCAGTGATGAACTATGCTTCAGAAACCTCACTTGGAGTGGTGACAATAAGAGCTTTTGGAACGGTGGATAGATTCTTTAAAAGCTACCTAAACCTAGTGGACGCAGATGCAGCGCTATTCTTTCTCTCCAATGCAGCCATGGAATGGGTCATTATGAGGATAGAGATTCTTCAAAATGTGACTTTATTCACCTGTGCACTATTGCTTATCCTTATTCCCAAGGGCTACATAGCTCCAGGTACATGCATTTATAACTCATTCACATGTTTATAGCTTTGCCTGTTCTTTGGAAGAATTTTTGTTATATTTATTCAAGATATTCATCATATTGAAAGGCTCTGCATGAGCTTGTGCTTTTGTGTTACAGGTCTTGTTGCGCTATCACTGTCATATGCATTAACATTGACACAAACTCAGGTGTTTCTAACCAGATGGTATTGTACCTTATCGAATTCAATCATTTCGGTAGAGAGGATAAAACAGTATATGAGCATACCAGAAGAACCTCCTGCAGTTGTGGATGATAGAAGACCACCGTCTTCATGGCCTTCCAATGGTACAATTAACTTGCAGGAGCTTAAGATAAGATATCGCCCCAATGCTCCGTTGGTTCTCAAAGGAATCTCTTGCACATTCAGGGAAGGGACAAGAGTGGGAGTTGTGGGGAGAACAGGAAGTGGGAAAAGCACTTTGATCAGTGCTTTATTTCGCTTGGTAGAACCAGCAAGTGGTTGCATATTGATTGATGGCGTTGACATAAGTAAGATTGGTCTGAAAGACCTGAGGATGAAACTCAGCATCATTCCTCAAGAACCAACTCTTTTCCGTGGCTGCATAAGGACCAACCTTGATCCTTTAGGTGTTTACTCCGACGATGAAATCTGGAAGGTAAAAATAAACAAGAAACAAGAATGAGATTTTTTTTCTAAACACTTGCAGCCTTTTCTGATGAATACCATTTCCTTAGGCTCTAGAGAAGTGTCAGCTGAAGACAACTATCGGCAATCTACCTAATAAACTTGATTCTTCAGGTAAATCAAACGCAGTGATTTTTTTGTTTACAAGATTTTGGTTTTACCCTTATGTTTATCTTTTTGTTGTACGAGAAGTGAGTGAGGAAGGAGAGAACTGGAGCGTGGGACAGAGACAGTTGTTCTGTCTGGGAAGAGTGCTGTTGAAGAGGAACAAAATATTGGTGTTAGATGAAGCTACAGCTTCCATTGATTCAGCCACTGATGCAATCATTCAGAAAACTATAAGAGAGGAGTTTGCCGAGTGCACCGTGATAACGGTTGCTCATAGGGTACCAACGGTTATAGATAGTGACATGGTCATGGTTCTCTCCTTTGGTAAACATTCCTTTCACTCATAATGATTCCACTCTGTTTCATGTCAAGGCTCATGATTACCAATGGGGTTTTCGATTTGGTTTTTTTGAACAGGTGATCTTGTGGAGTACAACGAGCCTTGGAAGCTGATGGAGACTGATTCTTACTTCTCCAAGCTAGTTGCTGAGTATTGGGCAAGTTGCAGTGGACATTCTTCTCAGAATCTTTAAGTCCACATTTAAAATCTTTTGCAAGTCTACTTGTATCAGCTGCTACTGAAATAGAAATGTCTAATAATTCACATTATGATCTTTTATCTTTTAAAAATAAAAATGTAGAATATATTCAATAACGAGGCCAAGCACATAGCTAATACAATTTCAGACTGAATTCTCTTAAATGATTTATATATTGGTAAAGTCATATGATTGCTACAAAAGGTACTCCGAAGCAAAATGCAGCATGAGTTCGTTTTTTTTCTTTTGGAGTTTATACTAGAAAGCAAAAAATGAGATTTTAATTGATAAATGGTTTATTAAATACACCACATGTTACATGCTGAATGATTGTGATACATGTCACCACATGTTATGATGATCATCACTAAGCCGTGTTACGTCGATAAACTAACAAACCTTCAAAACGTTTGATAGTCTGCGTTGAAGACAGAGACGACGCCGTTTCGTTAGTTAACGGTTGCGTGAGTTTCACGGAACTGACTCAAGCGGACGAAACAGAGCTTCCTAAACCTGAGATCTCGCCGGATGACACGGTGTCGATTCCGTACTCCTCCGGGACCACGGGGCTTCCAAAGGGAGTGATGATAACTCATAAGGGGGTTGGTCACGAGCATCGCTCAGAAAGTGGACGGAGAGAACCCTAATCTCAACTTGACGAGAGATGACGTCATCCTCTGTTTTCTCCCGATGTTTCACACATACTCGTTGAACTCGCTGATTCTTCCGGCGATCAGGGCCGGTGCGGCAGTCTTGGTCGTTCCGAGGTTTGAGTTGAATCTAATGATGGAGCTGATTCAAAGATTCAAAGTCACGGTTGTTGCCGTGGCTCCTCCGGTAGTTTTAGCGTTCGTTAAGTCGCCAGAGACTGAGAGATATGACCTGAGTTCCGTGAGGATTATGATTTCAGCCACAGCGACGCTTAGGAAGGAGCTAGAAGACGCCGTGCGACTCAAGTTTCCCAATGCCATATTAGGGCAGGTTAGTTTTAATTAATATATCCCCTCCGTTTCAGATTAGTTGTCGTTCTAGGGAAAAAATTTTGTTTCAAAATAAGTGTCGTTTTCGAACTTCAATGCAAAATTTATTAGTAAGATTCTCCAGTCTATTTTTCTATTGGTTAAAATATGATTAGGTGTATAGTTAATTGTGTTTTTTTTTAGGTAATTGTGTTTTTATTTTGGAAATATATAAAATTACATGTTTTATTAATATATATGCATAAGTCCAGAGACTCTAGTCTAAAATCTTCGAATTCCAAGAAATATGAATATTGATATTTGATTAACAATTCCTAGGAGAGTAGTAGTAGTTTACTAGTATAAATGAAGTACTTGTCGTCGTCCTATATAGTAGTCAATGAAGTAAGAATGGTTAGTAGAAAGTGTTTTTGATTGGTGAAGATTAATCGCTATGTGCAATTGCTTAAGTGGCTTGTTTAATCAACAGGATCGAGTTTTCTAATGAATAGATAGATAGATACCCTGACAATAATTGTGATTGGTGAAGATTTTATTCTGATTTTCTTGTTGTTTTATTGGACAATCTCTGTCTAGAAATCCATGAGCTGTGAATTGTTTAAACTTTTTTTTAAACATTAAAAACCACGTCAGATACAGCTAACTAGTGTCCAACGTGTTATAAAATTGGACCTCATTATATACTAATGAATTAACTAATTTGAATTAATTAAGAAGATACTTATTTATAAGTTACTCCAGGAACTTTTATTTTTGGTGCATCGTTCAGTCCATTACTAGGTATTCATTCGTTGCTTGTGTCTCTTGATAAGAAGCACTGAAGCACCATCCAAATCGATGTTATAGTATATGTTGATTTTGAAGTAGTTGACTAATTATGGATTTGACAAAACAAACGTATGTCATTATTGATAACACTGTGGGATCATACAAGGAAACTCTACACAGTTCCTAGTTTTTTTCCTTTTTTTTTGGAAAAGAACACAGTTCCTAGTTCCTGCCAAACTTAAGTCAATAACAAGAACAAGGCTACATGTTCATGAACCACATGTTCAGTTTGTCATACATTTTATATTTTTAGGGGTGAAATCATATACTTCACGTTAATTTTACACTGAAACTCGTGTATTATTGTTTTCACATTTAAAAAATATATATTTCCAGGCTTATGGAATGACTGAATCAAGAATGGTGGCTCAGTCATTGTCTTTTGCAAGGAACCCATTTAGAACCAAGTCCGGAGCGTGTGGGACTGTCATCAGAAATGCTGAAATAAAAGTGGTCGACACCATTACGGGAGTCTCCCTACCTTGCAATAAATCTGGAGAAATCTGCATTCGAGGAGATCAACTCATGAAGGGTAAAACTCTAAATGATCACGATATGTTTTTATTCTGTCCTTCCTTGGAAGAATTCTCTGATAGAAAAAAAAAATGATGTAATCTTGTTAGGTTATTTGAATGAGCCCGAGGCTACTGCGAGAACTATAGACAAAGATGGGTGGTTACACACATGAGACATTGGGTTTGTGGATGATGACGATGAGATCTTCATTGTTGATCGGCTGAAAGAATTAATCAAATTCAAGGGCTATCAAGTGGCTCCTGCTGAGCTTGAAGCATTGCTTATTTCTCATCCCTTTATAGAGGATGCTGCTGTTGTTGCGTGAGTTTTAAAAACAAATATGAAAACTTCCAAATTAAAAACACTAACGTTCGTTGTTTTGTAACAATATTTGATATTTCAGAATGAAGGATGAAGTAGCTGGTGAAATTCCGGTAGCATTTGTAGTTAGATCAGAAGGGTCTCAGCTAACTGAAGATGATGCCAAGAGTCATGTCAACAAACAAGTAAGATTTTAACATCTCACTGTCGGTCTTCAACGATTTGAAACACACAATAATGAAAACTTTAGATGACTTAATAGATCACGGTGTGATGATTTATATAGGTGATTCACTACAAACGAATTATGATGGTGTTCTTCACAGACTTCATTCCAAAATCTCCATCGGGAAAAATATTGAGGAAGGATCTAAGAGCAAGACTAGCTAATGGACTGATGAACCATAATTAAAATGGTCAAACACATGCTCTTGTGAGTGGTTCACCAAACTTAAAGCTTTAAAACTACTGCTAATTGCGATGTTCTAGTACCAATATGTATGATTTTATGTAGACTCGTTATGTGGTTTCATTTGGTTGATGGAATATCACTTACATTGTTATCACTTTAAGTTTATTTCATGTGATTAATTTGAGTCTCTACTCCAAAGATATGATGATAATAACGTTGTTGAACCAACATTCTAGTATCCAGACATTCTTTGTCATTCATATTTTGCATCATACTAAAAGATACAACCATATTAAAATTATTACGATTCTATAACAAGACATGGGGAATACGATGATCAGGGATATGCAAGGAAACGTTGATAGTTCCTATCAAATTTAATTCAATAACGAGGACAAACACGCATAAGCTGATATGATCCCCATTGTCATACATTATGTCAACAAACATGTAAGATTTACTTCTGGTCTTCAAGCGCAAAACAAACAAAGACGCTTTAGATGTCTTAAACTAATGGTGTGATAATCTACATAGGTGGTTCATTACAAGCGAATCAAGATCATGTTTTCATAGAAGCTATACCAAAAGCAGTTTCAGAAAAGATTTTGAGGAAGGAACTCCGAGCTAAATTGGAAACCAAGGACCCTAATAACGATACGATGCAAGAGACTTTTGAATGAATGTGTGTGCTGGAACATTAAAGTCATTAAGAAGTATTTAAGAAGCAATGATTTGAAATCCGATTTGGTTTCAAGACATCAATCCGTAAAGTCAAGGGCATTTCTACAGTTTATTAATTAGTCCTATAAGGTTTTAGTTACGCTAGTTTCCATATCTTGTTTGTATTTGGAACCTAAAGCTAAAACCACCTTCAACAACATGATGCATTTCCTATCATCAATTCACGATCCTCCTAAGAAAAGAATTACAACTATTTCAGAATAGAAGATTAAGAAGCAGAAACATACCCGCTAAAGAAGCGACAATGAGAAGGAAGATGCTCACAGAAAAGGTTAATGTGATTAGTAGTCGAGATCAAATCAAGCCCCAACATGTTCCCCCAGGCTATGTCAACATAGATTTATCTCTAGTATCATATATCTGTACTGAGCGAGTTTAAAACAATAAAGACTAGTTATAGAAAATGCAATAAAGAAGCAGTCATATACAGGTTCAAGTCAAAAAAAAAAAGGGTTCACAAATCATTAAGCTGAGAGCATAAGAAGGGGAAGGAGAAAACATCACACCAAAAGTAGAATCTGGTAAAAGAGAGCAACATACATGTTTTATTAAAGCAACATACATGTTAAACCCTTTTGTTCATGTTTATGACCAACAGAATAAACATGAAGTAGTTGTCTTAGACTGTAGTAGATGCTGAGAAGCTAGAACCTGAACTCAACACTTGTTTTAGTATAGATTCCCACACTCATGGCAAGATTAGAAGAAACTAGGTGGAATGCAGTCAAAAGACAAGCATTTCAACTTTTCCCCAATTATTATACAATCAACACCATAAACGGCAAAAAAAAAAAAGCAGTTTCCATTATGATATGATTCTGTATAAAAGAAGAAGCTTTATTAATGATAGTTTAAAACAAATGGAAGATGTGAAAAAAAATGATGATAATAATAATAAAAAGCTGCTACAAGCCAAACTCAATCTTCATTCATGACAAAACTCAAAACTGTGGCAAAAACTCACGTAAGCAAGAGAATGTATGAAAAAAAAAGAAAAGGGCAAAACTGGAAAGCAAAAGCTAAGACGCATTTGTCAGATTATCTGACTCAGATATTCGTAGCTCTGGATGATCTGAGTACGAAAGGATGCTGCAAAAGCTGTTGCGCGGTCCATCTCTTCTGAGGATCACTCTGCAAACAACAAGACACAAAGTGACGAAACTCCTCAGACGCCGTCGCCGGAGCCTCCGGAGGCTGCGACATACAAATAGCACACATCAGACTCGCCCAGTCACCCTGTCTACTCACAGCGAAAGGAAACCTCCCCAAGTAAAACTCCAAAATGCTAACACCAAGACTCCACACATCTCCAGCGTAACCGTTGTAACGCCCATGATTCAGATCGGTGTTAATCCTCTCGGGGCTCATGTAAGCGATGGTCCCAACCGAGGAGTTACAAGGATCCATGGTCTGCGCCAAGATCCGACTCACCCCAAAATCAGCGATCTTGACGTTCTTGTCCGAGTCGATCAAAAGATTCGACGGCTTGATGTCGCGGTGGACGATATGGCGACGGTGGAGATAAGCCAGCCCGTCGAGAATCTGACGAGAGATATGGGAGAGCTCCTCCTCGTGCGACACGTGCACTCCCTCGAGGCACCCTCCGTCCATGAACTCGAGCAGGACCTGGATCTCCCCGTTGTGATCGAACATGTCGTGGCATTTCACCACGTTGGCGTGGTCGACGCTGCGGAGGATCTCGATCTCGCGGCAGATCTGCCGCCTCACGTTGTCCTCGTGGTTCCCGTAGATCACCTTGAGAGCGAAGGGGCGCGAGGTCGGACGGTGGATCACCTTGTACACCGTTCCTCCCGCGCCGCTCCCGATGCGGTTCACGCGTTCTAGCTCGGACAAGCTTTTCGCCGCGGAGACGTTGTTGGTGGAGACGGCGGAGCCTTGCGTGGGCAGCGCGGAGGAGGTGGTGGTGGAGGGAGGAGGAGGGAGAGGGAGAGGGACGGCGAGGGCTACGTCGCGGTTTGGGAGCGGTATGGAGAGGTCAGTACGTTTACCGAAACGGTTCTTCATTGTGTCTCTCTCTCTCTCTATATCTCGTCTTCGTGTATAATATGTATATATATATAGTCGCTGTGTAGGGTTTTGATTCGTCTTTTGGAGTCAGATCATATCGAAAAATGGAAAGAGGAAGAGGAAGAAGGTTCAACGAATCGGAATGTGGAGAGAATGAAGAAAAGTTTTGGTTTCCGAAAAAAGAAGATGAGAGATCGCATCATCAGTTAAAAGGTATCTATAGGCGCGTGGGGAGCAACCGCGGGCTTGGGGAAGTAGTATCTGTGTGGTTCTGTGTTATAACACGTTGACATGTTTTTGTTGTTCGGTCTATTATTGGCGTTTCAGTGGGGTTCTTCCTTCTTTTTTTAAAAAGAACAGGAAATGATTACCAGACAAAATCAACCATCATCATCGTGGATTCATTATCCACGTCTTCGAATTAATATATTGAATTGTTTGTGTCATCTATTGAGAGTAACTTTTTAAAATAAAAATACTAAAATAAAAGTGAAATTCACTCCAATAATGTTTTAAAAATAACATTCATTTGTTTTATACTTCAAAAATATAAACAAATACTATTTTTATTCAAATATATAGAAAAGAACAATACTTATTTTAGATGAAAGATAGAAATGAGTTGTAACAGATTTACTTCTATAATACAGTAGCATTTTATAAAACAAATATAGAAGTGAATTGGAATAGATATTTTTCTACCTTAGTATTTAGAAGGAAATATAGAAGTCACTTGGAGAGGCTCTACCATATAGTTGTGCACATAGAGGCCATAAAATATAGGCGCAAAATGAACGATACGAATATAGCCTCTGATGAAAATTCTAAGTCATGAGAACTTGATTACAATGATAAAAGTGATAGATATGGAAGGTTTGTGATATATTTCAAATTGCTTGAGCTATTGAGAGGTATGAGACCAAGGAGGAACCATCAACATGTTCGAACTCCTAGTGGTGGTAACAGAAAAACGGTCAAATAGACTATAAGTTATACTGTGACAAAAAAAAGACTAAGTTATAAGTTTCATCTTTTAATTCTAGCTTATTCTTTGCAATTTTTGAATTTAACCAAACGTTCTTATCATTATATATATATAATGATAAGAACGTTTGGTTAAATTGATATCTCTATAATATTATTTGAGAAGTCACTTTTCTAGGTGTCGTGCTCATGTTTACTCTCACGGTGGTTGATTACTATGATACCCTTAATGAATTAAAAAATTACATTAAAACAATATTATTTCCTTTTTAAAATTTTCCAAATAACAATATAAATAAAAAAGGAAACATTTATAGAGTTTAAAAATTAATTTAAAAACGAAAATATATGTATATATAATATGATTTCATAAAAAAAGAAAGTTCACAAAATAGTATCATTTCATTTAAAATATATTTTTCACTAACATAAAACATATTTTGAAGTAATAAGATATTTTCCTTGTATATATCTTCTTAGAGTAAAAAAAATATTTGTATATAATATGGTTTCATAAAAAAAATATTCACACAGATGATCTTGATATTAGAAATAGAAATATTTTTCTTTTAAAACATAATTTTACACAATACAAATAATTATATTTTCAAAGTAATAAAATTTGTTTATCTGTCTATTTTCTTAGATTATTATATAAAATAATTAAGCAACATAAACTGATATATGTTTAATTGACAAAAAATAATTTCTAATTTGTATTAATGAAATATTTTTTTTATTTTTCATATATTTAGTTGTCTATAATATCTTACAAGTACAGCAAAAAATATAAAATATATTTTACTTATATAATATAATTTCTCAAAAACAATCACATTTTTACTGCATATTTTAAGAGATTAAAAAAACTAAAAAATAAATTTAAACAATAAACATATTTTGATCAAATAACTACAACATGAGGGACTCGACTAATCCAAATTATATCTAAAATCATAGATTTAACTAAAATTAGAATATATAATTTATTTATTTTAGAAGAATATATAATTAATAATATATTTATTTTATAAATTAAAATTATAGGATGACTTAAAACATATTAACAAATAATAAATAAAATATTAATTCACTGTAACAATTTAGTTATTTTGTAAAATTTACATATATGCATGAGATTTTAGAATATTATCATTATATAAATTTATATAATTTGGAATCAGATACCTTAGTTTATTTTTTTTCATTCTAAGCACAATATATCTTAAGTTATACATAATCTTACTAAATTATACTTACATATCTAAGACAATAATCAACCTAAATGCAAATAAGAAAAATTAATAAAAATAATATATTTAGAATAAAAAATATTATAATTGAAATTCAAAGAAATAGATGGAATCCAATATGTCCAAATAATAACTAAATCGACTATAAAAACAACAAAACTGATTAGATATAAAATATCTAAAATAATATGTATAATTAAAGTAATATAATATTATTAATATAAATTATACATGCAAATTATAAATTAATTTAAAACTAAAAGTAAATATCAATAAATTATTATAATATATTTATTTTATAAATATTTTTGTCCGTGCATGAGCACAGGAAAATCACCTAGCGTTCTATATTCATGAATTTTTGTATATAAACACTATACTAGAGCACAAACCTAAATTAACGAAGTCACGTCTAAAGCCCATATACCTCTATAGATTTTACATATAAGTATATGTAAACCCACCGTGTAAATTTTATTAAATTTCTATTATGAAATCAGTCGATACAACGGAATTGATTGGTTGGATTGTAGCTGTAGAAAATTTACTCAAAATTTAGACAGTAGATTTTTTTGATGTAACTGTATCTAGTGTAGCTGTAGAAATTAAATGACAAAAATGATAAAAAGAAAATATATTCCTACATCAATATTTTAAAAAAGAAATAAATTTATGCAGCCATATTTTTTTGCTTTAGAAAATAAGGCTTCTACCGCCATTTTTTATTTTATTGATTTTAGCTTTAAAAACTAGTTAAAGCATGATTGGTAACTTAAGTGGTTGTAGATAGAAAATAAAACTAAAGTCACTAGTTACAACCCAATCAATCACCCCCAACATATAAGTAAAAGTTCTCTTCTTTCTTTTACTGCTCAATAAAGCTCTTTAGAGCTAGTTGCTTTCTTTTTTCCTTTAACATTCTACATGGTTATGAAATTATCTTTAGTTTGAAAAAGCTTTTTAGAGTGAAGACACTGTAAAATATGTTTTGAATTTTGATGTTAGTTTCGCCCCTTATTATTACCTCAAAACCCAACACTGCCAACCAAAAATAACTATGGAACAAGTGTTCAAGCATTTAAGTGTTTGTAGATGCTTACTGCAGTTTTGTTGATCATTGTTAACATTCTAAAAATGTGTCATGAAGACAATAAATAATAACTTAAATCAAGTGCAATTCACCATTAACGATTTGGGCATATATTTGATTTCACAGTGGTGATGAGAATGCTGCAGCTGATTTACGATGTTGGTTTGGGAAGCAATAGCTATCTTAATAATTATTTCATGTCTAAGCTTTACACCACTAGAAGACACAGTACATTCCCGCACAATAAGTTGTTGATCTTATCAATGGTTACAGCGACTAACTCAATGTATGTTTTCTCAACCCGTTTTAGTCTGTTTCAGAAATAGATTTGAACAACCAGTATATGAACATGGTTTGTTCCAAATCAATATTAAGTTTCAAGCTTAAAGCTTCCTGAAGAAAATATTCAAGTGTCATAAAGTAATTTACTCACCCGCTTCTAAATTCACTTCATCTCATCCGATCCTTTCTACTTTCTGTTTCAATATTTCTTGAGTTCTGTTGTTTATCAAATTTTAGTTTTTCTGGTCGACGATTTATCAATTTTAGTTAAAACCGATATGTGTTTTGGTGTTTTATTTTATCTTTACAGGCCCGAACTACAAATCTCCTAAGATTATGAACTGAACGTGATCAAAACAAAGGCCAAGCTTATCACATGAGATCTTTTCAGTAAGGGTCGATATTTATGGCCAGACGAATGTTCTTTTTGCTTATAAAAGCATCATATAATTTGAAACTAAAATTTCAGAGACAAAATACAATTATAAATGAAACTGTTGGTTTTGTCTATCCTTGAAGGCCTGGCTTGCAAACTTTCAAAAGAAAGTTCTTCAAGTAGATGTGACATAAAGTATTCAAACATTTTGGAGTTGTGTAGGAAGCATGTCGCTCTTAAGGGTAATTCTTTTGTCTTTGCTAAAACATTGCAATATATGTCTCTTAATTAGGGTAAAATATTGGCAAATTATGATGTATAAGCTATTGGTTTTGTTTGTTTAGATCCCTGAGGCAGCTAGAGAGCTTGAAAAGCAACCCAGACAGATTAATAAGGAGAAGCATGAGTTTGTGCAAGGCCAAGTATTGAGAAGGTATTGTCTTCGAGTTTGTCTTACTGTTATTTCCTAGCGCTCTTTTCCAACTGGCTGCTTCTCACTATGACCAGAAAATAGAACATTTGTATGAGATAGCCGTTGTTTTAGCCATTTTCCCAAAAAAAAAGCTGTTGTTTTAGCCAAAGGCAAAGAAGTGAGCAAAGGTCAGACTGAAAGCTGGCGAAAGAAGGACCTATTGCCACTGAATCCGACGTCCAACACATTGTCTCCACCTGGAGATGAATTCTGGTTGAAAAAGTCTGATGAATCTGGCCAGTCTCCCTAAGATGATGCAGAGACTTCATAGATGAAGTATTGGCTAAGAAGAAGCTGTCAAAAACTATTATCTGGGCGATCTGACGTCCATGAGTTGGGCTCAATAACCCAAACCGCCCAATTCAATGTTATGAATCGAGAAAAGAATACTAGTTGTTAATAATTTATAGATTTTCAAAAGTTTTGTTAATGGATTTGATCTAAATACTAAGCATACGAAAATTATGAGGCAATTTATTCATTTTTAAAAAATTTATGAAATGAGGCAAATTTGGTATAGCTTTTGCCGAGTTGGCTTTCTAAAAAGATTTAAAAAACCTGACTTTATTGTAATAGATTTTAATTTTAGTTTTAGTTAGGTGTATTCCTACATTGTTTCATTAAAAAAATCAAATTTAAATTAGAATTTTTTTGGAAAAATTTCTCAATATTTTGATTGTTATTATTTTCTTACCAATAGTTTAATATAAATTTTGATTTAATTAAGCATAAAAATTAAGTTAAATAAATAAATTTGGTTAAAATATACTAAATCAATTTGTATAAAATGAATAATAAAATTAAGATGGTATAAAATTATACAATTATCAAAAGATAAAACTAATAGTATTTCTAAAATTTTCAGATAAAAAAACTAATGGTATTAGAAAAAATTGCATAAAATTTTTGAAAAAATATTTTTAAGTAATAAAAATTATATAATAAAATAAATAAATTTAAATAATATTTTGAAATTTGAAAAATATTGGTATATTTCTATTACTATATTATTTATCGTTATATTTTAATATATTTACTTGTATGATGATTTATGAATTATTATTATATTATCAAAATATTTATCTAAAATGTAAATCAACATTAAATGTAATTTTCCGTGTCATAATTAGAAATAAACCATGTCATATTTGTTAATGTGACATGTCATTTTTTATTAGTGAAAATGTTTGTGGAAAATAAAAGTCCTTTGTCCTTGCGATGGCGACGTTATTTGCGATGGGGAAGAGAAAATTCTCAACTATTCAAATCTAATCTGATCAAGTCATGATCAATCTCTGTATTTTCTTCTATCTTTTATTCTTCTCTTTCATTGTAAAGAGTTTCATCTATGGTGGATTAATGGTGGATTAATGGTTGATTTTTCTCTTTTACAATCCACCATTTCAATCTCCGGTTTAGTCTCCGTGACTATGATCGATGACAATCCAGTTATGTTGAATCAAAGATCAAGTGGTAAGGAACTTATTCTAACTGCTTTACTTTGGAAACAAGTACCATGGAAACCACCATGGTGTGTCATTGTCATGGGTATGGAAATGATGCAACCACAAAGGTATTCAAAGTTTTTGAAGATTACAATTCAAAATATTTATGGGTGGTTCTTCATTGGAGATGCAATTTCTTTGTTGTATGGCGATGTTGTTAGAATCGTTGAAAATTGGTAATGCCAATTTCTATTTCTTTTGAGAAAATCAATATATTGGATTTTTTCTCGAAGAAAATCTATAGATCCTATTTGGAATCTGGCCAATATTATACTACATAGAAATTTTCGAAAAAGAATTTGGGATATCTTCAAAAAGAAGATAACAAAATGGTGTTGCATAAGAAGAAGCAAGATGGATGAAGAAAGATTCTTCAGATTTTAATCTTTGTTTTGTAATGTTTTATATTATCTTTGCAATTGATTGTATTTGTGTTGTTTTCTATATTTTTATTTTTATTGTAACTTTACATTTTATTTAAATAAAATTGTTGTTAAAAAAAAAAAAAGAACAAGGCCTAAAAGAAACAATAATTCGGTTCAGCCCACTAGGCGCATCACGTGCGAAGCATGTGACTTACTTAGAAAAACAACTCTGGCACACTTGTCCTTGGGAATTCTTCCTCCGAGCAAATCGTTCTCTCTCTCTCTCTTAGGGTTTCTTCTCTCTCTCTCCATCGCATGGCCGGCGCCGGAATCCACCCTTACCATCAGCAGTGGCCACCCACAGGAGCTCCTCCTCCTCCCGCCGCAGCATCATCGGCTCCTCCACCACATCCCCCGCCTGTACATCATCATCATCACCCTCCTCCCCCTGGTTTAGACAACCATAATCGTCCTCCTTATGACGAGGTTAAAACCAACTTTGTTTTAATCGATTGATTTGATTTGAGTGACATGTATATATTCTTACACGAGTTTGTTGAATCTGTTGTTGTTCAGCTTCGGACAATCTTCATCGCGGGTCTTCCGGATGATGTGAAAGAGAGAGAGCTTCTGAACCTCTTAAGATGGTTGCCAGGTTACGAGGCTTCTCAGGTGAACTTCAAGGGAGAGAAGCCCATGGGTTTTGCTCTTTTCTCCACTTCACAGTTTGCATTGGCTGCCAGAGATGCCCTTCAGGTCTGTTTTTACTTGCTTGTTGACTCTAATCCTTACCCCCTTTTTTCAGTTTCTGATTGATGTATATTGGTGTTTTTTGGCATGTAGTATCTGGTGTTTGATGCGGAGTCAAAGTCTGTGTTACATGCAGAGATGGCCAAGAAGAATCTCTTTGTTAAAAGAGGTTAGCTTAAACAGGCTGTCTTTTTTTTTTTTCTATCTAAAACATTAGTCATGTAAATGAAGCTTGTTTGGTTTTGTTTCTTTGGTACTATCACCAAATCATTATTTAACCTTTGAACCTCTCTGTTATTGTTATTCTGTTAGGAATCGTTGGGGATTCAAATGCTTATGATCAAAGTAAGCGCCTAAGAACTGGTGGTGGTGACTGCACACACTCTGTTTATAGTCCGTCTCCCTTCCACCCTCCACCTCCTCCTGTTTGGGGTCCACCTCATGGCCATGGGTGAGCCATTTAATTCTGCTTCATATACATATTTAACTTGAGATATTATGTGAAACACTGGAGGGCGAATTTTTTTTAGTTGTTAATTTGACATCAAGTATAATTTGATTCAGGTATCTGTCACCAGCAGCTCCACCATATGATCCCTACGCAGGTTACCATGCTCCCCCTGTACCAATGCCTCCGTCCGCACCTATAGCAGCTCCTAGTTCTTATGTGCCTGTCCAGGTGAAGTTGCATTTCTTTCATCATCTTATTTATATAGTGTTGCTACATTCTACCTGGCATCCATGTGACATTCGCCAATATTTTCATTCTACCTATCTTACTCGCTGGTGATTAGCCGTTAATAAATCTAGACATGTTGTGAACTGCTCTGAGCTTGCTATAGCTTCTGATTATTTGATAAATACTGTACCCATTTTGAGGTTTCCTAGCCTAGGTTTCCTGATCGTAGATCTCATGATGTTTTCTATCGTTTTTATTGCAGAATATTAAGGATAACCCTCCTTGCAATACCCTTTTTATTGGGAATCTCGGGGAGAATATAAACGAAGAAGAATTGAGGAGCCTGTTGAGCGCGTGAGTATCTGTTTGCTTTTATGGCACTCCTTCTTGACTTGTGTATAACTTGTCAACTGTACTTTCATCTTGCAGGCAACCTGGTTTCAAGCAAATGAAAATTCTGAGACAAGAAAGGCATACAGTTTGTTTTATTGAATTCGAGGTTAGTTAGTTATCTGTGTGTATAGGCACTTGAGAACATTTTTACAGCACATTGCTAAAAGGTTCTATTTTTGATTTTCTTCAGGATGTGAATAGTGCCACCAACGTTCACCATAATTTGCAAGGTGCTGTCATTCCAAGCTCTGGCTCAGTTGGCATGAGGATCCAATATCCTTTTAACAAATCACTTACTGTTGCCGGTTCTTTTATATTCCAACACCCCCAGTTGCCTTTTCTATTTCAATTTGTTTCTTCTTAACCCAGTTTTACATTCTCCAAGAATCCATATGGGAAAAGGAAGGACGGCGGAGGCCACTCTTTCTTTCCTTCACCGAGCGCTAACGGAGCTCCAGGAGCTCTGACGTATCAGTAGGCCTTGAAGGGGGATGTACTCTCTTCTCTATCTTCCAACAACTGCACGAATAGGATGCATCTTGCAGGCAGTCTGCATTTGCATCCATTTCATTATCGAAATTTTTAAGCATCAGCATTACTTCTTGTTCATGTGATGGATGCATATAGTGTATCAACATATAACATGTGTCAACTCGTATATGCTTTGTTACATGCATTTCTCAAGTGTGGTTTTAAAATTTGTAGGAGTTGAGTTTGCCATTTGGTTGTCTTCTTGCTGCTTAAACGCATTTACTTTGTGGGATTCATTTTCATCATATCTGCCAATTCATCCCAATTAAACTCCATATAATGTCAGCTAGGAATTAATATAAACATCATAACATACATCCAGATGCCTTTTCATCAAATACGTTTCACTGCATCGCGTATCACATGTATAACATAATATTACATTTTTATGGCATGCGGCTCTCATGATCTCTCACGTTGATATCATTCTTCTTTCATCTCCTATCTTGATCATGCTCTCTTCTTAGGCTGATAAACACGCACATCCATTTTTGTCAGTTCTTCATCTGACAGCTGAAATTTAGTTGAAGATAGGCACTCCATTACATTGTAGGCTGATAGTTGAGGCAACTTGTATATATATATCCATACCCAGGTCGGCTTGGCCTTATGCAGGGAGAATCTGGTTTGAATATATCACGTACAAAATGAGGTAAGATTATCTTCTGGCGTCCAGGAACAGGCAGGTGTTTCTAAGAGCTAACTGGATGAAGAGTACTTATCATTTGTCCAAAGCACCTATCTGATTACTTATTCTCTTACTGATGTCAGTAGGTTACTCTCTAAATTATCATGACTTATAATCGAGCTTGGTCAGAATTCTCACATGTCTTTTGTTAACTTGTGAGAGTTTGTAAACTTGAGTCACTTAATCGAGCCTTTAAACTGCCTTCTACTACAGTATTTCGTTTCTCAAAATTTGAAGTAATAATTCGATGAAGAGGAATGCCATAGTTGATACTTATGGACAAGAGAAGAATCCACAAAATAATTTTGTCTGAAGCAAGGAACAGAAGCTCCAAGTTTATCATTATTACATGGACAGTATCAATTTTCCATTACAGTACAGACAACAAAGGAAACAAAACATGCTGAAAGATGTTCTTGCAACCCTTTTACCCATCCATACAGAGAAGCAATACATCATCAAACTTGGAAACCAAATATTTTAAATAAACGTCTCAAACTTCAGGTGCATCTGAGCGCAAAACTGTCAACAAAGAACACGAATAAAACATGAGTTTAACCAAATTGTCTAAACCTGACACTGAGGTCAAAGATTGAACAAATGTGGAGCACACAAGACCTAGAGCTATCGTACGCTTCCATTGTAATGGTTCTAAATAAAAGTCAAAACCTTTAATCATCTCCTACGTAATCTTGCACACAAAGAAGAAGAAGAAGCTAGATCAAAATGGAAGGAGAGTGAAGAAGAAGAAACCTGGTTTCTGGGGCTTGCCATCAGCCCATTTGGAGAGGGAGAAGTGAACCTTCTCGCGATTGATTGATTCCGCCTTGAAAGGTTCCTTTAGACATTTCCTCACCAGATTCGCACAGATGTTTGAGTACGTTATGTACGTCATCCCCGCCGCTCTCCAGAACGGAACCGCCGCGCTCGATGCCATCTCTGATGTTGTTCTTCTTTTTTTACTGATCGAGAAGATGAGATTGAGAAGAAGATCGAAAGCTATCTCAGAGATTTGGAGATTCTCAGACCTAAGTCAACCCCCCCAAAATCAGTTCTGGCCCATTGGGCCTCAAAATTAGCCCATGGGAGATCGAAGTCTCATATTATATGCATCTTTCAGCTGGTTGACAACGCCTTATGATCTAATGAAACAATTATTTTAAAGTACACACCCGACAGCTCCTGAAAAAGACATGTAAACGATGCCTGATCGAGTGACTGATCCCCCTAGATATCATGATAGGATTCTTCCTAATAGTCGTCTTACTCGCAAGTCGCAACATATGCTGGCAGTGCAATAATCTTTGTCAAGGAAAAACAGCATACATGTACTAAACGAAACATATGGCAAACTCTTACTTAAGTGGGCACATGCCCTATTACTCAGAACATATAACTATTCCAAGAAATACAACAGAGCCAATTCCCAAATTTTGGCAAACAACAAAAAGTCAACTACTATCGTTATTGTCTTCCCTTGTGTGATGATGCAACTACTTGCTTTAGTAGTTTAACCTTGTTGAAATCTGCAGGGCAATAGCTTTTCTCTACTTCCCAAGCGAGCTGTGACATTCCATTAAACGATGATTTCGCTCCCTTTTCATCTGTTACTTCCATCGGAAACGGTATCCTCACGTCATATACACCTCGTGGAGACCATACTCGAAGGTCGAATCCAAGCCTATCCATCCATATCATCTTCGTCTCTGAAACCTGGCATTACAACAAAGCAAGTGAAAAACTAGCAGTTTTGCTCCTCACTCTTTGCATAAATCATTAAACATCTAATCTGGTTTGTACATTCGTTAACTAACCATAAAGTCCAGATCAACGTATACGTTGCAGAAACGGAAGATGTCTTCCATGTTGTTGGCATTGATCTGGTTGACAATGTCTTCTGCAACACCACGGAGAGGATCAGGACTCGCGTTTTTATAATCTGATGACGCCACCCAAACTCCATCCTGGAATTATTGTTTTTGTTATTAGAGTTTTGGATCATAACAAGTTTGATAAGACACACAACGGGTACCTCCATGAAGTCTTCCATCTGGAGTAGACGGTCAACTGCAACAACATATAAACTGTCTTCCTCAACTTCTTCCCCAAACTTTTTCCTCCATGTAGCACTAACACGCTACCACAAAAAACATAAAGACTTGAGTTCAGTTCAATCAAGAAACCTTATCGTCTCCATAAAGAGAAAGAAAATTTACAGTTACCTTTAGAGAATTATCGTCTCCAGGTCGAGAAATGGTACCTTGTATCGTACACTGAGGAGTCCTCAATCCACATTGCTCTAGCTGATAGACCACCAAAAGACAATTTCACATCGTTTTTCAAAACAAAGGATCAAACTTTCACATTTTTTTTAACAGAAGAAAGCAAATGATGATTAATTTGACCTGAACATGAAGAGAAGACCTTTTGTCGGGAGAGAAAGTGCGATTGAGGCAAAGAACAGGGGTGCCATCTTGTTCCACGGCGAAGCGAACTCCGACGCCGAGCGGCCAGCCGTCGTGGGTCAGAGTGGAGAGAGTTCCGACGGAAGAAAGCTCCATGATGCTCCTCGAAACCTCCGAAGGAGAGGGCTTGTGGGTCGAAGAGGAGAGGTGGTGGTTGGTAGCCGTTAACGGAGTGTCGGAAGCCGTGGAAACGGAGCATCGGAGGGAGATTGGACGAGATGGGTCTCGTTTTGGAGTGATGAAGTCGCGTTTGGAGATGGGTTTCGTGAAAGTCGGAGATGGGAGGAGATTGATGAGAGCGAAGGATTGGGTTTGGAGGAGCTTCATTTTGATTGCGCTCAGAGAGAGAGACAATGGACGGACTCTTGTCTTGTGTGGAAAACAAAGATAAAACTTTAGAAGAAAATAAATAAACAAGACTAACCGGAATCGTAACGGATGAAAACCAAATCAATTGCAAAATTCTATCCGGTTAGTGCGTTTAGCAACTATACGTATGGGAGAAAGTTTATGCCTATAATTCATTCCATGTATCTTCTTTTCAATTCTCAAGTGCTCTAGTGCAACTACTAGCGTAGATAACCGTGTAATAATGTTGGTTTAGTATGGTCTGCTTCTGGTTAATATGTTCAATAAACCAGAGATAAGCTTATTATATAAGAGAAATGTTGTACTAACTTTACATTTCTTCTTAAGTTCATCAACTCTAAAATGGTATCAGCATTAAAGCTCAAACCACATTCAATCTTTGCTTTTACTTTTTAAGGTGAATCTTTCGATTGATTTTTCTTAGCTATTTGTGGTCGTTTTCTTCAGTTATTCCACAAAGATCTTGTGTTAACCAGAAGCTAAACCACACTAAACCAACGTTGATTAGACTGAAAGCCATGTTGTAAACTGAAAGTCATGTTGGGAAAATTGTTCTTGTTTATTATGTTAGCTACACTAACCTAGGATGACAGTCACGACACATGATTTGGGTGGGCTCATTCTTAAGGACCTTATGCAAGCCTAACTTTTTCAAGACCAATTGAAATAGTTTTGCAAATTGGCCCTAAATTATTACAAAAATTCTTAACCAAAAAAATTTATAGTTTTTTTTTTTTTAGATTATGTGCAAATGCACATGGCAAGAACCGGGTTACAAGGAAATGTGATTAACAATTACAATAGTTATACAAACCAGAAGAATGGTGCGAATAACAATAACCATTCTTAGAAAACAAAGAACAAATAAATGTACCTTTGGTTACAAGTAAATGTGATTTCTGGGCTCCGGAAGAAAAAGCAGCAAACGGATATGGGTTTAATGGGTCTCATAAAAGTTTGGGTGCTAATCGGGTTTGGTTCAAGTTTAACCGGATTCGGTTCGAGTTCAATCGAATTTCAGTTATTTGTGAGCATGAAACTAAGCCTATTCAGATCAGGGGTGGACGCAGGTGGATGATGGATGTGGCACTTACCCCACCCTCATTTTTGTTTTTGTTCAAGTAACTCAACAAAATTTTATTTATAATTAGCTAATCTATATATTTATTTTAGTATGTGTTACATACTAAATACCCAATTGAACTCGTATTTTTTAAATTTGGTTCGGATTTGATTCGGGTTTTCTTGAGTTTGGTTAGGATATATTAACACTTTGCAAATGTGGTTGACCCTATATTAAATACGAGTTCAGTTCTAGTTCGGATTTTAGTCATCCAAATACTTGATTGTGACTCGAAAGTACATATTTTATTTCAAAACTTTGAAATTTTTAAAAATTGTACCTAACAAAACTTAGTGGCATGATTCTTGAGTGATTTTAAGATGACCGAAATATTAAAATATTAAAATTAACAACTAAGAACTCTACAAATGTAAAAAAAAAACATTATTTAAATTTTGAAAATAAATCAACATTGTTTAAAAGTTAAAAATAAACTTATTTATAATCAAACTTCAAATATAATTGTCGTAAACTTAAATCTTAATATTAAAACTAAGTATTTCAGATTTGAGTTAATTATTCATGTACTAGATATATATTTTAGGTATTCCTTGAAATCTTTGAATTTTTTTGGTACTTATTTTAGATTAGATTCAAGTTTAATGCGGTTCTTTTTTAGATTTTTTGTTTTTGGATTTTTAGATCCATTTGCATTTAGATTCCGGTTCGATTCGGATAAAACCAAAATCCAAAATACCGTATAACAAGACCTATTTTGGGTTCGAATTCAATTCGGTTCAGATTTATCTTTTTTTATTAGGTCGGTTCAATTCAGATTTTCAGATTTGATTTTCTTGTCCAAACTCTAGGTCTCTCATATTATGTAGCGTGAAAATAGGGTTTTGTATATGAGTGGGTAGATGTTATTGACTCTGTCTATTATTCTCGAGTGGTGTAGTTGCATCACACTGCGTTACGCTACCATTGAACAAACAAACAATCAAGTGTTCATTTGTGATCCCCCTTCACAAACTTAGAAGACAAGGAAAGCAATATACAGAGTCATGCATATATAATTGTAATCATTGATCTACATGTGTATGTGTTCTTTCCCGAGGTTCACTAATTTTTGCTTGTTTGCGTTAACCAATTTTTCCTAGGTATTCGAGAGAACATAAAAAAAAATTAACCAATGTTGTAGTTTTTTTTTTGGTCAAAACCAATGTTGTAGTTATAATGAGGTACATCCGCCGAAATAAACAAAATGCATGGTTAACAAAAGTTGAGCATTGAACTTTGAACTCGTACATGGCCTCTAACAAAAAGCTATATGCATCATTACAATTGCTTTTGACTAATATAATTACGAAATTAGTCACGTCAAACCATCATGCGTTTTAAACATATTTGTAATCCCGCGCTTTATCATTTGCTTATAATTAATTTACCTGTTAAATAATTACTCTTATTAAATAGTAAAAAAATGTGGAAGCACCGTAGCCTACTGATTAAGGTTTAAATGTCGAATACAAGGGATCTACAACATGATGCAAATAAATATAACGTAGATATAATCTTTCTCATATCATAATACAATTATCATAATAGATCAGTGTTAAAAAAATAGAAAGGAAATTTTAATATATTTTTAAAATTTACTTAAAACGACATAAGATTAAAAAATATTCTGTAGCATTAGTGAGATTCTTTAAATTTATTTCTTGGTATATGATTAGTGATACAAGTATGCGATTTTAAAACTTCATATTATTTAAGAGTTAAATTTATTAATATTTACTTTGTGGCTCCTCAGTAGCATTCTCTAAAGTGTAAGTAAAGATTAATAGAAAAAACAAAGAGTGAGAAATGTTTAAAAACAAAACAAGCAGAATGTTCTGTTCTAATTGGTTTGGTACCGGTTCCGCTAAACCACCGGTTAAAAATTATACCAACATTCACGGCAAGAAAAAAAAGTGTCGGTGGCTGACTCATGTTTTTGTTTGCGTAGGACTTCAACTTCAACAATCAATAGTGACAATAACACTCTCTCCCTAGAGATAAACTTAGACTTTAACCACAAAAGTAATCAATCACAAGGGGAAGTGAGATTTCATATTTGAGGAAGATACCTTGTCTCTCTCTATCTGCCCCACACTACACTCTCTTTGTTGGACTTTCTTTTTCTTTCCTTCCTTCCTTCTCTCTGTTTCACTCTCTGTTTCCTCTGTTTTCACGATCCAGTTTTGTAAGAAAGTAGAAATGGGTGTGGATTTGAGGCAAGTGGTTGCTGGTATTCTCACCATTACCATGTTTGTGATGCTCGGACAAATGCTTCATAGAGATTACTTTGATTCTCTTCAGGTATCTTCTCTGCCGACACTTTTGTCTTTGAAGCAGATCTAATTCAAAGTTGACTGTCAGATTGATCAGTGGAACTTTCTTGATTTGTGCGTCAAAGGGTTTTCTTGAAAAACAAAACTTTCCATTTTTAGATAAAATGTAGATTGCATGAATCTAGTTAAGAGTCAACAGTAAGGTGTTTCAGCTGATCATTATGACATGATTGATTTCATATCTTTTTCTTCTGTACTTACAGGAGAAAGATCAGGGAGATGCACATGATATCGAATTCGAAGGATCCAGAGTATCTGTGAAAGATAGTCTTGTTGGAGCCTTAGAAGGAAGTAAAGGACCTTGGATGGATGATAACAATGACCTTAATCCTTGTTGGCCAACATTGCTATCCGGTATGTCTTTGTTTTGACTCATACTCTCACTTCTGCAGTTTCTTATTTCCATTTTCTAAGGACCAAAACGTTGCAGATGAAGCGGTATCATCAAAAGGGTATGTTACATTCTCACTAACGAATGGTCCTGAGTACCATATCTCTCAGGTATGCTTTATATGAAAGCTTAAAGTCAAACCATATGGTTTTATTTACATATGTTGTTATCTTCTTTCATTTTTTTTTGTTTGAGTGGTTAATTCTGATCTTCTGTTTAGCTCACTGATGCTGTAATGGTCGCAAAGCATCTTGGAGCAACACTAGTGCTCCCTGATATAAGAGGAAGCAAACCTGGTGATGAAAGGTTAAGAGTTGTTAATCTATCAATGGTCATGACATTTATGAATTGATAATTGGTTTCTAATATCAATGTATGGCTTATCAGGAACTTTGAAGACATTTATGATGCTGATAAACTAATCAAAAGCTTAGAAAACGTCATCAAAGTTGTCAAACAATTGCCTGAAGAAGTATCTCTAAGGGACATCGCCATTGTTAAAGTCCCTACAAGAGTTACAGAAGACTACATTAAAGAGCACATTGAACCCATCTTCAAATCAAAAGGAAACATTCGAGTAGCTACCTACTTCCCTTCTGTCAACCTGAGGAAATCCTCACAAGACGGTGAAACCGATCCTGTGGCTTGCTTGGCAATGTTTGGTTCCTTGGAGTTGCAACCTGAGCTCAATGCAGTAGTTGAGTCAATGATTGAGCGGTTAAAGACTCATAGCAGGAAATCAGGTGGCCGGTTCATAGCTGTGGACCTTAGAATCGAAGCACTTGAGAAGAAGAATTGTCATTCAACTGGTGTAGTAGGGTCCAAGACTTGTTACAATGCACAAGAGATTGCCGTATTCTTGAGGAAGATTGGATTTGCTGGTGACACAGCCATCTATCTGACTCAGCCTAGATGGGACAGTAGCCTCAATATCCTTAAGGATATCTTCCCAAAAACGTTCACTAAGGTGTGTAGATAAAACATTCTCTAGTCCAAGAAAGTTTTCTTACCATTTTGCTAATGTCTTTGTCACTTAACAAATGGCAGGAGGCAGTAATGCCGGCAAGTAAGAGATCAAAGTACCTTGAATCAGAGAGTTCTGAGTACGAAAATGTTATTGACTTCTACATAAGCTCAAGAAGTGATGTGTTTGTTCCAGCCATATCTGGTCTGTTCTATGCAAACACAGTTGGAAAAAGGATAGCTTTGGGTAAGCCACAAGTGCTAGTTCCAGCAGAGATCTCAGAGACCTCTGCCCTTGCTACAGATTACATCTCTCCTTACATCTCAAAGAAGAACCACTTGGCTTATTCATGCTTTTGCTGAACCTTCTCACCTTTTCTAAAATGATCTCTCCAAACATGGGCCTTCTCAGTTTTCACCAAGTGTAAGCTATTTAATTTTCAATTTTTTTTCTTGCTTTTGTTTATGTAATGTTGCCTTGTGTAGGAAAGAAAACAATTGAGGTTTACAATTTGTTTCTGTTGGCTCATAGCCTTTTGCATTCTATAAATTTTGTTCTATAGTATGAAACACATAATATTTGTTTGTAAGATTGATTTTAGTGTGGAGGGTTTCTGATGAAGGAAAAAGAACCCTGTGATCTTTACTATGTCCATTGGTCCCTAACCCTACTGATTGAGCTCATGAAAGCTTCTTTACAGACAGAGAGCAAAGATCTTTGGTTGATATGAACACAGATATATCTTCCATGCTAAACAACACTTTTTGGAAAAAAAACAAAGACTGAGCCAAACTCCCATTAGTACAACCCCAAATCAAATTCAATTCACAGTTGCACTTTTACATCATACAAAAAGAAGAAGAAATATGAAAAAAGGGACAAAAGAATTGGATACATTTGAAAAATACTATTACCATTTAAAGGAAAGAAAGAAAGGTTAAGAGGTATAGGCCATTGCCACAGGTTATTGCTTCTGTAGTTGCAGTATGAAGAAGATGAATTATCTAGTAATGTGTTTATGCACTTCTTGAGGCTCTGTATTTACGGAACGGTTTCTTGAAGTAGACGCTCATCGGAGTCCTTGGTACAGGAATCAGTTTCCCAACAACTGCGAGTGGCCAGCTGCAGAGAGACAACAAATTAGTGATCTTATAGTTCCTATGTTTCATGACACTGAGAGAAAGAAAGTGGTCCTACCTGACAAGACCAATGACAATAGAAGCAAGCCATAGTTGCCAACTCAGTGCAACGGTATGGGCAAACTCTCCAAGGAAAGTGACAATGAGTATCTGCATTTTTCAACCACAAGAGTTTACTACCAGATGCTATCAAGTGTCAAGAGACTTTGTGTTATTGGTCTTACCTGAAGTACAAAAGTGACTCCAACAATTGCAACAAAGAGAGGGTTCTTAGATACACCACTGAAAACATTCATTTCATCAGGCTTCCTTGCGTTGAACTCGTTGAATATCTGGAAGACTTGCACGATTAAAACCAATTCGATATGGTTTAAGAATAAGGAGATGAAAAAGAGGAGATGATTTTGCTTACTTGACACATAACGAATGCATTAAATATCATAGTGTTCTTGACTTCCACAGCATGTGCATGGTTGCTGTCTTGGCTCAAGCCAAGAATGTTCAAGCCTGCAAAGTTTAGAACTAGGAGGACAGCCACTTGGTAAAATGACTGAAATATCCCCCAAAATTAGAGTTTCAGAGATATGCACTCTATAAAATGTTCTAGTAATAAATTTAACATCAAACTGCTGAATAAAGTCACCTGCACAAGCAAGTTCCTCCACATGATGTTTGTTATTAGAGGCTCCCTGCAAATCCAGAAACAAACCATCACGAACCATACATAGAAACCACACTTTATCAAAATTATGATGGTTATACCTTCTTCCAACAGGGGTTCTGTGCATAAGATGATCTGTTGGTGGCTCTGTAGCGAGTGCAAGTGCTCCAAGAGTATCCATAATAAGGTTGACCCAAAGCAGCTGTATCAAAGACATTTTCAACGTGTCTTAAGAGTTCAACCATCTAGAATGCATTCATGTTGGAAAGACAGGGGAATATTAACTAACCTGTACAGCCTTTAGAGGAACGTCACCAGAAGACATTGCTGCTACAACATTGATTATAAGAGCTGCAACATTCACAGTAAGCTGGAACTGTATGAATTTCTGAATATTTGCATACACAGAACGGCCCCATCGAACAACCTGGAAGAGTACACATAATTTCACGGTTAGAAAAGGCATAAAGAATAGCTGTGGAGGTATACATATACTGAGAGATGAAGGATAAGCTAAAAGATATAAGACTAACCTTAACTACTGAAGCAAAGTTGTCATCCAAAATGATGATGTCCGAACTCTCTTTAGCAACTTCAGTTCCTGATATACCCATGGAGAGACCTATGTCTGCCTATAATACAAAGCAATAAGTCAGGTGTGGAAATGAAACAAAAAACATAATATAGCAGCAATGTCTAACCTCGTGGAGTGCAGGAGCATCATTAGTACCATCACCAGTGACAGCAACAACGTCTCCGTTTTTCCTTAATGCTTGAACCAGCAAAAGTTTGTCATTAGGAGAGGACCTACCCATTACCTGCATTTTACTCCAAGTTAATATTTGCAAAATATAACCATCAGTAAGGTCACATGATCCCTGACTGTTCATACCGTTATGCTCTTGGCTACTTGTTCTCTCTCTTTTTCAGATAGCTCACGGAACACTTTTCCTTCAATGATAGTAGGCTCAACAGCCTCTGTATCTGAAGCAAGTATACCACACTCCAACGCAATTGCTTTTGCTGTCTGAAGATTGTCTCCAGTCACCATTCTTACCTAGATAACACAAGTGTTTCATATAAACATTACAGATGGGTTGACCAGCTATACCATATTACAGCAACATTTAACTGCCACTATAGAGGGCAAGGAGCCTACCTTAACACCAGCACTGGTGCATATTCTCACTGCTTCTCTGACCCCAGGACGACAAGGATCCTTTATACCAACGATAGCAAGCAAAGTCAATTCATCTTCTGGTAAAGACCATTTATCCAAGTCCTCCTGTTCCTTGGGAACTTTGTTCAGCTCTTGTGTTCTGCATGCAATAGCAACACATCGCAGGCTATTTTTCGCCATGGCATCAATTGCAAGTCTGAAAAATTCCTGTAAAATCATTTCAAAACAGAAATGTAAATTGATATCTGAGATGAGGGAAGAGTATAGGCAAATGTTTTAGTCCTCCTAATTTAATCTCTAGCACCAATAAGAAATTGGAGATTACTAATGCTGCGTCACCTTACCTTTTGGGTATCAATGGGCTGCAGAGTACCATTTGAGTCCATGTATTGTGTACAGCAAGCCAGAACTATCTCCGCTGCTCCCTTCCAATGAATGAAAACTTCAGAATCACCCTGCAGGGAGTTAATATATAATCCTTCTCAGCTCCATATGATATGCTTTAAAGACTTTCCTCATTGAATGGCGACAACATTTTAATTTCCTAATCTTAAAACTGGAGAAAGGATCAAGAAATTACTCGAAGGACAGCAACACCTCCACGCTTTTTCTCAGAGTTGAAAGGGAAAGCATGGATGATAGCAGACTCCGACCTGATGGTATCAAACTTCATCCCCAACTGCAACAATAGCTTTCTTTACATATATTTGCACATACATAAGAAACATAGGCCAAAGATGGACCATAGAATTTGATACCTTATACGCCCAAGACAGAATAGCCTTCTCTGTAGGAGATCCAGAAATCTCCACCTCTCCACCATCCTACAGTAATAAAAACATGAGCACTAACCATCCATCATTTGATAACCTCAGTATGATCTTAGAGCAATGAAATCAGCATGTTTGGATAGTTTTAATCCAAATGGGTTTAGACAATATCAGAGCAGAAAACCCACCTTGGGATGAAAAACATTTCCTGTGGTGTTCTGTGCCACACCTTCACTTATTAAAGCAACAAGTTTAGGGTGGAGACCAGAGGGGTTGTCTGCTACATCCATCTTTGATCCTCCAGCATAAGTCTCAACCACAGTCATCTGTAATTTTTTGAAAAGGGATAAAAAGTTAGCTATCTACATACATCGTTGATGCTGAGTTTTTTTTTTTTACTGGATACTGACCTGATTCAAAGTTAAAGTTCCAGTTTTGTCGCTGCAGATTGTTGTTGCTGAGCCCATAGTTTCACAAGCTGAAAGTCTCCTAACCTATTAGTAAATGAAATGTGGTCAGACAACAATCAAGAAGAAAAAACTAAAGCTGGAGAAGAACTATATTTGATTCTTACCAAAGCTTTGTCTGCCATCATCTTTCGCATTGAGTAAGCCAAACTGCACACATGGAGTCAAGAAAAAATAGATCAAGAACTACAATGTAGTTAATATTTTTTCTGAGGGGATTATACTAAATAAGACTTACGTGAGGGTAACTGCCAAGGGAAGTCCTTCAGGCACTGCCACAACCACAATAGTGACCTACACAAATGCCATGAGTTACTTGATATGTCTATCGAACAATATAATCACTAATTTTGAATGAATACTTACGGCGATTGTGAATATCTTAACACAATCATCTACAATGTCACTGATACTAGTCTTCCCTTTGACAAACTGAGTTGCTCCACTAGAATCTTGTGTAGTTCCGGTAAAATATCTGAACAAGTAACTCAAGATTATAAGCTCTCAACAACATGTCATGAAGTTGTAAGCCAAAACTTTTATTTACCTCACAAGAAGAGCTACCAGTACAACAAGAGCCACCGTGAGCCCCACTATACCGATGAATGTTGCAAGACCATTTAACCGCACCTGTTATCAGATTACCAAAAAGGAACTTCTTCAAGACATTTTGTCGAGACCATAAGCCAATAAAACAGTGATCAAGATGACATACCTGCAAAGGGGTCTCTTCACCAGTATCCTCTGAGATACTTGCCATCAACAGTCCCCATTCAGTGTTGATTCCAACGCCAGTAACCTGTTGAAAGACTCACAAAGAATCAATACCAAAAATGTGTAAAAAAAACAGAGGTTAGAATAGGACCAAAGACATACCAGCATATTACCGACACCGTCGGCTACTTTACAACCAGACATTAGAAAAGGGGATTTTTGATCCTTGTGAACCTGCAACAAAAGTCTCTGTGTTAGCAAGTAGATAGAGAATATTAGCACAGAATTTGAAGAAGCCGAGAATCATGTTGAACTTACAATCTTGCTTTCACCGGTCATGCTAGATTCATCAATGGCAAGAGAATGGCCACTTATTAGCACTCCGTCCGCAGGGACCTACATGGATACAATACGTAAGGCCAAAGTGAAGTGTAACTCTGAATGCACAGATGAAAAAGATTTCGAGAGAGTATACGTACCTGATCACCTATTCTAAGAGGTATAACATCTCCGACAACAACGTCATAGATTGAAATCTTCACTGTTCTCCCTCCTCTCATGACCTGTTAAGAGTTTTCATTTGTTTAAATAACAGCTCAAAACGATATAATTTGCAAACAATATTAAGAAGTTCAATCAAGCACCTCTAGTTGTATATTCCGTTTTTCATCGTTGAGGTTTTGGAACTGAAGAGATTGGCGGTAGTCACTAACAGCTGAAAGAATCAAAAGATAAAGCTTAAAGAAAGAGTCGTCTTAAATGTATTAATGTGACACTGATCCTAACTAGAAGATGTAAACAATACAGAGATGAAAAAGCTGTTGATACCTGTAACAATAATGACAAGCAAAACTGCAAAGGCAATGCTTCCACCATCTAGCCAACCTTCTTTCAAACCCTGATGAAGTAGTAACCAGAAGAAAATGAAGCAGACAGAAAATAAGTGAGTTGGTAGTGATGTAGATAAATATTTGGGATATTTCCAAATATTTATTATTGATTTTTATTTGTTATTTAGATAATTATCTTTATTATTTTAGGGTTTTACGGTTTTCTTATATATAGTCGTCTAGGCTTAACTTTGTATTCAGTTTTTGATTGATTAATAAAATAAAGAATTTTTTCTTTATTTTTCCTTGTTTTCGGTAGATCATTGCTGATCTCAACGAATTTAAGAAGACATTGATCTTAGGCATTCTTATACTAAATAAGATCCTTGTGTTATCCTAATTTTCCGGGTATTCTCAGAATCAACGGATCTCTAATTCTATCCGTAAAGCTTCCGCTACATCAGGTAGTTTGGAACATTAAAAAGGAAAAGGCAAAAACATTTACCTCTGTCTTTATTCCCAATGCTAATGATGTTACAGCGGCTATGATCAAGATGATAAGAGTCAAATCCTGCCAAGCTTCCCAGAGGAACATCTTTTTGGGCAAGAGAAAGTTAAAAACATATATGAGTTATCCACAAGCTGATAAAAGACCACTGATTAATTTTTAAAGAAACCAAATGTTGCTTACATAGAAGCTCTTCCCTTTCTTCTTTGGATAAGTGTTAGATCCAAATGCATTCTTCCTATCTGTCACCTCTTTCTCATCCTCCTCAATTCCTTGCTCCATATTTGTCTTCAACTTCTCTGCAACACCTTTGACCTGAAAAGGTAGAGTAACTAATGTCAGTTCACTTGCCATTTTTAACATACAAACGAATGCAATAGGAGTCAATGTATCTCTAACCCCTCCATATTGCTGCAAAGTGGACATGTTCTGGTTCCTGGTCATTGACACAAGTTTCTCAAGGTCAATGTCAAAGTTGCCAGTTGAAGGTGATGGAGTTGATGATGATGATGATCCAACCGCTGAAACCACAAAAAAAAGAGAGAATGATTATCTAACAAAACAAAAAACAGAATCTGATCTCACTTATGTAAAAGAGAGAGAGAGAGAGTCAGATACCACTAGTTTGTTGTTCTCCAGCCAACTTAAAAAGCAATGCTGCCTGATTAAATAAAGCAATTTACTGATGTATGAGATCAAGAAACAAACAAGAAGCAATCAAAAGCTTCCATCAAGAAGACAAAAGAATACGTACCCTAATGACTTGAGCGTGTGCTCTGATCATCCGCCTACGATTCTCATAGTGTTCTTCTTTATTGAGATCCAAAGTGTATCGAAACCGACGCGATGCGTTCAATACAAGTGCCGCTTGCTGCACAAAACGTAATTATAAAAGATCGAATCTCTCTCAAGCCACACGCACCATTTAAGGTGATTAAGAGAATCAGAGATGGACATTACCCTCCAGCGGCGGAGAGATTGGGCGGAGGCGTTCTTGGTATTATCAAGGTCGAAAGGATCATCAGGATCGTGTTCAAGCTGTTCGTGATGCTCATCTTGTGTTCTTGCTGATCCTCCAGCTTCCACGTCGTCGTGTCGTCCCGACATTGACGTGGGGAGCAATCCATTGCTCGACGACGTAGTGCTCATCCTCCCTTCCCTTGGTCTCACCCCACCTCTTTCTTCTCTACCTAGCTCTTCTTCTTCCTCCTCTTTTCAAGAAAACCACAAAATAAAAAGAGAAAACAGAAACGACCTTTTTCTTGATGAAAGGTCGTTCGTTATAAAGTTTGGCGAGAGAGATGGCCAAAAGAAGAAGGCAACAAAAACCTAAAAACTATCTTTCTCTCTTAAACTTTCTCTCTGTCAATCACAGAGAAAGATTGTAAGAGAAACTAATTAGAGCTCTCACAAGAACAACAAAACTCAAAACAAAAGAGACACAGAGAGAGAGAGAACTCAGTTGAATGACGACATTGTCTATATTTGGTCTAGTTTACGCAAAAATAGCGGAAAGTTTGTTTGGTTTGTTTTTCTTTTTTTTCATGGGAAAGAGAAGCACATGAAGAGGAAGAAGCATGCAGGAAGAAAGGATATTTTCCCGGGAAAGAACATGGCATATCTCTCACCATTATATATACTAACATGGCTTTATCTATATACTAATCTCACATTTAAATAATTTTTTTCTCAGATCTAACTAAAGTTTATAAATATTTATATATAACAATAATTCTAAGCTCTATTCACTGAAAAATAAAGAAATATTTTATTAAATTAGACTTTAATAAGAAAACTTATCAAGAAAATATAAAAAATGGTGAGGATAGTGAAGCTGCAGAGGAAGTTCGTATAAAACATGGTGAACGTGTGTACGACGTAAACTTCACTTGGGATGCACGATACAACCAATTATTGTTTAAATTATCTACTGAGTACACGCTTTTAATTAAAATAATAAAATGTTTTTATATGGTGTCAATAAAATTTAAAGCTACAACAAGTTCACTGTTTCTACCTGAGAGAAAAAGGAAAAAGACTTTTGAAACAAATCAAACTTACAGATGGAAGAGACTGAGCGAATGTTTTTTTTTCTTTTGTTTTGTTTCTCTTCTCATGAGTGATCTTTCTAAATGATACAACAGATTATGAGTGTCTCCAAAGAACCCTCAACCAAACTCGCTTTATAGCGTACAACATGGTCTACTCACTTCTCTCACTGTGAGTTGCTAATGTCACCAGCTAGCTCAGCCTCAAGAATTGACTCCTGCAACAATGTGATCCAATAAAAATTTTATCTTAAAGAGCAATTCAATCTCCAAACTTATACATTCCTTTCAAGCGATATAGTGAATACAAAAGAAATGATGTTTCTCACTCACATCAATCTTATTTGCAGGCAGATTCTGTGCTGTTGGAGGAGGAGGGGCTTTGGATAAGTCTCTAAGTGCCCCCTGAAATCATCAAAGACAATGCTACTGTTTTGTTTCTATATATAGTAATAGAACAGACTGATCAATGAGACAACAAGTGTTGATTGAATATGAATAACGAGAGTGTTATTAGCTTTACCTTGTTTGCCCACATTAATCCACATGCATTACAAAGTGTCCTTGGCCCTTCAGGTCCACGTCGCATCATTGGTGTTGACTTCTCACTGGTTCCACAGTGCCGACATCTTTTAAACAATGTTCACAACCGTTAGAAGGTTAAAAAAGATCAGAGGTAAGATTTCTTTACCAAGTATAAGAGCTATAAATAACTTCACCATCTATAATAAAGACTTAAAAGGTGACAACATAGTCGGTTTCAATTATTGTATCCTCACACAAATAAGATTTGTTTAGTTCCAGGAAGGATGTTAGAATGTGTGGTGCACTGATAATAAGCACAAATTTCAGAGTGGAAGTATCCTAAAATAATAACAGCTGTAAAAGTTTTAAAGCAGTTTTATAACTTACAAAGCCTCTGGCTTCTGAGTCTCAGACCCTTCCAAGGCCCAGCTCTGGCCTGACCCCCAATCCGATCCAGTGGATGCAGAATCCTCATTGCTCGACTTGGCAGATGTGAACTGACCTTTCTTACGCTGCATTCTGCATGGTAGAAAACACAAAACCTGTTAATCACAACTCAAAAAAATGGGATATAAACAAAACCTATTTGGTTGAGTCAGACACAAACATAAAACATACGTACCTCAATGCTACCTCCTTCCTGACAGTGTAGCGAATTGTCTTATCAAAATTTCTCCCTTTTCTTTTCTCCCTGAATCTGAGCAACGAGGCTTGCCTCTGCGGGGCACTAAACCTTTGAGGAGTACCAGATAGACCCTGGTTCATGCATCAGTCAGCAACAAACTTGAGGAGTAAAACTTATACCCCATGTCTGGTATGTTAACAAGTCTTTTATTACCAGTACCCTATTGTTCTGATGAGGTGATCCTACGGTAGTCGGGATTGTCTGTGGTACTTCCCGTCCGCCAAGTAACAAAAGCACAGCTTGAACCTGCAGTAAAAAAAATATCAACAAGAGCTTTAAGACGCAGAATAATTACCAACCAACTGCCAGATATGCTGACCATCAAAGAACATAAGTTACTAGAAGAGTTTAAAGTCACCTTCTCAGGCAAGACACGGTCAAAAACATAAACTTGTCCCTGAAAGGACAATGTCAACTGATCACCATTTTCACTGCCGCGGTCTACCACTTCACCGCGATGGTCAGATGCGTTTCCAAGGTGAGAAGGAATGTCTGCCTCCAGTCCCTCGTTCATCACATCATCAGCGTGCTGCTCATCCATCATACCGTGATGTTCATACTGCACATGCATTGCGTGATTTGGATCTTGAACTCCGCCATTGTGCATTCCACCGTTGTTTCCGTGAAGGTCATCATCCATGGTCTTTATACATCAAGTATCACCCCAAAAAAGTATCAGAACTTATTTAATACTGTTAATTTTTTTTCCTTCCAAAGTTGAAACGTTAGACTGGTAAGACAGGAAAGGTTGAAGAAAATATGATCACGTTTAAGTGAGCTTCCAATCCAAAGGAAAAGCCTAAGAGAAGAGACAGTGATATAAAGCGACACCATCAACGGTTACTGGTTTGTCACAAACTGTTCCTGCTGCAATAGATTTGGAGTTTTATGATATAAAGTACTATGATTCTTAGCTTCCAGAAATGAAACTGGTCTCTTGAAAAGTTTATAAAAGAAGATTGTATGACAATAACTAAAACTTGGAGATAATTAAGCTCACATAACAAGAGCTACAACACCTTAAACCCTTACAATTTCCAATTCCAGCAACAAAGGGCACACATGAATCAGATTGGATTGGAAAAAAGTCTCAACCTTTGAGCAAAAGAACACATTAGAAAGGATCAAACTTTAACAATTGCAAATCATAAAAAATACAATTGCAGCCAATTGAATTCTGACTTCAAAAAGAAAAAGAAAAAGAAAAAGAAAAGCTCAGGTGGTACCTGTTGTTTCAGAGCAAGGCGAGCAAGAAGTATGGAGGATGGTGAAGTGGTAGTCAATTCACGATTAACGGAGGATTTGATTATCCCAGAGCGATACCGGAAAAGGGGTCAAGCGAGGAGAGGCGAGCGAAAAAGGAACCTCTTTTCTTGATTTTTGATTTCTTTTTTTTTTCCTTCTCTAACTCTAATGATTGATTTTTTTTTGCAAAAAAATTATATTTTAAAAACTTTTTTGTTTGTAAAATATAAACAGACTCATTATCATTTATCAACTAATGGGCGTTTTAGTCGAATGTTGTTATCTTATGTGGGCTTAAGCCTTAAGAGAAATCACCAAAATCCCCTAATCAGCTTTAGCCCAAGTCAATATCAGCCCATTATTAGAAATCTTTAAGCAAGGTTTTCTTTTCTATCAGAAGTCTTATATATTGATTAGAAAGATGATAAATAAATCATTCATACAATAAGTTATACAACAACAGAGGTGGATACAATTTTTAGCTGTGAAATGATTTAGAGAATCAAATTTGGCACAGGTTCGTTATTTGTCCTCTTTGTGTATGGAATTAAACTAGGTGTGTTGCCCGCATATGCGGGCATAAATAAATTTCTTAAAGATATTTATATTTTCAAAAAAATTAAATCAATTAAATTATTTATACATGACAAAATTTATCATTAAAATATATTTGCTTATTATTTTACTAAAATTTTGAAAACACTAACAAATTAGAAAATATTTTTATACAATTTTTTTGATTAGTATTTAATTATAAGTTATTTTATATCTTAATTTTTAACTTTTATAATAGAAACAATTATTTTAAGATAACAACACAATATATAAGGATTATCTTATTTTAAAAAGAATTAATATTATTATTATAAATTCATCAGAATTATCTTATTTACAAAGAATTAGTATTATTAATATAAATTCCTAAGAATTATCTTATTTAAAAAGAATTAATATATTAATATAAATTCGTTTTTAATTATTTAATAAATTTGCAAATAATAGTATAGATATAGATAAATTATTTTATATCTTACTTTTAAATTTGCAAATAATAATAGTATAGATATAGATAAATTTGTCTAAGTTGATCTCCAAAATAATATATATAACGCCATGGACCCATGGTGATCAACTCAACCAACTCTTCTTTAACTTATCTGCCTCAAAGTTACATATTTAAACGAATTAGAGAGTCAAAACATATAATAAACTATTACTTTAGATAATTAATATAACAATAAAATGAGATTTTACCACAAAAAAAATAATAAAATGAGATTTGTTGTTGTGGTATCACTATCCTGTGTTATGGTAGTGTTAGAAAAGTATAATATTTTATCTTAAGGAAAATAAAACTAATAAGCCAAAAGGTCGGAGACGCACTGTTTTTGTGTTTTGTTTCAGGTTGTTTTGTTTTTATACAAAAAATTGACCAAATTAAAAAACTGTGTAATCAATTTAACACAAAAATAATTAAATAATTTTTTTCTCTTTTTATATATATAAATAATGTTGTCTCAAGCCCTACTCTGGAAAGTATCCTTATTCCAAGAAGCTCTAACTTTATTTCAACAGTGAAAGATCGGTAACTCTTCGAGCTAAAATCTTTTATTCTCCTCCTCTCCGTCGAATCTATGACCATGGATGCTCTCTCAACTTCATCATCATACATCTCTAATTTGCCCCAGATAAAGCCCATCTTCAAATACTCGTTACCTTCTTCCCATTCTTCGTGTCGGTTATGTAATCCGCGAAGAATCCCCAATCTGAGAATCAGCGATGGATCAAGTCACGGGGGGATTCGAATACAAGCTCTCTCACACAACGACGACACACCAAGTGAAGGTGACGCCGAAAGTAGTGGGCTTGGCCTTTTTCCTGAGGATATCTTCTCCCTATCACAGGTACTCTGTTTTTGATACTCTGTTTTGATTCTCATTGAAAGTTCAACTTTTTGTTTGTTGTGGGTACGCTTAAAGATGTATACTTTGTTATTGACACGAATCTTAGATTGGTGTAAAGATGAATTTGAAGTAGATATTATGTTGTGTGTGAAGGAAAAGATTGAGACTTGTTCTCATAGTAGTAGTGTTAATCGATGTGCAGACATCTCTTGCACTTCCTCAGGGTGCTGGGAATAGCGGTGGAAATCGAGCTGGCCTTTTTAGGACTCCTATATCTGGTGGAGTTCAGAATGCTACATCAGCTCATGCCTTACCTCCACCTGCGTTGGCTGTAAGGAACTTGCTTGAGCAGGTATAAAGATTCTTCCTTTTAAGATTACCTTTTTTTATTTACTTGGATGAGAAAATCATAACTTTTCTGGTGAATGATTCAAGGCTAGGTTTGCTCACCTATGCACAGTCATGTCTAAGATGCACCATCGGAGGGAAGGTTACCCTTTTGGCTCTTTGGTGGATTTTGCACCTGATCGGATGGGGCGTAAGTCACTCACTCTTTCTTGTTTCTTTTTCAACTGCTCATAACTCTGCAGCTGCTTCTTTCTTTTGTATGCTGCTGAGATTTCCTCGTTTTAAATGAGTTACTAGTGGTGGACAATTGATTCATAACTATTCAACTCCTCCCACTGTAAAAAGTTTGTATGGGAGAGAATTGAAATCTATATATGGTTTTGTTCTATAAATCTCAATTATGTATGTAAATGGGAGGTCTGGATAGTATGGAATGCAATGCTTAGAATAGTACATTATTTGTCTTTTGACTCTTGTGGCTGAAATAATAGATGAAGATTGTCTTGAATGGCTTATTACTTGTTTCCAGATCCATTATTTTTATTTTCACCGTTGGCCATCCACACACGGAATCTCTTGGCTGAACCGAGATGCAGTCTCGTTGTTCAGGTAACGTTGGCCATTGTGTTTAAACTAAGAAAGCAAAAGGTTCTCTCTTTTTGTTTTTGTTCTCTAACGGGGATTTGGCTGGCAGATGCCTGGATGGAGTGGCTTGTCGAATGCAAGAGTTACATTATTTGGTGATGTGTACCCATTGTCCGAAGATGAACAGGTGGGGTGGCTAACCAATTGAGAATTTGTCTATTCTTTTAATTTTTGGGCTGAGTATTATACATGAATCTCAGCTGCTTAATCATTTGTATGTGCAAGTAATATATCTGGTTGTGACTTGGTAGGAGTGGGCACATAAGCAATATAGTGCAAAGCACCATCACGGACCTTCCGAGCAGTGTGGAAACTTTCAATATTTTAGAATGCACAACATAAGGTTTGTTTTCCAAACTTGTTACCTCCTACATTACCAATACATGTAGGATGATTGTTTGTCTCCTATTCTACTTATCCATACTCAATGTGACTATTGGCAGTGATATATATTTCATTGGAGGTTTTGGCACTGTCGCTTGGGTTGATGTCAAAGAGTATGAGGCTTTACAGCCGGATAAGATTGCTGTTGATGGCGGTGAGCATAACCTCAAGGTGGCTTCATTTCAAATCTCTCTCTCAGTTGCTTTAGATTCTCCAATCATTCTTGTCCTTAATATATTGAAGTAGGTTCTTAATTGTCCCTCTTTAACGTGTGATAGGAACTAAATGCCATCTTCTCAAAGCCACTAAGGGAGCTACTGTCTACTGAATCAGAAGTAGACGATGCTGCACTCATCTCTATAGATAGCAAAGGGATAGATGTACGGGTTCGTCAAGGTGCTCAGGTAAAGTAAACAGTGTTGTTGGCTTGTTGATTTTTAAACCTTCATGGTCATACAATGTTCCACTCAGCTTTTCTATGTCTGTTTTGGGTTTTGTAGTTCAACATACAAAGGCTAGCATTTGAGGAAGGTCGTGGCGTTGAAACGCTAGAAGAAGCTAAAGCAGCACTATGGAAAGTGATGGAGAAGGTGAAGCTAAACTATTTGCAGAAATGACCAAGATCCTGGAATTTGCAGAAATGACAAATCCCCTTTTCTCTAGAGGGTCTCTAGAATTAAAATGTTGTTTGATTCCTGTCTCCCACTTTCTGAAGTAGCTGAAATTTTGTAGTTTCTTTTGTTTTACCCTCCTTTTATAGAGCAACAAAAGATGTCTCTCTTTTTGATATTTACAAATTGACACTTACACAAACAGCTCTCGAGAAGAGGAAATGTTTTGTGAGTAATGAGAAACAGAAGACAACCGTAAGATGAAGAAAGCACACTTAAGTAATCGGTTGAAAAAATGAGATTTTCTACGTAAGTTTGTGTTGATAGTTTACAATATACAATTCCCTTATCAATATTGGAGATAGATATAGCAATTGTTTCTAGAGTGGGATGAGTAAGGCTCAAAGAATATAACTTCAAAAAAAAAGAATTAACTTTGCATTACAAAGGGATATTGATGGTTTTTCTATCTTATGGATTCAGTATCAGTTTAGTTCTCCACATCTCTGCAATTACCTTACGTGGCGCAGGATCATCAGGACCTTTGTCTCGTTGCCCCGAGGTGAAGTATAACTGCCCATCCCAATACCCAACCAACGTCGTCTTCACACGGTATGGCAACTTTCCAATCACATACCATTTCTGCAGAGCAAACAAAGTACTCCAATACTTCTTACACTTATTAACAGGTTAAAGAGGGTAAGCATGCAGGGAGATGGGGTTTTTACCATTGTATTCAGGTTAAACTGGAAGATTTCACCAACGAGAACCATCTTCTTGGTTTCAGGATGCTTCTCTGTGGTGCCTCCAACGATTACAATGGAGTTGTTAACCACTTTCCAAGCAAACTCAATATGTGAATCCGGTTTTGGCATTGATGGCATAACTTTCCACTTCATTTCCTCATCCAGCATGTAAACATCACTGAATACCACCTTGAGAATCACCAAGGTGAAGGAAAAGGACACACACAAGCCAACACTCAGAGAATTGCAACAACGGAAGAGAAGTCATGATGATATTCACTTAAACAAGTAGTCCATTGGATACCTACCTCTAAACGACGCGAGCATTTGAAGATGGGAGATCCTGGTTTAGCCATGAAATCACCTTCTTGACCACCAAGCACAAAAAGCCGGTCATCCACTACTACGCATGCTCTACAGTCACAAGAACAGTCAAACTCATATAGATGGAAAGGATGTAAGGATCAAAAGCAAAGGCTATCAATAGAGTAGTGAAAATAAACCTGTGAGGTCCTCCACGAGGGATTGGAATTTCACTTCTCCACTCTTTCTCCAACGCTTTCCCGTCTTTAACAGCGATACTCCAGTGTTCAAGTCCTGGTGTATGTCGATTCTCTTTGCTTCCACCCATCACGTGGAGTCTACCTCTCCATAGCTGAGTAGCTGGAGCATACCTGAATGTAAATAAAACCTTCTCACTCAGTTTCTCTCAAACATCGAACATGATGATAAACTGACAATAGCAATCTGAGCAGCAAAATGATATCCAAATAAAAAATCATCATTCCTCCAAAATGTATCTACTTGTTTCAGACATACCTAGGAACTGGTAAGGAAATGAAGTCACTCCACGTATTCGTATCAGTATCAAGCACAAATGTTTTAGCTGTAGGCCCTCTGCATTGAGGACCATATTGACCAGTAACAATGTAGATGTACCGCCCATCCGTGACCATCCCTAAATGAGAATGAGCCATCTCTTTAGGCATATCAAATCTCCCTCCCCACGTATTATCCACAAAATTGTATATATCAACATGCGTATGCACCTGAGTGTATTACAAAAAAAGAAAAAGCAACTCATCATTCATTGGTCTGCTAGTAGTAACCAAAAGATCTAAAGTCTCTCTCCGGTTAGAAAAAGGCTTTACTTACAAGATTAATGTTGCCGTAACCAGCAAAGACGTAGAGAAGATTCCTAATCTGAATAGCAGCTCCATCAAGACGAGGCACAGGCGCAGCTGGCATCTTCTCCCATTGTAGCTGAGGAGCATCCAAATCTTGAAACGTTGCAGAAAGCTTCCTTTCCTTACCTTCTTTATCCTTCTTAGTGTCTTTCCCCTAAAAAGCAGCACGCAAGAAAGTGTTATCTTCCTCTTTTGCCTGAGATCTAAGAGACCAAAGTGAACAACTTACATTGGAGTCAGGAGGGATTTTCTCGATCACGGTGGTGAAGGAGGAAGGAAGATAAGTTCCTGCGGGGGAGAAGCGATGAGAAGAAGCCCAAAGGAAGTCGGCAATGAGTCCCACCGCTAAAAGCGAGAGGCATGACACTAAGACAAGCCGCCCACAGTTCTGTTTCCCCGCTTGTCTCGCCATCTATATGTCTCTAATTTGGCATCTCCCTTCACTTAACTTCAAACAAAGGTTGAACCTTTAGATTCAGGCGAACAACACACAGAGATGTTGAAGGATGTAGAGGTGACAGATCTTGATCTCCGAGAGAACGCAGTAGGCAAAAGCCGAGTTCTTTTTATCGCTTTATATATTTATTTATTTTTCTTTATTTTAAAAGTAAAATGAGCGAATGGTATTACAAAACAGGGTTTAAGTTTAACAGAGTTGTCGGCTTCTCGTACTTATCAGAAAAGAATCCGCCGCGGTCCTTCCTTCTCTTCTCTTCAGCTTCTGTTTCTGGGTGAAGAGGTTCCCTTGTTTCGTTAAAGGTTCTGCCTTTCTTACTTTCTCACATGTTCTTTGCTGTGGAATCGGTTTCAATCTTGTACAACTGTTCTAAGGTTCTGTTTTGTTATCTGGTGCAGTTGTTTGGGTTTGTTTCTGAGATGGCTCAGTGTGTGAGGTCAACACTAACTCCTTCGAGAACACCCCAGAGCTTTACTAGGACAGTGTCTACAAAAACCCAAGCTTTTCCATCAGTCTCGTTCCTCAGAACACTGCCTGAGTTCAGGAGATACCCAAAACAGTGTTCACTAGTTATGTCTTGCCAGGGAAAGGCTCAAAGCCAGCAACAGTTGTCTCTCGACGATCTAGTCACGAGTAACCGTAAAGGAGAGGTTCTTGGCACTATCAAAGACTCTCTTTCTAACTGTCTCTCAGATACCAATCTTCTGGAGACTGTTCCTGGTCTCAAATCTAGAATCAAGGGCAAGGTTAGTGGTTTTTTCCATTTTATGTTCCATTATTGTCTACAAAGACCAAAGTATATGTTAAACCAAAATTGATTTTTGCAGGTCAGAGATATATATGATGCTGGTGATTATCTGGTTCTCATCACAACTGATAGGTTGAGTGCCTTTGACAGAAACCTTGCTTCGATTCCTTTCAAAGGCCAGGTTTGTTTTCCCCTGCTCTAAATTCAAGTTGGATAGCTCAATGTGTTGCAGAAAGATAATACGTTTGTGGTACTGCTTAACTTTCAGGTTCTTAACGAGACCAGTTTGTGGTGGTTCAATAACACTCAGCACATAACTCCAAATGCAATCGTTTCATCTCCTGATAGAAATGTTGTTATTGCAAAGAAATGCTCGGTTTTCCCAATAGAGTTTGTGGGTTAGTTATGTAGTCAGATGCTTCTCTATGCAGCCTTTGTTTGCTTTTAGTTCTCAACTGTTTTTTTTTTTGTTTATAGTTAGAGGATATGTGACTGGAAGTACCGACACATCTTTATGGACGGTATACAAGAAAGGTGTTAGGAACTATTGTGGAAATGAGCTCTCAGATGGTACAGTTTCTTTTGATAAACTATCTTCTTCTTTAAGTACATCTCAGACGATCATTTGGTAAACTGATTACTGAACTTTTCAGGATTTGTAAAAAACCAGAAGCTTCCAGCTAATATACTTACTCCAACCACCAAGGCTGAGGATCATGATGTGCCCATCTCTCCAACTGAGGTCTAATAAATCTTTCACAGAAAACTAAGTAGAAACCACAAAAATTTGCAAGGGACATTTTTTTTAGTCATTAGCGTGCTATCTCAGTGTTCTATTTAGCTGTAACATGAGAAGAAGTCTACCCAAAGTTGTTTAGTTATGTGTTGCTTCTTATCAGAAGAATGATTCTTGCAGATAGTTGAAGGGGGATTCATGACTCAAGCTGAATTTGACGAAGCAAGCATGAAGGCTTTGAGCTTGTTTGAGTTTGGGCAGGTTGGTTACAACTTATCCGTGTAAAGACATAGACAGTAATTGTTTTAAGAATTTTATGAGTACAGACCACAATAAATCAGCTTCGTTATGAATTTTGCTTGCTTCAGTACTAAAATCTTGTGCTTTGATGGAAGTTCTCTTTTAAATTCTGAATATATATTATGGTTTCTTTAGCGTATTGCCAAGGAGCATGGACTGATACTGGTGGACACGAAATATGAGTTTGGAAAAAGTAGTGACGGCTCCATCTTATTGATTGATGAGGTGAGTCTTATTCTCTCCTTGTAATCTCTCTTTAAATGCACAGTTGAACACAAATCTGCACAACTGCCAAATTCGCTGATTGTAATCATCTCTACCTGTACACATATTGTATATTAGATTCATACGCCGGATTCAAGTAGATACTGGCTTGCTGGTTCTTATGAAGAACGCTTCCAGAAAGGTCTTGAGCCTGAAAATGTTGATAAGGTGAGTGACTTTTTCCTGTTTTTCTCTTCTCCCTTACAGTTTAAGTCAGGTTTTATCAAATGTGTCCACTCTTTCTTTTTTTTTTTTTTAATACCGAAACAGGAGTTCCTAAGGCTGTGGTTTAAGGAGAATTGCAATCCATATGAGGACGAGGTATGCTTACTACATCTTCAGAATGTAAATTCCAGCATTTATATGAGAAAACTCTGCTTAATCTGTTGGTGTCTCTATCCTTCAGGTCCTCCCCGCTGCTCCAGCGGAACTCGTAACTGAATTAGCTTGGCGGTATGTTGTTTAGTCTGTAAACTCGACTATAAACTTACTTGACAACAGATTTTAAGTGGGAGGATAACAATGAACATATATAAGCTGTAGAGTGTAGACTCTGTGAGATTAAACATTTGCTGGACTCTGTTATTAGACTCTTTGCTCCTGCTAGTAGTAGTATTGGTTTTTAAAAGAAGTGATGAGAGAACACGTGACAATGGCAGGTACATTTTCTTGTATGAGACGATCACTGGATCAAGAATTGACATTCTTCCAACACAGGTATGATCCCTAAGTCTTCAGTTCTCTCACATGTGTTGTGATTTTTTTGTTATATTTGAGATTTATATCGTCTTTAGAAGCGTATTGATCTGTAGCTTTGTCAACAGGAACCAATACATGACCGAATCTCAAGAAACACGAGCCAAGCACTTTCATCTCTCCGTCAACTTTAGTCTTTTGACAGAGCATGAAGCCAAGGAAAGCAGACAGTATAACTCTATTTCGTTTTCTTGTTCCATTTATATGCCGTGATTGGTTAATCTTGTAATGAACTTAAGTTTCGACTGAGAGATTTCAACCAAAAGAATTAAATAATTTGATCGGGTAAGATGAGATTTAAGAGTTCATTTGTTTTCATTGTTGGCTAATTAGTCTTTAGTTGACTCGAGGAATAAAACCGAGAAAAGATATTAATCTATACTGCTGACAACTGAAGTAACCTTGTACAGAACCAAGAGGCTTGTGACCCCCGGTAAAAGGTAAAAACAATCATCAATGAAAGACGAAAAGCTTAAGACTTTTTAATGATTTGAGTCACAGTACTGTTCTTCCTATCGATGCTCTCTATCTTAGGTTAGTACTAAGTTGTAATCCTATTGCATTCAACAATCGCCTTTTTCTGAGACATGTAAAAAAAATCCTAAATGGTTTTCTCTATCTTTCTTTCTGTTCCATGTGTTATAAAACCGGCTTTAGCTTCTTCTACATATAGACAAAATTCTTCTACTTCCTGCTTTTATCAGTCTCTACTTTTCTGCAACCAAAGATATTTAAACCATGTATGTTAAAAAACGATTTAACATTGTTGAAAAAAAGAGCTTCAAGTTGCTGTATGACTTACCTTTTACGCATCCACTTCGTTTCTTTTTCGCCACTATCGACCCTGAAAAGTTCCAAGCCAGAGAATTGGCAAAGGCTAATGATTTGATATGCGATAATGACATGGACTTAATGGAGAGTTTTCACTATACCAATAGCTAGACTGGTTGAATTGTTGAGGTTGACTTGTTTTCCACAGTATCAGACAGAGTAGCACAGTTCTCTTTCTCAGCCTCGAGGTGTTGGGTCTCAGTGGTCTTTGATGGGGACGCAAAGAAGCAGTCAGGCAGAGCGTTCTCCAGACTTGTCTCGTGCCTTGAGCAATGTTAACAAAAGCACAGATAAGCATCGATGTAACTAACCAGTTTTGTATATGAGAATCAAGCATACCCGTTGTTGAGATGGTTACTGTAACCACCTTCTCGGATGTTGTTATGATCAGTATCAGTCAGAAAAGCATGGTTTGCTTCAGACTGAAAACGTCCTGAATCACCATTACCTGCTAAGAGGAAACACAGGGGAGGGAAACTGGTGAATATAAGCTATAGAAAGTCACGTTCCATGTGAGAGAGAGAGAATAACCTTCTATGACTTCTTCACCAGCATTTTCTGATCGAAAGAGCATGCTTTGATTAACACTGCGAGAGGGAATGTGAACAGGGGAGCCAATAGAAAGACTGCGCTGATGATGGTGAAACAACTCGCTATCCATGTCAGGCAACTGCAGGTTGAGTAATCTTCTCCTTTGGAATTCTAATGCTTCTTGTTCAGCTTTTCTCCTCATCATCATCTCCTGTGTGTTAGAGAACATCCTCGGTGCTGCTAACAAACAAACAAAAAAACAAGAGAACTGAGCGCTGATGAAACCATATCCACATGGAGAACTAAGAGAGGAAAGAAGTGCAACTAACCGAGGTTGCAATCAAAGAGATCCCTAGCATCCATTCCAGATGGACTTGAACCAGGAGAAAAGTTAACCCTCTCCATCTGCTGCAGAAGTTGCTGCTGCTGCCTCCTGCTGTTATTTGAAAAGAAATTATCATAAGAAAAAGGAACACAAAGAGAAAAGAATGTGAGAAACATTACGCATGAGCGGTGGTTTCAACATACTTTTCAAGGATTCTTCCTTTCTCCTTGTAGGGTTTAACGAGCACACGTGAGTCGCAGATGAAATGAGGGTTTCCTCTAGCCAATATGATCCTCACAGTTTCAGAGTGGACAAAAGTGACAAACCCAAACATTCGTTTCTGCTGGTATGGTATCCTAACATCTTGCACTGCTCCAAAGTTTCTACAACAACAAACATTACTAAATATCCACCACAATGTTTGATGATTCAAACGCATAAGAGCTTTGTGATTCTGAAAGATACCCAAAGTAGTTGGAGACATCTTCATCTGTGAAGGAACTATCAGCTGGAAACGTCAAGTAAATCTGTTTAGAAGCAGAGTTGGACTTATCTCCCATCCCCATAACCTCATCCCTTTCATGTCTCCCTGGACTACCAAACCAGTAACCCTCATCCCCAAACTGCCCTGCTCCTCCTGATCTGCAAAAACAGACACCACAAAACAAAAGTTTAAGTATACCACCACAACATCAATTGCACTAGTACTTCACTTTAACTGAAGAGTATGACTGGCAAACAACCGAATAAACCAAAACCAGAGCCTATGAAAGTCATTAGCATGTAAATGTAACACTCAAAAGTAGAAAACCCATATGAAGAAGACTTCAACAACCACAATGGCAAAATTATAAAGATTCACAAAACTAATCATAAATGCACAAAGATGCAAACTTGGTGAACCTCGCAAGTCTTTTTACTAAAATTATACATTATTAGTCAAAAAAGGAGGCACATTTCGTGATTACCTAAACCCATTACGCGAACCCAAGAGAAAGTTGATGCCTTTATCATACGACATTGGAGAACCACCACCACTAGCAGCCAAGAACTGAGCAGCGGCCAACCTCTGCCGCTGAGCAAGCTTCATCCTCGCTATCTCCTCTTGCTGTCTGCTAACGTAATCCGGCGAGCCGAACCCACCAGGAAGAGAATCGAACTCATCACCCAAACCGTGAGTGAACCGACTGTAACCGCCACCGCCAAACCCGGTCTCGCAAACATCACTCGCTGAGAAACTCCTCTTGTGCAAATGGGCATCGCCATTGTCGAACAGATCCGCAGATTCGTCGCTGTTGTTGAGAAAGGACAAGTAGTTGTTACCCAGTTGCTGCTCGTCGAGTAGAACGTCGCCGTTTCCACCACCATCCGAAGCGTAAAGAGACGAACTTTCTTGAAACGGGCTCGAACCCACGGAAGGAGACAGAGCGTTCCTCGAGAACTCCATAAACCCATTCCTCGGGGAATGACGGTGGATGTTAATGGGTCTAGAGATAGAAGAAGAAGATCCGTTCGAGGAGGAGAGACCCAGAGCGGCTTTAGCCTTGAGACAGACGGAGTGTAAGAGAGTGTCGGGTCCAAGAGCGAGACGCATCAAGTCTCTGTTGCCCAGGTCCTGTAAGAGCAAATAGCCAATGATTTTGGAGGCGAAATCTGGTTCTAAAGTTCTGATCTTTGTGAAGAGTATGGAAGTAGGATCTCCAGGATCCATGGCGAAGATTGAAAAGGTTCTTTCTTTTTGAGGGGAGGGAGAGAGATTGAGAAGGAGAAGAGGCTCTCTTTTTTTTGGGAGAGAGAGAGTAGTGGGGGGGGTATTAGTACTTGTTTTTATTTGTTTATATATATGTTTTTTTTTGGAGATTTTATTAGTATATGATTTTGTCTTGTAATGAGCATTTATTAAACAAAAATTAAGAAAACAGAAAAACTACTTTTATAATTATGTTTCTTTCTTTTCGGGTTCTGTTTTCCCATACCGGGTTTAGTAGGAATATAATATAGGAAATTAATTTGTTTCCTTATTTTGCTTAACAAATTGTTACTAAGATCTTATTCAATATTTTTTCGACAAACCAAGGGTTACTCCGATTGGATGTGAAAGATCCTCACATTTTGTTATGGTAAACTAAATTCTAGGAATATTTTGTATGATTTATTCACGTACCTTACCAAAAAAATAAAATGTTCTTAGTTTTTTAAATATTAGTTAATCAAATTTATGTCTTACCAAATTACTGGTTTGTTATGTTCAATTAAATTTATACGATACTTAGATAATTTAATTTAACTAACATTAATAGAATTCAAAAGTTTAGGCATGATTAGTTTTATAATTATAATATTAGTAATATTGTGATTTTGGATGCTTTTTAGTTAGGGATTACGACTCAACAAAAATGATATAAGATATTATATATATGGTGTCGCTTTGTAATGATATTATCAGTAGTTTTGTGATTTTAGATGATTTTTAATTATAAGTTACAACTCAATAAATGATATACACATAAAATTTATAAAAGGTGCTGTTATATAAAAAATATAGTAATTCAATTTGGTTTATGCATATCATACTTTCTTTAGTTGATTTGTTAAAAATGAAAAATAGTTTAATAATTATATTTAAACCAAATTTTATTACCATACATATTTATGTAATTTTTATTTTCATTATTTTGTTTTACAATTTTATGCAATATTTGATGTGAAAATGTTTATAATATAATGTGATTGTGTATTTTTCAAAAGAAAAATACATAATACTCTATAAAATATAGATAAAAGATTCTCTGATCTGATCTAATCAATTTTGGATACATGGTTATACATATTCTAAATAGGGAATAATTTTATGCGTATATATTATAAGTTTTTATATCATACACACTTTCAAAAGTATCAAATTTTGTTGCAAATGTATCATTTCATGTTTTCTTACTGTAGGCTCATTTTACAAATGCTCGTAGATTTCTTTTCTTGACTAATCAAGGATGTCTGGCAGACATGTATTCAACCGACTAATCTTCTGGAAGCCGATCTACTAATGATAGGTAAATTTGGTTACGTGTGAATCAGAAACCAAGGCTATCTAGTCATATGAAATATTGGTAGTTTCTCACTAAAATATAATCGATTTTTGGTATGGATCAGCAGGTTGATTTTTGATCTAATAAAAATCACTAGATTATTACCATGTGGTTGATTTTTTATTTATTTTAAATAGCATTTCATACAAACGGTGGAGCACAAAGAAATCAATCCCTTGCAGTGCATAACTCAATATTGTATGCGTTAGATTTGAATTTTAGAGAACAAAGGTTTGCCTGCGATGGATAACAACAAATTTATCCCTTACCTTTATTTCTTTACTAGATATGAGCCCGTGCGTTGCAACGGTTTTTATTTGATGTTTTGGTTTAATAAAGAATATAAAATGATAAATAATTTTATTATAGTTTTATGATTGTTTTTGTATATATTGTGTAAGATTTATTTAATAATTAAAATCTCGTTTTCACACATAAATTCAAGTTATTATTTGTATTTTATAATTATGGTACATAGATGAATTTTTATCAACTTTATACTTAGGGGCAGAGAAAACTTATACCTAAAAGTTTAAATTGAATCCAACCTAAAATAAGAATTAGAATGAAATAAAAAATCGAGTCAGTGACAACATTATACACTTTCTTATTTACTAAGTTAATATTTTATTAAATAAATTTTTTTAAATTTTTCTTTTTGGTAGGATTTTTTTTTTAAGGAAAATACAATTTTTTATAAATCTTCTTTTTATTTAAAATTTAAAAATACTATTAAATGCTCTTTTACATTTTTGTTTAGGATTTTAGAAAAATAAATTATTGTCATATAACATTTTTGATTTAATTTTTTTAGTAGCATGACCTACAACAACATAACCAATTTTCTTAGTAGTATGGAGAAATCCATTTTTCCACATTAACTTTCGGTTATGATTTTTGCTTCAATAATTAGTAAGTTTGTTTCATTGGAAAATCATTTTTTATTTAAATTCCTTAGTAGCATGACCTACAATAGCATAACCAATTTTATATGTCGATAAGAACAAATTCGTTTTGGTTTAAGTCTTTTAAGAAACTACAACTTATGTTAGATAATAAAAAGTTGAGTTGTATCAAGAAATTAAAGAGGAGAAATTTGGGCCAATAACCAAAATTATTTTTTATTTTACTGACTAACCATTTCCCTTCCTCTCTCCTCCCTTCCTATATCTCTCTACCCTCTTACTACAAAATTGATATTTTCCTCATTATAGTTTTTGAGGAAATTAACCCTTAAAAACACTCAGGTAATTTTTTTTTGTAAATACTATTTATGTTTTCTGAAAATGATATTAGGAAGGTTAAACCTAAATATAGATGTGAAATATTTGAACTGGTTTTGTTTTATAGTTTTTCATAACATACAGTTATCTACTAAAAAATAAAGTTAGTTATTTGTTAGAAAATAATAGGAGTATTTTTACAACTTTCTTTTGTTGAGAATTTTCTTTTCTTAATGAAATTTTACTTATTTTTATAATTAGTTTTCTTTATGATTTTAATTAAATATCTTCTCTTACTTGTAGGATTTTATTTTGGGCAGAGGAGTTGTAAGATTTTATAATTTATTTTGTTTAAGATATTATTTTAAAGTTACAATTTCTTTTATGATTATCTTATAATTATCTTTAAGAACAAAAATTATTACTTTATAGAAAAAGTAAAATTATCTTCAAATAGATTTTTTACAATTACTTTTTGCTTACGATTTTTTTTTTAAATGAAAATTACTATCAAATATTTTTGAATAATCATTATATATTTATGATAAAAAAATTTAAACACATGTCACAATCTTAAATTTTATTTTTGAATGAAATTAACACACATCTCACGATTATGTTAAAAAAGAATTTGTGAAATATTTTTTTCTTTTTTAAATCGTAACCTAAATATAATTTGTTCCATTTTTCTTTTTAAATTCTGATCAAGGAGAATTTAAAAGGTTTATTAAATAATATATTTTAAATAGTTTGATGATAAACATGATACTAAAACCTATTTAATTAACATATACAATTTATAAAATAGTAGTGATATTAAAAACGAATTGTAAAAATACCAATTTAAAAAAAAACTTAGTTAATATTAAATTAAAATAATTTTTTGATAGTAATTTATTTTCTAAAGTTCTAAACAAAATATAACTGTATAATATTATGTAATATTAATTTTCCTTTTCTAAAATCCAAAAAAAAACAGTAAAAGAGTATTAATAGTAATTTTCCTTTTCTAAAATTCTAAAAAAGAAACAGTAAACCAATATTTTTTCTGATGATAATTTTCCTTCATCTTAAACAATTTTTTAATATATTTTTGACATATGTCGCAATCTTAAATTTTCGATTGACACATGTCACGATCATGTTAATTAGTAACTTTAAAGAACCAAGCTTTATATAATAAGATACCGCAAAAATCTAGAACCGAGCTGCTTCGTTAACCGCGCTTACTCCTCCCCTGACTCACCAAACCCCGCGCGTGACATAAATTATTTTGTCAATTAGAATATTCCACTACAACAAGTGCACCTAGTTTTGAATACTCCTGTCAGATCTTGGCCGTTAAAGGTAGAAAAAGTACGTAAGATTGCTTTACGGGGACACGTGAGGTCCTCAATGGTCATAGTCAATTTGACCAGAGTTCGTGTTAAATGCCATGCATCAGACAATAATGAAACAAAAGTTTATGCTCTTTATAGAAAACAAGAATTCTCACATTTGCCATTTATTTTCCCATTTTTATACTATTTTATGTTATTTGAAAAAAGAAACAGTATTTCACTACATAAGATCATTTTATAAACTGTATTACAATTTTCTGGAAATGGATAGAACAATGATGACAATCTACAACTAGTATCTAACGAATTTTTAATTAAGTATGGCTATTAAGTTTTAGTATTTTAGGTGTGTGCATGTGTAGCTGTCATATCATGAATGCCAGAAAAGAAAAAAAGAAACAAATCATGTTACATACTTTATGCTTTTGGGCAATTTTGCTCCCTAATCTATTTTCATGTAAGCTGAAATCATTTATTTTCAGATTTATATATAGAAATTTGATCGTCAAACAAAGTCCAAATAAAGCCCATTATATTCCCACAAAGAAGAGAACCATGTTCCCGGAAAACGTATAAAAATGCTGCTGCGGCCCAACGATGTTAGTTTACTCCCCTTGTTGATCTGCTTGCGTTGCAAACAATATGAGTTCGGTGATCCTTTACGTTTTGGTGTATTTTTAACCTGGAAGAAGTAAGAGCACCCGCATTGACGGATTTTACCCAAGTTCACACATATCCCGAAAAAACAAATTATTATAATAATCAGTATTTTGTGAACCTCTGACGCGCGGGATCTTGGCAGTGAACCCGTTTCATTACTGTTTTGCGGGTTCCATGACATGTGGCAGCCCGCGATTAGTTCGATTATTATTATTTTTTTTTTAATAAAACAGAAAACAAAAAAAATAAAATAATCAAAATAATTACTTGTGAACCGCGCCCCCTCTGATTCGCTGATGCAGATGTCCTAATATTCAGTACGGTTGATTTGAAAATGTGTAATCTTTTTGAATGATTAAGAAGTTGTGGACTCCAAGGTCCGTACATGAAGGCTCCGATTGGAGATTTGACTTTAGAAGCTGTGGAAGCTTCAGAGCATGATTAAAAAGAATTTATAGAGTAGGGTTCTTAGAAAATATAAGAAAATGTCTTTTAACTTTTAATTAAAAAAACTAAAAATCGATTCTTAAATAAGATATTTAAGAGCCGTTTTTAGTTTTTTTAGTTAAAAGTTAAGAGACAATTTCTTATATTCCGCTAAAAATCTCATTCTAAGAATTCCGAGTTAATCATGATCTTAAGTTAATTCTAAAGTTTTTAGAGTTAATTTTATGCCAATTAGGCTTTAGCTTTTCTAAAGTCCTCAAAATCATCTTTAAATATCTCAAAGCCAAAATAACTGTTTTTGTATTTAACGTGAGTTTGTTTTCTTAAAGTCACAATTATGGCTTTTATGGTTTCTAAATCCACGAATTTTAAAAGCCAACTTATACCAACAGTCAAAGTTTTCACATTTACCCCCAATAAATCTCTTTAGGATAAAGCCTAAACCATGTCAAGTTAGTTTTTTTTAGGAGAGCAAATCTCTCCTAACGAAAATTCGTGATATTTCTATAGTCTTTAACTAAAAACTTAAGCATATTAAGCTAAATCAAAATGTATTTAGTTGCAGAAATTTGAGTACAACGCACGTCCATCTTCCATGCACAACCGCTAAAACTCGTACGTGTTCATCTAGTTTCTTCAAGTTATAAAACGTTAATGATTTTCTAACATCTACTTGTATTGCATTGGTATCAATCAGTTAACGAAATACATATTGTTTGATCATGTTAGGTTTTCGAATAGTTTGAAACTTTGAGTGTAAGTTTACAAAAAAAAAGAAACTTTGAGTGTAGCCATGGCATGAACAAAGAGTTTTAACTTACAATGTTATAGCCATACACAAATTAACTCGTGACTTGGTTTGGATTCCATAACGAGAACCTTTTTTTGCAGGATGGGAATGAGATGGAAGTGAGAAGAGGAAGTGATGCTTGTGGCTTCTCTTGTTCCAAACTTCTTGATAGGTCTTAGAGCAGGATTATCGCTAGTTTCTAAAGGAAAATTATTAGTGTAGGGCCCATAAAACCATTAAAAACAGATCACAAAAGTCGTGATATAAGGATCGATGTTGGATGGGTTTTTGCATTATTCGCAGGTCCCACTGACACGTGGCGGTCCGCGATTGGTTTTTTTTTTAATTTTTTTTATTCAGACAAAAAAAAAAATTTCTAAGAAACCACCTAAACGGGTTCAGCGTTAATGATGGTCTTATTACTCGAGCTGGTCTCACTGTAAGAATACTGCCACCTATGTTTTCTCTTTCTTCTAAAAAAAGTCTTAAATGTGATATCTGTTTTATGTTTTGGAAAGGGAATCATCATGATGACTTATGGATTCTTCCGTCTGCTTCATGATATTCCCACAATATTTTCGCTTTATCCAGTTTCCTATATAGTATAAGCTATGGATCTTTGGCTAACCAGATAAGTCAAGAAAATAACTTTATCTGCTCATACGGACTGATCAAGAACATTAAAAACTTTTAGGGTTATCCAAAAAATTGAATCTCGAGGTAATTAAACAAAAGAACATTTGGAAAATGTTGCAGGGAGGATGCAAGAACGACTTTCTTGGATTAGAGTTCGAGCCTCCCGGGTGAGCCAAAACTGACAGGAGAATAAGTGATAAACAAGGTATTTAGTGTAAAAGTGACACACTCAAAATGGTGGGACTTAGCTGCGATTGCAGCAATCCTTGTGTGTTACAGGCTTCTCTTCTTAGTGGTCTTCAAGCTAAGGGAGAGAGCAGAACCAGCTCTAAAGGCTATTCAGGTGAAAAGAACAATGAGGAACCTCGACAAGAGACCTTCTTTCAAAAGAATGCCGTCTCTGTCTCTGTCATTTGTCAATGTCTTCAAGGAGACATCAGCCTCTCAGTTCACTTTATTCTCAAGAAGGCCTTAACTCTCCATCCCAGCCGGGCTATTAAAGGACTTATATAATGTATAATTTTACTTTGTTATGCAGCTTTTTCATCATGATCTCATAATATGCTCAATAAGCTTTATCATTGTTGGAGAATAAAAATAACGTCTTCTTCTTCTAAATATTACCCAAAGGTGCAACTAACAAAAGTTCACTTCGAGTTCAGGCTTTAGGAAAAATAGTGTTGCTAGCACTGAGAAAAAACACAAATATGTTTATACCAAATTGAAAATTTTGATACCAGTTTATATCCTGTTGCTTATTCAAATTTATCAATTAATCGCTATTTTCCTTCTTTTGTTAGGAGAGCCTCTTTCTAGTTCTCTTCTTCTTGTTCGGATATAAACATTTTAAGGAAAGTAGTATGAATCTTGTTATCGTTCCATGTGATCTTCTTCTATAAATATTTAACAAAAATACATTATTTTCATATAAAATAATAACCATAAAATTGTACTAAAATTTCTTAACATACAAATATATTACCTTTCGGAAGAAGATAACGACATTTCTGTAAAAACAAAAATTTAAATTAATTTAGTGTAACACTGGAAAAACTATATATATACTGATTATTGATAAGAAAAGCAAATGGAATTGATGTACCTGTTGGTTTTGTGTGTTCGATGAAATGAGTTTTCTTCTTGTATTTATAGTGAAAAATATCTATTTTAAATAGTATTTAATTTTTTTTTTTATTTTGAATCATTCGTAAATGTTTTCAATTATCTTTATAATAAGTTTTAGGTCTTAAAAATCTAATGTATAATAATAGTAAGTTGTGACTTTTTCTCCATGTTAAAAATTTAACTAATTAATGATAACTAATTTATTAATCATTATACTTATTGTTTTTATTATTTTTGTCAAAAAGGAACAAAAGATTAAAAAAACAGTTTACCACATTTTTTAAAAAATAGAAGAAAAGAAGGCTTTAAAACTTTAAAAAGTGGCTGTTGAAAAATGTGAAAAAAAATAATTTTTTCTGAAGTCACTTTTTAAGGCTTTACAAATTTCTAAAATATAAATTTGATTGGTAATTTTTTTGGCTTTCATGGTTTTACACAACCACAGAGCTTCAACAGCCCAATCCCCGATCACAACCGAGAACAGGTAAAGGAAACAACATTCGAAGAAATTTCAATACATAGTTTACTAATTTTTGTGGAATAAAAGAAAATGGCACGTCCTTTATAATAACAGAGCTAACGTAAACGTAGCTATCTTTCTGGAAAGACTTTGAATCAGTTCTCGACTTGACCCAGATATTCTTCGAAAGCTATCAATTATTTGCATATAAAACTGGTTGGATCATTTTTAATGCATTAAAAAATAACTGAAAGCGAAGGGCTATCAAACATGTTCAAATACTCATATAGAATACAATATAGTTTTGGTTCAAAAAAAGAATGAAAGACAGAATACAAGATAGTTTCAAAAGTAAGCTTTTTATATAAGAATTATGGCAGAGGGATGTAACGCAGAAAGACCATGAGAACGTGCATAGATTTCAACCAAACTCAATCTACTAATAACATATCAATTTTATTTTTGACCTAACATTTGTGAAGCATACACTTTGTTATGGAAAAGCATCATCTATGAAGCATAACCATGTTTAAGATAATCAAATGTAAACGTACGTCTGAAGTTAAATGGATATACATGTTGTCCAGTTTGTCTCATATTCCCTTTTTAGTTTGATTGCATCAAATATCTTTTTTTTTGTAAGAACAATCAAATGTGATTGTACGTTTACATTTGATTATCTTATAGTTATTTCTGTTTGTGAGTAACTATAGTTATTTCATTTTGAGTATTTCATTTTACAGTTATTTCTGTTTGTGAGTAGTTTTTTAGAAATATTTGGTAATTTCAAAACTAAATTTATTTAATATGTTTAGGTATATAAACATTATTTTAGATATTTGGATATCCATTCAATTTTTTCGTTTTCTAGTTAGACTTTGTTTTTTCCGGTTAGACTTTGTTTTTTCCGTTCTAGAAATATATGAATTGTTCGGTTATTTAGAAACTTTGGTTCAGTTTTGAGTTCAATTCTAATTCGGTTTTTGGATTATCGGTTTTTATATCTAGGTTTAGGTATAACGCTTGGGTATATTCTGCTATTATAGTCTTTTAAAAGACTTGACTAAACACAAAAAGAAAAGACTTTAGGAACTTTTAGTTTGTGTGACGTGATCTCATTCGCATAGTGGTTGGTTAAATTATTTATGATTATCTAATCCATATGGTACAAACATGTAAACATCTAATATCGCATATTATTATAATATTATGTAAGGGGGTGGGTGTTGATGTTGGATAGGCTAATTTTTAAATCATGACCGAAATTCGGTCAGTATATTATATTCGATCACGTAATGATCAGATGATAAACTATTCCTAAAGATAATCATACAAAATTTAAATCTAAATTATGCAAATGGCATTTCCGTATCAACCATAACCATAGAATTAATCAAAGATCTTCCTGTGAAAGTTAAAAACGAGTTGGTCTTTTCTTTTACCGTTGATTTCAGATGAAATCTTGTTAGAGCATTTCCATTAAATGAGTTCTTAACTTAAATATATTAGCTGATATATAAAGAAAAAGAAATTTAATTGAATGAATATCTAAATTTGTGAATACTCATTCAAAAATATCTCATCTTAGATATATCAACATTTTGAGATACTTTCCTAAATTATATTCTTTCCGAAACGAACTTCAAACTTGGTATAGAATCATTTAAAATTTGACCATTAATTAGATTATGGTGTTTCCACAAAATTGTATGAATTTCATGGAGAAATATGGGTTTATTTGTGAAATAACTAAATAAAAGAAAATTGGGTTTGTAGAGAGAGAGTAGAAAGAGATAGAAAGAATTTTTATTTTTTAATAATCTGTTACAGTATATGTTAATACAGAGAAGACTTTTAGTTAATTTCAAAGCAATTACTGTTTTCTTTCATAGAAAAGAAAAAACATGGGGAATGCTTACGACTCTTCCTTCCTCTTCCCACTTTTTTCTTTTCGTATAAATATGTATGCATTCCTTGTTAAGATGGCAAATCCATAACGCACTTTCATTTCATCTCTCTCTCAGTCTTGGATCATAAAGAATTCAATGTCGTCATCGAACTACAAGCTCCATAACACTGTACTTCAATCTCTCCTTCTTCCGCTTCTCCGTTTTAGTTTTTTTTTTTTTTTTTGTAACTGATCGTTTTAGTATTTCTTCTGCTTTTGAGTCCTACCAGCTGTTTAGTTTCGTCTTCAGTTTGGGATTATTATTAGCAAATTTGTAAGACTTAAGCTTTAAACTTTTCTTTTTCAAAAAAAAATTGTAAGACTTTTTTAAGAAAAAAAAAAAGATCGCTGTGGGAGGTTTTCCTCTAGTGATGAAAGTGTGTTCCTAGTTTTATGTCTGTTGTCTCTATCTATCTTCAAAGTTTATGTTATTTTTTTTAAATCCAGTCATTGAACTTTCTCGGCAGGATTCTGTTGGAAATGGTGATGCAAACAGTAACCCAAAAACAGGTCTCAATGATTTGGGCCTGGCTGCAGTAGCTCAATCAGAGAGAGCTGTTCAGGAGCTTCTTATTCAACAACAGACTCCTATCCAGGCTACCGATGATCATCTCATTGAGTTCTCTGAGGCTTTGATAAGTAAAAGCCTCTGATAATATTGAAGCTATAATAATAAGCTTCATGCTTTGTGTTTTTCTATTTTTTTTTTTGTCCTTTGGGCTTACTTTTTTGTGCATTCTTTTGTAGCGGTTGCAAAGGCTCTAAGAGGTACTGCTAAAGGAAAAGCAGTGGTTCAAGCTCTGGCTGCTGAATGGAAACAAAAATATGAGTTGGAGAGGTCTAAGAACCTTGACTTGCTTCCTCAAGGTTGGTTAATTTTCTTCTAACTAGCTCCGCTTTTTCTTGGACTTGTTTGATATAACATATTAGTTTTTATGGATTGTATCACAGCACCATCCAGTAGCAATAGGAAGAGGATGGATCAATCTTTAGCCAAGTCTCCGAGGCTTCATGTTCCGGAAAATGGGAAATCAGCAAGGTGTTCCTCGGAGCGTATTTGGGCTCATGAAGTGCTCCAAGATTGTGAACCTAACAGTCCTATTGGCTCTTCCAACAAATTGAAACGGAAGGTAGCTAATATATCTAGTGGTCCTGCTCTTGTGGGTATTCAAGTCAATGCAGGCAACGTCTAAGCAATAGTGTTGCATTCAAAAATTCTCTCCTGTCCTGTGTCGTGTGTATTACATTATCAACCAACTTTTTGATGCAGGCATCGTTTAAGCTTTCATGGGAATGCAAGGGGCAGGCTAATGATCAACACAAGAAAGAGATTGTCTCGTTTGAGGGTGGGAACATCACTACAGCAGACCGCAGTAGTAAACAGGTAAGAACTACAGTATTAATGTTTTATTATCACAACTGTTTTTTTTTTTTAAGTCGATGATGCACACTTGTAAAACAACTTGTAATTATTCATTCATTCATTCAGATTTCACTGACATGGGAGACTAACCCACAAAATGTTATGATTTTCACTAAACCTGATTCAACTTCTGTACAAGATCTTTCTGTGAAAATGGTCAGGTCAGTATTATTTATACTTGAGAGAAAAGATATCGTCAACATACCATAGGATTAAAAAAAAAGAGTGTTTGCTTTAGATTGGATGTATTAACATATTTTGAGTTTCAGATGGTTAAGAGAGCAGAAAGGACTAAATATTTATGTGGAACCAAGAGTAAAAGCACAACTTTTATTGGTGTCAAGTTCCTTCGACTTTGTACTAACTTGGAAAGATGGTATGAGCACCTCAATATTTATTTGTCCCAGGAAAAGTTTTTTTTTTTAAAAAAAAAAGCTTAGAAACTTGTTTATTGCAGAAGAAGAAATCTCACTTCTACAGCCAAAGGTTGACCTTGTTATAACTCTTGGTGGAGATGGTACAGTACTATGGGTAAATAAGTCAATCTCAACTCTCAAGTTTATTAATATCACTTTCCCTTCTTTGTGTTTTATAAAAAACATGGAACATCTTTGACTATTACAGGCAGCATCGAGGTTTAAAAGATCAGTGCCTCCAATTGTCCCATTTTCAATGGGATCTCTGGGATTCATGACTCCTTTCCGTATCCTTCCCATCTTTTCTGTTATCATATCTTTTATTAAAATGTCACTAGTAGAAACTTTTCTTTAACTCTTAATGATTCCTCCAGACAGTAAAGAATACCAAGAACGTCTTGAAAAGGTTTTGAAGGGTCCAATCAGTATAACACTGCGACACAGGCTGCAGTGTCACATTGAAGAAGCAGCAAAGCCTAAACCCGAGACAGTGGAGCATACGCTTGTTCTGAATGAAGTCACCATTGACCGTGGCCAATCTTCTTACCTCACAAACCTTGAATGCTCCTGCGACGACTCATTTGTCACATGTGTCCAAGGCGACGGACTAATACTATCTACAACTACTGGTAGCACCGCCTATTCACTTGCAGCTGGCGGGTCAATGGTCCATCCACAGGTAATATCCCTCTCACGAACTTCATGTGCATAACAAGCATTCTTTCATTGCTCCACAGCCATGTGCTTAGATGAAAGACAATTAATGGTTCAATACTTTTTTGCAGGTTCCTGGGATCTTGTTCACACCTATCTGTCCGCATTCTCTGTCTTTCCGCCCACTGATATTACCAGACCACGTGACAGTGAAAGTGAAAGTGCCATTGAACAGCAGAAGCTCTGCGTGGGTATCGTTTGATGGGAAAGACCGGAAAGAGCTTAAATCAGGGGATACACTAGTGTGTAGTATTTCACAGTGGCCTGTCTCAACGGCTTGCCAGGTTGAATCCACTGATGACTTCCTACGCAGCATCCACGATGGTCTTCACTGGAACCTAAGAAAGACCCAAGCTTCTGATGGCCCTCGTGACACTTAAAATCTATCCAGGACTCTTTCTTTTCAAAAACCAAGTCCTGGCATCATCTATCCATTTTATCTGTTTGTTGTATTATGTATCTGTTATGAGCAATAATGTGATGATCGATCAAAGTTAATGAATCAAAAGATGTTTATGTTCTCTCTCTATCTCTTTCTCTAAACTGCTTAAAAATTGTCTTAATACACAGCTTAAATTTAAGCTCCTGACTACATAAATTTCCTAGTTGTGCAGAATCCAGCTTGATTCACAACAAAGATGTGTCGTGGTAGAAAAGAACACAGAATTGCCTGCAACCAAAATATTCAAATAAAAAGAAAACCATTACATGTCTTAGCTTGCTGCAATTATTTTAATGTTGCATAAATAGATTTACACTGCCATCGATTTCTTGCTCGCCTACTGCTCTGCTTTTCTCTCCTACTGTTCGTCCTGAAGCTTTTGGAATCTTTTCTTTGACTCTTATGATCAGACAGCGAACAATACAGAGAATGTCTTGAAGCGGTTTTGAAAGGTCCACTCAGTATAACACTACGACACAGGTTGCAGTGTCACATCATCCAGAGATAAAGCTAGGAATTTTCATTATATAGTTTACTAATTTTTGTCGAATACTTAAGAAGAAAAATAATACGTCCTTTATATTAACATAGTCCACGTAAATGTAGCTATCTCTCTGGAAGACTTTGAATCGGTCCTCGACTTGACCCACATATTCTTACAAACATTTTCAAATATTTGCATATAAAACTGGCTGGATCATTCTTTTAAATGCATTAAGAATAACTGAAACGTGCCGGGGATATGGGTTGAGCGAAGGTAAATAGAAAACGGTTGATTTGTGTAATTTTGTGTGAGTCGGGTTGTATTCAAAACTTATTCCCGTTTATGGGTTAATTATTAATAATAATATATATATATATATATATATATATATATAAGAATAACTGAAAGCAATCTTTAAGAAAGTGAAGGGCTATCAAACATGTTCTAATACTAATATAGTACAATATAGTTTCAAAATTTAGTTTTTAAATAATAATTTATGTTCGCCCAATATTGTATGTTTTTCCTTACAGGGGGAGGGCTTGGATTAGATGGAACGCAAAAAGACCATGAGAACGTGCAGAGATAAACGACCCAAACTCAGTACTCAATCAATAACATTCCATTTTATTCAAAACATTTATGAAGCATGCAGTTTGTTATGTAAAAGCATCTATGAAGCATACATGTTTAAGATTATCAAATGTAAACGTACTTCTGAAGTAATGGATATATACGAGAAGGAAATACAATGCGAGATAATCAACTTTTAAAGGAAACACAATATGAAAGCTAGATGGTGATTACGCATTTCATTATAAAAAGTCAATTGGAGAAGATGACCTATATACCAAAAACACTGGGTCAAGATCAAGACACTCAAAACGCTATAAAAATATTCAGACCTTTTTTAGACAAGACAAAGATAACAAACTTTCCGTCAAAAAGTAGATTTTGCTGACTTCTTGCCATTTAATTTCCCTTTTAGTGACCAAATTAAAGCTGACAGTAAGTAGCATTTGAATCGGTTGTCTCTCACAAAAGTAAGAACAATGATTTCACATGCAACTAAAAGTTTTATCAATCAATACAGTCGCTAAAGTGTAAACTTTTCTCATTGGCATTTTAAAAGAGAATATTCCAAGGTGTCGCACGATATTCAAAGGGACTTTCTGAAGTTCTAAATAAACTAAGACTTTAATCGTTAGAAAGAAAAAAAAATATTGGTTGCAAGCAAGTACTAAATAGAGTATATACTAGGCCTTGGCATTTTAACCTGGACCCGAAAACCCGAACCGGAAACGACCCGAAAATATCCTGATGCACCCTAAATTAGGATCACTCGACCGGACTGATAAGGGGATATGATCTCAGACAGATTGAATGAGAAATGATGGATTGAAGGGTCGCACAACAGTTGCGGAAGGCTGTTGATATTCCCGAACTCCGATTGTTGCTTGATATGACACACAAGTCCAACAAAAAGGAGATATAGATGGATCGAAGGGTCGCACAGCAGATGCGGAAGGCTGCTGATATTCCCGAAGCCAATTTGTTGCCGGATGTGACGCACCGGTCCAACAAAAGGGCAGTCTCGATCTGTTGCCGGATATGACGCACCGGTCCAACGAGAAAGAGAGAGTTACTTGGAGCTAACCACACCAAGAACAAGAAAAGTGAGATTCCCTCTCAAGGTTCCAAAAATAATCACTCAAAACTTATTTTATTTCATTGATCAAATGGCCTTTATATAATAGGCAAAGCATACAAAAGGTTGGAATACAAAAGGCTAGTCAAACATAGAAATTAGCAACTTATAAAAACAAGGAAGACTTGACCAAAGACTATGAATTGACCAAAAATCATAAATGTCTTGACTTGACCGAAATTGAAAGACTGTGGTCGTAAAACTCTTCGGCTGATCTCGTCCTTTTGCATGGTCGACGGGCTCTGGATTGCCGTCAGATTGATATATTATTTGATCATACCTTCTCGTTTCTTGTTGGGCCTTTCTTTCTTTGAGCTGAAGCATGTTCATAAATATATTTTCATAAATCGTCAAGCCCATCTCGTTTAAAACTCAAGCCCAAAAGCCAAACTTTCTTGATTTGTTTCTGCTGCTGATTCAGTGCACATCATTCCCTCCTTCTTTAAAAAGATTTGTCCTCAAATCTGTCTTTCTTTAGCTTCAGATAGAATGATCTCTTGGCTTTTCGTAAAACTCTTTTTTTTTGTTTTTTTTTTTTTTTTTCAGAAAAGAAGATGAAAGGTAGAAGATGGATGAAGAAGATGGAAAGATGAGAAAAAAATGAACAGACGAGTACCGGTTGAGTGGCTCTGATACCAAATTGATACACCCAAAACGGGATGAAGGCTTTGGCCGGGTGTTTGATATGAACCGAGAAGGCAATTGGCACTTCCGGAACTGGGATGGAATGAATGGATCGTCAAGAGGTGCGGAATGGCTCTTGATATACCACGTTCTTAAGGCTAACCACCTAAGAAAGGATGATTGTGTGTTGGCTAACCACCAAGGAACACACAAAGATGATTGGCTAACCACCAAATCAACAAGCCGGTTCAAACCGATGAACTAGCTAAGAACTCTCTCTCACTCAGAGAAAAGAAGAACGAAAATGAAACCCAAAAACTCTCTGATTTTATTCATGGACTGAAGTTACATATTTATACTCAAATGAGTCAAAGAAAGACATAAATAATTGTGGAAAACTAGAAGCATAAAAAGCACAAACAAAGACTAAGACTTTTTATGGAAAATCGAAATGTGGACTATGACTTTTGACCAGAGTTTGAATGCCTCTTTCCTAGCCATGACTTTGACTCCTTTTGTTGATATTTCTTGATGCAAATGGGCAGGAGACCATTAGCAAAGGCCTGGTCGAATTTGGTGTAAAACAGACCCAAATTGAATTTGTTATGAATTTTTCCGTGGGCTGAAAAAGGCCCAATTCGCCCAGCAACTAAACCAGCTCCATCTTCAGTGTCACTTAGCTCATTCAGCTCCAAGCTAGTGTCACTTAGCTCACTAAGCTCATCCAGCTCATCAACTTTCACTTCAGCTGGTTTCAGCTCATGCACACTCTCTTCAGATGGTTCCATGTACTGATCCATGAACTGGGGCGCATCATATCCGACCCGAAACCGAACCGAAAATTTACAAGTACCTATTGGATCTAAAATTCTTCTATCCGAATGGACCCGGATCCGAAAAGAACCGACCCGAAAAGAACCCGACCCGAAAAGAACCCGACCCGAATAGACCTGATCCAATAAAAACCGATTCAAACCCGACTTAAAAACTTTAAAATATCTTTTTATTAACAATCTTTGTCATTATTTTGTAACAATTTTTAAGTAACATAAAATTTGAAATGTAAAATATAGAATTAACAATGTTCTATTTTAACTATTAATAGTTTATTTTAAGTTATTTTGTAAAATTTTAGATATATATGACAAATTTTGACTAAATTCGATGGAATTTGAGTATTTCATTATATCCTAAATACCCGAACCCGATCCGGATCCGACCCGAATCTGAAAATTATGAGTATTTTAATTATAGACCCGAACCGATCCGGACCCGACAAGATCCGACCCGGAACCGATCCGAAAAATTATGGATATCTAAATAGATCAAAATTTCCAGGACCCGAAAGATCCGGACCCGACAAGACCCGACCTGAATCCGATCCGAGGATCCGGATGCACGGGCCTAGTATATACGACAAAAAGGGAATATAAAGTCAACATGGTTTGAATATTTCCGTGAAACACAAAAGGGCCGTCCAAAAACTTCATAAATAACAAACCAAGCGTTCATTGGACTTATGGAATAGAGAAAACCACTAGTCGTAATCTCGATGCACTAGAAGCGTGCACTTAGTTGTAGTGGAACCGAAACCCCCACGATCGCACACCGCATTGAGATTGAAGGACCAGAAATAATCAAAGTCCTATATAATAAAACAGCCACGTTCTTGATGGACCCACTTATATCTGTAATCGCCAAAGTAAATGGTGTAATTGTTTGTAATCAAATAATTATTAGGATTGATTTTGAGTGTTTTTGTCGTAAATAATTTAATAGAAATTTATGTAAAATTTTAATAATTTAAAAGTTAGATAATTTTATGTTTATTAACACTTAAAATTTTAAATCTAAAACTAATATTTCATTGGGCTATATCAGAAACTAATCCTACAATTAGTCACTAATCAACTAATCATCATATGCGAAAGATAAAATGGAGAAATGAAATTGAGTTACCTTGAAATTTGAATTACTTAGAGGATGATTGTTTACAGATTTTGTATTAGTTTCTAGTTTTGGTTTTTCAAAAAACTACTTTTTAACCAATCAAGTTTTTGGGTAAATAGATTCCCTATAATCTAGGGAAACTGGTTTTTGAAATAAACTGTTACTTTCTAAAGAAAATCCAAAAACCACTTTGATCCAGTTTTTTCATAAACATCACGTTGGCCTTTCATTTTCTTTTTCTTTTTTTTTTAAAAATTCTCTTTAATCAGTAATTAACAAAATAAATTTTTATACATAAGACCAAATTCATGGCCTTGTAAACAAAAAGAAGTTCAAAGACTATTTCAAAAGGAAATTTTATTTTAAAAATTACTATTTTAATTAATTGTTATAGGAATTATTTATACAGAAAATAAACAACCATAGAAATATATGTTTAAAAATTATTTAGAACGAATATTATTTTTATTTATTATTTTAGAATAAATATTTTAGTATTAGTAATACTTTAATTATATTAATTTTAAAAATAAAAACTATAAAACTAAAAACTAAAATCTAAAACAACCATTCATGCTTTTCAAAAATCTAAAATGTACTGCAAAATCAAAAACCAAAAACTAAAAACTAAAATCTAAAAACCAAAAACCAAATTCCAAAAACCAAAAACTAAAATCTAAAAACTACTAAAACAATCATCACCTTAATGTTCAAACTACCTGTGCATGTTTGTCAACAAAGAAAAAAAACTACAGTTTCAAAAAAAAAAAAAAACTACCAATATATATGTGTTGGTTATCTTCCAGTAATGGTGGTAAGGAACGAAAGCATTAAAGGTTTTCGATCACATAATCGTTTGGTTTTAGTTTTACTATTTCACGAAAAAAAAAAAATCGTTAGGTTTTACCTTTTTTATTTGTGCTACGATCTTTTGTACCATTTCTGTTTATATCATTTCTTACATCTCGCTTATCTAAATCATCATTTTCATAAAATAGTACAAAAAGTTTAGCGGTATATCAGTTTCTTCTTAACGAGAAACGAGTTTCAATAGGGTATTACACTAAGGGAATATAAAAAGACTTGACTAACACAAAAAGAAAAGACTTTTGCAACTTCTGGTCTGTATTTTAGCAAAAAAAAAAAACTTCTGGTCTGTGTGACGTGATCTCAGTAATTCGTATAAAGGTTGGTTAAGTTATATGTGATTTTTTAATCGATGTGGTTCAAACATGTGAACATCTAATATTGCATATTATTATGTTAGGAATAGGGGGGGTTGATGTTTTTTTTTTTTTTGTTGTAACAGGGGGGGTGTTGAACTGTTGATGTTTTGATAGGGTGGTAATATAAGTTATAAATAATGATCGAGATTCGGTCAGTATATTGTATTCGATCACGTAATGATCAGATGATAAAGTATTCCGAAAGATAATCCTATGAAATTTTAAACTAAATAATGCAAATGGCATTTCCAAAACCTATCATATCATATACTCCCTCTGTTTCTAAAAGATGTATATTCTAGAAAAAAATTTGTTTCAAAAAGATGTATTTTTTATATTTTCTATACAAAAATTGCAAATTTCAATAAAATTAATTGAATTTATTGAAAGATTATTGGTTAAAATGCATTGGAATTTGATAATTTCTAAAAACAATGCATGATTAATGTATTTTCTTAATATGTATGAAAACACCAAAACATACATCTTTAAGAAACAGAGGGAATAATTAATAAGACCATTTATCTGGAAGTCAAAAAGGAGTTGGTCTTTTCTTGTACCATTGATCTCGTTAGAGCATTTCTATTGCATGAATTGTTATTATTTAATCTAATCAAAATTATTTTAAAGTATCTTCTTTGAAATATTTTTGGATAGATATGACAATATTCTGAAACACTCATTCAATTAATTTTTACTCATACCATTTCATTTTAAATATTATTGTAAACTTTTTTAAAAATAATTATAAATATCGTTTTATATTTTCAATGCAAAATGTTTAATAGTTTTTTTTTTAAACTTTTATCCACATCTCTCAGCTCATTTGTACTCCCTCTCTTACAAAAATTACATGTTTTAGAAATGACATTTGTTTCTAAAAGATATATTTTTAACATTTTTGATGCATTTTTATTAACTAAGAATGACAAATTGTAAACTTCAAAAAAATTAATTGTGTTTATTAAATTTCTATTGGTTAAAAGATATGGAAATAGTTAATTTCAAAATACATTTATAATCAAAATTTACGATGTTTTTTAATATGTGTAAAATTTCTAAGAAATGAAACATTCTGAAATGGAAAAAGTATTAAATAAAGGTATAATAAAATTTTAATGATTTTCTTAGTATTTGTGAAAAAAATTAAATGACATATAAAATGAAGCATAGAGAGTAATTTTTAACTTTTAGACTAAAATATTAAATTAATAGCTCATGCAATAAAAATGTTATTTTAAAATTTATCAATAATATTTTCCAATTTATTTTTAGTGTTTAAAATATGGTTAGGTGTATAGGTGATAATCTTTTTTTTTTTTAATTTTAAAAATATGTAAAATTAATTTTTTTAATACGTAAGCATAAATCTAAAACAACAATTAAAATGCAAAGGAAAGAGTATTAATTTATGCTCTATCCTAATACGGTTGTTAGTATTTTTTTTTTTTGTTTCTCATTTTGAAAAATCTTTTCAGCCTAACGTCTCTATTATTATTGTTCTAACCCAATTTCTCATATTGTAACTCGTCACTTGCATTTAACAAAAAAAAAAAATTGGCAAGAAAAAAAAATAATAATAGCAAAAGATGTAAAGTTTGTTTTTTTCGTTCATAAAATTGCAATTGATACCTCCTCCCCAAATGTTGGAGATACATCAACGAAGGAAGCATCACCTCCCCAACTTCAAATACTAATTCCTCACTAATTATTTACGCCAGACAAATATATTATTATCCAGTAGCAAAGCACGTACATCAAATGATTTTGTCAATCTTGACATCATCGTAATGAACAAAAAACTACACGGAAAGAAAGACCCCAGGTCCCCAAGAATATCTTTAACGTTGCATGATTTTTTTTTTCCAAAAAAGAAGAAAATCTGAGGATTATTTTCTTTAGTATACTTCTTTCTCTTTTTTTTTTGTTGTTGTTGTGGTCTGACTTTTACTTTAAGTGAAGACTTTTATTGAGGTCAAAAATGGGATCCGGTCGTTAAATCCAAAGCAATTACTGTTTTGTTTCAACAAAGTTAAAATAAAATTTGGATGATGCTTACGACTCTTCCTTCATCTTCCCATTTTATATAAATCTGCCGTCTTCAGAGAAGGAATCCACAAGCTTCTCCTTCTTCTTCGTCCTGTAACCGAACTTTCATTTCTACATCTCGTTTTCGATCATAGAGAATTCAATGTCGTCGAACTACAAGCTCAATCACACTGTACTTCCTCTGCTTCTCTCTCTGTTTTAGTCATCATCACTCTCTTTCCTCTGCTTTTTTCCGTGTCTTTATTCAATCTCTCTCTCTACACTGTTTACTTTCGTCTTCAATTTGAGATATTTTAAATCAAAATTGTACAAAAAGAACTCTCTTTTATGATCTCCCTAAATTTTGGTTTATTGGAAACTGATTCAGAAATTGAGAGACTTTTTCTTAATTTCTCTCTTGAACTTGTTGTAGTGATGAAAGTGCTGTTCCTGGTTATGTCTGCTCTGTCTATCTTCAAAGTATTAAAATTGAGTTTTTTTTTTCTCTGGGCAGGATTCATTGGGCAATGGAGATGCAAACGGTTTGCGATCAGACCCAGGAAACGGTTTTAATGATTTGTCTTCGCTTGCTCAATCAGAGAAAGCTGTTCAGGAGCTTCTCATTCAACAGACTCCTATGCAAGCTTCAGATGATCATCTCATTGAGTTCTCTGAGGCTTTGAGAAGTAAGTATGCTTTGGATCATGTTGCACAATCAAAAAGCTTCATGCTTTGTCTGTTTTCATTCTCCTTTTGACTTACTTTTCTTGTTTTGGATATTCTTTCTAGCTGTTGCAAAGGCTCTAAGAGGATCTGCTGAAGGAAAGGCATTGGCTCAAGCTGAGGCTGCTGAATGGAAACGTAGATATGAGTTGGAGAGGTCTAAGAACCTTGACTTGCTACGTCAAGGTTGGGTTTTCTTCTAACTAGCTTTGAATCATTTACTCTCTCTCCAATTCCAAGTGTCTTCACTCTAGTTGCAGTGGCCTTCCCTTTTGGAGATGGATTGTGTTTGACTAACAATAGGTTTCTGATTTGTATCACAGGACCATCAAATGGAATAGTGTGTGCCGATGAATCTAATAGCATGGAGATGGATCATATAACCAAGTCTCCAAGGATTCATGTCCCGGGAAATGGGAAATCAGCAAGGTATGCCTTGGAGCGTATTTGCGCTCATGAAGTGCTCCAAGATTGTGAACCTAACAGTCCTATTGGCTCTTCCAACAAATTGAAACGGAAGGTAATAATACACAGTGGTGCCAGCTATTGCTTATATATCTTGTGAGTATGCTAGGACTTGCACATTCTCTCACCACTCAGCAGACATAGAACATCGGTCTAGATGAATATTGTTCTTCTTACTGTATCCCAAAACTGTTGCATTCAAAAATGGCGGGGAAATAGTATAGGAAACCTTGAGCCATAGCAATAAGTAGAGAATGAAAAGAAACTCTCTCCTGTGTACTTCAAGTTTGCATATAATGATATTACATTTTCAACGTTGATGCAGGCATCGTTTAAGCTTTCGTGGGGATGCAAGGGGCAGGCTAATGATCAACACAAGAAAGATATTGTCTCGTTCGAGAGTGGGAATATCACTACAGCAGACCGCAGTAGTAAACAGGTAAGCAGTCTTTGTTAACATTATCTCTATCCCATTGTTTTAGTGAAGGCAACTACATATGTTGCTCTTGTTCTCAAGTCGATGTACAGTTGTTCAGTACGTAGACTAACTTAAACAACTTGTAATATTCAGATATCATTGACATGGGAGACCAGTCCACAAAATGTTCTGATTTTCACTAAACCTAATTCAACCTCTGTACAAGTTCTTTCTGTGGAAATGGTCAGGTCAGTATCTATACTTCTGCAGTATTTTCTCAGCTCTTTCAGAAACCAAAGGATTGGTTTCAGTAATATTTTGATTTCGTTTCCACTTATAGATGGTTGAGAGAGCAGAAAGGACTGAATGTGTACGTGGAACCACGAGTGAAGGCAGAACTTTTATCAGAATCAAGTTCCTTCGATTTTGTACAAACTTGGGAAGATGGTAAGATCTGATATGCTCTACAGCTCAATAAAGCATGGAAACATGTATGTGAAAGCTTCATTGATCATATTTTGTTTATGCAGACAAAGAAATTTCACTTCTACACCCAAAGGTTGACCTTGTTATCACTCTTGGTGGGGATGGTACTGTTCTATGGGTAATGTCACAATCTCATTCTGAAGTTTATAACACTTCACATCTGTGTCCTTCTTAATAACAAGTAACACATGCGATCTAACATGAAACATTCTAATGATTACAGGCAGCATCGATGTTTAAAGGACCAGTGCCTCCAATTGTTCCATTTTCCATGGGATCTCTGGGATTCATGACCCCTTTCCGTATCCTTGATAGTTCCTTTTAGCAGTTTCTTTATAAGTATCAGTCAAATTTGGCAGCATGTTACTAGAAACTTTTCTTTGACTCTTATGATCCCAGACAGCGAACAATACAGAGAATGTCTTGAAGCGGTTTTAAGGGGTCCACTCAGTATAACACTACGACACAGGTTGCAGTGTCACATTATTAGAGATAAAGCTAGGCATGACTACGAGACCGAGGAGAATATGCTTGTTCTCAATGAAGTCACCATCGACCGTGGGATATCTTCTTTCCTCACAAACCTTGAATGCTACTGCGACAACTCTTTTGTCACATGTGTGCAAGGCGACGGACTGATACTATCTACTACATCTGGTAGCACCGCGTATTCACTTGCAGCTGGAGGGTCAATGGTCCATCCACAGGTAATATCCCTCTCACGAACTTCATCTGCATAACAAGCAATGTTGGTTCTTAGATCACAGACAGTAGTTCCAAACTTGATGTTTGCAGGTTCCGGGAATCTTGTTCACACCTATCTGTCCGCATTCTCTGTCTTTCCGCCCACTGATATTACCGGACCACGTTACAGTGAGAGTTCAAGTGCCATTCAACAGCAGAAGCTCTGCGTGGGTATCGTTTGATGGAAAGGGGCGGAAACAGCTTGAAGCAGGGGATGCATTAGTGTGTAGCATGGCACCGTGGCCTGTCTCAACGGCTTGCCAGGTTGAATCCACTGATGACTTCCTACGCAGCATCCACGACGGTCTTCACTGGAACCTAAGAAAGACCCAATCTTCTGACGGCCCTCGTGACACTTGAACAAATTTATACAGGACTCTTTTCTTTTCAAAACCATATACACATAGTCCTGACATCTATTTATCTATCTGGTTGTATCCATTGTTGGTTGTAAAGGAAATGGATTATGTATCTGTTATGAGCAATGATTATGTTAATGTGATGATTAAAGTTAATGAATCAAAAGATGTTTATGTTCCCTCTTTTATCTCTTTCTCTAAACTGCTTAAAAATTGTCTTAATACACAGCTTAAATTTAAGCTTCTGACTACATAAATTTCCTAGTGTGCAGAATCCAACTTGTTTCGCAACACAGATGGCTCGTGGTAGAGAATAACACAGCATTGCCTGCAACCAAAACATTCAAAAATATATATAAGATTCCATGTCTTAGCTTGCTGTAATTTTTTTTTTATGTTGCATACATAGAGAATTAGAGATTAGTAGACTTACTTGGTTAAAAATATGCATCGTCATCATCATCCTCAACACCATTTACACTGCCATCGATTTCTTGATCGCCTGATGCTCTGCTTTTCTCTCGTACTGTTCTTCCTGAAGCTTTTGATGACTTTGCCTTCTCCGCCTGCAACTCCATGGCTTTCTCTGATGGTTTCCTTTTTCTCTTTCCTCGTGTTTCACCCATTTCTTCTGCAATAGAGAGAGCCAAATGCATTAGTAAAGAAAACATCCAACTCTGTGGCATAACATAGAGACTAGACATTTATTCATAAAGACTTCGAGTGCATTTATTGTCACCTATATAGGGAAATCATAACTATGTTTTTCTTTCATATGAAGCTGTTAAAGATCTTTCTTACCTCCTAGTGGACTCGATGTATGGTCAGCCACATGTCCATTCTGACCAGCCTCTTCGGAAGCAGGAGATGCAGATATACGAGCTTCGATTAACTTTAACTCGTCTTGCTCCTCCTCGTTTGTATCTGGGATCGGTTCAGCTGGAAGGTAGCGGAGTTCCTCCACTGACATATCTGAATCACTGAAAGCATCCTTTTCCACTGTCTCTATGTCAACTTCTTCATCTTCATTAACACTTGATACTTTCACCTACACGCATACAACCACATATATTCAGGTAAACAGGTGACAGAGTAATCAACAGAGAATTCCTCTGCATCTATCTATTCAATTTCTCACCTTTCCTGTTTCAGGTATCAAATCAAACTCGTCTTCACGTTCCACATATTCTTCATTCTCCTCAAGCTCCTTGAAATCAGGAGCAAACGCACTCCAATTCTCTGTGTAATCTTTGGCCCAAATGTATACCAGACCAGTCAAGGAAACAGAGACGATTACCGGATGAACAGGATGCCAAGCAAGATCAATCAAGGCCTCTTTTGGACCTTCTAATATCTTCACGAGATGCCCTGCTCGATCCCATATGTAGATCTTATGTTCTCCTTTGCATGCAGAACCTCCAACGACCCACTCACCATCACCACTGAAACATGGCGCTTTCCAATGCATTTTGGTAACTAAATCTTGGAACTCCCTGAAGAGCGTTAAGCATTTCGATCCAACAGTCTTCATTTTCTCAACACCATCAACCCCATCTACGTTCTTACCCAAGTCCTCAAGTGAGCTAAGCACGTTTTTACCTGGGAGAAGATTCTCATATATCCTAATGGTGCGGTCGTGCGAATTCGTGAGAAGATACTGCCCATTCCTGCTAAACACAATGTTCTTCACCGCGGACCCACCAGACACAGGAACCAAAGCAAGAACCCGAACACTTTTATAATCAACTATAAGTATCTCCCCTTTAGCATTCCCTACGTAAACAAGATCCCCACACTTGTTAAAGCACGCCGCAGCAGGAGAGAAAGGAGGACCCGACTCAGAACATTTACTGCGTTGCTGAGGAGCCAAAACATCAGGCATCTCAGGCACAGACACAGGAAGCAGAGTCGTGCAACCAATCTCAAAGTCAACTATCATAGGAGCAGAAGAAAGCGGGCACGCTAAGCAAAGAGAAGGCGAGCTCAAGCCAGGGTTGAGACGAGCGTGCAAGGGAGTCTGCTGAAGAGTTGTCCGAGCGATCTTCTCTCCAGTGGAGACATCCCAGAGAGTCAACGACTTGTCTGCAGCTGAGACAAGCAAACGGTGGCCATACTTTGACCAGGAGACACTTGTGATCGCAGCAGCGCAATCGTTTTCACGAAGCTCTTTTGCAATGCCTCTGGTTTCGAAATCAAAGATGACACAGCCCCCATCCGCACATCCAGCTATCAACAATTACAAAGATACATAAAATCTTTATAACGAGACACAGAAAGCTAAAAGGAGAAAACTTTACCAGCGAGGAGAGAGCCACGGTGATTGAAAGCAACACACTTGATGACCCCATGCTCTAGATACTCTTCAATCACCTCTGGAAAGTCTCCTTGCAGTGGATCTACACACACACAGACACTCAGAAAGTGAATAAGTAGTTACAAGTGTTTGAGAAAGGAAGCAGGAACTGTGAATCGAGCTCACCTATGATCGGAGCATTCATATTCCTACGACGTCTTCAGAGGCCACCCCGAAATTAGGGTTTCTACGACGCAACAAAAAAACTTGAACGATTACAGCCAGTTAGGTTTATGAATGAATCTCTTTACTTGAATCCTCAGAATGTGATGTGCTTTGAAGTCGAGAAACGAAATCGGAGAATCAATGCGAAAGCTGGATTGGTGCCAGAGGGAGATCGAAGAAGCTCAAATCGATTTGCGAGGATGAACAAGGAAGAGAGAAGCGATTACCGTTGTTTAAAACTTTGTAACCGGTTAAAACACGGGTGGGCTTTACCTGGGCCATTGTTAAATAATATTGGGTCTAACTCCTTAAACTACTCTGTATTTAATTACTGTAGTTTAAATCTTATCTGACCACTTTTGCGGGATCGCCTCATGATTATTCTCAACAAAGATAGAACGTGACACGTGGCAGTAAATCATTTGCACAAAAATCAGATTTGGATAAGGGAGTGGATGATTTCACCACAAAACATATTAAAACACTATCCAACCATCTCACAAGCATTAACCGAGACCTAACGAGCGACATTGAACTATCAAAGCAAAGCAATGGCATCGATGACCATGACAGCCACATTCCTCCCTGCCATCGCCAAGCTTTCATCAACCACCGGCGGAAGAAGGCTCTCGGTGATCAGAGCCTCGACGAGCGAGAACACAACCAGCTTACAAGTCAAGGCCAAGGAGGAGCAGAGCAGCACCACAATGAGGAGGGATCTCATGTTCACTGCTGCAGCTGCGGCGGTCTGTTCCTTGGCTAAGGCAGCCATGGCGGATGATGAGGAGCCCAAGCGAGGGACAGAGGCGGCTAAGAAGAAGTACGCTCAAGTTTGTGTCACTATGCCAACGGCCAAGATCTGCCGCTACTGATTCAGCAATCCACCTCTCATCTCTCATCTCTCTCTATCTCTCTCTCAGTTAAGTTTGTTATGTAATCATATATTTGATCAAATATCTTGCTACTAGAATCATCGCTTTTTACCATTCAACAAAGCTTTACAAAAGTAATGCATAGTGCATACAAAATAGTGTTTCCGACAACTAGATTAAAACCAAACCCTTCTAGGTTAAAAGACCAAAGACTGATTCATAATGGAGTAGAAAGAACTAGACCTTTAGGTCTACTAAGTGACTAGCCTCGAGGTGAGATTATCTTCAAACACCTGCAAACGCAGACCAATGCCTCTCTCTTCCCAAGTGGCTCTGTCAAAAACCTTCCCAGTCTCGTCCTTAATAACGCATTCACCAGCTCCCATAATAACTGTATACCCTCTTAATGTCATCTGACCAACGCTCAACACATTTCTGTTTAACCGAGGAACGAAAAGCACATTCTTGACAATCTTCCTCACTCCCTTCGTTACAATTCTCACATCCCCTTTCCCTTCTGCCATGATAACCTTCCCATCCGCTAATCCAACCCTACCCCTGTATGTTCTGTCTAGACTCGTGAAAAACTTCAGATATGGAGTCATGTGATCCGATGCGTTGGTGTAAATCATCCACATATCCTCATCAAACGTGTAACCACCTGCACTTACCCCTAACATAAAATGTTCAGGTTTAGCGTTCTTTTGCTGACTCCTCCAGCTGCAGTCTCTTGCATAGTGCCCTCTTTCTCCACATTGATGGCACTGACCTCTGAATTTCCTTGCTCCTCCGTTTACGTTCCTTGCCATAACAGTCTTCTTGGTTGTGATTGTACTTCTTGCACAAACCACACCACATCTGCTCAGACTTGGCTTTCTTAAGGCTTACGTAGAAACCCTTCAACATGTTAGGCATAGTTTCCGGATGATCACCAAACAAATCAAGCATATTAATAAGAGTCATATCCTTTAGATTCATGATCTCCTCCAACAACGGAGCTACACCATCAACTGACCATGACAACGAACCTAACAGCTTCTTGATAACCTCATCGTCCGATCTCACGATACCTGAACGGCGTGACCGTTCAAGGAGATCAAGAACTCTTTCCAAGTAAACATCCATCGGTTCTCCTTCGTACATCCTAAGCTCCTCGAACTCGTTCTCTAACCTGCTCTTCTTCGTTACCTCTTTTGAGCAATATCCAGAGATCCTTGGCCGGAGCAACGGAGAAAGTGTTCCTGAAAGTCGAATCTGGGAGAGACGATTGCAGTATCTTGAGCGCTTTCATGTCTTTGATGGCCAGGTTTACCTGACTGTATATAAAGATCACACTTTCACTAGAAGCATACTTTGGAACTTAGAGAAATCAATTTGGTCAAGTTTGTTTTAATTTAGGTTGGTTGATTCGGTTAATTCTCTCCAGCAATTGGTCTGATGATGATTTTGAAAATTAATCATACGAATGCAACAAAACTTGACTACAAGCACTGCATCCTTAATTAGCCAACAGTTTTTTGAAAACAAACATTTAAGACCAAACCATCATAGGTAAAAAGACCAGACTAATCCATTCTGCAATAAAACGCAAACAACATGAAAAAAAAAAAAAAAAACATGAAAAAAAAAAAAACTAATATTTTTCTTCACCTTACGAGTCAAGTCTAGTCACTGTTTGTCCCCTCTCTTACCACCTTCTACCTATTTAACCTACGTAGCCAATCTCACCTGAACTAATTTGCTCGAGTAACTTAAGAGACTTGGCTCGTTGAAGCAGATACCAAAGCTCGTTGGCCGAAGCGACCTCGACTGTCTCTCTAAAAATCGATTCTGGTAGAGAAGTTTGCAGTAACTGGAGCGCTTTCATGTCTTTTCCCGCAAAATATCTCCATCTTGCGAGATCTTCGGTTCCAATCCTCGCCGCCAAGGTTGGAGTTTTCGATGGATCTGGTCATCTGGCGGTACACCGTTCTCAACGACGTCCCAAAGTCCTTGCTCCGCTAGTGTTTTCTTCACGATTTGAGCCCAGGTTTGGTAGTTCAGGTCATTGGAAACTGCGTCTTGTAACTTCGTCGACGGCGACGCCATAGGGTTGGGATTTGTTTTTTTTTTATGGGAGACAGCGAATAGTTTACCAACACCTTTGTATTTATATGACACTATACCCAAAAGGCCTAAACCGTGAAGCAATTCAATCAGCAAAATCAGGGAAATTTAAATCTGGAGTTCTCAAGTCTGGTCAGTCGTATATAAGATCATCTCTACCACAAGTATAATTTGGAATTTAGATAAATCAATTTTTTGGTCAAGTTTGGATTACTTTAGGTTGGTTGATTCGATTCAGTAAGCATCTCTAGCAATTGAGTTGGTGATGATTCTGAAAATTAACCAGAACAAGATACGAATGCAACAAAACTTAACTACAACCATTGCATCGTCAATTACATAATAGTTTTTTGAAAACAACATTCACACCAAGCCGTCCTAGTAATAGTTTTTTGAAAACAACATTCACACCAAGCCATTCCAGTACAATATTTATTCAAAAGACCTAAGGGGTAGTAAGATCACCTTCAATCACTTGGAAACGCAGAAAGTAACCTCTCTCTTCCGACATGGCTTCCCCAAACAGTTTCCTATTCGGACCCTTAATAGTAAACTTGAAAATCCCGTTGTCTCCTTGCATGATCGCTGAATAGCCAATCGACGTCAACTGAGGAACACTCAATACGTTTCTGTTGATCTCCGGAACAAAAAGCACGTTCTTGATCGTCTTCTTCTCCCCTTCCTCGGTCACAATCTTGACATTTCCTCTCCCTTCCGCCAAGATGAACGATCCGTCAGCCAGCCTCACCCGAGCCCTGTGCGTTCTGTCGAGAGTGGTGAAAAACTTGAGATACGGAGTCATGTGATTCGTGGTGCCGGTGTATATCATCCACATATCCTCATCATAACTGAAGTCTCCAACAGTCAACGCTAACAATTCATACTCAGCTACGACTTCTCTCTGATCATTACCACCACTTCCCGGTTTAGCTTGCGAATCAAACGAATCCTTCATCATCAGACCGATGGTTCTCCCTGGTAACGATCCAAACTGATGAACAAACTCGAGAAAATCGATAAGACTCGACTTCTTCAGATTGATGCGTTTCTTCATCAGCGAGGCTACACATTCGTACGACGCCGAGAGCGAGCCTAAGACCTTGGTGATAACCTCGTAATCGGATTTCTCGTTTTTCAGATCACGGAACTGTTCGACGGTATCCATGACTCTATCTAAGTACGAATCGAGCGTTTCTCCTTCGTTCATGCTAAGCTCCTCGAAATCTCTCTCTAACCTACGAAGCTTCGCTTCATCGTTACCTTTTTCGAGCAGATCCCAAAGCTCCTTGGCGGACGAAGCCGAGAGAGTGTTCCTGAAGGTGGGATCCGGGAGAGAGGATTGCATTATCTTGAGCGCTTTCATGTCTTTGATCGCGAGATCTCTCCATTTCGAAAGCTCTGGGGGTTGAATCGTCGCCGCGAGCTCTGGAATCTTCGATGGATCTGGGGGTACTCCGTTCTCAACGACGTCCCAGAGTCCTACCTCCGCTAGGGTTACCTTCACGATTGAGGACCAGGTTTCGTACTTGAGGTCGTCGTCGGAAACTGCGTCTTGTATCTTCGTCGCCGGCGCCATAGAGAGATTTGTTTTTGTTTGGGGGACAGCGATTAGTTTATTCGCTCGCACGAACACTTTCTATTTATATAATTATTAATTAGTGACACGATTACCCAAAACCCTAAAGTAGTTAAATATCTTCTGGTGTAGATATTTCGAGGGAATTATTTAGTAAAATACTAAAATTATAATTGCATCAATAAATTATATATATCAAGTTTTGTACACTCTTATAGTACTAAATAAAACTAAAAATGATATTTCATAAATTATTAATCTAATTAAAAATGACATTTTTCAAATACTTATCTAGTTTTAAATATTTAGAACTTTTAGTTTGTAAATTTAAATATTTGAAATTAGATAAGTATTTTGAGAATTGTCATTTTAAATTAGATTGAATAATTTATGAAATATCATTTTTAGTTTTTAAATTTAAATATTTAAAATTCGATAAGTATTTGAGAAATGTCATTTTTAATTAGATTGAATAATTTATGAAATATCATTTTTAGTTTTTAAATGTTAAAAACATCTATTTTGTGTGTGATTTTATTTAGTACTGCAAAAGTGTAAAAACTTGAAATATATAAATCATTGATCGATGCAATTATAATTTTACAAATAAAATTTGTATACAAAAATATTTTTCCCTTAAAATATACAAATCAAAATATAGATATTTTGAATCTAATAAGAAAACAATAGAAGTGTCGTAGCACAGTGGCAATTGAGGTTATATTATGTCCACGAAACCACGGTTTGATCCCCAGCAAACACAACTTTTTTTAAATTTCCTCTATTTCAAAACGACATCGTTTTCTCTAACATAACAGTTGACTAACGTGTTGTTAGTCAAGGTAGGTTTTCATGCTACGGATTGAAGTTTGAGTCGGAAATTTAAATAAATTCTTAGTTCAAATATGGTATTGCACTTATGATTTGTTTGAGTATAAAAATGCACGACACAAAATATTGGAGGGGAAAAATGCACTTTTCCCAATCAATATCTGGACCTTCACATCCGCCATCCTTGCTTCTGCAAGCCGTAGCTCCGATTCAAGGGTTTCCTTGTCAAGCTTCATGGCACAAGACGGATGAGTTTGTCAAGTAACTCCAGTTTTACGCTGATAGCCCTCACTTCACCCTCTGCTTCATTTTTGAGGACAATTGCATCCATTTGCTTCTTCTGCATATAGAGCATAGCCCTATAATGTGTTGGGATTCCAGTTTTGCCTTCTTGAAAGCCTTCTGAGGAGTTGATTCATAGTCATCTTCCAAAGGACGTTTAAGTTTCAAATCCTTGTTTCCTGCCATTTTTACGTGTTCTTTCTGCATATACAAAAAAAATTATCGATTTAAAATTAAAACATATGAAGAATTATCAAAATGCCTCGACTTGTAAAGGAATGCTAACATTAGAAACGATCATCTATAAAAAATACTTTCAGGACTCTCTAATATCATACATATCTAAACTCGGTTTAAAGTTATTTAAAATATTAACATGGAAAACCTACTTCAATAGAAAAAGATGTACGTTTTTAAGAACGACTAATTCTATCTATACTATCAAAATACAGTAGGAAAACTTACAGAATCGTAAGGTAGAGAGACGAAAATGCAGAAGAAGAGAGAAATTAGGATTTCTAGAGACTTTATCAATGAAGATGCTTATATATAAAACCAAATTAGAGTTATGTCGTTTTAGTTATAACGATTTCGTCTCTTTGTATTATTTTGTTTATGGGTCATGTAATCAATTTAAAATTTAGTTTTGGGCTAAGCCATGTTTTAAAAATATTACCAAAATTTAAAAGCTGATATTGTATTAATACGGAAATTTAGAATGTTAGAAATATATTGGAAAATTACTGAGGTATATTAATATGTAAATTAAAGTATTTTTCAATAGGGTCACCAAAATTATTATAAAAATACCATCATTATATACACGGGTAAGGTAAACAACCGATTAAGATACAATTTATATTTAATATTTATTTTGATATTTACAGGTTAAAATATATTTGTTGTGATCACATGCGAAGCTTTGGTCAATAATGATTACATTGGATATGACAAAATCTTAACTATAGGAAAACTAATTTATATTACCAAAGATAATTTAAATATTCTTTAATTATGTCACAAAAATAAGTCAAATAGATTTCAAAATTATCATCATTACATACATTGGTAAGCTAAACAGCATATTATAATACGTTTCCTATTAAAAATTATGAAAATTTAACTAATAACCAGGAAAATAAATGTACAGAAAATATAATAAAAATCTATACTATTTTATAATGAATAAATTTCTTTCAATCAATTTTTACGTTTCCAAAGCATCGAATCTTCTATAGATTACTGCTTCACCAACTACTGACAACTATATTATAATTGCTCCTAAACATGAAATTGTCCAATCTTTACCTAAAAAATGATCTATTAACAAAGCTTTCTAACTACACTTGCAAACTAAACTAATATTAAATGTAATCTATAACCTATATTTAACACAAAAGTAGACTAATAAAGCAAACTTGGAAAAAAAAGCAAGCATAATGCATCAAACAAAAATCACAAAAACAAAGTATAAAAAAATCATGTGGGATATGCAACAAAAATTAAATGAAACGATTAATGGAAAAGCAAAATAAGTTTAAATGTAGATCATAACATAATTTAAGTTAATCCAGTTGCAAAAACCGGAAATGAGTTCATAACTTGAGGCTGATTAAACACAAACATAAAATAGACCAAGTTTTTGAGATTCAGAAAGCCAAGGGGTTATTCATACTTATTTGGCTCACCCAGCTTGAACCAATCTATACGAGGAACCCTCACATGCGTAAGCTTGAGATCCTCTTCAAGCTTTGCCTTCTCTGACTTCAGAGTTTCCTAATGAATGAGTTCTTTAAGAACCTCCTGCTTTGCTTCAATCCGGCCAACTTAAATCTCTTCATCATGCTTTGCAACCAATGCCATTGTTTGATCCTTATATATCGCAAGGATCATCCTATAATGAGCTTCACTTGCCCTTTTCCCCATCATTTAAGCCTCCTGAGTTGTTCTGAAGTTCATGTCGTCTGCCATCTCACTTGTAAAATGTAATACACTTGAATTAGTCTAAATTGATTATATGATCACCCAAAATCACAAATCTATCTAAAATAATGTTCAAAAAGTATAAGAATAGAAAATAAACTTCCAACGAAAGAAGATCTAACCATATTCTTCATTATCTACTTATTTTGTTTTCATATAAGTCAATGATTTTATAACAAAAAAAAAGGATACAAAGGTTGGATCATTTTACAGTCTCAGAAATATATTAGACCTAATGTTCTAGAAAATTAATTAGCATAAAAAAATCACTTCAATTGAAATTGGATCTAGCTAACCATATTCATCACGATCTATTTATTTGTTTAGATATAAGACAATAATTTTATAACAAAATAACGGAAGTATACATTAGTTAGTAATATACAATCTCTCAAATCTATAAGACCTAATGTTCTTGAATATATAAACATAGAAAATAAACGTCAATAGAAGTAAGATCTAACTATGTTATAAATCTCAACTTGTATTCTCCGAAGAATAAAACAATAAGTCAACTTACAAAACTTCTTGATTTGGAGGACGGAAATGTAGAAGAAGATAGATACTAGGGTTTGTACAAATGGTATAATTGAAAAGTGAAGTATATAAATCAATTTATAGCCTTATATCGTTTCAGATGAATTATATTCGCGTATATGTTTTTGGGCCATAATTGATTCTTATATTCGTAAGAGAAGCCTAACGACAATATGTTGGGTTTTCTTGTTTGTCAAAATAAAATAAATCTGAGTAAGACTATTAAATAATATAACCAATATATAATAAAATGTAAAACAAACATAATATCAATCTTATTAATTCAGAAAATTCCAGACGGAAACATTATTCCGAAAACTCATAAAAACCAAATGTTCAAAATTAAATAAAAATGAGACTTAGTCTCCATCTTCTTCATCATATCCTTGTTTTGAGCAAACTTTTTTGGTGGTTAAGGATATGTCAGGTGCACCACTCAAACAGTTTGCGCTTAGTGAATGGCGTAGACATTACCTCGGTGTTAGCTTGAACATCATTGAGATGTAAAACACTCTATGACATTATAAAAATACACTAAGCATTGTTTAAGCATTCCATAGCTAAATGTGGATGGTGTACAAAATAACCTCTTCACACTTGTAATTGTCAAATCCTTTTCTGAGTAGGATTCTGTTTGAGTGACTCCATTGGTTAAGCATTCCATTATCTCTTTAAATATCCTACCAAATTTGCAAATCTTAGCTCCATAATCAATATGCTCCTTTTCAACATAGACACCTAAAGTAAAAGTCTTTCCTACAACTTGAGTAATGGCGTCAAGCAAATCATTAGGATCTTCAAGCTGATGGCAAATTGGAATTAGAAATAATGATTAAGAATACAAACGGGGCAGAAAATCCACTCAAAGGTATTTGGACTTGATAAGGTATGTTTTCATATGTACCTCATCAAACGATCCATTCAAAAGTTCTGTAGCAGATTCAGTAATCAATCACTTAGCCACCATGTCAAGAAGCATGAATTTTGACTCTACTGTATCATCCTTCACCATCAAATGAAATTTAAACATAAAAATAAGAACATTAAGAATTTTAAGAATTTTAAAACATATTCCTGAAAACAAAACCATTAAGTTGTATAAATGAGTAAACATCACTACAAGAAATTTGAGTTTTAATAGCATACCACGATAGCGTTTTTTTCGATTGTGCTATGGTTAACATACCTCCTACTTTTAGATAGCGTTTGTGAAAATGTAAACGCTATGTTTGATTGGTCCGGTTTTGAAACATAGTATACATAGCACTAGGCCTGGGCATCCGATCTTCAGGTCGGATTCGGATCGGGTCTTGTCGGGTCCGGGTCTTTCGAGTCCTGTAAATTTAGACCCATATAGGTATCTATAATTTTTCGGGTCGGTTCCGGGTCTAATCTTGTCGGGTCCGGGTCGGTTCAGGTCTATAATTAAAATACCCATAATTTCGGATTCGGGTAGGGTCGGGTCCGGGTCGGGTTTGGGTATTTAGGATCTAAAAAGGAGATGAAATACTCAAATTCCATCAAATTTAGTCAAAATTTGTCATACATATCTGAAATTTTACAAAATAACTTAAACTAAACTATTAATAATTAAGATGAAACATTTTTAACTCTATATTTTACATTTAAAACTTCATGTTACTTAAAAATGTTACAAAAATAATAACAAAGATTGTTAATAAAAATATATTTTCAAGTTTTTAAGTCGGGTTTGAATCAGTTCTTATCGGTTCGGGTCTATTCGGGTTCGGTTCTTTTCGGACCCGGGTCTATTCGGGTCGGTTCTTTTCAGGTCCGGGTCTATTCGGGTAGAAATCTTTTTGACCCAATAGGTACTTGTAAATTATCGGTTCGGTTTCGTGTCGGGTATTTTCGGGTCGGTTCCGGTTTGGATTTTCGGATCTAGGTTAAAATGCCCCGACCTACATAGCACTTTCAGTTTTGAAACGCTATGTATAATTAAAGCGGGAAAATAATTAATTTTCCCTCCATATTTGTTTCATTTTCCCTCTCACTCTATTTTACTTGCCGTCAAAACCCCTAAACCCTAAACCCTATCCATGCCTTAAAACCTAAACTTTAAACATAACCACAAAACTATAAATAAAAAACTTAAAACTAATTTTTTTAGTTCAAATCTTAATTTTAACTTCAAACCTTAAATATAAACTCAAATATAATATTTAATCTTAAATCAATATCCCAAACCTTTGACCCTAAAACCTTATACTCAAACCTTTATTCAAATCTTAATTTCAAATCCAAGTTTTAACAAAATAAAAAACTAAGATAATACTTATAAAAAATATAATCTTTTCAAATTTACTTTTTCAAACGTTAAATATAACCTTCAAACCCTATACATAGTTGACAAAAAAACCCTATACATAGACCTTCATTCTAAAATCTTATACTTTAAATCTAAAATTTCAATATTTTCTATCATTAACTTAAATGTAAATGACAACTAAAATTTATGTAAATAAAATTAGTTAGTTTCGTAAACTCCAAATTCTAAACCTTGATTTATAGTTTCATTTCTAAACCTTAAACTCTATTTCATATATCCAAATATCAAAAACCAAAGTTTAATTTTAATTTTTTTAAAAATTGTGAATTCTAAAATTTAGATGTTTTCTCAAAATTATTATTTTCGAAATTATACCATAAATATTTTATATATTAATACACAAAATAAAATAGAAAACAATGGTGTTAAAAATAGGAAACAAATATAAAAATCTTATTGGACAACATAAAGTGACCTATCACATACAAGGGTGAGGATCATGGTTTGTATAATCACAACCACCGATTAATTTTTTTAAACGGTCCAGATTCAGCCTACTTTTTTCTCCCTCCCTCTTGTTTCCAGATTCACAATATTTTCGAAGGGTCACTCACAAATGTCATCTTCTCGCTCTCATATCTCCATTTTCTTGAAGTCACATACTACTCATCACCACCAAACCTCATCGTCCATCATCTAGCACTACAGATCCATGTATATAATCATCACCTCTTTTCCACCTCTCTCTCTCTCTCTCTCTCTCTCTCTCTCTCTCTCATCCAGTTTTTTGTTCTTGGTAAAGGAACCTGGAGGAGAAACGCGAAGAGAAAGGTTGATGACTTGGCAGAAGAAGAATCTGCTGTCTCAGGCCTTCACACCACAAGCTCAAAGTTGGAAAAAGAAGTTCTGATGAGGAGGTCACGAGGAACAAAGTTATGGTGGGGCGCATGATTGGAGAAACAAGATGACAATGTTCAGATTTAGGTTTAATTTTTTTTTTGGTTTAGTTTGTTGATTTCGATGAGAGCCTCTGCGGCGGAGGAGGCGGTGCGAGGAATAGGGTCGATTTTTCTTTAGGTTTAGTGTTTTAAAAAATTTAGTTTCTAAAAATGGTTTATTCTGTAAACTTGTTTATTTTTATAAACCAAAATTATTTGTAACCAAAATTTTAATAATAAACCACATTAATCACTTAACCAATTTTTAGGGTTAAATACAAAATTAAGAATTTTAAAACTTATTTTATTATAATTTTTTTAATTAAAATTGAAGGTTATTTAATATATATATATATATATATTTTTTAAATTAATAGGGTAATAACCATTTGTAAATTTTCAAGACCATATTTTCCTTGCAAATTTGCAAGAGATTTAAATTCATTGCAAATTTGCGAGAGAAATATTTCGCTTGCAAATTTGCGAGGAACTTAAATCCCATGCAAATTTGCGAGGGATTTGCGAGAGGGATTTGCGAGTAATTCTGATTTGCGAGACCGGATTAGGTTTAGGATAAAGCGGTTTAAAACCAAACCATTAAAACGGTTTAACAGAAAAGACGCAGTTTCAAACAGGAATGACCCGAAAAGTGCTAAAACGACGCAATATCAAACAGGAAAATAATCGCATACCGGATTAGATTGTCAAAAACATGATTCAATGCCAAACCAATAAAACGGTTAAAGTGAAAACAGCGCGGAAGATCGAAATTACCCTTAATGAAAGAGAATGAATGGCTAAACCCGTAAGGGCAATTAGAGTAAAAAATCCGAAGTGTAACATGTTTTAATAGTATAGATGTTAAACTAAAATTAAGAAATGACATGGCATTGTAAGTATTTCCAAAACCAATGGCAGAATCCTAAAATCCTACAAGAGATTCTGTTTTAATAATATAGATAAATAACTTTTTATCAAGAGCTTGATTTATAACGACTTTTTACTGAATCGGTCATTTGATCAAGTCATAGAAATTTTTGATAGTAAGAAATAGAAATTAGTGTATGTTTTCCACCTTCTTGCTCATTTGAGATTGCTATTTAAGGACCTCAAAACATACAACTTTTTCCCAACATTAAATTGTTTCACATTTCTCAACAGAAAATATTTTATTCTGAGGCTAATTATCACGAGTGCTACTAATTAATCCCTAAGATGAAGTTAATTCCATTGATGTGCATCGTCTTGGTCATAATGTTAACATCATTCCCTGCTACGATCAAGGGTGATGATTGCCATAAAACTATTCAGTCCTGCCTGCGCCTAGAGCCTAAAGATAACAAGTGGAAGACAATATGTTGTCCAATTTGGAAGGGACCTACACCACCAGAATTTTTAGCATGCTTATGTCGTGTAAGGGAAAATCCATTTGACAATAATCTTCTTAAACGAGTTTTAAGAGCTTGTGAATTAGGAAATAAAGACATCAAGTGTTAACGATGCGAGCATAAAATAGTCAAACCACCAATAATCGTCAAACCAAACTTGAGATTTATTAGGTACTAAGTAGGATCCGCGCCTTGCACGGAGTAAGTTATAATGACCATTATATTTGCTGTTTATAAACATTAGTGTTCTAAAATCTGGCAAAAAAAAACATTAGTGTTATGCTATGACTGATTTTCTTTCTTTCAAGGTCTTATTATTTGAAAGACAGCGGTTATGGATGCGGTTCTGGGAATTTAAAAATGTAGGTGGTTGATTATGAGATACTTAACAGTTTAAGAATAAATTACTAATATTAACACATTATAAAAAAATATTAAAAACATATCATTATGATAAAAAAAATAATTACTAATAATAAAGTTAATAATATTATAATGTTTATTTATTTATATTTTTAATTTATATGAAATTTAATTTTTGATGTCAAAGAGTTATAATTTTAATATATTAAAACTATTAAAATATTATCTTGTTTCGTTTAGATATGTATACATATATATATCTTAACGTTTAAAAATTATAGTGGATATTCTTGGTTTAAACTTTTACAAAATAAAATATGTTATAGTTTTTGAATTTAAATTTAAAAATAAAATTTATAATTATTTTTATTTATAATATTTTGATTTTAATATTTTAATTATAATTTTAAAATATTTTATATTTATATTTACAATTATTTATTCAATCACAACTGCATGTAACGGCAAACATTAAAGGAAATCAGCTTTTAATTTTAATTTTAAGAGATTTAAAATGGTTTCAAGTGATTTAAAGATTTTTGAGATTGTTATAAAATACCAATAATCACAATAAACCGCAAAATTTTCATTTGTGGATGGAAACAGTGAAACCAGTCAAATCCTAAATTGTTAAGCAACAAATCCTTTGCATTGTGCACTAAAGTATATTACTTGGATCATCGTTATGGCTTAGAAATTATTAAGAAAGACCAATGAATTAGTAGTATTCCTCTTTAAAACATTATAGTTCGATAAACCTATGAACTCCGAACCATTTATATATTCCACGGCATATAATTTTTAATCTTTTTGGTAAGCCTATATGTGAAGTACTATGATCTTAGATACTCTCTGTAGTTTTCATCTACTTTGGATATCATATGTTGTGAGTATTTCTTTTGCAGTGTGTAGTGTTTTTTTTTAAACATCAATAAGCCAATTTATCATTACTGAGGTTGCGATGAACATCAATAATTAAAAAAAAAAAAAAGAAAACGAACATCAATAAGCCAATATTTTGTTCGCATAAAAGAGTTAAAAATCAAAACAAATCAAACATGACATTACAACCGGTTACAAAGCTCTTTTGATTGACAAAGCCGGTTAAGAAATTGAGCACTATGTCAACGAATTGGAAAATTATTAAAACCGTAAATGTAAATGTGATTGTTAATAAGAAATGATACATTACTCCCTCTGTCCCATTTTATGTGGTTTTTAAGAGTTTTTATTTTATCCCAAAATAATTGATGTTCTCTTTAATCTAAAGAAAATTAAATGTCAATTTAAATTTCTGACCAATTACAAAATACTGTATCTTTTTTTAATTGGTTGAACTAATTTTATTAAATGTTATTTTTATGCAATCAAGATAAATTACATAAAACTTTGTATTTTCTTAATCCTTGTGAAAAAACTTTAAAAACCACATAAAATGAGACAGAGAGAGTATTGTCCTATTACGGTTCAATGTCATATCAATTAAATGTTATCAATCCATTAATTAAATGTTATTATTTGATTAGGAAAAATATATAATAGGTACCAATGGCAATAGTTGTAAATATCCTAGTAATTAAAGATCTATTACTTAATTGAATGAAGAGGATTGTGAGCTTTACACATCAGCTATAATGGCAATATTGTTATTAATTTACTTAACAAAGGTTTATTATTAAAAATGCTTTTTGATTAATAAGTAAGGGATAGTATTTATCTGGGTATTCCTTAATTTATTTCATTTTAGTTAAGTTCATGTTCATATTCAATAAGGAGATATAATTTTATATCGTTTATGTTCATGCTCTTATGAATTACGATTCCATGTTTTTTTTGTTTCTATGTATTTTATTATATGTAGAAATAAAAAATTGAAAAAGTTATAGTCTAACTCTAAAATAACCACTTGCAGCTTTTGCTTAAATAGTTTGGTGCAAAGAAAAGTTCATTTCCTCTTGAAGAAACCCTAGCCGCCATCGTTATCTGCTCCGGCTCGGCGTCCATCTTGCCGGTGCCGGAGGCTTAGCCCTCTTCCCTCTTCCTCATTTTTCTTTTTGCTCTCCTCTATACTTCCTGATCCCCATCCGATATGCTCGCTACTCTGTTTTTCGCCGGGAACCTAACGTCAGAGATCTGCTCGCGAGGATCAAAGGCCTTCAGTCACCAACGGACATGGAGCAGCAGCGAGGTGGAAGGAGCAGGGGGTGTTGAGAGAGTCGGCGTTAAGGGTTGACGGCTCGTCTGGATCTATTTTCCCTTTCAGATCTATGGCGGTGCTTTCGTGACGACGGCGCGTGTTTAGTTTGGGAGCCTCCTCCATCCTGGACCTTCCGCTTCCTATAGCGGTGAGGTTTTAAAGGAATGGAACTTTGGTCAGAGACGTTTTTGTGCTCTGATAGGGTATGAGTGTTTCTCTAGACCTGGTTTGGGAAAGATTCCGGTGGTCATGCCTTCGGAGACGCGTGCAGGAGAGCTTGGTTGGTGTGTGTCGATAGAGAACCCCTGAAGACGGCGCGTGTAGTTCAACTGACTGAAGCTGGAATCTGAGTCGTCTATGGCTCGATTCTGTTCAGAAGATTGGTCTCTCTCTCTCTCTGGTTCCTCCAATTACGGTGTCAACACTTCACCCCTCGTTGTAAAACCACAGTGTGGCAAACCAACAGGAGCAAGTTCTCTTTTCTAGTGCGGTTACTAGCTTGTATTCACCTTATGGTGTTGGTGGATGACTTGAGTTTGTTTGCCGGTTCTCGGTGATATCATATGGCAGGCTCTCACATCTCAAGAGTTGTCAGCTGGAGGCGTGGAGCTTTGATAAACCATATGGTGGAGTTTCAATATCCAGCACCGGTCTGGCCCTGGTGCTAACCGGTGGTTGAGCTCTTCACTCTTGTCTAATGTGAGCTCGGTTGAAGTGAAGACACGGCTGCCACCAAAACCCGAGTTTTGGTTCCACAGTTCCCTTTGTGCCTAAGTTCAGAGACAATGACCTCCTTTGGATGAGATTTCACTCAGGATAATGCACCCCGTTGTTGTTGCTAATGGGCCAGGTACCTCATTCAAAATTTACGGAGCTCAAAGCGTGGAGTTAATTGGAAGTCTCGAGTGGACACTTGATTCCTCGGGTTGAAGTCCTCTTCTGTAACGAACGGCATAGAACTCTGGATCCCTTGCAAGATGAAAAGCCTGAGCTCTCAGAATTCTGGAAGTCCTGTAGGAGAAATTTCACCAGTCTGGTGTTGTTGCGGTTGATCTTGCGCTCCATTCTGACTTTGTGGTACCAACAGCTCTGAACTTCAAAATGAGCTCTCTGCTAGGATTCTTTGGATGGACGAACTTTGTATTCTTGCCTTTAGTGGTAGAATTAGTTTGGTGTAAGGGACGGTTCATTTCGGGTCTTGGAATGGATTCGTTCTCGTATGTGGTCAAAGAGTACAACGAAGTTTGATTGGGTAGCGTAGGATCCATCTATGTGTTCCTAGATGATACTAGATCACTTCGTTGTCTTTGTGGTTGAAATCTCTAGAGGTCCAAATCCCATTGTAATCTCAAATATTGGATAATGAAAGTTGAAGTTGAGCCAAAAAAAAAACTCTAAAATAACCAAGATTTGTAATAAGAATTTTCATTCTATCTACTTAGGCTCTTCTTCCTATTTTCCATGCTGATCCAATATTATTGTTTCTTCCTCTTAATTAAGATTATCAATTTTCACCTTCCAGAACTTTGGAAACAGACCTCAACAAGTTCATACAAACAGATATATCGTTTAGAGTAAAAAAAAGAAATTAGTGTACGTTTTTTAAAATAATATAAATTTATAAACTGAGCTATTATATTTAAAAACGAATAACGACATCAGTTAGCATTGTCAAGAATATACGAAAGTATGGATTCTACAAAAGATTATGTAAATGGATTAGGGGTTGCGTCGTTATCCATTAGAAATTGTTCAAATTCAGGGATTCGTCGAAAGAAAACTTCATTTCTATGATGAAATGTTCAGATCATGGGATTAGATAGAAGAAATGACTTGATTTACGTAGTTAACATTAATAACATTTTTCAGTTCGTAACATTTCATTCTCAATACATTTGATCCAAGAATAAATTCAGAAAGAGGGTTCAAGGTTTAAGTTATGTGGTTTTAGTCGACGTCATGTCATTTGCATTAAGGGATTGGAACTCTAACCGTATTGACATTTCAAATCAGGGAATAAATAATCGTAGACCGGATTAGGTAAAGGATAAAGCGGTTTAAAACCAAACCATTAAAACGGTTTAACAAAAACGTTGCAGTTTCAAACAGGATGGCCCGAAAAGTTCTAAAACGACACCATATCAAACAGGGAAATAATCGCATACCGGATTAGAATTACCGAAAACGCGGTTCAATGCTAAACCAATAAAATGGTTAAAGTGAAAACTGCGCGAAAGGTCAAAACTACCCTTAATGAAAGAGAATGAATGGCTAAACCTATAGGGGAAATTAGAGTAAAAAATCTGAAATGTAACTTGTTTTAATAGTATAGATGTTAAACTAAAATTTAGAAATGGCATGGAATTGTAAATATCTCCAAAACCAATGGCAGTATCCTAAAATCCTACAAGAGATTATGTTTTTAATAGTATAGATAAATAACTTTTCATCAAGAGCTCGATTTATAACGATTTCCTATTGAATCGGTGACTTCCTATTGAATCGGTCATTTGATCAAGTCATATAAATTTTTGACAGTAAGAAATAGAAATTAGTGTACGTTTTCCACCTTCTTGCTCATTTGAGATTGCTATTTAAAGACCTCAAAACATACATCTTTTTCCCAACATTAAATTGTTTCACATTTCTCAACAGAAAATATTTTATTCTGAGGCTAATTATCACGAGCGCTACTAATTAATCCCTAAAATGAAGTTAATTCCATTGATGTTCATCGTCTTTGTCATGATGTTAACATCATTCCCTGCTACGATCAAGGGTGATGATTGCGATAAAACTGTTCAGTCCTGCCTGCGCCTAGAGCCTAAAGATAACAAGTGGAAGACAATATGTTGTCCAATTTGGAAGGGGCCTATACCACAAGAATTTTTAGCATGTTTATGTAGTATAAGGAAAAATCCATTTGACAATAATCTTCTTAACCGAGTTTTAAGAGCTTGTGAATTAGGAAATAAAGACATCAAGTGTTAACGATGCGAGCATAAAATAGTCAACCCATCAATGATCGTCAAACCAAACTTGAGATTTATTAGGTATAGTAATTATCTGGGTATTTCTTAATTTGTTTCATTTTAGTTAAGTTCTTGTTCAATAAGGAGATATAATTTTATATCGTCTATGTTCATGCTCTTATGAATTACGATTCCATGTTCTTGTTTTTTTTTCTATGTATTTTATTTTATGTAGAAGTAAAAAATCGGAAAAGTTATAGCCTACTCTAAAATAACCAAGATTTGTAATAAGAATTTTCATTCTATCTACTTAGGCTCTTTTTCCTCAGTTCCATGCTGATCCAATATTATTGTTTCTTCCTCTTAATTGAGATTATCAACTTTCACCTTCCAGAACTTTGAAAACAGACCTCAACAATTTCATACAAACAGATATATCGTCTACATTTATGTTACCCCTCTAATTCTCTAATTTAGTGTAATTAGTTTTTGAGTGTTAAAAAAAATGTAATTAGTTTTTGATTTTTCATTTCAACATGGTCATTTCTTCAGCCACATTCATTTAAGCAGCACTAGAGTTTGACCCGCCCTTTCAAAGGGCGGGCAAGATTTTATTTTTGTCATCATCTTATGTATTGATCTTCCTCGTTTCTTAAATGTTTGAAATTAGTTTAGTCAACAAATTTATTAACCCGTCTTTTTGTTCACCAATATGTTTAAATATAATGTTTGGTTTTCGATTTTTGTTTTAGGTTGTCTTTCTTTTTGGATTTCGGTTTCAGTCTGATTATAGTTTTTTCTTTTTTTGGTTCGAGAGATATATAAACCGTTCAGTTATTTATGAAATAACTTAATATAATTATACTTGTGTTTACCTGACCCGGATCTATGGGATTAGTTTTTTTCCAAAAATTTATTTACTGAAAATTAGAAATTTCATACATGTATTTTTATTAAAAAATGTTTTTATAGATACCTAAATTAAAATTAATAAATATAATTTTTTGAAAGTAAGATAATTCATTTATAAAATCCGTCATTATTTACTTATATTTAAAACTGTAAATTATAGTAATTTTTTTTTAATTTTTATATTGGTCAAAATTTATTTTATTATTATATAAATAAAACATCTTCATTCAACCCGTATCATACTATATCGAATTATTTTTAATACTCAAATTTAAATATGCAATTATTTATTATTTTATATATATTACTTTAATATTTTATTTTAATACGTTGAAGTATGTGGTAAAATTCATGAATGTATGTTATTCTTTAATTTTATGATTTATAAAATATTTAATAAATGAATTAAGTTACTTTATATTTATTAATTGATGTATTAATTTAATTATGAATATAAATATTATGGGAATATTATTTCTTATTCTATTATGAAAGAATTATTATTCGTTAATAATTTATTTAATATTAATTACGAATTTTATTATTTAAAAATAAATATTAAAAAATAATTTATGTTTACATCTTAAATAAAAAGATATTATAATATATTTTTATAATAAAATCTTAGAAAAGGATACTTGGCAATATCTTTTTAGATATATTATTTTGAAAATATTATTAAGTTAGTTGTAAGAGAAAAAATAGGAGGTTAAATTAATTCTATTTTACAAATCTTGAAATATTAATAGATAATTGTTAGATTATAAAAACATTATATGATAATAAATAATGGAATTATTTTAGTTGGACTGTTATGACTTTTTTGATAGTCCAAAACATAGTCGATAAAAAGTTCTCCTGTTTTAATAGTATTGATTAGGGACATAACCAGGTTTCCTCATCTCATCTTCTAGGAAAAGGGTATTTTTTGACCTCAACATTTCGCATCGTGTCTTTTTATACCTAAATAAATCATGAGTGCAAAATCATATCTGAACTAAGAATTTATTTAAATTTGCGGTCCAAACTTTAATCCGTAGCATGAAAGCCTACCTTGACTTATAGCTTAGTCAACAGTTATGTCAACTAAAACGACGTCATTTTGATTTGGAGGAAATTTTTAAAAAAAACTTACATTTGCTGGGAATCGGACTATGGTCCCATGGACATAATACAATTTCATTTGCCACTGGGCTACTTAACACTTCTTTTGTTTTATTATCAGATTTAAAATATCTATATTTTTATTTGTATATTTTAAGGAAAAAATATTTTTATTTACAAATTTTATTTAGTAAATTTATAACTGCATCAATAATTTATATATTTCATGTTTTTAAGTTTTAAAAACTAAAAATGATAGATGTTTTTAAAATTTAAAATAGATTTTTTAAAAATTTAAAAAATAAAAATGACATTATGTAAAGACACAATAGATGTTTTCAAAATTAAAAAAAAAAAAAAAAATTATATTTCGTAAATTATTCAATCTAATTTAAAAATGACATTTCTCAAATACATATCTAATTTTAAATATTTAAATTTAAAAATTAAAATGATATTTCATAATTATCCAATCTAATTTAAAATTACATTTCTCAACTACTTATATAATTTTAAGTACTTGATAAATTTCAGTTTTAATTAGATTAATAATTTATAAAATATCATTTTAGTTTTATTTAGTACTGTAAGAGTGTAAAAAAACTTTAAGAGTGTAAAAAAACTTGAAATATATAATTTATTGATGCAATTATAATTTGTACTAAATAAAATTGTAAACAAAATTATTTTTCCCTTAGAATATACAAATCAAAATATAGATACTTTGAATATAATAAGAGAACAATAGATGTGTTGAGTACAATGGTAAGTGAGATTGTATTATGTCCGCGGGACCACGGTACGATGCCCAGCAAATGTAACTTTTAAAAATAATTCTCCATTTGAAAACGACATTGTTTTAGTTTACATAATGGTTAACTAACGTGTTGTTAGTCAAGGTAGGTATTTATGTTGGGGTCGAAAAATTCCCTATTCCCATATTTCGATGTTGTCCAAAAGAAAAGAAAAATCTTGGTTATCGATTCGGTTTGATGCAATTGAAGAGTATCGGTCAAGTGTTCGGCTCGGTTACAGATGCGTCGTAAATCTGGGTGGTGCACAATTTTTTTTGAATCGCGGGATGTGAGTCAGACTAAGGGGAAATAAAATCTGGGTCAATTTCTATGGGTTGATCCGGTTAAGTGAACGAACAAGAATGGTTTTTGGAATTAATACCAAGCCATAGTTCTAAGTTAGATTTAGTCTGAATTGTAAAAACTCTTTTAATTTTTATTGAAATTTTTTAACTTTCAAATATATTTTATTGGAACTATTTAAGAGCTCTTAGATAAAAAAAAAAAACATAAAATTGAAATCTTATATTTCAAATAGAATTCCGGAGAGGAGTGATTTGTGATTTAATTAAGATTGTAAAACTTTCATAACTCATCTAAAATTATCTAAAAACTCAATGAAAATCAAATTATTCTTAAAAAAACTCAAATGATAATTCAATAGAACCCATTGAACTAGTAGAATCCAAATTTAAACGAAGAGAAAATAAAATCACACAATGAGAACTAAAAAAAGGAACCACAAACGCCCACCTTAATAGTCAAGTCTTGTACCAAACTGAAGCAGGAAGCTAATTAAGAGGTGTGCGGTTACCTTTGATCACCTCCAAACGCAGAGCCATGTCTTTCCCGTCCCACGTAGTATCCCCATACACTGCACCAGTCTCATCACTAATAATGCACTCACCTCCTCCTCCCTCTCTGAACGAACAGCCGTATGTTTGCATCTGACTAAGACTCAGCACGTTTCTCATCATCTCCGGAACGAAAAGCACATTCTCGACCGTCTTCTTCTTCTTCCCTCCCTTCATCACAATCTCTACATCTCCTTTTCCTTCTGCCTTGAGAACCGTTCCGTCCTTCAGCCCGACCCTCCCTTTGTGTGTCCTGTCTAGAGCCGTGAAAACATTCTCATATGGAGTCATATGGATCGTGGAGAAGCAAGAGACCATCCACACGTCCTCGTCATAAACCAAATCAGTTTTACTTATCACAGCAGCCATCACATAGTCCACAACGATCTCTTCTTCCTGAAGACCTTCGACCACGTTCAAACGCAGAGCTGGTCCTCTCTCCCACACACTATCCCCAAACACCGCTCGGGTCCGGTCGAAAAAAATGCACGTGCCTGGTCTCGATTCTACATCATAGCCTCTCATTATCATCACATCGATACTCAAAACGTTTCTGCACAGCTCCGGAACGAAAAGCACGTCCTTCATCGTCTTCTTCTTCCCTTCCTTCATCATAATCTTCACGTGTCCTCTGCCTTCGACCCTGAGAAACGTTCCGTCCGCTAACCTGACCTTGCCTTTGTGTGTTCTGTCCAAAACACAGAAGTACTTCTCGTACGGAGTCATATGTTTCGGTGTACCTTTGGCGCAGACCAGCCACACATCCTCGTCGTAACTGAGCTTGTTATCCAAACCTTCCTCTACTAACATCAAGTACTCGATTCCCTCCTCCTCTAACCTACTTTGCGTCGTCGCTTGTTCGTTACTCTTTTTCAGCATGTCCCAAACTTCTTTGGATGAAGAAGCGGAGAGAGTCTTCTTGAAAGCGGAATCAGTGAGAGAAGATTGCAATACCTGGAGGGCGTTCATGTCTTTCACCACGAGATCTCTCCACTGAGAGAGTTCTTGGGCTTGAAGCGTCGCCGCAAGCTCTGGAATCTTCGATGGATCCGGTGGGACTCCGTTTTCGACGACGTCCCAAAGTCCTTGCTCGGTTAGAGTCGCTTTTGTCGCTGGAGCCCAGGTTTCAAAGTCCAAGTCGTTGTCGGAGAAACTCGCTGTCGCCATAGCTGTAACCGTTAGGGTTTTTATAGAATTTTTTTTGGTGGTTCTCTCTTGGGAGAAAGAGGAAGCGAATAAACTTATATAACCCTCACACGGACGTTTATATAGTGACACTTTATGTAACCGTAACTGTAAGCCCTAAATTAATTTTGAAATAACCAAATGAAACGTTTCAAATTTCGAGACGGTGTTGATTTGATTTAAACTGACCGCGTTTTCAAAATATTTTTCATTTGACTATATTCATGTATTTGAAAGAAATTCAACTTTTTATATGTTTGTGTGAATCTTCATATAAATTTTGCATCGATATTTTCACTTGTGCCTACTTTTATAGATATTTTTTTATGTTGATTTGTGATCACACTTTTTTTAATTATTTCCTTATTACTACAAATATTATATTTTCTAATGGATTACCTAACTATAAAAATTACTATCGTTAAATTTTATTATTAAACAGTGATAATTTTATGTTTACCAAAATAATGAAACTTGGAAATATATTGTTGTCGTTTGAAATCACCGTTTTTATTTTCAAAATATTCTCCAAAGGTATAGAATGTAATATTTGTCAGTGTAAGTCGCGTGAACTTTTTTTTTTTTGCTAAAAAGTCGCGTGAACTTATAGTTGGTAATATATTGTTGTTGTTTAAATTTAAAATTACCGTTTTTATTTTCAGAATATTCTCCAAAGATATAGAATGTAATATTTGCTGGTGTAAGTTGTGTGAACTTATAGTTGGTAATATATCGTTGTAGTCTAAAATTATTGTTTTTATTTTTAGAATATTCTCCAAAGTATAGGATGTAATACTGTTAGTGAAACCAATGGAAGTCCTAAAAAGTGATCTACAAACTCAATGAAAATCAAATTGTTCCAAATCAGCTCAAATGATAATTAAATAGATCCATCGAACTAGAAGAATCCGAATTTAGGGGGTGATTGGTAAGGACTGTAGCTTTATGTTTTTTGCTGTAATATTTAATCTGTAGATTTATTTGCTGTAGCTTTGGTTGCTGTAGCTTTGTAAAGCACTTATTTTTTGCTCTAGAAATAAAGCTTTCTATAGCCATATTTCAATTTTGTAGAGATTTTTTTGCTGTGAGAATTTTTAGGAAAGAAAAGCTTGATTGGTTGACATATATGTCTCTCAACCAGATTTTGGATTTCTAGAGCAACTAAAAAAAAAGAACAGCATCGTCCACCTTACTAGTAAAGTCTTGCACCAAAGTGAAAAGCATGAAGCTAATTAAGAAGTGAGATTACACTTTTAATCACCTCCAAACGCAGAGCCATGCGTCTTTCACATCCCTTCTTTCTTATCTATACCACCTTCAATCACGTTCAAACGCAGAGCTGGTCCTCTCCTCTCATCGCCCCAAACAGTATCCCCAAACTCTGCCCCGGTTCGATCAACAAAAACAGCTTTGTCTGGTTTCGATGCTATCGTATAGCCTCTCGCTATCATCAGATCAAGACTCAACACGTTTCTGTCTAACTCGGGAACAAAAGTCACATTCTTCATCGTTTTCTTCTTCCCATCCTTCATCATGATCTTCACTTCTCCTCTCCCTTCGATCCTAAGATGTTTTCCGTCTGGTGACCCAAGCTTACCTTTCTGTGTTTTGTCCAAAACAGTGAAGTACTTCTCATACGGAGTCATATGATTAGTGGTACCATTGGCGTAGATCATCCACATGTCCTCGCTGAACTTGTCCACACCTTCCACTTTTTCCTCCTCCCTACTTTGCGTCGCTTGTTCGTTATTCACTTTGAGCAGATCCCAAACTTCTTTGGCCGAAGAAGCAGAGAGAGTCTTCTTGAAAACAGAATCAGTGAGAGAAGATTGCAATACCTGAAGCGCTTTCGTGTCTTTTACCTTGAGATCTCTCCATTGGGAGAGTTCTTGGGCTTGAAGCGTGGCATATAACTCTGGAATCTTCGACGGATCCGGCGGGACTCCGTTTTCGACGACGTCCCATAGTCCTTGCTCGGTTAGGGTCGCTTTCGTCGATGGAGCCCATGTTTCATAGTCCAAGTCGTCATCGGAGAAACTCGCTGCCGCCATAGCCGTAACGGTTAGGGTTTCTTTAAAACTTTTTTTTTTCTCTTGGAGAAAGAGGAAGCGAATAAACTTATATATAGCCCCTCACACGAACAGTTTCCTAATTTTTTTGTATAGACACTTTACATAACCGTAACCCCTATATTAATTTTGAAATAATTAACCAATTTAAAATTCGAAACGGTGGTTTACTTTAATGCATTTGCAAGAATTTGGTCAAGATTTGATTTAAATAATATTTTTGAACTTGCTGATTCAGAGTTTTCTCAGTCTCCATCTTTTGTTTTCAAAAGACCAACCCATCTTCTTATTAGCAAATATTTAATGGTAGAGATTTCTGTCATACATGTATATTAACTCTAATTAATGTTCGATTTGCAAAACTTATGAACCATTTTTTCTCATCTAAATGGTGGAAACAATCATCTTACAGTTTCATCCCGTTACCACCTCAAAGCCGGCGAAATAATCATATTTCTTTAGATGTAACTCTGATAAGCATCATCGTTAAAATTACTTGTGATGATAATAACGTTTGAAACAGTATTTTTTTTTTTTGGAAATTTGCTTTCATAGTAGCAATAATAGCTAAGACTAATGGTATCTTTCATTATTTGATGGTTGCGAATAACTCGAGTGAAACACACCAAACTCATATCCCAACAAAAACAAAGCACATATACATTAACATCAACGCTCGATTTGCAAACTAAACTTATCATCCCTTTTTCTCATCTAATGGTGGAAACAATCATCTTATAACCAATACTTTACTTTATTTACCAGCTTAAAGCCGCCGGAATTTTCATATCAGCCTAAAGCTTAAGATGTGACTCTAATAAGAACCATCGTTAAAAACACTTGTGATGATATAATAACCAATAATATCATTCCTTATTCTTATTCAATGGTAGCGAATCCAAACTCAAGTGAAACATACCAAAATCAAATCCAAACCAAGAACAAAAACACACAAAACATGAAAACAAAAAGGATTAAAATCTGAAACCTAGGAAATTTGACCGCAGTCGGCGATCACCACGAGCTTGTTAGGCACGCCGCTAAGATCAGGTCGGCCGGCCTCCTTCTCAATGTTCTGAATCACATCCAATCCCTCAACAACTTGGCCAAACACGACGCACTCGCCATCGAATTCCACGATCTTCCTCAAGCAGATCATGAACTGAGATCCGTTGGTGTTTTCTCTACAGTTCCACATGGTGAGGATACCTGGACCGCTGTGCGTCTTGATGAAGTTCTCGTCGTCGAAAAACCTGCTTCCGTAGATACATTCGCCTCCTGGCTCCTCCCCGCCACCAATGATATCTCCTCCACACAAGGTATAGTTGGGAAATACCTTGTGGAAGATTGTTCCCTTGTAGTGGAGTGGCTTACCAAACTTCCCAATGCCTTTCTCGCCAGTGCAGAGGGCACGGAAGTTCTCTGCCGTCCGTGGGGTCGTGTCGGCAAAGAGCTCCATCACGATCCGACCAGCTGGTTTGCCGCCCACAGTCATGTCAAAGAAAACCCTAGGGTTAGCCATTTTCAAAGATGGATCAGAGAGTTGAGGGGTTTCAGATTCCTTTTCCTCTTTAACACCACCAGCCGAAGGAGGGTGAGCATGGGCTCCATTGACGTTTAGTCCGCCATTCGCAGGTGGTACGGGTAGGCCAATAGGGTTAACGTTGATTGTGAACCCACCACTAGCCTGAGGATGAACATGAGATCCATTGTCGTTTAATTGGCCGCCAGACGGGGGTACGAGTCGGGCAACAGGGTTAAGGTTAACTGTGAATCCACCACCAGACGGAACGTTAATTGTAACGGCGGCCCTGTCGGTTTCATTAGAGCGAAAAGTAATTTCCATGTTCGGAGATGGATCAGATAAATTTAAGGTTTTTTCTGCGAGAAGAGGTTCGCAAGTATATGGAGAGAGAACTAGTTCCAAACTTCCAAGCGATTAAAAAGGGAAGAATTTAAGCCACCTACCCTCTCAATACACGTGTATAGAGATCTTAAAGCATATAGGTTCACTGCAAATAATATTCTCCATTTCGTTTTAATTGTCATTAAAAATTATTTAATTTTACACATTTTTAAAATAAAAACATTATTACCAATACACATAACCACATTTTAACCAATAAAAATATATTAAAATATAAATTCAATAAATTTTGCATTGAAATTATAAAACGACACTTATTTTGAAACAAAAATTTTACTCTACAATAATATTTAAACTGAAACTGAAAGAGTATAAAATATTCTTATATAAAAATTTTTCATCTGTTAAACATTGGCTTTGAGAAGTGGGGTATTAGAGTAGAGTTATAATAAATGTTATAATTGATTTAATTTACAGTAGAAATTATAGTAAAAACAATATATATTTATGCGATGGTTTACAGTAAAATTATAAGTTATTACTTGATCAAAATAGTTAATTGATAACTTCTTAGTGTATAAAATATAGCATATATATTGAATAAATTATAAATATCAAACTCTACCTAAGAGTAGGAGTATAAAAATGTATAAAATTAATGGGTAAGTTCAATCCAGTCTAAACTATGGATTTTAATGGATAGAAAATTGGTATAAATAGATATATTGATAAAAGGGTTAGTAAACTTATTATTAACAAATTTTTTTAGAAATATATGATAGATTTAGGATTTATAAATAATACATATTTTAATATTATTATTTAAACAAAAATTAAAAATGAATTGAACTAAAATATGAGAAATTTAAATAAAGAAATTCTCAATTATATATGTCAAACTCAAATACTAAAGTTCAAAAGTTAACTACATTTGAACCAAAACGTTATCTATAATTCGAGCTTAAATAAATCACTACAAGAAAACGTTGCTTTAGCGACCAACAATTACGACCAGGAAAAGTTGGTCGTAATTTTGGGTCTAATTTACGACCAACTTACGACTAGAAAACAATTAGTCGTAAGTTGGTCGTAAATTTGCAACTAAGAAGGCTAGTCGTAAATGAGTCGTAAATTCACATCTAATTTACGACTTGTATATTCTTTAGTCGTAAATTAGATGTAAATTTACGACTCAAATACGACTAAATATCAGAGTCGTAAATTTACATCTAATTTACGACTAATGCTTCATGTAGTCGTAAATTGGTTGCAAATTTACGACTTATTTACATCCAATATTTTATACATCTAATTAAAGACTAATGTACGAGCAATGTAGTTGCACTTTGTTAGTTAAGATATGATTAAACGTAAATTCGTTGTAACATTGCTACCTACCAAAATCAAAATTTCTCTATAAATATGATGTTCTCCCTCATTGTTAAGATGCACAAAAAAAAAACGAAAAAAGGAAAAAAAAAAGCAAAAAGAGTAAAAAAAATGTCTGGAAATATTTATGAGGTTCGGAGTTGGATGTATGCGCATAAAGATTCAAGGGGAAGAGTAACTGACGAATTTCTCAACGGAGCAGAGATATTCATGTACCAGGCCGGACAGACGCCTCTCACAAAGGAAACGGGTAAAATGTTCTGTCCCTGTCGTAAATGCAACAATACGAAGTTTGCTGCTAGTGAAACCGTTTGGAAACATATAGTAAGTAGAGGATTTACTCCACATTACTATATTTGGTTTAACCACGGAGAGGGTGATAATAGGAACGAAGCTAGTAGTAGTAATCAGGTTGAAAATGTTCGTAACAGAGATGAACCACATTTGCCTTCTGAAAGTGTCATTCAAGATCATATGGTAGATCATGATAGAATGCATGATATGGTTACCGATGCATTTCGTGAAACAACATCAGTAATAGAGGAGGTCGAAAATGTAGAGGGGCCTAACTTGGATGCAAAAAGATTTTATGAAATGCTAGCAGCAGCTAATGAGCCAATTTATGAAGGTTGTAGAGAAGGTCTTTCTAAATTATCATTGGCAGCTAGGATGATGAATATCAAAACTGATCATAACTTACCTGAAGTTTGTATGGACGCATGGGCTGAGTTGTTTAAAGAGTATTTGCCTGAAGTGAATTTGTGTGCTGAATCTTATTATGAGATTCAGAAACTTGTTCATAGTCTTGGCTTACCTTCAGAGATGATTGATGTGTGTATAGACAACTGTATGATATACTGGGGAAAAGACGTAGAATTGTTAGAGTGTAAATTTTGCAAGAAGCCACGATATAAACCGCAAGGACGTGGGCGGAATAGGGTGCCGTACCAGCGGATGTGGTACTTACCTATTAAGGATAGATTGAAGAGATTATATCAATCTGCGAAGACGGCAGCATCGATGAGATGGCATGCAGAACATGATCAGAAGGAATGAGAGATCAATCATCCCTCTGATGCAAAAGCGTGGAAACACTTGAATTCGGTGTACCCTGATTTTGCAAGCAACCCCCGCAACGTTTATCTTGGGCTCTGCACAGATGGCTTTAGTCCATTTGGAATGTCTGGAAGACAATACTCGCTTTGGCCAGTCTTCTTGACGCCATACAACCTTCCACCAGAGATGTGTATGGAAAAAGAATTGCTTTTCATGAGTATATTGATACCTGGACCAAAACATCCTAAGAGGTCCCTTGATGTTTTTCTACAACCTTTGATAGAAGAATTGAAGGAATTGTGGTCAACAGGCGTACAGACATATGATTGTTCAACGAAAACAAACTTTACAATGCGAGCAGTTCTATTGTGGACTATTAGTGACTTTCCTGCATATAGGATGTTGTCGGGTTGGACGACGCATGGAAGACTATCTTGTCCATATTGTATGGGAAGCACAGACGCATTTCAGTTGAAGAATGGTAGGAAGACGTCCTGGTTTGATTGTCATCGGAGATTTCTTCCCATTAACCATCCGTACCGAAGGAACAAGAAATTGTTTCGGTCAAAAAGGATTGTACGGGACACCGCTCCACCATATTTATCTGGAGAGGAAATCGAGAAGGATATTGATTACTATGGTGGACTAAGCACAGTCAGCAAAGGTGGTAATTGGCATATTCCTCCAAATATGCCTGATGGTTACGGGACTCAGCATAATTGGCACAAGAAGAGTATATTTTGGGAACTTCCATATTGGAAAGATTTACTTCTGCGCCACAATCTTGACGTGATGCATATAGAGAAGAACTTCTTTGACAACATCATCAATACATTGTTGAACGTCCCCGGCAAGACAAAAGATAACAAGAACTCAAGGTTGGATTTGCCGGGATTATGTTCTCGGATTGAGCTGCATATTAGAAACGATGGGAGAATTCCAGTTCCCATTTTCAGATTGTCAGCAGAAGCAAAAGCGGCGTTGTTCAAGTGGGTGGCATCAGACGTGAAGTTTTCTGATGGATATGTTTCAAATCTATCAAGATGTGTTGATCATCAGGGACAAAAGTTTTCAGGGATGAAGAGTCATGACTGTCATGTTTTTATGCAACGACTTCTACCATTTGCATTTGCGGAGTTGCTTCCAAAAAATGTTCACGAAGCACTTGCAGGTAACAAATAATTAAAGTTAATTAATTATTAATTCTATCTTGTTGGAAAAAAACTTATAAGTGTAAATTATTTGTAGGCATCGGAGCTTTTTTCAGAGATCTTAGTGCACGCACCTTAACTGTAGATGTCATCAGACAACTTGATGAGAATATCCGGATCTTGATGTGCAATTTGGAGAAAAATTTTCCTCCTTCCTTTTTTGACGTCATGGAACATCTGGTTATCCACCTTCCGTATGAGGCACTGCTTCGTGGACCTGTTCATAATGGATGGATGTATCCTTACGAGCGAGCTATGAAATATTTGAAAGGGAAAGCAAAAAATCTGGCAAGGGTGGAAGGTTCAATAGTTGCTGGGAGTTTGAATGAGGAAACATCTCACTTTACGTCCTACTACTTTGGGTCACAAGTCCGGACACGGAAAAGGACTACGAGCAGATATGATGATGGTGGTGTTATGCCGACATATTTTGGTGAAGATGTTCCAGACATATTCTGTCAGATTGGACGTCTAGGTGGAAAACTGAAAGAAGTTTGGTGGTCGAGTTCAGAAGACGCTCATAGCGCCCACACATATATACTCCTTAACTGCGAGGAGATTGAATTATTTGAAAGGTAATTAAATTAATTATTTTGCTATTAAATTTTACCACACACATATATACGTACTTTAATGATCATTTTGTTTTAAAACAGCGATTTTGTTGCCCAAGTCGAAGAAGCTATTCCAGGAATATCAACCAATGATCTCAACAAAAGGAAAGACCAACACTTTGTGAAATGGTTAAAAACGCAGGTATACATATCACAATTTATATAATTAACAAATATATTCAGTGAAGTTATATATTTATATATATATGTTGATGTTCCAGGTTGAGTATGATGATCAATTTTATCCTCAGTGGTTTCACGAATTGATACAAGGTCCGGTCGGTAAGGTCACGACAGCATCTATGTATTTCACACGAGGATACACATTTCACACTTACGAATATGGAAGTCGGCGAGGAACAATGAATTATGGAGTATGTGTAAAAGGTGAAACAGATTTCTATGGAATCTTACAAGAGATCATCGAAGTGGAGTTTCCCGGCGTAGTAAAGCTGAAATGCGTTCTCTTCAAATGTGACTGGTTTGACCCAACCGTCAATAGAGGTGTTCGGTATAGCAAGTTTGGTGTTGTTGATATAAATGCTACACGGAGGTACAACAAATTTGAACCATACATTTTGGCTTCTCAAGCGGACCAAGTTTTTTTTGTTCCATACCCGAGGATCAGACAATCAGGAATATCTTGGTTAGCCGCAATAAAAGTTACACCTCAGGGCCGAGTATTGAGTAGTGATGAACAACCGCCTTTACAAGAAGATGCCGTGAATGAAGTAGAAGTACCCGAACAACCTACAGATGCTATCTTACTTATTGATCCACATAATCCGAGATATGAAGAACTTCCAGATGATGCAACGGACGAAGCCAACGAAGATGAATTTGAAGAAAATGATGAAGTGGATGATGTTTCTGATGATGACGAGTGATAAAGTTTCATTGTGTTTTACTATTATCAATTAAGTTTCTATGTATTGCATTTCAAATAATATATATAACTTATCATCATGTTTGCTCAATTATATATGAATTTAGTCTTTTTTTTTAAATTGTATTTTGGAGTATGAAAGTGTTTAAAAGATGTTTGGATTTGGATTTGGGATTTGGGGTTTGGGGTTTGGGGTATGGGGTTTGGGGTTTGGGGTTTGGGGTTTGGGGTTTTGGGTTTTGGGTTTGGGGTTTAAATGTACGAAAGTGTATAAAACTTAAGAGGTTTGGGGTTTGGGGTTAAGGGTTTAGGATTTGGGGTTTAGGGTTTAGGGTATAGGGGAAAAGGAAGCTCATTGGTTGTAAATGTACCACCAATTTACGACCAATGACATGCTTGGTCGTAAATTGGTGGTACATTTACGACCAATGTACGACCAATCATGGCTGGTCGTAAATTGGTGGTAAATGTACGACCAATGTACGACCAAGCATGTCATTGGTCGTAAATTGGTGGTACATTTACCACCAATGTACGACTAATTTCTCTCTTAATTTCCTATATATACCCACTAATTATTTTCTCAAATCATAGAAAAATATTTAGAAATCTTATTAAAATAAAGAAAAGAAAGATCTGGAATCAGAAGTGGAAAAAGACTTCGTAGATTTCGTCTTTTCTATTTCCACTTGTGATTCCAGTATCTTTCTTCTCTTTTTTCGTAAAATTTAAAGTGGACCGTTGTTCATTAAGTGGACCGTTGTTCATTAAGTGTACCGTTGTTCATTAAGTGGACCGTTGTTCATTAAGTGGACCGTTGTTCATTAAGTGGACCGTTGTTCATAGAGGTTTATCATGACTTTTGATAAACCTCTTCTCATTTTTCGAAATACACTTTTAGTCACAAATTGGTTGTAAATATAAACTTGGTCGTAAATGGGTTGTTAATTTACGACCAATGTAGGACGAATAGTCCTTCATTGGTCGTAAATTAACAACCCATTTACGACCAAGTTAATGTTTAGTCCTTCATTGGTCGTAAATTAACAACCAATTTACGACCAATGCTTCCTTAGTCTCACATTGGTCGTTAATTAACTACCCTTTTACGACCAATGCCACATTAGTCTCTCATTGGTCGTAAATGTACGACCAATGTACGACCAATAGTCCCTAATTGGTCGTACATTTACGACCAATGAGAGACCAAAGCAAAATTCTATATAAAGCAAGCAAATCGTAGCCATTTGGTTGCTCACTCCCATCTCTCTCCCCTCTCCATTACAACCATTTGCCTTCTCTCTCAAGGTAATTTTTTTTTGTTTTAGTTCTAGGTGGTTAGTTAGGTGATTAGATTAGGTTTGGAATTAGTTTAGGTGATTAGATTAGGTTGGAATTAGTTTAGGTGAGATTACATTTTTTATAATAATAATATTTATTTGAATTTTTTATAATAATAATAATTATTTGAATTTTTTATAACCATTTTTGTTTTTTTTAATTTTTTTTTTCAGATTGACGCTATTGTAGTTATGGCTGGCGGTAGAAGCAGACTTAGAAACCGTGGCAGAGGGACCTCTTACGGGAGTACATTTCTCGGTCAGACGGATCCATCTGCACCTTCTACCTCCCGCACCCCAGACAATGTCCCCGATAGCCAAATTCCTAGCGTTCCGCAAGCTGTCGATCATGTAGCTCCATACATTCCGCAGTATGATGATGCTGCATACTTTACTTATGAGGAGCCTCGGCATGATCAGCAGCCACATGATCCGCAGACGCATGATCAGCAGCCGCCGCATCAGCAGCCTCAATATCAGTATCATCCACAGCATGCTTCACAGCCTGCTCCACAGCCTGCTTCACAGTCTGCTTCACAGTCTGCTTCACAGCCTCCTCCATACCAGCCTCCACACCAGGTCCCACAGCCTGCTGCATACCAGCCTCCACACCAGGCTCCTGCAGCTCCAGGTCTTCATCCAGATTTGTTGGTGCCACCGAATGCACCGTATGCAAGATATTCCGTGGAAGATATTCTCCAGATGCCGGGACGAGAAGGTTTACCCATCCTTGATCCAGATCTACGACCCAACACAACTTGGTAATTAATTTTAAATTAATTAAATATAATTTTAAATTTATATATAACAATTAATTCTATATATATATTCTTTCAAATTTTGTAGGTTTAAAGCGAACAATGCGGTGGGCCAGAGCGTTGGGAATGTCATCAGATCAAACTTCCGGGAAGCGCATCCAAACTGGACTCTTACACCGGACCACGTTCGCATAACTTGGTTCAAGTGCTTCGCGGTTAGTTATAATATTTTTTTTTAATTTAAATAAAAATAATTTGGTTAAGTAATTAATATTTTTTCATTATTTTTTTGTAGCAAAAATGGAATTGGTCTATTGGGGTCAATGAGACGGTGAAGGCAGCGTTCAACAAAAAGGCGATGGCTCGCCTTAAGAACATTGTTGGCGACTGGAAGGAGAAGTGGAAGTATTTGGGGGATGACGCAAAAGAGACCTACCTCAGCGATGAGGTTTGGACTGGTTTGAAGGCCTATTGGATTTTGCCTGACTCAGTCCAAAGGTCTCTCACTTGCTCTGCGGCCCGGATGACCCGAGATGCTAATGGTAACCTGCCAATACCTCATACTTCGAGACAGACTCCACACGCCAAAAGGGCACTGCAAATTATAAGTTTTAGACATTTCTTAATTTTTATTACATATAGAATAATTAAATTTTATTAAATGCTATAGTTTTATTCATTTGAAATTTATTTTTTAATATAGGCTGCCGAAGAAGGAGCACCACCGACTCTGGCCCGGCTTTACAAGTTGACCCACCAGCATGCCGATGGCACTTTCTCTCATCCTCGAGCAGAGAAGCTCTGCAACGATGTAGAGGCTCGGATTCAAGAGGTCCAGACTCAGCTGACGCAAGAAAATCCGGACGGTGCACCGGTTCAGCTTTCTGCCATCGAACAAGACAGAATTTTTGAGCAGGTAAAATATTCAATCTTTTTAATTTATGTTTACATATATTTTTACATATGTACTAATTAATATCTATTTATAAATTGAAGGTTGCTCCGAAGAAAAGGGGACGTATACCAGGAATCGGGAGTGTGAACGATGTTCCCAGGGCGAGAGTTGAATACGCTGCTAGAAGGGAAGAAGAGTCCTCGCTCCGGAGGGATTTGGAAAATGCGAACCGAGCCATAGCCGAGAACAACGACAAATGGAAGGCTATATCAAGCGTTTTCGATATGATGATAGCCTCAACCCCCAACGTCAACCCGTCGGTTACGTCAGCGTGGCAGACCCTACGTTCGAATTTTGGCGTCTCCGACCCTACTCTCGAAGAGCAAGCGGATTTGCATCGGCGTGCGGAACAGAGGAGTTCTGAACTTTTAGATGAAATAAACCTAAATTCTTAGTTTTTTTCGGTTTTAAATATTTTGTATTTGAATATTTTAATTTTATGAATGTCATATATTATGTTATTATGGAATTTTATCAATTTCATAAAAATATATAAAATTTTAAATTATTAATTTTTTATTTTATTTTTTTAAAATAATAAATTTCGTAAATAAATTCAGTAAATTGTCATAAATTAACGACTAATGTACATCTCAATTAGATGCAAAATAGTCGTTAATTTACGACTGATTTACTTCTGCATTGGATGTAATTTAGTCGTAAATTTATGACTATATTACATCTAATTTACGACTACGTATTTAACTACTAATTTACGACTACATTTTTTACATCTAATTTACGACCAGCTTTGGTAGTCGTAAATGTACATCTAGTTTACGACCATATCTGGGAGTCGTAAATGTACAACTAGTATACGACCAATTATGTTAGTCGTACATTTACGACCAAGTTACGACCAATTAGTGATTACGACCAGCGTATAACGACCAATGACAATTGGTAGTAACTTGGTCGTAAATCCCTTTTTACAACCAATTTACTACCAATTGTGTAGTTGTTAAAGCCATGTTTTCTTGTAGTGAATTTGAACAAAAACGTTCAAAAAAATTTAAACGAAAATTATCCAACGCTTTTAAGCGCTGATCAAAATCTAGTTTATCATATTATATTCGAAAAGAAAGAGTATGATTCAATAAATAAGTTTAAATTTTTCAGTGCACTAAAAAATGATTGAATTGTATCACTTAAACTATATCAGTTATGTAAATGATCTTATATTAAATTACTTATTTACAAATGAAACTAAAGATATTAAATTTAAAATCAGTTTATATAAGTGATATTAATATTAACTAATTTAACATCAATTCAAAAAAAATTGATATAATTTTTAAATTGTATCATTTTAAAATAAGCGATGTTATTATATAAAGTTACATCATTTAGATAATTGATACATATATTTTATTGGTAAACATCATTTATTAAAATGATTCAAGATTTACATCAGTAATAAACTAATACTAAGAAAAACTAGGTTACTATATATTCTTTCAGATTGCATATTATTTAGATAATTGATACATATATTTTATTGGTAAACATCATTTATTAAAATGATTCAAGATTTACATCAGTAATAAACTGATACTAACAAAAACTAGGTTACTATATATTCTCTTTAGATTGCATATTATTTTCGATCTTAACTGTTTCACCATAAGAACTAAGAAGGCATGTTATTTTCGACCGTCATTCATTCCTCCGTCCTTCTTCTAATATATCTCTTATAATTTTTTATCATCTTAAACAATAAATTCTGGGTTATTTGATTTATAAAAATCAACAAGAATCAACCATCTTTTTTATTGAGATGTTTGTTTTGAGTTATGATTCTATTCGTCTTAGACCATCTCCAATGTATTCCTTTATTTTTTTCTTCCAAAATAGGGAAACTCTATAATAGAAATGGATTTGTCTCCAATATATTTCTCTATTTTTTCTTTTAAAAATAATATTCTTGATATATTCTTTTTAAATTTTACAAATAATACCTTTTATTTGTGAAAGTTAAAACTAACCCTTAAAACTAACCCAATTTATTTTAACAACTCATAAAATTATGATATTATTTAAACTAAATATTTCTTTAGAAACTTTTATGTAAATAAAAATATTATTCTATTTATATGAAAAGTGTATTTTACTATTTCACTAAAAAGTATTTATTTTTGGTTATAATTATTAGAATAAAAAATTGAAGGATCACTTTGTAAATAAAAAGTATCTATACTATTAAAACAGAAGATCCTTTTTTCAGGTGCCCTTCTCTTTTAATAATATTTACAACTCTATGCCACTGCTATATTTTTAAACTATGATTTTAATTAATTTTTTTTTTTGTTCTTCGTAAATCCTAGATATTTTGTGATCAAGTATTTCCTAAATATTGGAATCTCTAACGGCGATTAAAATGGTGAAACCATCTCAAACCTAACAGCAATGAAGATTCGAGATCTAACTGGGTTTTTCTATGCGGTTATTGACGGGATCTATGGTTTTAGAATCATACTGGGTTTCAACTTTTATGAAGTTATTGAAAGGATCTATGGTTTAACAGTCATATTATGCTGGATTAAGTGGAGGAAAGAATCACAGGGTATCTTCGCTGTAATAGCTACAAAGATCAGAGGGGATTTGTGGAACTCAATCAGTGGAGGATATCCAATTCTTAGCTTGGATGTTTCCATATAAAAACATAAATAGCAAGGTTATTCTTCCTTATTTTCAATGGTGGAAATTCTGGGACCTCAACATGATCGGAGGAACATGCCTAATATGTATGAGTTTATCTAAAGTCTTTGATGATATTGACTTGTGGGTGACATTGTGATTTTGATAATTATTATATTGCTGTTGTTTGCAGATTCGTACAACGATGCCTGACAACTCCCAGATGTACATTGAGTTCTTTGATGTGCGAGCCGCAGAGGCCGCTCTCCGAGGACTAAATGGGCTTGAGGTTGCTGGGAGGCAGCTTAAACTGGCACCATCGTTTCCAGAGGGAACAAGGTGGTTATCAATAATTCTCCCTTACCTTAATTTTTCTACGTGGCTACTGCTGCAGTAACAACTTGATTTGACTTTCTGATTTGCTGTTAAAAGAGAACGCCACTTGTGTTAATATGTTGATTCATCATTTTTTTTCAGTTTCACGCCACAGTTTGCTGCAGATGATGTGGACGGAGGTCTACCTAATGGCTTTTAATAACCTTTCATCAGCACATATAGGTATAATAGCGAACATAGGCTATGGTTTTTTGTTTCTGAACAGTTTGGCATACTGTCACAACTCATACCTATTCTTTAGCTCTCTGTTTCAGGAAGACATTACCCAGGAATATTATCTTCAACCTCCATTAATGGTGGATCGATGAGCGGGATGCATAATTCTTTTTGGTCACCTGTGAACTCCTTCACTGAACATCATCAGAGTCTCGATATTCCTATTGGAATGCCACCATCGACAAGAATCATCTCCGCTAGCAAGCCTGATAGTTCAAATACGGGGATCCATAGCATGCCAAACCTTCATCCTCATTCATGAGTACCTTGACAACTTTGCAAGTTGCAGTCCATATAAATTGATTATATGGTACGGGTGGTATAGGTATACTTCGGATTGCTTTTGAATTGATGAATCTCTTTGAAGAGCACAAAAGTCTTCAATCGTACTCAATAGAGTTATACAGAGGACTAGGAATGTTTTTTGGTGGTGGAATGTTGAACATAGATTATTAAGGTTTTATGTTGTTTAGGGGCCATACAGGATTTCAGTAGTAAAACATCAAATGTATGGTAAATCAGCCATTATGATATATCTCCTTTTTTTTGGAAACATTATATATCTCCTTTTGAATTGTGGAATCTGTACTGGAGAGCAAGGGACAGGAGACCAAGGCTGATGGTTTAATCATGGTTAACTATGGACAAAAAGTTTACGGTTATAAAGGTGGTGCTAAGGATTATTTTTGTCTACAAGAATTTCAAATTTCAGTAGAAATTATGGAACAAGGAGTTCAATTGATTGAAGTTTACAGTGATAGTTTTCTAGCGGCTGTTAGAGGGATCCACTGGTCGGTGATTCAGAGATATGTATTCCATCTGATCAGTATTTTTGGGTACTTACGGAGATTCAGGTACAAAGTCATGGGGTAAAGGAGCAGTGGTCTTCTTGATCATAGTTATTTGTGGATGTTCTTACTATGTTAAAATTTCTGAAGATTTTAATTATCTCAGATTTTCTTACAAATAAAATTTGGAAGCTAAAATGGTGTATACGAGTGAGCAATATAGGTTACAGACAGTATGAACATGTCTCTTATCCCTTTCTGATAATAAGAAGCAAATAGGAATGACCGGATGTGATACTCGCATAGTAATGTATTCACAAAAATTTGAACTCTGAAATGATGACACATATATATATATATATATATATATATATATACGCCAAAGGAAAGGTGCAAATGTCAAAATAATGGGAAACTTGGTGAGCACTAGGTTCAATAAAGATAAATATTGCCACGTTAATAAGATGATCTTGCAAAAGACACCAAGAAAAGACGTGAATAAGATCAAAACTGATCTTCCAAAGGCAAAGCATGAATTAATTTCACAATCTTATTTAGTTTTTTTCTTTCAATTTTTATTGTGCTTATCTGTCTACAGAAGGAAGCTTTCACGTAAGGTTCAAGTGGTGTTTGTCTGCTTTGAACTTGGTTTTCAAACTATAAAACCTGAGATGAAGACAAACGAACAGTAACATTATATAATTTAGTCCATAACAAACAAACCATCTCTAAATTGCAAACAATATAAATTAGATAAAAAAAAATAAAAAATTAGATCAAATAAATTTAGAAAAAAACATCCTGACTTAACTTTCTAACTGAATTTAACAACAAAAAAAATTGTGCCAAGACTTAAAACATTTGTTTGCATTTTGAAAATATTTTACAAATAAATGGGAGCAAATCTAATATTTTCAAAATAAATGGAAGCAAATCTAGATTGAGATCTTTAAAATCAAAACTCGAATATTTTTTAACAAAGTTTATAGAAAATTAACAAATATGTAGTAACTTTAAATACATAGTGATTTGTATATTATCAAGAAAATCTATTAAAAATTCATAGTTTATTAACTTTGGTACACTTGGAAATTCCATAATTATTGAGTAGATATTTAAAATGGTTTTAATATGATAAAAATATTCTTAATATTTTTTTATAAATCTATTATTAAAAATAAGTACAAATCAGTTATTTATAAAATATAAGATATATTGTACAAACAGATTTAAGCTTGAACGTACAAAACGAAAACCAAAAACCGAACTGAATCGGAACAAAAGAAAAACAAAACCAAAAGAGAAAAACAAAAATTAAAACCAAATTAATATTCACAAATATGTAAATGGTTCATTTATATATAAAAATACAAAACTAAATTGGAACCAGATCGATAAGCGAAACATGATACTCAAATATTCAAAATATGGTTTATATATCTAAAAATATTAATTATATTTAGTTTTTAAATTATAAAATATTCTGAAAATTCTAATTATAAACCAAACTATCCAAAAAATGAATTGTCCTATTATTTTTATCAGAAATATTTTAAATTATCTTAATCTCTTGATATAATTGAATCATCCAATTTTTCCTAATTATTTAAATTTATCTGAGTTATCCGATATTTATCAAAAAAATCCAAAATGTAATTTTCAGCCAAATTATTTGAAATTATCCAAAAAAGGAACTGAACCACAATTAACTTGATTTCACAATTTTATCGGACTTTTAACATAATTATATGAACCAAACTGAAAACCAAAATAATCAAACGAAAACCAAACTCAAATTCATAAATGACCGAATGGTTTCTATATTTCTTACGAGAAGATAAGAAACCACAACAATATTGAACCGACACCAAAACATGCATAAATATATTAGTGAACAAAAAACAGATCAATAAATTTGTCAACAAAAATAATCCCGCGTTTTGAAAGCGCGGGTCAAAATCTAGTACTTCTTTTATAGGGGAATACTATTTCTTACTCTACATATCAATCTTTATTTTATAGTAAGAAATAGAGGTGAATTGGAGAGGATTTTCCTCAATTTTAGTATTTAGAGTCAAAAATAGCAATAGGTCCGAGAATCTCTAGCCTCACAGTGTAAAGATAAATATTTCTCTTTTGTTCCTCTTCTAGTTCTCTTTTTCTTTTTCTTTTTAGAAGTAACAATTTTTGTATGTTTATGGGATGTATTTTTGTTAGAATTCACTATCTTCAGTGGCGAAAATGAAGAATCTCTGCAAATCCAGAGGAATAGAAGTCTCCGTGAAGAGTTTTTGATGGATTATTTACTGATTCAATTCAGTTTCACCTTATCAAGGAAGGTTGAAGATCAGAATAAAGAAGGTTTCTTTTTTTAATTATTCAGCAATCGTTCTTCTTTCTGAATTCATCATCTTCTTCTTTTGGCGTTTCCATCTATGCTCTGTATATTCTTTTAGTTGGTTTCCTTGTTCTTCGTATTGTATTGTCAATGAAAAAAAAATAGTTTATCAAAAAGTATTTTAATTAATCTCTTCACCGAAATAAATTTAAAATTAAATATAAAAAGTAAAATAATATAGTCGATAATTAGAACAACTATATGTTATCCGATAAGTAAAATTAATTTAAAAATATAATAATTTTGCTTCATTTATTAAAAAATGATATAAATAATTGAAATCAGTAATTTAAAATGATACTAAATTAACATCATTTTGAAAATCAATGCAAATATTAATATAATTTCTTACAATTGATGTATATATACATCACTTCAAATAATCGATGTAAATATTTTTTGAAAAAATTATCAACAAAATGATGTCAATTATTTGCATCACAACTTTCAGAATCATTTAAGTAATGTAAAATTCTTTTACATCATTTATAAGTAGTGCAAATATTTAAAATAAATGATGTTAAACTATATTTTTGGTAGTGGTGGTGTGAATTTGCATTGTAATGTCTGGGGTGTTTATGCAGACAAGTTCAAGATTTTTGGATTATATGTCCTTTTAAGAAAGTAAACATTTGTATCTTGAGATTTTGGAGCATCGACTAAGAATCAGGTTATACAAATCTTTTTGATTAAATATTATTTTGCTTGCTTATATTATTTTGTTAAAAAAGATTCCTAAATTGTACTAATCATAGTTGTATCGATAAATGAAGGTTCTGGTGGATTCATAATTAGAGCGGAGAACAATGTTTTGAATATGTTGTTCGATCTTCTTGTTGTAGAAGCAGTTAATACAAAGCATAAATAAGTTATTTATGAAACACAAATATGTATGTTCAAAAAAAAAAAGAAACACAAATATGTTGTTACTGTCATTGTACGTAATTAATACCATATACATATTAATACTTGTTTCCTTTACTTTGTAATTTGTATGATGCTTTTGAATCTTACTTACGACAAGGATATTTAGTATCTTAATTGTATGATTTTTTTTCTTAATTGTGCTGAATATTTTTCTATGGTATCCATACAACATTCTTACAAATCTAACAATAGTGAATGCATTGAAAACTGGATATGTAATTTGTTTTCTAAAGGCATCGGTATAGTTATTAAAATTGATTTATACTATTAAACAGGAATATTTTATGATATACTAGGGTATGACCCGTCAGACGGACAGGTGAGTTTACACTAAAACTATTTTCTATTAAAAATATATTCTAATTTTATAAAATATTTGAAATTTTAATTTATACTGAAAATAATAAATGTAATTTTTTTATTCTAAAATTATATTGTGAAATTAATTAAATTTTGTTTGTTTGAGTTGAAAAGACCACTAACAATTCTTTTGTTAGAGAACACAAAACTATTAAATTAAAAAATTAAGGAAAATGTAATGATTTATACTTTTTCTATTTGATTTCTATTTCAGTTTGATATAGTTGAAAAAAATCTAAAGTAAGAATAACTAATATTTTTTATTTCTAAAAGTATCAGATTTTAGTATTATTACAATAACTAATTTTCACTATAAAAAATTAATACACCCACCTCCAAGCTAAATCAATTGAAAATCAAATGTAATGGGATAAAATTATAAAAATTTATATTTTAAAGTAATATATAAATAGTTTCAATAATGTCATAAATAATAATTTGTATATATTATGTAACAACAAATGATCTTTTATAATATATGTTTGTTTCAGTTTATATTAGATTTTCAATTTATAATGAAATTTTCTTTAATTTTTAGTGTTTTACTAACTATGTTTTGTAAATATTTTTGCATTTGTTCTAAGATATAATATTTGAAATCTGTATTTATATTGGTGTGATTTGTAATAAATTTATTTGTTAAACATTTGTTTTCAGAATGATTTTTTAGTTATTTCATTTTCATAGTGATGTAGTTAATACAAACAAATCACAATCTTCGACTATGGTTGACATTTATCCATTGAAAAGTTAAATTAAAAGTAAGAAAGATTTACATCTAGGGTCCACTTTCTATAACTTATATTATATCATAGGACACTTTGTAATCCTAAGACATTTTTTTTCTAATTTAATCGTTGAAACAAAACTAAATAGTAACTACTGGGTCCCATGTCTTCTCTTTCCCTGTCTTTCTTAAACCTCTTTCTTTTTATTTTCTTCACATATCTAAATAAAAAGTTTAGATTTTTAGCAAGAAGCGTGATGGGTTTCCCTGATAGTGGAAGATTAACGAATTCAACCACGATTCTGGTGGGAGTTTCTTCTCTGATAAACAACAGTTCTTGAAAACAAAGCATAGAAGAATCAAGACAATTTCTAGAGTGGTGAAAAAGCTTTGTGGTTTATTCTCCAACGAGGTGTACACTCGGAGAGCTCCAATTCGTCTCCTCATCTCCGTGCTCAGCTCCTCCCTCCAAGATGCCGTCGATGTGAGGTCTCGTCCACCGGTGGTCATCACTCTTCGTCGCGTCTTGTCAACATCGGCTTCTCCACGTTTCAAGCCTACGACCTCTCCATCTCCAAATCGTGTTCCCAGCCTTCGCCGTCGTATCTCTGCTCCGTCATAGCCGACTCGCTGCTGTCTTCAACGAGAAGTGCGATCTGCAACATCAATGGAGGAGTATCATCTTTTTGCACTTTTGGTCCTCTAGTTTCCTGCTTTTTACACAATATGCCTCAAACTTCCAACACTTTTAATGTTGCAATCTGGCTTTTTCGTGTATTTGCAGAAATGGTCCGTCGGCTTTTGATTCTTTTCATTCCGTCCCCATAGTATTAAATGTGAATATTAGCCTTTTCATCCCCAAACTTTTAATTATGAACTCCAGATCCTGCAATATGCAAATGAACACACTAATGCACCATACACATCTAATATACAATCTAAATAATTAAAATAAATAAAATTAGTTGATAAAAGTCATTAAAAACATGAGATATCATCTATGTACACATGAGTAGTTTTAGATATACACATCGATGTACATGTAGATACTTCGGTATCTAATATCTATATACACATGAATGGTTTTTATGCATGTATGTTCTACGATTTTTAACCATAACAAACAAAGATAACATATACGTATATGTAAACCAGATATATATATTTATCTAGAGTAACAGAGGTATACATATATGGATAACATACTAATATATGCCGGTGTACATGTGAGTCGTTGTACAAGTAGACAACGATATTTTGTGTACATTTGAATGCTATTTAAATTTAAAAATGTTACAACTTACAGTGTAATGTGTATGTTATATATCTTTATAGAATGCATCAGGAAACCATGTGGTCCTGCTCCTCTCGGGTACCATAAGCATCTCTTCCAAACCATCATCATCGTGGAACCAAAAACAAGGGATGTCTTGTTTTCTAGCTGATTTATCTCTTGTATTTTTTTCATGTTTTTTGTTCTGTTGTGTTTTGTTCTTTGAAATGACCTGTTATCTAAATGTATGTAACAAATTTATAAAGTGTACATGTTAATCATTGCATGACGACCATGTTGAGGAGGATTGCATTGCTTGAGCATGTTTCGATGGAGAAGAGGAGGTCCTGGAGAAGACGAAGCGGAGGAAACTTAGTCGCGGTTTTGCAGCTAATGAGGAGGATAGAGACGTGGCGGTAGTCGCGGTTGTGCTACTGTGGCGAAGAAGAGCCTCAAAGATGACAATCATGTTGCAACCTGCCATGGACCTCTACATCTTCAACCTTTTTATATTGGTTTGATATGGAGGAGACAATTTAAAGAAAAATTAATTAATTTTTTTTCAATATTTACAAAAATTAAAAGGAGCGGAAACTAGAAACTCATTTAGGTAACGGAGCAAACGTGATTTTATGGTATAAATCACTGAATATACGATGTACACATGTGAATATGTACACATGTACACACATAATCTATGTTCACATGTGCCCATTAATTGTACACATGTACACATACATATGCATATATAACCAATCATTAATCTTAATTATAATCTCTAACTAATTATTTTTAATAAATATTTTATTTATCTATTTTACCTTATAGTAAAATTTTGTTATATTTTTCGAACCAGTTTTTCTTCTTTTTTTTTGATCGAAAAACCAGTTTTTCTTTTTTTTTTTTATAAAAAATAGTGTACATGTGGATAGTGTAATTGTATATATAGATATATGATATGACTATATATAGATATCTTCCAACAACGTACACAAAAGCTAACTCATACCTTATGGAAATCCACATACCTTATATAAAACGATATTTATGTTACTCATTTTCCACAAAACATCCCGGACAAACAACAACCAATCACACTGAGGATACAAAATTGAATACATCAGGGAAATATAAATATATATTAGAGTACATACGGATTACGTATATACAGAGTTCTTTAGTCTAGTGGTTAAAACTTAAAAGCGATTGGTCTTTACCCTGTTAACGCGTGTTCGATTTCTAAGGAATGCTTTAGTCTGGTGGCATTTTCGTAATTTTTACTTCATCTTCTCCAAAATCAGCTAGAGTTTTCTGCAATTTCCCTCTACGGCCGCCAGCCATCATTTTCACCTTAAAAATCAGTTTTTTTTTTCATTGTTCTTGTTTATTATACCTTTTAAACTTGTAAAATATTGCTTAAGACCCGATTTCAAGCTTTGAAACTCGATTTCAACTTTTTATTTCCGATTTTGTGGCTGAACTGGACCAAAACGTCACGGTCAACAAAATGTCATGCCGCATCTCGATGGTGAAGCCTGACGGATCGCAGATCCTTAAACAGATTCCTTAAGAAAAAGTAATGCTGAGGATCCCACAAAACTTATAAAATCGATCACAAAGTCGCATAATTAGGACCGGCTGTGGCGTGATTTTTGCATTGTTCGTGGGCTCTACCGATGGTAGCACGCGATTGGTGCATTTTTAAATTTTTTTTTTTAATCAGCAAAAAAAAAAAAAAAAATTAAGAAACCCATTAAGGGTCCGACTGGTTCAAACGCAGTGGTTGCGGTTGCGGCTGCGGGAGTTTGCGGATGCGGGTGATTGCGATTTCAAGCGTTATGTTGCGTTTTGTATGACTGGCATAACGTTTGAAAATTGTTGCGTTTGCGGGATGTTTATGACTGGTTGATTATGAAATATTACAGCGGTTTAATAATAAATTACCAATATAAACATATTATAACATTATAAAAATATAAAAAAACATATTATTGTGATAAAATATAATAATTATTAATATAATATGATTAATAATAATATTATGTTTATTTATTTAATTTTTTAATTAGTTGAAAACTATAATTTTAATATATATTTTTGAAGATTTATATTAAAAACTTTTAAAAAATATTTTGTTTCGTTTTATATATGTGTATATCTTTATAAACGTATATATATTAAGTTTTAAAAAATTCTAATCATGAATAGATAGTTTAAAGTTTTTATAAAACAAATTATGACATTGATTGTGAATTTAAATTAATATATAAATTGTGTATATATTTTTATTTATAATATTTCCATTTTTGATTTTAAATTTTTAATTTTAAAATATTTAGAAAAAATAATTTTATATTTTTGTATCCAACCGCAACCGCCCGCAACAGCAAACGCTAGCTGGAACCAGCTTTGATTTTAAGAGGTTCGGAGCGGTTTGAAGCGATTTGTAGCGGTTTGTATGATTGTTTTAAAACGTTGTCAACCACTATCAACCGCAAAAGCTGCGTTTGCGAGTGGTAGCGGGGAAACCAGTCAAGCCCTAAGAGAATCAGGGATAATCATGGTCTTATGTTTTTAGTTAGAAACCGATGGAATAAGTTAAAGAAAGTGTCCGAGTAGCACAAAATAAAAAGTCATAATGTAACCTAGAGTGTTAAAAACTCTAAAAGTAATGTATGTTTAGTTTAATTATAATAATAATCAGTTAGTTTAATTTTTTTCACACTAGAAATATTGGTTTTTGAAATGCTAAAGATAAAATCAGTAACATCAATGATACACTAAAATTAAGTGTTTTACTGCAAGCTAAACAATGGTTGTTGTAATACTTTAGATTCAATTCCAGAGGACTGATTTAAACTTTATCTTTATTGGATCAATACTTAGCTAAAACAATATGGGGGTTTTAAGATTAAAGTATCGTAACAAGGAAGAAACAAGTTGGTTTTAAGTTTTCAGATTGATGAGAAGCCAACCTAGGGTGATTTTAACGGATATCAACGGATGTGAGCCAAACAATTATTCAAGTTCGTTTTAGTTCAAGTCTAGAATTCAGGTAGCAAAATAAGATCAGTCTACTCTCGTGGTGCTTCACCTTTTATCGATTGATCTTAGTACCTAAACTTTCGTTTGGACTGAGATGCGATGATAAACATTAAGAGCTGACCCGATCTATTCACAAAATACCCTAATATCTACTTTGGCTGATTAGAAATGTAATGCTCATTCATGACAAGTCTAGCAACATATTACACGGTTAATGAATAGATTCAGCCTAAGATCAAACACTAAGTAATTAGTTCAGTGCAAGCATTAAGATCAGACATGAATGAAGACAATCAATGGGTGCTTATTTATGTTCAGTTCGCGATCTAGCATTCTAACACCCTAGGCTAACTAAACTGACTACTCAGACATAGCAACAAAGAACACAGAAACAATAGATGAAGGAAACATGATAATAGATTGCAGAATAGTAAAATAGGATTCAGGGGATTCTTCTCTAAATTGAGAGAGATGGCCTTCTCACTTTACAAACTAGCAAATCCCAAAATATCAAAGTTCTAGAATCTGGTTACTCTCTCAAAACTAGCTGTAATGATTCGAAAAAAACTAAAAAGATTCGATAAAGATTCAAAAACACTTTTAGAAAACATTGTTCGAAAAACACAATATATCAGTCAACTGAATGAGGATTAAGGCGTTACGAAGCCGGATTTACAAAATTAATCTAATTTAGGTTTGGCGTTAAGACTTCAACAATGTTAGATCGTTGGAAGCGAGTAAGAGTAAGGCAATGTGCGGTCAAACCAATTCATTGCCTGGATGTTAAATTAGTAGCCCAACAATTAAAATAAGTCTCAAATATAAAAACATGAGCCAATTAGAGCCAATATGTGAAATGTAAGATTTTGTGAACTGTAGACCTTACTATTTATGTTTAGTATAGTGACATGTTATTTCCCATTCTATTTTTTTTATTTGTGTCTCTTAATTCAAATATTTTGTATTTTATGTGTTTATTTCATGATTAGTGGTAAGTTCACTTTCACATTATGAGTTACTCCATCCGTTCCTAAATGTAAGATGTTTAGGTAAAAACACACATATTAAGAAAATTAACTTTTGTACAGAAAGTAGTATTGAAACTATAAATTGATGATATTCAACCAATTATAAAAATAGATTATTAAAAAAAAAAAAAAAAAAAAAAAAATATGATTGGCTACACAGTTTTTAATAAAGTAAAAGTTACCTAGAAATTTTAAAACATCTTATATATTGGAATATCATATTTTTTTAAAACATCATACATTTAGGAACGGAGGGAATATGTTTTTACATGATATATCTTTGCGGATTTTTGTTTCCTAGATTCCTAATTTTTTTTTTCTAGAATTATAGTGTTGTTGAGGTATTTTACAGCCGTGATTAAAAAAAATTTGTTGTTGATTTATACTTTTAAGAATAATTAAACAGTGTAAATTATTTTATATATATGTTATATTATGTTGTACTCTCGATGTAAATTATTGCTCTGCATTACTCTTTTATTTTTAGATTTGTCATTTTGTTTTTAGAGAACCTCCAACATTATTATATTTTTTACTCTAAAAGGAGTTTAGAGTAACAAAAATTTAACTCTATTCTATTTCTCACTTTTATAGAATAAAATAATAGCTTTACTCTATAAAAAATCAATGATTTATTTTTTTCATCACTATATTTATCATTCTAAAATAAGGCAATATTAGAGTAGAATCCAAATCTATTAAGGAAAAAAAACGATCATCGGAGATGGTCTTATAACAATAGAAGAGCCAATTGTACCAATTTGATGATTAATTGTATAAACCAAAGAACGTGTGAATCTTCTCTGTAAAAAAAATTCAATATAAAAAGTGGGAGAGAGTGTTAAAGAAAAAAAAGCTAAAAGTATTTAAGAAATATAATGTGAAGTAAAAGAATAATAAAAAATATCTGCATGAAAATACGATTTTTAAATTAGATAAAAAAACGAAGATGAATGGATTGAGCTGCTCCTGGCCTCCTGGGACAGACAAGAGAGAATGGTGTGCTTTAACGATGACATGTTATATTTCAACGTTTAACTGGGTCAATCATTTTCTGAATTTTCATGCCTACGTGGATAGTTTTACACAACAATAAACAAATTCTTTTTATAGTGTAGATTACTTCATGAGACTTGGTTGCATCTACCGATTATTCATGTGTGACGTATTTATTTACATAGATACAAACATAGATACTATTAGACACAAAGTGTCCCACATCGAAAGTTGGTAGGGATCTTTACTAATATATAAGATAGATGGATCACTCCTCTTATCACCAATTGGTTTTAGGTTAGAAGTCCATCTAGCTTAACATGGTATGAGAACCCAATCCAACCCGATCCATCATCGATCCAATCCAAAGTCGGCCCATCGATCCTTACTCAACTATTGCGAGATTGACGCTCAAAGAGCTATCATCTCGAGTGGGCGTATTAGGGACAAATGTCCCACACATCGGGTATTGGAAGGGATCATAAGCAATATATAAGATAGATAGACCACTCCACTTATCACCAATTGGTTTTAGGTTGGAAGTCCATCTAGCTTAACATGGTATCAAAGCACGATCCAAGCAGTCCAACCGATCCATATCGATCTGGCCCAAAATTGGCCCATCGATCCTTGCCTAAGCATTTCGAGATTGATGCTCAAAGAGCCATCATCTCGAGGGGGCGTATTAGACACAAAGTGTCTCACATCGGAACTTGGAAGGGATCCTTGCTAATATATAAGATAGATGGGTCACTCCTCTTATTACTAATTGGTTTTAGGTTGGAAGCCCATCTAGCTTAACAGATACTTCCATTAGAGGAAACCAATTCACTGGTCCATTACCAGATTCGAAATCCATCTTGCCCCGTTTAAATTGCCTCGAACTCGGCAACAACTTTTAACTGCAATTCTATGTTAAGCTAGATGGACTTCCAACCTAAAACCAATTGATGATAAGAAGAATGACCCATCTATCTTATATATTGTTTAGGATCCCTTCCAACATCCGATGTGGGACATTTTGTGATGAACTTCCAACCTAAAACCAAGTGGTTTTAGGTTGGAAATCCATCTAGCTTAACATGGTATCAGAGCCCGATCCACGTAGTCTAACCCGATCCACATCGATCTGACCCAAAGTTGGCCCATCGATCCTTGCCCAAACATTCCGAGATTGACGCTCAAAGAGCCATCATCTCGAATGGACGTATTATAACACAAAATATCCCACATCGGATGTTGGAAGGAATCCTTAGTAATATATAAGATAGATGGGACACTCCACTAATCACCAATTGGTTTTAGGTTGGAATCCCATCTAGCTTAACACTCTATACCATTAGAAATCGCTAATCTCAAGCTCATGACGTATCTAACACCGTAAAGCCTAATAGAATTGCTTGTAATTAAAACTAACAAGACTCGTAATATACTGATTCAGGAGATAATAATTTATTTTGTTCCAACTAATAAACAATACAAATCTTTACTAAACAAATAAATAATACTAAGAAAAGTGTTTTGTGAAAATCCCCAAACCACCTCCACGAAAAAATAGGTTGACATGTATGCAACAATACTCTTTCTGTAGAGTGTGACACAATAATAAGTTAATAACCTTCTTTTCTTGGCTTATGTAAAACTAATCATCCTCTTTGGGTATCAGTTAACAGCAGAGAGGGGAGATCTTGTGTCTGACACAGCTGCTTTGTAAACAGAGAAAGCACGTATAAGGTGTTGTTGTTGCTGCTCCTTTGCATCACCATTGGCCTGCTTCAACAGTTTCCCATCTTAAAACGCTCTCAGTAAGTCTCAGATGCTGGAATTCTAAGTTCCTCGACTCAATGTGATATCACTCAAATGTTTATCTCTAAGAAGTGACTTTACTCTCTCAAGATTCAGTTGTAGCACTTAGGGGTCGAATCCACAGAGAGCTAGTGTACAAATAAGATGCAATCTTAGTGACTATGCTAGGTTGAAAATGGTTTAAAGTAAATGCAGGTTTTTGAGTAATGGTAAGATTACTCAGTTGAAAGGTTTTGGTTTAAGACAATAACGAAAAGTAGTTAGATTCAGGGTAGGTATTCAGGAATTCAGGATTATAAATACTATAAATGCTAACAAGTTGCTTGCATGATATGTCAGGGCTCAACACTATTAAATGAATCCATCAGCTCTCGCAATATTTAGGCCATCTATTACTTAGATGCTAAATGGTATTTGCGGTCAGCTATATCGCCGACAGTATCGATCGATTATTCGATAGGAATATCGACCGATACACCTCTAGCTACGTCGATCGATTACTCTATAGGAGTATCGATCGATATGGCTCTAAGCAGAACTTATGCGCGAGTTGATACAGTGCTCACCATGATCTTAGATCAGCTTTCGCTTGTCTCAAGAGGGTCATAACATGTTTAGGATGTTATCAGGAATTATATTAAATGAATAATGCAATCCAAGTTCATGTTCTAGTTAGCTAATCTAGAAAAAGCATTAGTGAACAATCCTAACAATAAATATCACAACTATAGCAGATATAGATTGGGGCTAATCCCTCATATCCTATTTAAACCCTAAATCTAACAAGTGAATCTACTCAGATAAGGTTAAGTGATTCATAGTAACAAGGTAATAATAGGAGTTCATAGATCTATTATAGGAATGAAAACTCAAGTTCAAATCACAAATCTCTTTTGATCTTTCCTCTAGATCTAGAATCCTATAACCTTTGTTAAGAAGAACAAGAATTAAGAACTTAATAAAACTTTATTGAGAACTTGCAAAGTAATGAAACAATGGTAAAAGAAATGTGTAGAAAAGATGGTGGTAAAAAGCTCTCTCTTTGCCAAAAACACTTAGGCAAATATAAATATGAGTTCATTAGGTTAAAAACTCGTTAGGGGCAATCTTGTAAAAATGTGATGTTGTGGGCTTCAAGTTCGGTCAAGTCCAACTTGTCTTTTTTCGCCGCTCGATATCGATCAATGTACTGGATGTACATCGATCGATTATGATCTCGATGTATTGTCCTTCGGTAAATGTGTGTCGATCGATAGCATGGAATGTGAATCGATCGATGTGTAGCTCCGGATGTCGACCTCTGGTCTGATCTCGGGTGAACTCTTCTTTGCTCCAAAAAGGCACCTAAAACATCACTTTTCTCAAAAATTCTCCTGAGCCTGAAAACATACCTAATAGACTCCAAAACATAGATAATAGTAATAAAAATACTCATATACCATGGGTAAAAACGGGTAAAATCAATGGTATATCACAATGCTTGGTATGTCGTTTGGTCTTGTCGTGGGCATAGAACACGAAGGTTCATCTACCTGTTTACACCAAAGACAACATTCCTCTCGTCATGTAAGAACCAGCTATAATGTCTGATACGTTGCGTTTTTCTGGGTTTGTTTAATGCAGATTGAAATCTTGAAACTTACTAAGTTTTCATCAAGAAGATATTTCCCTGCGTTGTTTTCATCAAGAAGATATTTCAGGCCAAACAAGACAACCAACTCACCATTTTGGCAAGTTGAAGCACTTCCAGCTCGCCAAAATGGCGAGTTGGATCATGAAACAAGGCCAACTCGCCAAAATAGCGAGTTGGACCTCGAAGCAAGGCAAATCTTGGGAAATCGAAAGATAAATGTCAAGTTTCCAAGATTATGATGAAAATCGAGAAGAAAAAGGAATATTTTCGTAAAACGATAAACTCGACCTAAGGGCAAAAAAGGAAGCGGGGAACCGACCTAGAAGGCATGTATAAGGGGAGCTAAAGCTAAAGATAAAGGACGACTTTTTTAGACTCTAGAACTCTGCACTTAGAAACCCTAGGAATATTCTCGACATGCCTGTTTTTATGACTTGCGCTCAAACTAGACAAACTCTTCCAGGCAGTTCGATCTCTTGTTCAATTCTTTCTAACTGAATTACGTTCGGCTTGATCCTCGAAAGGGATACGTAGGCAGCCTTTCATAAGGTCCAGTCCGAAATCTTTAAAACCTTCTCTTTATCTTTTTCGTCTTTGTTATCGAACTGCGTTTCAACTAGGTCTAGGGTTTCAGATGGCTTGAATTGGCCGAAAGCTCTTGCGGCCATAGTTTTCATAACTTTGTGTAATGATCGCAACGCTCTAACGCGGATTCGAAATAAGATCTAC